>JAKSZU010000008.1:40665680-43065680 GCA_026018925.1 Tupaia tana
TTTATATAACCCTACATTGCCTCTGACAAAAGAGAGACAGATGAAAAGGAATCCATTAAATGTTTTAAACAGACGATGAATTAATAAGATGACTCATGTGATAAAATTGTCCTCTTTTGTCTTCACAACATTATTAGTAAATTATTTACTGGCATACAGTGATAATATGCTAGCAAATATTCATTACTAGGAGTCCTGTTGTGTGAGGCAGGACATTCGCTAACATGGCTGGCTTCACCTTGACCTCCTATGGTTGTAGACCATTGACAAAGACCCCACTGTCTCAGATTTTGTTTTTCTTATCTTCAAATAATGGCTATAAATACCATACTGGAATGGTCATGATGTTTAAAAGATATTATGTTTCCTTCACAAAGTATAGACCAAAGATAAGTGTATATATAATTATGGAAACTCTTGATCTCTTATACCACAGAGTTCAGAAATGCTATTTATTATAAGGATTACCTAATCTCTAAAAATAGTTAGCTGAAAGAAAATACTGAGATTTATTTTAGTTATATTTTCTTGGTATGGTGTATGTTTTTGCTATTACAATGGCTATGATCATATTTTGGATAATTTCTTTTAACTACGTGTGTGTGTGTGTGTGTGTGTGTGTGTGTGTGTTTATATTTGGAGAGATTTTTACTATGGGATGTGTGTGCTCACTGGACAGACTGAGACAGAGACAGAAAGAGATAAATCATCTCCCAGGGGATATGGCCATGCCGCAATCTCTTCTTCTCCATTCTCCTCTCGGGATTTTGGGCATGCATGCGCACACTCATTGAGTGAGGTTTAAGTCACTGGATCTGGGATTTGAACTGTGGTTGAATATGTAGGAGTCCAGTGATGACATTATTAAACCACCTGCTGGTGCCTAAATATATATTTTAAATCTTCAAAATTTGATTCTTCCATGAGTGAGAGAGACAGAGAACTATAGAGGGAAAGAGAGATAGCACTCCCAACAGAATTCCAAAGCTATGCTCCACCTCTAGCCTTCATCCAGTCATCATGGACAAGCACATGCCAGTGTACTCAGGGAGTCCTTTGGACTTGAGCCAGGGATAAATATGAAGATATTTAGGATTGCTTTGCAGAGCATCATGTTTTATCCCTGTAGTACCATCTGTCCTTTGTTAACTAAAGCTTTACCCATTTTTACAATATACTCATTCGAGAAAGAGTCTCTTTGCCATTGACTGGATGAAGATGTTTTTCAGACTTGACTCATTTTTTGACAGTTGTGAGAGGGTCCTTAACAATGAAAGGTAATGTATGATTTAAAAATATATGTGCATATATAATATTTCAAAGTATTAGCACAGTGCCTAGAATGCAACAAATTCTCAAAAAGACTGTAGCTACAATTATTTAAAAAAAATAATGTTTGTATCCATGACTTTTGTGCTGATCTAATTTTTCTGCCTAAAATGTTTAAGAATGGCTTTTATTTTCATAAGTAATTTCACCTTTGAGACCAGAGTCCACTTAAAAAACCCTTACTAATTTTACTTTTCTTTATAAACGTAGTGATTCTCATACAATCCTTTCCTTCAAGAAAAATCTACTGAAATCTAATATAATACATGTTAATTAGACATTGTATATTTTCAGTTTGATTAAGTTATAAGAATTGTAATTTAAAAATTTGTGTGTTATGTGACCAGGAGGTGGTGCAGCAATAATGCAACCAAACCCACACCAGAAGGTCCTGCGTTCATGTCTCTAAATCTCCTTATGCCCATCAGGCACGTGTGCTCATACCATTGATCCTGGTTGGCTGAAACTGGGTGTGGATTATGGTGTGAAAATCCTGTCTGTCTGTTTCCATCTTTGCCTCTATCTCTATGTTTCATGAAACAAATGAATAAGCTTTTTAAAAAAGTGCATATTATGCAATATTTATGTTGTATTATTTAATAGCTCTTTTTATAAATTTCTTTTAGATTTTCAAAACTTAAGTGACCAAAAAAAAAAAAAACCTATGTCCCCTACGAATTGATAAATTTTCTTCCTTATGAAATTTACAACTGTGCAACAGATCATAATTTCCTTTCCATTTCTAGTCCTTGGATCAATGGGCTTACTTCTGGACTTTTCAGTTCTCTTCCTTTGACATATACGTCTATTCCTATGCCACTATCACACTGTCTTTATTACCATTTCTTTGTAGTCCATTTTAAAATCTGGAAACATGTTGTTCTCTTCTTGAAATAAGTAGATCTTTATGAGTCAACATTATTATGGATTATAATTCTTTATTTCAGCTCTAAAATAACACCACATTACCTTGACAACAGTGAAGGATCCTCAATGAGGAAAGGTTATCTTCCATAGGAAACCATGTAGTGTGTAGCTTTCAAAAGAATATCTGTGTGCTCAAAAAAATAAAAAATTCAGTAAGGTAGCAGGATATAAAATTAATATGCAGTAATGAATAAATTTTATTGCTCCCAAATAGTCATCTACTAGGTGCACTAAAACAGAACCATCTGTTTCCATGCAAAAGAAGATAAAATACTTAGAAATAAGCTTAACTTGAACAAATACAATGATATCTACTAATTTTGGGTAAGATAAGTCAATAATAAACCTGTCAGTTCTCCCTAGGTTAATTTATAAATTTAACATGATTTCAACAAAATACTACTTTGTACTTTCAAGAAAATAAGAAGCCAGAATAGCCAGTAGAATACTGGGCAAGAAAAGCTGTGAGAAGGAGACTAACCTTCTTTCTTAGCCATAAAAACATACTAGAAAGCTTCTATAATTAGCACAGTGTGGCACTGTCACATGAATAGGCAGACAGTCCAATGAAATATAATAGAAAGTCCAGAAATAGAGCCCCAAATATATGGAAATTTAGTATTAATAAAACTCATGTCTCAAATTGCTGGAGAAAAGATAGACCATTTATTAAATTGCTAGGAAAAAAGGAAAATAATTTGGGATAAAATGCGATTATAGCAATTCCTTACCCTTCACACTAGAAAAAATATTGAATGGACCAGTGATTTAAGAAGTAAAGGAGGGGAGGAGAAAGGGAGAGAGAGAGAGAGAGTGAGAGAGAAGTGAGAGACAGAAGGGAAGAAAGGAGAGAAAGAAGGAAGTGGAAGGGGAAGGAAGGCAAAGTTAGAGTAGGGAAGGGAAGATAATACATGACAGTACTAATGATCGATCAATGCTTCTGTAATCTAGGTATAGGAAAATACTTTGAAACTATGATTCAAAGCCCACCTGCAATTAAAAAAAAAAAGATGGATAAACTTGACTACTTAAAAACTACTTTCAGGCCAGCAAGTGGTGCGGAGGTTAAGGCAACTGAATCCTGTGCATGCCCAAAATCCCAAGAGGAGAAAGAAGGAGAAAAGATTGCGGCATGGCCATCCCTCTGGGGGGTGATTTCTCATTGTCTCTGGCAAGCATATGTACCCCATTGGAAACTAAAAACAAAAACAATAAAAAAAGAAAAATATGTTTTCAAGACAAAAGCATATAAGAGAAGTAAAATCCAAACAAAAAGCACAAACTGCGAATTGGGCGAAATACAAGGGTACTTCAAAAAGTCTGTGGAAAATTTTAAATTAAAGTATGCATATATTTTGGTGCAAAGAAATTCTGAAATTCATTCATAGCTTGTTCATAATGCACATTTTCTATGAACTTTTGAGGACCCTCCCTCCATGAGTATCAAGAAAAACAGCAGTTTGAGGGGGAAAGTATAGAGGTAGTTCTTATTTTACTTACTTTGTCTATGACCTCTTTAGGACCTTTTGTCTCAAGTTTGGCCTATCTCAACATGACGGCCCTGATGCATATTTGTAGCATCTGTGGATCAGTCTATTTCACACCACCATGGGAATTTCTGTCTGACAATTGCCCTTAGAACCCTCTTAGGAGCTGTAACATACCTCTTCACCGGGAAGATGAGGCACTAGCTCAGTGTCTTCCTTCCTACCCTTTAGGTTTCTTTCATCTTCTTCCTGGACAGCCATCATTTGTTCCTTTCCTTGAATGTTTTCTTCCTGTAGAATCTCCACTTAGGAAATAAAAGTGAGATTAAGGAATACAATTAATTAGATGGCTATGCATATATTGGGTTATGAGATGTTGTAAATAATAAAAAAAAAAAAGCTTCACTGGGCCAGCAAATGGAGTGGTGGTTAAGACACTGGATTTCCACATGGCCAAGCATGGTTCAAGTCTTGGACTCAGTGGCTTGAAAATCATACCAGGTGCATGTGTGTACATGCCCAAAATCCCGAGAGAAGAACGGAAGAGAAGGGATTGCAGCATCACCATCGTCCCTGGGAGGTGCTTTCTCATTTTCCCACTTTTCCTCTCTCTCTAGCAAGCACATACTTTCTATAGCAAAACTAAAACAAACAAACAAAAAACTTAGTAAAGAAGAAAACAAAAAAAAGCTTTACCACATTTTTAAACATAAAAGGCGAAATATGATTTGTTTGTCTTTCTTTTTTTTTCTTTCTTTGTTTTTTTCAAGGTTTTTGCCATAGGGCACATACACTTGCTGAAGAGAAGAGAGACAGAGAGAGACAGTGAGAGAGAAAGTGAGAAATCACCCCCAAAGAGGATGGCCATGATGCAATCCTTTCTCCTCCATTCTCCTCCTGGGATTCTGGGCATGCATGCACACACACATGCCTGTACACATGCATACCAGCACACCCAGCATGATTTCAAGCCTCCAGTTGCAGGAACTGTGGTTGGCAATGTGGGAGTCCAGCACCTTACTTACTATGTCACTTTCTGGCCCCATGAATTCTTATTAAAAAAAAATAGTCACATGTGAGATCCTATATATTAAGTGTATACTTCATTCAGAATTTAATTTAAATATGTGAACCAGCAGTTAGCGTAATGGCTATGTCGTTGGACTCCCATGTAGTCGACTGCGGTTCGCGTCCCAGACCCGGTGGCTTAAAACTCACTCCGGGTGCATGTGCGTGCGTGCCCAAGATCCCAAGAGGAGAATGGAGGAGAAGGGATTGCGGCATGACCATCCCCCCTGGGGGGTGATTTCTCGCTTTCTGTCTCTCTGTCTCTGTCTGTCTGGCGAGCGCACGCGCCCTATAGTGAAAACCTCTCAAAAAAATTTAATTTAAATAGTTTAAATTTCATATATAATATAAAATAATACTTTAATGCTAGAGCTACATTTCTTTTTTAATTCATTGTAATTATGAAAACAAAACTGCAATAAGATAACATATATCTTTTTTTTGAATCTGAGAATAATTAAATTCTTTAATCAATCGAATAGCAATTGTCTTTAGGAATGACTAGAAAAATCACAGGAATTAAAGCGTGTAAATTTTCAAAAGCTGAGTTCAATTTTTTAAATGTTTTATATTTGGAGAGAAATGACTTTAGAATTCCCCAGAGCTTTTAAAAATGTATTATGGTTCATTTTTATAAGTTTCCCATTTTTGGTTAAGATAAAGTAAAATTTCTTTGTGTTCATTTTGGTTGGTTGTTAAGGAGGTTTACTATTATTTTCCTTACTCAAATCAGCTAAGTCTGGGCTTCAGTTTCCAGAATATACATTACCGATTGGCTATATCTTTTAACAGGTGCCTGAAGATATTAATAAAACATACTACTTCATACTAGTTTAGTATGCTCACGCCTCTTAAAGTGTGAAGTCATTGAATCAGCAGATGGCATAATGGTTACATTCACTGGACACCCAACGTAGCTGACTGCGGTTCAAATTCTAGATCCAGTGGCTTAAAACTCATGCTGGACTCATGTGTGCCCAAAATCTCAAGAAGGAAATGGGGGAGAAGGGATTGCGGGATGGCCATCCCATCTGGGGGATGATTTCTCACTTTCTGTCTCTCTATAGGGCCAGTGCACATGACCTATAGTAAAAAACAAACAAAAAAACTCTTTAAAAAATGCAAAGCTATTGAAATCATGATTTACTGCTTAACTTTACAGATACCAAAACATTAATGCTGATTTCAGAACTTCAGTATATATGAAAACTTTGATATTGGAAATATGTTTATGTCAGAAACTAGTGCCTTAGTTCACGGGGCCGGCAGGTGGCATGGTAGTTAAGGTCGCTGAATTCCCACATAGCAGACCACGGTTCCAGTCCCAGACCTGGTGGCTTTCTCTCTCTCTCTCTCTCTCTCTCTCTCTCTCTCTCTCTCTCTCTCTCCCCCCTCACCCTGTCCCTTTCTGGACAAGTTAAAATAAGTTAATAAAAAAATAAAATAATTAAAAAAAGAAACTATTGCCTTAGTTCATAACTTCTATTCAGGAAGTTATAGAAGTGTAGGTTTTCCATAGAATATCCAGTCATTTCTTGGGTCTTTTCTTTCCCTGACTCCCTCCCTTCAAATTTTCCTTCATTCCTTTCCTTCTGTTACTTTTCTGTGTTAATTTTTTATTATAATTTTAATTGACATATAATTATTGTATAAGGACTGGCTCCATAGTCTAGTGGTTAAGGGAACTAGATCCCACATGACTGACTGTGGTTCAAATCCCAGCCCCAGTGGCTTGAAAACATGCGGATACAGGAATATGTGCATGCATTCCCCATATCCTAACAGGACAGAGAAATGGAGGAAAATGGATGTGGTATGATTGTGCCCCAATGGGAAGCTCACTCATGCTCTCTCTCTCACAAGTGTATGTCTGGCAACTAAAAAACATAGCTAGACATGCTTATAGAATGTGGTGTGAATTTTTTAATTGCTAGGGGGTGTCTGAGCCCTTTCGAGGGAGAGAGAGAGAGAGAGAGAGGACCCCTCAATTGGGCATAGTCATACTGCAGTCCTTTTTCATCCATTTCTTCATACTGTCAGGATTTGGGGCACCCAGGCACACATACCCAGCATATTTTTCAAGATGCCAGGGCAGGTATTCAGAGCACAGATGTCCGTATGTGATCCAGCTTTCTGTGCACAGCACTTAACTACTGCACTGTGGAACTGGTCCCAGTGTGATCTTTTGATACACAAATGCCATGTGTCATGTTAAAATCAAGGCCAATAAACGTATCCATCATCTTAAATGTTTATCATTACTTTGTGTTGTAAATATTTTTTTTTTGAGAGGTTTTTGCCATAGGGCGCGTGAGCTTGCCAGACAGACAGAGAGAGACAGAGAGACAGAAAGTGAGAAATCACCCCCCAGGGGGGATGGCCATGCCGCAATCCCTTCTCCTCTATTCTCCTCTCGGGATCTTGGGCATGCATGCACACGTGCCCGGTGTGAGTTTTAAACCACCAGGTCCAGGAAGCAAACCGTGGTTGACTACATGGGAGCCCAGCGACATAGCCATTACGCTAACTGCTGGTCCCTGTATTGTGAATATTTGAGATCCTCTCTCTAGCTATTTTTAAGTACATTGAATTGTCACCAATCAGTTATTCAACTGTGCTATAGGCCTATAGAACCCATTCCAGTTATCTACTTTCAATTTTGTATCTGTTTTTTGGTTTTGTTTTTTGACTTTTTAAATTATATATATGTATATATATATATATATATATATATATATATATATATACACACACACATTCAATCACATTGTTTAGCTTACAAAGTGTACATTTCAATATCTGAACATTAATTTTGTGTCTGTTAACCAAGTGTTCTCTATCCTGTCTAACACTCCTTACCATGCCATCTTTTTATATCCTTGATTCTACTCTCCACTTCTACATAGTCAAATCATTTAGCTTCCACTAAGGAGTAAGCACACCCAGTCGTTGTCTTTCAGTGCTTATCTTATTTCATTTAGCATATTCTTTTCTGACTCATTCATTTTGCCACCCATGACAGGATTTTATCCCTTTATTATAGCTAAATAATATCCTGTTGTGTATTTATACCAGATTTTCTTAATTCCTCCATCCACTGTTGAACACTTAGGCTGATCCCATATTTTAGCTACTGTGAATATTACTGCAATAAACATGGGAGTGCAGGTATCTCTTTGACATACTGATTTATTTTCCTTTGGATATATACCCAAGAGTGGGATTCCTGGATATGCAGCTCTGTTTTTAGTTAGGATATTTTTTCTCTCTTTGTGAGTTAGAGAGAGGAAAGAGAAGCATCTTCAACAGGAATCCATGCCATGAGCCTCCCCTGATCCTCCTAGCCAATCAGGACCATGGGTATGCATACCTGTGTGCACAGGCTAACTGGAGACCCATACATACCTGCAATATTACATATGAATCCAGCATTGCTAGAGCAATACCTTATCACCGTGCCAGCAAGCTGGTCTTATTTTTAGTATTTTGAGGAAAACCATATTGTTTTCCGTAAGAGGTGTATTAATTTGCATTCCTACCAACAGTGCACAAGAGTTCCCCTTTGTTCTCATCATTGCCAACACTTGTTATACCTTTTTCTTTGTATAATAATCATTCAAACTAGTGTGAAGTGATATTTCCTTGTGATTTTGATTTTCAGTTCCCTGATTGGTGAAATTGAGCATGTTCCCATATTCTCATTGGCCATTTGTATGTTTTATTTTGAGAACTGTCTATTCGAATCAATTGCCTATTTTTAAAGCAAATTATTTGTTTCTTTGCTGGTAAGTTAAGTTCCTTGCATTTTCTGTTTCTGAAAGTAAACGTTTATTAATTAGATCTCAACCTTTGGATGACATCATATTTTCCCAAAGTGTTTCCAAAAATAACATATCTTAATTTATACATAGATATACATTTATGAAACAGAATTCTTTCTTTTCCAAATTCAATCTTATACCACAATGTCTATTCAATTATCCAATATCTTCATCTTTTTAATCATTAGTCTTTTATGAATTCATAGTTATTTTCTGCCTATTAAATTAAGATTCTAATACTTTGGTCTCATTAATCTGGAATTGTTTAATTCAAGGACTTTAAAGATAGAGTAACATGGGACCAGCAGATGGCATAATGGGGACATTGCTGGACTCCCATGTAGTCAACTGCAGTTCAAGTCAGCATCTTGAAATTCACTGCACATGCATGCCCAAGATCCCAGCAAGAGAATGGGGAAGGGATTGCAGCATGGCCTTCCCCCATGGGGGGGGGGGTGATTTCTTGCTTTCTGTGAGTGCATGTGCCCTATAGCAAAAATCTCTTAAAAAAAAAAGAGTATAGAATAACACAACTTCAGTATACATGATAAACACTCATGCATTTAGTGACGGGAAAACTAGAACTGGAGATTGAATATACATGTTTAGGTCACCTCTCCTGGGTACTTTTGAAGAAAGTTGGCTATCTCTTATTGGAGAATATCTAAAACAGAGCTTGTAAGTTTAAGGGTCAAGAATATGGGAGCGGTCATATCATGGCAGATACAGTAATGTTAATATCTCAAATGACTGTTAAGGGTAGTCATGATTCTTGGACCTGTGTTTGGGCAAATTGCTTCAACTTTACCTCTGGAAATAACTGCTAAATTCTTCATGGGTTATCTCTTTTAATATTTGCAACAAGTTTATGCAGTAGTTACTCTTATAGCCCAATTTTGTGTATAATCAGGTGTATAAGTGAGGTTGAGAAATTTACCAAGACCAAGCAGTTAGAAAATGATAGAGCCATAGCCAAAATGGTGCAAGCAGTAGAGCCACACTGGGGGCCTAGGCTTGGTTCCTGGCCCAACCCAGCAGGCTGTGTGCAGTGGCACGTGCCTGCGGTTCCACCTAACTGGGAAGCTGGGGCAGGAGGCCTGTGATGTGTGTGACCCTGTCTAAAACATCTATATGCCTTTTTTCTCTCTCTTTCCCTTGCACTTTCAATTTCTCTCATTAAAGAAAGGAAGAGAGAGAAATAAAGAAGGGAAGAAGAAAGGAAATGATAGAGCTGGAATCAAAACAAGGTGGTCTGACTAAAAGACTAGAGTCAGTTTTTAGATGAATACTCTGCTAGAAATAAATAATACATAGCTAGAGAAGGCCACAGAAAACCTCCCCCACGAACAGGTTAGAAAGTGCATATGAGTTTGTGAAATTGATAGGATTTGAAATTTCTGTCTGATATTTTCCTCCTTTGATAACTAAAAGGCCAAAGAGACAAATTTTAGATGACTATGAGAGGATGTTAAGAAATTTGTAGAAAATGGAATTAAAGTTTACTTTGATTCCAAAAATGTTCAAAATACAAAGTACTTTTTTCGCCCAGAATATACATGTCCTATGAACTTTTGAAAGACCCCTCATACAGTTGGAAAAGATTTTAGAAATTATCTAGGAGACAGAGGTCTAGAAAGGTTTAATGATTAGCCAGTCAAAAGCCAGTCAGTTGAAGAGCTACAAGACTGGAAGAAGTTGTTTTGAACCTTCTTTCACTACTACACTGTAGTATACTTTCTTGTTTTAGAATTATTTAATTTAAATTTTTTATTATTATTATTATTATTATTATTATTATTCTAATTTGACCAGAGAGAGACAGAAAGAGAGAGAGAGAAGGAAAATGAGAAAGTAAGCTGCCAAGTCTGGGGCTTGAGCTGTAGTTGGCCATGTGGGAGTCTAGCACCCTAACCACCATACCACCTGCTAGCCCCATGTAGTACACTTTCAGTGTAAAATGATACAGGCAAAGAATGTGCAGGCACAAGTTCTTGGAAGATAGCAAGATTTGGGTTGGGTCAATTGAGGAAGGGAAGTAAGCATGACATTGAAGAATAGATGGAATATTGAAAAATAAAATAAAATAGCCAAGAGGTGGTGTAGTGATTGAGGCACTGGACTCCACATAGTCCTGTGGTTCTAGTCCTGGATTCAGTGGCTTGAAATTCACCCCGGACATGTATGCATGTGTACCCAAATTCCTGAGCAGAGAACAGAGTAGAAGGGATTGCTGTGTGGCCATCCCCTCTTGGGGGGGGGGAAGTGATTTCTAGTTTTATGTCTCTATATGTGTGTGTTTCTCTCTCCAGCAAGTGCACATCCCCTATAGCAAAAATCTCTCCAATAAATAAATAAATAAATAAATAAATAAATAAATAAATAAAATAAAGTGGAAGAGGAATTTCAAGTAAGAGAAAGGTCCTTTCTCTCATCCTCACGCAAAAGGTTATTTTTTTCTTATAAACACTAGTATCATCTTTTTCTATATCTTTGAGTAGTTTGCCTCTTTTAACAGGAACACTCTTATATTTTTGGTCAATTCAAATCCTGTCTTTTAAGCTCTACCTCAATACTCTGTACCATGAAACCCTGCACAGACCAATTTACCCCTAAATTGTTTTTATTTTTAAAACTTTTTCTTATATTAAATTTTTTTGACCCTTATGGTCAAAATTGGCAAAATAGCATCTTGGACGTTATTCCTTCCCTTGTGGCAGCTCCTCAATTGCACCACACATGTGAATCTTCTCTACTCAGACTGAAGGGCAAGAGTTTTGTCATTTACTTGGTCTATTTCTTAACATGTTTTATTTATGTATTTATAAACAATTTGCTGAGCAGCTCCTGGAAGAAGGCAGGCACTGGGCAAGGTGCAGGATACCTGAAGATGAACTGGGCCCTGAGCTGACCTTCACTGAGAGCAATGGAAGGCCAAGAAGGAAAACACATGTAAAAAATTTGATTATGAAAAGATGTTATTATGGAGACACATTCTAGATACAGTAAGAGAACAAATAAGTAAGTAGTTAACTCTACTTTTTCTGTAACTCTACCCTTCAAGATATGTGGGGCCACAATAAAGTTAAAAAGTTAAATGTAAATGACATATTGTGAATATAACCATCATTTATGTGTGGTTTCGTAGCAATTGGAAACATTTCTGAATATTGTTTATAGAATTACAAAATTGTGCTCAAAAACGTGCCAAAACCAATGCAATTTCTTTCTGTAGTTTTCATTACTCTCGAGTCTCTCTGTGGCTGCCAATCTCCCAACAAGTCTCTCAAAGGTCAGTATGCTTAAATACAGATCCCATAATTAGAAGGGGCAAGGAATGAGTTTTAGCTCACTTCTTCTCAGACTATATAGATCTATCAAATATTCTTGGAAGAACCAGAAACAGAAATGATTTTTCCTCCATGTACACTAGTAAGAAGACGGTAGTGTTTCCATTCAGGTATACTCGGGATTGACTAGGGAGCAGGGACAAAGTTCTGGGCCCAAAGTAAATGTGTAATAAACAGTCAGTGAAAAGTCCTAAAGCTGTGTGGCCCAAAGAACTCTCTCTTCAATTATCATTTCTAAAAAGATTATCGGTCTTCTTAACCCAGAGTTTAGGAGTGCCAGTGCTCAGAGGTTTAAGTTCTGTTCCAATGTAGCTTGCAGAGCATGCTCAAATGCACTGGCACAGGGGCCTGCTTTGTACTCTAGGAAGCCTCCACTACAGAGTGTCATTGAGGTCCGAGAAATTAGATTTGTAAAGGAGAAAAGGAAATTGCCAGCACTGGAAAGTTTTCACAAACCTTCACAGTTGGCTGCCAAAGCCAGTGTGGGGCATTCAGCTACAGCATTGTTAGGGTAGGGAGGGACAGAAAGAGATCACCTAACTGCACAAACTTGTGGCCATAAGTGGCCTGTGGAACAGGCTCTTTTAGCTACCCTGGGACTAGATAGGTCATAGGGAAAAAAATTGCTTCAGAGTCCTCTAGTATTAGTTGTTAAAGGAGCCATCAAAATGGATGTAATGTATAAATATCATAATTATGGATAAATTATAATGCATAGAGCGTTGTGCAAGAATATTGATTCACATGGTGATATAATTTTTCTGATCCTGATATTTCAGTTAATAGGCCCAGTTAATATGTGTATCTGTGAAAGGGCCTTCAATAAGTTCATGGAAATGCATGTTCTAAAAACATAATGTATGAATTTCAATTTTTTTCACCAAAATAAATTCACACTATAATTCTATTTTTTAACCATTAAAAAAAAATCTCTGTGTATTAACCTAAGATATGAACTGGAAAATGATACAAACAAAAATAAGACCTTCCAGAAACACTTGCAATCTTTCTAAATGTTTTATATTGAAATTATTGGTTAACTTGGTCCTGAAAGAAAATGAGTTTTGACTATTGATAGTTACAATTCATGCAGTAGGAGAAAATATCTGGGCATTTCAACTAAACATGAACGATGTCAATGAATTCAGACATTTATTTATTTAACAAATATTTTTGAGCTTCTTTAGTATTCTAGGGACTGTATTAGAAACATACAGACTGGAACTCAAGAAGTTTACTCCTAGAGGACAAAACATGGTGACATAAAGTGAGAGTGCAATATGAGATCTGCTGTTATAAAGACATACACTCTTTGCAATGGGAGCACCTGCATCTGTCTAGGAGCAGAGGAGTTAGCACCTGAAAGGAAATATGAGGAAGTGAATAAAGAAAATAACTCTCATGAATTGGGAAACAATGTTAAAGATGTGAGATACGAGAATGCATGTTGTGCATTCTCAGGATATTTATTTTACAAGCAATAAAAACGGATGCTGATAAACTTGAAAAGTGAGGTGCTGAAAGGATATTGTGTAGCTCCTTGAATCTTCAAAAGTCTAAAGAGCCATGCTCAAACAGAGGAAAAGCCAAGAGGGGCTGCATGGCCAGATCCTGGACACCTCTACTGGCAATGCTGCTGTTACTGGCCCTGTCATTGCTCACCATATTTAGTTCCCTTGAGACCACTGTCTCTGGATGCTGGATTCTGCCACTGCCAGAGTCATGGCTGAAATGAATTCAGCATGATCCTTCTTCTTTGCATCACATGCTCCAAGAATGAGATCCTGGGAAGGACATTTCTTTGTTGAAAGGTGATCTAGCTGGAGGAAGCTGAGAAGAATAGTGTCCTCCTCCCTCTACCCCATTGTCCTCCCCATCATTTTCCAGAGTGAGAAACAGGGTTCCACTTCCCATTAGACTTGGTATTTCCTCAAGTAAGTGGGCTGTCTGGATGCTGGTTATTAAGGAATTGTCCCTCTGCTTTTTGCTTAGTGCTAGTGACTGGTGACACTCTGAAAATCACCTTACTTCATTCCCAGCTGACCCCCCTGCCAGAATCTGCTAATAGGAGAAACAAGGGGAGGGGGCAGGACTAGGAAACTGGAGAAGGAAGAAGGGACCGACTCCTTCCTCTTATATTCCCTGCTCCTGTCAAGGTCTCTCCAGGAATGGTGTTCACCCTGTCAGGATCTGGTGGTTTCAGTGCTGGATTTCTTCCCACTTTCCAAAATCCAACCTTATAACTGCCTACATCCTGTTCTGAAAAGCCAACTCCAACCAAACAGCACTTTAGTGACTTCAGTGATCCGGGACTTAGTTCACTTCTAATTTACTAACAAATCAGGGAGGCCAAACTTCCTTCTGAAGTTTCTGTAGAAGTGCCTCAACTGTATAGGGCCTTCATACCAAGCTTTCAGGTTCCATAATCCCAACCTCTTCTCTTAGTCCTCTCAACCATAGGATGCAGCCTGCTACTGTTTCTGTGTTATCTCAGTTGTTTCCTTTGACTTTTAGACCCTCAGTCCTATTCAACTTATATTTTACATAAGTTCTTTCTGTTAAACTAGTGTGGCTCTTATTTTTTAAAAATGCGACCCTGAATAATATGGTATCTAATATTTTAAAAAATGTTCCCTAGAGCACAAACGCATAAATAACTTAATTTTTCTATGGCATAAAATATGAGAGTGAGCATGGCAAGAGATGAAGCTGGAAAGTCAGAAAAAGGCCTAGATGTAGAGGGTTTGTTTGACTTCTAAGCAGTTTATACTATATTACATAAGTACCAGAGCATTATCAAATATTTCTGAATAGGGAAGTGATAATCAGATTTGTTTATTATGATAAAACTCTGTTAGTGTATTATGTGATGAATTAGAGAGGATTTGCTTTAGAGAGAATAGTAGGAGACTGTTGTAATAGTATTAAAATTATCTGTTATTTTTCCCATTATGACAAAATACCTTAGACTGAGTAATTCATAAATAAGAGAATTTTACTTCTCACAGTTCTGGAGGTTGGGAAGTCCAACATCAAGGCACCAGTAGATTTTGTGTCTGATGAGGGCTTATTTCTTACAGATGGCACCTCCTCTTGTGTCCTCACCTGGTGGAAGGAGCAAACATCTCCCTTTCACTTCTTCACAAGATCACTGATTTCATTCATGTAGATATGCCCTCATGAATTAATCACTTCCTAAATGACCCACCTCTTAATACTATCACTTAATTGGCAATTAAGTTTAATTATAAATTTTGCAAGGACACATTCAGATCATAGCAATATTGAAGGAAAAACACACTGACTTGAATGATAAGAAAGCCATTGATCAAGAAAGGGAAAAAGAGCAGCAGACCTAAGGGATTAAGATAAGGTGTTTAGTTTTTTTTGACATGTGAAGTTTGAGGTGCCTGTGGGACATCCTGAAAGATACTTCTCAGAGATAGCTGGAGATAACAATTTGAGAATTCTTAGCATATAAGTAGGAGTGGAAGTAACCTGGTGAGATGATAGAAAGTTAAGATGTCCTACCACTCATCAGTGAACCTGGAGTGTGCTAGGCTGGAGTGTCAATACTGCAGGTCAATTATTTCAAGACCCAAGCTAGGTCTAAGCAGCTGTCCTAAGGCCTTGAGGAGAAGAAAGAGTAAAAGTAGGAAAGTTTGTAATGTGAACATAGAGGAGCCAGGAAAGCCAAGTGGGTGGATGAGATCAAAGGGTAGGGAGGATAGAAATTGAGAAAAAGTCAAAACCAGGCACTGAATGCAATGGGAATAGAGCCAGAGTAAGACTGAAATGTACTCACTGGATTACACAACTAGTGGATATCTACTGACCTTAGTGAACACAAATTTGAGAATAGGGGTGTAAAAGTCAAAAAGTTTTTGAAAAGAAAACAAGTCAAAAGAAGTAAGCAGAAGGCTGAATAGTAAGTGGGTAAGATGAGTTAACAGAATAGATCCACTGCTTCTAAGGGGAGATGCTATGAAAGGAAATTTAGAGCAGGGTAATTGCGGGCTTTTGCTTTGCTTCTTGCACAAGTAAATGTATTTGAAATAAACTTGTTTATCTACTGAGAAGAAATAAGTGAAGATGTAAAACTGTAGAAAATAGAAAATATATAGAAAAGGTTAAGGTTCAGAGCTCAGATGAATGGATTATGTTTTTTATTTTTTTTTTATAAGTTTTTTGCTATAGGGCGCGTGTGCTCGCCAGACAGAGAGAGACAGAGAGACAAAAAGCGAGAAATCACTCCCCAGGGGGGATGGCCACGCCACAATCCCTTCTCCATTCTCCTCTTGGGATCTTGGGCACGCACGCACACGTACCCGGCGTGAGTTTAAGCCACCGGGTCGAAGACTCAGAACCACGGTTGACTACGTGGGAGTCCAGCGACATAGCCATTACGCTAACTGCTGGTCCCTGAATGGATTATGTTTCTAGTGGAGGAGAGAGAGCTCTTTGTACGTTGTGTGTGTGTATGTGTGTGATTAAGCTACTGGTGAGTACATATGGCTCTAGAGAAGATGCAAATTTTATTCTTCTCTCATAGACTGACAATGGCATTCATTATCAAAGAAGTAAGGTATCCAAACCCATGGCTGGTCCTTAGCCTGTCAGGAGACCTACTATGGAAAGTCTCAGCAAATGTGAAATGGCTGGGCCAATCAGATTACTTCTTTTGCCAGTTTGAATTTAGAAACATTAAATTACCTCAGTACTCTAATAGAGGAGCGGAAGTTGATTGATCACAGTGAGAAAAGCCATTGAGAAGGCAGGGCCAAAACTATGAGAAGATTAATTCAGATTTAAGCAGAGCCCACTGGGCAAGGGAAGAAAAGCAAGCAATTGTAGATAGCACCTGTGAGGACTGGAGCTGAGTTAGTGGCAAAACACGTGATTCCTGTTGCTGAAGAGACAGATCATTTGAGTTGTCATCTTTCCAATTATCTCCTCCATGACACAGATGACCCATGGGTCCTGTTCTCAGACTTAAATAAAGTCTTGTCGGCCTTTGTCTTAGTATCCTTGTAATGACTCTCTGCTCTCTGTTACCAGACTTGTCCGGATGGAGTCTTTATCCCATACTTCGAAACAATCTGTCTAACATATAAAGAAAAAAAAGAAGGAGAAGGAGGAGGAGGAGGAAGAGGAGGAGAAAGAAGAAGAGGAGGAAGAGGAAGATGAGGAAGAAGAAGAGATCATATTACTAGGAGTCTTCAGAAAGTTCATGGAAAATGTGTATTATGAAACAACTACCTGGATTTCAAAAATTTTTAAATCCATTTTCTTGAATTTTTTGAAGTCCCCTTGTATAATACTAAAACTTCATGAATTTATTAAGTAAGTCATTTCTCCTGGTCAGAAAATTTGTTCTTTCAGAGGAATTGTATATAGTATACAAGACAGAATTAGTTGAACTCTTTTCTGCCACATATTCCCCTTAAATGTATGTGTCCCAGTAAGAATGGATTGTTTAGTTTCTGAATAAAGCAAAAATTTGATAAATCAGATAATCCACAACTGTTTACTATGACTTTAACCCATATCTTTTAAAGGAGGGTTAATTAGGACTTGTTTTACTTCCTTAATGTTAATATAGTGCCTAATACATAATCTAAAACAAACTTAAGCATCATCTTACTTGTATTGTGTTATATTGCCATATCTTTATTTTATGAGTGTAAAGATTCATTGGGGAGAAAATACTCACAGTGAGTACAAAATTAATATTCCTGCAACTAAAATATATGGAGTACCCATTTTAAGTTCCAGTTATTCTAAAATGAATGGTTTATTTTCTCAAAAAGTTTACAGTCCCGTAGAAGAGACAAAAATGTCAAATCCAATATGATGTGACAACTGCTAGAATATAAATAGATGCAAAGTACTAAACAACACAGAGGACAGAGTAACTCTGAGATGAGAGAGAGGAAAAAAGGAGGACTACAAGAGGTTGTCATTTATCACACTACTACGTTTGACAGGAATATGTGAGTTGTAAGATCTTGAAATACAGGTAGGATTGTTTCTGACTGACAAAGACAAGGGAGATGCATGTTGGAGAGTGTGGGTGACATAGCAATGATTATGGACTTATTCCAAGCAAAGATAAAGCATCTTTAAAACAATGGAGTAAAAGAATATTGATGTTCAAGAACTGTAAGTATAACAGTTCTCTTTTGCCACAAAAAGCTGTGTAACAAATCATCCCAAGTCCAGTGGCTTAATAGTAACCAGTTGTTATTTCTTAGAAACCTATGGACACGCTGGAAAGTTCTGCTAATCTGCTGTAATTTGATGATCTAAACTGGCTTCATTCATGCATCTGTGATCAATTGACCTGAAACTGAGAACTGGCCTCCGCTCTGTGTGAACGTGCATCTTTCACTGAGCTAATCTGAACTCCATTTCATGGCAGAAGCAGGGTTCTAAAAGAGAGAAAAAATATACAAGTCTTCTTGAAGACCACATTTGGAATCAGCACATGATTGCATTCTTTAGGCAAAGCAGGTCACTAGATGCGTGCATATCACAGAATAGGAAAATAAGTGCTGCATAGACACATTGCAGAGTGTAGAGGGGTAGGGAACTTGGGCCATTTTAGTTAACAATTCACATCACGAAGCAGGAATAAGAGGAGCATGTGACAGAGCGGTGAGAGGTGAGTCTGCAGAGTTATATAAGAAGACGCCAGGCTTTGTAAATGGAGGTAAAAAATATAAACTGGTGGGTAAAGGGAGGTGTGGAAGAATTAAAGGCAGAGCAGTGGTAATATCAGTTTCCCACTTTAGAAAAATAACTCTCTGGTGGCATAAACAGGATGAATTGGAGAGAACCGACCTTTTCCTTGTAAACAAATATCTGAGATGGAAATCTGCATAGTTATCTATTTATTTATATCCCATCTCATTCCCCAAAAGATATGATGCTGCAACTCTTCCATAGCTGCAATAAAAAATATATGTATTTATGCCCTGTCTAGTTCTAAAAAGAATTTAAAGCAGCTCTATTTGAATTCTGCCCAAAGGCCATCTTGGAAGTATGTCGTCTGACTTAACTAAGCCCTCCGTAAATGAAGCTCCAGAGTTTCTAGCCAAAGAATATTCCTGGAGGCGAAATAAACAGAGGTGAATTTGACTGTTTAAAAACACATGTAAGCTCTTTATTTAGAACTGTGATTCCATGGTGGCTGAAGAGAAAGAAAGGTATGGCAGGCAGGGTGAGTTCAAAAAGAATATTTACCATTCCAGTCATCTTAGGAAACACTGCAACAATTTCTGCTTAGCCGACACAAAAATAGGCTGGTAATACTGATGGGCCTGTAGAACAAAGCTGAAATAACCGGAAAGGCGCTGCAGACTCTGAGCAGGTAACTGGCAAAGCTAAGGTTACCTTTCAGCCTCTTGTTAATGTTGGATGAATTTGAAAAAGATTGCTTTGCTCTCATTCTCACATCTGCATTTGAAAGCAAAGTAGAAGTGAAAGTTAGGAGACTCAGATTTTCCTAGGAGATTTTTCATGAAATTCAAACATTTTTTTTTTAACCAAGAGGGAAATTTATTATAGTTCAGTATTAATGAGTGTAGTGAATTCTATAGTTTCAAGATTAAAAACCTTGATTCTACCTTCATTCACCTTGCATACATACACAGAAGACACATTATGCAGGTCTGTATTAAATACTTCTGCTACAGGGACGAGTAAAATACGATTTTTTTTTTTTTAAAGTCAGAGAGGGAGAAAGCACCTTCTAATGGGGCATGGCTACACTGTGCAATCCCTTCTCCATTTCTCCTTCCTGTTGGAATTTCGAACATGCACACACATGTGCCCTGTGTGTTTTTCAAACCATCTGGTCTTGGAATCAAGCCACATTTCATCATGTAGCATTCAGTTCCCTTAACTACTAGGTTATGTATGGATCTAGCTCTTTTTGAGTTGCTCATAGACACAGAATACGCAAATGGCCGCTGATCTTGGTAAGTGTCAGTTTGTGAACAAATGCTGTGACACCTACATTAAAGAGTAAAAGCCTCAATTTCTCTATGTTAATGCTGCTTTGTCTTGAAGTTCATCATTAAAAAGGCAAAGCAAGAATAGTGCTCTCCCTTGCTACCTGCTAACATTTCCTGAAGTTCAGTTATCATGGACTTCTGAAACCCAGACAATACGCTATGTTTCTAGCTAGTACTAATATATAGGCTTCTGTCAGCCAACATTATTCCAAAGAGCTTGCAACCTTGCATGGTACGTACATTTGATTTAGATGATAATCTTCTTGTTTACAAAGATGATACTAATACTATAATATATGTCCTTTACTTGCTGGTGCAATCCCAGTTTATGCTTGTTCTCCCAGAATATTTATCAGTGACATCCCCTTCAAAAGAGCAATAATTTAGGAGCCAGGCAGTGGAGCTGTGGTAGTGTGGCTAGAACCATATGAGAGAAATCCTGAGTTCCAGGACCTCCTTGAATTTGCTGGGGGCACATACCTATAATCTGGGCCAGTGGGGACTAGGGGTAGATGATGGTATGGGGACTCTGATGGGGTGTGCCTATCTCTCTGTCTCTTTCTCTCTCTGTTGTTCCCTCCTATGGAGAAAATATATAAATGTATTTTGGAAAAGTGCTTGCACATCGATGTTTATTGCGGCACTTTTCACGGATGAATGGATTGAAAAACTGTGGCACATATATTCTATGGAATACTATTCAGCCATAAAAAACAACAAAACCCTGGCTTTTGACAGAAAGTGGAAGAATATGGAAGATTTATTGCTGAGTGAATCAAACCAGGCTGTGAAGGAGACACTGTATGTCCCCACTTAATAGATACCGAGTGTCCGCACTCTATAACTGAAACTGACGGGCTAAAGGATGTACAAACACAAGAGATGGGTGTGAATTCCAGATGTGGTGTGTGTGGAGGAGTGGGGCCTAGGGAAAAACATTTGGAGGAGGGATATGGAGACAGCATTGTTGAGACAGGGAGGTAGTATTGTTATATTATGATCAACTGGACTGGGGAGGAATGTTCACATATTGAAATGATCACCTTGTAAGCTAAAAAATGTGATTGAATGTATTTAAAAAATGTAAAAAATAAAATAAAATTTAAAAAAATAAAAGAGTGCAGGTTGAGCCTCAGTAAAACACAAACGACTTGGACAGCTTTACTAGTAGTAACTTTTAGCAGCTGTAATATCCACACTCTCTTACACAATCCCTTTTTTGATCACAGATGCAAACTTTCATGATGTCTGTCCTGGGTTAAGAGTGCTTTTTGTAGTTATGCAACAAAGTTTCTCAGGGAGCAAAGCTGACTATTCTGTGCAGAGATCATGACCATGGGCATCCACCAGTACCCTGTACTAGCCAAGAGGAAAGTTGGCTCCGGTCACAGCTTGATAATTGCAATTTTGGCAAAGGAGAGGAGAGACGTTTTCTTAGTACACTTTGCACCAGAGTTATAGTTCACATATCAATCTTTAATTTTCACTACCGTGTTATTTCAATTCTTGTGTATTTGTTAAATACTTATCATTCTTTCTAAAATTTACTGAAAATAAATGTTTTAAAGATTATTTTATAATGGGAAAGGACAAAATATTTTCTTCTTTTTTTTTGTTAGAAGGGTTGGTAATGTGAATTTTGGACCTTGTTCATTTTTTCTGCCACAAATGTCACATAGGTTCTTTTCATGTAAATTCATAGTTTTAAAATTAATTATCTTTGAATATTTTCTAAATTGCATGTGACTAAGCCATTCTTTGTTAAATAAGCTTTAGCACTTTGGATTTCTATAATAACTACTACTTGAAATTTTAGTTTTAGTTTCGTTATGACTTGAACTACTAGAAGAACAAATTATGACCTTTAGAGACAAGAAAGCAAGGTTGGAGTCCCAGTTTTGCTATAGCTGTGACCTGGAGAAATTATTTACCTTTTCAGACCTCAGTTGCATCATTTGTGAAAGGGTCTAGCTCCTTATGATGTTGCAAGAGCCATTATAGGTTTTATATTGAGCAGATGTGAATTGATTTCCTTTGCATCCTACCAAAGAAAATATCACTCCAGACCTTAAAATGCTCTTACTCTACTGTTGCAGAGATTTCATCTCAGCCCGATAAAATTGCTCTTAATAATTTTTTAAAATAACATCTTTACATAATATAAATATCCTTAAATATTAGATAATTCTTCAGGTTTTAGATTTTTGAGGACTCTTGCAAATTCCCATGAAGGTGTTTGCTGTGAGGAAATTTAGAAAACTGGTGAGCTGATTTGTAGTTGTATCCATGAAGTATTTAATTTAGCATTTATAAATTCATTTCAATGCAGTTTTTTTGAAATGAGCTAAGATTACTTTTTAAAAAGAAAAACATATAAAAAGACAAGTTACTCTAGTAATTGAGAATCATGACCCACATAGAAATAATAGAAACTGGCACCTTGTTCTGGAACATATTGCAGCATGTGAGGAAGAATTAAAAGGGTCAACTTGGGGAGTGTATCCAACAGGGGAAATTCTTCAGAGGACATATACTTATTATAAGATGATCATGATTTAAGTAAAATGATTTTATAAAATGTTATTTAGTGGAAAAAATATCTCTTCTATTGGGTGTATACAACTTCCATAGTAAGCTCGGTGGAAAGATATTTGATAAGGACTGGAGAAGGGACAAGTATGCATGGAGGTGTTGGAGGTGGAAGGACAACACAGAAGAAACAATGTGATGTTTGACATGGAGCAGAAAAGCAGGTGCTGCATGTCAGAGGGAGACTTGAAAGAGGGCACCATAATGATACCAATTTGAACAGGGGAATTTTATTATGAAAATGTCTTCTAGTTATTTGTGTGTATGTCATTTTTGCAGGAAAACAAATTACTACCCATTGTGAAATGGTGCTCTTACACATCTACTTTCTGGATCATCTTTTTCTTTTGTTGTTTTGTTTGTTTGGTTTCTTTCCTAGTATAAATATTATCAGTACCACAGTCTGTCTCCATTTGATACATGCAGAAACGACAATAAATATATCCCAGATATTAAAGAATAACCAATCATATGATTTATTTTTTTTAATTTTAGAGAGATTTTTTTAGGGACAAGCAGTTAGCGTAATGGCTATGTCGCTGGACTCCCATGTAGTCGACCACGGTTAGCGTCCAGGACCTGGTGGCTTGAAACTCACGCCGGGCACATGTGCGTGCATGCCCAAGATCCCTAGAGGAGAATGGAGGAGAAGGGATTGCGGCGTGGCCATCCCCCCTGGGGGGTGATTTCTCACTTTCTGTCTCTCTGTCTCTCTCTGTCTGTCTGGTGAGCGCATGCACCCTATGACAAAAACCTCTCCAAAAAAAAAAAAGAGAGAGTTTTTTTATAGGGAGCACATGCTCACCAGAGTGAGAGACAGAACGCGAGAAATCACCTCCCAGAAGGGTTGGCCACACTGCACTCTTTTCTCCTTCATTTCTCCTCTTAGGAGTTTGGGCATGCACACACATGTACCTGGTGTGAATTTGAAGCTGCTGGGTCCAGGACTTGAACCATGGTTGACTACATGGAAGTCCAGCAATGTAACCATTGTGCCATCTGATGGCCCCCAAATCATATGATTTTAACCTTAAAGAGAAGCCACAAATAAAGGGAGGATTCAGCTGGACTTGTGGGACATGTTGGGTAAATTCATTTTACAAGCTGTAGTGATGTACAGAGATTGAATGTATAAAATAAATTAAAATAATAATTATAAAAAAGAAGTGGGGAAAATAACCAGATGTGGGACCAGCAGATGGCATAATGGTTGCATCGCTGAAATACCACATAGTTGATTGTGGCTGGAAGCCTGGACTCGATAGCTTAAAACCCATGCTGGGCACATGTACAAGCATGCATGCCCCAAATCCTGAGAGGTGAATGGAGGAAAAGGGATTGTGGTGTGGCTATCCCCCATTGGGGGGTGATTTCTTGCTTCCTGTCTCTCTGTCTCTCTGTCAAGCACGTGCACCCTATAGCAAAAATATCTCTTAAAAAATACAGATAGAAATCTAACAAAACTGGTTGCACAGTTTTACACATGTTAAATGGCTAAGAAATGAACTGATACTACAAAATATACGGTACTTTACCTTGAAAAATATCTGGTTTTCTTATAAAAGAGAGTGCCTGAATTCTATTTCATTTTATTTTTTTGAGAGGTTTTCGCTATAGGGCGTGTGAGCTCGCCAGACAGACAGAGAGAGACATAGAGACAGAAAGCGAGAAATCACCCCCCATGGGGGATGGTCACGCCGCAATCCCTTCTCCTCCATTCTCCTCTCAGGATCTTGGGCACACACACACACACACACACACACACACGCACCTGGTGTGAGTTTTAAGCCACCGGGTCCGGGACGCGAACCTCGGTCGACTACGTGAGAGTCCAGCAACATAGCCATTACGCTAACTGCTGGTTCCCCAGAGAGTGCCTGAATTCTTACCAGTCTTGTCTGCCTGCCTCCAATACAACACTAGGTTTGTAAGAGGAAGAGAATGAAAGAATAAGAATAGAGAGATACAGAGAGAAAAGAAAGAAGGGAGGAAAAAAGTTAGAAGAAATGGGAAAATGAAAGTATTTAGAGCAGAAGCCATGTGGCCTTGGCTATCAGAAGGACTGCAGCTAGAGAGCTTGCATGAAATGGTGGCATGAGAGTGATTGGAAATCAAAGGGATGTCTACATTAGATATGCAAGGATGAGTGTGCTCATGAGGCACGTGACTGGGTGTTCTGTATTCACCTGCTGGGTCTGATTGGAGCATAGTGAAATTTTCAAAGCATGCAAAAGAACTGACTGAGTTTTACTAACCTTTTCATATAATTCTGCCTATTTTTTGATATTATGCTAAACTCAACAAATTGCAGTTTTGCAAAGAACTGCTTAACTGTGACCTCTAAAACCATTTTAATAAGCGTTTTTTGCACTGTTTCATTAAAATCCATAGCTTACCATGTTATTTGAATCGATTGCTTACCCATGCATGATTTGGAAATTTCTTTGGTCATTTAGAAAATATTGTTTCACTGAGTGATTAGCAGACTGAATCCAATAACACACAAAAGATTACACACCAAACCTAAGTAGGATTTATTGTAGGATACAAAATTATTTCAACATATGGGAATTAATCAACGTAATACACCGTACAAATAGAATAAAGGACAAAAACCACTTACTCATCTCAATAGATGAAGAAGTGCATTTCCTAAAATCTAGCACCGTTTCATAATAATAAATAAAAAGCAATATAGGAGTAGAAAGAAACTTAGGGGATCACCATCAGGTGGGAAACCCCTGCGAACATTTACACAATGGTAAAAACAGAAAGCTTGTTCAGTCAAATCGGGAACAGAGGAAGGAAGTCCATTCGCATTATAAATATTTACTATTGGACTGAAGATTTAGCCAGGGCAATTGAGCAAGAAAAAAAAATATTCAAATTGGAGAGGAAAAAGCAGAATTGTTTCTTCTTGCAGATGACATGATCAGATCTGGAAAATTCTAGAAACAAATAATGATAACTATTAGTGCTAATAAACAAGGTTAGCAAGATTGACAGATACAAGCTCATTATGTGAAAATGAATTGTATTTCACTACATACAGCAGCAATAAATAATCTGAAAGATTTTTTTTTTCCCCCAAGGAAAATAAAAGAGTTTGCTTTATTTGACAACTTCCTTATATTGGAGCACTGGCCAGAATTCAATACTGATACAAATATAAATTTCTTAAGAGGTCAAATTATGTATCGGGCAAATTTTCTGAATTTCTTAAAGGGCAGAATTTATTTATTTACTTTTTTTTGAGAGATTTTTGCTATAGGACACATATGTTTGCCCAAGAGACAGAGAGAGACAGAGAGACAAAAAGTGAGAAATCACCCCCCAGGGAGGATGGGCACGCCACAATCCTTCTCCTCCATTCCCCTCTTGGGATTTTGAGCACAAACCCGTAGTGAGTTTTAAGCTGCCAGGTCCAGGACTTGAGCTATGGTCTAGTATGTGGGAGTCTAGAGACACAACCATTATGTCATCTGCTGGTCCTAAAGGGCAGAATTTTTAAGCAGTATAAAACAATTAGAAACAATTTACAACAAAATACATAAAATAAGCACGGTTCAAACTTAAGCTGAATAACCAAACCATGGAAATTACCTCAAATAATTTCTGTTGATAGTTTGAACCATGCATACTTTTAATAACTTAAAATGGATACCCACTATTACCATTTCCTGATCTTCCCAGAAAGTATAACTACTTTTATGAGATTTAAGTAATAAATCCAAGTATTTACTCGTGGTAGGATATTCTAGCATCAACTATAACTAAGCTTATCAGAAATAGAAAATCATGAAGATTTATCAAGTATTTAAAAATTTTAACTTGCAGCAAGTCCTTAGAAATCCTAGATGAGAAAGGCAGTTCACATTCTAATAACATCTGAGGTTTATAATACATAGTACAAGTCAGTGCAGCAGCATTCTAACCAATGGTAAACAATTTGTGCATAATTAATTTGCCTATTCAAGAATGTTTTATTTTACAGTTAATATTTTAGCCAATATTAAAAATTTTAAAACTCCATTATGCTGATATTTCCAGAAATATTAACTTAGCAACAAGTTATTTTTGTGATGCCAGTTATTAAACTGACAGAGGGCGTACTCTGGTTTTTACTTCAGATAGGATTTAAGTCAAATCACTACTTGAACACTCCCTATTTTCCTCTTCAGCACTGTATGGCCGTGATCTCCAATATCCCCTAAATGGGAAGCATTATGAAATTGCAACAGTAATCTCATCTGGTTCCTACTCAAATCCCAGCTCCAGAAAATGTGAGAGAGGATCTCAGGTAAGCTCTGTTCAAGGCAAGAATATTCCAACCTCAACGTAACTCCAATGACTTATGTTTTACTAGTTATTTCATTACCATTGCTTAGTAAATGATCACTGAAAACAAAGGAAGAAAACAGTACCCTTGTTGTTGTAATTTATTACTAATCATTACCTCAATTCATTTTATATCCAAATACATGTATATAAAACATTTGTACAGATAAATTAGTGTGAAGAATTACAAATACACAGTAACATCAACAAATCTCCTTTTTGTGTTCTGAAGACTATACAATTGTTTTCAAGCTTGGAAACCTGACACCTGGGTTACCCATTACAAACATGTCAGAGGAAGCAGTAGGTGACATGGTGGTTAAGGCATTGGACTCCCATATGGTGGACTGCAGTTTGAGTCTTGGGGCTGGTGCCTTGCTTTCTCACTTTCTCTGGTAAGTGCATGTCTCCTATTATAAATTAAATCATCATAATAAATAAAATTAAATAAATAATTATTTTTTTTAAATGCCAGAATACATATGTTATGGAGAGCTCTAGAACTGAACAGTTCATAAAAGCAAAATGAAATAGAGTATTTTTATTATTGCTTAATCTTCTGGGCTTAAAAAAGAAAACCACTGAATGCTAAAATCAGGTATTTATTAAATAGCATTGATTTCTACTACTCAAACTTAGCCCTCACAAA
This sequence comes from Tupaia tana, assembly GCA_026018925.1. NCBI lineage: Eukaryota > Metazoa > Chordata > Mammalia > Scandentia > Tupaiidae > Tupaia > Tupaia tana. The sequence continues at coordinate 40,693,254 of JAKSZU010000008.1, forward strand.
CCAATAGCTGAACTGGGATAGTTTTTCTCCACTTATTCACTGTATATTAGAAGTTTGAAACATTTTCAATTAAAACCTTCATTTTTTTTTTTTTTCCTGTAGGCTTCAACATGTGTGGCCCAAACCACACAATCTCTAAGGTGGCCAATGATTCAGACTTTGGAATTTATTTTTCAACTTCACCTTGGCTTCCACTTTGATACCAAAATGCACATATTTTTTTCAGAGCCTCTACTATAAGGGCAGCAGAGTCAGTAGGATCCTCTCTGGCTTGGGCTTTACATTTTATTCTGTCCTCTTCTCTGATGGAAGTTTTACACTATTCATGTCTCTAAGGATCTCTAGCATATTTGGCATGTTGGATATTTTGCATTGTTGTAAACCCAAGTCTTTCCAGCATTAGCTTTTTTCTCTTCTCTCTCTTTAACCAGATTGATAGTAGATACACTTTGGTAAAACCCTGGAAGAGGTGAGAAGAAGGTCTTAGCAGAGATGTGGGGGGCAGGGGAGGAGGTGGTGCTGTGGTCACAGGTGGAGGAGATCTGAGTCACCTGCAGTGAGACTTTGATGCTCTTGAAGTGTCACAGTTTTGGCAATCTGAGCTCTGAGGGTGGGCAGCTCATTTTTGAGAGCCCAGATCTTTTGGGGCGCTTCCTCATGTGCCAATGTTGGGGTCTTCAGCTGAGGCTCTTCATAAAACAAGGTTGGTAAGAAAACCTTCTCGCTTGGGAGCATCTTAAAGAATGGAAGGTCATCCTAAAGGGGTGGCCTTGACCTCACCTCTGTCCTTAGTCTTGTTTAACACTCTTCTTCTTTGGCTACCCTTCCAATGTCAGCAAAGGAGATCACAGCATCCTCTCCTGGGTGGTTGGACTCCCTTCTGTTGCATGGCTGGTAAGCTGAAACTGAACCCTCAGACACTGAATCAGAGACCAGTTAGTGCCAATTTTCTTTGGGGTACTCCAAGATGGACTAGATGGCATACCAGACCAAAGTACCAATTGTATGCTTACTCCAACTTGTTGAAAGCCATTCTAATTAGGCATGTAATCCGGCCAAACATTTAGATGAAAAATTCTCCCCAAAATTGCATTTCAAGTATTTCAGGAGTACATAGCAGTACGTGGTCCATAAAGCACACTTAGCCACACAACAGTTAGCACCTGACCCAGCTCCTCGGGCTTCCAGCTTGGCTGTGAATGAACATTTCTGTAAAAACTCACAATTTGATTTACAATGACATTGAGAAGAGTATAATATTTACAAATAAAAATCAACAAAAGGATTTCAGATTTGTATGTTGCCAAAAGAAATGAAAAGGACCTAAATAAATGGAAAGACGTCCATGTTCATGGATTAAATAACTTAATATTAAATGGTGGGCTAGCCCCTTAATGCAGTGGTTAAGTGCTACACAGAAGCCAGATTCCACATGGCTAATCAGGGTTCAAGTCCTGACTCCATAGGCTGGAGAAAACATGCCAGGTGTTGGCTCACATGCCTGGGATAGTGACAGAATGAGAGAATTAAGGAAGAAGGTCCTTTTGGGGAGTGTTTCCTCACTCCGTCTCTTTCTCTCTCTCCTTCTCTGCCCCCTCCTTTTTATTGTTTTCCTTTTTCACAAACTGGTAGTAAAACAAAAACAAAAACATAGTACTAGGATGGCTAGGTGGTACAATGGTGACACACTATTGAACAACGGTAGATCCAGATAGTTTCTTGTTTTACACTAAACATTGGATGTATGTGCTCATGATCCTGACTTGTCGGGAAGGTTGAGAAGGCTGAGAGTGAGGGTTGCTGTAAGAGATCCTGGTGAGGGTACATGTCTCTCTCTCTTTCAGTCTTAGGAAATAAATAAACTTAGAAAAAATAACAACAGTCGTCAAAATGATCTGCACAGTCAGTGCAATTTCTTTCTTTCTTTTTCTTTTTCTTTTTCTTTTTTTCTTTCTCTTTCTTTTTTCTTTCTCTCTCTCTTTTCCTTTCTTTTTTCTTTCTCTCTCTCTCTCTCTTTTTCTTTCCCTCCCTCCCTTCCTTTCTCTCTCTCTCTCTCTCTCTCTCTCTCTCTCTCTTTCTTTCTTTTCTTTCTTTCTTTCTTTCTTTCTCTCTTCCTTTCTTTTCCTTTCTTCCTTTCTGAGGTTTTAGCCTTAGGTCACATGTGCTCACCAGAGAGAGAGATAGGCAGTGAGAGGGAAAGTGAGAAATCAGTAGGTATGGCCATGCCACAATCCCTCCTCCTCCATTCTCCTCCCAGGATCTTGGGCACACACACACGTGCCCAGTGTGATTTTTCAAGCCACCGGATCTAAGACTCAAACCGTGGTTGGCCATGTTGGAGTCCAGCGACATAACCCCTATGCTGGTCCCAGTCAGTACAATTTCTATCAAAATCTGACTAGTCGATCCTGATAGTTTAATCTTAAGAAATAAGAACAAAGGTGAAAAACAAACAAACAAAAAATCCCCTTACACTTACCAATATCAAGACTTGCTCTAAAGCTATAGTATTCAAAACAACGTGGTACTGGTGCAAGGCCAGATATGTAGAACATGAGACAAGAATTGAAAATCCAGAGATAAACTTTATATTTATGGTCAATTGGTTTTCAGCAAAGGTTCCAGATGTAGTCAATGGGAAAAGAATAGTCTTTTCAACAAATGACTCTAAGACAAATGAATAGTCACATGCAAAGGTTGAAATTGGACCACTACCTCATACAATATACAAAAATTAACTCATACTGTATCAAAGACCTAAGTTTAAGAGCAAAAATTGCAAAGCTCTTAGAGGAAAATAGACATAAAGGTCACATTGTGACCTTTGTGCAATTTGGCATCGTATCAGAAATAATTGATTTATTGGCCTAAACCACTGAATTAAGCAATGGTTTCTTAGATATGACACTAAATTACAAACAAAATAAAAAAATTAATGAACTATTTTAAAAACAAACTTCATGAAACTTAAAAACTTTTGTACTTAAAAGACATACCAATAAAGGTAAAAGAACTCATAAAATTAGAGAAAATATTTTCAAATTATGTATCTGATAAGAGACTAGTATCTAGAATATAAAAGACCTCTTTGCAACTTAACAATGAAAAAATACAGTCAAAAAATGAGGAAACACTTTGAATAAACTTTTTTGAAGAAGATATATACATGGCCAATAAGCATATGAGAGACATCAGTAGCATTAGTTGTTACAGAAATACACATCAAAACCACATTGTGATACAACTCTATACTAAGGTGGCAATTATAAATGAATCAAACAATAATATATGTTGTCCAGGATGTGAAAAAATTGAGCCTCTTGTGCTGCTGATAAGGCTGGTGCAGGTAAGATGGTGCAGGTGTTTTGAGAATATTACTCAAAAAGGTAAACAGAGTTACCATAGGACTCACCAATTCTATTACTTAGTATTCATCCAAAACAAATGAAAAATATGTCCACCCAAGAACCCATCTGCAATTATTTACAGCAGCCTTACTTTATAGTATCCGAAAAGGGGAAACAGCTTAAACGTGTATCAACTGATGGGTAGAAAGAAGACTCATGGTACATCCATACAATGGAATACTATTTGGTCCTAAAAAGAAAGGAGATACTGATACATGCTATGACCTTGATGAATCTTGAAAAGATTTGCTAAGAGAAAGAATATAGTTATAGAAGTCTACCTAGTAAATGATTCCATTTGTATAAGATTGTGCAGAATAAGCAAATGCATAGAAACAGAAAGTAGATTGGTGGTTGTGAAACCAAAGAAATGCCAGAGTGATGCTAATGGGTATAAGATTTCTGTTTGGAATGATAAAAATATTCTGTAATTAAATCATGAAGATGTTTGTACAGCTCTGATTATACTAAATTTCACTGAATTATGCAGCTAAAAATGGTAAGTTGTATAATATATAAATCTTATCCCAATAAAATATAGAAAGATATTGATAGGCACCAACAGTGAATCTCTTAACAAATAATGTATTATTAATATAATTTACTATGATTTTTCCATAAAGGAATAGACAAGTATATTGGGGAAATGACATAGACAATATCCTGTCTTGTTTATTTTTATTTTTAAAAGTTTATATATTTATTTATTTTTGCCATAGAGTGTGTGTGCTTGCCAGTTAGAGACAGAGACAGACAGTGTGAAGGAAAGTGAGAAATTATCTTCCAGAGGGCTGGGGGTGGTCATGCTGCAATCCCATCTCTTCCATACTTCTTCAGGGAATTTGGGCACATATGTACATGCACTCAGCATGATTCAAGCCACCAGGTCTAGAACTAGAACCACGTTAAGCCACATAGGAATTCAGCAACCCAACCACCATGTGAGCTGGTATCCTGCTTTAAATAACTAATGCAACCCATTGTTCATTAATTTATTTGGTAATTCATCATCTATTGCAAAATAGCACCAAAAATGACTCTGAATTGTGTTGACTATCAGAGAGGCAGAAATTAACATGGCATAGTTCTTCATGGAGTTAGCCCACTAAATAATAATTATTTTGTAAATTGGGAAAGAGAAGCTCAGAGAGGTTACATAATTGGCCTGATATTACACAGCTAGTAAGTAACAAAGTCATGAATTCGAACCCAGTTACATGTGACTCCAAAGCCCATCATGTTTCATTAACGTTATGCTTCCAACAGCAGCATGCTTGTGGGTAAGAATAGGAACAGAGTGGCAGTATAATCAAGGAGATTCACAAGAGTCTATTCACCATATGCTGAATGTTAACTCATGGACTAATCTCAACCTTGAGGTACCTCCCCAGAGTAGTCAGAGGGTTCTATCCATGGACAGAGCCTACTTGATAATCTTATCAGCAACTTAAATGAAGACACTGAAGGCAGGCTGACCACATTTGTTTTGACACAAAGCTGGAAGTGATAGTTATGCTCAAAGAAAGAATCAGGATTCAAAAAGATCTCAGACTGGAACTATGGGCTGAAATTAATACAGGATTCAGGGGGAACTGGATTAACAGGAATTCACATGAAAAAGACTTGGATATGTTAATTGACAGCCAGCTCAATATGATCCAAAGGTGTGAGCCAAAAAAGCTAAGGTATTCTTATCCTGTATTAAGTGAAACGTAGTATCCAAGAAGAGGAATGCAGCAGTATTACTGGTCACTGCTCTTGTCAGACAAATTCTGATGTATTTTGTTCTGTTTCGAGACATTTATTACTAAGAAGAATATCAACTGTCCTGGAACATTTTCAGAGGAGAAAGACCAGAAGAGTAAAACTGTATCTTATCAAGGACTGGGAGTGTTTAGTTTATAATAGGAAGACTTAGTGCAGTGGGAGGGGAGATTAGGGAAGTATAATAGCTATTTTCAGGCATTTGAAAGTATGTCTTAAGGTTGACGGTTTAATCTAATTCTGTTTCTTTAACAGAATTAGAACCCACCTGAGCTACGGAGGCACATTTCTGCTTACACATTATTTTCAAATAATTGAAGATGCGGAAAATGGAATAATCTACTTTGTAATTTATTGAACAGTTTCTCTTGGGATTATCATGAAGAATCAGGATCATCACTTGTAAATAATTTAGAGGAGATTCTTGGAACTTCAGTGAAGTTTACTTCAACGATTTAGTAATATAAGATTCATTTTAGAGCCAACCTTGTAGCGTAGTGGTTAAGGGCGCCAGTTTTCACATGCTGAATGCAGTTCAAATCCCTGCCATGTGGGTGTGGGTATGTATACCCAAAAAACTGACAAGATGGAGAAATGGAGAAGAAATTGCAAAGTGAAGATGCCCCATTGGGGAAGGGGTACTTTCACGCTCTTTTTCTCTTTCTTTCCTTTTTTTTTTTTTTTTCTTTTTTTTTTTAATCTCTCTCTGGTGAGTGCACATGCTCTCTGACAAATAGATAAAAAAAAAGATTTCTTTGAACCCAAAGATCCGGTAAGAGTTATAACGAGAGTCATTGCTATGGTATTAGCTAATAAGAATTGAGAAAGCTTCTATAGTAAATATTCTACATTCATTATCATATTTAGTCAGCAAGAACCTAATATTTTATTACTCCTGTTTTATAAATGAGGAAACTGAAGACTTAGACTGTTGGTTTACCAAGGATACATGGCTTGGAAGTGCTAGAAGTAACACTTGAACTCAGGATGCACTGATTAGCCTTAACTCTTTTTTTTTTACATTTCTGTTACTTTATTTTATTTATTTATTTTTAATTTTTAAATTATTTTTTACACACTAAATTGCTATACATCATTTAACATGTATAGAGAATTTACCCAATATGAAAAAGTGTAGACCTAACTCTTAAAGGCTCTCTTAAAAATTCTTTGTTTCTATGTTATTTAATGTGGTAGGTTGCTGGTAGCCGTGAGGCCATTTGGCTTAAATGATATCTGCTTAGAGTGAATATATATGTAGGGGTGTTATATTGTTATGCATCTGAATAATTCAAGGTCAACAGAAACTCTTATCTTTGTAGAGAGTAAATGCCTGTCCAATGGAATTTCAGGATCGACACGTTCAGTGTTTACAAAAGCAAACAGCTTAGCTCATATTTTCATTCTTGGATTATTTTAAATGAAACAGTGCCAGAGTACACAAAAGCAGATAGCTTGGTTTCAGATTTTCATTCCTGAATTGGGATTTCAATATGCAAGCCGTGCTAACAGATGCCTACAAAGAATGGAATAAGTAAGGGATGGAAATTACCATATTTACTTTTGTATTACGCAGATCACTTTTCTGCAACTTGCATGGTGATTTTATTTTGCTATAAATAGGGAACGAGTCACAGATATGGTTTGTTATCTGTTGATGAGGATGTGTATAGTATTCTCAATTGGACTGAGATGTGTATCATGCTGGGTAAAATCTCTTTACAATCTAAATGATGTATAGTAACCGAGTGTATAAATAATAATAATTTAAAAATAAAATAAAATAAAAATAGTGAATGAATGACTAACAGATGCTCTCTTATAATAATGTTGTTTGTAAAATATGCTAAATTTCACAAAGTTTGAGTCCTTGGAAGAGGAGAGTAGTGAAATGGTAGTGCTAGTAGGAGAAACAGTCATGTTTTGCTTCAATACTTTCTTGTCTTGTTCAGAATTACTTTAGGAGAGCAAAACGGTAAATTTCTTTATTTATATATCCATTCGTCTATTCATTTAAAGAAGTAGATAAATAAAATAATAATAGATTTTTTGGTAAATGAAAGAAAATGCCTGGTTCTCAAAAATTAAGAGAATCTACTTAGATGGAAGGCTATTTTGAATTGGTAGTGTTTCTAATTTTCGTCTCCATTCTCTTTTCTGGATTTTGGGAACACACGTACATGTGCTCAGTGTGTTTTTCAATCCACCTGTTCAGAACTCAAGAGCAGAGTTCATGTGGGATCGAGTACCTTAACCACCTCGCCACCTGCTGGCCCTATTGAATGGGTGACTGTATTCGGAATCATGGAAAGATCCTCTAGGTGCAAAGTCTTGGGGAAGATCACTCTAAAGGACATAGCAGATTGAAAGGCTCTGAGGTCAGAAGGAGTTTAGTATATTCTATGAACACACAGAACAGATGATAATAGTATAGGTGAGGGAGGTCTATGGCCTAGGCAAGGATAACAGCAGTGGAAGTGGAGAGAAGTGGATAAATTGGAGGCATATTTTGGAGATAGTAATTAGACACTGGAATGGTTTTATACATATATGTCAAATGCTCGGTGCATCACGTCTATATAGTTACCTTTTTAATCCTTAGCCTGATATTCCATCCTCCTTCCTCTCAGCCTCTTTCTGCTTCTATGAGTTTGATTATTGTAGATTCCACAAAGTAAGTAAAATCACCAAATATTTCTCTCTCTGTGTCTGGCCTGATGTCTTTAAGCTTTAATCAAACTGTTGCAAATGGCAAAATTTCCTTATTATTTTTTTAATCAATGGAGTAATTTAGATTTTTTCTATTTTATTTCATAATTTCTTAATTACATTTAATTGTGCATTTTTGTGAGGCACAACGTGGATTTTAAAAGCATTCATGCAGTATGTGAAAATCAAATCAAGGATAATACCATATTCATCATTTCCAACAAAGAATATCACACACACACACACACACACACACACACACACCTCTATTTGTGTGTGTGTGTTTATTTTTAAAAGCTGAATAATAATCTTTCTTGAGTGTGTGTGTGTAACATTTTCATATCAATTGAAGGACATTTTGATTATTTCCAGATCTCAGCTATAATGTATGATACTGTAATAAATGTGAGAGCACATTTTATCTCTTACATGTTTCTTACTCCTTTCAGAATATACCCTGTAGTAGGATTGCTAGATCACAAGGTAGTTCTATTCTTTCTTTGAGGAACCATCATGTTATCATTATTTTCCATAATGCTTGTGCTAATTTACATTCCCACACACAAAGTGCAAAGCTCTCTTTCTCTACATCCTCACCAACACTTGTTATCTTTTGTTTACTTGTTTAATTATGGTTGCTGTAACAGGCAATTTTGCATTGCAGTTTTGATTTGTATTTCTCTGATGATTAGTGATGTTGAGAACTTTTTCATATACTCATTGACCATTTGAATGTCTTCTGAAAAGTGTCTAGGTCCTTTGCCAATTTAAAAAAAATGTATTTATTATTATTAACTTTGCTGTAGGAGGCATATACTCATATGAGAGAAAGTAAGTAAGCTGCCAGGTCTGGGATTCAAACATTAATTGGCCATGTGGGAGTCCAGTGCCTCAACCACCATGTCACCTGCTGGCCCCCCTTTGCCAGTTTTTAAAATCAATGCATTTGTGTTTGGCGTATTAAGTTCAATAAATTCCTTGTATTTTTTATATCTCCTTTACAGAATATACTTTGCAAATTTTTTCTCACTCTGTATGTTAGTATTCATTTTGCTGATTGTTTCCTTTGCTGTGAAGTTTTTTGAATGATGCAATCCCGTTAGTCTATTTTGGCTTTTGTTGCCTATGCTTTTGGCATTATACACAGAAAATTATTTTCAAGATCAATGTGAAGAAAAATTTTCCCTGTATTTTCTTTTAGGAGTTTTATAGTTTCAAGTTTTTTTTTTTTTTTTTAGAGAGAGATTTTTGCTATTGCTATAGGTCATGTGTACTCGCTGCAGACACAGAGAGAGACAGAGACAAAAAGCAAGAAATCATCCCCTGGGGAATGGCCACACAGTGATTCTTTCTCCTCCATTCTTCTCTTGGGATTTTGGGCATGCACGCACATGTGCTGGTGTGAGTTTTAAGCTTCTGGGTCCAAGACTTAAACCACAGTTGACTACATGGGAGTCCAATGAGGTAACCAGTACGCCATCTACTGGTCCCCAGTTTCAAGCTTTACATTTAAATACTTCAATTTTTTTTTTTGAGAGGTTTTTGCTACAGAGCACATGCGCTTGCCAGAAAGACAGAAAGACAAGAAAGCAAGAAATCACCGCCCCCCCTCCCCCCATCAGGGGAGATGGGCCACACCACAATCCCTTCTCCTCCATTCTCCTCTCGGGATATTGGACATGCACACACATGTGCCTGGTGTGAGTTTAAGCTGCTGGGTCTGGGGCTTAAACCGCAGTTGACTACATGGGAGTCCAGCAACAAAGCCATTATGCCAACTACTGGTACCTAAATCTTTAATTCATTTTGAATTCATTTTGTGTATGAAGTGAGATAAGGGTCAAGTTTTATTTTTTTGAATGTGGATAACCAATTTCCCTGCGCCATTTGTTGAAGAGACTGTCCCATTTTGCTCTTAGCATGGCTTGTCAAAGATTAGTTGGCCAAAAAATATGTGAGTTTATACTAGGGTCTTATTCTGTTCCATTTTTTATATTGATTTTATATCCTGCAACTTTACTAAGGCTGGTTATTCTTATATCTTTGTGGTAGAGTTTTACGGTTTTCTACTTACAAGACCTTATGTCATAGCGCAGTGGTTAAGCATGGTGCATTGGAAGCTAGATACCATATAGCCTACTGTGGCTCAAATCGCAGCCCTCTTGGCTCGAAAAATATGCTAAGTGTGTATGTATGCATACCTCAAATCCTGACATGATGGAGAAATGGAGGAAAAGGATTGTAGTATCACCATATACCACTGTGGGATACATTCTCTCTCTCTTTCGCTGGTGAGCACATGAGCTCCTTGGCAATTAAAGAAAAAATGTAAACTTTAAAAAGGCCATATAATTGGAAACAGATATTTTACCTCTTACCCTCTGATTTGAATGCCTTTAATTCATTTTCTTGCCTGATTACTCTGAGTAGGCTTTTCAGTACTGTGTTGAATAGCAGTGTGAACAGTGAGCATCTTTCCCTTGTTCCAGATCTTAAAGGAAAAGCTTTTGGTATTTCCCTATTGATTATTGTGTTAGCTGTGAGTTTTTATATATAGCTTTTATTGTGTGAGGTAACTTTCTTTCCTATCTATCTTGTGGATTTTTTTTTTAAAGTTTATTTCCCTTGTGAGTAAGAAAGAGAGAAAGACAGATAGACCACACCCCAACGTGGTCCTGACACTATAATCCACTTCCAGCTTTAACCAACTCTAGATTATGAACACGCATGTGTTCAGTGTACTCAGGGAGGTCTCTAGACCTGAGTCCAGGACCTTCCCAAGTGGTTCAACCTCACCGAATGTTGGATTTTACCACTGTATCATTGTATGTTCACCTGTTAAGACTTTTTATTATGAAATGATGTTGAGTTCTGTCCAATTATTTTACTGCATCTATTAGGATGATCATTTAGTTTTTGTCTTTCATTCTGTTAAACAGTGTGTCACATTAACTGGTTTTCATGTTTAACTGTCTTTGCATACATGGAATAAATTCACTTGGTCCTAAAATGATCCTTTAATGTGCTTTTGCATTTGGTTTGCTAACATGTGTGTGTATGTATATATACATACCTATATTTATCTCTATATGTATCTATATAGAGAGATAGATATCGGTCTATATATAGATATTTATAAATTTTAATTTTGGACATTGTGAGTTTAATTACCTGCTAGATCATTAGATGGAAATATGTGGTAAGTGGATAGAAACATGGTTCATAAACTTAGGAGAGAGGAGTGTATTTTCAGACTAGTTTAGGTTTAGACATTCATCAGATTAGACAATTTTTTGGCATTTAAAATAAAACCTTTGTTAAAAGAACAGAGTAACATATTAAAACTGGTTTCCAGAATTGTCCATATTACTTTTAAGCACAATTGAATGTTTTGTCACATTTCTTTAAATGTTGAAGGTTTTTTTTTTTTGGCAAAATATTAAGTTTCCAGTTTAGAACTTAGTTTATATATTGAGAATGCCCTAAAATGATAACCATCAGATTATCTTTCTTTAAGCCCCAATGGTTATCTTCCCTCTAAAATGTGTATCTTTTAATTGTCATTTTCAAAGATATTCTGGAGAAAAAATTATGAATTAAACACTTCCAAATTCTTCCTCACTTCTGTTATAGTGTAGCAATTTATCATCTAATCCACAATGGTCCATCAGTTAAGTAAAGCTTACTTTCTTGTTTTCTTCAGACATAGTTGACTACAACTCCAAAAGCAACCTCTGGCTACAGCTTCTGCACTTCTTCAGTAACAACTGTAACTAAGACAGGTCATTCTTTGATCTACATGTTTTGACTAGTTTTAGCCATGGAAGAAGGTCTTCTTTCTCCTGAACTTGCTTAACTGATTTTTTCTTTTCTTTATATAATCCTTCTTTAAGATAATTCTCCTTTAAAAATTATTCTAGAGAACACCTGCATCAGGTAATTTAGATTCACATACATTGATATGCCTGAAGGTATTTTTCAAATGTATACTTTCTTCAAATTCACTATGTGTTTAAAACTTTCTTGAAATTCTAAAGAATTTTCCTTTGTTGCAGATGCTGGTTTCTCAGAAAAGTTCTGACCATTTTCTTCATTCTCTACTTGAAGACACTTCACCACACTGTAACAGGAATTGAATGAAGACCCTGTTTTCCTTATTTTTTCTCGAAGTGTAGCACTCATAGGTTGTTTCTGTGAACTCTTTGTATGGGGTGATGATGGAGTCGCACAGCCCTGTGAGGTGCTAGGTAAAAATCACAGATGAGTCTGAAAGACTTTCCATCTTGAAAACAATTTTTTTTTGAGAGTTTTTCACTACAGGGCACGTGCGCTCGCCAGATAGACAGAGAGAGACAAAGAGACAGAAAGCGAGAAATCACCCCCAGGGGGGGATGGTCATGCTGCAATCCCTTCTCCTCCATTCTCCTATCGGGATCTTGGGCACGCACGCACATGCGCCCGGTGTGAGTTCTAAGCCACCAGGTCTGGGACTTGAACCGTGATCGACTACGTGGTAGTCCAGCGACATAGCCTTTACGCTAACTGCTGGTTCCCGAAAACGAAATTTTTATTTACTTCTCCTTCTACTATACCCAAAGGGTGCCTAGCTTGCTAATATTTTATTGAGGATTTTTACATGTGTAGTCCTCAGAGATATTAGTCGGTAGTTTTATTTTATTTTATTATTATTATTATTATTTTTTTGGAGAGGTTTTCACTATAGGTCGTGTGCGCTCGCCAGACAGAGACATAGAGACAGAAAGCGAGAAATCACCCCCCCAGGGGGGATGGTCACGCCACAGTGCCTTCTCCTCCATTCTCCTCTCGGGATCTTGGGCACGCACACCCACGTGCCTGGTGTGGATTTTAAGCCACCGGGTCCAGGACGCAAACCACGGTCGACTACGTGGGAGTCCAGCGACATAGCCATTACGCTAACTGCTGGTTCCCAGTTTTATTTTTGTGTGTGTGTGTTGTTTTCATTTGGCTTTGAATCAAAGTGATGATGGCTTCATAAAATAAATTTGAGTATTTCTTCTTCTATTTTTTGGGAAGAATTTAAGAAGGATTGATATTCTTCTTTGAATGTTTATTAGAATTTATCTGTAAAGTATATAGTTTTGGGCTTTTCTTTACTGAAACATTTTTTGATTACTGATTCAATCTTCTTCTTTGCAATTGTTCTCTTTGGACCAATTCTTTTCTTCTTGATTCAATCTGGGTAGGTTGTACATTTCTAGAAATTTATTTATTTCTTCTAGGGTATCCAATTTGTTGACATAATTTTTTTTATAATAGTGGTTTATAATGCTTTTTTATTTCTGTATCATTCATAGTAATGCTTCAGCTTTCATTTCTGTTTTTAGTTATTTGAGTCTTCCCTTTTTCTTAGTCTAGCTGAGGGTTTGCCAATTGTTTGTTTTTTCAGAAAAAATGAACTCTTGGTTTTGTTGATTTTTTCTATTGTTTTTCTATTCTTTATTTCATTAACTTTATTTATCCTACTCTATTTTCTTCCTTCCGCTAATTTTGGGTTTAATTTGTTTTTATTTTTCTAGTTCTTTGAGGTATAAAATTAGATTGTTTAATCGATATTTTTCTCCTTTCTTTTCCTTCTTCTTCTTCTTCCTCTTTCTTGCTTCTCTTTTCTCCTCTTCTCCCTCTTCTTCTTTCCCTCCACCTTCTTACCAGTGACATACTCATTAGGGAGACACACACACACACACACACACACACACACACACAGAGAGAGAGAGAGAGAGAGAGAGAGAGAGAGAGAGAGAGAGAAGAGGGAGAGAGAGGGAGAGAAAGAAAATAAAAGAGATAAAAGAGATAAAGCACTGCCCTATTGGGTGTGGCCACCCTGCAATCCCATCTCCTCCATTTCTTCATTCCATTGAGATCCTGGGTATCCACAGACATGTTCCAAGCATGTTTTTCAGGCTTCTATGATGGAACCAGAACTGTTTAGTTGGCCATAGAGGATCTGGACCCCTTATCTACTAAGCCACAGCTCTGGTCCCCTTTCTTCTTCTTTATGTTGGGATGTACTGCTATAGCATTAAGGTACTTCCCTCTTAGCACTGCATTTGATCTTCTCAAATGCTTTGGTAACTTGTATTTTTAATTTTGGTTGTACAAAGTATTTTTACATTACTTTTTAAGAAAATTTCTTTTTACTGAAACATTTAATACTATCTTGTTTAGTTTCTGTATGTTCGTGAGTTTTCTTATTTTCTTTCTGTTATTGATTTCTAGTTTTAATCTGCTAAGAATATATTTGGTATGAGTTCAATTTTCTCACATTTATTAAGATTTATTCTGTTACCTAATATGTGATCTGTCCTGGAAAATGTTTTATGTGCACTTGAGAAGAATGCATATTCTGCTGCTGCTCAGTGGAAAGATTTTTCTGTCTGTTAGGTCCATTTGGTCTTTAGTGTTGTAAAATGAGCTGTTTCCTTACAGATTTTCTACATGTATCCATTATTGAAAGTGGTGTATGAAAGTATTCCACTATTTTATTTTATTTATTATCATTATTATTATTTAATTTAACTGGAGAGATAGAGAGACAGAGAGAGAGGGGAAAGTGAGAAAGTAAACTATCAGGTCTGGGCCTCGAACTGCAGTTGGCCATGTGTGTATCTAGTGCCTTAAACACCAAACCACCTGCCAGCCCCCAACTATTTTTGTATTGTTTTCATGTCTCCCTTCAGGCCTGTCAATATTTGTTTTATATATTTAGGTGTTGTGTTTTCAGGTGGACATATATTTTCAATTGTTCTATCATCCTATTGAATTAAAACTTGTATCTCTATTTAATGATCTCCTTTGTCTCTAATGACAGCTTTTGATTTGAAGTCTATTTTGTCTGATAGAAGTATAATAAGTGATAAGTTGCTTTCCTTTGACAGTTTAGCTGAAAATTCTCACTTTGTCTTAACTTTTGGCAGTTTATAATGTGTCTCGGTATAGGCCTCCTTATGTTAATCTATGTAGGGTATGATGGTATTCAAGATGTATATTTTTTTCTCACCAGGTTTGGGAAGTTCTAAGTTATTATTTCTTTAAATAAACTTCTTTCTCTTTCCTCTCTCATTTTCCTCTTAGGCCTGCAATAATGTGTATATTAGTTTTTATGGTGGTATCCTATAAAAGCTATATACTTTTTGATTCTTTTTTTCTTTTATTTAGTTCATTAGTTATTGTTCTCTGACTAGATAATTTCCAAAAAACTGTACTCAAGGGCAGTGCTCTTTATTCTGCTTGATCTAGTCTACTGCTGAAGCTATTACTTTTTTTCATTTAAGTCAGTGTGTGCTTCGGAATTATGTTTTTGTTTTGCTTTCTATCTTTTTGTTACATTTCTTATTTCGTTCTTGTATTTTTTCTTCTGATTTAATTAAGCTATGTATCTGTATTCTGTGGTAGCACACTGATTTTTTTTAGAACAATTATTTTGAATTCTTTGTCAGACACTTCGCATATTTCTATTCATTGTGGTTATTATTTGAAGCTTGTTGTGTTCCCTTTGGGGATGTTAACTCTTCTTGAGGTTCTCTAGCCTTGTGTAGGTGTCTATGGTTCTGAAGAAGCAGGCATCTCTTTCAGACTTAAGGGACTGCCTTCTGAAAATGAAACAAAACAAAACAAAAGACCTTCATGCGTGTGTACGTGTGTGTGTGTGTGTGTGTGTGTGTGTGTGTGTGTGTTGAGGGGTTAGAAGTGGGGGTACTGCCTAGAAGGACATCTAGAACATGCTGTGGCACCAGGTCTAGTGGCACAAGAGCAGGGATGTGTAATGGCTCCAGGTCTGGGGGGAGGTGGCAGCTGGAGTCTGTGACATTGACAACAATGTGGTTTTTGAGATTTAATGCTGTGATGAGTCTATAGTGGCTGCTAGGGTTTTGAGGGTTTTCACAGCCACCTTTAGGTCTAGTGATGTGGCACAAAAAGGAAACAGTGGGAAATGGGACTGAAGGTATGCACATGCTCAGCTGGAGGGGCAATGTATAGATGTGTGTATGGCTGTAGGGGCTGTCTGCAGCTGCATTGAGACCAGGACAGTGGAAAGGGTTGGGACCAACTATGGGTGTAAGGTAGTGTGAGCAAGGCTGATGGTGGGGGCTGAAGGATTGTGGGCATCTGTGCAGTAGCCATGCTGTGTCCCAGAGCCAAGCTACCCATGGCAATGCAATCCAGGTGGCTCTAGCAGGAAGATGTAATAGGAGATAAGTGGGGCATCTCATGTAGTGGTCTGCAAAGGCCAAAGCCAACTTTGGCAGTGCAAACCATGAAGATCTTCAGTAGCTGTGATGATTCTTGGTTCTTCAGTGGTGAAAGCTGAGATCTTCTCCAGAGCAGGCCACTGGGGTCCATGACAGCAAAACCTGTGGTTCCTCAGTGATGAGAGCTGTGAGAGTCAATGGAGATTGCAACGGTTGTTGAGGTCTTGGAAGTGAAGGCTGATGGGTCCTCCATAGAACAAGTCACTGGGAACATAGTATCTCTTACCACATTGCTGATATTGAAAGCTCTTGCCCTTCTTCTTCGTTCTTGGCTGTCTCCAGAAATTTCAGCTGTGCTGGTCTCTCCAGTGATCTGAGCAGAGTGAAACCAAAGTGAATCCTTTAGGCAGTGCCACAAAAGATTGGGGAAGCTGGTTGTTTACCCTGCTCACCTTTTGCCCTGTGAGGGTAAATAAAGGCTGGGCTATGTTTGTCCAGGGATAAGATGATGCAGACAAAGTTAAACTG
This sequence comes from Tupaia tana, assembly GCA_026018925.1. Lineage (NCBI taxonomy): Eukaryota > Metazoa > Chordata > Mammalia > Scandentia > Tupaiidae > Tupaia > Tupaia tana. Next base: position 40,709,893 of record JAKSZU010000008.1, read on the forward strand.
ATCTTCCTACCCTTTTCCTAGAGGCATTCTTGGGTTTTCTACTCCATGAACAAATAAAAACTTGCTCTAATATCAACCATTATTTTCCATAGCTGAACTCATGAGCTTCCTTTGGTGGGAGGGATCTGGAGAGCTCCTCTTTCTCAGGGTACTCTGGTCTACATGCATTTTAGATGTATTTTAAGAAAACTAATAAAATGGAGATAACCAGTGGCAATATCAATGACCACGGTTAGCCAGAATCTGTAACTGATAACCACTGTCTTTCTCCTAATGTAGGTATATTTCCATTATCTCGCTTTAATATTAGTCACATAGAAAAGTGGATTGAATTTGTGCAACCATACACATTTTATTAATGGTACCATGAACTCTATTTGAGTTCTATAACTTAATTTCACAAAGAAAAGGTCTTATTATCATAACAGTGCAAATTATTTTCTCCTTACTTTCTGCCTGCACATTCACTCCATTCTCCTCATAGTAGCCAGAATGATCTGCAAGAGTGAATGAGCTTGTGTGTCTCCTAGTTAGCTGGTGTGTCTCTTCCACATCACTCTCTCCAACTTGCCATTGTGCACAAGTGAAAGATCAGCTCTTTACTACAATCTACAGGGCCCTCAGGGCCTGCTCTCTACCATCATTTCTAACCTCACCTCCCACCACCCTTTCCCTGGATTTTTGCTCACAAGTCACACTGTTTTAGAAGTTTTAATTGACTAAAAATGCACTTGCTTGAATACTTCAAGTGGTTAATGCCCTTTTATGCTTTCGTTCCTTTATTTCATTTCTTCCACAATTATAACGAAAGACTCCTCTTTTCCAGTCTCACTATAAATTATTCCGTGTCTTAGTTTTCTATTTGTTTTCCTTTGGGCATACAAACAAACCACAAAGGTTATTTGTCCTCTTACTTGCTTTTTGTAAGTACCACTCAACCAGAATGTGAACTTGAGAGAGAGAATGCTAACTCTTATGTCTTGATGTGTCTCCAGGGCCTAAAATAGACCTTGGCACATGGAAAGTACTAAATAAATGTGTTGAATGCACGAATAAATTATTTTCTTTCAATTACATTCTTCAGATATATTTTTTAAACTTAAATTTTACTAAAATATTATTCCTTTTGGAATTCATTGAATCTGATATATTTAAGGTACCCATAAGAGCTTCAGAAGTAATAGTTACTATCATTAGATCATTGGTCCCCTATATTACAGACTGGAGAACAGTGCTGGAAAGTTTTTAAAACAAAATAAATGCACTTTCTACTGTAATTCCTTAAAAATTACAGGACAGAATTTAGGGACCTCAGATCCCTAAAGACAAACAGAATTTGTCTTTTAGTTGGCAAAGAAACCCCTTCTGAGAGATGGAAGACTTGTGGTAATATTTGTGACATGTCATTTACTTATATTTGTACCAAAATCTAAATTAAAGACATATGGTCAATTCAAATTATAGTTCATTTATAAAATAAATTACAATTTGTATTTGCTGTGTAATAAATGCTTAAATTCCTGGATTTTTTCCCTTCTATCCTTGCAGAACAATGTTCTTTACAGAGCAAATTATAATGAACAATTCTTTCTAACTTGTCACTGTCAAAGAGTGAACTTTCTTAATTTCTTTAAATAATAGAATCTTTAAAAAAAATCAATATAGGCCTCCTAGTGGTACAACAGTAATGTCCTGGGGCCTCCCTGTGCATGCTGGGTATGCTGGCTCATGATCTGGGTTGGCTGAGGCTGGGGTGGATCATAGCATGAAGACCCTGTTAGGGTGCCTGTCTCTTTCATGAAGGAAATAAATAAATAAACTCAAACCAAACCAAACCAAAGGAAAAGAAAAAACATAGACTTCAGTAACACAATATTTCAAATGTGAAAATATGTAGAAAAGATTGTTCTACAATCAGAAATAAAGGACACTTTTTAAATTCAATTTTGTGGTTGTGTTTTTCAATTATGCTGGGAAGAAAGCATGTGCATTATCAGACATACTAGTCGGCCATTTGTTTCTCTCATCACCCTGTCCCAGACTAGATAGTGTTGCTGGTTGCAATCCGAGTGCTGAATCCTGGTCAACAATGCCCATTACTCATCCTCTCAATCAAATATCAATGTGGGAAGTTTGTGACTTAGGCCAAAGATGAAAAGATCTGACCAGCTGTTCCGCTCAGGCTCAGTTATGATCCCCATGAGGGAAAAAAAAAAAAAAAAAAAAAAAGCACCTTAGAAAAGTTACGAGTCTGAGTATTAAATAGTTGCCAAGCAAAGAATCTAGCCCTGTTTATTTTGGAAGAGCCATGTGCACCAGTCTGGCTGCGAGCAAGGTATTCATATGTGTGCTTCTGCCCAAAAGAAGCAGTGAGCTTCATCCATCTCATTTGAATGGAGAGTTCTCTGTGTGAATTGTTTGTCTTCTCTACCCTGAACTTCTGAAGAGAACAATGCCTGAATGTCAATAATAAATGATTATTACTGTGCATGAAACTGAAAACCAAAAATCTGGTCAGAATAGCTCCCCTTGAGGATTCAAGTTCTGACAATACAGAGGGATAAACTGTCCTAAAGGTTAATGTCAACAGAACCCGGAGTTTAATGAAGGATTAACTGGGAAGGCGGCAGGACAGATCTTCTTCAAGCAGAAGCAGGCTACTTCGGGTCTCTGCACCATATTATTCCCCATCTGATCCACCCTTTTCCCAATGGATCTTGTCTGTCCTTCTTATGTATCAAGTCTAGATTGAAACTTTCTTGGCGCTGAAGTGTACACATGCTTTCCAAGTATTCTGTGTTGTTGACATTTATAAACATTAACTAACAATGAACAGGAGCTCTGTTCTAAAGAGTGAGACATGAAGTGTCTTCACTACCCAGAGAATGATTCCTTGACTGTTCCAAGAATTGTAATTCACTTTAAGTGTCATACAAATACGTTTTACTCAGATGCATTCCTTTTTCAATGGGATAGTCTGGAAAATTAAAATCATAAAGACAAGTTCTGGTTTCTATTAAGTAATATTGTATTTCAAGGTTAAAATAGGTTGAATTTGGGGGTTAGATAGTGGTACAGCAGTAATGCAACTGGACCCACATGGAAGGATTATGGATTTGCTTCCCAGACCCTTCCTGAGCATGCCAGGCATAAGAGTGTGCTATGAACCAGCCCAGTTGACACTGGAGGTGGACTCTGACATGAAGACAATGTTAAGGGTGCCCCTTTTTTCTTTCTCTCTTCCTTTCCCTCTGTCTCAGAAGAAAAATAATTCTTTTAATTGCTATAGGGCACATGCACTTACCAAAGACAAGAGACAGAGAGGGAGGAAGCACTCTCGACAGGGCATGTTCACTCTGCAATCTCTTCTTCTCCATTTTTCCTTCCTGCTGAGATTTTAGGCATGCATGTGTGCCCAGAGTGTTTTTCAAGCCAAGAGGGCCAGGATTCAAACAACAGGGTCAGTCATGGGGGACCTGGATGCCTTAACCGCTAGGCTACAGGACTGGCCTGAAAGACATAAGTTTAAAAACTTAAACAATTTGTTCTTCAAAAATATATTTGAGGGACCAGCAGTTAGCGTAATGGCTATGTCGCTGGACTCCCATGTAGTCCACCGTGGTTCGCGTCCCAGACCCAGTGGCTTAAAACTCACGCCGGGCGCATGTGCATGCGTGCCCAAGATCCCAAGAGGAGAATGGAGGAGAAGGGATTGTGGTGTGGCCATCCCCCCTGGGGGGTGATTTCTCGCTTTTTGTCTCTCTGTCTCTCTCTGTCTTTCTGGCGAGAGCACGTGCCCTATAGCAAAAATCTCTCAAATATATATATATATATATACATATATATATATATGTATATATATATGTATATTATGTATATATATTATTATATATATTATAAATATATATTATATATATATATATATGATAATACAAAATTTATTCAGTGTTGAATCTAAATTTCTCAAAGTTTTTAAAATCCACATGATATTTCTGGTGTATAATGAAAAACACTTTTCTGCATTATAGTTATACATTGAGTTGGTTCCAGGAAAATATTTATTCTAGCATGTAACAAAACACTTTTTCTTTCAATCTCAATATTTGTATTGATCTCTTACAACACTTTCAGTTTTATATACTGTCATACGGTTAGGTATTCATATCACATTTTTCTCTTCAAAGACATGTAAAGAGAATATCTTTTTCTTCGGAAGATGTTGAGCTACCATTTCAAAGAGTATACATTAAAAATGCTAATAAAAATATTCTTGTGCTGAGACAAGCAAATGTTTTAAGTACTAGAGCATACAGAAATAGAGAGCTTGGTATAACTATATACTCTCGAAGTGGAATTTCCCATTCTTGGTTTATTTCATATAAACAGGTATGTATAAAAATCACCTCAAAAACTATGTAACTTACCATATTGCATTCTAATAATTGCAATTTTCTTTGCGGTGATATTTGTTAGCTATGAAAGTCTCTGGCTTGAGGAAAATTACTGAAGGATTTTATAATATTTTAAGTTATTTAAATACCAAACCATATGCCAATACATACTAGTAGGATTTTAGCTGACTGTAATGTATGAGTGTTTAACATTATTTCATAGTAATTAATTAACTTAAAAAATTATAAGAGGATGAATTACGTTGAGTAAAACCAAGCAGCGAACACTATCATTGAACAGAAATGATCTTTTTATATTATGACAGATGTCCCTCACTATGTAGAAACAATGTTAGAGGTTCCCAAATAACTATTTTTAAAGGACAACAGATAAAATATAGTTATATCTTATTCTTAGAGTATGAAACATACTGGTACATTATTGCTTTTTTTTTTTTTTCTTTTTACTATTTGATTCTTTTTTGGTAGAGTTCAAAAGTACTCAAAAATGATGTATAATTTTATATTATAAACTATATAATGTACACAAATTGCTTCAAGACCAACTTTCATCCTCAGTAAACCCCATGGCTGTAATTACAGTTTGCCAACACGTATTTGGAGTCAGAATTTCCTTTTATTTTTAATTCTTTTTTTTTTTTTAATTTCCTCCCTTTGCTCTCCTCCCTTCCCCCAATCACTCACTCTTCACCACCCATTCACCTCCCTTACAGTCTCTGGTATCTATACTTACTCTCTCTGCTATCATATTACAACCTCTGTGGAAAAAATGTGGATGTTCCTCAAAAACCTACAAATAGAACTACCATGTGACCCAATAATCCCACTCTTTGGTATTTATCCAAAGGGTAGGAAAATACTCAGTTGCAAAGTCACTTGCACTTCCATATTTATTGCAGCATTAGTCACAATTGCTAGTACAGAGGATCAACCTAAGTGTCTAAAACTGATGGCTGAATTGAAAAACTGTGGCACGTGTGTACTAGGGAATATTATTCCATCACAAAAGACAAAGAGACCCTAACATTTAATTCAAAGTGGAGGAATACAGAGGACTTAATGTTGAGCAAAGTGAACCAGACTTTGAAAGAGACATACCATATATCCCCACTTAACATATACCAAATGTCTGTACTTTATGGCAGAAATTGGTACACTGTTGATCTTTTAAGCATTTGTTAATTTATTTGTTCTGGTTTTCAAACTGCCAAGTCTGGGACTCAAACTGCAATCATCCATGTGGGAATCCAACCTTAACCATCATACCACCTGCTGACCCAGAACACTATTGATTTTTTTTTAATATCTTTATTAGAGCACGTGCATTTGCCAGAAAGAGAGAGACAGAGAGACAGAAAGTGAGAAATCACCCCCCCCCCGGTGGGGGGGTGGTGGCTGCACTGTAATACCTTCTCCTCCATTCTCCTCTCAGAATCATGGGCACGCATGCACATGCGCCCAGTATGAGTTAAAGCCACCAGGTCCAAGATTTGAACCATGGTCGACTACATGGGAGTCCAGTGACACAGCCATTACATCAACTGCTGGCCCTGTCACATTGATTTTTAAAAGGTAATATGTCATGGTTTAATGGTCAGAGTTGTTGTTATTGTTGTTTAAGTGAAATTTAATAGTTCATTTGAGGATCAATAGAGGAAATACACATATATTATATGATATTTGTATAGAAGAAATTTTTACCCTTAAGATACTAAGAAAGTATGCATTATGAAGTCAATAGTTTTAAAAATTAAAAACAGATTATTTATATGTATTAGTTATTGGGGATAAATAAAATAAAATAGCTGTGTGTATAATGTTAAATCAAAGATTTCTATTAATCTTGATTACTTAACTTTATAACAATAAATACTTGATGACATTTAAGAACTATAAAAGTTTAAACAATCAGTGCAGATATTTTTCTTCTCTGTTAGTTCTAAATTTGATGAAAAACCATCTCTAATATCTCTTAAGGTCTTTAAGATGACTTGATTTTAGGTTCATCAGTGTGTGCCTTGTAAAATGGCACTTATAGTTTTTTTTTAAAGAATTATTTTTATTTAATTTTATTTATTATTGTTATTATTTTACAGTTTGTCAGAGAGAGAGAGAGATAGAGAAAGTGAGAAAGCAAGTCACCAGGTCCAGGACTTGAACTGCCATTGGCCACGTGGGAGTCCAGCGCCTTTAACCACCATGCCATCTGCCGGCCCCCAAAATGGCACCTATAGTTTTAAAATAATGCTTTGTATTTCTTCCTATGTGAAAACTACCCAGTTCTTAAATATTTATTCAATTAAATTTGTAAAGTGAGAATAATGATAAATGTAAAACATTAACGTTTAAGTGCTTGCACAAGTATTAGTTCATTTGGTTAAATTAACCTGGTGAAATGTTCAGGAAACTTATATAATAATATTATGAGAAGTTAGCTTACCAGAAGCTGTAACAATGCTTTACAGGGAGAACTAGAAGTAGAATTCATATTTTTTTGGTCCAGCCACTATAGAAGTGAGGCTAATGCCTAATATCCCCCTTCCCTACCACCCAAGGAAGCAAAATAATTTGTACACAGTGTAAACAGTAACATGCCCTCCTCCCCAGTATAAGTCACTGCAACTCTAACAGTAACTTTGCCTTGAATGAGAATGGGTAGCAGGTCAAGAGAAGCAGGCTTAAGAGCCACATAATAGCACAGTGGTGACACAGTATGCTCTAGAGGTAATTCCAGAAGGGAAGGTTCACAGTTCAAGTTTGGAGACCTCCTTCAGTATGCTGGAGGAGTTGTACACATGATCTGTGGATAGTTGAAGACTAGGGGAAATATTATATAAATACATGCTGACTACATATTCTACATAACTATTGATACAAACAGTTTTTTTTTTTTTTTTTTTTTGTTGTTGTTTTTTTTTTTTTTTTTTTTTTTGAGAGGTTTTTGCTATAGGGCGCTTGTGCTCACCAGAAAGACAGAAAGTGAGAAATCACCCCCCAAGATGGATGGCCACGCCACAATCCCTTCTCCTCCATTCTCCTCTTGGAATCCTGGGCACTCACGCACAAGTGCCTGGCGTGAGTTTAAGCCACCGGGTCTGGGACTTGAACCGTGTCAACTACGCGGGAGTCCAGCGATATAGCCATTACGCTAACTGCTGGTCCCGATACAAACAGTTTTAATGTATCAGATGTAGAAGGAGGAAAGGACAACCGGACAACTGAGTCAAAGAAGTACTGTGTGACAAGTCCGAGGGTAAAAAGAAAGTGTATTATGAGAGTGAGAGATACTCTGTAGATGTCTTTGAGAAGAAAAGCAGAGATAAGTCTGAAAAGTTTGTAGGCTAGGCTTCTGAAAAGCCTGAAGTGGTATTTGGAGGAGTTTAAATTTCACTTTTAAAACCTTGCTTATGAAATCATATGCCATGGAAGGTTTAGCTTCATAGGAATTACATGATTTTTTGTTCTTATCTCAGTGCTATGAGTTTCAGTTAACTTTGTTAGGTTAATACACTTCATCCGTAACTAGTCACACAGAATGAAATACTTTGACTCCCATTGTGGGAAGAGTCAATTGTTGACTAGTTTGAGCAGCTCAAGCTAGTTTAAAGAAAGGTGAACGCCGAGGATATCATTTTTATCTCAAGCAAGCTGGATGTGTCCATCCACGCAATGTCCACAGGTTAACACCTATTCTTCTTGACATACACAGAAGCACTGCTTATGGCCACCAAGGAACAAGGATCATTTAGGGCACAGGATCACTCAAAAAGAAATGAGAAGAAATGAACAAGGCCAGGGAAAGGCACTAACTTTACTGAATGCTAACTATACTGGCCCATGCTGTGTTAAGTGCCTTAAACATACAGTATTATCTAGTTTAATCCTCACAAGAACCCTATAAAGCTGGCACTACTCTCTCCATTTCACAGAAGGGATGCCTGAGGCTAAAGGACTGTTCATACCAACTACATGCTCCTCGAATGACAAAACAAAACACAATTCCACTTGTTAATTCTGCAAACAAATATTAATACCATCATCAAGTTATTGAAAACTAGATTTGATCATATAAATTTGATCCTAGGAAAAGATAATGTATAGTGAGTTTTCTGCCATGTAAGATATGTAGTGTGTGTGTGTGTGTATATACAATATATATATATATATATATATATATATATATATATATATATATTTTTTTTTTTTTTTAGAGTTTTTTTTTTAGAGGTTTTTGCCATAGGGTGCATGTGCCCACTAAGAGAGAGAGAGAGAGAGAGAGAGAGAGAGAGAGAGAGAGAGAGAGAGAGAGAGAGAGACGGAAAGCGAGAAATCATTCCTCAGGGGCAAGGACCATTTTGCAATTTCTTTTCCTTTATTCTCCTTATGGAATCTTGGACACACATGCACACAGACCCAGTGTGAGTTTCAAGCCACTGAGTCTGGGATTCAAACCATGATCAGCCATGTGGTAGTCCAATGACATAACCACTACACCGTCTGCTGGCCCCAACTAGTGTATTTTTAAGAGAATGATGTGTATTTGGAGAAAATTTGAATGTATGGACCCTTTGTGTTCATATAAAATACACTAACTATCTCAGATTGATACATTTTAGTGAGGGCACCAGTTAGGACAAAGACTTAGGCTTTTATAAATTTGTCATGGACAAGAGCCAAAATCTAAGGTCTGATTCAAATGGCCCAGCAGTCATGGGAGACAACTTGGGAACTAGGCCTGTCATGTTCCTATGTTCCTAAAAAACATGGTCAGTTAAATTTTGGGAAAAAACATTGTCAGGGAGGAAGGTAAAATTATGTTAATTATGATAATTATGTGGATTAACTAAACAATTTATGATACATTTTCACATTCCTATCCCAGAACTTGTTCTACAAAAATAAAAAAAAAAGTAGTAGGAAATACATGTCTTTGTAATATATAAAATATTTTAGAAAAAGTATAGATGCACTTCAAATCTTAGTTTATGCTTTGATCTCAGAGGTGAATAAGTAGGTAATTTCTTGCTCTTTTTTTTCCCTCTTGCAATGGAAACTCCAAATGATATCAACTTGGAGAAGTTTTGAGTTAATTATCTGATGTCTTGCAAAATAAAATGCTAAATTATGGGCAGACTGTATTTAAAGATGATCACTTTATGTCTTTTAGGTTCATAATTTTAACATACAACGTGTTTGAAATTTCCATATTCAGACATTCCCTTTCTGCCAATAACTTTTGCTTACCCAAATTTTCTTCTTTGGTTGCTACTCACTCTCTCTCTGTATGTGTACATTCATTAAAAAAAATAACCTACAAATTGTCCAATATTTCAACTTTCCAACAATGGTTCTGGGAAGAATGCTGTCAAACTAGGAGATAATTTGTAGTTAAGTATTTTTAGCTTTTATTTTTCTGGAATGATTTAACTCATTGTACATGTCACAGATTTCTTTTTCAAACCAACTCCAGAAATCTAATAGTCTTGGGCTTAATTTGGAATTCTCTCTTTGCTCTTCTGATAGGAAATTGAAATTTATAGAAAAGCATGCTGGAATAAATCAGTTAAGATGCAGATGATAAATTTGCAGGTGAAGTTGCTGAAAAAAATCTATCTGCAGATGAACTCAAATGAAGTTTCTGAAAAATTTGCTATGGTCTAAAATGGCATGTTTTATATCTTGAAATTCCAATTTTTATTAGCCTCTTATATGAAAGTGAAATGAAAACACCATCAGTATTTTCAAAGCCACACATTGAAAGCTATTCACTATTTCACTTTTCACATTCTACCTAGTATTTATTTGAAACTATGGGCCATTGTGCACATTCTTTAATGAAAAATAACTCATTAAAATAAAAACTCAATGCATAAACTAATAATATGATGAATTCCTAGATTGTTTTTAGTATAAAGACATTACTAAATATTTTGTATTACTCTTATATAAGATAATGTGAAATTCAATTACCAATCTCCTAACCGCACATATAGGAGAAAAAGATACTGAACAATTCGATGGATTGGAACAATATCAGGGTCTACTCATACAAACATGCATACACTTTATAAAAAAATAGAAAACATTTCTATTAACTGCACATTACAGCACAACTTTATCAGAGTAAAGTAGCAAATTGGCCCAGGCATCCCAAATTGGTAGCCTTTCTGATCAAACAGTGTCATATCTGAGCTCAGAGTCTAAGGGCATTTGTTTTGCTGCTTGCTTGGATTTTCCGAACAGCCTCAGTTCCTGATTCCACACTGCTATTGTGTGGATCAAATAATCCCTGGTCACAAAAATACCCTGGGGAATGACTCCCCTGGCGTCCAGGTTATGAGCGTGGCCAGTCATTCCACATGCCTTAGGGATGAGCTATCTTTGCCATGATGAGAGATTTCCTTTTCAAGTTTTGTAATCCCCAAATACAAGCTACTATCACCACTAACATTAAGGAAATGTATATTAAAATCTTGTTTAGTATAACCCTGATATTAGTTTATCTTTCCTCACTGTCTTTACAAAAATTATTACTAACTTTGAAGAAATTTCACAATATAATCTTAGAATTGTGACTATCTGCAAAACTGACTTCTTCAATGTGAACCATAACTAGACATTCTCATAAAAATATGTATTTTTTTTGCTAGTACACAACGAATATGCCAGTTGTATTCTTTTGCGGAGCTCACTGTAATATAATAAAATAACTTAGGAGGGTGAGGAAAAAAAAAAAAAGCCGTTCGGTAAACCTTTTCCTCCTTTGCCAATTTCTCATTACGTCTTGGGGATTGAGATCATGCATTTTAAGCAACAGGCTTCATTTCATGTCAGTGGTCTGATACTTAAAAGTTGCAGACTTTTCGTGAGGAGTATGGTGCAATCAGCCGGGTCCGCTGCTCGGCGTGAACCTGGATCCAGACCTCTCGCGGATTCTGGCACTCTGCGAGGTCCAGCCCAGGGCGTCGTGCAGACCAAAGGGATCCGCTGGCTAGGGAAACGCAGTCTGGTGTGGTTCCAAGGAGAGGGCAATCTCTTTAAGGATAATGGAGGGACAGAGGCTGCCCAGCCGGCCTCTTCGCATCCTTAGCTTCTAAGCTTTTACAAGTGGCCTGCGAGGGAGTCAGACATGGGCCGGGCAAGCAAATCTCTTCTTTCCAGCCAGCGTGAGCGAACCGCTAGGGCTAAATGAACTCGCGGAAACGTGCAGAGACGGCCGCCAGCCCGCCAGCCCGCCAGCCCGCGCGAACTGCAACTTTGTAGTGAAGCTGCAGGAGCCGCCTGGTTGCCGGTTTTAGCCGGTGGCTAAGTATGGCTACGGTACTCCATCCCTGCCGCCCGGTTCTCGAAATGCATAGAGAAGGGAGCGAGGACGAGGCGAAAGACGCTTGCATTTCTGCAAGTCGCCGCCTGTTAGAAAGCCCTACAATTTCAGGAGACCAGAGCGGGGAGATGGAAAGCCTAGAAGCTGGGGTTCCAAGGAAGGGGCAGGGAGAGGGAGGCGCAGGGAGGGGCGGAGCGGGGCCCCTCCGCCCACCTCCACCTCCCTCCACCCCGACAGCTGTCCAGCTCTTGGAATTCATTGGCTTCCCGCACCGCGCCTCCCAAATACCATCCCAGGCCTTTAGCCCCCGTGCCCCACCCTGGCTGACCTAATAAGGCCATGCAGTGTGCTGGCGACCTATATAAAAGGCGCGGGCTCGCAGGGGCTCTGCACGACGCCGCTGGAGAAGAGAAGACAGGAGTGGTCCAGCGCGGAAAAAGACGAGCATGGCCAAGGAGTGGGGTTACGCCAGCCACAATGGTGAGTGCAGGGGGCCGTGGCCCCCTGGGGCAGGACAGCACAGAGCGTGGGCAACTCCAGGGAGTAAGGTGGAAAATGTGGATGTGGGGGTCCAGAAGAATTCCCCTATACTGAGCACGTTCCAGTGCCCAATGCTGCTGGTCCTTTCACCTTCATCTCAGTTCTCCCTGCTGTGGGTGAAATTACTTCCCGTGGAGGAGATGAAGCACAGAGAATTTCCGTAACTTGCCTGTGATCACATTGTCTCAGAGTCAGACATCCCGAAGTTCAGGTCTGATGGTCCCTTACACGGACATGTTGGGCAAACACTAACCTGAGCCTGATGTTGGGACAAGAATCCCTTCCCTGCAAACTCCTGCCTAGCCCGTGGGGAAGGATCCAGGTGTGCTCTGAAAGTCACAAAGCCGTGCACTTATGTATGTGGTCCATGTTATTTCATTCTAACTGCATGCTGCAAGGTAGCACTGGGAAAAAAGTGTGAGGAAGTCCATTTCAAAAATAAGCCTTTGAGGCAATATTTCTGGGTAAGCACAGGGAATATGGCGAGTATCTAGTGTCAATAAAACCTAGACATCAGGTATGCTATTAACAAATCTATGAAAGAGGCATTAAATGCTCTTGCATTGCACAATCTGAAACTGCAGATATTTTTGTAATCACTGTCTAGTCTCATATTTTGCTGGTTTAGTCCATTTAGAAAGAGGCTTTGGGTGGTGCCACCAGATAAATATACCGTCTCAACTTTATTTCTTAGGTCCTGACCACTGGCATGAACTTTACCCAATTGCCAATGGGGATAACCAGTCACCCATTGAACTTCATACTAAGGATATCAAGCATGACCCTTCTCTGCAGCCATGGTCGGCATCGTATGACGCTGGCTCTTGCAAGACCATTCTGAACAACGGCAAGACCTGCAGAGTCGTGTTTGACGATACTTTCGACAGGTCCAGTAAGTATGCCACTCAGGTAGAGGCATGTGGATGTTTTCAGTGTCCACACTGGCAGCATGGGCTCTATGACACAATAACAGAGTTAATGGGATGAGGGAGCACTTCATCTCTGAAAATGGAGATGACATTGGGCTTTGCTGTAGTCGCAAAGAATTATATTTACGCACTGAAGAAGAATGTCTCACCCTCCAACCTTGCTCTCTTAGCTGCTGCAAAATGGCCCCATGCCCTGGCTAAACGTGGTCAATGCATTCCTGAAATGGAGCTTGAGAGGGCAGTGATAGCCATGGACCCAAATGAAAATTCCTCAGGTTCTGACAGCCAATAGCTGAGGGCTCTCCTGTTTCTTGACCATGGTCTGTAGAAGCAGGCCTCCATCTCCAAGTTGAGCAGAGATTCCACTCTCCAGAGTAAGAAAGAGAACACAGAAACAAAATAGGCGCTCTCTTTTTCTGGTGGAGGAGAGAGAACCAGGCCACTCTGAGCCAAGATGAGCTGTTTTCAATTGCTTCAGTGAGGGCGGGGGCATCTGAGTTAACCCTTTGTGGATGTTTTTGAGGTATCTGACAATTCTTGAATTGTATTTGTGCGTGTGTGAAACTACGCACATTTGAAAAAATCTTTTGATGTCACCTACACTAGTAAGCAAGTCAGTGAAATAAAGAAGACTAATTAGAAGTGCTTTATTTTAAATAAGGTCAAATAAAAGAGGCACCTTTAATATATGTTGGTGCTTGCTGTACAACAATGCAATTTTTTAACCATATTTCTAATAAAGGTAAAATTATACTTATTGATATATGTAAATGAATATTCTTAATAATCTTGTAGTAAAGAGTAATTGAGTCATAATTCCTATCTACAAGGAGGTTTCAAGAGAGGAATATGATAGAAATTTGTATTACCTTAAACAATAACTTCATGTTACTTTTTCCTTTTTTTCTCTTCCCCTTTGTAATAGAAGTCCATTTTGAAATAAAAACAATGAGATAAAAAGTATCTCAGGATCAGCAGGTGGCATACTAAGGTGATGTAAGGTCCTGGACTCCTACATGGCCAGACAGAATTCGAGTTCTGGACCCAGCACCTTGAAACTCATACCAGGAGCATGTGTGTAGGTTCTCAGAATCCCAGGAGGAGAGTAGAGGAGAAGGGATTACAGTGTGGCCACCCCTTCTAAGGGGTGATTTCTGTTTTGTCTCTCAGTCTCTCTCTGTCTCTCCAGTGAGTGTACACAGCCTATAGCAAAAATCTCTCTAAACAACAACAAAAAAGTAAGTATTAGGTTGAGCCACATGAAAATACTGTATTTGTAAGTAAAATACTTGAATATTGCCAATTTCATATGGTTCATTCTAGTAAATTGGACTCATATGTCCAGATAATAGTTGTTCAGGGTTGTTGTACAGGAAAAAGGAAATGAATAAAACCATTTCATTCATATATGACCAAGATCACACAGGCCTAGCATTACTGTTTTAGATCTGAATGGTAGCTTTCCCTGTGCCACTTTGGCTGATTAATTCTTTCTCAAATAGCTACCTTCGGGACTAGCAGTTGGCGTAATGGCTATGTTGCTGGACTCCCCCAGAGTTCGAGTCCCAGACGTGGTGGCTTAAACAACTGTGGGTGTGCCCAAGATCTTGAGAGGAGAATGGAGGAGAAGGGATTGCGGTATGGCCATCCCCCCTGGGGAGTGATTTCTCACTTTCTGTCTGTCTTTCTGGTGAACGCATGCGCCCTATAGCAAAAACCCCTTAAAAAAAAAGCTACCTTCTGAATTCTATTTTGATCTAGCTTATATTGCTAAATTATGATCTTAGGGTTTCTACATAGTTGTCAATATCCTTTGGAAGACATTTGAACCTCTCAATCACTCCCCAGACTGAATGAATGAAGACCAAATGAAGTAACAGGTTGAGGTATTTCTATACGAGCCCAAAATGATGCTACCAAGAATTACCTAGTTTAGTGGTCCCCAGTGATTGACTTCCTGAGAAATTTCTGAATTTTCTATCTCACTGCATTCAAATAGACAAAGTCTAAATTAGCTATGGATGCAAATTCTTGCTTTGTAGTCGTAAAGTGTAGTTGGAAGCCACACCTGGAGAAGCCCCACAATCTCTGTGCAGCCTCCATGATGAACACTTGAAGGAGCTTAATCTCAGCTAATCCTCACAGCAGCTCTGAAACTTTGGCGTTATTATCACCTTCTTAGAGATGTAAAACAGGTTCAAAAAAGTAGAGTAACTTGCCTGAGATCACACAACTACCAAGTGGAGGAGCCAGGATTAGAACCTAAATCTGGCTCTCACCTGTCCACTTTTTCTCATTGCACCACAACACTGACCTATTCTGGATAAAATAAGCATCTTTATTGTCCATCTCTTGTTTTGTTTTGTTTTTTCATAAGTACTAAATTGATATTTTAAACATAATAAAACAAGCAAAGACAGAAAAGAAAAATAATTTATTTCAAATATCTTAAGACTGTATATTTTTTCCCCTCTGGGGCATGTGCTCTCCTGAGATATATATATATATATATATATATATATATATATATATATATATAGAGAGAGAGAGAGAGAGAGAGAGAGAGAGAGAGAGAGAGAAAGTGGGAAAACAACCCCCAGCGGGGCTGGCTATGCCACAATCCCTTCTTCTCTATCTCTCCTTTTGGGGCATTCATGCCCATGTGCCAGTGTGTTTTTTTAAGTCATCAGATCTGGGATTAGAACTACTCGCTTGGCCATGTGGGATCCAGCCACCTCAAACACCATGCCACCTGATTGGCCCTCACGATTGCATTTTGAGAAGTCTCAGCATACTGATCAGTTGGTGCCTGTCTGTTTTGGCTATACTGGCACTTGCTTGAAGCAGGGCTCTGTAAAGTAACTGTGAATTCACTGCTGACCTACCTTATCTGAATCACAGTGCTGAGAGGTGGTCCTCTCCCTGGACCCTACCGACTCCGACAGTTTCACCTTCACTGGGGTTCTTCAGATGATCATGGCTCTGAGCACACTGTGGATGGAGTCAAGTATGCAGCAGAGGTAGGAGGAACTGTTGTTATCCTCTCTAAATGTCACACAGTTAAAACTGAAAACTTAACAATAGCAGATGTAGCGACAAAACAACGTCCCCTGCTTGTGCATCAAAACTATAGTTGTGAAAAGAGCTGTAGCAGTTTAATATAAACTGGAGATGCCAAACATTCTGGTTTAACAGTTAAGAGGGTATGTATAGGTGAATTAGCATCATGCATGAAGACTTCTGCGATTATATAAAGGAACTGGGTAGCTGGTAAATACAAAAAAGACCAGGGCCCTGAATGGAACCAGAACAATAAGGAAAGCTAACACTTCAATGTTGCACCCTTTTCCAAGGGTGGGCTCTGGTCAACATAAGTGCTGAGACAGGAACCCGAAAGCACATTTTCTTAAGTAAAACTTTTAGGCAGACTTAATTTTTGAAAACCCAAAGCTCTTCACAGTGATATCCCATTTTTCTACACCCCATTTAGAGAGCCAATGGCAGGATAAACTAATTGCTGAGAATGTCTTTTAGACATCTTCCCCCACAAGGAGGGTAGTTTAATATGTTTCTTACATATATCAGCAAACTTTTAGTTTGACCTTTGCACAAGGGATTTTTCCAAACTTATGATCTTGAGTAAAATATTTTTTAACTGACGCACACTATTCTATTGTCTTGCCATTCTATAATATGTAACTCAGGGAAATCTGATGAACTTAACCAGTGCACATGTTCTAGATTACTACAAAATGGCCACAAGTTTCTAGAACACTGATTGCAAAAACGTGGTGGATAATTTTACACGCTTTTAATTTGGACCATTAAAATGTTTTCCAAAATGTTGGATGTTAATAGTCAGAATTTTATCAACTTCTGGAGCATTCAGAAACTTCTAACTATACCATTATGGGGTTAGATGTAGATAATTTTATGCTTATTTTTTTGGTTCCAGGAATTCATCTCATAGCCTGTGTTTTCTGATTTCAGCTTCATTTGGTTCACTGGAATCCAAAATATAACACTTTTAAAGAGGCTCTGAAGCAACGTGATGGAATCGCTGTGGTTGGCATCTTTTTGAAGGTAAGGTAAAGATTGACCATATGTTTTCTTTTAACATTTACTTCCTTATCAAAGTATAAGGGAGAATGTTTCAGTCACTCCTTTTGCTTTGGAGGGAGATTCTCCCTCTTATCTACTTTTTATTATTTGTTCAAATCATCATGATATTTCTGTTAAGATCAGCTCAACAAGTTTTGCTTTCTTCTAAAAGTGTACCTTTGTCATATTCAAATATCCCTAGCACTATTAAATTTTTTCAAGATGTGGGATGTGTGCATACATGTGTGTGTGTTTGTGTGTGGAGAGAGAAGGAGTTGAGGAGCTCTTGAGAGAGCCCATTATGGTGCTAGAGAGAGCAAGGAGGCCGTGAGTTCATCTCCCTTTCCCACTACTCCATGTCAATGCACTGGAAACCAGAAAAACCACGGTTGGGAACCACTTTGAGGCCAAGTCCTTGGCTCAACATCTCCTAGGCTTAGGGTGGCCACCACTCACATGATCCCAGGCTAAGATAGCACATGGAATGTGTGTGTAGCTGAGCCAGCTTTGGTTTAAAGAGGACTTAGTGTTATTAACACATGAGTTTAGTGGTAACATAATCTAGATTTTAAGCCTGAGGTGGAAATCTGGCTTCTTTCTTTTTGAATGACCAAATTTATTTATGTTCTGAATTCATTGGGTCATTTTCAGGGCTTGACCAGAACACAACAGGAAGTAGAAGGGGACTAAAAGGAAAGACAATGAGTTTACTTTCGGACACACAGAGTCCATTCTAGGTCAAAGGCTGTTAAAAAAAGTGGCATGACTTTGCAGAGAAGGTCAAGGACATAGAACTCGATCACCATGTAATTTTGTGGTTTTGTACTTCAGAGGCCTAAGGTCCAAGTTTAGATCAGAAAATATATACTCAAAAATCTCAGAGGGAAAACAAACCTATGTTTTGCTGAGTTCACAATATTCTAGCGGATTTATAAACACTAGTTGCAGATGGATGGGTCAGAATCAGCTCTTAAGGCAATCTTAAATTATAGAGAAGGGACAAATATCATTCTTGGATTTTTGTTTTCTTACAGATAGGACGTGAAAAAGGCGAGTTTCAAATTTTCCTTGATGCATTGGACAAAGTTAAGACAAAGGTAAAAAAAAAAAATAAAACATAAAGCAGAGTATGTCCATTTTTTTCAAGTACATTTCTTTCATCTAAAATTTGTTACTAAGTTTGATTGATGATGCTAAACATAATATAAAAATAAATGCCATTATATTTGTTTAGTTTTGTGAACAATTTCACATACATCTGCTTATATAATCATCACAGTCAGCCTGTCAGATAATTACTTTCTAAGTGAAGTGGATGAGAGTCACAGAAGTCGAGTGGCCACCCCTCACCCCTAGGACACACACACACACATGTCATAAGCATACATACACACAATTGTACAGATTGCTAAATGTCCCCTACGACTGGTCTTTTGAGTTCTCGTGTCACCCTTTCTCTCCTGGGCAATGTCTATATGATTTAAATCTTACTTGTAATCTTTCCTAATTAAGAGATACATTTTTATTGTCTTTGGGACTACTCCAATTAAATGCTACTGTTTTTCCACCAGAGAAAGTTGAGTATTGCAAGTATCAGGGGTCTTCAACAAATTCATGGTTAATGAGTATTGTGAAAAAGCAAATGTAAAAAAAAAAAAGCTGCATTCAAATAAACTTGAATTTTAATTGTTTTTCCATGATCTTTTAAAAGTATGCTTGTATAACATGCAGTAAAATTATAAGTCTAGGTTTAAAAAAAGAACATTAAGAACCAAAACATGAACTTACATGAAATAATTCTATATTTTAAATGTTGGTTCCCCCTTTTCCTTGACAACTGATGGAATTATAATTCTATCTACAGGAAAAGCAGTAAGGGCTGACATATTTAAATGATTGTGCCAGATAAAATCATAACTTGCAAATTGCTTCTGCCACTCGCTTTTATTTTGAAAGGCCAGTGCTTTGTTGAATAGTTCCTTTTCTCTACTGTGTCTGAAATCCATTTTTACACGTGAAACGGTGAGATCCATGGGATGGTAAAGGTAACTTCTCTCTGCGTGCACTTGCTCACTGTACCTGCACCCTGCTGTCTCCCAGGGCAAGGAGGCGCCCTTCACGCACTTTGACCCGTCCTGCCTGTTCCCAGCCTGCCGGGACTACTGGACCTACCAGGGCTCCTTCACCACACCGCCCTGCGAGGAGTGTATTGTGTGGCTGCTGCTGAAGGAGCCCATCACTGTGAGCTCCGACCAGGTAAGCGGCAGCCTTAGAGCGTGGTGAACTTTGGGATGGACAGTGCTGGCTGACTGCAAGAGAGAGAGATACTAAATCGACCACATATCGCTGCTAAGTGGATGCCTACGGACCAGCTCTGCGACTAGATTTCATAGTTTACCCTGGTTAACTGTTCAACTGTCAATCAACTGTTCAACTTTCTAAAACTTGGGTTCCAAAGAGTACCGCTGGATGTTACATTCCTCAAAAAGCATATCTAAGCGTTTCTGAACAATGCCGGAGTTGATGCTCTAGAAATACTCCCAGGTCTAAATTATTATGACTAAGTGTTAATTTGGACATCTCCAAATTACTGAACATTGGCTAGGGTATGTTATAGTTAACACAGACCTGAGGATGAGGAGGATGGTAATGAAAGGGGTTTAACATCTGGTAAGAGGTATATTTTTTCCCCAGTTCTACAGATAAGATAAATTGAGGCTCAGAAAGGTTAAGTATTTGCCCATCATCACACAGCCAAGTGCAGGATCCTAATCCCAGATCCAGTGGATCTGCTTTCAGTATTTCTTAGACCCTCTTCTCACTGTTCATTTAAAGAGTGTGCTTTAAATGAGGGGCATTAAAGAAACTCCAAAGGAAAAGATAAATGGAGGGAAATTAAGTGCACAGTGACAAGAGAAGAATAGATTAAGAGTAAGTGAACACATGGGGACTCCCAGCTTGGAACATGAAAATCCGATCGTAAAATCAATTTTCCAGGATATCACCCTTGCTTAAGACAGTAGCTTATTTCTGCTCCTATGGCCTAAGGTATAGGTCAAAGTTAAATCGAAAGACCAAACCTAATGGCTTTATTCATTGGTAGAAATATTTTGAAAGAGGAATGAAATTTTCTTCATGAGGAGGAAAAGCTAAACACATTGGAATGTAGAAATACAGTATTATTCATGATCATTTCCTATTTTGTTATCACTTAAAGAAAAAAGTCCATTTAAAATGTTGTATGACTTTCCCCCTTAAAAAAAAAAGGACTCTGTAGACTCATGAAAGCTTCGTAAACATTCTTATTTGCATTACGGTAATATTGTCATCCTTTCCTGCATAAAATGTATACTTCATACTGACCCCCTCAAATCAAAATAATTGTTTTAGAATTTAAGAGGAAAAAGTTTTTACCAGAGGATATGGTAATCCTTTGTGAAATGAAGAAACGACCTTTCACCAATACAGAAAAAAATATTACTCAGGAACTGGTAGCAAGACAGTTCTGGACTGAACTTAGAAAGCAGGTTTCGTGATTTGCTGGCCTTGTTTAAAAAGCCTGAGAATTTGGGGGCTGGACTCCCACATGGCCTACTGTGGTTCGAGTCCTGAGACTCACACCAAGCACGTGTGCGTGAATGTGTGCCCAACAGCCCAAGAAGAGAATAGAGAAGGGATTGTGGCATGGCCATTCCCCCAGAAGTGATTTCTCACTTTTTATCTCACTGTCTCTGTCTCTTTTTCTCCTCCTTGAGTGCATGCGGTTTAAGGCAAAACCTTCTAAAAAAGAAAAAAGTCTGAGAATTTTAATTCTTTGTTGCATAGTGTGTCTTGCTAACAGCCTGCTCCTGCCCATGCAGATGGCCAAGCTGAGGAGCCTGTCATCCAGCGCTGAGAACGAACCCCCTGTACCCCTCGTGGGGAACTGGCGCCCTCCGCAGCCCATCAAGGGCAGGGTGGTGAGAGCCTCCTTCAAATGAGGCCCCTGGATCTTGCCCTCTTCAGGAAAGGAAACGCATTGGAGAGTGTGGTTCCTTGACTCCTCCTGGTGCTCCTTACTCTGAGTGTATTTCATTTTCCACCCTGAGCAGTGAGTGCAAGAGAGAGATGCGGTCACTAAGAAACCAGTTGCTTTTGACAAGATCTAACATGAAAGTGTGAATTTCACACTCAACCTTTGTAATAATCATCTTTTCTATAAAAGTAGCAATTCTAGTAAGGTTTCAGAGAAGAATAGACAAAGATGGAAGAGCACAGATAGAGAAAAATGGCTAGTGCGCACCATTTTCCCGTTATCTTAAGTTTCCCAGCACTTCGCTTTTCCTGTTTTTCATGAAGTTGCCCACCTTAAAGCAATAATGACTCTATTACTGAAGTGTATGAAGATCATGTAAAATTAAACATCAGCCAAAACCGGATATGACTATGGACACCAAGAATTGAGATGATACTGTGTTTTAACAAGAAGTTTTAACCAACAAGAAGTTTGTTATTTATTAAAAATTTAGCTACTACTAAGATTATGTGGGTTTGATTATCAGTGACAGAAAGTACAATAAGACTAGGAGCTTTAAAAAATTTGATTGAGAATTTGAATTTCTTTCTCATAAAGGTAGTTGACTTTACTATTTTTCTTTACCTGAAGGAGGGCCATTTATTTTTAATTTCATCACATTTATCTATGCATGCCTATTAAAATAAAAGTTGCCTTTGATGTCTTTCTAATTTGAGGCTGGAATGAATGATTCCTAGATCATGAGGAGTGAATAATGGAACTTGAAGTAAAAGCAGTTGTATTGGTCACCAAAGCAATAAAACATGAACACAGAATGTTGAATGTTGTGTTTTTAATGAAAAAGTGTTATTGGGGCTGGCAAGTGGCAAGGTTAACGTAGCTGAATCCCACATGGCCTATTCCATGGCTCAAGTCCTGGACTGGTGGCTTGAAATACATGCCAGGAATGGGTGTGTGCATGCCTGAAATCCCAAGAGAGGAATGGAGGAGAAGGGACTGTAGTGTGGTCATCCCCTCAGGGGGTACTTTCTTGTTTTCCCTCTCTCTCTGTCTCTTTCTCTGTTTCTCTCCATTGAGTGCATGTGCCCTATAGCAAAACAAAAAAGAAAAAAAAGAGAGAGAGATTGTTGTAAGTGACAAAAATGGAATAAATCTAAGAATAGTGAAGTTTGATTTTATGACTGAGGGTAGCAATAGAGAACTCAAGTTCTGGGCTGGATGTTACATTCCTCAAGGAAGGTCTAATGTAGTAAGTGAGAACCAATCGACAAAATTACAGATGTGAAGAAGAGTGTATGGTCATACATCTGTGAGTATAAAATAGTTTCCAGAAGCCTCAAAATCGGTTTAGAATCTGGGGTTCAAAGACTTGAGCAGTGGGTGCTACTTAGGGACACAGAATTAAGTGACTGTAGTTTAGACTGTGTAGTTAGACTGTAGTTTTCATTTTTTAAAAATGTGCATTGGTATGACACTGGCCTGGTACTGCAAAAATCTATATACTTAGACCTTTAAGACATTTAAGATCTTTAGATCTAAAGTCTAATCATTCAGTTATTGGCTTTGATCCATCTTTTATTCACCAACTAATATGTTAACTTACTTTAGAAAAATGGCAACAAGGAGCTCATTACCCTGAGGAATGAAAATGGTATTGGGTCAGGAGAGTCCTGCGATACGGGAAGTCAAGTCACGTGACAGAGTCCTGTGAGGCCACAGTTATTTAATATTACCACTTGGGTGAAATAAAACCAGGTTGGTCAGTGCGAATTGGACGTGTTAATTAAATCCCTTGAAATTAGGAGTGAAGCTTTGATCATTAGTGGTAATGCACAAGTTGAGTCTCTCAGGGTACGTAGCAATGCCTAGAGCACTGTAAAGAACGTATCCAGTACTTACTCTACTTGGGGAAGGAGCGTAAGCCTTAATGCTAAATTCGAATGGTCCTTCTTCCAGTACATGAGCTGAATAAGATGTACCGTTCTGGGAACCAGCAGTTAGCGTAATGGCTATGTCGCTGGACTCCCACGTAGTCAACCGCGGTTCGCGTCTCGGACCCGGTGGCTTACAACTCACGCCGGGCGCGTGTGCGTGCGTGCCCAAGATCCCGAGAGGAGAATGGAGGAGAAGGGATTGCGGCGTGACCATCCCCCCTGGGGGGTGATTTCTCGCTTTCTGTCTCTATGTCTCTCTCTGTCTGTCTGGCGAGCGCACGCGCCCTATAGCGAAAAACCTCTCCAAAAAAAAAAAAAAAAAAAAAAAAAATAAGATGTACCGTTCTGAGGGAAAATGCCCAATCAAAGGAGGCTGTCTCCCTAGATCATAAATTCCCTAAGACATGGATATGAGCCTTGCACACGAAGGTTCATCTTATTATCTAACACGTGTCTGGCAAGTAATAACCAATCAGCAGTTGGTAAATAAACAACATCATGCACAAAGATGAATTCAGGAAAAATGGCTTCTTAAACAACACATTGCATGGTTAAGAAAAATTTTCTTTTTTCTTTTTTTTGGAGAGGTTTTCGCTATAGGGTGCATGTGCTCACCAGACAGACAGAGAGAGACAGAGAGACAGAAAGCGAGAAATCACCCCCCAGGGGGGGATGGCCATGCCGCAATCCCTTCTCCTCCATTCTGCTCTTGGGATCTTGGGTACGCACGCACACACGCCTGGCGTGAGTTTTAAGCCACCGGGTCCGGGATGCGAACCACAGTTGACTACATGGGAGTCCAGCGACATAGCCATTACGCTAACTGCTGGTTCCCAAGATCAATTTTCTTTTTGCTCATCTTAGTTTCGATCTCCTTGGAAAATGATATCTTTAGTTTCACATAGGCATTTCCCAGTAGAACAAAATTTCCACCAGTCTGAGTCATTGACAGTGCTCAGAATTATTACCCAAATTAAAACTTCCTCCCAACTTTTCTCTTGAAGTGCTATGTTATTATAAATGGCTATTACAAACTTAAAGACATATTTTGTGTTCTCATTCAGCAGAGGATCCTTTTCTTAATCATGCACAGGCCTGCAAACAGCCTTTTCAGGGCCTCTGTACCTGCGTGAACATCATAAGAGCTGCTGGAGTCGGCCAGTGTTTGCTCTTCAGGTATCATCATTGCAGATATCTTAAAATTCCAAAATGAGGCAGAAACTAATTTGAATTCAGTGTTTTTAAAATATTCAGATGGTCATATCCTTCCAAACCTATGAATGTAGGTGTGGGGACACATCAACAAGAATTTACTGAATAGAGTGATGAGAATGCAAAATATGATCCTCCCTGCGCTTGTAATGGGGAGACAGACTGCGCTGGTTAAAAAGCAAGAAACTATTCAATATCACTGATCTAAACTTCTTTAAAATGTAAAATCAGTGAGTGTTATGTAGATGAATGGGAAGTATTGTAGAAATAGGACATGTACAACTGCAGTTTTCAGTGTCTACCTGTAATCATTTATATAATTAAATAAAGTCAAGGCTGATCAGCTAGAAGTGCACTTGAATACATGGAAAAAATTAATACGTCAGTAACTCAAAGAAGAATTGTATGAATAAAATTGATCTAAAAGAAATGCATGTGGCCTCAGACCACATCGAGGAGCACATATAAAGAAATTAAAGTAGATTCTAGTTTCTCTTTTAATGACTTTTTACTTAATATTAAAGAGGAACCCAGAGATAGGAGTAAAATATGTCATTTTACTCAAAGGAAGAAGTGAGAAGAAGTAGGAAAAAAGAGTGATAATAGTAAGTGGGACATTTTTAAAAATTCAGATTTAATGTTTACAAATGTAGTGCTTTGGAAAAATGACCCCTAATGTTCTTAAAGATTTAAATTGCAAATTAAAAGTGAAATTGTGGGGGCCAGCAGGTGGTGTGGTGGTTACGGTACTGGACTTCCACATGATTGACAGCAGTTTGAGTCCCAGACCTGGTGGCTTGCTTTCTCATTCTGCCTTTCTCTTCCTCTCTCTCTGGTGAGTGCACATTTCCTGGAACAATTTAAAATAACAATAATGATAAATAAAATGAATTCTTAAAAAAAGTGATACTGTGTTTTCATGTTATTTGCCTTTGAGTCACTAGGTGGCAGCAAAATATTTAAAATTTCATCTGGGTCACTAGATGGCACCCAAACAATCACAAACACGAAGTTAAACGCCATGCTGTGTTTTGTTCGTGTTAATTGCAGAGTAATTAATTTCTAAAAACTCTGAACTGACACTCTTTTACTTTCACAAATGTTTTCTATTGGCATTATTATTTTATTTTTACAAGAAAATATACTTAAGGATTCTTAAACACAAGAGGACTTTAACAAGTTCATGGAAAACGTCATTAAAGCAGGAGTTTATTTTCATGAGAAAAGTTTTTGAAATCCAGGTGTAATTTTTTCATAATACACATTTTAAAATAAACTTTTTGAAGACCTCCTTGTGTTTATTGAGGCTCTTCGTGGTCAAAAACGAGGCCTGAAAGATAAAAAGACAGTAGTTATTAAACTAAACCTTAAGTGAGAAGCAAAGACTGTAAAGCTCTGATCCGTATTCAAGAGGACCAGGTTCAAGTCGCACAACACTTACTGGATAAGTGGCCTGAGGCGAGTTAATTTCCCTGTACTTCAGTTTCCTCATCTTTAAATAGGAATAATAATAATAATAATAATAATAATAATAATAATAATGATATGTGCTTGGGGGTTATTTAAGAATTACATTAGTTAATGCATGTAAACTATGTAGAATAGTCATTCTGATATATTTCTCAATAGGAGATGATTTATTTTTTTTTGTAAATGAATTTTATTTCAACCAAGAGAAATTCTAAAGGCTTATTCGATACCTAAAATTATGTTTCTTCCTTTATATACCATCAAGAAGTCACATGTCCTGGGACCGCAGTTAGCGTAATGTCTATGTTGCTGAATTCCCATGTAGCTGATCGCAGTTTGAGTCCCGGACCCAGTGGCTTAAACTCACACTGGGCGCGTGTGCATGTGTGCCCAAGACCCCAAGAGGAGAATGGAGGAGAAGGGCTTGCGCATGGCCATCCCCCCATGGGGGTGATTTCTTGCTTTCTATCTCTCTGTCTCTCTCTGTCTTTCTGGCAAGCATACATGCCCTATAGCAAAAAAATCCTCTCTAAAAAAGATGAAAAATAAAAAAAAGAAGTCACATGTCCTCAATTCAGATAATGATGTAAGAGTTACTATAAGAGGGTCATCTCTCCCTGCTATTTTGGGAAAGGTATTTCAAAACAACTATGGGGACCAGCAGTTAGCGTAATGGCTATGTTGTTTGTCTCCCATGTAGTTGACCGTGGTTCCCGGACCCGGTGGCTTAAAACTCACGCCGGGCCCGTGTGCGTGCGTGCCCAAGATCCTGAGAGGAGAATGGAGGAGAAGGGACTGCGACATGGCCATTCCCCCTGGGGGGTGATTTCTTGCTTTCTGTCTCTCTGTCTCTGTCTGTCTGGTGAGTGCACGTGCCCTATAGCAAAAACCTCTTCAAAAACAAACAAACAAAACTATGGACCAGCCAGTGGTGATGGTTCAGGCAGTTGGATCTTACATGGCTGACTGCAAAGTTCAAGTTCTGGACCCAGTGGCTTAAAGGGAAAAAACTAACAAACAAATGCTCGACTTCTGAAAGGAGAGAGAAATGAGGAAAAAAGATTGCTGCGTGACCAAACCCTACGGGAAGCACATTCTCACTTTCTCTCTCTGTCTCTCACCAATGAGCGCATGTGTCCTCTGGCAAATTAAAAACAAAACAAAACAGGGACCAGCAGAGGGCATAGAGGTCATGTCAGTGGACTCCCACATGGCCAACTATGGTTCCAGTCCAGGACCCAGCGACTTGAAACTCATTCCGGGCACGCGTGTGTGTGCCCAAAATGCTGAGAAGAGAATGAAGGAGAAGGGATTATGGCATGGCCATCCCTCCTGGGGGGTGATTTCTCACTTTCTGTCTCTCTGTCTTTCTCTCCTTCCAGTGCATGTACCCTAATGATGAAACCTCTAAAAAAAACCAAAACAAACACACACACAAACAAAAACCTACAACTCTTGTCCCATATATGTGGCAGGAGAAACACGATGTAGTCACATCAGAAACCAGCACGTCACTAGTGGCGGCAATTTAGAGGACCAGGGAATTTTTCCGGAAGAAGCGTCTGCTCCAAGATGTCAGCACTTTATATGAAAGAAGTGTAGCGTTAGCAAAACACACAGAAAATAAACGTGTTCATTTAATTCAAGGTTGACTTGTACATGTTGGTGACACAAAGTCCCTTAGAGTCCCTTGTAAATTGGAAAATCTATGCTTTATAGTAAATACCGAGTTTCCTGCCATGAAATTAGTTTTGAACTGGTCTGGGCATGCTATAGAATCAGAATCCCGAATGAGTTGCAAAAGTCACCCCTGAGAAGAGCTTATACTTTCTGGGAATTCAACTACAATTAAACACACGGCGACAGGAACAGTCTAGGCATAAAATATCATATCAAGGGACTAACTAGAGAGTTACTGAAGTCCTTCGTATGTGATGGAGTTTAGCAGGGTGACCAGGTAGTTAATCACAGGTAATCAGCAGAAGTCTAACAGTGCAGTCACAGGGGAACCAAACGCGCTGTGACGGCATAGAACCCAGTCATTTAAAAGCTCATTTCAGCCAGGTGAGAATTGACTCTATGCAGTAAACAGGGAATCTGATTCTCCCTTATAAATCATTCCCAGGCAGGGGGATCTGGAACCTCAGTGGAAATATTTTGGCCACTAACTCTATATTCTCTGATCTAAAACGTTTATACATTTTTATCAGCTCATTCAACTCACTGGAAATTCAAATGGTTTCAAACACATTAGCTTAAAAAAACCTCATTCCCTAAAGGGCACCCAACTCCCATGAAAGCGTAATGCAAATGGAAGTGCTTGAAAATAGGAGGCTCAGAAAATTCACACTTGTGCTCCCCTGTGTGATGAGTGTAGAGCAGGAACTAAGGCAGTCACGAAGGGACACCTGTGTGGATCAGGATTCCAATGAAGGGGCTTGGCAGGATTGGAGACTGAGTAAGGCAAATAGAGCCCACGTGAGAGCAGGCCCAGTGCTGGGGAACTGAAACTGAGACTGCAGCTCAGTGAGCAGATAGGGCTTAGGTCCTTGCACTGGGGGCTAATTTAGGAGTAATAAGAACACTTTAAAATCCTGTCTATAATGTAAGTTGGTATGTGAGTGCGAGAGAAAGAGAGAGAGGGAGAGAGGGGGAGAGAGAGAGAGAAAGGGTACAAATTAAGAACGTGACACTTTCAGTCAATAAACTTTGGTTTTCACTCCCATTTTTGTCACCACTTACTGACCACGGGAGATGTATTTTAAAGGCTCAGTTCTTTATTTGTATAATGAAGATGATAATATTTGCTTTAGAAGTTTGTTGTACAAGTTAAATAAGATTTACCAGGCAAAGCATTATGCTTGAAATACTATAAGCCTTATTAAAAATAGTTCATTTAGGGTTTTATTTGCTTCTGTTTGGTTTTATTTATGGTGTGTGTGTGCACATGCGTGTGAAGAGAAGAGTGGGGACAGGGAGGTTTATTCCAGGTGAGGACTTTCTCATTACACTGCTGAGGCCTCAGTACCTAATATGGTATCTGGAACCTACTCAGACTGTAAAGAGAGCTATTGGAGGTAGACAGGTGGACGCACAGACAGATGGTGCAACGAGACTTTTAAATACTGAGTGCCAGTCTAGGTTCATGGGCTGGTGGGAGCTGTATGAGGTCAGGAAATCAGAGACTGGCATCTCAAAGGGTTCTTGGAGGAACCTAGGCCTGTTGCTGCAACCTGGCCTCTCTGTGCAGGGAGAGTGCACAGGGGGAGAGAAGCAACTCCACACCCATACAGACCCTGTCATTTGCAAATTGAAGAGGTTAAAACTTATTTCATTTAGGATACAGAGACATGTTTTAGGAGATAAAAAAGGATATTCTATACTGGTTATCTCGTTTAGCACCCATGCTTCTTGTGTGCAAACTGAGAAGGGAGATTGGCAATGAGCCAGTGGCGTTGGACTTCTATGATACTAATTGGCACGATTCATGCTGGTGCTTGAACTTTTCCACTCTCTTTTTCATATGTTTGCTTCATTTTCTTATTAGTGACCTTGGTGCTTCATTTCATTCAGTTTTGCATGAAGATGCTTATAGCAATACGTAGAAGGTGCCTCTTCCTAACTCAACTGCATATTTCATGGTTAGAGATTATTAGCCAAGTATGATACTTCTGAAAACTCAGTAAGCATTTCCACGTGACATCATACTCTCCACCTCTGGCAAATAGATGGTAAAGTTCAAGTAAAAATCTACTGTCCACAAACAATACAGGCATATGAAGGGCCTTCAAAATTTCATGGAACATGCATATTATGAGAAAACCTATGCAGGGATTTCAAAGTTTTTTTGCAGCAAAATAAACTCATACTTTAATTCTATTTTTCCATGGATTTTTTGACGTTCTCTTGTAAACATCATACATATATATTCATGCACTGACGATTACTACCTAGAGCTCACTTTATACCTGAGAACATTTTGGGAAAAAAAAAATTACCTCAGATAGTGAATTATCAGAACTCAGGGCTTATTGTGGGTAGGGGTAAAGGGATGGTACTTCGGGGCTTAGTTTATAACTTGGTATGTAAATCTTTGCCTACTATAAATATTTTTTATTTACAGGAGGATTTTACTGATATTTCATCAGAGGAGGCCTAATTCCTTCTTTTTAATTTGTTTTCTCTAACAAAAGGCCTGTTGTCAAGATTGT
Organism: Tupaia tana; assembly: GCA_026018925.1. Lineage (NCBI taxonomy): Eukaryota > Metazoa > Chordata > Mammalia > Scandentia > Tupaiidae > Tupaia > Tupaia tana. The sequence goes on from JAKSZU010000008.1 coordinate 40,740,041, forward strand.
GAGGTGTACTAAGTCTCTTGTCCTTAGAAGCTTAATTGATATGAAACATTGATTAGGCCCCAAGAGGGATGGTGAGTTTCAGAGGAATTAAGAAATAACCACAAGGCATAAAGAAGAACGTTTACAGCCAGAGGGTAGTGCTTTTGGCTGGATAAATGCATTCAATATTTGATACATGATTGTTAAAGTATACACAAATGACTTAAAAAAAAAAACTTTTTTGAAAAGATTTCATGCTTTTCAAAAGTGTTTATGTGTCAAATATGAAAGAGATAGAAGTAGGCCATGGAATAACCTAGAAAAATCAAAAAGAAGAGAAAATATGACAATCTCCAAACGCTGCTCAGAGAAATTATCCTAACCATGACTATAGCTACCAAAGGGAGGGCTTGCTTATCAGGCATGAGCGTAGTCCTCAACGCACTGGGCATGAAACACATGTTAAATGGTGATACCAATGCCATTGGAAAGGAGGGACAGATAGCAGACACAGACGACCTGCACAAGAGGGCTCTGGCCAGCAATGGACTCCAGACTCGTTTTGGATGATGTAGGCCCCAGAGGTGTAGTCCGTGGCATGATCTTTTTAATTTGGGATTAAAAAAATTATATACACACAGTATTGCAGTATTATGTGTATATTATAAAATGCAAACACAGTAGAAAGTTTTAGGGGAGGGTGAAAGAATTAATTTTATATGAACAGAAGCTCCCACATCTTCTTCCTGACATGGACTGGCCTACCATGTGCACTGGGTATAGGGTCTTATGGAGCCTAGTGCAGAGTCTTGCACCAACAAGGATGGGCTATGGGGTCTCGGCAGCTGGTCAACTTGGTCTGGCCCTTATGGTGTCTCAACACCCTGGCCCACTGTTTCATTCACTGTCTCACCAAGTGGGTACAGTCTAAGAGCAGAAATGGAAGAGGATACTAATCTTATCTGACCTCAGAAGCATAGAAGTATCTTGAGCTTAGTTACTACTTGGATGGAGGTAGGAGAGGATAATTCTATCACAAATCTTAGAAATATAGTGCAAAGAATAGCCTGCTGTGAATTGAGAGAAGGGTAGCACACGGTGTTGACTGATCCATTTTGACCTTGGGTTGTATGGATTTTTGACCTGTATGTAACACTTTCAGTTTGGTCAAAGATAGCAAAAGAAGGAAAAGAAAGGAAAAATGGAGGGGGAAAAAAAAAAAAAAAACACAAAAGATTTCATCAGATCACAGATAGGCCAAGAGACATTTATTCCACTATTCCTCTGTCTACTGATGTATTAAAATGACATTTATCCATTCAAATATGTATTATTTGCCAGTCATTGTGCTTAGGTGAAAGAGAGAGTAAAAGAGGGAACCAGCAGTTAGCGTAATGGCTATGTCGCTGGACTCCCACGTAGTCAACCGCGGTTTGCGTCTCGGACCCGGTGGCTTACAACTCATGCCGGGCGCGTGTGCGTGTGTGCCCAAGATCCCGAGAGGAGAATGGAGGAGAAGGGATTGCGGCGTGACCATCCCCCCTGGGGGGTGATTTCTCGCTTTCTGTCTCTATGTCTCTCTCTGTCTGGCGAGCGCACGCGCCCTATAGCGAAAAACCTCTCCAAAAAAAAAAAAAAAAAAGAGAGTAAAAGAGAAACAGCTAGAGGCCTATGAAGGCATGGGGATAGGTATATAGAATAATTTTGAAAATTTTGTGTGAAGTGGTGAAAACCCATAAAACTGGGAAACAAGTGTAAAGAAAATGCCAGGGAGGGTTAAAGTCAGAGTGACTTTCTTAGGCAGTACTTTTATTTCCTCAAATTATAACGTTGAGCAGTTGAAATCTTGTAAAACATCTTTTCATGCATAAAAAGTACCATCTTCCTTCTTTAGAGTTAGTCTGGATAAGCAAAAACTGAGCTACTACATAGTGACTAAATGTAAGCAGCCACCTCTACGTCCTGTAGCCTGTGTGCTTGTGTTAGTGGGTTATAACTGGATTCCCACTTGTCCGCTCTCAGCACAGTTTCCAGTTAGTGGTCGTGGTGTTTCTGCACTCCTGCCTTTAGTCAGGAGGAAAAACTTATCTATAATGTCTACCATCCCCTTTGCATGGAAAATGTTGACTTGCTCTTGTTCTTAAGAGGAAGTCAGAATTTCCCCATATGAGGTAGTGATTTATAAGCAAAAGAGAAGTTAAATCATGTGGCGAGGCTAACTTGACCTACATAAGTTATGATTTGGGTAGGAGAGCCATTGCTGTGTGTGTTAAAAGTGAATAGTCAGTCACCTTCAGGGGCAAAGGCAGGGTCTTATTTTCTACTCAATCCAGTAAACAAAAGACTAGTGAGGGATTATTATGAAAACAAAACAAAACAAAAACAAAACCTCCTAGTGCTCTCTGTATCTCTCATGTTGCTGAATCCTTACATCACTCTTTCCAACTTTTCACAAAAGCATTATCCTATAGACATGCTTAAGGCAGGGGTTCACAATCTTGGCACAATGGACATTTTGGACAGAAGAATTTCTTGTGGTGAGGGGTCCCTTCTCTTCACTACGGGGTGTTGAGCAGAACTTTGGTCTCTACCCACTAGAAGCCAGTAATACCCCACCCCACTCTCCCCAGCTGTGAGAACCCAAATGCTTCCAGACATTGTCAAATGTCCATGGAACAAAATTGCTCCCAGTTGAGAACCAAGGCTCTAGAAGAAGTAGACTTTTATTCTTTTTAAAGTATATCACAATTTCACATGTGGTAGCTGCCCTGGTACATAAAATATTAAAAATGTGTAAATTCCACATTTTTAGTGTACTCTTCCCAGTTTATGATTCATTCTAGTCCTGACTGAAATGGGAACTTGGTAACAATGTATGAATTCGTTGATGGCTCTTAGAAACTAACTAGATTTAGTGACTTAAAGAAAAGTAAAATGTTAGTAAGTAACATAATAAAAAAGATACATCTAGCCATTACCTTTTTTAAAGCCTGAAGAACAATTTACTAGGAGAATTGGAACTCAACTGTTCATTAGACGTAGTTAGTGCTATCTTCTGCCTACCCTAGTTAGAGGGAGTTGCAGGGAAGCGTAAAAATGACCAGCATGTCATTTACAAAGTAGTACATAATCTTAATGCACTGCTATTACAATGCCAGAAGGCAAGTGCCTTTCTAAGCTTCTTGAAGGCATTTAGCTGGCTCTCAGGGAGACAGCGTAGCAGATGGCTAAGAGCTCAAACTCTGCCATAGGAACTGTTTGGTTTCACACCTGGCACTTACTAGCTGCTGAGTAACCCTGGGTGAGCTTACTGACCTCCATGCCTCAGCGGCCCGAGCTGTAAAGGAGGAATATGTGACACATTCAGAACTGTGTCAGTGCATAATCAGCTTCCGATAAATATTATTTATTTATTTTTTAGAGAGGTTTTTGTTATAGGGCATGTGTGCTTGCCAGAGAAACAGAGAAAGGCAGAGAGACAGAAAGTGAGAAATCACCCCCCTCCACACACACACACCTCCCAGGGAGGATGGCCATGCCACAATCCCTTCTCCATTCTCCTCTTGGAATTTTGGGCTTGCATGCACACATGCCCAGCATGAGTTTTAAGCTGCCAGGTCCAGCACTTGAACCGTGGTCCACTACATGAGAGTCCAGCAACGTAGCCATTATGCCATCTGCTGGTCCCAAGTGTTAGTTATTTTTATAGGATAGGAACTCAAAAATATGTTAGTTATATAAATGTGAATTTTTTTTTTCATTCGGAGTTAGACAAACAGAAAAGCCAATCTATTAATCCATAATGGGAACTATTACAATGAAAATTATATATTTTTTTTTGTAAAAAAAATGCACCAAAGCCATATCTAGCATCTTCCAGATATTCATTCTTATAATAATACTTTGGAGTTGAGGCCAGCGGGTGGCGTGGTGGTCAGGGGAGCTGGATTCCCACATGGCTGACTGTGGTTCAGTGGCTGGACCTGGTGGCTTGCTTTCTCGGTTTCTCTCTCTCTTGCTCTGTCCTGTCTGGTCAAATTAAAATAAGTAAATAAATAAAAATTAAATAAAGTAATTCTTAAAAAAATAATACTTTGGAGCTAGGATGTTCCCTCAATTTGCAAATAAAGTAGGTGAAGTTCACAGGGATTGCCTGGTTTGTTCAGTGATAGCGCAACTAAGTGTTGGAACCAGAATGTGAACTCAAGACTATTTTGTTACAAAGCTGATTCCCATTTCACAATTCTATGCCTCTCTGCATCAATAATAATCATCCTAATGGACCAGCTAGCAACACGCCAAGTATCACGCTAATTCACATAACTAATTCACACAAATTAGTTCAACATTCTTCACCTGGGTACTCTTACTGCACTTCACATATGGAAACTGAGGCTTGGGGAGGTGAACTAATAGGTTCTCAGGTTACAGACTGGGTATGTTTTTTTTTTTTTTTTTTTTGGAGAGGTTTTTCGCTATAGGGCGCGTGCGCTCGCCAGACAGACAGAGAGAGACATAGAGACAGAAAGCGAGAAATCACCCCCCCCAGGGGGGATGGTCACGCCGCAATCCCTTCTCCTCCATTCTCCTCTCGGGATCTTGGGCACGCACGCACACGCGCCCGGCGTGAGTTGTAAGCCACCGGGTCCGGGACACGAACCGCGGTCGACTACGTGGGAGTCCAGCGACATAGCCATTACGCTAACTGCTGGTTCCCCAGACTGGGTATGTTTTAAAGTTTATGTTATGTGTGGAGAGAAAAAGAGGCAAGCGTCCTCCACAAGATCTCGTCATGTCGTGATTCTCTTACCCCAGCATATTGGCTAGTCAGGATTTAGGTCTGCTTGCATGTACATTGTGTCTCAGATCAACTCCAGAGCTAACCCATGGTTGGCCATATGGCTTTCAGCACTGCAGATCGGAATGCCACCATCTGCACCACTGAGGCTGGGCCATAGTGGATCATTTTTGAAGTGGAATCCAAACTCATAAAACCTGCACTCTTGGCTACCATGGGATGCTGTCTCCCATCCTACTGTAGAACTATGTCTAGAGACTCAGAGGCCAAGGGGGAGTCAGAGCTGGATTAAAATGGCTTTATATGTCACAAGGAGGAGTCTGGATCTTTTTGTAAATGTAGTTGTCAGACCAGTAAAAGTGAGGCAGTAGGAACTCTGTATTGTACACTGGGGGACTTCTATCAGTTTTCTCATCTATAAAATAAGTAGTGACATAATTTGTAAACTTCTTTCATTTCTAAAATACAATATTGTTGCAGTTTGTATCATCCTGTTCCTTACAACCTAACAATGGCTTTCTTGTGTAATTTGTATCAATCAAACCCTTCACAGTCTTGTGATCTGCAGGCTGCTGCCCCTGACTGCTTTTTTTTTTTGGAGAGCTTTTTTCGCTATAGGGCGCGTGCGCTCGCCAGACAGAGAGAGACATAGAGACAGAAAGCGAGAAATCACCCCCCAGGGGGGATGGTCACGCCGCAATCCCTTCTCCTCCATTCTCCTCTTGGGATCTTGGGCACGCACGCACACGCGCCCAGCGTGAGTTGTAAGCCACCGGGTCCGAGACGCGAACCGCGGTTGACTACGTGGGAGTCCAGCGACATAGCCATTACGCTAACGGCTGGTTCCCGCCCCTGACTGCTTTTGACCTCACTACTTCTCTTCTTTAATCCAAGCTTTTTTGTTCCAGAAACGTCCTTGTTCATGGCCTTGGGACTTGTTAGTTCTTCTGCCTGAAATGTTTCCCTGGCTCCAGATCTTTCCTTAGTGGTTCTTAGATGCTACTTCACTCAATAGATCGTAACCACTGTACCTAAAGAAGCATCTCTATCATCTTTGTTAATCTCTACCTCATTCCTGTTTCATTTTCTTCATACAAATCGTCACCACTAGAAATCAGTGTGTGTGTGTGTGTGTGTGTGTGTGTGTGTGTCCTCAGTTAGTGTATACTATGCTCATGTGGTCCAGTGTTAACCCAATGAAGACAAGAATCATGTTGCTCTGTCATGGCTGTGGCCCCTGTGTGGGCACACGGCACTCAGTAGCCCCTGAGAAGATTTGGCGAATGAATGAACAGATGGCTCCTGTGGTGTGACCTACATTTGAAGGGGGCTTCACAAGGTCAATGGGAAATGTATTATAAAAAATCTAGCATGGATTTCCAATACTTTTTGCACCAAAACAAACTCATACTTCTGCTTTTTCCATGAACTATTTGAAGTAACTTTGTAGTACATAACACATTTTAAACACTTAATAGAAGCTCAAAAGTACGTAGTAGTGAAAATGACAGCTACCATGTGTAGGTAGGTATTATCAATATCCCAACTTTACTAACAGGGAAATGGAATCTTAGGAAGATCAAGCAGTTTGCTCAAGGTTATAGAGCTAGTAAATTAACCCGGATTGAAAGCCAGTCCCATTTTAGTACAATGTTGTTTGTTGCTGACTGACTTCTGTAAAGAGAAACTGCTGTTGCTTCTCTTTGGGCTGTTAAGACTACAATTTCAAAGAGCATTTTGTGAGTAACTGCTTGTATCCTGAAGATCAGGCTGGGAAGCAGGTGCTAGGTACCTAGGACAGAGAGGTAGATAATGTCATACAGTTCCCAACCTCAGAGAGCTGAGTTTGATGAGAAAAACAAATAAGCAAGTGTGGTAGAAGGGATGTTGCCATGACTCAAACAGGTCTCCTTCCTCCCACACACAAAAACTCTCATGCTGCTACTGAGAATCTCATGCCTCTTAAATTGTTCCCTTGAACCTTGCCCAGGAGTTTAATTCTATTTTATAACATTATTCTGTATTCCTAAACAGTGATAAACTGAGTAACCATCATTTACTAAGTGCCTTCTTATGACAGGTGATTTATATACACTCGTTAATTGAACTCTTACAACAGCCCTGCTTTACAAATGAGTAGCCAACAGCTTATTGGTCACTGCATTGTACCGTGATAATCACTGTACAGTATGTGATCGAAATGCAGGTTCACAAATACTGGGATAGAAGGATATGTGTGCAACGAGCTATCAGAGGCCAAAGAAACTAGTGCCTCCACGGGTGTTGAATGTTAGAACTGTAACAAATAGGCCATCTGGTCAACCTTTTTTTTTTTTTTTTCTTATAGAGTTTTGCTATAGGGTATGTGTGCTCACTGGAGAGACAGAGAGAGACACAGAAAGTGAGAAATCATCCCGCAAGGGGGATGGCCACTCCACAATCCCTTCTCCTCCATTCCTCTTTTGGGACTTTGGACACACACGCACATGTACTCAATGTTTTTCAAGCCATTGAGTCAAGGACTCAAACCTTAGTTGGCTATGTGAGAGTCCAGTGATGTAACCACTATACCATTTACCAGCTCCCTGGCCAACTTTTTATTTAAATGTTAAATAAGTCATGTATTGGGTTGTTGGAAAAGTCATGATGCATTTTTCTAAGATCAACATACACCGAAGTGCACAATTTTATACAGTCTTAGGACAAAAATAAATAAGTCCAAACATTAGTCATGTTTATTTGTGTGGTATTTACTAAAATAAACAGTAAATAATAATTTTGAGGTCAGCACTGCAAGAATTCATACTAATATTCTGATTTTATTTTATAATTTAAAATTCTATTTTATTTATTAATTCTATGAGTGAAAGAGACAGAGGCAGAGCACACTCAATAGGGTCTTAACTCCACGTCTACTCCATGCATGCTTGGCCTATTCAGAAAGGATCCTTCCCATGGGTGTCACCCTCACAGAGCATCACGTTTTACTGCAGCCCCAATATAATTTACCCATTCCTTTGTCTATAGATTTTAAATAAATGTAGATTTTTAAATATGATGGTAAGGCTTGTCCAGCTATGTCAAATTGGATCCTACTATCCCAATTTTAACTCTAATATAATGCCCTTAAACACCAGAAACCATAGAACAGAAAATTCCTCCACCCTCCCTAGTCTCGTGGCAAAGCCTTTGGTAAGAAATGATTTTGTCCCTACCTCAAAACCACTGGACTTATCCATGAGACACTGCAGGCACAGCGCTACAGGTTCACAGTATTTAGGTGTCCTCAAATGCGTTTCACTTTAAAATTAGAAGAAAGAAATTAGCTTGAAAGCAACGGGAATTTTAAATATGTAATATGAAGATATTACTATTTGTATAAGCACAGTCATTAATCCGTGTACATGTGTGTTTATGAAGGGACCCCCCAATGCAAAATGCCTGACTCAAAGAAATCATAACGCTGTCTTGCCTCAAAATGTCCTTTTCATTAAATTATTCTGAATTATTTACAAGGTATACCAGATGTCAGTTTTTCCTCTGTCACAGAGGAATGTTGACACTTCTTGGGCAGGAATTCTCTCTTTTACCAGATAATCCTAAGACCTTTTTTTTTTCAAAAGGTCTACTTGTTTGATATCAACATGTACTCAATTGGGAGGTTTACTCTCTCAAAGTTAATCTTTTAAAGAGAAGAGGGCAGGCAGAGGAGGAGAGCATTTGCTCTGAAACGCAGCCATCCTGGCCATTTCAGGCTGGGACGAGGCGGAGACTCCCTCCGGCTTATCCCACGGCCGGCCAGCAGGGGGCGCGTGGCTCTCAGCGCTCAGGGCCGCCCGCTCCCAGCGCCTCCAGGACCGTATCCCTACTTGCCCCAAGGTCACAGCTCCTAAGCGAGCTTTCCAGCTCCAGGCAGGGGACGCCGGCGACGGAGCCCTCGGAGTCGGAGACCTGGGAGCGAGAGGGGCTGATGGGGCTTGGCGGAGAGTCTCCGGGGCCAGCGATGCGATCACAATGGGGACAGGGGATGCAAGGCTCCGGGGGCCCGGGTCCCGAGCTGTCAGCGCCGCCAGACTCCGCGCCCGGGAGGGGGATGGGGTGCGCGTAGACGCTCCGCAGCCCCAGTCCGACCCGGGAGCCGGGAGCCGCCGCTGCCGTCACCGCGCGCCGAGAGCTCGGAGCCGCGCCGTCCGCCGAGGGACCCGGGGCCGGGCAGGGGCCGAGGGGAGCCGGGCGGCCGGAGGGGAGCCCCTGAGCCTGCGGAGCGCCGGCCGAGAGGGCGTTTTCCCCGCCCCCGGCGCCTGGCCACCCGCCCGCCCCGAGCCAGGAAGATCACCTCCGCCCGCCACCTCCTCCCCCGCCGCCAGGTCCACTCGGGGCTCCCTCCCCCGGGCCGCCCCCGAGCCCGAAGTTGGCGGGAGCCTATAAAAGCCGGCGGCCGCGCGACCCGCGGACACAGCGGTGCAGGCGCCCGAGCAGCCGCCGTTAGATCGGCCCCAACTCCTGCCCTGCCCGACCGCCGGCGCGACCATGTCCCATCACTGGGGATACGGCGAGCACAACGGTGAGTGCGGCGGCGCCGGGGCCCGATCTCCGATCCCGGGGCCGGCGCCCGGCCGGGCTCGCAGCGCCAGCTGTTGGCCGCGGCCGCCGGAGTGCGGAAGCTCAGGTGCGCCCCGGGGTGAGCCCGCCGGCTGCGGCCACTCCAGGACCCCCGCGCAGCCCGCCGCAGAGCCCGGCCAGGGGACTGCCAGTCCCGCCCGTCCCAACTCTGCCTGGAGGAGGCGAGGCGTCCTAACGGAAAGTTGTGCTGGTCGGTCTCGGAGCCCCCATTACCCCACCTGTGGCTGGAGTCCTGACACCCGCGGCCGGGCATTTCCTCGGGCTGGCTGGAATCGGCTCACTGATACCTAAGCCTTCCCTTCCTCTCTTCACTTGTACAAGGGGTCGCCACCAGGAACCCGGCGTTATCGTGGCCCCAGGGCGCGTCCCCCAGGGCACAGGAGCAGGGAGAGCACATCGCCGAGGGCCGGGGCTTCCCCGCGGTGGGAATCCCGACACTGAGGGGGGTGCCCAGCCCGAGCAGCCGCTCCTTCCGTCCAGTGAGGACACCAGGGAACGGTCAGAACCCACGAAAGTCTTAAGTGACCTTGCGTACCCCACATTCCAGCCTCAAGCCTGGAAACTGCCCTATTTCAGTTGCTGAATTTCAGTAAAATGACCGTTAAGATAGTTAATAGTTATATGGGACTCACTATTCGTTCTAAGAACGTAAGGTATATCATTCGTTATCTCACAACATCCCGGAGGGAGGTTTGTAATAGTATTACCCCATATTTTAAATGAGGAAACCGAGGCACGGATTAAGGGGTTTCCCAAAGGTCACTCCAGGGTCAACCGGTGCCGCCAAGTTCAAAGGAGAAAACTGGCCCCAGAATCATGGCCCTTTTCTGGTGTGCCTCCCCCACTGGAGGGGTTCATCGTCTCTTCTCACCCTAGGACCTGAGCACTGGCACAAGGACTTCCCCATCGCCAAAGGGGAGCGCCAGTCTCCGGTTGACATCGACACGCGGTCAGCCAAGCATGACCCTGCCCTGAAGCCTCTGTGCCTCTGCTATGACAAACCGGCTTCCCGGAGAATCCTCAACAATGGGCACTCTTTCAACGTGGAGTTTGATGACTCCCAGGACAAAACAGGTCAGTGTTTAAAAAATATAACATGCATCTTTGATCCAGGGGCTGTTTTTCCAGCCTAATGAAAGAGGTGTGGGGGGAAGTGGCAGGAATCCCTTTAGCAGTACAGTTTGTCTCAGCGCTCTGACCTGCCATCCTGACCATCTTCGCTGGGTCCCAGACTCTGAGAAGTAGGCTAATTATACTTTGTCCTGTCCTGGGGCTCCTGCTCTGCTGTAAAATGCCTGGCTTTTATGTAGGGCATTGAATAACTCTGATGTGCCTGTGAAAAGTCACAAGAGGCAAGGTTCCCTGGCAATGAAATTTCCACCGAAATGAGATTTTCAAAAAATGAGCTTTGAAGATTCTTTCTGAACTACTCGTGTTCCAGAAGTGCTGCTAGCTAGTGAAAAGTGTATGTCTTAGTGAGGGGTCAGGGGATGGCAGAGCGGCGAAGCAACTGGACTGATAGGGGCAGATCCTGGGTTCATGTCTTGGGACTTCTCTAGCCAGCTGAGACTGGGGGTGATCACCGTGGAGGACCACATGGGGGTTACTTTCTCCTCTCTCTCATGGAAGAAATAATAGATAAACTTAAAAAAAAGGATCTTAGCCTTATCTTCAAAGCAGCAGTTGTATTTATGAATATTTCTCAGTAGTGGGCCAGTGTGATAAACAGCAGAGCTTCTTGGTATCTACCCAGAAATTCTTTCCACGAATGAAGATGTGTTGGTGGACATATGTGGCCCGTTATGACAAAACCAATTACCGCCATTTATCTGTAATGGAGCTGTTTACAAGGATGCCCACGGAAGGCTGCTTTTTACTAATTCAGGAACCTGAGAACAATCCCATCCAAATATAGTAGCTCCCTTTCCTTATTTTCTGGTTGATTTCATTGCCAGTGCCCTATTTCTCTGAGTGTTTTCCTCTGGAGGTCATTGAATGAAATGGTGCTACACACTGTGTTTGGTGGGAGTGGGAGTGGGGTTAGAGGATGTCTGAGTGAAATGAGAGAGGATAGAGGAGATATTCAGTAAGGCTCTCAACGTTTTGGAGTAATGACCTACAGTACCAATATTTTATCCAATAGGTAATTATGGCAACGATAGTCAAGATGACTTCTTTTTCAGTAGCTCTATACTATTATCGTGTCCTGTCCAGTTTTCTTTTTTTTTAGTTTCTTCTTCTTTCCCCTCTTCATAGTTTTTGTTTGTTTGTTTTTGTTTTTTGATACTTGGCTTTCTGAAACAGTAATTTGGAAAGTCAATTCGATGAGGATAATGTGGTGTTATCTGAGCAATGTCTCACCCCACCTCTGCCTGTGTGCACTCCCCCACTGTACTCAAATCCACACACTCGCTCTCACACACTTCAGCACATGAATTGTTAGAATCGAGTAGAGGGTGTACCTTACAGGCACACTGTTAGTGATTCTAGTACTTTGTCTTCCCAAGAATACCTCCCACTCAGAAGAATTTATGCTCAGATGATTAATTTAAACACACACAAAAACTCCAATTTCTTTCCTTTCACATAAAGAAAAAAAGGGGGCAAGGCTAAAGGTCTCAAGGTATTGTAAATACAGAAAAGATGCTATAAAATGTCGTATTGAGTCATATAAAAACCAGAAGAAGTGAGCTACTTTAGGTTGTAGCTACCAGATTGTTCTAAAAGTCACAATGAAGCCATTGTTTTGTCCACCAAATTATATACCTCATTGGACATTAATTAGAAATTGGATACTTTTGGGAATAGTGAAGAAACCAATGGAACCAGATGAGATAATACTCTATATTCTTTACAAAGTCTATTGTGAAATAAATTGGTTCAGTGTGATCTATGACTAGAAAGTGGATATCAGCATGCAGTCTAATGGCTACATGCATAGACTGGGTCATACAGACCTGGGGACGGACAGACCGACCTGGATTCAAGTTCCAGTTCTGCTGCTAGCTAGCTCTGTGATTTGGGGAATGATAGTAAGAACCTCTCTATGTTTTAAACTAAATTTGGAGTCACAATAGTATCTGCCATAGAAGAAGGATTGAATGGGACACTAGACATGTAGCACCTCACCCCAGTGACTGGCACATGGCAATTCCTCCATAAATGTTCAGTGCTGTTGTCATGACTACACTGTTTGCCTTCACTGGGTAATTGATGTAGCTGTCACAGCTATAAGATTTCCGAAGAAGCTTTTTATTTATTTAATTAACTTTAAGATTAGCTTGTGTCACCTGATGATATTCAAAAATTTGTTTTTCTATATTCAAAAATATTGATCATAATCTGTGTGTACTTACTTTATATATGAAGTCATTATATAATTATGTGTTTTACTATGTCTATGTTAAGTATGCCTGGGTTTCCATGTGATTAGTAACTGATAAGAGCTACCCACAATTTTGCAACTGTCTTTTTTCTGATTAAAATCAAGTGGGTTAGACAGGAACACCAACCCATGCCTTTAGAGACACATGTATTATCCAGCTAGTTTTTATTTTTGAGAGGTTTTTGCTATAAGGGTGCGTGTGCTCACCAGAAAGAGAGAGAGAGACAGAGAGACAGAAAGTGAGAAATCACCCCCCAAGGGGGGATGGCCATGCTGCAATCCTTCTCTATTCTTCTCTCAGGATCTTGGGTACGCACATACATGCGCCCGGTGTGAGTTTAAGCCACCGGGTCCGGGACTAGAACCGTGGCTGACTACATGGGAGTCCAGCGAGACATAGCCATTACGCTAACTGCTGGTCCCACTAGTTTTTATTTTTTTTAAAAAATGCTAACACCAATTAAATGCATGTAAACCAAACATCATAAAGGCAAGATGGAAACCTATTCCATTTCCTGTATCCCCAGAGCCCATAATGGGGATATCTAAAGCAGAAAGACATAGAAGTAGCACAGGCAGTCACTTTTGAGAAGTGCAAAAAAGGAAATATTCCATGGAGGAAACATGAAGGAGGTTTAGGAGTCTAACTGCACAAGTCCGGAAAGACTTTGCAGGGTAAATGAGGCTTCTGCGAAGGCTTGAAGGATTTTGATGTCTTGGACAAAATTTCAGGCAAAGGGAAACAGAAAATGTCAGGGTACTTAAGAAAGCACAGTGTATGCTTTAGAAGACAAGAAGCTGTGGTAAAGCAAGGGGCAGGAATGACTATTAGAAAGATTTGTTCTCATTTGCATATCAGAGACTCCTTCGTAATTTTGCCTATATCTTTTTCCCATTTTCAGTTATTTTGGTTAAACAAGGATGCAGAAAAACATTGAAATTTTAGTATTAAGGGAGAACACTTTTACAGAATAAATAAAAACAATAATCATACTACGTGGAGAAACATGATTTAGACTTAAAAAAAATAAGAGAACCAGAGTAAATGGAGAAACATGATTTAGACTTAAAAAAAAAATAAGAACCAGAGTAAATGGTAGATACTCTAGTGAAACCTGCTTAAAATAAACCTGAAGAAACTGAAAGCTACAGAGTTTAAAGGACTCGGTAAGACTTCTTCCTAGTTTGCTAGAGAGACTAAATAGCAATAGAAATAGAATTTGATTAAGAATCTTTAAATGACAGTCACAATTAACATTGTTTGTCCATACATATCTTAAAAAACTCATATACTTTCTTTACACTTAATCTAAAAATGACCTGTTCATTTTGGTCACTCATTTTTTTTAAATCAACAATTTAACATCTTTTTTCTTCAGGCTTATGTAATATGGTGTTAGCACTTTTAGATAGTCTTTACCTCTTATTTTCTGCATTTAAATGCTTTGGTTTATTTCCTTTTTTTCCCCTCAATGAGATTTCTAGCCTTCTAGAAGTTCTCATAGATTCAGGTTTTCCAGTATGGTCTTATCTTAAATCCAAACTTAGGTGCTTGAGTATCAGGAACTAAATGGGTTGAGTTTATTCCTATGTTTAAGCTTGAGAGAATTCTTTTTCCAATGTGGGCTTAATAGGCTTTAACTAGAAACTCGGGGTAAAGCTCTCATGAATCTTCTAAATTCCTTTAAAAATAAATCACCTTAAATTAATGAAAAATTGCTAATCCTGTTAGGTCTTTTTAAAAATTATTAAAAAATAACTCTCCCTGCTTGAGATGTTTTATTACCAGCTTTATCTGGGAGAAAAGAATAGTTAAACTATTAACTCTTGCTAACTTATTAACTTTTATTAATGAATTTAAACCTCTCTTGTTTTATTGAAAAGTTAGAGGCAAATATATTGAAAGCAAATGCCCAAATTATTAAACCAACTCATATACAGACTCTCATATAATTTCTGTTCTTTTAGAAATTGGAATTTTAAAAAATCTGTCTGTATTATATCAAGGAGGAAAAAAAAAAGAAAAAGAGAAGAAAGATGAATAAATTTACCTGTGCTCATCTTGCAAGCCACTGTCTGTATGATTAATAATCTTTTATAATAGATTTTCATACATAGATCCTGCTTGAGTTTCAGGGACTTGCTATGGGAACTTTAAAATTTTCTTTCCTCAAGCATCATAAGAAAGCATACAAACAACAAATGAAAGGGGTTGTCCTGCACACAGTTTATAATTCAGCAGAATTCTAAGTATCTAGAAAACTGACCAAAGCATTCCAAACCCTGTAGTTTATTATGTTCATGTCAAAAGAGCTTCTCTCTCTCTCTCATTGCCAAGGGTGTGTGACTTGCCTGAGAGAGTGAGAGGGAAACAGAGAGAGACGGCACTTCCTACGGGGCATTGGTAACTCCACAATCTTTTTTCCTCCATTTCTCTATCCCACCAGGACTTGAGACACACATGCACATATGACTCGCATGTTTTTCAAGCTACCAGGGCCAGAGTTCCAACCACAACTGGTCATGTGGTATCCGATTCCCTTTGTACAGTGCTTACCTGTTGTGCTTTGGAACCAGCCGGAGAGCTGCTCTTTTTACTCATATACAAGGAGTCTTCAAAAACGTTCATGACAAGACACATAGTATGAAAAGAACAATGCATCAATTTCAATTCTTTTGCACCAAAATATGGTCATACTTTCATTTTCTTTTTTCTTGAAATTAAAAAAAATTATTAAAATTTATTTATTTACATTCATTCACTGTACATCATTGCAGCATACAAAATGAGATTTTCCATCCAGAATACACTACATATTGGCTCAATCAAGCACATCAACATATGTCAACAAATAATCTTCCATTCCTTGAACTTTTTGAAATCCCCTCCTGTAATTGCCATATAGCTAAAAGCAAAACTGCTCTTGAATTTTGACTCTTTATTCTAGTGACAGTAACAGCTAGACATCTTATTACTTTAAAAGAAATAGAATATGAGCATCTTTTTCTCAGATTTGTCTTCTTGACATTCATTTTTTTAGTTTAGTATGTCTTTAGGATTATTGGCATCTGCCAAAAAGCAAGACAGGGATGCATGATTTAAAAATGTTGCAGGTTATTCATTACAAAGATTGTTCAGCTTCCGGAAACCCATGTTTTCAGTAGAATTATTCATAGGCCTCATTAATAGGAAATCGCTTAACTTTTAGTTTTAAGTTAAGGGTTATTATGAGTAGTTTATTCATATTTTGGATTTAAGAGTGATTATTGATATCCATTAAGGTCTTTAGTAATTTGAATGTATCTAATTATATAGTAAAATATATATAAGAAAAGATTCAAAAATGATAAATTTTCTATTTTTATTTGATAAAAGTAGCCTTTTTATCTAAATATTACTGAATCCATTATTTTCACAAATAATACACAATTTACATAATTTCTCCAAGTAATATATATACATACACACACCCACACACACATATGTAGGAAGACAACTTATTCCATAAAATACCCTGGTGCTTATTTTGTGTTGTATATTTAGTGTGTATAGCTGATGATAGATCATGAAAATTAAAATCAGCTGGAGCTCCTAACATTGAGATTTGAACTTAAATAAAAAAATTTTGAATCATTAGAGATAAAAACTTTATTTATATATCATCTACAAAACATTGATTTCAGAGAGTGCCACCAACATGATTGGGTTTTACAGAGAAAAAAATACGCAGATATCAATTTGGGCTATTTCTAAAAATTACTTATGCATGAGCAAAACAGGTATCATGTTAAATTGGAAGAGCTGAGAAAATGTCAGGTAGTGGTCAAATAAATAAATAAATAGAAATAAATAAATCAGTAGTTGTAGAATAAAGCATAAGCTCCCTATCTTTAATCAAAATACTGTTTTATATGTTTCTCAAATAAAGGTGTATGCTACTTTTACTAGGGTTTCTGACCTTTCATTACAGTCATTATAAGAATGTTTCTGAGAGATTTTATTGACTAAACTCCATGCTCAAAACCTGCCAAAAATAACCAACTAGTTGAAAACCAGATGCTGCTTTCCATACCAGCGAAAGTAAACTTTAAAGATTTAATAATCTTTCCTAATTACAATATGTTTTAATCTTCATAGGAATAAGCTTGTTATTTATTTATTTATTTTTCCCAAAGAGAGATTAAGTAGATTTCTGGTGACAATAGATTAGCACTGAATATATTTAATCTTTGTACTCAAAGTACTTTTTTGTCTGTTTTGTTTTAATATAACAACCCTGCTTAATGAAAACTCATATACACTCTTGCTCAATTCTAGATGTTCTCTGAAGCAAGTAAATTATAATTATAATAGAATTTTAAGTTCTGCAAGTGAGAGAATAAGAAGATGAAATAGCAATGAGCTTTCTTCTCTTTAAAATGTAAAATACCGATATGTCTTCACAGGGAAAAAGATATACAGTAACAAAATCAGTTATCTGAGATATTTCATATGCTTTTATTTAATTAGTTTTGCCATTTGGTAGAATTAATGCTGTTACAAATGGCATTTGTTTTTTTATAATCAGCCAGTTGGTTATTACTATTTAAGCCATTATACCTTTATAATACTTCTTTTTCAGTATCAGTTTATTTCATGAATATGTGTTTCATTTTTTAAACATATATTTCATGTTATGAAAAATGGGAAACATTTTGTAATTTAAAAAGCCTAGAATTGGGGGCTAAGACATTTTTCCTTGCACAATTCTTTCTACCTAAAAAGAAACTTTTACAGTAAATTGTTCTTATATTTTAGTTATCAGAATATATTCAAATTCATGTTTCTTAACAGATGTGTGATACAGCACCATTTTTAATTTGTTTTATTTTCATTCTTGCTTTTATCCTCTGTCCTATTGTAAGGCAGAACTATCGGATAGTGATTGTATTAGACACCGTTTGAAGGTCCCATCATCTAAATATCTTCCAACCAGCTCTATATTTTATTTAATAGATCCACGGGTTTTACTATGATCTAAGTTTATTTAGATGAAGTTGTACAAACTGCGTTGTACAGAACTTGTTCCTTTGTTTTGCAAAGCCAAAATAAGTTTGAGTTTTTTTATTCAATGGGATTATAAACCGAAGATAATAAAATACATTTAGAGCAATCTACATTTTAATCCTAGTACTATAGAAGTAAAATTAAAGCAGTAAAGCTAAACAACTTTTAAAAACTTTTAAATACATCATTTATATCCCATTATACATATAATTTTAGTAAAAAGTGTTTGGGAGAGAATAGGAGAAACACTTTTTCCCCATTATTTTTATCTTCTCTCAAGACACAACTAGTTAATTATCTACAGATAAGTAATTAAGCACGTGATTTCTAGTATTGACTTTATGAAGTTACAAAAATATCAGAATAGTATAATAGTGCTTAAAGTTAGAATTTAAAATTATTAAAATTCTTTTTTTTTTTTTTGGGAGAGGTTTTTGCTATAGGGCACATGCTCTCACCAGACAGACAGAGAGAGACAGAGAGACAGAAAGCGAGAAATCAGCCCCCAGGGGAGATGGCCATGCTGCAATCCCTTCTCCTCCATACTCCTCTCGGGATCTTGGGCATGCATGCACACACGCCCGGTGTGAGTTTTTTTTTGTTTTTGAGAGGTTTTTTGCTATAGGGCATATACGTTCACCAGACAGACAGAGAGAGACATAGAGACAGAAAGTGAGAAATCACCCCCCGGGGGGATGGTCACGCCGCAATCCCTTCTCCTCCATTCTCCTCTCGGGATCTTGGGCACGCACGCACACGCGCCCGGCGTGAGTTTTAAGCCACCGGGTCCGGGACACGAACCACGGTCGACTACGTGGGAGTCCAGCGACATGGCCATTACGCTAACTGCTGGTCCCAAAATTCTTAAAATTCTTAAGTATTTAAGTAATTGAGAGCATATTACACTAAATACAGAAGCTGACCCATAAATTATTAGTCAAATGATAACTGAATGTATCCATTTTACACTTAAAGAAATTAAAGTAAAAGAGATTCAATAAAACTCTTAAGGTGACAAAGCTAGTTAGCAGCAGTGACAATTCAAAATTTGGTGAATTTTGGCCTGTGTAAGGCCAGTTGGATTTTACATTGTTAAGATCAATGGAATGCTTGTGGTTTCACAAATTCTGGTAAGAACTGTCAGAGATTAGCAAGAGGACTGTGGGGCAGTCGTCGGAACACGGTAGTGGAAGAGTGGTTCCCATGTTGCAAGCGTGTGCAGCAGGCCAATGCACTGGCAAGGGGCTGCATGTGGACTTCCTAAATGTTCTCTGAGAAATTATTAGTTCCACTTAACATTTCTGGGCCAGAAACTATGACTCCGATACTGGCACAGGAGGAAACGCTGCAGGAGTTGTATCACTCTACTCAGAAATCAACTGTGGGAAAAACATCCGTCCTTCTGCTAGCATGCAAAGAAAGCAACCAGTTGAAATGATTTTGTTTAGCACTGTATATAAATCTGAGTGTGGATTTAATTTCCACAGAGCAAAATGCTAAAGGCATACATTTGGTACTATAAAGCATGGTTAAAGATGGGAGTATTTAATTGGGTGTGTTTTGTGTGCACATGTATGTGTGTGTCTACATACAAATGTACATACATATATCTATTTGTAGTGCTGAAAGAAGGACCTCTTGAAGGCACTTACAGATTGATTCAGTTTCACTTCCACTGGGGTTCATCTGATGGACAGGGTTCTGAGCACACTGTGGATAAAAGGAAGTATGCAGCAGAGGTAAGATGATACGTTTTTTTCTTTTTCTTTCTAGGGAAAAATGATTGTAAATTGATAGCACTAATTTTACAAGCTTAACTTTATAAATTCAATTGACAATGAGTGAACTACCTCTTTTACAAAGGCCCATCACATTTGTTTTTGTAAGTTTTTTTGTTGTTGTTATAGGGCACATGAACTCCCTGGAGAGAGTCAGAGAGAGAGCAAGAGAGTGTGAGAAAGCACTCCTTCAAGGGGGATGGATGGCCACACTACAATTCTTCTCTATTTTTCTCTGAGGTTTGGGCACCCATGCACACACACACACACATGCACACCTGGTTCAATTTTTAAGCCACCAGGTCCGGGACTCAAACTGCACAGTGGGCCATGTAGTATCTAGCTTCCTTAACCCCCAAACCACTGGCTACTCCACTTTTTATAACCATGAATTGTGACATTATAGTTAAGGCTGAAAAATTTTTTATAGTCACGAAAAACACTATTTGCAGAGAGTAAATGTATTCAAAATGGAGGATCCCGTTTTAATATAAATCTAGAAATAAAATTTGTGCTTTCTCTCAAAACTATTCATTTCTTAGAGTTGATGAAATCACTTACTCTTTTTTTTTCAAAGAAGTATTTATTTAATTTTATTTATCCATTCATTTATTTTAATCTGACCAGAGAGAGACAGAGAGACAGGGAAAGCAAGCCACCAGGTCCAGGACTCAAACCACAATCAGCCATGTGGGAGTCCAGTGCCCTTAACCACCATGCCACTTGCCGGCACCAGAAATCACTTACTCTTAAACCAAGTAGTACATGACTAGAATTTAAATGAAAGTTTTATTTAAGATTATCCACCTTTGCAGTTTCTTTAGTAACTATTAGCTATGGTTAACCTTAAAAGGTAAACTTAAAAGATCAAAAATGAAAAGAGAAAGGGATTTTATTTGTGTGTAAACGTAACGACTGCAGTCAGCTGGCAGCCAGAAGAGCATAATTAAGTAGCCTCACTAACGTCTTAGATCCTCAGACAGGTTTAAAGGCAAAAGCGAGGGTGGGGAGAGGCTTGTCATTGGATAAAATCTGTAGGCTTTCCCTGTGTAAATCATTCATTGTGGTTTTGTGTCTTACGGCTTTAGCTTCACTTGGTTCACTGGAACACCAAATACGGGGATTTCGGAAAAGCCGTGCAACACCCTGACGGATTGGCTGTTTTAGGTGTTTTTTTGAAGGTTAGTTGATGGCCTAATTCTTTTTTTCCTGTTTTCAAGAAAGATTAGCTCAATAGAACATTCATAACAAACAGGGTATTCTGCAGGAGAGCCTAGGAAATGCCTTTGGCTTTGAAGTATTTTCAGGCTTATTTTCCCCTCCATGTCTGTTGGTAGCAGAGGAGATGGAGAACAGAAGGGCAATTTGAGAGGGATTCACTAGGTGTTATTTAACTATAAATGAGAGAGGCAAACCTTGGGTGATTACTAGGTGTTTGTGATAGACAATGGCAAAGTAAGGTCACGTTCTAGAAGGGTGAGTGACAGTGTCTGGGTATTGGAGACTTTCAGGCAACAGTGGGACATAAAGGCTGAGCTGTCCTCTAGACTGTTGTACAGGGGATCGGTCAAAGGTCTGAAGATTCATGAGCCCTGACATCATATTTTTTACTTCTTTTTTTTTTTTTTTTTGGAGAGGTTTTTCGCTATAGGGCGCGTGCGCTCGCCAGACAGACAGAGAGAGACACAGAGACAGAAAGCGAGAAATCACCCCCCAGGGGGGATGGTCACGCCGCAATCCCTTCTCCTCCATTCTCCTCTCGGGATCTTGGGCACGCACGCACACGCGCCCGGCGTGAGTTGTAAGCCACCGGGTCCGAGACGCGAACCGCGGTCGACTACGTGGGAGTCCAGCGACATAGCCATTACGCTAACTGCTGGTTCCCCCTGACATCATATTTTGAGGTAGAAGCTAGAGTGTCTATGAGATCATCCTAGGGCATCACAAAGGTGGTGATAAAGCTGTTTGGGTGCAAACCTGAGAAACTGCAGTGTCAGGCAATGCTTTTGGCTCCAGAGTATTTTCAGCGTTATTGTTCCTTACATTCCTACTAACCAGTGGAGATAGAGCCAAAATCCCCATACCGATAGGGAAAGAAAACCAAAGAAGAAAAGAATTTAAATACAGGGAAGACAATAGCATTAAATCCTGCAAGGAAGTTAAGTAAGGTGAGCACTTAAAAATACATTGGGGTCTTCAAAACCTTTGTATAAATTGTATATTATACAATACAGGGATTATTGCAATACAGGGATTTTCGATCTTTGTGCACCAAAATAAGCTTGTACTATAATTCCATTTTCCATGAAACTTTTGAAGTCCTCCTGTATTCTTTGCTTTGGCAGTTGGAAGTCACAGGGGATATGCGAGGGAGTAGTTTCAGGGGAACGTAGAGGGGTAAGCAGAGGCAGGTTGAAGACGGAGGTCTGTGATGTGAATGTTATTGAGCAAAGACCGAAGGCTGGCATGTATGAAGTAGTGGATTTTGGTTCATAATTTGGAGAAATTTTATGATAGAGCTGCCTGCATTAAAGCTGGTATAATACCAAAAGAGTAACAGTATCTTGTCCCTTGTGTTTTTCTCTGTAGATTGGCAATGCTAACCCAGGCATTCAGAAAATCCTTGATGTGCTGGATTCCATTAAAACAAAGGTAAAATGGCATTCTTTGCCACCTCATTAGGGTACCTACTTTCTTTTTTAAAAAATAATTTAATTTAATTTAACTTATTATTATTAATTTTTAAATTTGACTAGAGAGAGACAGAGAGAGAGAGAGAGAGAGAGAGAGAGAGAGAGACAGAGAGGAAAGTGAGAAAGTAACAACTAGATCCGGGATTTGAGCTGTGGTCAACCATGTGGGAGTCTAGTGCCTTAACCACTATGCCACCTGCTTGTCCCAGAGTACCCACTCTCACTGGTTGTAGAAATTTCTGTTGATCATGTTGAATAGTCTCATAGACGTATGATGTTTGGCTCAGTAAGCTAGAAGATAAAATATTACTTACGCATTTATGAACTTTCCTTTCTCCAAAAATTGATCCTATTGCTAGTATAATTTTAAGACTTAAAATTCTGAGACTTGTATTTATTTAATCTTGTTTCTCCTAATTTGACTATTCATATATAAGGGTCAGAGAATCACATGATTGCAAGGAGGGAGAGAGCCTCCAATTATGCATTGATCCATACAGCAGGAAATATTTGTTGAGCGTTTACAATATGCCAATTACTTTGCTAACTGAGGAGATACGATGATGAACAAGAGAACAAGACCCTACTTCCTGGAGATTTATATTTGATGAACTCTTTGAATTCACCTACCCCGTGTTTTAAATCCTCAACAGCATAACTATGTTGAAGTAACAGAGCATCTGATTACACACTGCAGTCACTTCCAGGGGTTGGGAATCTATTTCCACTGGCAACCCCGGCTTTACAAAGCTCATTCTCAAACTGAAGCAGCATCTAGCTTCTGAAATGCGGGCCCATGACTCCTAACTTGACTCTCTTGAAGCATATAAAATATACCTGATCCCTGTTCCTTGTGGCCCTCCTCTCTCTCGTTCTCACAGCCTGCCACTTACCCACAGGCTAATTATCTTTAGTTCCTTCTAGCTATTCCCATATGATATCATTTTCGTTTTTGCAATGACCTTGTGACTCTTCCAGTAACTCATTCCTGTTTATGTCTGCTGTTTAAAAGTGTGGGGTCCCAAACTAAATGCGAATATTTACTTCTGACATAGTTATGCACTAGGAGAGGGAGACAATTACGTTCTCATCAAGGATACTATGTTTTTGTTACTGCAACCTGAAATGGTATCATTTAAGGGCAGCAGTGTCACTTTAAATACTGGATTTAATCAGTTAATACTTAATGGAAAATTTAAAGGATTGTTGTAGAAGACAAAATTATGACGGTGGGCATGGGAAAATGATGATGAGTTTTTCTTGCCAATCTATATTTTCAAGTCAAATGTTTTCTGTTAATTTGTTTTCATTTTGTTTGCCAATGAATAGAGAACCTTAAAAAAATGTTCTCTGGCTCTCAGAGTTGAATACACCTGTTTATATCTCCAACTTTCCTGCTCTCCTCTTACTGTGATCATGTGACAATTAAAAATATATATTTATTTTGTGAGTGACAGAGACAGTTACACGGTCAATGGTCCCACGCCATGAGCGCATTCTTCCCAGTCATCCAGGAGCACACCTGGCATGTACAGGTTGACTTGGGAACTGAAACTATGATCCTCCATATGGCTTCCACACCATTTGAGCAAGGTGCATTACCTCTGTGCCCAAGTCAGCCCTCAAGAAAATTCAGTTTCAACCTGTATATTTACTTCTTTTTTTTTTTGGAGAGGTTTTTGCTATAGGGCACGTGCACTCACCAGACAGAGACAGAGAGACAGAAAGCGAGAAATCACCCCCCAGGGGGAATGGCCAATCCGCAATCCCTTCTCCTCCATTCTCCTCTCGGGATCTTGGGCACGCATGCACACGCGCCCGGCATGAGTTTTAAGCCACCAGGTCCGGGATGCGAACCGCGGTCGACTACATGGGAGTCCAACGACATAACCATTACGCTAACTGCTGGTCCCTCAACTGGTATATTTACTTTGTTCCAGGGCAAGAGCATTGACTTCACTAACTTTGATCCCCGGAGCCTCCTTCCTGGAGGACTGGAGTACTGGACCTACCCAGGCTCACTGACCACTCCTCCCCTTCTGGAATGTGTGACCTGGATTGTGCTCAAGGAACCCATCAGCATCAGCAGTGCACAGGTCAGTTTTCTATTGAGGTCTGTTTAGAGAAGGTAGAGCTTTTAGTCCAGGCAGGAGAGCTTGGTCCTTGGAGTCAGACAGACCTGGGATTCGATCTCTCTTCTGCTCCTTCTAGCTGTGGGTCTAGTGCTCTGACAGTGCTTGGCAAAGCAACAACACTCAGTGAGTATTTGTAGTTATTAGCCGTAACCGTCGGCAGTGTGTTCAGCCTGTAAAATTGGATAGCTGTTGCGAAGATTGATCACCTGATCAATGATTTTTTCTTTTTTAAATTAGCTATGAGAAAATTGAGGTTTAGAAAATGAGCCTCATGTCCAAGTTTATGTAGATATGAGGGACAATTCTGAGCCTGCCGCTCACTCATGTAAGCGCTTCCTGCAGTTTTATGTGGATCAGAAAGCATTTCCGAATTCCGACAAAGATGAGAGTCATCCCTTAGAGAAAAAGTATCTATCAAAACTCATTCCAGGCAGCTTTAGAGGCTTAGACCAGAGAGTCTTCCATTTCCCATGTAAGAATACAGTACTGCCATACAGTTTGTGAGGCTCGAGTGATTAATGCAGTTTCTGAGTCAGTGAGGAGTGTGCACGAAGGGGATACAGATGAGCTTTACCTAGACCATCTCTTTGCACAGTGTCGAAATGTAGAAAATAGATGTTGCTTAGGATTCACAAGCAGTTGGATTCTGAATAATTTAAGGAGTCAGCAGCCAACAGTTTTGAAAATGGTAACAACTTGAGTAGTTTTAGGATGACTTAACTACCAAAATGTGGCATCATAGAAGTTTAAAGCTACAATGTGCAATAAAGGGTGTGTTTCCAATGTCACTGGCTAGAACTGTGTTGATAAACTGAAGTATAGGAAAATTAAATGTTTCCTCCCACCAGCTACCTCATGCTGGAATCAAGGCCTGGGACCTAGGGTTCTACTCCTGGGTTCTTCTCTAGAATAATAACTTCTGAGTAGTAAGAGGAAATATATATCTAAATGAAAATTTACTTGTAGTATATCAAAGTGGGACCCGAAATAGTATGCCTAACTGAACTGTCACTTGAAAATTGTCCCCGTAGTCATACCATTTCGGGGAGCTTCTTGAAGTAGTAGCATAAGTAAAGATTACAATGCCATTTCGTATTTGTCGATGGAGTGTTTGCATTATAATTTAAAACATGAAAACTCTTTTTGTTCCTTCACTGGAAACAATCCCGCTTGAGATCCAGAATTTGACACCAAGAGCTGTTATAACAAATGGATTCATTTTGTACACACACAACCATACACACAAACACACATATAGGCAAGGAAATAGATCATACTCCATTAGTGTCTGTGCCCTGAATTTGCCATAAGGTAATTTCTGCCTTAAGTAGAAAATGATATTAATGTGGAGGTATTCACTTTCCATATTGGCCAAATACCAATAGGGTTTTGTTTGTCTGTTTGTTTAATATCTTTTATAACATGGAATTTGGAGGTAGGGTCATGCTCAGCTTGGGAAGCCAGACCTCTGGTTCCTTCTTTTTGTAATACCCTTGACTTTGCCTTGCCCATTGGTGCCTTCATCCCCTAGGGGTGGCAAAAGCACTTTGAGCATCACATCCAGAGACAACCACCTCTCCGGGAGGAAGGGAACAGTTCTTCCATTGGTTCCCTCGGAGCAGAGAAGTCTTTCCCTGAAGACACCTAACAAACCCTTTGCATCTCACCGGCTAGGATTATGTTTCTTGCTCACTTACAGCCTAGGCCTTAGCAAGGGAATGTGATCACCATGGTCAATTAAGATTTACCCCCATGAGGCTTCCAGGGGGAGAGCTGATGTCTGCTAATAAGAAAGAATCAGGGAACGGATGTTAAGTAAGCCATATAAAGGAGTTTGCTACATTTTGCTACCTTATTTTCTGCCCTCAGGTTTTGTCTCTGTGACACTAAAATAAGGAATTAAATTGACCATCATTTGGTGGAATAGAAATAAGTTTTACTGGTTTGATCAAATTAGAGCTGACTGATCGCACCTTATAAAGAATCTCTCCTTCAGATTATCAAGATTCTGTTGTTACGAATCAAGCCTAGATATCCTTCCAAAGTTCCCTGGCATCACAGTAACGGCCCTTGTGCGAGTTACTGTACTGTACTCAGTCTACATCAGAGTTGGCTGTGGGGATGATGGAGGAGTGTTCCTGGACAAAAGGGATTCTGTGTGCTATACCTCTGCCTAAATTGTCCTTCTGTATTTAGTTGAAATCTTCCTTAGCGGGAGGGAAGTGTACAACTTTATGAGAACCTTGTAAAAGTAGGAGACCAGAAGGTTGAGGGCTGCCTATGTCAGTGTTGGGCCAGGAAACTGAAACAAGTTTTAAAAGGAGTAAAAATCACACAACAAGGGGCTGAATCCTAGCTCGGGTAATTTTGTCCTGTGTTTTTATGTATTGAAGCAGAGATGCCAAGATATCACACAAACACATAAGTGAAACTATTATAAAATTTTCACTTTGAACCTTTATATGCTTATTGCATTTTTTAGATGTCGAAATTCCGTGAACTGATGTTCAACGGTGAGGGCGAACCCGAGGAACTGATGGTGGACAACTGGCGCCCAGCTCAGCCACTGAAGAACAGACAAATCAAAGCTTCCTTTAAATAAGATGGTCCCAGAGCCTGTGTCCAACTGATACAACTTAGGTGTTTCTCTCTAGCCAAACACAAATATACCTTGGTGATTTGGACCCTAGTCATTTGTGTCCAGTTTCTAGACTCTTCATCTCTCACCTGTCGTACTTACTAATAAAATGTGAAGAACTAGACCAATGACAGAATTGGTATGACTGGTTGGTGCTTTGCTTATGGTAGCGGCTTTTCTGTAACAGAGAATATAATATAAAGAATAGGAATAAAGATCTTGGCTTCATTCGCAGCATATAGAATGATGGATGCTCATAATTGTTCATTAAAATGCTATTTTTAAAACATAGGAAAATAGAATGGTTGAGAGACGAGTGTATCATGAGATAAGTTAAGCTAGTTAAGGCAAATCAGGTAAAATAGTTATGATTCTATGTAATGTAAATTAGATAAAACAAATGTTCATGGTTCCATGATGTTATATTAAAGAACATTTTTAAAATGATTATATATTTGTAGCAAAGTTATATTAAATATGAATTATGTTGTAATTTAGTGACTTTTGAATTACAGAGTTATCAATGAAATATCTGTAAAAATTGTTATAATTATAGTTGGGATACAGAGTATATTTCCATTCAAATAATATATCATAAATTAATAAATATTGTATTTTAGATATATTCTCTAATAAAATTCTAAATTGTATTCTGTATTTTTTTTTGTCTCCTGGACAGTTGGTAATAATGGAGGAGTAAGTGTCTACTGTTATAAATCCTATCGATGCATTATTAATAGTCATTAGCTTACTCATATTTGCAGGAGTCTCCATAAAAGGAAAAACTCTTGAGGTCATTTACTATTTGCCAAGTACTGCTTTTAGTGCTTCCTGATGACCTACACGTGTGACCCTCATGGCAACCTTATCAGAATTAATCTTGCAAGGGAAAGACATCTGATTCAGTCAAAAGCACAAGGTAAAGAAGTGGGGGAAGGGTATATATGCTGAATCAGTATAAGCTTTTTGAAAATAAAGTCCACATTATTTATTATTTTAAAAATTTATTTAACTTCATTTGTTATTATTTCATTTGTTATTATTATTTATTTTTATTTTTATTTGACCAGAGAGAGACAAAGAAAGGGAAAGTGAGAAAACAAACTACCAGATCTTAGACTTGAACCATGGTCAGTCATGTGGAAGTCCATGTGGGAGTCCAGTCTTGCAACCACCACACCACTTGCTGTCCCCATATTTATTTATTTAAGAGGAACTTTTGTTATATGGAACATGTGGTAGCAGGAGAGACAGAGAGAGACAGAGAGACAGTGAGAAATCAGCCACTGGGTCACACCACAATCCCTCCCCCTCCATTCTCTGGGGATCTTGAGAGTGCACTCACAGTTGCCCGGCATGAGTTTTAAGCCACTGGGGCTGGGACTTGAACTGCGGTTGACTACATGGGAGTCCAGTGACATAACCATTATGCCATCTGCTGGTTCCAAAGTCCACATTATTAAAAAAGGATATTTCAGGTGATACTCAAAAGTAAAACCATTTGAATCTTAAAAAGGTAAAATATACTTATTACAGACAGGAAGGAGAAGAGTAAGTGAAATAAAAATCCCCCACTATTACCATTCTGTGTTTAGCTCAGTACCTTGACCGAGAAATGTTTGGCTAATGAGTTATTCTGGGCAGCCAAGTTTGGCACCTAGCTCAGGTTCTACACTTCAGGGAATAAAAGCCCTTTGTTATCTTAGATAGAAACATTTCTGAACTCATTTACACCGTCACCTGCTTTCCAAAAAAATTATACTAAATTTTTATTTGTATAGGAGCTTGATGGTTTGTTTTGAACCCTAGATCTTCCCAATCTCTCTGGTCCTGGATACAAAGAGAAGGACACCCAGAGTTGCAGCTCTCTGTTTACTGCAGTTCATCTCACCTTCCTCAGGACACTTTCATTTCCAATCCTCTGCTTAGTGACAGCAAGTTGGTAGGAAAGTCAAATTTGCTACAAACCAGCATCTCAGTCTTTTCTGACTTAAACTGTTTTGTTTGGATGTCTAATCCCTCACTCCCACACCAGCCTATGCAGATGACTCCTGAGTGACAGGAATGAAGATCCTGGATCTGTAAGCGAAGATCCTGTCTGCTAGATCCACACCTTCTGCTATGGGATGGCTGGACTAGGCTGGCCATGGCCGAAATCTGTGTCTGCTATGTGGGGCCCTTTTCATCTGTTCTCTGGAGGTATCTGTAAGGGCAGGTTTATCTCTAGCTGCAAAGTCCTGTCCTCTCCTATTATGATTCTGAGGGAGGATCCAGATGAATGTTGTTTCCTGGAAAAAACGGTACAAGGGAAGCCTCTGTCATGCGAGACAGCCTGCCTCTTCTGTCTCAGGTCCTAGTGTTCTTGCTTTCCCTCATCCAGATTTGACTCTGAGAGAATAAGGAAAATCACGTCACTAGGGCCTGACATCTCTGCTTGCTTCCTCTCCCCTCTCCTACACCAGTAAGGAGAGATGGGGGCCCCAGATTTCTGAAGATTCCCTCCCATGTTCCTTTGGTTTCTGGAAAGTGTTTGTAGAGAAGGTGTCATTCCTGGTCTCATTCTTAGAAGAATACTTCTGGCTTGTTAGGCGGAAGGTAATGTGCCTTTGAGCAAGGGACTGTTACTAGTCATTTCTCCTTTCATTTCATTGAGTTTCTACTTTCTAAAAGGTTTCAAATTTGCATGTGTTATAGCCTGAAATTTCTTCTTAGAAAGTTCTGGTAGAAGAAAGATGCCTCCTGGCAGCAACACTTATGCATGGAAACACATGTCTAGAATTTCAAAACATATTTTATACACAGAGATAATAGCTGTCAATGTGTTTATTTATGATGTGTAAAATACTTCACATGTGGGTCTTTGGTGAGCCACCTGGTTCCTTCAGGAGTCAATAATAGACAGGTTCTTCTCCTCCTCCTCCTCCTTCTTTCTTCTTCTCCTTTGTTACCTTTGTGTATGTCAAGCTTCCAAGTTTGGAACTTGAACATTCAGTCAGCCACATAGGATCTGGCTCCTTTAACGTTTAGGCTACAGCCCCAGCCCCAAGTGTCTTTCAATATGTGAATGAATAAACTGGCACATTCATACAATAAAATATTTAATTATAAAAAAAAAGCTATCGAGCCACAAAAAGATATAGATAAAAATCAAATGCATATTTCTAAGCCAGAGAAGCCAATTTGAAAAGGCTACATAGTGTATAATTTCAACTACTATATACGGCATTCTGCAAAAGGGCAAAACTATAGACACAGTGAAAGGATTGGGAGCTGCCCAGAGAGGGTTGAGTAAGTAAGATACGAGAGATTCCTTTTTTTTCTTTTTTGTTTTAAGGCTTTTTTCTTTTTTGTGCCATAGAGCATGTCTCACCAGAGAGACAGAGAGAGGGAAAGTGAGAAATCACCCCTCCCCTACCCCCCCAGGAGGGGTGGCCGTGCCACAATTCCTTCTTTTCCATTCTCCTCTCAGGGCTCTGGGCATGCACGCACATGTGCCTGGCATGAATCCAAAGATGCCAGGTCTGGGGCTTAAACTGTGGTGGGCCATGTGGAGTTTACCAGGCCACCTGCTGACCCCAATACAATAGATTCTTTAGGGTGGTAATATTAGTCTGTAAAGTACTATAATTATATAATATTCTGTGTATCACCATAATGTATAGTGTATGTGTAAAGCACTTGTCAAAGCCCATAGAACTTTATAGTGTAAAGAGTGAACTGTATATACATTTTAAAAAGGATTCAGTATGTCTGGATATCCCAAGATGAAACACAGATGTTGACAAAACAATTTAATATCACATATGTATGAAGTAGCTTTTCTAAAGAAAGTTGGAAGGAAAGGTGTTGACCGCTGTAACTTTGTGAATGAGTCGAGTCTGTAAAATCAAAGGCAAATGAAACGACATATAAGCATTGTGCCGTGTTCATAAGTTGTATCCAAGGAAGGTTCGTGTGAATAATTCTGAATTTTATTTTTCCCTTCAAACCTCTAGGTCTAGGACTAGAATCATGTGGCCACCTTGACCTTTATGCCACCTGTTGACCCATAATAATTCTGATACTCTTACACATGTACACTGGAATTAAACAATTATGTAAAGTTGATGCTGATTGATGGAAACTGAATTTCTCATTGTTGGAGTGGGAGTTTCGTGATAAGTGAGGGAGGTATCTGGAATGATCCAAGTGATAATGGATTAGTATTGAAGACATCAGTATGAATTTATGTTTGGCTTAAGGTAGAAAAGGATGGTGCTATGATTTAAGTGTTGTGTCCCCTCTGAAATGCTCATGCTGTAATTTGACACCTGATTTCTCCCCTCATGTAATCATTTGACACCCAGAGTTGCAGTGTTGGGAGGTAGGACCTAGTGTTTGGGACTTGGGGGAAATCACTTACGCATAGATTAAGGCCACCTGAGATTGGCAAGTCCTTTATAACTAGTTCTGTTGAGAGCAGGTTCAAAAAAGAAAAGAAATAGGATTTAGCATTAAATCTTTTCCTCCATCACCTCCTAGTCATATACCCTTAATAATAAGGAAATTCAGGTATAGCTGAATAACATAGGCTGAAGCTGCTATAGAACAGAGTGAGGTTTTACATTACCCAGTGTGCAGCACTCAAAGGGCCAAATCCCCATTCACCAACCTGTTCCCTCCCACCTAAGGGCTCTGAATCTCCCCTGGCTGCAGTCCCCGTTCCTAGAGCTTCCCTTGGGTCTCATTTTCTTCTTTATTTCAAATAGAGAGCAATTAAATTCCACCTTTCCCTTCTCTGACCTCTCAAAACACATACACACACTCAGATATACAAATCAGACAATGTATATGAATGCACATATATACATGTGCACACATGTTCAAATTCACACAAGGTCACACACATATAAGAATATTTATATGCATACACACATATGCATCTCTTGATAATGTGCTGCTTTTAAGCATGCTAAAGACTTGCAAAGGAAATTTTCTCAAGTTTAAAGATCTATTCTATAAACATGGTAGGAAAAATGCATATATTCATTTTTCTTGTCAATAATTGTTCTGGTGACCAGCAGTTAGCATAATGGCTATGTTGCTGAACTCCCATGTAGCCAACCACGGTTCGAGTCCCAGACCTGGTGGCTTAAACTCACGGTGTGTGTGTGTGCATGCGTGCCCAAGATCCCGAGAGGAGAATGGAGGAGAAGGGGTTGCAGCGTGGCCATCCCCCCTGGGGGATGATTTCTTGCTTTCTGGCTCTCTGTCTCTCTGTCTTTCTGGTGAGCACATGTGCCCTATAGCAAAAACCTCTCCAAAAAAAATTGTTTTTAATTCTTCTGCCACACAAGTAGTGTCTCTCATACTCTCAATAAAGTAAACATTATCCCATTTTACAAATGAAGATTTGGAGCTCAAAGAGGTTAGGAAATATGCCCAAGGTGTCCTACAGGAAATGTAACCACCAGGAGATGCAAATTCAAGCTTTAGTGTCTGTACCCTCTCCACCATACCACGTGAAGGACCATGGTGGAGAGCTTGGCCTGTATCAAACTCTCAGCCCCATTCCTGCCCCTTCCTAAGCTGCTGTTCTCAGGGAGAGGGGGCAGGCAAAGCAAGGTGAACAGAGTTCACCAGACCAAGCAAAACAGCCTTGCAAGGAACCTTTGAGAACGT
Source organism: Tupaia tana (assembly GCA_026018925.1). Lineage (NCBI taxonomy): Eukaryota > Metazoa > Chordata > Mammalia > Scandentia > Tupaiidae > Tupaia > Tupaia tana. The sequence goes on from JAKSZU010000008.1 coordinate 40,772,778, forward strand.
GAAGTGGGTCGGGATTTGCCCAAAACCGTGCCTGGTTCCTAGGAAAGGATCATCTAGACTTTGAATAGATATCACAGAATGTCAAATGTAATGGAAAGAACTCTGGAGATAGATGTTGGTGATAGTTGTACAATAATGAATACATTTAATATACCCAATTGAACATGATTAAAATTATACATTTTATCACCATTTTTAAAAAGTCAAATGTAAATTACTTGTATATTTACTCACTCTATCATTTTTCACTTCTTTCCCATCAGTTGAAATCAGAAATATTTGGCACACAAAAAAGTGGGTATTTACAAATCTAACTTAAAAGGTGGTTAGGATGTCAAATCAAGATGTGACACAGGACTGTCCCCATAGTGCAGTGGTTAAGTGCTGCGGAGAGAAGGCTGACCCCACACGGCCAGCTGAGGTTGCCTCCTGGCCCCCATGGCAACATGCCAGGTTGATCATGCCCAGGAACCTGATGGGGTGGAGTATTAGGGTAAGGATTGCCGTGTGACCAATCCCCATTGCAGGAGTTCTTTCTCTCCTTTCTCTCTCACGTGTGTGAGCAAGTTCTCTGTCATGAATAAAGGGAGAATTTTTTGAAAGAAAATATGGCACCAACATGAGCTGTATTTAAGAGTGGCACATATTGCAGTCAATCACAGTGGGTTCTATCATCGAATTGCCTCAGTTTAAGGCCTAGCTTTTTGTCTCTAAGGTGAACAAACCAAGACCAGTTATTCATGCTCTTTGAACCTCCTCCTCATCTTTAAAATGAGGATAATAACACTAGCTAACACAAGATTTTTGTAAGCTAATCCATGTAAAAGGCATACAGACAGTCATGCTTAGAAAGCACTAAAAGATCAGTTATAATTAGTAAAATTCAGAAGTGACTAAAAAGGGATTTCCTTCAGTATTAGTCCAATTCAAACCAGGGTGCTGCTTGCAAATAGCTGTGGCTGATTTTACATAATTTTCCTCTTTATTTTGGGTATTGGAACTCCATCTATGCTGTGTTCTGGAATGATGCCTCCAAGAATTTATGCCTGACCTGATCATTCCATGCAATATTTTTACACACAGTATGAAATAAATACTAGATAGATGAAGAACAAGCATATCCTCTCTACTTGCTCCAAAGTCTAGAAAGCTCTTATGCAACCAGAAGATAAAATCTAATTGCTTCCCTAGTGCATTGGCTTCTGAAAAGTACATCGAAAGGTATATTTTTAAAGATGTTTCTTGTTTAAGTCAGCCACACTTGAGTTCCTTGCACTGGAACCTCACAAACTATTTCGCTGCTCCTGGGCAAGGCTGTGTTGAATACAGTCTCTGTACTGTCATGCATTTATCTCATTTTTAACTTTTTTTAAAGGGAGGTGATTAGTCTGTTTCAAATGAGCATTTTTACTTGCTTTTACTTACCGACTAGTCTCTGCTCTATTAAAAGAGATTAATTTATCAGCTTCTTTTAGTCCAATGTGACAGAAAAATATAAATATCAGCTCTGAGAAAGAAACTATTTTATATGTACTTTGTTATCATGAGGGATTATTAGGAAAGGTATCAGAGACAAAATGAAAAAAAAAAAACTTTTGAATAATAAAATGGAGTGGGAAGTTAAGCTTTCAATCTCTGTCTGAGAGAACTATATTCCAACTGTATGTCCTCGAATGAATTGCTTAGTAATTCGAACCTGTTTCTTCATAGATAAAATGAGGGTAGGGTTATGAGGAGACTTCAAAAAGTTCATGGAGAAATGGAAATAAAGTATGAGTTTATTTTGGTGCACAATTTTTGAAATTTCCTTGTAATTTTTTTTTTTTTTACATTTAATCACTGTATATATTTACAGCATTCAAAAATAAATCCCTCCAGCATGAATGTACTGCATATCAGTCCAGTCAAAGACATTACTATACACATTATCATCAACGGATAATTTTTTGTGTCTGTTAAATGATTCACCTTTTTTTCCCCTTATTCCCTCCCTCTCACTCCCCATTGTCCATCCCACCCACTAGTATCCACAGTTGGTCTCAATGCTTTCGTACCTTAAAATCCCGTTTCTGCCGTAGAGTGCAGACATTCAATATTTATTAAATGGGGACACACAATGCCTCTCTTTCATGGTCTGGCTTGCCTCACTTAGCATTAAGTCTTCCATATTTTTTCACTTTCTATCAAATGCCGAGTATCATTGCTTTCTATGGCTAAGTAGTATTCCATAGTACATATACACACAGAATATATGTGCCACACTTTTTCAATCTGTTCATCTGTTCTTGGAAATTTGGGTTGATTCCATGTCTTATCAATTGTGAATAATGCCGTAATAAACATAGCTGTGCAAGTGTATATTCATTTTTCTTAAAGTTTTGAAGACCCTTTGTACATTTCAGAGTTAATGTGAGAAATATATGGGATTATATATAAAGAACATCAATATAGTCTGGTTATAGTAAGTGCTCAATAAATAGCTGCTCTTGCAAATATACTCCATATAAGATATATTTTCCAGCCCCAACCACCAAGGCCATAGTTATACTAGAGGGTCACATCAACCTATAGCTGGCTGACTTGGGTACAATAAAATAGTGGCCAATGTGAGAGTGGCCAGCCTACTCATCTTCAAATGCCAGCTTTACTATTGCTCTCTGTGCAATGGCAGCAAATACATGACCTGGAGCTCCAGATTTCTCACCAGATTCAATGAAGATGCTCAAGGTGTCTACTTGCGAGGGTCACTTTGCCAATTTAAAGATGTGAGCTAGGTCATACTCTCAGCATTGTGCTTAGTTCATAGGAAGTGCTTAATAAGTGTTATCTTTCAAAAAAAGTCATTGATTCAACTGCATAGAAATCTACTTCATGGCATAGTAAATGAATTTTTTTCCATTTTCCTGGAAATGTATAAGCAAATAGGTGGTTACCTCCCACAACCACATTGTGGTTTTTCACTTCAGAACAAAGTTTGGTCATGCCATAAGCCTCGTGGAATGCCTGAGTCCTCTGGGTATAACTCAAGGAACAGCCACTCAAAAATAGACGGCACTTCTCAAATAAATGATCCATTAACTGTAGGATGACAGCCCCTGGAATGAGTTCATGAAGACTCATGTATCTGATATCTCCCTTCATGTAAAGGTAGAGCTGGCAGGGGTTGAAGGGCTCAACATTTATTTTTCAGCTGGTATTTAGAGTTCAAGGAGCACTTCCTTGAGACACGCCCATGCATTTTCATAGTATCTGCCATGGTGCCAGTGAGCAAGCACTTCAATGTGTTTGCTTAGCTTTCATTTGCCTACCTCTTAAGTCAATTTACGGAGTAACTATAAAATGTTTGCTATAGCTATGAGCTCACAATATGTGTTTTCTAAAATGCCACTGTTCTCAAAGTCACTAATTTGTTATATGCATAGAAGATAATAAGTTGGCTTTAAGTATATACTAGTAATATTTCTATATCCACATTTTTCTTCCAAATCATAAAAAAGTCATTAATGTTTACATTTTTGATGATCTTATCTTACCTGATAAATTGGTGCAAAATCTGAAAAAGATTCTTCTCTCCAAATACTTCTTCATATCTGAGAGGTGCATGTATTTATTCAAAAAAATATATTGGGCAGAATTCACTGTTACTGACTGCTGTTGCAGCAGAAATCAGAGACATTTTTGGTGGACAAACTCCATAAGTGGTGGACCCCTGGAAGCTCACTGATTCTGTTTTCTTCCGTCACTTCTGCTACCAGGGAGACAATGGGAGATCTGTCCTTGCACTCAGGGTTGGGGACCCATTCGCATCTCTGATAGTACGGTCAAAATTCCAGGGTTTCCAGCTGAGTCCTGATACTCCATAGCCTTAGTGCCTAACTCCTTTAACTCACACACCTGTGATGTTTTTGAAAAAGATGGGGGTGAAGGTGTGTGTGTGATTTCTCTATGCACCGTACTGGCTCGGAACTGGCTATACTTCGAGATGCTATAATTGTAATTCTTTCATTACACACACAAACACACACACACACACACACACACACACACACAGAGCCATTGTCTCTATGATGCTCCTACAACACAGGGTGCAGCTTATCCAGACTCCATCTTCCCCGTGGGGTACGTTTCCTTTCATGGTGCATTCTGGTTTAAATCATATGCCACTCCCATTTATATGTTTTTATAGACTTGCATCTCATATGGTCAGTGTTCTTGTCTCTGTTTCAAAGGCAGTCAAATTTTCAGCTCATATGCAAACTAATTTATTCTAATGGATACATGAGATATTGTCCCACTCTGTTTTGTCATAGCATATAAACTTAACATTCTTATAGACTGATTGAATAAGAGGGATTCCTAAACTATCTGTATTAGTTTGCTAGGGCTTCTATAACAAGGTAGCAAACACTGAATGGTTTAAACAATAAGTTACTGTCTCAAAGCTCTGGAAACTGGAGGTGTCAGTCAGGCCTTTGAAGGTGTGAGGAAGGAATTTGCTTCTGGTAGTTACTTGTTTTGTGGCACCATAACTCCAGTCTTCATAGGCATTCTCCCTGTATCTGAATCCATCCTTCTACTTTTTAAAAAATTTTATTTATTATCATTATTCTTTAAGTTGATGAGAGAGAGAGAGCAAGCAAGGAAGAGAAGGCAAGCCACCAGGTCCAGGACTCAAGCTGCGGTTGGCCGTGTGGGAGGCCAGCACTCTAACCACCACACAACCTACTGGCCCCAAATTTCCCCTTCTTATAAGGACACTAATCATATTGGATTTGGTGCCCACCCTACTCCAGTATGAGCTCATCTCAACTAAATGTGTCCACAATGATTCTATTTCAAAATAAAGTCATATTTAGAGGTACCTATCTTAGGACCTCAATATTACCTTTTTTTTTTTTTTTTTTTCTGAGGTATAGTGGCACAATTAAACACATAATACCTTTCAAAATATCTTTTTTCTTTCTTTCTTTCCTCTTTCTTTCTTTCTTTCTTTTTTTTTTTTTTGGAGAGGTTTTTGCTATAGGTTGTGTGCACTTGCCAGAAAGACAGAGACAGAGAGACAGAAAGCAAGAAATCACCTCCCAGGGGAGATGGCTACACTGCAATCCCTTCTCCTCCATTCTCCTCTCGGGATCTTGGGCATGCATACACATGTGCCTGATGTGAGTTTAAGCCACTGGGTCTGGGACTTGAACCGTGGTCGACTACATGGGCACTCAGCAACATAGCCATTACTAACTGCTGGTCCCCAAAATAACCTCTTACATAAGATTCATAACACTTACTTGACAAAGGGAAATGATAATTTTTACTAATTCTGAAACATTCTATATTTGGACTTAGGTTTTATTATTGCTTCCTGCTAAAAGATTTTATGGAATGTATATGACAAATTTTAATTACATAAACAGAAGTTCAATATAAATTTTAAAGAAGGAAAAAATTGGAACCAGCAAGTGGCATGGTGGTTAAGGTGCTGGACTCCCACATTGCTGACTGTGGTTTGAGTCCTGGACCTGGTGGCTTGCTCGCTCTCTCTCTCTCTCTCATGAGTGCATGTGCCCTACCACAAATTGAAAAAAAAAAAATAAGAAGAAAAAATTACATCCAAGCATTTATATTATATGTAAATTTATGTATTTTACAATGGGTAGATATTTTTATAGAATATTTGTGTTGGTGCCAAACTGGAATGAATAAACATTTATCAAGCTACACTCACATCCCCAATGTCTTCAAATGTATTTTGTTCCAGACTTTCATTTTTCAGGAAGCACCACGTCTCTTCCCATATGCTGTGTTTCATCAGCATGTCTGTTATCCTACAGTTACAGTTGGAGACACATTCTTTTGCAATGAAGGCAAAGTTATTTCTATATACACAGCAGAATATGACTTGCTATTAGCAGTGTATCAAATTTCTATAATCTTTAGATAAAAGAAAGCTATAGCTGGGATGGTAGCTGACAAAAATAACTCATATAAGAAAAGAATGAATTTGGTTTTGTATTAACTTATTGGATCTATGAGGAACATCCACTGACTTTCAAATTTCTTCATTAAGTGTCTAATATTCTGCCACATCTGGACTTCACCTATCATGTCTCTTCTTAAAAGAATTCTGAATCGACACTCCATATAATTTATGTTTCTCTTCAAGGACAAGAATAAAAATACACTGACATTGAAAAGGCCCAGTTGATTGAAGCACTGGACTCCCACATGAGGACTGCGGTTTAAATCTCAGACCTTGTGGCTTGCTTTCTTACTTTCTCTCTCTCTCTCTCTCTCTCTCTCTCTCTCTCTCTGTCTGGTCTAACTAAACACCATAAAATAAAAAAAAAAATTCTAATAAAAAAAGGAAGAAAAAAGGAGAAAGAAAGAAAAATAAAGAAAGAAAAGGCTTTGGACAGAGAGTTAGGAGACTCCATGCTGTTGATGCAACTTAAACCAGATCATTAGGTTGGAGATTATGGATCCCTGTCAGGACCCCTTTCAGAGAAAGTTGTCTTTTCAAATTTCTGATTCAGGAAAGCAGAACTTTGCTGTTCTCTGAGCATTTTTGACCACATATTGGACTATAGAGGATACTCAACTCAAATTTGAATCATGAAGTGGTAGAACAAGTATTTCTGTCCCTAGAGATAACAAGTAGGTAAGCCCGTTAGGCAAATTTTCCTTTGTAAACTAGACCAGAAACAGCAAAAAGGACTGTCTAACAGAAAGTAGATGATAAAACACCACACAGAGCCTGCAAGATAAAGACCAGGAAACTCAGAGGAGGAGACCCTGAGTCTCTCTGACAGTTCTGCTTCTGCTGTTTGTGTGAATTCTTAGCCTTCCATTTCCTAAGATGACCTGACTTGAGGCCAGTAGTTGGAGTAGTGGTTGAGGCACTAGACTCCCACATGGTCAGACACAGAGGCTTAAAACTCATGCTGGGCATGAGTGTGTGTGACCAAAATCCCAGGAAGAGAATGGAGGAGAAGGGATTGCAGCATGGCCATCCCCTCTTGGGAGTGGTTTCTCACTCTCTCTCTCTCTCTCTGTGTCTCTGGTATGCATGTGCCCTACAGCAAAAAACTCTCGCTACATGTGGATAATCAGAGAGCACTTCATTTTCACGAATATTGATCATATTTCTTTCCACTCCCCACTAAGTGTTAATTTCTGAGCTATAGATTTCCAGTTTCCCAGGAGTGCATAGGAGAAAATTCCATGATTATTCAAAACATGTAAACAAGAGACCATTGAATTGTGTCTTTTCCATTAATAGAGTAAGAATACTTTATTTTCTATTTCTGTGTTCCTGGAAGACGTTGTGAATAAATTACAAACCCATTTTTTTTTCTTTTGGAGAGATTTTTCGGGCGTTGTGCCAATAAATTGGTCACGCTGCAATCCCTTCTCCTCCATTCTCCATCTTGGGCACGCACGCACACGCGCCCGGCGTGAGTTTTAAGCCAGGGTCCGGGAGCGAACCGCGGTGCAAGTCCAGCGACATAGCCATTACGCTAACTGCCCCAAATATTTTGAGTCATTTCTGTCATATATCATTCATTCATGAATGAATGTCATGGGACAGTCACAGCTAAGGTAGAATGGAACCTGGTTTGGTGGAATTCTGAGAATCCCAGTCAGGCTGACGGTGGCACAGAGTGAATCACGATGCTCTGTGAGGCAGATCCACATGAGAAGGTTCCGAGTTGTATCCAGAGACCTTCCTGGGTTAAGACCGGATTGCTAGTCTTGATCTGGGGCTGGCTTAAGCTGGGGCTAGTTTCTGGCGTCAAGATCCTGTTGGCGATTCTTTCTCTTTTTGTTTATATTTCTCTCACTTACGGAAGAAATATATATATATATATATATATATATATATATATATATATATATATATTTGGTGATTACAGTGATCAAATGTATAAAATAAATTTTAAAATGATAAAATAATTAATGTAGCTAGAAAAAAAATCACTTAGATTTTTAAAAAAAGGATGTCAATATAATACTATTACTTTTATTTTTCAAAATAAACCTAAGGATTGATCCCATAACCCAGTGTTTAAGGGAGCTGTAATCCATATAACCAACCAGGATTGAGATCCTTGCCCCAGAGGCTCAAAAAACACTCTGGGCATGTGTGCATATGTCCCAAATCCTAATAGGATGAAGACATGGAGAGAAAAAATTGTGACATGACCACACTCCATTGAGGGACTGCTTTCTCTGTCTCTCTGTATCTCTCTCTGGCAAAAGAGATATGCAACTTCTTGCAATAAAAAAGAGAAAAAAATCTTGAACAAGAAATAACTGTCATAATTCAAGACAAAGTTTTCGTAGCACGGAAGTTATATTTAATGGGTATGAATTGGTTAGACCATGCAGTGGCTCTTTAATTCACCTGTGTTATTTTTAGGAATTTTCTCTGAACGTCAATTTTGCCATTTTGAAAAATGTAGATAAAAGACCTTTTGTAAGAACTGAGAAAGAGAATTCATTTAAAAATTCTTAGCATAGTGCAGATACATGACTGATCAATAACTTTCTTTCTTTTCTTTGCTTCCTCCCTTACCTCTTCCTTTCAATTCTTATCAATATAGTCACATGTAGTCTTTTAAGTTTTATATTAAGGAACTTATCAATATAGTCACATGTAGTCTTACTTTTAAGTTTTTTGCTATTAACAGACAGAGAGAGACTTAGAGACAGAAAGCGAGAAATCAATGGTCACGCCGCAATCCCTTCTCCTCCATTCTCCTCTCGGGATCTTGGGCACATGAGTAGTCTTACTTTAGCCATAAGCTGGTTCCCACTTTATTTTAATTAAGGAACTTATCAATATAGTCACATGTAGTCTTTTTTAAGTTTTATATTAAGGAACTTATCAATATAGTCACATGTAGTCTTACTTTTAAGTTTTATATTGGGAACCATATCCCCAAACCTAAATGGCAACAAGATTTACTATCCTAATTCAATCTTACTTAACTTGATATTCATTTCTTGTGTATGAACACTGCTGATGACAACAAACCGAAGAGGAGTCATTTTCGTGGTGTGTCGGGTATAGTATAGTGAAAACACTTTGGGCTCTACTACTGTAATAAGGTATGCAGTTGAAAAATGGGAACTATTTCTCTTATGGAAATGAGATCCCGAGAGTATACAGTATACAGTAAATTGTTCCTTGTGAGAGACATGAACACTTTGGCGATAAGATCTCACACAGAATCCTTTGGCCCTCTCTCAGTTATTTGGTATTCCCAGACCGCTTATCTAAGAATTGTCTCTTCCAGTATCTCAATATCAGGCAACTGTCTAAATTTGAATCTTGACAAATGTTTCTCCTCAAATAAAATGTCATTTAAAAAGTGGGAATAGAAAGAACATAATAGGGGCCAGCAGGTGGCATGGTGGTTTAGTCGCTGGACTCCCCCGTGAGCCACAATGGTTCAAGTCTTTGACCTGGCAGCTTGCTTTCTCACTCTCTCTCTCTGCTTAAATCAAATAATAATAATAATAATAAATAAAATTAAATACAAAATTACTTTTAAAAAAGAAAGAAATAACATAAATAGTGGTGGTAATATGGTGCTTTGGTGGATTCGTTTTGTTTTGTTTTTCTCTGATTTCCAACTTTCTGTAGTAATCTATATTTGTATGAATTTATATAAAAATAGTACATATTCATAATAGTTTTGATTAAAGCAAAATTTTAGTTCAACTTTATATCTTTAGTAATCTAGCTTTGCCTTGTTAATTATTTGAAGTTATTTTATATAATAAAATATTAAAAAGTATCAAAAGCATAGTAAATAAACATATTCTCAACTTAATAATAACAAGTTAATATTTATTAAGAACATTTATTAACAACTTAATGTTTATTAACTACTTAATATTAATAATATCTATTTATTTAAACATTTTAATTATTTAATTAAAATTTGAATCATTTGGGCCAGTTGGTGGTATGGTGGTTAAGGTGGCTGGATACCACATGGCCAATTTCGGGTTTGAGTCCTGAACCTGGCAGCTTGAAATACGTGCCGTGCACGAGTCTCAACAATTCTGAAAGGAGAATGGAGTAGAAGGGATTGTGGCATGGCCGTACCCCCTGGGGAGTGGTTTCTCACTTTCCCTTTCTCTTTGACTCTCCATCTGTCTGTCTTTCTCTGGTGTGAGCACCTGCCCTATAGCCAAAACTAAAACAAACAAATAAAAACTTGGAATCACTTAATATTCAATAATTTTTTATGTGTTTTCTCCTCAGGTTTTCTTTTTTTTTTTTTTTTTCGGAGAGGTTTTTGCTATAGGGCGCGTGCGCTTGCCAGCCAGACAGAGAGAGACAGAGAGACAGAAAGCGAGAAATCACCCCCCCAGGGGGGATAGCCACGCCGCAATCCCTTCTCCATTCTCCTCTCGGGATCTTGGGCACGCACGCACACGCGCCTGGCGTGAGTTTAAGCCACTGGGTCCGGGACGCGAACTGCGGTCGACTGCGTGGGAGTCCAGCGACATAGCCATTACGCTAACTGCTGGTCCCTCTCCTCAGGTTTTCATTAAGAAAAGATCAGTAAGCTTTATATACAAGGATACTTCATTAAATTCATTGAAAAATGGAGTTAAAACATAAGTTTATTTTGGTGCAAAAGAAATTGAAATCCATGCATAGTTTTTTTCATAATGGACATTTTCTGTGAACTTCTTGAAGACCCCTCATACATGCAATTCATATTTTGTGTTGATTCTTCATTGTCTTTTCATCAGTATTAAGACTACCATTCCTTCTGGTCTTCATCACAACCAATACCTTCAGGAGCCCTAACTGAATTATTCTTTATGGGCCCTTTATTTCCATAGGCATTTCTTACCTCATCTTTGGCTAACATGTTTTCTTGTTCACTTCCACAGTGATGTCCAAATATTTGCCTTTAAAAATCCCAACCATGCCTATAGTATTCCTTCTGAGAAAATAAATGTAATACACTGTAGAGATATATGTGATTCAATGTAATATAAACAAGGTTATATAATAATAAAGAAAATTTTAAAAAATTTGAAAAGAAATCCCAACCATGCCTAAATGCTTTCCCTTTTATCAGAAAACCTTTCCTTCTACTTTAATGAGAAAATGAAGGCTGTTAGGCACAAGCACTAACTTACAGTCCCATTGCCAAGGACTAATACGCACCTGAAGTGAACCAGCACCTTATACACATGAGTTGTTTGTGTCAATCAGTTCTGAATGATTGATGCCCCCCTTAGACAGATTAATCAGTATTTTAAATAGCACATCTACCACCAGCCTAAAATTCAATATGTGACCCATATTTTCACTCATCTTTACCTCTGTGTTTTGTCTCAGAAAAAGAAATTTTGTTTTCAACACAGTCAGTGTTAACCATTGTTGTTATTATCATTTTACACTAAAAATTATTCTGCTTTCTCCTCTATTTTAAAGTTTTTCCTTTTGCTCCATGTATGACATACTCAACCCCTCCTTGTCACTAAAAACAAACACAATCTACCTATAAAGGTGTTATATATAACTCATATTTATAAAAAAAAATAAGGAGATAGAGGAACTGATTTGTTTTGTCAAAAAATCCAAGGGATGAGAAAAAAACAAACAAATGAAAAAACAAGAGAGACTATTTTAGATTGCAATGAATTTTAACAAGATGTGACAATCAAATGTACTACTTGGTATTTGGTTGAATCTTGACTCCAATAAGTCAATTATAAAATTACATCTTTTGAGACAATGCAAGGATTTTTGACTATAGGTTGAGCATAAGATATGACATGGAGTTAGTGTTAATTAATTTTGCTGGATATAATAATGGCACTATACTTAGATAAATGTGCATTTTTAGTGAAATAAAAGGGAAAATGCAGGATTGTATTGAATCTCATATACGGTTCAGAATGGAATAATTTTGGAAAAGAGAACATGAGAAAGGATGAATGTAGTAGAAGTAACAATGATGATAGATAATTGTTTAGTCTGAGTGAATCGGAGCGACTGGCTTAATTATTGTTTCTGCATGTTAGAACTTTTTCTTCAAAAAGTTGTTTAGAAAACTATATGAGAAAATATGTTTCCTTTAACCTTATTTCCTTTTAAGAGTCATTCTCATCTCTCTCTCTTCCTTCCTCTCTCTTGATACTTTTAGAAATGACTGTCTGACTAACCACCTCCACTCCTTGTTTACCTACAGCAAACTGAATTTTATGCACACAACTTTTCTGAAGCTGCTCTATCAAAAGGCATTTTGCATGTCTGTCATCATCTAATTCACTTTCCATCCCACTACCAGACCAGGGGGATGCTGCTTTCCTGAAAGAGGGAAAGGAGACAGGAAGCATGGTGGGGGAGGATGGCCTCTACTCAAAGAATTATCACATGACATTTTAACCTGCATGCTTTGTTCACAGATATAAGGTCCCCAAGGATGATATTATAATTCTTTTGAAGAAGTAATCATCAACTATGGCTAAGAGCACTACAACAGATTTAACCGAAGCAAAGGCAGACTGCTACTCTGTGCTTACTAACTAGTCTGTCAATCAAAACAAGTAGATGTGTTCGGGCCTCCCCATCTGCCTTGCAGGGATAGCTTCAGGATTCTTGTCAAAGGAGTACAACACGCCTTTATATAAGAACTAAACTCCCCCATGTGACCTTTAAAGCCTAGCATGATTAACTCCAGTTTTTCTCTCTGTGCATATGCTTACTGTGCTCTATGCCCCACCCCATGTAGTATTCTCCAGTTCCTCAGGCTTTTGCATGCACTGTCCTCTCACCCTGCCACCCCTACTCTCCATAACCCAGCCTCTCCCCAGGCCACCAGCTCCTTCGGAGCTCAGCACAATCATTGCTTTCGGGAAACCTGGTCTCCCTGTTTGAACCAATCATTGCTATGACCTGCTCTCCCACTCCATATACTACTCCTTCCCATCCCTTATTACCTTGTAACTTTACATGGACTAAGTCCATTCCTATTATAGTATAGATTCCATGCGAGTGGGGACCAGGTTTCAAAATTTGCTCACTCAAGTAGTATTGCCCTGCAAGTAGTAGGCTCCTAATTAGTCCATGATCAGGTTTCCAGAACGTAAACCTCAAGAGTCACTTGAACTGTCTCATCTCAATCTATTTTACCTTGTGCCTCCTATTAATGACCCATCTTTCATCTGTTTTTCTTCCGTTCAACCCTGAGCCTTACACCATAGAGATCTCATGACCTTTGAGGTTAAAGATAAAGGCAATATTCCCCTGACTCCCAGTTGCTATATCAAGGTCAGTTGCTTCTCCCTCCTCTGTAAAACCTCACTGTCTATAGTGTAAGTTCTCTAGTTGGCCCTCTGCTTAGTTCCTCATCAAATGAGTACTATATACTGGAGTGTTTTAAAGATGAATTATGTGTATATCCTTGATTAGATTAGTGCACATTGTATGCGTGCTTTGAAAAATGGTACTGTATCCCACGAAGATGTACATCAAAGATACCCAAATCAGAAATCACCATCATCATAAAAGATTTTGAAACATGTATTTATCTGAACTCCATATCCTGCCAACATATCAGTGAATTGGGCTACATGATAAGTGGTTAAGGGAACCGGATCCCATCTGGCCACTGTGATTTGAAACCTGGACCCAGAGGCTGGAGAAATGCTGTGTGTGTGTGTGTGTGTGTGTGTGTGTGTGTGTGTACAAAATTCTTAATGGTGGAGAAATAGAGAGAAGGGACTGTGAAGTAACCATGCCTCATGCCTTCACTTTCTCTCTGTCTCTCTCTGGTGAGCACAAAAACCCTCTGGTAATTAAGAAAAAGACATTATCAGTGACTTTAGCAGTTATGTGAACGATCTATCTGACATCTTGATCCTCACAGCTCCTAGATTTCCACATCTCCCAAAATATTTATTTCCACTCTACCCCAGTCAGTCATAGATATACTGACTCTCCAGGCATTGCCACCAGTGCATACTAATTCTGACATGAAATCTTCAATTCCAGTATCCTACTCTGACCATAATTTCCAACGTGTCTAGTCCTATTCTCATCAAATGCGTGAGTTTTCCTTTAGCCCTCATCTTATCTGATCACTTTGTTGCATTTCATAGTATTTTCTATTTTTTTCCTCATAAAATCTCTTACCTGGATTGTCTCTCATGAAAATCATCTCTCCTGATCATCCTCTACTTTCCTCATTCTTTCTTACTCTAATATATGGGCTTTCCTCCCTGCCTCTCAAGCTGTTGCTTCTCTAGTTTCTGTCCTTATTCATTGCACTTCTTATTCAACATACTTTTCTGTTGATTCACATGGTTTAACCAACTCTCATATGAAGACAACTTTATCTATCTCTGCAATCTTGACCTCACATCTGTAATATAAACTTGAATAACCACATATTTACTGAACATCTTCACTTGGATGTGCCACAGACCCCTCAACTGTCACACGTCTCGTCTGCACTCTAACTTCTTTCTCCTACCTTGATCTGCCCTTCCTCTTAGTTTTCTTACCCATTTAATGGCACAATCACTCCTATCAGATACTTGAGGGTTCACCCTGGGCTTTTCCTACTCCTTTCTCTCTGCACATCCAATTATCACTAAATGAATAATCTCATTCCAAAGTAGTTTGAATCAATGTCCTTTTCTATCTGATATGACTATCCTCTTTTATTTACTCATTCTCTCACCTTGAATGTTACAATAGTCTTCTACCTTCTTTTCATCCCAGGAGCTTTTAAATTCACCTTCCATACTGTGACTAGAATAATCTATCTAAAATGCATTTCTAATCAGTTACTCCCCTGCTTAAAACTGCTCAAAGCCTTCCTGTTGTCCAAAAGATAAAGTTCAAGGCCTGAAGCCATGACGAATAACTACCACTAGTAAAATCTACTTATTATTATTAGTAATATCAAGCTGCTGGTTATTTCCATCTGAGCCATTTTATTCCTCTCTCTCATGACCACTGTCCTGGTCTATACTCTTGACATTTCCAATCTTATACTATTGCCAAAGCATGTTCACTGGTTATCACTTGCTGATAGCCTTCTGCTGGCCAGATGGATGCACAATTGTTTTTTTCAAAATGTTGCTATAACCATGACATTCTTACACTCAGTCCCTTTGTTAACTAATTCGTCTTTTCAAAATTTATTCATTCCATTCACCCATTCAGTTAACAAATGTTGAGCATCTCACATATTCCAGGCATTGTGCTGAAGTTCTTAGCACCACAGCATATGTATCTGGGACTAATTTATACTTCTAATTCCAGGATCCTCTTGCTGGTCTCTCTGTCTGGCATTCTCATCACTGGTTCAATGTAACTGGTTTCTTCTCCCCCTTCAGCATTTTGATAGCAGATCATTTACTTAGAAAGCATTCCCACCTCTTTTTTTTTTTTTTTCCTAAATCCTGTTTCTTTTCTCCTAAGGATGTTGTGGCAGCACCTTCATTTCCTTCAGAGCACTTATATTTTACTAGCACATATCTATGTCATCAATCTCTTTGCTTCTCTGTCCTGGGAGTTCCATGAGGACCAAGGAATACTTCTTTTACTTACCAATGGATACCCAGGGCCTAGCACAGTGCTTGTTAGTTATTTGTGGAGAGAATGAAATCAACATACATGGAATAATACAGATGATCATTCTTTGTAGTCTCCATCAATCTAAAAATTTCAAATTTTCAACACAATAGTGATACTATGTTTAAGTAGTCTATGCCCCACTCTAGCATTTTAATTATAACCTATGAGTGTTGCAATGTACCCCAAGTATTTCCATCTCCAGCCCCTTTCCATGCTGTGTCTACTGCCAGGAATCTCCAGATCTCTCCCAGAACCTCTTCATCATTCTCTATCATTTAATTTTTTTTTCCATCAGAAATACAGGCTCTTGCCTATGTGCTCTCTTATTTTCGGTATATTATATTGTCCTTCAGCGTTTGTGAAGTAATACACATGTGCTTATCAAATTTTTGAGTTCCTTAAGCTTAAGGTTCCTGGCTCTAGTTCTAGGGTAGACAAATACTTCTTGAATCTTTGGTACTGTGCTACGTGACTGCATACAAGATATCTTGTTTAATCTTTAAAGAAAACTTTACAAAGTAGATAATGGTGTCTCGTTTTGCAGATAAATCAAACTGAAAGTCAAAGGGGGTAAATGATTTGGTTAATAATAAGTTAATAAAAGGAAGAGCAGGGACTCAATTTAGGTAAAGGCTGATTTTAAGAAAAAGTGCTACTGTTTGCTTCTGTTGGGCATCTTTGTATTTCAGGCTTCTAGTTCAGTTTCATTCACACATAAGAATCAAACTGAAAAAAGATGAGCAGTCATCTTTGAGGTTCACTAGCTGTGTTGGGGCAATTCTTACATCCAGTAGTTTTGTTTGTAAGCTTTAATATACACCCCACAAATGATACAAAATCACTATCCCTGTTTGCGGGCTGATGACTTTTATTTTTCCATTTGTCACCTTTAAAGGAAAACAAGTTATGTATTGCAAGAAATATTGTGGTATCTAACCATTCATTTCTTCTGTATAATTATCAATTTTATGATCTATAAAAGAAAGCTACAGATGATCACATTGATTTTTAAGGTCTATATAGTCTAATAATCCACAAACCTATAACTCTATGGGCAGATGAATTATGAACACATACATCTAATGCAACAAAAAATTACCCAGGACCAGGCCAGAAGAATAAGGGTTAAGTACCTATTCTGCAACAGTAGGATCATATAAGAATATTACACAAAGGAGTTACCATCCAATTTCCGAAAATGTAGCATACTTTGAGATGAAAAAGCCAAGTTAGAAGTATTCCTGCCATAATGCAACAGTCCTTTCATTCTTTACCAATGCACTCCATTATCACTCCTGTTTATTTTCCACGTTTTTGAGTCAAATTGAGAGCCTTAGAAAGTGTGACTATGTGTATGCAGGATTCAGAAAATTATTCTGATGGTACTAAAACATTCTCACCTAGAGGAAAATTAAATAGTAGACCAATATGGAAGCATTTTAAATTGCAGTTTAGAATGGTGTATTCCAAATCATTCTGTTGGTAAGGTATTCATTGGAAAAGTCCAAAAGGTCTTCAACAGCAAAAATGGAGCAAGTCTTCATTGTTTTGCCCCAATATAGTTAGCACACAACGTTCTGGGAAGGGAGCCAGGGTAAGGACTGCTGTAACTAACAACACATTTCTTTTAAAGTGGAAGTGATGGCATCAACTGTTATTTGTGAGGCTCCAAAGAGATACTGGATATTGCTACATAATAGAGTTCTCCGATGGAATCTGAGCAGTTTTCTGACATGATCTCATTAAGTTACAATTGATTATTTTGTTCGTTAATTAAATATATATTTAGAATTACAATCTGCTCTACTTAAAAGTGTGTTTCTTTGAGACTAATTACCTCAGGCACTCCTGGCAAATAGGGGAATAATGTGTAAATCACATGTCAGTTGTGTCTTAGTTTGTATATGATTTTTCACAGCAGGTTGATGTTTTGAAGTGATCAGGGCGGACGTCCTTCCAATGGGAGAAAAGGTCTTGGCAAGCTACAAAGACCTTGGGAAGAACTCAGGCAAGCCACAAAACTGCAGTTAGAAACTAGTTTTGTAGTTTCAAGTAGCGCTATACTTTCTACTCTATTAAGCTTCCTGGAGAAACCATTAGTGTAAGTGAAAAAGCTTCCGAAACATTTCCCTTCTATTAAAATAATGGGAAAAAGTAAAAAGTGACATTTGATTTTAATTCGCATTAAATGGTCTCATTTTAATAGAAGAGGGTATTCTCCAGGATCTTTATCTCAAGGGGCAAGTACTAGTACTAGGAGTTAAGACTACAAAGGTTGACTGATTGAACATAAGTACCTAAAAGATGGACCTGTGGTAGTATTTCCAGTAGGATTGTTAATCATTCTTACTAGTGTCTTGGTTACTAAGTAGCAGAGCTATTGAGTGTTCTACTCCAATTCTAATGTTCCCACGTCTCTCTTATTTTTAGTGTCCAGTTCTGTAAAATATGTGTATGCACTGTGGTAGAATTTCTACTTTACAAACTGGAAAATTTTTAATTTTTATAAAATGGAACCAGCTCCATTTAATAGATAGGAGAAATCCAAATGTATAATAAAACCAACTCACAATTCAAATCAGGGGTAGAGTAAAAATGAGCATTTATTGCTCTCAATTCTCACGCAACTTTTACGAAGCACTTATTCATCTATACCTACCACTGAAGATATGTGGTTTTATAACATATGCATGCATCAAAACATCATGTTGTACCTATACATATATAAAATTATTACCTGTTGATTAAAAATAAAAGACAATTAAAACTAAAGAATAAAGGGTCCGGCTGGACGACCGCAGTGGCAGAAACCGGGGCGGAAAGGGATGCATGGGGAAGACGTCCGTCGCCTGGGGTGGCCGAGGGAGCTGAGCACCGAGGGGACTCGTCTGCTCAGAAGCCGGATCCCGAGCCGGGCAGGATGGACCACGACTAGCCCGGACTGGCCGCTACCAGGTGCTTCATAATGAAGAGGATAATTCAGAATCAACTGCTATAGAGCAGCCTTCGACTTCAAGCCCGACTCCACAGGTTGCGCAGATTGGTCCTTCGGCACCAGCACTTGAAACGGACTCCTCTCCTCCTCCTTCTAGTAGTATTACTGTCGAAGTACCTACAACTTCAGATACAGAAGTCTACGAGTTTTATCCTGTGCCACCTCCCTACGGTGTTGCTACCTCTCTTCCGACATACGATGAAGCTGAGAAGGCTAAAACTGCTGCAATGGCAGCTGCAGCAGCAGAAACGGCTCAAAGGATTCAGGAGGAAGAGTGTCCACCAAGAGATGATTTCAATGATGCAGATCCACTTAGAGTGGGTAATGATGGCATTTTCATGCTGGCATTTTGCATGGCATTTATTTTCAACTGGCTTGGATTTTGTTTATCCTTCTGTATCACCAATACCATAGCTGGAAGGTATGGTGCTCTCTGTGGATTTGGCCTTTCATTGATCAAATGGCTCCTTATTGTCAGGTTTTCTGATTATTTTACTGGATATTTTAATGGACAATACTGGCTTTGGTGGCTATTTCTTGTACTTGGATTACTACCTTTCTTCAGAGGATTTGTTAATTATCTAAAAGTCAGAAACATGTCTGAAAGTATGGCAACCACTCATAGAACAAGATATTTCTTCTTATTATAGAGACTGCATCAACCCAACATTCCTTTCTTCTTCTTCTTCTTTTTTTTTTTTTTTTTTTTTTGAGAGGTTTTCACTATAGGGTGCATGCACTCGCCAGACAGACATAGAGACAGAAAGCGAGAAATCACCCCCTAGGGGGGATGGTCACGCTGCAATCCCTTCTCCTCCATTATCCTCTCAGGATCTTGGGCACACACGCATACGCACCCGGCATGAGTTTTAAGCCACTGTCCGGGACGCACACCGCGGTCGACTACGTGGGAGTCCAGTGACATAGCCATTACGCTAACTGCTGGTTCCCCCAACATTCCTTTCTTATACCAATGTGAAATTTTAAGATCATCTGTACATGTACAACTTTAATAGGATAGAAGACTACTCATAACAGAAGACAAATTAGTGAAGAAAAGCTTCAGAATTGAATGGCAGGGTGGTTTATGTTTAAAAGCCATTTCTGTTCATTCTTTAAATATTTATATTTTATTTGTTTTGCACATTTTCATATGTGCTCATTTAAAAGACTTGCATATACTTGAAAGAAACCATAAAGTTGTACCAGTAAAGTCCAGTCACATTTGGTTAATCAGTATTTGATACTGAAAGAGTTGAGCGGTAGTCTTCCAGCATGTGAATGCCATTGACTTCTGACCTGACATTTAGTATAATAAAAGTGAAATCATTACCCATGTCAAATGCTTTAGTTTATGGCTTTTGGATTCATCTAGTAATTCAACACATGAAACATCTTTTGTTATATATAAATTTACTGAAACATGCAACAATGATAATTATTGGAATTTGTCAAGTTTTTGAACATGATATTTGCATTATGATTTAGAAAAACTTTTTCTTAAATATCCATTTATAAATTCTTCCTGCATTGTTTTCATAGGAATTGTGTCTAGATAGCACTTCATTAATTTTAAATTAAGCGAACTAAATATATATAGAAACTTTGAATGGATAGAGTTTGTTTTAGGATAAATTTCAAGAAAATGTGGGTATACTAATTGTCCTTTATAATAAAGAACTTTTTAAAAGAGACATACTAGTTTTAGGGATTTTCAGTTGAGAAACTTGGTTTTTAGCATTGCCCATTTTAGAGATTCTTGGAAGGAGAGATGACATAGGATGTTTTATTTATTTAAGAAAACTTTGAAAATTAATTTTCCCAGTAAGATATTTTCATTTGTATTTACCTTTAAAAAGCCAATAAAATTATCTTTCAGTATCATTGTAATGACTTTTTTCTAGCTGTTTAATTTGTTAAGGTTAGTAAATAACATCTTATGTTATATTAATAGCTTCTTGCTTTATGATTGTAGGATTAATTATAAAAAAAATCCTGAATTGAAATATATGAAATAGTCATCTTCAGGTTATGGAAATGTGTGTATGGAATATAGGGGTAATGTGTGTGTGTGTGTGTGTGTGTGTGTGTGTAGAGTGAGTAACCATAATTACTACTGGAATCTGCTTTCATTCATAAGCTACTAAATTTTGCCTCTTGCAGATCATTTTAAGTCTCATTTATTTTTCTTTTGGTTATAACTTTCTTTTTGAATACCAACATTAAAAATGATGGAAATTGCATCATCTTTGAAAATTAAAATCATTTCATACACTTACTTAGAACCTATAGAAATGCTTATTTATTTTGCACATGAATTACTACTAAAAGGTATATCTTAATGATTCAGGGACATTTTTCCCTTTTTGAAGAAATAAAATTATGCTTTATAACCTTTTTTTGTATTTCTCTGTAGTTTCTGATTTTCTTCATTGTCTTTGATAAATAAATCATACCATTTTGTTTTGCTAAAAAAATAAAATAAAGAATAAAGTTGAAACTTTTTAACTGATTTCATTTTTTTTCTACTTTTACAAATTTATTTCCAAAGAGATCTATATATCATTATATGGGGACTCAAGGCTTTATGGCTTTTTCAGAGCCTTCATGCTACACATTTTGTGCAATAAAGTTTCACAGCTGAAAAATACCACACAACTTTAGGGTTGCACTTGTCAATTTTCAAAAAACAAATACCAACATTCCAGACTTTCCCATTGAATGGTAGAGAGGAGACACAAATTTAGCACCTGAGGGCACACTGGGCTGGTAGTGGGTGATACCTTCATGATAGATGAAGATGTGGGGGCGGGGTGGAAGTCAGTGTCCTGCAGGACAGAGTGAGACAAGGCCAGACAGTAGGTGCTTGTGACACCAAACAGCAGCCCTGCAGCCGTTTTGTCGTTTAGGTTGCTGCATGTTTTTACATGTGTCATTTCTCTATATCAATCAACTAATTATTCATTTGATTTATGAAACACATATTGCAATCTACTTTCTTCCAGACTCTGCTCAGCATGAAGGAGAAAAATGAAAAACAGTTTCTGCTCTTAAACAAGTCAACATGCAATTACGGACCAGTGCAATATTGAGGCAGTGTGGAAGTCAAGGAAGCACTTGTAACTCAGACTATGGTCAGGAAGAGTTAAAAATGTGACAATCATGCTTGAATTTAGAATCCAGGAAGATCTGGGAGCTTGTTAAGTAAATAAAAGGGAGTAGGAGACTCGTAGGCAGATAAAATGTCATATATAAAGGCATAAAGCAAAGTTAATCAGAGATTTGGGAAGTGAGGATGACTGTGGCATGGTTTGTGTGTGTGTGTGTGTGTGTGTGTGTGTAAGGGGCAGATATCTCCAAAATATATGGGCAGTGTGTATAGACTGTGAAGGGAGAAGAATGAGGGCAAAGAAATTGGCAAAATTCGAGTTATAAAAGGTCTTATTTATTAACTATTTTCTCTGTACTGCATAACCACCAGTTTATTCATCTCAGGTTATCTCCACTATGTATTCTCCACTGCAGGATTTTCATACCTTGCTGAG
Organism: Tupaia tana; assembly: GCA_026018925.1. NCBI lineage: Eukaryota > Metazoa > Chordata > Mammalia > Scandentia > Tupaiidae > Tupaia > Tupaia tana. Next base: position 40,794,940 of record JAKSZU010000008.1, read on the forward strand.
CATTCAACTCCATGAGGGTAATAGTCATGACTGTTTAAGCCATGGTTATATCTCTGGTGGTAAGTTCAGTAGCTCTCACACTGGAGATGTTTAATAATTAGAAATGGAATAAATGAAGAGATTTATCTCCCTTCTCAAACTTTCAGCTTTATGCCAAGTCCTTCTTAGCAGATAACCTGAACTATTTAAATTGAGGAAATAATCATGGTCAGTCTTTGGATTCATTAGCTAAGGACTCCATCACAAAATACCACAAAGTACAATAGTTTAAGCAAGTGAAATTTGTTGTTTCACAGTTCTGGAGGCAAGAAGTCCAAGATAAAGATGTCAACAGACTTGACTCCTTCCCAAGGCTAGAAGGTAGTATCTGTTCTACGGTTGTACCTTAGTTTTTGGTGGTTTCTTGGCAATCTCTGATGCTCCTTGGCATTAGAGACACGATTCCTATTTCTGCTTTCATCTTCACATGGTGTTTTGTGTGTGTGTGTGTTTGTTTTTAAATTCCTCTTTTTTATTCCTTTATAAAAATATTATTTATTCATTTCTTTCTGAGAGAGAGAGTGATGAGACAGTGAGCAGAGGACCTTCCCTATGTGGATCCAGTGACATTATCACCGTGACACCACTTGGTCCATCCAAAATTTACTTTTCATAAGGAAACCAGGTATAATGATTACTAATAACCATAATAACCTCCTTTTAGCTTCATTTCCTCTGTAAAGACCTTATTCTTAAATTTGGGGATATTTAATGTTAGGGCTTTAATACATGAATGGGGGTATGTGTGCACAATTCAACCCATAACAGGTACAAACTTCAAGAATTACCTTTTGACTTTAATAATTCATTCTGTGACTAGAGTGTATTGTTCTCATTTTAAAAGGAGAAAAATGGAAACTTAGGGTAATTATAGGATTTGATCAAGTTCCCACAGCATGAAAGTAGTAGAGTTTGAATATAGTCTTTAATTAGCCAGATTGAATACAACCTAGAGAAACATTCCAAGAAGCAATTATCTATTGTATATGTGTGTGACGTTCAGTATGAAAATTGTCCATCCATCATGCCATTTATCTGACACTGAATTTCTGTGATATACTAAATACTATGCTAGGTACTAGGAGAAAAGAGATTAGTATAACATGAAAATTCATCTTAAAGCATGTTGTCAGGGGGGTGAAGAGAAGAGGATAGAGAAAGATAGCAAGAGAACAAATAGAGAGGCAGGACATCAGTGGGAAATAGACATGGCTTATTACCTGTTGATGATGATATGTATAGTATTCTCAACTGGATTGGTCTGAGAAGTATTTCATGATAGGTAAAGTCTTTTTACAAGCAAAATGAGAAATATTGATTGACTGTTTAAAAATGATAATAATAATTAGAATAACAATAATAATGATTGGGAAAAACATTGAAAGATATTGAATGATGAAGTGGGGAGATTAATGTCTCTGTATTGACTGACATGCATGGCATTCCCTTCTGAAAAAGCAATGTAATACACTGTAAAGTTACATGTAATCCAATGAAATATAAAGAAGATTATGATGATAATAAAAATAATAAAAAAGCTTACAGGTAAAAAAAAACTTGGAAAAAAAAAACAAAACTAGTAATAACATGTTAAAAAAAAGGCATGTTGTCATACCCTAAACTTCAATGTTAGAACTTACAAGCATTGATTAAACATAGGGGATGCTTTTTCAGATTGATCAGAGTAATCTCAAACTACCTCAAACGATTTCTCTTAGATACTTTAATAAACAGTAAGAGAGAGAAATGAGGTATGCTAGTAATATAATTTGAAAAAGTTGGTTGCTAATACGTTTAAAGAGATTTTTGTTTTGTTTTGTCTTGTGTTTTAGATTGGCAGTTAGCTTAATAACTTATTCAGATAAAAGAATAGTCATCGAACTAAATACATAAATAAGCCAAAATGGTTGCCAGGGCTCATGTTACTCACTTACTGTGGTAGGATCTAAGAATGTCAAAAAATAAAAGAAAGGAAAAGAAAAAGAAAAAAAAATATTTGTCTTAAAAGACAGAGTACTTTCAGTTCAGCAAGCGTTTTTTGACTGCCAATCGTGTGCTGTACATTTCCAGGCACTTTCCGTTCTACTTGGGTGACAGCCACATAACTACCCTGTAACTCTTAGTTGCCCATCTCTAAAATAGAGCGAGGGAGAGAGAGGTGGCAATAATACCTCCTCGCCACTTTGTTATAAAGCTAGATTGAGGTATCATGAGAAAGCACTTGACAGCATGGGTGGTGTGCAGTAGCTTTTCAGTAAATGTTTGTGGAATCTGAATCTGAATCATGTAATTTTCTCTATTATTCTCAGAATAAGACTGGAGAACTTAATAAAATCTTATCCATATCCTTATTAGAAATAGGTATTGCCAGAGACAGAGGCAAACATTTTTTTGAGAAGAAATGTGATTTAAAAAAAGATAGCAAAGTTCAGAGAATAAAAATAAACTGTAACTTGAATTACGACACTTAAGTCTCAAATGTACCTAAAAGAATACATTTAACAATCTTAAAAAGAGCATAACTTTTCTTGCTTTTTTTTTTTATTATTATACATTGCTTTGGATTAAGATCGGAGTTATTTAAATGAAGCTGTCAGTTTCGTTTCTTATTTAAAGTAGTGAAGCTGCAGGATGCGGGGCTAGCACAGTGCTCTGTAATGCCAGAAGCCATAGAAAATCAGGACTAGTTCCCAATCATCCTATCCATGGTAAGCACACAGGCTGGTCATCTGAATCTGTGATCCTGGCTAGGGGAAAGTTAGGGGGAATTATAGCATGAAAACATGTCGAGGATACTTGTCTTTCTCTCTTTCTGTCTTTGACTCTCTTTCATAAAAGAAATAAAGAAATAAAATTCTAAAAAGTAATAGGTTCAAATTGCCTATAAATAAGCAAAGCATGTATTCATACTGCAGGTGACAAAATTGATCAATTTAGTCTTATGAATAAGAAACAAATATGCTAACTTATTATATGGCATGTGTTGACAACTCTGTAGTTATTATGTGTAGATTCAATTGTATCTTTATATGGGAGGCTCTGGTCCCATGAACACAGTGAGTTGTCTTAAAATTTTTTTTTTACCTTTATTTATTTTAAATTTATGCTCCGCTTGCTTCGGAAGGGATTTGAGACAGTGTGCCAAATTCAATAATTTAAATTTGCAATAAGACACAAACATAACAAATAAGTCAATAAATTCCGTAAAATAACTTAGGTAACCTATGCTTATCAGTTTCTGGAAAAATCTACTTAGTTTCTTGAGGGGAAAAATAGACTTGATTTCCTCTTTTTCATTTTTGCGTCCTTGGAGCCTTCTTAGGGAACTCAGAGCTATTTGAGTTGTCACTTGTAAGTACACTAACTCATATGAGGTGACAGGACAGAGGACTTTTATTTAGCTCATATGTGCCCCTGAAATTCCACTGAGGCATATTGTTAATATGGATCTTATGTCAACAAACATTTATTGAATACTTAACATACTGAGCAATGGGGCACAAACTAAGGATGTAAAGATGAGAAAAATAGAGTCCCTGGCCATCAGGAGTTTTTGGTCTAGGGGTGAAATGAAGCTGCCCACAAACATTTAAAATATAACCTGATCAATATTGCAGGAGCAAAGGAAGAGCATTTGTTTATCTGTCCCTAAATGGAGAGAAAATCTGAAGAATAAATGGATGGTGTGAAGTTTTCCACCGGAGAGGCACCTTGGACAATCATCCCAGTTCATGCAACAAGTTCAACATATTGACATTACCATGGTGGAGAGAGAAGTTGGAGTCAGATTTGAAATGTTCCCCAAAGCCCCACTGAAGCAATGGCCTTTATCCTGACATCAGTGAGGAATCACCAGATTTCAACATGGTCTTAAACAAAATATTTCCCTAAATGAAGGTAGATAGTGTGAAAAAAAATGTACTATAGTTAGAGAGTCAGAAAGAGGTAGACACAGAACTTTAAGAGGAAAAGAACTAAAATCCTGAATAAAATAATGGTTGTAGGAACAGAAATACATAAGACGAGAGTCTGGGATTATTCATTAGGCAGAAACACACACAGACAACTATGTTCTTAAAAACATATTTTTGAAGTTTTCTTATTTATTTATTCCATAATCAAGGGAGGAGGGATGGAGAGGCAGAGAAAGAGCTTCCTGAGCAGGGTCTTCATGCCATAATACAACCTCGGCCTCAGCCAGCTCTGGATGGTGTGCATGTATGCACCTGGCGTAGTCAGGGAAATCTCTGGATGCAAACCAAGAACCATTCCAGGTGAGTCCATCTCACAGAACACTGCATTTTACCACTGTGCCACCCAATTACATTCTTTCACATTGACTTTTCCCTTATCTTGAGGTTGCTCTCTTACGATTAACATCGTCCGAGCCTAAACTAAAGTATCATTAAGCAATAAAGTGATTCCTACTGCAGTAATGGCAGTGCCTTTGCAGCAATTATCTCACTGCTTTGCTCTCTTGCCAACTTCATCAATCTAGTTCTGAAACAGATGAGATGCAAACACCAAAACCATTAGTATTTATCTCTTTTTAAATTCCCAGAAAGCACTGAGAGATGTGTTGCTGCCAGAAACTAGTCACTATGTCCCATGTTTTTGCCCAAGAAATGAAAACAATTGATAGATTTTAATCATCGTGATTGAAAATAGGAAAACCATAAAAAGGTATCTAGCATTAGGAAAGGGGCCTCGTAGTTAAATTCAAACTACCAAGTTTATACATATAACTTTGTTTAGCTCTTAAAAGTAGTCTCAGAATTGAAGCAATAATAAAGCAAAATAGAAAAAAATGCTGGTAAGTACTGTAGCTGATGGTGTATAAATGTTCACATTGTTGTTTCTCTACTCTTGGGTGTGTTAAATATTTTCCACAACATACAGGTTTTAAGAAGTGTTTAGGCAATATTGTGTGTGGTGAGTATCCATAATTAGAAAAATCTTTTTTATTAAGTTATTTGATTGATTTATTTAGTCTCTGGGTTTGTGGATCTCTGAAATTCACATGGCAAGCTGCATTTCATTGCTCTACTGTCCTGAAAACACTCCCAATTATCTCTTGCTACAGAAAGTAAGAATACAATCAGATTCAATTTAAGATAATGATAATGACAGAAAATAATCATTTTTCTGTCTGAGTAACTTGCTTGAAGGAAAAACAAATCTTTTGTGTACCAGAGAGCTATTAACTTATCTAATGACATCATTTACATTTTTATATATTTATTTCTCAACTTGTTTCAAATTGATGTAGTCCATGATATATATTAGAATGACCTTTAATCTAGAAGACAGAACATATATCCCCAAATAACATAATCCAAACCCAGAGAATAATTTTCACAAGTAACTTAAAATATAATTGCATTTCACATTTTGCTTACTAATAGAATTTTTTAAATGGTGATGATTTATTAGTATTGCTTTTTAGGTCAAAAAGTCTTATAGACAAAATCCAAAGTGAAGGTTATCTTAAGACCGAAGAAGATAGTGTGAATTAACTTTTTCTTTGTCAGAAAACATTTCAAAACACACTAAACTAGACTTAAGCATGGTAGACTTGGGACCAGCAGATGGCATAATGGTTACATCATTGGGCTCCCATGTAGTTGATCATGGTTCGAGTCCCGAACCTGGTGGCTTAAACTCATGCTGGGTGCGTGTGCATGCGTGCTCTAGATCTTGAGAGGAGAATGGAGGAGAAGGGATTGTGGCATGGCCATCCCCCCCAGGAGGTGATTTCTCGCTTTCTGTCTCCCTGTCTCTTTGTATTTCTGGTGAGCACATGTGTTCTATAGCAAAAACCTCTCCCTCCAGAAAAAAAAAAAGAAAAGAAAAAAGAAAAAGAATTGTAGACTCAGCAACAGATACTATAAATGACTCCACTAAAATGGATTCTGCTAGCGGTAAACCTCAGTGTACATTAGAAGGGAGAGAGAGAAATGATCAGCCACAGCCTTATTAATGGCCTAGAAGACTCAAATGCAGTATTTTGTTTTCCAAATCTATAATCAGAATAAAAATAAAGCGATACTGAGACCATGTCAGTTAGATGAGAGGTATATCCCAGATCAGATTATAAATTTATCAGATTTGAATACATGCTGGGAGTTTTTGCTTGGAATTCAAAAAGCATGTTTCATGAAAATAATCTTCCACGTGGTTGCTTGGGTTCCAGAAAAGTCCACAGACCTCTTTAACATGTAGTGTGTTCGCAGTGTGCACTGGCAACGCTGTTGGAGTGCGACGCCAGCCTTCTGCAGTGCTCAAACTCAATGGCTTCCTCTTACCCCAAGAGTAAATCTCAAACTGCGCATTCCATCCCACAAAATCATTCCGTCTCCTCCTTCCCAGGACTCATCTTACACTACTCTTTCTTCACCGTCTATGCTGTGCTCATACTGGTCTTCTCTGAGACCCTTGAATAAACCAGATTCATTCCCACTTGAGGATGTGTGCTGTTTTCTCACTTAGAATGTATTTCTCCCTGACTCTGTCAGACATTCAGAAAAATGTCACTGGATACACTTGCCTAGTGGATTCACCTTCATTATTAGACCTACTCTGACACCCAGTAGGAATCAGCCACCTTGTCATTCTATTAAAACATTATCATGTTTTAATTCTTTGTACAGCAAAACAAAACAAAACACAACTACCACCTGATATTCTCTAGAATTTCCTTATACCTTCTCTGTCCCCCAGCTAATATGTAAGTCCCAAGGAGAAACTTTGTTCATAATTACCTCCCATACCCTGAAACAGGCTAAGTGATAATGGTAGGTCCTCAATGTGTGCATGCATGAAATAAATAATGACTCTACAGAGCTAATGTATGTAGTAATAGAGACCGTAATGGATGACACCAGAACATCATTCAGATCTTCATCTGAGGGAGCCAGGACCACATCTTCTGTTTCATCCCTGATGATTTCAAAGTGCTAGAGTTGCTTCCCACATGCTGAGATAAAGGAAGCAGTGCTAGAGTTCTGGACCTGAATACAGGGGGCGGGATGTAGGATTAAGAATGTACCAAGGGTTAATGAGTGGGAGTGGAGAGTGGTCTGGGGCAGAGCTACCCCTCCTTTCCCATTTTGCCTCTACCCTTTTCTCCCCTTCACACTTTCTGTTCTCACTGAACAAAACAATGGCTAGCAAACAAGTCTGGGAAGCAGCATTAATTGGCCAGCAATGGATAACTCTTTTCTCCTTCTTTATTCTCTCCTATCCTTCCTCTTTCCTTTTCTTTCTCCTTTCCTGCTTCCCTCTCTCCTCCCTCTACTTTCTTCTGACCCTTTTCTGAGTTTTGCAACCTCCAGTTAGCTTTGGTGGTGGTGAAGTTGAAAGGACAGCACGAGCACCACATCTGGCATGCAGAAAGCACACAGGCATGCTCGTTGACTGAAAGACCAGCCTGCATTTTGCAGTCTGCGGAATCTAGAGGGGATATTTCCCTACTTATTGCAGCATATGCCAAATAAGACAGAGTCTAAAGCTTTTCCTAAATCAAGATAGATTACTTCTCTGACGTCCTCTAGGCACTAACAGGTTTGGCACTTGGCTACTGACAGGAATTTGAATACTTGAGTATGATTTATTTTTTCTTTCTTTGTATATATGTGTGTGTGTGTGTGTGTGTGCAAGCTGACAGTATTGATTAGAGATTCACTTTTTTTTTAGAGGTTTTTGCTTTAGGGCATGTATGCTCACCAGAGAGAGAGAAAGACAGTGAAAGGGAAAGTGAGAAATCACCTCTCCAGGGGGGGTAGCCACACCACAATCCCTTCTCCTCCATTCTCCTCCTGGGACCTTGGATACACATGCACATCTGCCCAGCGTGATTTTCAAGCCACAAGGTCTGGTACTTGAACCGCAATCGGCCATGTGGGAGACCAGCAACATAACTACTACACTATCTGCTAGCCCTGAGATTCACTTTAATTGCTAGAGTGCATGTATACTCATCAGATAGACAGAGGGAGAAAGTATCACCAAATGGGCGTGGTCATGCCACAATCTCTTCATTTCTCCATCCTGTTGGAATCTGGAGCATTTATGCACACGCACTTGGTGTGTTTTTCAAGGCAGCAGTGCTGGGATTCAAACTACTTGAGACCATATGGGTTCCTGCTCCTTAATCATTAGGCTACAGGGCTGGCCTGAGACTCACTTTTAAGAGACTTAAAATTAAGAATTCCAAATAGAAAACACTGTGTTGCACAGTTTTAGAAGAACATATTTTCATACTAAATAGGTAAAACCTACTCTTATGTGCATATTTCTAAATCTAGTATTAAACATTTTGGTGAAAAAAATCCAACTTTTTCCTTTCAGGAAAGGTACTAGGAATTCTTTCATTAGGTACTCATATGCTTCTAATAGTCACTAAAGATTGAAGATTCAGCGACAAAGTTTAGTGGCACAGGGTAACTGTTTCGATGTCAGACGTTATTTGCCCCTATGGACTAGGCTCTGACTTGCTGTTTGAATGCACTCTTCAGCCCTCCTCTTTCTCCTTCCCAGTGGCTGTGGAAGATGAGAGACGCTGCCTCAGCAGGTCTCTGTCTCCATGGCCATGTCAAGGGTATATTTCCTAACTCTGGGCCCCAGGGGAAGGCACTGGCTCGCTTAGCAGCTCCTTTGCCTTTATAGTCTCACACAGTGACCTCACAGAGCACCTGCCTTACAGCACATCATTAAGGAGGTGGGAAGCCACATGCCTGCTCACTTTTCCCAATAAGAGGCCATCTGGGAGCCAGTTGCATTAACTTTGTCTTGTCAGCAAAGTTCCTCTTCAGAACAGTGAGAAAACATTGTCAAAAGCCACATTTTGTTTGGTCTACAATTAAAGCCAATTTGAGTGTTTGAGTCTTTGGTAAAATCTCACAAGGGTGAAGTTGGGATTCATAATGATTTTTAGGTCTCTATCCAGAATAATTTTTAACTTCTTTTTTTTGTGTGTGGGTTTTGCCTTACGTACTGCCCCCCCCGCCCCCATGCTGTGAACAAAGCAGAATGAAGGACTTGAGAAAGATGTTTGGAAGTTGCAGTGGTCACTCCAGCTGTCTGCTGGCATCCATTCTGCTATGACCTGTGTGGCAGCTCGTGATCTGGGTGGGATTCACTCCTCTGTGTGTTCAGAGGGAAAGCTTGATTGGGCAGAGTCTGTCAGGGCAGACCCATCCGCTTGGCTATATGGCCCAATTCAAACTTAATGATATGTGAGTTTTTGTGAAGGGGTAGTCTTGCTTACTTTTCAGAGAGCTGCTCAAGGAAATGATCTCTTCCTGGATGTAGGGGTGCACAATAGTGTGTCTGGAATGTCAGATCCAGTCTGCTTCCATGTGGGGTGTTTCATCTGAAGACAAAGCCAAAACATAGAGGAAGACACAGCTGAAGGAGCTCAGGAAAACGGGATGGAAACACTGGGGCTGCTGGCCCCTGCAGACCTCAGTTATATGCACCAACCAGCCTCCTGTGATTATGCAATCCAGAAGAGAAGAATCTCCGGTTACCCCCAAGAGACAACACTCTAAAAATTGTAGCATTTGTGTTAACTGGAATAAAAAGGCTTATTTTAATGTTCATTTGTCAGCAACACTGATCAGAAAGAGTTGCCCCAGAATGGCAGGTGGCATAATGGTTATGTCCCACATAGTTAACTGCAGTTCGAGTCCCAGACCTGGTGACTCAAAACTCATACTGGGTGCATGCGTGTGCATGCCTGAAATCCCAAGGGGAGAATGGAGGAGAAGGGACTGTGGCATGGTCATTCCCCTTGGGGGGGTGGTGGTGATTTCTTGCTTTCTCTCTCTGTCTCTCTGGTGAGTGCATATACCCAGTACAAAAATTTCTCTTAACAGAAAAAAAACAAAAAAAAAAAAAAAAAAAACAGAAAGAGTTGCTCAATGATTCATACAAAATAATTTTGTATGAATTGAAGGGGCAACTCTACCTTCAGTGGAACATAAGTAAGATCATTATTTGATATTTGATAACTTCAATAAGAATTCTGTACATCAGAAAAAATAGTTTAATTGGGTTCATTTTATAAGTTTATCTCAGATTGCTTCTTTTTAAAAATGTCTTTCTTTCATGAGATGAGACACACACACACACACACACACACACACCACACCCTAAACACAGTCTCACACCATGGTTCCCTACTTCAGTTTTCCAGGCTGGTCAGGATCATGAGCAAATTTGTCCTGTGTTTAAGGTTAACCAGGAAATCAAACACAGTTTTCACATGGACCCAGCATCACCTAAGCAGCATGCTAGCGCTGCACCACCAGCCAGCTCTTTTCTTCTTTTTTGATATAGGTTCCACTATTGCAATCCTCCTGCCTCAGCCTCCCAGCTGGGATGACAGGTTCACAGCTGCCATGACCAGCCTTTACGTTGGTTGACTGGGAGCCAAACCCAGGCCCCCTCTAGGTGGTTCCAGCCTGCAGAGCACAGTCTTAGCAGTGCATGAGCCCCTGTGTCTGAGCCTCAGGTTTCTTCTTAATACTAATTTAAAGATGTAGTTTATCTAATTTCAAAGTCATCATATCAGGCAACCATAGATAAAGCCAGAACATTAAGAAAAATTATTAAAAATATGTTTAGAGAAGATCAATAATTCGAATATTAGTTTATTTTCATTTTTCTTTTTCAAGAACTTTCAGAAATTTTGTTTTGCCTTGACAGAATTAAGTAGCAATCCTCTGGAAATAGCTATAAAAATCAATAGGTTTATTAATTAGAAGGATATCTATTTGTAAAAGAATAGTGGGTAACAGTTACTGTAGTTAAAAAAATTTAGAATATATTTTGCAAGTAAAGGAAATAGTCAAAAAGTTTAAGACATCCTTCCTCTTTCTTTTGTAAGGAATAGAAGTCGGCTGGGGAAAAAATTCGAAAGCCGTAACTTAGCGGAAGTACAGTAAATAATTGAAATCATTTGAAACTTTAATTGCATCCTACTCTGTAGGCATTTGGTTGCATCATTAGTCTTAGGGTGGAAAGAAAAGGCTGCCTTAAGATCAGCTTTGCAGAAATTGCTTAATAATTAATCCACCTTCTCAAAGGTGGCTAGAGCATTCAGTGAGTGAGATAGACTCTGTCTAAGGATTGCAGAACTGAATCATGCATATCTATTTTGGGTAATCTTGACTAAGTCTCAGTTTATTTCTTCTTTTCTCTGTAGAATGGGATTAGTAGTCATAACAGGTAACTTGGGCTTGCATCTGGGCAGGTAATTTTCATTTAAAAAGATTATATAAAACAGAACGCATTCCTCTTTTCAGGCCTACCAGTGCTAAAACATTATTTAATTGAGAAAAAAAATTTAGGTTTAATTAGTGTCCATGAAGATGTCAGAGAAACTCCGTTGGTGCTTAGCTTTCTGTAGTTTCATTCATGAATATGTTTTGATCATAATTGCTCTGCAGGTGTCATTCACTCATGAATGAATGAATAAATTGACACTACTCAATATAGTCTAAAAATACTGTATATTAAAAGGTATTATGTGTTATAGTATAAGAAAGAAAAATATCAGAATTAAGTTGTTCCCATAAATCTTAGATTTATATTTTTGGCCAGAGACTCTCCTGGGATTGTGGGCATGTATCACACATTCCAGGATGATTTTTAAACCACCAGGGCCAGTACTCAAACCACAGTTGGCCATGTGGGAGTTGAGCACCTTAATCACCACGCCACCCCACCTGCTGGCCTCCAGACATGCATTTGTACAGTTGCTGTAAGTTGACATCAATTGTCTCTGTGGTTCCTAGTGGCCAAAACAAAGAAGTAAACAGGATCAGTTACATGCCATTCAAAGTCCTTGAGATAAAAGAAAAACAACTATTCAGACAGTTCTCAGATTTTGTAGCCAAGAGACCTGGGGATAATTTCTGATTGGTCTTCATGTATGAAACAACCATAGTGAACTTTGCCAGTTTAATGTGGCTCTTTACCAAAACAGTGAAGTAAGGTGAAGTAAGACTAAAGCATATTTAAACACAAATAATTCATAAAGGTCCAAAGCAATACAGTTTAAGCGTGCAGTTGTCTAATAAGGAACATTTAACTATGTCAGTAGACGGAACTCAGTTTAGAATCAGAGAGACTAATGTGGATGCTAGTCTACTTCCTCGCTGTATGACCTCAGACAAGTAACTCCATTTCTCTGTGCCACATCTGCAAAATGAAGGTAATTAATAGCTACACATGAAGGGACCAGCAGATGGCATAATGATTACGTCACTGAACTTCCACATGGTCAACTGTGGTTTGAGTCCCAGACCAGGAGGCTTAAATCTCACACTGAGTATGTGTGTACACATGCCCAAGATTACAAAAGGTAAATAGAGGAGAAGGGATTGTGGTGTGGCCATTCCTCCGGGGGGTGATTTCTCACTTTCTATCTATCTCTCTCTGTCTCCCCAGCAAGCACACATGCCCTATAGTAAAAATCTCTTTAAAAAAGAGAGCTACACATGATATGTTACAAACACACAATTAGGCAATAAGAGCTTAAAGGATGTTTGATCTTGTTTGTATGGTAAGTTCTGTCTAAAGAAAACATTTAGAATTAACTGGAGAATTAAATATATATTCTTCAAGCATTTCTTCCTATGTTCAACTCTCATAAGAGGCGTTTATTGAGGAGTAGTACAACAGAGAGGTTAGTGGTGGTTTCTGCCAAGAATCTGGAGTGTAGATGTGAACTGACTACTGAGTAAGAGGAGAGGGTGGAGGTAAAGTCCTCTTACTTAAACTCATGCCTTAAAGAAACAGCTGCTCAATAATAGCAGAAAGGTTGGCAGTGGCAGTACGCAGAAACAGTGACAAAATCCTCCCCAGAAAACAGATCTCTCTGCCCCAATGGATACATAGTGACTGAGTCCCTAGAGTTCTCAGGGTGCATCATAACCTCAGAAAATTTGGCTCAGAAAGTTTTAAAGCAAAAGTGACACCAACTGTTTATGTGGTCACAGAGATTGTTCACAAAAAAGTTACCTAAAGAACATATCATTGGGACCAGCAGTTAGCGTAATGGCTATGTCGCTGGACTCCCACGTAGTCGACAATGGAGGAGAAGGGATTGCGGCGTGGCCATCCCCCCTGGGGGGTGATTTCCTGCTTTCTATCTCTCTGTCTCTCTCTGTCTGTCTGGCGAGCGCACGCGCCCTATAGCAAAAACCTCTCCAAAAAAAAAAAGAAAAAAAAAAAAAAAAAAAAAAAAAAGAACATATCATTTAAAATAGCATCAGATAAATATAGTAGCAAACACTCACAGATGAAATTATTGCAAATATTGTGTACTGATAATCTAAGACTCATAGGCATTTATGACTGTAATAATTTGATTTTTCATTTAAAATAAATTTAAATTATTTTCAAAGGGCAAGTGAGATGATCCATTTTAAAAATAAAATTCCTTTGAATGAAGAAAGCAATAAACTACAATTGCTTTGCTGTTTCACAAAAGAAAAAAAGAAAGCACTGATTATTTGGTTAACTTAGTTACACGAAGAAAATTATTAGAGATTAGTGATTTCTATCTTTTGATCTCCCACTTTCTCACTGGTTTTTTTACTTGTGGTCTCATGATCTGAGGTATCTGCAGTAAAGGAAAGATGCCTTCTTTGATTATAAACTCTACAAAGACAACATCTTACATTTGTTGTGTTTTGCTATTGTTATAGTCCCAATAGACAACTGTTACTAGCTTGTGGTAGGTACTAATAAATCTTTGTTGAATAAATAAGTAAATAAATGAACTAGATCTCCTGGAATGCCAACTTCATCATTTGGTAACACTACGCTTGATGAGTAAGAACTGACTGTCTCAGAATGTTTCCGTGGACATTTGAAATGTACTGTCCAGTGCTTCAGTGAAGATCTAATCATTAGTTTACATCTATTAAAAATAGTTTTTGATGGTAATAAACTATTCAAATGTGCTACTAATCAAAACATTCTTAACATTTTCTGGGCCACAGATTCTGCTAGTCCAAGACTTGTTAATATTTTCTTGGCAATAAATTATTTTGGGATCTCTTCTCAAAATGATATTTTTTATACAGAAAATAAAAAGCATATGGTTATAAGATAAATGATCAAAAATAGTGTAATGCAGTTAACAAACCATTAAAAATAAATATGTGCTACAGTGGTATCCAAGAGTTTTTGTTGACAAACTAAAAAACACAAAAGTTTTAAAATGTAGGTAAGTAGATTTTATTTTTAAGGCCATCAATATAAAAGTTGTTGTAGCCTTGCTCTAGTAAGAACATTAAACTGTACCATGGTCTTTGACTCATCTTCTTCCATATACTGACCAGTAAGAAATTGTTGATGAGGAAGACTGGAAAGATATGTTGAAGGTGAAGTTACTGATGCTTTACAAATGACTTCATCTTTAGGTGGCTGAACAATATGAGAATCTGAACTGCCCCATAGTTGGCCAGTATACAACACAGGAGCGTACGTGGGCAGAAAAACGGAAACCATGTGAGACCTACCAATAGTATAATAATGAGTACGTTTTTAAAGTAGATGAACATAAATAATGCTTACAGAGACATGTGCAGCAATCATAATGAGAACATATGAAGATATTCATATATAAAAATGTGATTTCCATTGATTATAAAGTTATAAATTCTACCAACAACTTGGCGATTCCCACTTTCATACTAGAAGTGAATACTAAATTTTAGTTAATGGCTAGTAAATTTCAGTTAACAGAGAGAGAGAAGCTTTCCTTTTCTCCTGAGAATAAGGAACTGTAGTACACCATAAGCTTCTGAAGATTAGAAGACTCAAATAGGGGGGTTGGCAGGTGGCGTGGCAACCAAGGGCACTGGCCTCCCACATGGCTGACTGCAGTTTGAGTCCCAGACCTGGCGCCTTGCTTTCTCACTTTCCCTTTCTCAATCTCACTCTGCCCCTCTCTGGTCAAATTTAAATAAATAAATAAATAAATAACGTTAAGATAAAATAGCTCTTAAAAAAAAAGAAAACAAAAATCAAATAGGTCTTGGTACTCTAAGCAACATCATGCTATAATTTTCTTCATAGTCCAGGCAAAATTATTTTTTATATAAAAATTTATCTTGGAAACCAGCAGATAGTGTAATGGCTATGTCGCTGGACTCCCACGTAGTCGACCGTGGTTCGCATCCCGGACCCAGTGGCTTAAAACTCACGCCAGGCGCGTGTGCGTGCGTGCCCAGGATCCCGAGAGGAGAATGGAGGAGAAGGGATTGCAGCGTGACCATCCCCCCTGGGGGGTGATTTCTCGCTTTCTGTCTCTATGTCTCTCTCTCTCTGTCTGGCGAGTGCACGCGCCCTATAGCGAAAACCTCTCCAAAAAAAAAAATAATAATAATCTTTCCATGCCCTACCCCAATTGGATGAGTTTGATGGCAGCAAAACCATACAAGCTAGTCAAAATATCAAGTGGCCACAGCTAACAGTAGAACTAATTTGCAAAAGTCACTAAAAGAAAGATTTCCAGTGTTTCTCATTCCTGGGGCTTCCTACTGACTCTGGTTCTATACAGTAGAATAGTAAAGATGGGTTCATAATATATGATCCATGGACACTAATGTCAGGTGCAGAGATAAGAGGTCCAGGGGATGAGAGCTATGAAGTAGCAGCATTCTTTTAGAAATGCAGAATCCTGGGCCCCGCTCTAGATTTACTGAACGAGAATTGACCTTATTTATTTAGTTTTAGTTTTAGTGTCTTTCCATATGGTGTGTGTGCACCCCCTGGAGAGAGATGGAGGTAGTGAGGGGAGTGAGAAATCTAAGCCTCTCTCAGGGGGTGGGGTGGGGATAGTCATGCTTTAATCCCTTCTTCCCCACTTTCCTCTTGGGATTTAGGGCATACAGGCAAACACATCCCGAGTGCTTTTCAAGATGCAGGGTCCAGGACTTCAATTGCAGAGTCGGCCATGTGGGATCCAGCTCCCTTACACTATACATTGCCTTCCTGTCCAGAATTGGGTTTTTTTTCTTTTGAGAGGTTTTTGATATAGGGTGTGTGTGTTTGCCAGAAAGACAAAGAGAGACAGAGAGATAGAAAGCGAGAAATCACCCCCCAGGGGGGATGGCCATGCTGCAATCCCTTCTCCTCCATTCTCTCAGGATCTTGGGCATGCACGAACATGCAACCAGTGTGAGTTTAAGCCACCGGGTCTGTGACTCGATCTGCAGTCAACTACATGGGAGTCCAGCGACATAGCCATTACACTAACTGCTGGTCCCCAGAATTGGCATTTAAACTAGATCTCCAAGTAGTGTATGTACACAGAAATGTGTGATGAGCTGTATCACTTGGTGAAGTGCTTAGGGCAGGTGAGTACTACTTTTGATAGATCACCTAAGCCTCTCCCCCCATGATGGCCTCCTTCTCCTAAACACACTCCTCTATAGACTTTCTTCCTAAGTGAAGCTTACTTTATTTGCACATAACCTTAAAATTATACAATCATTAAGATTAGGAAAGACCCAGTATCTCTAGCAACTGGGAGAGGTGCCAGTTCCTTGAATTTAGCTGAACTTCTCCATTTGGACAAATTCCAGCTGTGAACTTGGCCTGTTGGTCAGTCACAAGAACATAAGCATTCTATTGTACTTCCTTTGGTCCAGTGTGTATTTCTCAAGGCCTTACTGAAAACTATGTTCTTCAGAATTCACTGACAACACATATTTCATTTAGTATGTTGTTCTTTGGTACAACCAATTTCCCTTTTGATTAGTACTAATCAAATTTCCCTCATGAATGAGCAACTTTTAAAATGTATATTCTGCAAAATGAAGTTCATCTCCACCTTCCCCCATATCGTTCTCTACTGACTCTCACCATCAGGTCTCTTGGACTTCGTTGTTAAGACAAACAGGCCCAGTTCTCATATGGTTAATCACATCACAAAAGTTTGTATTAAAGTCCTTTATTTGGAGTCAAAATGCATATTCTAATAGAAATGATGAAAGTGATGGTTGATTTTCTAAAGTAACAAAGCAAAAAACTTATCTAATCTTTAGTGTAGTTGTTATTGTTCAGTATTTAGTATAGTTGTTACTGTTCAATATTGTTGCAGTATCAGTAACAAAACAAGAGGAAAAAATGAATGACTGAAAAAGAAGTCATGTTGTGGTAGAGACTGGAAGATTGGAGGGCATAAAAGCATTAAAAATAGTTATGTACACTGGAGACAGGGAAGGAGGGTGGGAGAAGGACAGATATAAATGCATCCTGGCCCTAAAGGATGTCACTCAGGCCTCTTGGTCCTTCAGGCATTTGCATGAATCAGAGGGGAAAAAAAAAAAACAAATAAACAAAAAAAAAACACTCTTGTCATGATTTTTGTGAATTTCTGATATATTTCTCTTTTCCCTACCCCTTTGAATTCCTGTACTTTAATCAGTCCTATTCTGATTTCCATTAAAAAATAAAAATTAAAAAACGCTGTTAGCAAGCAACTTAGGGTACTTGTTTCTTAACTGAAGACCTAGAAGCGTCACTGGGGAAGAATCAACTGTACATCTCATCATTCTTTGCTCCAGCTGCAGAGCTTTCTCCCCAGACACAGGATCCCCCAGGAAGTGTCTGCCCACTGTCATTTCTGCCCTGCCTCAGCTTCTGTCAAGTTAGCACGGTTGCTGTGATTCCCCTTCCTGGCTCTCTAGGATTACCTCTTCCGGTCTCTCTGGGATCTACTTACTAGTTCATTCCCTTGCCCTTCAGGCCGCAGGGTGTGAGATTCCCTGGCTTTGATAGCGCTGAGTTGCTACAGCATGATCTCATGCAGATTTTACATCCTGCTCACACTTTCTGAAGAGTCCCTTTATGAAACTGGAAGCCAGTTATCCAACTGGTGCATGCCTCCGTGGGTTTTACCTTATCAAGTTGCTCCTGGGTTATGACCCAGAAAGAGAGTAAATTACATCAAGCTATTATGAGAGGTTTTGCTAGATAGTAAACATCTAAAAAATAGGTTTCCTTGAGTGTGATCTTTTCAGCTCAGTAGTTTGGCTAAACGAGGCCAACACTGTTACTGAAGAAGCAAAGAACAGCATAGCTGGACCTTGAAAACACGATGCTAAGTAAACTAAGTCAGCCACCAAAGACCATGTATGAGGCCATTTTCACAACATGCCCAGAAGAGGCAAAATCATAGAGACAGAAAGTGGATTAGAAGTTGTCACGGCTTGGGGAGAGAGGAATGGGGAGTGATTGCTAATGGGCACAACTCTCTTCTTGGGGTGATGAACCTGTTCTAAAATTAGATAGAGGTGATGATTGAACCAGTTTTGAATATAGTAAAACCACTGAATTGTAAACTTTAAAAGGGTGAATTTATGGTATATAAATTATATCTAAATAGAGCTACTATTAAAAATTTAAGTCTCGAGAGCTTAAAAATCAGGTTAATTCACTTCTTTCATAATACAGCAAGACAATTTTCTATTTTCTTAAATTGTATTTTTAAATGAGCTGGATAAAGATCAATCTTCATTTATTTTATAATTTTTGCCCTTACATTCAGTCTATAAAGGCTTGAATTTAGGGGCACTTATAAAGGAAGGGTAAAAGATATAACAATATTTTGTATTCCAATTTTTCAGTTACTCCATTCACATGTCCAAGTGATTGCTGAAATAAAATTGAAGACCTCTGGAGAAGGATGCATCTGACCTTTCTCTTAGTCCTCTGTCCCCCTCTTGCCAATCAGTCCTTCCTTTGGGGAAACCAACCATGATGCAGGTTTCAGATCCTGGTTTTAATTCTGATTTGGGAGGTGAATATAGACAATATATTCTACTCAGCCTCATGGAATCTCAGTGCTAATGGCAGAAGAAGCAATTGTTTTTCAGTAGCAAGGTTTCTGAAAAAAAGAAGAAACCAAGTAAACTCATTGAGCCTAAAACGTTGATTTCTGCAGGAACAAAACAAGTACAAACTTGGCCCAGAAGGGGAATCGATTTTAATGAATGTGAAGACAGTCTAAGAACAGAACGCCTCTGAGATACTTGTAATGAATTGATTAAAACAAATTGAATGGCTCTTTAAAAATTGAATCAGTTACTTTGAAAATATCTCTATATAGACATGGTTTCAGTAACTTAGCCCTCAAAATGGAAGTGTTAGTTGGGGTCTAGCAGAGAGGTTTATTATCCTTTGAGAAACAAGTGAAAATTAAACAACTGATTTCATGTGGGATCCCAACCTATGCACAACTCTTACAATAAATATTGGAAGGTATTTGTCATGGAAGGAGGATCTACAAACTAGCTAATCAGAGGAAAGAAGCTTCAATGACACCCTGCTCTTATACATCACTGTAATATGTATTAGAACTGTAAGAAAACAATCTTCTTTAAACATTCTTCTTTATGTTTCAGTTACTTAAAAAAAAAACTCTTAAGAAGATCTATTTGGAATAAGAGACCAGTTTTGGATAAAGAAGACTGTTTTATTATTTTTATTAATATTTTACTTTCCCTGTTGGTCATATCTAGAGACACCTGGGTGGTTTCAATGTCATAAGGGATTTGTAGAGCAAACACAGATGCTGTTTTT
Organism: Tupaia tana; assembly: GCA_026018925.1. Taxonomy (NCBI): domain Eukaryota; kingdom Metazoa; phylum Chordata; class Mammalia; order Scandentia; family Tupaiidae; genus Tupaia; species Tupaia tana. The sequence goes on from JAKSZU010000008.1 coordinate 40,814,587, forward strand.
GGCTAATTACTATTGCTAGAGGGTAAATGTACTTGCCAGAAAAAGAGAGAGACAGAGAGAGAAGCACCCTCTGGTGGGATATGGTCACACCACAATACTTCCCCCATTTCATTAACCTGTCAGGATTTTATGCATTCATGCCCAGCATGTTTTTCAAGCTACTGGGTCTGGGAGTTGAACTGCAGTTGGCCATATGAAATCCGATTCCTGTATGCACTGTGTTTAACCACAAGACTATAGGGCTGACTCAAAGACACTTATGTTCAATGGGAAAAGTATTTGCACTTGAAAGTAATAGTGACCAAAAAGTCAAGGAGAGATTTTAAGTGACAATAGGGCAGAAAATGAAAGCTCTTGTTTCCTAAAGAGTGAGAACCCTAGAAGAAACTAAAAGGGCTCTGAGTTGAGACAATTATTGATAATCTGTCACTGGTTTTAATCAAGATTAAAACACAAACTAAGCATTGTTCAGTTATTTTTTTATTTTTTTATTTTTAGAGAGAGATTTTTGTTATAGGGTGCATGTGCTCCCTGGAAAGAAAGAAAGAGACAGAGACAGAAAGCGAGAAATCAGCCTTCCGGGGGGATGGCCAGGTCGCAATCTCTTCTCCTTCATTCTCCTCTTAGGCTCTTGGGCATGCATGTACGTGCTCCCAGTGAGTTTAAAGCTGCTGAGTCTGGACCTGAACTACGGTCAACTACATGGGAGTCCAGTAATGTAACCCCTATACCATCTGCTGGTCCCAGTTTAGCTTTTTATAAACCTCATCGACAATTATTCTTTCTGTTGTTTTAGGTTAATACACAAATGGAGTATTTTTTAAAGAGAATTTTAAATAGAAGCTCTATTCCTAATTCACTATGTGTGGAGCCATTATAAAAAGGGAAAGTCTGGTCCTCTAACCCAGACAAGAACTCCTTGCCTCAATTCTTCCTTGGCAACCCATGTTCCAGGACCCCTTTCTTCTTCTTAGAGACTTTGGTTTTCCTTCCCTGTTCTTCAATAATCTTTCTGTTTTGATATAGTAGAAAAAAACAAAAAAACAAAAAACAAAAAAGAAGTTCAGGAATGGAAGGAACCAGACCAGACATGGGAGGAAAGGTGATGTGAAGATGTATAAAGAGACTACCATGTACAGATGGAAAGGTAGGCCTTCTGGAGAGGGCCCAATTCCTCCTCAATGGTGTCTTCTTTCTGGGTCTTTATTTGACAAAAGGAGCAAACAAGTAAAGAGGATTGCAAAGGTTTGAGTGTCCCCTACAAAACAGGATGTGGGGCTTTAAGAGGCAGTTAAATCATGGAGACATTACTTTCATGAATGGATTAATAGCATTATGGCAGAAAGGTTTAATTCTCTCGAGTGGGTTGTTATGAAGTGTATCAGCTCTTCCTATTTTTCTCTCTTGCTGGTTCACTCTTGTACTTTTCACCTTCCTCCATGTTAATATGCAGCATGAAGACCTTCACTAGAACTGGGTGTCAAGTTCTTCCATATTCCAGGCTGCAGGACTGTGATAGACAAATCTCTTTCCCTTATTAATTACCCAATTTGAGGTATTTTTTTAATAGCTAAAGAAAATGGACATAGACCCTAATCACGGTCATGGAGGCTCTGCACTGATGATCTAATACTTCCTGAAAGATGCCACCTTGTTATACATTGGGGACTTGGTTTTAACACATGGATTTTAAGCATCTAATTATAATTATTATTATTTTATGTAATGGAAAATGCATTCATGTGCATGAGAGAGATCCTGTCTAGTCATTGATAGGGTCTTATCACACCACAGTCTCATTTCCCCAGCCCTTAGCTCTTGAGGTTCTTGGGCACCCGTGTGTTTCTGGGATTTTTTTCAGTCAACCTGGGGAAGGGAACCCGTGTTCAGTTAAGTGGCTCACAGCACTGCAGTCTAGTACACTGTGGACAGCGCCACCTAGGCTGGGCCTAAGAACGTTACTTTTTTCAAAGAGAGTTTACAAATAGAAGGTCCATCCTATGTAAGTCTGTAATACTAAAATACATTCTTAATTTGAAATATTAGCTGATAAATTCTGACTTTGGGATACTTTTCAGAAAGTCTATTAAAATACCGTCTTAACAAATGTTAGAATGATAACATTTTCTTTTTAAAAAGGAACTGATGCTCATTTAATCCTTGGTATTATGGAGAACTGAGTATGTAAGTCAAAAGATGTTGATATGTACTTTAGAAAAATTGGTTTTCTTTGAAGAGACTTTCCATTTTGAGTGTGTATTAAGTTATAGCATATCTTGATTGTGATTTTCAAACTGTGTGTCTCAGATTTTGTATGTGTGTGTGTGTTTTATGGATGGAAATGTTTAATGAGTTTGGGTTGATTTTAGGGTCTTTAACATGTTTGAGTAGAAAACAAGACACAGATACTTTAACAAGAAAACCAACAGCTATAGTTGTTGTATGTTAGATTTCAGACACAAACTTTTCAATCTGAAAAAGAATTTATTACCAGTACAATTCCTGAACACTGTAACTTCCAACACAATAGGAATGCTTTCTTTTCCCAGGAACAATGACATACTGGCTTAAATCAGTCTCTTAAGCATTGGAATACTTATCAACTTTCTCCTTTGGAAAACCTGGAGCAGCGCCTGAGATCCTTGGTGTGATTTACCATTGTTTGTATTTTAATCATATTCCAGTGGGATACAGCCACTTAGCTAAAATCACATCAGCACTTCCTATAGTAGTTATTGAAAACTAAGCACACAGGCAGAAGTGTTGCTATCTGCTGCATTGGTTGGACTCTCGTAGCCTGTAATAAATAAATAGATGTATTTTGATGCTTCTTTTCCACACTTTAACTATACATTTAAAAATATTTTGAGCAAATAATGAAATGTTGGCATTTGATCATGCTTAAAACAATCACTACATAAAAAACATTGTATTCGTTTCCTAGGGTTGCTATAGTGAAGTACCGTAACTGAGTGGCTTAAAACGACAGAAAGCTAGCAATCAGAAATTAAAATGTTGGGCAAGGCCATGTTCCCTTAAAGACCTGCAAGAGAATCTCTCCCTATCTCTTTCTGGCTTCTGTTGGTTTGCCAGCAAATTTTGGTGCTCTTTGGTTTATAGGCATATTACTTTAACTCTCCATCTTCATGTGATGGTCTCCCTATATGTCTTCATATCATCTTTCCTCTGTATCTATTTCTGTGTCTGGATTTCCCATTTTAGAGTGACACCAATCATACTAGATTCTAACCCACCTTAATTATCTCATTTTAACTTGATTATTTCTTGAGAGAATCTTTTCCAAAAAATATTACATCCCAAGGTACTGGGTATTTGGACTTTGATCTTTTTGAGGACACAGTTCAACCCATAACATATACCATCTGTACATATTTCTAAATAATCACAAAATGCAAGGTACTATACTCAAATTTAAGGACTACACCTTTGGTTTTTGCTTTGCAGATCAAAATATTTCATACTATGGGAACAAGCTGTAGGGCTTAAGTAGGAGGGGGTTTAATGGTTGCAGAGCTGCCCTGGCAGATGCTGAGTGTCCTCAAATGATATTATTGGCAATGGCACATAAGCCAGCTCTTTATCTCTCCAGACCTGTTCTCTTCCAGGACCCCTGATTGCTCTCCTCTTGAAAAATTGAGCTGAGCCTTCTTTGAATGATTGATGGGTTGAGGCTAGGTGAGAATACTTGAGATGGGGAAATGGTTTGAACATAAATACATAAATACGTGTGCATCCATATGTATCTCAAATATAAGGGAGAGAATACTTGGGCCAGCATCACTGGAGGTCGGTGTAGAGCACTGACAGCCAGGACACACATTCCCCTTCTGTATTTGTTGTGCTAATGCCTGTATGTTACCATACATGTGTGCTACAGTCTTGATTATGTTAGAACACTCTACACCTACTTAATGTCTATGAGTTAAAAAGGCGGTGTCATATTTCCTTGTGTAAATCATTACTGTACAATAGTTTGGCATGAAGAAATAGGACCACAGAATCTAACACTAAGAAGTTAGTCTCCATTTTTCTTTTCAGAAGGAATCTGAAACAATACTAAGAATTATCTTCCTGAAGACAGAGCATTGTCTGTGACAGTTCTTTGAAAAGTAAATCGCTGACTTATGGTTATCTTACATGTTATCTCCAAATCGTCATGAATGGACACTTGAAAGACAGCAACCAACCCTTGTTACACATTTTATCCTCTCTAAGATGCATTTACCCTTTCTACATTTTAGCAACTTGGAAAGTAGGGTGTAATTTACAATCAATGGATTATTGACATCATTGCTATGGCACGGTTGTCCATTGAATGCACAGGAGCTAATTTGGTTGTAGTTTTTGCTAATATCTTCACATCGGTTGAATTAATGGTCATTTTTGATATTCCACATGATGAATTTAATTGCCATTTAAAACAACTGTGAAAAGATTACCTTATACTTCAGCAATGGAATAAAAGTTGTTTAAACATGTGAAGGAACAAAAACAGAGATGTGGGGCATTCATTTAATGGTGGTAAAGCAGATATTGGTCATTGGAAAGATTACTACAATTCCATGCTCTTTGCAAAGCAATAACCAGTTGCCTTTTATGGCCAAAGAAAAGGAAGAGAACTGTAAATGGTTGAAGTTTTGTTACATTTAGATGTTTAAAATGTGGGCAAAATATATGCTTATCATATGCTAAGCAAGGTGACTGAAAAAGGAGAAATTGCCAGTTGTTTTCAAATTGATGAAAGAAACTACAATGCAGTGAGAATTGTATGACCAACTCAAGCATTTACACAATCAGTATGGTATTGTGTCATAGGTTATTTGGAAGTGTTTCTCCTTTTTCAGTTAACTTAAAATTATAGTATGTCTTATAATGGTATGGTATCAATAATTCAGTACCTTATGATGATATGGTCTCATGAATTCAATAAAATGTGGGATTTCTTTTTTTTTTAGAGAGATATTTTTGCTATAGGGCACGTGTTCTCACCAGAGAGAGAGAGACAGAAAGTGAGATATCGCCACCCCAGGAGAGATAGCCATGCTGCAATTCTTTCTCTTCTATTCTCCTCTCAGAAGTTTGGGCACTCAGTCACATTTACCCAGCCTGAGTTTTAAGCTGCTGGGCCCGGGGTTTGAACCATGGTCCACTACATGGGAGTCCAGCGACATAACTATTATGCCATCTGCTGGTCCCAAAACATGGAGATTTCTTTGCCATTTTCATGACTCCTAGTCCTTAAATTTCTCAGAAAAACAGCAAATATTGATTGATTGATGGATTTGAATAGAAAAGTTTTTTTTTTTTTTTTTTTTTTTTTTTTTTTTTTTTTTTTTTTTTGTGGCTGGTATGGTGGGAGGATTCCTTCATATGTAAGAAAACAGGAAAATATTTTCCTAGTGGGTTTGGATGCAGATGTCTTAAAAATAAAATTTAATGGACAGAATGAAATGGAGAGGCTGGTTGGCATGAAAGAAGGCCAACGCATGGGAATGAAACAGGTTTGGCAGTTAATGTTTTCAGTCGCCACCCTCTAAGGTGCTGAGAGCTATTGTCGCCCACTGGACACGCAGTGGCAGTGTGGGGAGGTCTCGTCATGATTCATCTTCTATCTAGACTCCACATAAAATCCCTGCTTTTAGCTTAATCACGTGCATAAATGGATGCATTGGTTCTGTTCAATAGATAATTCTGTGCCCTTTACAAGGTGACTTTTTTCTTAATGTATCTGTTGATTAATACTTGTAAGAATACCTCCTTTTTTTTTTTTTTTTTTGAGAGGTTTTTGCTATAGGGTGTGTGTGCTCACCAGAAAGACAGAGAAAGAGAGACAGAATGCAAGAAATCACCCCCCAGGGGGTATGGCCATGCTGCAATCCCTTCTCTTCCATTCTCCTCTCAGGATCTTGGGCACACAGGCACATGCGCCCAGCATGAGTTTAAGCCACCAGGTCCGGGACTCAAACCATGGTCTACTACATGGGAGTACAGTGACATAGTCATTACACCAACAGCTTATCCCAAAATACCTCTTTTATCACTTCTCTTTTCGGTTTTCTTTGCACCTCCCTACCTTCGTCTTTCGTATTGATGGAACATTTCCTCCCTACTCTCTGGGTAAACATCCTGAGGTTTTATAGTAATGCCCATCTTTCAGCTTGACTAATTTAATATCAGTAGTAGCCATAAAGCACGCATTCTTAAAACTGCTCTTAAATATATCTCTGTGACCTCACTTCCTCTGGTGGCTATAAAAGTATTTTCACTTTGCTTGCTTTTATTAAAATGCCTATTAATTTCATCATGTGTCTTCTTGCCTCCACTTTGCAGAACTCATCTAAAAGGTATATGTGCTCTATTTTCTATGCTTCCTCTCCTCTAAAGTAAGAACTAAACATTTTTATTTGCATAAAAGGACTATAGAATCAATATTTCACATGGGGTATGTATACTAGACACCTACATCAGGTGTTCTGGGATCCTTAAATACTTAGTTTTATTTGATCCTACAACAACTACACAAATTACACATAGGTATCATAAGTTTGGGTACCATGAGCTACATTTTTGATATAAGAAAGTTGGGGCACAAAATACTCACATAGCTGTGGCAGCTATGTGGCAGATTAAGGACACTCTTGTTCCCCAAATCTGTTTTCTTTTCTTACGCTAAAGCTTTTTAAGGTGTGAATTAAGCAATAAATATTGTAGATGATTGAAGAATCCTAAACTATTTGATTTGAGTCTTTGTAATATAATAACAACAGTAATAATAATTGACATTCATTAAGTGTTTCTTTTGTGCTACGGAAGGTTCTAAGTTCTTGATGTGTATTTAATGAACACAACTCCGAGATAAAAAATATTATTTCCCCTACTTTACAAACAAGGAAACAGAGGGAAAGAGTTTAGTGATTGACTTCAGCTATAGAACGTGTGATTGGAGTTAGGATTCACGCCCAAGGAGTCAATCCCAGGCCTTTCCTTCTTAAATACTCCAGAGTTCTGACTTTTCATTTAATGACTTAAGAAACTAACAGCCAGAGAGGCTTTGGAGTTGAGCTATCAAGGATCCCAAGAAGTGCTGGTCTTTATTTACATGCTTTAGGAAGTTATTAGATTTACCACGCCTCAGGATTTCCTATCTGTAGAGAGGAATAAAAAGGCAGTATGTGTGTAGTCACGTACTAAGCTTTTCTGTTCTTCCTGATGGTATAATCAACTGATTCACTAACCCGATCCAGAAAACCAGGGCTCCTGCTTCCTGTCTTCCCAATCTCAGCATCTCAGCTTCTGCTGTTCCCCCTACCTCGTCCCCACTCTACACACCTAGGACTGGCATACAGCCCTCTCTCTCCAACACACACATCCCCATACTCCACTTTCATACCTCTGAATATAAACACACACACACACACACACACACACACACATACCCACACACTTTCTTTGAAGTCTTGGCTCATGATGTCCAGAGTGCCTCTTATCAAGTCCCAATTTACTACCCTTTCCCACCTCAGTCTGCTTCCTCACACTTAACTCTAGCAGAATGAGCTAAGGGGTAACCTCAACCTGCAACCCTTCTCCTGTGCTCCCTAACTCCCAGGGCTGGGATGGATGAAACTCCACGTGTTCCCACCATGCCCCACTCATACCTCTGTCACTGTATTTATTAGGTTGCTTTTATAAATTATTTCTTGGTCAGCGTCTTAAGGGAAGAGAATAGATAATTATTTTTTCCCAGTGCTTAATGGAGTGCTTGATATAGTTACCCCTTAAAAAGCAAGAACTGAGTAAATGAGTGAGTGAATAAACGAGTGAAAGAAAATGAAATAAAACTGGAGAATGACCCCAGTCACTCAATTACTTTATTCCTATCTAGATCTTTTAAAATGAATTAGAAATGCTTAGTCATCTATTTTGAGAATTTTCCCAGTCTTGGTCAGCCAAGAGACGTCAGAGGAGGACTTTAAAAGAGACTTTAAAAGAGGGTCGGAGCAGGTGTGGGGGCTGGCTGTCATTTTGAAAGAAGCTGCTGGATCAGAGGATGCAAATGTTCTTGGTCCTGTCAGCAGCAACCTGAGCCAGGTAAGAAGGGCACCTCAGCAAAATGATGAGTCAGAGCAACAGGAGCTAACTGGAGGGCAATCCAGCAGTTTTATGTGTCTTATAGGGGCAAATCCATTTCCAAGTATATTAAGTGTGATTAAACAAGGGGGAAAATATGTAATGATGCTTAAAATTGTGAAGTAGAATGTTCTGAACTGTGGGAAGAAAGCTCATATAACTTTAAGCCAGATTCCTCTCTCCTGCTTGGCAAAGTGTTAAAGGCAATTTTGTTTTCTAAAGCCTTTTACAAGTGGATTGATGTTTGACTAATTCAGACTCTGGCCCGTGCTGCCAGTTTTCACTGCCTACTCACTGGGAGGGCTGTGGGGTAATTCTAACAAAAGCAATTTTGTGTATTAAAAAGTGGGGGTATCTAGAATGTGACAAATTGATAACACATTAGAAAAAAAAATCTTCATAAAATGCCTGATTCACTGCTGAAAAGAGAAATGCCCCCAGGAAAAAAAAAAGAAAAGATATAAAATAAACTTTTTCTGACCGGAGGCTCTTGAAGAGGTTATTGAATTGCTCTGAATATTAGTTCTCTTATCAACAAAATGGTAAACTTAAACTTACCTCACAGGATTATAATTAAGAATAAATGAGTTAATAGAAGAAAATAAACTTGTGTCTGAGACAAAGTAGATGATTAGTAACGTTATTATTTTTATTATTTGGTGGAAATGAATAATTTACCTGCAAAATTATTTTGGAAAACAACTTGAGTGTTTATGACAAAATGTAGGGGTTTTTTGAGTCAATGATTTCAACCACAGTTATAATTACTGACAAATGAAATACTGTTTTCCTACTATTTTTCTAATAAGGTTTTTTTTTTTTTTTTTGAGAGGTTTTTGCTATAGGGCGCGTGCGCTCGCCAGACAGACAGAGAGAGACATAGAGACAGAAAGCGAGAAATCACCCCCCAGGGGGGATGGTCACGCCGCAATCCCTTCTCCTCCATTCTCCTCTCGGGATCTTGGGCACGCACACACACGCGCCCGGCGTGAGTTGTAAGCCACCGGGTCCGAGACGCAAACCGCGGTCGACTATGTGGGAGTCCAGCGACATAGCCATTACGCTAACTGCTGGTTCCCTCTAATAAGGTATTTTTTAAAAAATTCCTCAATGTTTATAAATCCCCAGTAAAGAAGGGGCTAAGTGTGCTTGGTGGTAAAGTCTTGAAGAGAGAAAGAACAACTGTGAGTAAAGCCCAGGACAGGGTGGGAGGCAAAATGACCTCTCAGTTGTGGCCTTATTTCTGCTGGTATTCTTTATAAAATAGGGTCAGGAAAGGGGCATAATGTAGCTACTCAGAATAGAACCCTCCTAAGTCAGATTAAAAAGAAATCAACACAACACCACCCCAAATGCAAACTTTTTGGACCCATTTCTGGTCTGAAAAATCAGAATATTTTGGGTAAGGCTGGGATATACGTATTTTTAAAAAGCTCCCAAGAAACCACCTTGAGGAGCCACTGTTAGAGGTAATACTTTCAGGCTTATAGGTAATTTTTTTCAGATGTCATTAATCATAACTCCACTACAAAATGTAGTAGAGGATAATATTTGTCCAATATGTACAATATTACTTACAGCCCGAATGTAAAGGATGTTCATCTGTTATGTACAATGTCATTCTTATCTTTCATTCATCAACATGTGATCTTCCTTTGAATCTTAATAGACCTTTTTAATAATAGAATTTCTTTTACTTCTTTAGTATATTATTATCTTTATTCAAGAAGGATATCTGAAAATAGGATTTCTCATTAAATAGTACTATGTGTCAAGTACATTTGGATTTCTCTAATTCTAACATGTAATCTGTTTTTTTGCTTGTTTGTTTGTTTGTTCTTCGAGAGGTTTTTGCTATAGGGTGTGTGTACTCACCAGAAAGACAGAGAGAGACAGAGAGACAGAAAATGAGAAATCACCCCCCAGGGGAGATGGTCACACCACAGTCCCCTCTCCTCCATTCTCCTCTCAGAATCTTGGGCACACATGCCTGGTGTGAGTTTAAGCCACCGAGTCTAGGACTCATACCGCAGTCGACTACATGGAAGTCCAGAGACATAGCCATTATGCCAACTGCTGGTCCCCTAACACTTAATATGTACAATACTATGAAAGAGGGACTATAATTATCCTTGAGAAAACAGGTATCAAGAGGTTAATGATTTGCTCACATTCAGGTAGCAAGTATTAGCACCAAGATTTGAATCTAGGTAGTCTGTTCTTAAGGTTCTTCACTATTATTATCATTAGCGAGAAAATTATTTATTCCCAAAAGCTTCTTGTTCACACACTATTGATACATACTAGGTAATGTGTTAGGCACTGAGGGGTATACAACTATGACTAGAAAATATTAAGCCTTTCAAGTTGGTTGCAATTTAGTAGGAGAGACAGGCAATTAAACAGTCAACTGCAGTGATGTTTTAAAAGTTCAAGGCTGGGAAAGGCCCTTGGATCCATGGGTGCACACAGGAAGGCATATAACCACACTAGGACTAATTGTACCACGGTTAAACATAGGCCTTGGAACCAGCCTCTCTGCATTTTAATCCCACATAAAGAATACAACAGCTAAGGACATGTGATCTTAGCATGACCTGTCTCCAACTTCTCCTCTAACATGGGTTGAAAATTGTGTTCAATTCACAAAGTTGCTATGGGAATTAAATGTGATAGCCACATAAACCATTACACACATGATGAGTGCTCAGTACATATCAATATGTGATAGCTCTTGCATGACATCTAAATGGAAACCTGAAGACTGTCTAAGAGTGAGCCACATGAACAGAATGGATTAGCCAGGTGAGTTCCATCTGATTAAGTCTTGTGTTATTAATGCCCTTTTGAAATATTGAGCTTTCCTCACTGGAAACATATATTTAACTCAAACTAAGAAAAAATTAAACTATTAGTCTGTCAGAAGAGCTATCATATACTCATCTGCTTTTGTTACACAATTGGCAAAGTGAAGTAAGAATTTAAAAATTTGTTTTAATATTGACTTTTTAACTTATTTCACTTGCTTTGCCTTTTTCCTCTGAACATGTTTTCATGTGAGACTTCTGTTATTTACTGACTTAGAGAAGTAGAACACAATCCATTTTATAATTCTAAGTCTCAAGAACAGATTTGAAAGTACTTTTCCTCCTACCTTTTCCCCAAGATCTATCTAGTCCATAATTATACTTAGTTTAAACTGTAAGCCTCAAATGCATTGATACATTTAAAATTATTTAGATTTTTCATATCTCCTACAGAAAACCTCTGCAGGATTTTTTTATGTAGGCTTTGTTATGTTATAGTAATTTGTTTGAAATTATAAAAGCTCAATTTCTACTGTATTGGTATCCTGAGACTAAGAGAGCAAGCCTTATTCTTATTCTTACCTGGGCTTTCTTGAATAAAGCAAGAACTAAAACCTGGATATTCCAAGGACAACATCATTATTTGACTCTTATGGATGCCTAATAATTTAATAATCTTTATGTACCAAGAAGATAGAGGTATAGCACTTAGATGGCGAATTAATGGCACCTTACAGCTTGTTAAGATCAAACATTGTGGAGAGAGGACTATGATGACCAAGTACTTGACTTTGTTCCTTATGTATTATTTCTGTGCTTACTTTTGTCATGATGCAAAGAAAAAAAAAAAAAGTAAGAACCTTCCAAGCTGAAAGGTCCCATGTATTTGCCTTTGAAAGTGACATGGCACAAGGGCAAGGCTGAACTCCACTCCTCAGCCAGTCCTGGGGAAGAACAAAACAGCAAGGAACCGCAGCTCTCAAATTCAATGACTAGGAGAGACTCAGGTCAACAGCATAAAGATCTGCCTAGGGTGCTGGTACCTTTGGATCCACATGGCCAATTGCAGTTCAAACCCAGGCCAAGGGAAGCAGCTTGAAAATCACACGTGTGCATGCCTAGGTTCCTGATGGGATGGAGAGATGGAGAGAGAAGGATTGCAGCATGAATAAGCCTTGTTGTGGGGAGCAGGATGGGTACTTCCATTTGCTTTCTCTGTCTCTGTCTCTTTCTCTTTCTCTCATGCACATGTGCCCTCTGGCACACACACACACACATAAAAGATCTACCTAGAGTTTGCCAGTGACATGAAGTGAGCCTGAAGGAATTATCAGCTTTGCCAATTAGCCTCTGCTCTCTCTAGCTGGTTTGGTGAGATTGCTTTGGTTAATGATTAATGGGCTCACCAACTCCCCTAAGTAGAAAGTTTCTGGTACCTTTCTGGAATTTTCCATCTGCACAGGAGAAATATAGAGGACTATAACCAGAATAACATTCCCAACAGAAAACATGTTATGAATCTCTTTATACAGAAACTACAAGGTCCAGAAAGGTGTGACATGGATTGACGAATGATATGGCCCTATGCTGGATCCCATATAGTAACAAATTAAGGTCAGTGGGATTTGGGGATTTTTCCACATTCCTGCCTAGATGGATCTGCTCCAATATATCTTGGGAAAAGAAACATGTAGTTTTTTGTCCCTGCAGCTCACCTTTCTATACATGTATTATTAAGCACCTCTTGGACCCTGTCTGCATGGCATCCAAAGCAAAGGTATTAACACTTCTGGCAAATGAGAAAGAAGCTAGTAGAGTCGACAGTCAAATGGTTAAGACTTCACTTATACAAGCTATGTTGTGTTAACTTTTCGTAAAAAGTACCTTTCCATAAAATTACTTTGGGCCACATTGTAGTTAAAAATGGTTGCCAAAGTATTTTATTTTTAATTTGACTGTTTTTTTAATTCCTTTTTTTTTTTGTGAGGTTTTTTAGTATGGGGCGCGTGCATTCGCCAGAAAGACAGAGAGAAAACGAAAAATCACCCCCGTGGGGGGATGGCCACGCCACAATCCCTTCTCCTCCATTCTCCTCTCGGGATCTTGGGCACACACACATGCGCCAGGTGTGAGTTTAAGCCAGTGAGTCCAGGACTTGAACCGTGGTCGATTACATGGGAATCCAGCAACATAGCCATTACGCCAATTGCTGGCCCCTTAATTTGACTTTAAAAATAATATATAGCTCAGAATTATTTCTTATTACAAAAATAACATGCAACAATTATAGAAAATTTAGAAGTTTCTAAATAACACAAAGAAGAAAGTCAAAATGTCTTTAATTCCATCATTGAGGAGTAACTGTTGTCAATGTGTTAAATTATATCTTGTTCCTGTCTTTTGTATGTAGATATCTTTACACATGTTTTGAAATGAAATGAAATAGACTAACAAGTTTGTGTGCCAAAAATACATGAAATATTTTAGTTTTGAAAGTTATAGATCACATTGACATATGTCTCACTGTCCTAATATGTAAGTAAGCAAAAAGTTTGGAAATTGACATTAAATAGAAAGAATGAATATCTCAGGCATATGACCTGAAAGGTTCTAACAAACAGATTACACCATTTGCTGGGTGGTTAATTTTGAGTTCAGCAATTGTAATATTTAACATTTCTATAAATGAGCTATTATAGAAACAGAAGATTTTGTTCCTTTCTAGAGAGAATCACTTATTGATTAGCCCTAGCTTTGCAACTAAATGCCTAGTATTCCTTTGCAACAAATGAGTCACTTAATAGGACCACCTACATATAATTCAATTATCTTTGTTTTCTGCAGAGAAAAACCAGTGAAAAATGTATTTGTACTCATCCATAGCCTATTCTTTGTGCTTTAATTTTTTTGTGAGTCTAAAAATATTAGTAAATAGCATTCTATTTCTAAATTATTTAGTGTCTTGGTGTCTTGATAATGGGCATCTTATATTCTTCTGGTGCCCAGATTTATTCTCAAGGCCATCATCTCTGATTCTAGCTGTGGCTTTTGTAGCCAGGTCTACACAGGCATCTATTCACTGGCAGAGAGGCTTCATGTCCATGCTACTTGCCCTTGCTGTCTTCCCTGGGCCTCTGTAGACCCTGGGTGCTGGTAGGATCTTGTTTAGTTGGTGTATATGTACAACTAAAAGTTAATACACCCAAAGGCAATGCTCCACAAATGAGGTCAGAAGCTGATAGAAGTTCCTTGTTTTCCATTTCCAGGTAGCAATTCTGGAGATATCTGATACACTTCTCAGGTGGTCCTGGTAGAACCTCCTGTCCATAAACCACAAGGTCCAGAAAGGCCTGTCCTCTTCTGATAGGATTGACATTATTAACACATACTTGCGTTGACTGTTCCTCCTTCCCTGTCTCATACTTCTCCCCACTTCTCTCCCCTGGGAATCACCTCCCAAATAAATTGTCAGCATGTAAGTACTCCATTATGCTCTGTTTTGAGGAGAATCCAACTAAGATAACAGGTAACGATAAATTAATAATTTATACACAGGTGACATTCTTATAAAATTGAACCATTTGGTTCTACATATGAGATCAGAACTATGTTAAGTGGGACTCTTACATGCTTAATAAATATCCTGCCATATTTGACAACATACATGAAACTTGATACCTTTTTGCCACATGAGATAAACCACCCATGGAAGGACAAATATTGCATGATGGCATTTATATGAACTATCTAAAATAGTCGAACTCATAGAAGTGGGAAGTACAATAGGATGGTGGTTGCCAGGGGCTGAGAGGAGGGAACATGGAGAGTTACTGAACAATGGGCATAAAATCTCAGCGAAGCAATACGAATTAGCTCTGGAGAGCAGCTGTGCAGGGTCATACCTGCAGTCAACGCATCTGTCTTGTATACTTACAATTTTGTCAAAAGGGTAGATGTCACTGTACTACAATTAAAAATGGAATGAAGTTCTGGCAATGACAATGGGGTTCCTACACACTGAATAAGGAAGTGGTTCACTAGAATGCAACGGAGCTAAAGCCTGGCTGGGATCCAGAATGGCTAAGAAACATCCTTAGTCTTTTAACGCTAAAGCAGCGATCTTCACTTTGTGATGTTATCCTTACTTTTTCCCAATAGTTGTAAGCAAGTTACTCCCTTTAGATACAGCCTGTTTTGTTCTACCACAAATTCTGTAAACATATTTTTCAATCCCCAAATGCTGGCATCATAGTGCTCTTTTCTGCCTTTCACTTCAGAGCCGTATGCTATTGAGCTGTCAAACAGAAGCTGTCAAGGCGGAAATGGTATTCAGAGCATTTTCCTGTGACAAAGACGGTGATATCCTTCACCTAGAAATTTCATTAGGAATTACATACCAGCAAGAGTACACTGAGAGGCACACTCTTTGAATTAAAATTAGCTTGGCTGTAAAGTGGCTCTTTTGTTTAAAAACCACATCCTTTCAGAAGGACTCTGAGAAAAACAAAAGGCTTCTGCTATTTTCTTTATAAACATAAAATATTTATAGCACAGTCATTTACTTAGATCTCTTTTATTAGACTGCCCACACTGTTGAAACCTGTGGACTTTAAAGCATGTTTGACCCTTGGCTACCTAATGAATCATGTAATAATGACCTTGCAGTTAAGTTACTAGAACAAATGCAATCAGACACTTGGCGAAAGAGTAAAAGAAATCTCTTAGGTGGCAAAAACCACATAATGAACTAAGGATTAGTTACCTGATGAAGACGCTGATGTGGAAAGGCATCCAACAGTGAAAGGAGTTTTGGGGTCCATTGCCTTAATTCGGCTGCAACTACTGTGACTGCTGCCAGGTGATCTTTTGAGCTGGAGAGTATTAACATTTGGAACTTAGGAATCTGGATTTAATTTCCCCCTAAACAAGCATTAGGTTTGATTTTTGGGTTGTCTTTTACTTAAAGATATTTAAATATTATATTAATCTATGAACACACATAAATATACACAAAATTTAGAAGCAGGAAGTACAAATTTGACATACACATACATAATTCCATGCTTTCTAGGCAAACACTTAAAGTGGCTTTAACATATTTCAATAATATAGAACATTTTAATCCTGGGTAGCTTTAATCCATGTTGTAAAAGAACCAGTTGAGCTAATTATTAGTCTATAATGATCTCCTTAAAATGGCATAAAACAATTTCAAGAGATCAAAGGAAAAATTAACTCTCCAAGACATTTTTTATAAAAGGTATTATAGCTGCTGATTCATAAGGATATAGTCAAGATATAAATGAGCTTGGTTTGGTTGACCTAATTATGTGGGTCAGCCTCCATATTTGGTATTGCTTATTTGCTTGTCCCAGATTTTCTAAAGAGGTTCTTGATTTTGTCAACATTGGCACAGTCTAAAAGATCATCCTGATACACTAGAAGTTTCCTTACTGCTTGAATGTGCTACTGTGAAAGACCTTTCCACTCAGTAAAGAGTTTGCAGATAGACACTTTTTCTATACATTTTATTAGATTTCAACATATTCAGAGATAATCAAAATTCTGTGGTTGTCCAGAGGTATGATTATACAATAACTCATAGAATCACTGCTTTATTTTTTTTCCATTATCGTTGTTGTTGTTATTGTTATCACTTTTGTGTTTTCATTTTGGTGTTCAGAAACACTCCTATCTAGATAAAATGTGTTTGACAAGAATGAAAGTTTTTGACTTAACCTTCAGTCACTCTGTCTTTCACTCTGATTCTAAAGAGTAAATGCTTGGTAAATTTTCACCTATTTAGTTTTCATTTCTGAAGAACAAAATCTGATCTTCCAAGATTCTGACATCTTTCTCTTCAGGAAATTCCTTGGTCTGCATTTGCAGCACACTGGGCGATAAAGGGAGGGAAAATCAATTGCTTTTGTTGGTGGTGTGTGTCTTGGGTACAGATATGGATGTGATGAAAGAGAAAACAAGAAAAAGAGAAAATAGAATAAAATAAATCAGAGGATGAGATGTAGAGTTTACATTTTAAATGCAAAAGTTTTTTAAAAATTGGAATCCACTTATTAAAATTTCTCTTTCTATATATTTATATATATTCCTCTACGTGCATCTGACTCTATCTATTTATTTATCTTTATATCTATATAGATATATATATAGGTCTCTCTCTATATCTTTAGATCTACATATGTAGATGTCTATATGTGTATAGATGCATATATAGTTATATAGCTATAGAGGAATAGTGTCTCTAGCTCACAAGCATTCCTTTAGATGCCAGAGGTACAAAACTGATATAAATCTCTGCCCTTGCAGTATGGTTAGGTTTGGTTAATGATATTTGTTCAGGCAAGACTATGCCTCTCTTTTCTTTATCCTGTTTTATAGGGACATGTCATTATATCCTTTATTTTTCACTGGCTATAGTCATCATTTTAAGCAATAAAAGGAAACTTGACCTAAGAGAAAAAGATTACAGTTGTTGAACTTAAACTTCCTGATCAATTGCTCAACAATGTAAAGTAACACATAACATTTGAAGAAGTATAGTGGCTTTATCTTGGAATCCTTCTGGATAAACAGAAGCCATTTACCAAAACACCATATATCTTAATTTATTATTAATATGAATAAGTATTTAAGACTTAGTGTGTACTCATTTGAACATTTGTAGAGTTTAGTGGTAAACCTTTAGACCTAGCAGTTTGATTTTATTGTAATTTGCATAGTGCACTATGAGCGAGTCTAAGTCCATTAGCATCAGATAGCCTAGATTACAAACAAAACTAGGGATCCATGATTCTAGGATTACACTCAGCCATCAATACTCCCTTAATAAAAGACTTGAGTTACATTCTTTGGATCATCTCACATCCCCTTAGATCTATCTACCTAGCAGATTCTAAACTCAACTGATACAAAATACTCCATATTTTGGATATAATTTGTCTCAAATTCTGGGCTCTTGAAAATAAATGTCTAATCCCAGGACTTGGGTCCCTCTCCCCAATGACAGGCTATCTGGTCTATTAGGATCTTTTCTGTTCCCCATGTGTATAAAGGAGTTTAAAATCCTCTGTTTCATCTTCTTTGACATGTAATGGCAAACACCACTGCTGATGGCTAGTGGTTTAGCCACAAACTTGACAAGTTAATGACCAATAGTATCTTCATAAATGTAGGACATTAGGAGTAAGTAGAATGTAGTATGATTCACCAAAATTTGGCTGAATATTAAAAAATACAAAATATTAAATATTAAAATATCCAAAATTTTAAAATTTGGAACTTTGGGTTCCAAACCTTGATTGTATTACTTATTCCATTGTCTAGTTTAAATACACACATGTGTATGTATACATAGACTTATTCTGTATAGTTTTCTAGGGCTGATGAACAGTGGGTGGACAAAGGCCATTCCAATAAAAGTGTTAATAGTTTTCCTAAGAGCTTTATTTTCATGACTTCAGAAAGGATTATATCAACCTTTGCAATAACAAGTGTTTACTGGAATTGTTCAGTGTCTTTTACCAAAAACATACTTTTTTTTTTTGCATGGCTCATCTGTGACAAAGTTGGCTTCTTATTGATTGTGCTGTTGCATTGCTTAGTTTTACTAGTTGGCACCAGGTGTATACCAGGACATATCTAAACTAGATGGAGCCATGCATGGGTCATAAATTGTGGACAAGCTGGTTGAACAATCTCCTTTTCCATTATAGCCAAATTCACTTTTATAATTTCTCTTAAAATGTTCTCACTCTTAATTCACCTATGATACTACATTTAATCTCTTTCCTCATTGACACTAACAAATATCCAATGGAGGAAATTCCAATTACAACATTGGTTGTTGACTTACATTATAGGGGCTATAAGGTTATCTTTTTGCCATTTACAATTGGACTCACAGCCTCCTTCCTGGTATTCTCTTTCTTTTATTTCTGGGTTTGCCCTTATAGAGTGGGAACTTTGAAGCAAATGATTGTGATATTTAAGAACCTCAGGAGGAAGGGATGTTGAGAAAAGAAAAAAAAAAAAAGAAAAAGATTAGGAAACAGGGATGCCTGAAAGCCCTGGTCCCAGCTGATGAAGTGGAAGAGAATGGTTGGAGTTACAAAGAATCTGAATGTTTGGGATATGGAACTAGGACTTTTGCCTTTTAGTCACTAGAATCTTGCTGCTGAATAACAAATTGGTGACTTTAAGTACTCTAGAGGCAGAGATTATGTCTGTTCATTGGGTCTGGCAGTGCTACTACAAACCCTAGAGAGTTTGGTATGTAGTAATGATGATAGTAGCAAAAGTGTGATGAGTGTTTACTAAGTTTACCCATGAATCTTTGCATCACTTTATGAGTTTATTACTATTATTTTATCCAATTTTCAGATGAAGAAACTGAAACACTGAAAGGTTAAATAATTTACCAAGAGGACGGAAGAATACATGATGAAGATACTATTTTAGCACAGGCATCTGGCTTCAGGTTCAATGCTTAACAATTAGTTAACAATTAGCTGAGAAGGGAAGAGAGTAAAAGAGTGAAGGAAACAATGAGTCTGAGACTCACTCTCTCCCCCTTTAAGAAAAAAAATCTCCACTCTTTTTTAAGACTCAGAAGTCAAAGAACTGTAGGCATTTATTACAGACACTGGTTTCAACACACTGATTGGCCCTAAGCCTATATATCTGAAGAGTAGACATTGCAGGTTTATAAAGTGTGCCTGATATGTGTACCATATCAGAATGTGTATAGACTGAATCCCAGAGCTCAATGTCAAGGGTGGTTATTCTAGAAAGATCCTGAACTGAAGACTATCAATATGGAACAACCACAAGAAAGCCTTTATTTCCCTAGCAGGAAGGTCATTCTAAAAATGGGACAGCCCTATTTGGTGTTACATAGAGCTTTTATATATTGCAGAAACTGAGACTGGTCAGGAGAAAAAAAAGAACAAAGAAACAAATAAACAAAAATGACACATGGTGAAGCAAATGTCCCCCATTATAAATGGCGAGGAGAAGCAAATCCATTCTGTGTGAATTAAGCAAAACAACAAAACAAAACAAAACAGATTTTAGCAGGTTTGAACAAATCTGCTTGCACTTTTGAGTGTATCGGGAAAAACTTGTGCTAGGGGTTTGCAACTTTTGGCATGAGGGTTTGTGTAAAGACCTTAAATCTTCACATTGCCCAAATCTATCAGCTGCTAAGTCCCGAAATAGAGCTTGACTGCCTGTCCACAATCCCAAACTGGGGCTACCAGCCTCAGAAGTTAAAACTGAGTAAAAATTTGCTAAATAAATGAATGAAGTAAAATTATTATGACATATGAGAAATAGCCAAAATACTTACTATAGTAAATATTAAGAAGTGAAAAATTAGACACACCAATTAAAAAGTAGTCATTTTATTCAGATTGCCTCTTGGTTACTGACTGTCCTGTAAAGTTTTTAGTTCTCATAAAAAGTATGTGTTAGGAATTCCCTTGTACTGTATTTATTTAAAAAAAATCTCTTTAACATCAACAACATTATAACAATAAAGAAACAATTTTCACATAATTTTATTACTTAAACACATCAATCTTTAGTTTTTCCTACATTACTATTTTATTTCACTCATATTTATGAATAATTCTTACTTAATTATTTTTCTTCCATTTTTAGGATTGCTTGTAATTCTTAGTTAATTTCAATAATTATTTATTATACATCTTTTTTAGAGCTATTATTTCTATAAGGTATGTGCACATGCTAGAGAGACACAGAGAGACAGAGAAAAATCACCCCCCAGGGGGTATGACCACACCACAATCCCTTCTCCTCCAATTTCCCTTCAGGATTTTGGGCATGCACACACATGTGCCCGGCATGAATTTCAAGTTGCCGGGTCTGGGCCTCAAACCATGGTCGGCTATGTGGAGTCCAGCGACATAATCATTACACCACCTGTTGGTCCTTTGTTTTACATTTCTACCTTGAAGTTCATGTGTAGAGTTGATCCCATCCTCAGTTTCTGATGCCCCATTATCCTCAGGGCAATCGAGACCTTCTCTTGTCCCCTTTTCTTCATCCTCTTTCTGCCTGATGTCCAATCACATTTCCTTCTTTGAGATGCATCTGCTTTTTAAATATTTGCAGGAGTTTCCAATGCACATATTTCACTGTATAAATTTGCCTCCAATTTCCTGGAAACACAAACAATGCTGCAGTAAATACCCTTGCTAATGTCGCATAATGGATTTCAAGAACATTTCTCTGAGATTGATACCCACGAGTAGACTGCTGGGTCATAGGATTTTTGTAGATGGACTTCGTTAAGTACTGTCAGACTGCTCTTCAGAGTGACTGGAATCTTTTCCTTTCATCAATAATGCATGCTGCTTCCAGTTTACTCCCATTATCATCAGTATTGAGCAGCAATTTTTTAAATTTGCTAATTTAATGGCTCTATAGTGATTTTTCATTGTTGCTTAGTCACCATTTCTTTGATTACTGATGGACTGACCAACTAAATGTTCCTTCTTTATGTGATTTTTACTCTAGTACTTGTTCATGTCTTTCTCTTGACTGTCAAGAATTTCCTGGCTATGTCGCTGGACTCCCACGTAGTCGACCACGATTCGCGTCTTGGACCCGGTGGCTTAAACTCATGCCGGGCGCATGTGTGTGCGTGTCCAAGATCCCGAGAGGAGAATGGAGGAGAAAGGACTGCGGTGTGGCCATCCCCCCTGGGGGGTGATTTATCACTTTCTGTCTCTGTCTCTCTCTGTCTGGCGAGTGCACATGCCCTATAGCAAAAAAAAAAAAAGAAAAAAAAAAGAAAGAAAAAAGTAAGTTCTTGACAGTTTCAGATATTATTGGCATCATCTGCCATTCTGCTATATGTGAATTAACTTTGCATATAACATTCTTTGTAAAACAGAGGTGGCTAATTTTGATATAGTAAAGTTTGTCAATTTGATAGGCATCTCTTGTCTTGTTTAAGTATGTCTTTTTTCCACCACAATGTCACAGAGTATCTCCTTACATTTTCTAAAGCGACTTCACGATTTCCTACTTAAATCTCTAACATAGTGTCCGTTTTGATATATAGAGTAAAAATCTGGTTTATTTGCCCTGTATATTGAGATTTCTCAGTGCAACCTACTAAATGATGAATTATTCCTATGCTGATTTTGATACCTTTTATTGTAGGTGAGATTTCTATATCTGTCCATGATATACATGTACGTATTTATGTACTTTATATACACACATATATAAATTTCATTGGCTTGTCTGTTACTCATTTTATTTTGTTGCTAAGCCTTACTTGCTGCTTTAAAATTTTAATACAAAAAGTGTCCCCGTTTGCTCTTTATTTTTGCCTTAGGAGCAATTTGTTCAATTTTAGATTCAATATAAGTTCTGCAGTGTTTTCATATTTCAAAGAAGGTGGCTGAAATTTATATTTGGGATATAATAAATTCAGAGAATAATCTGGGCATATAGCTATCTTCACAGTGAACCTTGTCTATCCACAAACATGGTATAATTCTACACTTGTTCAGATTTTTAAAAAATATCCTTATAGGAAGTTAAAATGTTCTCATTAGGGCCAGCAGATGGCATAGAGATTAAGGCAACTGGATCCCATGTGGCAAACTCTGTGGTTTGAATACCAGACCCAGCAGCTTGAAAATCGTGCCAGTTGTGTGTGTGTGTGTTCCAGTGTCCAAGAAGTGAATGGAAGAGAAGGGACTGCAGCATGACCACCCTCCCTAGGAGGTGCTTTCTTACTTTTTTTCCCCCTTTGTTTCTCTCTGGTGAGCACATGTGCCTTATAGTAAACTTAAAAAAAAAAATTATCCTTAAAGGTATCATGCCATATTATTAAATTAATTCCTAGATGTATTATAGTTTTTGCTGCTATTGTGAAAGATATTTAATTGTCTGTTGCCTTTCTAGTTGGTAATTGTATAGCAGAGATTGGTGAATTATGACCCATGGGCTAAATATGGCCCATCCCTGTTTCTGTAAGTAAAGTTTCACTGAAATGGAGTCACGTCTTGAGCCAACTCTGTAGAGCAGTGATTATCATAGTGCAACAGTAGCTGGATTGCACATGGCCAACTACAGCTTGTGTCCCAGCCTCAGTGGCTTGAAAAATATGCCATGTGGATGCCCCAAATCCTAATGGAATGGAGAAATAGAAAAAAAAAAATGTGGTGTGCTGTGCCCCACTGAAGGTTCTTTCTTCCACGTGAGCATGTATACAAGTGCTTTCTGATTAAAAGGGAAAAAATAAAGTCAATTTTTTTAAATAGAGAAAGAAAATTAGCCATGTCCATCCATATACATACTGTGTGTGGCTTCCACAGTGGCAGAGTTGAGGAACTGCAGTGGAGACTTATGACCTACAGAGGTAAAAATGTTTAGTAATTGGCGTTTTTCTGAAAAAGTATGCCTATATGATAGAGGAATGTTACTGACCTATTCTGCAGTTGTTCTGAAGTCTTCTTTTCTTAATTATATTTATTTTTTAGCGGTTTTTGCCTTAGGGCACACACACTTGCCAGAGAGAGAGAGAGAGAGACAGAGATAGTGAGAGGGAAAGTGGGAAATTACCCCCCCCAGGGGAGATGGCCACACTGCAATCCCTTCTCTTCTATCCTCCTCCCAGGCTTTTGGGCACACACGCACATATGCCTGGCTTAAGTTTCAAGCCTCCAGTGTAGGACTTGAACCATTGTAGATCAAGTAGGTCTCAATTCTAATAGGTTATCTCTCAGTCCTCAGTTCTTATACTATATGTTCCTTCCTCTTATTTTGTCGGCCATTATTACCAATATTGTGCAAAAATGTGTTCAAGAAAGCAAGCATTCATGTTGCAATGCAGAACTTTAAAGGAACTTATTTATCAGCGAAACCTTTCATTGCAAATGGCCCCAGAATTGATTGCTTCTTGTTCTTTCCACCAAATTTATCCTGGTCACTGTCATCTCTCTGTAGAATTACTGAAGCTGATCTCTTTCTGCTTCTACTTTTGTTCTCTTGCAGTCTAGTCTTCATCCTTGCATTCTGCATTCTGTTCTCACATGCAATAAACAAAGCTTTGAAAACAAAGTCAGAAAGAAAAAGAACAAAGATGAAGTCATTTCTCCGGTAAAAACCTTCAAATGGTTTTCCAACTCATTCAGAGTAAAAACCAACATTGCTATAAAGAACTGTAGTACTCTGCAAGATCGGTCTCTGCCCTACCTACCTCCCTTGATTTTACTCTGGGCATTACTCCTGCTGCCTTGGCCTGAAACACCCTCCTTCCCAGCCTCGTCTTGGTTCTCTCATGCCCCTGAGTCTCTGCTCATGTGTCATTCAGCAGCCGAGTTTTTCTTACTGGTTTCCCTTATCCCAACCCTTATCCCAATCTTTATTTTCCTGGTCTGTGTCACCACCTTACACAATGTATTTACATGTTTATTTATTCACTATTTAACCTCAATGGAGTAAAAAGGCTAGAGTGCATAGAATCCATGCGAGCAGGAGTTTTTGCTTATTTTCTTCAATAGTATATCCTCAGATATCAAAGAATTCCTTACATGTAATAAGTGATCTCTGAGTGAGTGCGATCAATGTAAAATATTATATTGGTTGTTTTCATATACTTGACTAATAGTAGTTCCATATCCTTATTACTAACTTTCAAAATATGAATGGTCTGTTCGCATTCTTTTCTAATGGGTACCTTGATTATTCCTTTTAATATAAATCTGAACATTATGATTTATTTTTTTTCATTTTTTTTGGATTCTATTGTTTTTATTTTATCTGTATTATTTCTCTACCCCTCCTCTAAATTTGTTTGTTGTTTTGTTTGTGAGTCCTTTATCATTTATTTTATTATATCATCTCTTAAGTATTAGCCCTCAAAAGAATGCTATTTTGTACTAATTTGTCTTTGTTCCTCTTAATTCTAATGCTTTAAACTCTTTATAGTTCATTCTTATATAGGGTAAAAGAAATGTGAAGATCTAAAAATATTACTTCTCCACCTCCTTGAATAGTTATCTAAATATTTATCAAATGACTTTTCCTTTCTCTATTGTTTGGACTTGGCTACATTCTTAATTATAACTGAATCTATTTATAAGTTTTGCTACACCACTAATCTAAGTTTCTGTATTTCCACTATTGTAATAATCTATTCTTTCTTCTTTTTCAGAATTTTCTTCCCAATACTCTAAATTTATAAACTTTAGAATAATTTTACTCATTTAAAAAAAAACTTATAATTTTTTAAATTAAATTTTGATCGATATTATTTTAGAATTTCCCTATTCAATATGGTAGTGATTAGTTATAGGTAATACTGATGACTTGAACTATAGCTAGTACAAATTGAGATGTGCTAAAAATGTAAATTGCACCAGTAATATAAAATACTCAGTAGAAAAATAAGAATAAAGATATTAATAATTTTATTTATTATATGTCGAAATTATAATATTGTAGATATATTAGGTTAAATAAAATTATATTATTAAGATTAATTCCCCCTTTTTAACTATTTTGTTATGGCTAGTAAAAGTTTTAAAATTCCTGGGACCAGCAGTTAGCATAATGGCTATGTCACTGGATTCCCACGTTGTCGACCGCGGTTCGCGTCCCGAACCTGGTGGCTTAAAACTCACGCCGGGCGCGTGTGCATGCGTGCCCAAGATCCCTAGAGGAGAATGGAGGAGAAGGGATTGTGGCGTGACCATGCCCCCTGGGGGGTGATTTCTTGCTTTCTTTCTCTCTCTCTGTCTGTCTGGTGAGCTCACGTGCCCTATAGCAAAAACCTCTAAAAAAAAAAGTTTTAAAATTCCTTACATATGTAGTTGGCATTTTATTCTATCAAACAGAGCTAGTTAAATATTTAAGTTATTTAGAAGAAGATTTATCTATTTATTCCCCCCCCCCCTTTTTTTTTTTTTTACTTTTGCCATAGGGCATGTGCTCTCACAGAAGAGAGACAGTGAGAGGGAAAGTGAGAAATCACCCCCCAGGGGGTGGCCAACTTGCAGTGCCTTCTCCTTTATTCTCCTCCTGGGATTTTGGGCATAAACACACACGCACCTGGCATGGTTTTCAAGCCACCAGGTAGAGGACTTGAACCGTGGTCACCCATCTAAGAATCCGGTACTTTAATCCCCACCCCACTTGCAGGTCTGTGATTTCTATTTTAATCATATAGTATTTGACCTTTATTTAAACCTTCTGTCATAAAACAAATAAAGGTTTTATTTATTTATTAATTTCATTTATTTTTTTAGAGAGTATTTCTCTATGTTGTTCTGGCTGGGCTCAAACTAGAGATCCTCCTGCTTCAGTCTCTCAGGTAGCTGGAATTACAGGTGCATCACACAACCTCTGGCTCAAAATGCCTTATGTTTAGCTTTATCACCATCACACAAACATACGGCATATATGTAAAGACTTGCGAATCTTACTTTGGATGCCTGCATTAGTGGCATGTGCCCTCAGTAGAACAGGGAAGATACAAGACTTGGAGAAGAAGAAACTGAGCTTAGCTTGGGACATGTGGGGGAAAAAAAAGGTATGAGCAATAGCCAGGAGGAAATTCCCCATTGATGTTTGAATATTTATGTCTAAACCTCAGGAGAGAACTATGAGTTAAAAATACTGATGGCCATGTCATTAGCTCATTATTTGGCATCCAACATCTATAGGGTCTTGTTTCAACTGCTTGCTAATTAAGATATTTATTTACATGGTTTCATAGTTTTCAGGAGTATTTAGGTTTTAACGGGATAGCAGTTTGACTAAAAAGCTTAAAAAAAAAAAACTTAGAGATTTAGAAGAGAAAAATATGCTGTTGAAAAGATAAGCAATGAACTGGGAACTATTTTCAGATGAACTTTCTCTCAAGAGGGGTGTATTTGAGTAAGGTGCTCTAGAAAGCCCTTTAGATGAGTCCAGCTAGGGAAGGATTTAAGGGTAACCTGATGGCTAAACCAAGAGAAGGATAATTCAGATGAAGACAGCCAGTTATTTTACAAAAATGTTTGAATTCATTGACGGAAGCATCTTAGGGATGGAGTGGAGTGGTAAAGAGGGTCAGAATGTAGGCAGCACATGAGCCAAGCATATCCAGCTTCTGACAGGGATAAAAATAGAGGAGTCTGTTGAGGATAGTAGACTGCAAAGTGGACTCTCACTAAATAAAGAACAAACAGGTGCCCATAGCTCTTAGGCTAGCTGCAGGGAGTGACTTTGCTGGGAAGGTGAGCCTCCTTTCCCCAGGGTCAGAGGGTGGTCTCTCTCTGTCACAGCCACAGAGCAAGACATGTAGAATCTGAGATGGCAGCTGGATGAAAATTCTGATCTCTTTTCTGGAGTCTTTTCAACCAAGGTCCATTTCTCCTCACTTTATAATAATTACTGACTAGTGTCTGACATCACAAACCCAAATTCATCACAACTTAAAAGATATTATGTGGGTTGCATTTTAAGTCTAAGCCATGGCCTTCTTGCTAGATTTCTTGTTTGGTGGAGGTCACTAAGAATCTCAGTGAGTCTTATGCAAACAGCTACCAATTCTCTGAGAGATGCTCCCACAAGTGCACAGGGACTTGCTAAAGGACTGTTCAGAAGCAGCTCTTCATACTAAGGACTCCCCTCCCCAGTTCTCTCTGGGATTCCCTGATGGGATTTGAGTTCATTTTATAAATGGAAATGATGTTTAAAGACTGAGAAGAGATTCTGATGAAACAAGATAATTGAGAATCATTCATTGAAGGTTTTCTCCCCTTTTTTTGTTAAAGACTGTGTCATCTTTAGTTCCTTCACCCCTTGACTTTATGTTTTGTGAGGGTGAGAGACAGTGAGTCATTCTCAAAAAGGTGGAGAAAGCTGAGCTATAAACAGGAGATCTGATTTTCACACTTACTTTAATTGTGGATAACTATTTCTCTTTTGGAACTCTCATATGAAAAAATTTCGTGAACCAAAAATCAATATAGGGAATCGGGCCAGTAGAATATAGACATAAATATAGATAGGTAGATGGTAGATAGACAGATAGAGATAAATAGATATGGATAGATAGATGCTACTCCTTTTTAGTCTTCAGAGTGACTTTTATTTAGAAGCATTGACTGATCAGGGCCTCCTCCCAGCCCAACACCCAGCAAAAAGCCAGAATCCATGTGCATCAGAGGTGGGCTCTCCCTGCCCCCTTAACCTGAAAAAGCCTCTGCGTCAAACCCCTCCTTCAGGCCCAACATCCTGTGAAAAGCCAGAATCCATGTGCATCTGAGGTAGGGGGTAATGAATAATCTATCAAATGATCAGAAAACACCACCACAGAGGCACAAGAAAATGAGAAATCAATAAAATCTCTCCCCTCCAAGGAGAAAGAACAGCCCTTCATCATCCACAGACTGTACAATGAAACTCATGGGTATTCATAGTGACAAAGTTAATAGAGATGCAAGAGGAGAGAGACAACGAACTTCAAAAGATGTAGGAGAAAAGAGACAACTAGTTCCAGGGGTTGAGGAAGTTCTTCCACAATCTGAAAGAGGAAATACACACCATAAAAAAAATCAAACAGAATAGTTAAAGATTAAGGCTTTAATACAGAAAATCAAAACCTCCCTTGAAAGTATTGAAAGCAGATCAGATTATACAGAAGGTAAAATCTCAGATGTAGAAAATAGAACCTCTGACCTAGGAAAATTCACCCAAAATACTGAGAAAATAACCCCCCCAAATGAGAATAACATACAAGTAATACTAAATATCATTAGATGTCCAAACATCTGGATAATTGGTATCTCAGAAGGTAAAAAAAAAAAAAAAAAAAAAAAAAAAAAAAAAAAAAAAAAAAAAAAAAAGAATCAGGGCATTGATAATCTATTCCATGAAATCCTGGAAGAAAACTTTCCAAAGCTAGAGAATCATCAAATAGCCAGACCCAAGATATACAAAGGACCCCACATAGAATCAACACAGGAAGATCTTCTCCAAGGCATATCATAGCCAGATTGACCAAACTCACAGACAGAGATAAGATACTAAAATTGGCAAGAGAGAAACCTCAAGTTACTTTCAAAGAGTATGCAATCAGGCTAACATCAGACCTCTCGTTGGAAACAATGCAAGCAAGGAAAGAATGGGAAAATATATTCAACGTGTTAAGTGAAAAACAATTTCAACCAAAAATACTGTATCAGGCAAGATTATCCTTCATGTGGGAAGAAAAGATAAAAACATTCTCAGATAAACAAAACCTGAAAGAATTTACCAACACTGGACCAGCTCTTTGAGAAGTTCTGAAAGGAGTACTATACCAGGAAAACTAAAGACAGACAAATAAGAGAACACAACATAACCAAGAGAAATAATAATGTTGAATGTTAACAGAAAGGTCAGACCACAGTAACACTGCAAATTCAACAAGAGATTACACAAGACTGAACAGGTGAAATAGAATTCTATGACTTTTTTCTAAAACATTTCTGATTTTCTTCTATGCTTTGTCTTCCAGATCTAAGGACTTTTGTTTTCTTTTGAGTCGTTAGGTTCAGCAATTTGTTAATGAATTTTTAAAATTGAAACATAAACTTTTCTCCCTTCGTGACCCCCTTGCATTTGGAAAATCTTTGTGAGCATTCTTGTTTTGTGGCAAAATGGTTATTTGCATAAGTTCCATAATACAATAGTATCTGTTGCCTTGCATCAGAAATTGAATTCTTATGGGGCTTTGTGCAAATAACAGACCAAATTGAGATTAACATATATTATTTTTTTTTTGCAAACAAGTTAGTGTATACCTCTCTTTAGTAAAAGGGGAAATGGAGAGAGAGAGGAAAAAAAAATTGCTTCAGAGGAAAATTACAGTGCACTTGTCACTAGATTCTAGCTTTGTCCATACTTGAAGATCTTTTATGAATCAATAAAAAGTCAAAAAAAAAAGTTTAGTATGGAAGGGAGGGAGGGAAAAAGGGAAGAGAAAAATGGGTAAAAGTATGTTTAACTGACAAAAAATGAGAAGCTATCTGCTGATGATAATGTATATAGTAATATCCTTGTCTTGACTGACATGCATGGTTTTTGTGTTGGAAAAAGAAATGTATACTGTAAAGACGTGATACAATGTAAATTAAAATGAATAAATAAAATTAAAAAAAGAAGAAGTACTGATCGATCAGAAGAGTTTGTATGGGAAAAACATTTTGGTGCCAGGCCTTTATGGTTGGCTATCAGCAGCTTATTTCTTTGAATAGTCACTCTCTTTAACAAGACAGTAGCAACTACTCTTCAGCTCTCAGTAAAGCTAAAAGAAAATAATGATTCTAATAATATTGTCCTGCTTTAAGAGTAGCCTCAGTAAAGGCAGCGATGGCTACATTCATGGCCTTGATTGTAGTGTATTCTTATCTCCAAATCCATTAAGCAGTATATTCATTATGGACAGCTTTTTAAAGTCAGTCACATCTTAATAAAGTGGACGTTTTGCAAACAGAAATTAAAAAGAGTAGCCTCAGTTTGCTATGACATTAAAAAAAATTTTCAGCTCCAATAATCACTGAACAATAATAAAAGAATGTAGGCCTCTGCTGAATAGGTCTTGAAGATATCCAAGCAGGAGTTACGCAGTGGGGTTTATACAGCCCATTATAAATTAAGCTTCCTGAAAATCTTTAGTAAACATCCTTCCCTTCCCACAAACTTTCTGTGGTCACACAAATCACTACACACTCTCAATTTTACTCAGCATCTGTCTTTTTAGATAACCTTTCTTTATGTATAAGGATCCAGTCCCTCCCTAAAAATGTACATAGCATATTTGTGTGGGAGGGGGGACACTTGTAAATACTTACAGTTTAGTATTTTATTTTTGTCATACAGAGGTTGAGTTTTTTTTTCTCATTAGAAACCAAAGTTAAAATCATAAAAATACAAATTTGAGTCTGTAGTATTAAATTTTTTTTCAAAGGTAATAAAGTACATGCCTCATCAGTTGTCTTTCCTTAAAGCCTGAGGGTTGGCATCTACTTGGCAAGAAGAGGGCCAGGAAGGAGAGGAAGGAAGCCAGCAATCATCCTGGGACTGCAGAGGAAGTGCATGCCTTTTTCTCATGAAGCAGCAGTAACCTTGTGGGACCCACAGTCTGAGATCTGGCACTGGGCCCTGGCAAGCTGCTTCCTGCTTGATGGATCTTGGATAGGTCACCCAGTCTCAGAATGGCTCAGTGTCCCCATCAGTTAATGTGGAGTAATAGCATACCTGTCTTCGTTAGACCTTAGCTGCTGCCCAAGTGACTTGGGTGAATCAGGCTTTGGTGTTGCTTCTTATTCTAACATTGAACAAGACAAGACACTCTCTTCTTAGCCTCAATCGCTCCATCCATTAAATGAAGTTGTTGTGAGGCAGCTTTGAAAAATGTAAGCAAGATCCAAGTATAAATGACTATTATAACTTTAGGATCCAGTAGAAAAAATTATGGTTTTCCCTCTTCTGTGTAAGCTTCTTTGGAAGGCTTTGGTGTAGGGGATTATATAAATTTTCTGGTGCTGCGTAACGAAGACTACAGACTAAGAAATTTACTACAGACCACAGAAATTTATTTCCTCTCAGTTATAGAGGCTAGAAGTCTAACATCAAGGGTTGGCAATGTTATTTTTCCCCCAAGGCCTCTCTCTTTGGCTTGTAAATAGCCATCTTTTCCTTGTGTCCTCTGAATGTTTTCTGTCTCC
The DNA here is from genome assembly GCA_026018925.1 of Tupaia tana. NCBI lineage: Eukaryota > Metazoa > Chordata > Mammalia > Scandentia > Tupaiidae > Tupaia > Tupaia tana. The sequence continues at coordinate 40,846,304 of JAKSZU010000008.1, forward strand.
TAATCTCTTTTTCTTAAAAGGATACCAGCCTATGACATTATGTTCTACCCATATGACCTCATTTTATTTTAGTTTCTTATCTCTTATCTCTTTAAAAATACTATCTCCAAATATAGTCATATTTTGAGATACTGGGGATTAGGATGTTGCATGAATTTGGGAGGGACAATTCAACTTATAACAAGGACTGTCATCTTTCTGTTTGAGATATTAATTTTGGTTTCAAGATTTTGTTTTATTACAGACTTGTAACTACCTTGTTTTATGAACAATTAATGCCTTGATTTCTTCTATATTTATTCACTCACAATTTGAAGAGACGTTGAAATTCTTTATTATGTCTCTCCAGACTTTGAGTTAAGCAAAGTTTCAGGCAGGAACAGTAATATCCTTGAAATCTTATTCATCAGTCTCCTTTGAGATTTATTTACTGTTTTCCTGCCAATTCACAAAGAAGTTAACATTACTAGTGATTCATCTTAGTTAATAACCACCTTCCAGAAAGTACAGGACATTTTCATTATATAAGATCTTCTTTAAAGTAGTAATTCATTGTTAATTGTAATTGCCAAAAGTATTTTCTGATGACCAACTAAACCTATCAATTTTCTGTATTCTCATAGATCAGAGACAAGTAGAAAAATAATTTTCAGTAGTCTTAGTAAAAATTGTATAAAGTGATAAAGCACACAGGATAATTTCTTAGAAAATGCTTATCTTCTATATTTATTAGGATGGCAAATGTAGAGTATATTTAATATGTATTTCTAATACACACATGTGTGTGTGTGCATGTGTGTATGTGTGTGTGTGTGTGTGTGTGTGATAAATTTCCCCAGGTCTTGCTACCTATACTACAAATGGAGACATCTTAGCAGAAATCATTCAAATGTCTCTAGCCTTTTTTAAGTTTGCCCCAATCAAGACACTTAGCTACCTCAATAGGTATTGAGAGATGCTGGAACTTGGGAATGAAGTTTACAGAGTGATATGTCATGACTTAGAAACAAAAATCAACCCTTCTTTCTGAAGACTAAGCTTTCCTCAGTGAGTCAAGTGTCTTCTGTCTGAATCCTCTAGTTTACGTGGATTTTTCTTGGAAGGCTCTTCAGTCATCCTTTGAATAGATCTTAGTTGGCCTAGATGGCTAATTGTCCAGACACATTATGTACTCCTGAATATTTTTTTTTTTTGAGAGGTTTTCACTATAGGGCGCGTGCGCTCGCCAGACAGACAGAGAGAGACAGAGAGATAGAAAGCGAGAAATCACCCCCCAGGGGGGATGGTCACGCCGCAACCCTGTCTCCTCCATTCTCTTCTCAGGATCTTGGGCACGCACGCACATGCGCCCGGCGTGAGTTTTAAGCCACCGGGTCCAGGACACGAACCGCGGTCGACTACATGGGAGTCCAGCGACATAGCCATTACGCTAACTGCTGGTTCCCATGTACTCCTGAATATTGGATACAGGTCAAGCAAGAACTTCGGCCATGTATAAAATACTTTATATTAAGACCTTAAAAAAATTGCCAGAAAGCACATGTGCTTACCAGAGAAAGAGAGAGAGGCAGAGCAAGAGAAAAAAGCATCTCCCAATTGGGCAGAGTCACGCTGCAACCTTTCTCCTCTCTTTCTCCATCCTGCTGGGATTTGGGACACCCATGTATATGCACTCAGCATCTTTTTCAAGCCTATGGAGCCAGGATTTGAAACACGACCAGCAATGTGAGATTTGTCTCCATTAACGACTAGACTACAGGGTCAGTCCAAGAATGTTTTACAAAGAGTTCACACTTATAATCTCTTTCAAATATCAAGATAGTGATGTTTGGTAAGTGTAATCGTTCTAATTTAGGAGGAGTTAAGAAAACTATAATGAGGCTAATTGATTAGGCAAGGTTACACCTCTAGTAAGTGGTAGTCCTAAGTCTGGAACACACCTATTTCAGAACTAAATCCAGAGAACTGAGTTTTCCTATGTATATTTGGGATGTTGGGTTAGATGACACCCTTTTCTGTTATATAATTGCACTGGCTGAAGAACTAATGGTGAGAAGAATCAGAACATTATCTACAATTAGTAGTCAAATATGTATTTGTGGTTAATTAACTACAAGAGGAAAAAGTGACAAGGCAAATGATAACAAGGAATTTCAGGGCCCCTTGAAAGAAGTCATTTGAAGTGAGGAAAACCAAGGAGAAATAGCCGATCTAGAATCATTGTGGGGCTGTCACAGGCACTAACCTCTGCAGATGCTATGGTCTGAATGCATCTCCCCAAAATGTTGTGTGCTGAATTGATTGAGATGAGATTAAGAGAGTGAAAACTTAATTCAACTATGGTGTTAAAAAGTGGGTCCTTGGGGAGCAGACTAGAATTTCAGCAATCAGGATGGGACCCCTAATATTGAAGCGTGGCAGGTTCATAGGGAAAGGGAATAAAACAGGGACATGCATGCAGTTGCACACACTACTGCCCTCCACCATGTTATTATGCAGCCAGAAAAGCCTCACCAAATAGAGTCCCTAGACTCCAAACCATGAGTTGAGTAAATGTCTAATTTTTTTTTTTTTTTTTTCTTTTTGAGAGGTTTTTGCTATAGGGCATGTGTGCTCACTGGAAAGAGAGAGACAAAGACAGAAAGTGAGAAATTTCTCCCCAGAGGGCTGGCCATGCTGCAATCTCTTCTACTCCATTCTCCTCTAGGGATCTTGGGCATGCACACACATGCGCCTGGTGTGAGTTTAAGCTACCAGGTCCAGGACTCGAACCATGGTCAACTACATGGGAGTCCAGCAACATAGTCATTATGCCAACTGCTGGTCCCAAGTAAATGTCTAATTTTATAAATCATCAGGTTCCAGGTATTTTTCTGTCATTAGCAACAGAATGGATTAGAAATCAGACAACCTGCAAATCTCCTCATGTCATGGTGAAGAAGGTTTTTATTATTTAAACTAAGTGAGCTTTTGTCGCTTGGGTCACACAGAATTTTGCTGACTGACTATTCTGAGGGAATTAATCTGAAGGAAAGAGACGCTCCCACCTCATTTTCCAAAGGAAATGAAAGACCAGCAGGCAAGTGAGCAGTGGTACTGAGGATTTGCAAGGGGACAATGACATCCGTCAAAGTAAAACATCATTAACTCTGTTCTGGGTTAGATCATGGAGATGATAGGTCCAGGCTGATTTATAAACAGAGTTAATCTCTGAGGATTCTTGGAGGTAAGAGAGAAAGAAAGGAACCCTTAAAATTTAGGCAAATGGTGAATGTCATTGAACTGATGGGTTAATCTAAATAACACAGTGATCTCATTTGAATCCACAGGTTAATGAGGTCAAGAGACATCGGGTGACACTTGTTCAAGTAACCTGAGTGACCCAAGAAACATAAATCAATCAAACATGTACAGATGTTGTAATATTTCTGGCTTTAGAATTAACAGTTTATTGTTTCTGTTTGGTTAATGATTCTGAGAGTGACATTAGAATATACCTGGTTTTCTAAATATGAATTTTGTTTTTTTTTCCAACTCTTAGCTTGACCAATAGACTCTGTAACTGCATATAGAAATTTCCTTTTTATTTATGCTTTTGCATGGCCAAGGTGGGTCAGGTGGCCTGGTCTGATGGGTAAAATAATATTCTTCCTCCAAATAGTGTTATAAGTTCAGCAATACATATTGATCATATTGGTGCATTTTTATTTTCAGAAAAAATATTCCATTGCATTCAGAATGCAAATTTCTGAAGTTAAATCAGGTGCTATTTGAGATGTTGTGAGTTTTGCCTATTATAGGTTTAGAGGCTGAGGATTTTAAGACTTTTCTTTCTCTTTATTACTCTGGTAACTGAGATTCAAATACCACTTATAACTAGAGTTCCAGAATTCACCTTTGTGTCACGTGATAGCCCACCATGCTGCTGACTGCACTGCAGTAGTTTTCTAAGCCTAGAGAGTTTGAGCATTTCTCTCAGGGAAGAAAAGAATCTCTTCCTCTTGTCTACTGCTGTAAACTAGGACACTGGAAGCAGCTGGCCTACCAGAGAAATCTTCATTGAAGTTGGTGCTAGGAGTTTTCTCGTTTTTCTTTGTCTAATGTTTAGGTGAGAAATCAAAGATACACTCCAAGTATCATATAGTCTGTGGATTTTTTTTTCCCCACTGTAAAACCTAATTATTTGGCCCCTAACTTCACCTACTTCCCCTTGCAAAGGAAGGACATTCAGGTTCAGAGTTAAATAAATCTCTAAGCTCCATTTAATTAAGGAAGTAGAGAATGAATGACTTGAAAAAATATATAATTTATATATATAGAACCTTTTAAAATAATAAAAAAGGTTTTATTTAATTTTCAACATGTTTTAGGTTAAGAAAATACTTTATTTAAAAATTATTATTTACTTTTGGAACTAAAGTTGTGAGATAGAAAAACAGATTATATATTTAAATTTTGAAAGAAAAATTCTGCCATTTATGGGAACAATATTTTGGGAATTAAAGGAGTGGGCTCACCAGTCAAGGTTTAGAAACCATGCCTGACCTTTAACACTCCAGAATTATAGATCTTCTTTGTACCTCAGCACACACAGGTTCAACCCTCTCTACTCCCCAAATCATTACACATACTTGTTGTAGGAATTGCCTTATGGAAGTTTCTTTATGACCTACAGCAGAGGAGGGTGACTTACTTGTGCTTGCAAGTAAATAATTTCTAAAGTGAAAAATAATCACATCCATTTGAAAATATAATGATTTGTAACGTTTGTTTGAAATAACAAAGGGAAGCATGACATTGATGTTCTGTGATATGGTCCTGAGGCTTTTCAAAGGAGAAAAATATAAGTCTAGTTTTTGTTGGTTGAATGTTTGTTAGAATATGTGATATAAAGACCTTCTGGCTATGAGGAGACTGTGCCACCTCACCAACCATTTGCTGGGTCTTTGTTATTGTCAGACACAGAGGACAATTATTGACTCCTATGACACTCTCAAGAACCTGATGAGGTAGCATTATTGTCAACGCCCCCCCCCCTTTTTTTTTTTTTTTTTTTGAGAGAATGATTTCTCCTACAGGACTTGTGTGCTTGCTGGGGAAACAGAGACAGAGAGATAGAAAGTGAGAAATCACTCCCCTGGGGGGAGGTGGCATGCCACAATCCCTTCTCCTCCATTATTGTTTCAGGATTTTTGGGCACCCACGTATATGCACCTGGCATGAGTTTCAGTCACCGGGTCAAGGACTCAAACTGTGGTTCACTATGTGGGAGTCTGGTACCTTAACCACCATACCATCTGCCGATCCCACAGTTAATCCATTTTTAAAATGAGGAAACTGAATCACAGATTAAGCAATGTGTTTAAAGTCATACAGCTTATAAAATGGGAGACAGGCTTTAAATAGAACTTCAAAAGTACTAGAGACTGGGACCAGCAGTTAGCATAATGGCTATATCACTGGACTCCCATGTAGTCAACTACAGTTCCAGTCTTGGACCAGTGGCTTAAACTCACTCTGAGCATGTGTGTGTGCATGCCCAAGATCCTGAGAGGAGAATCGAGGAGAGGGGATTGCGGTGTGGCCATCCCCCTTGGGGATGATTTCTCACTTTCTGTCTCTCTGTCTTTCTCTGTCTGGCGAGTGCACACACCCTGTAGCAAAAAAAAAAAAAAAAAAAAAAAAAACTTCTCAAAGAAAAAAAAAAAAAAAAAAACTACTAGAGACAATTTAAAGTTGGAAAAAGCACTAATTTTTCATTATATTATTAAAACTCATACACAGTTTCAGAAATAAACACTGAATCCGACCTATTAGGAGAACTGTCTCAAAATTGGAAAAATTTAAGAAAGTGTGTAGTATATTTGATGAAGAGGATAACTACTTATAACTAATTATAAGTAACATTATGAAAATTCTTACTTCTATAAAATATAATGTTCCTTTCACATAAAAAAATCAATTAATTTCATTGAAGTACTTAAAATTTACCTTCAATCATTCAATTTATTTAAAAATTTTTTTAAGTTACATTTAATCACATATATCTTTACAGTGTATAGCATTGCTTTTTCCAGCACAAATACTATGCATATCAGTCAAGGCCAAAACTTTATAATCTATATATTATTAGCAAATATCTTTTGAACATTTGGAGCTAATTAAGGCTAAATACATATAAAACAATTCAATCTATTATAATAACAATATTGAGCACCTGCTTTAAAATATGAAATAAGACCAATCTCAGCGTTTTGGGAATTTACTGTGCTGAGAGATCAATGTTTTTGTGGTTCAAGTAAACAATTTAGTGAGAACAAATGGCCTCTGATTTATCATATTTTCCCCACATTTTTATGTTCCATTTATACAAATTTAAGGATTCTAATTACTTTTTTTCCTAAAATAAATTTATCCTTAGAAAAAGAAACACATATAGTTTCAGAATTAGGATGATGGGTAAATTAATTAATAGAGGAATTTTCTGAAGAAATCAGTGACCTTAATGAGTTGGACATTAGTTAAAGAAAAAAATACAAGTGGTTCATATTACCTTAAAAAGAGTGATTCCATGGAGCTATTTCTTTTCTTTTTTTTTTTTTTAAAGAGAGGGCGTATGTGCTCACCAGAGAGACAGAAAATGGAAAAAAATCATCCTCCCCCAGGGGGTATGGCCATGTGCAGTCCCTTCTTCTCCATTCTCTTCTCAGGATTTTGGGTACACACGCACATGTGCCTGGCGTTAGTTTCAGGCTGCCAGGTCTGAGACTTGAATCGTGGTCAGTTAGGTGAAAGTCCAGCAATGTAACCATTAGGCTACCTGCTGGCCCCACTATTTCAGAACATGTTCATGCTTGTAAAGAAATAGGATGTAAAATATGTTGCCATGAATCAAGAAATGAATAGTTTTATGTGTAGTATGCCAGATCTTTGGAGAAAAGTAGAATTTATTTTTGTAATGTGACAGTTAATAATAATGACTAACTGGTACACTAAAGACTCCTTTTGACGAGAACAAAGGATGGTGTAAAGGAAGAAAGGGCTGACTATGTGGCACAGAAGTAAGAGCTGTTGAAGAGAGGTAGGATCTAACATGGCGGTCATGATTTGATTATTGGCCCTGTCAGCCTGAAACATGATGGACACACATGAGAATGCCTACAATCCAGTGGGCTGGAGAACTGAAGGAGGGGGATCCCAGCATGACCAAACCCCGTGGAACATTCTCCTCTCTCTCTCTTTTTTCTCTCTCTGTCTCTTATGCACACATTTCATCCTGAATAAAGAATAAACAAATTTTAAAGAGAAAAAATACATATGGTGATTATCAGTAAATATTCTTATATAAATTAACAAAAAAGATTAGGGAAGAAGAAATATTTGAATGAAAGACATGAATCAAAGATTCAGGGGGTTGATAGCACAGAGAACAAAACTAACAAAATGATCAAAATCATCACTCTGCCTGTGATGAGAAGAGGAAATAAAACTAAAGCCTTAAAATCTTCAAAAACAAATGTCTGAGGGGTTTGAAAATGTACTTTTAAATTATTTTAGTACGAAGATTTAGTCCTTTTTTCTTAATGCTAATATAAGAAGTTAAAAAGAAAACATTCATTATAAAAGAACTCACATTCCTAGAATTAATCTATTCATTTAAAATTGTAAAAGGAAACATTGTAATTCAGAACTGTGATAATACATAATACATGAATCAAAGCAGAGTGTGGATCTGGTAATCTAAGTCAGGAGATATATGAATTGACTCTCAAAAAATGACCTGGAGACCACCACAGCTTGGGCATAACAGTTTCTGCAACTAAAAGTTGATTACTCAGTAACTGTTTTTTTTTTTAATTCACCCTAGCATTGAAGTAGACATTATGGGAATAAAAAAAATGAATAAAATAGTTTCTGCTTCAAAGAATGGCAAATATGGAAGAGTATTATATGGATAATTGTTTATCTTTGGTTTCCTCTAAGGCAGTTTGAAAAAGGTAAAAAGAAATCTAAACATGATTAGTAAGAAAAGAAAATGATTTGAAATGGTTTCAACAAAGTTCTTTTACTTATAGTTTACAGCAGAAAATATCTGCTAAGTCTCTTCTCATTACGAGAATGCAGATTATCTGTACCTAACTTTGGTCCATTGAAATTTAACACTGAGAGGAATCCCACACAATTTAGGGACGTTGTATTCTGAGGGGCTAACTGAGTATCACCAATCCATAGTGTGGGTCCCTCACTAGTTACCACTTCATGCTGTCGAGTGAGCTGAGTTTAGGCTACTTAATGGCCTTCTCATGGCCAGTCTTCCACTCACTGGCTTAGAACCATCACGGTTTGTACCAGAGCATCTCCATAAATTGCATTTGGTTTTGGTTCCTCAAGGCAATCTCTTGAGCTCTTTATTTTCTTTTCTGTGCCCCCCCCCCCCACACACACACATCTTGGTCTCATTTTTTCAGGTGTTCTGTCACCATTATCATCTCCTTTGGGCCTCTATTCTTGAATTTTCAGTCTCAACATACTACAGTACTCGTACTTGCATTGTTCTGACTCAGCAGAATTTTAGCCATGTTCACATTGGATATAGTTATATTTCCTGATAATAGTTCCTTTGTTTTAAAAGATCTGTAAAAATTACATACGTAAGACCTTACATTTCTCTCTGATCTCAAAAACACTGCTTTTCTTTTTCCTTTCTTATTCTTACATTGATATAGAGTTTATTTCCAGTACTCTGTAATCACCCGGTTGTGGGAGAAGGAGCACTTTTCTCATAGCAGATGACATTACACAGTCTGTGTGGGCACTGCTTAAGTAAAGTAGAGCCTTGTATAATTATCTAAATGCACATTCTATTGAAATAATTCCACCAAAATCTTGCATTTCCTGAATTAGTGGGTTCTCCAGAGTGACTCAAATGACTAACCCTTGCAAATGAAGAAACCAAGTATCAGGACAAAGAATTCCAGTGTTCAGGCTCACCCCCATGTGGAGCTTGATGCTACATTCTCCAAGTTGTATTCTTTCCTTTCTTCAAACTTCACTAAGTATCATCTCCTAGCCAGACTTTTCTCTCCTGAGCCTGGTCTTAATCTACCTGCTTTATCTGTGTTTGGCCAATTAAGTTCTGATTCAAGCAGTCAGTCATTGTACCTCTCATATTTTCACTGAATTGTTGGAGAAGAATAATTGAAATCAGGGTAAATGCAGTCACAATTTTATAAGAAGCTTACATACGAATTACCATGCTGAATGAAGTAATTTTTCTTTTTTGTACCCAAAGGAGTTGAATCTGATTTCAATTGAATATCTTTAATGTTTTGGCACACGTTTTTATGTTTTGTTTCATTTTCCTGGTTTAATGAAAGTAAGATTCATTTCTTTTTTCAGTAAGTCTTTATCTCAGCTAAGTTAGAATGCTTAAAAAAAGCATTGTACCACCTAATTGGATTTTACATGAAATGAGGATGCAACAATATACCCTCTTAGTTTTTCCTTGTTGAAACATTTCTAAGATAGATTTCCTTTTTGCTTTAATAAAATATAACAAATGGATTGACTTGTTTTGAGGATTTGGGTTCTTATGAAGCTTTAAGGCACTAAACATTAAGGTCAAACTTACTTATTTTTTCAACATTTACTATGTGGTAGACCCTTAATGAGGAATAGGTTGTGACTTAAGAAACTTTAGAGTCCAACAGAGGAGTATAATACTTACATATAAGACTGCTGAAGTGGAAGAAAGTGCGTTAAATGCCTTAGTAGAGAAATAGATTATTTTCATAGGTACCAGGCATTTCAGACATAATAGGATATTGGGGTAAATAGATGATAAAGCATGGACATCCATTCATTCAGGAAATAATCACTGAATATTTATTACATGCCAGGCATTCTAGCACCTGATATACAGCAATGAAAAAAGAAAATGGTGTTTCTGCTCTCATAGTAGTCATTTTCTAGAGAGGTGAGGGATAGACAATAGATAAATGTCCCTAAATGTACAGAGCATTCAATGGTGGTAAGAGCCAAGGAGGAAAATGAAGCCAAGTAAAGAGATCGGAGATTCTGGGGTAAGGGTGAGGGACTGACTTTGAATGTGCAGGAAGACTTAAGGAAAGATGACCTTGGAACAGAAACAAAGTAAGCAGGCGTGAGCATGTAAATAAGGAAGGAAAGGATGACCCAGAAAGAGGGAACACGTGCAAAGTACTGAGATGTGAGGCTTCAGAGCTTCTAGAGCTTCCTGGAACTGTTTGGAGAAGACAAAGGAGTTCAATGGACTGGGCAGGACAGCCTGGAGGGAGGATAGGAGAGGTCGGAGTCATACAGGCAGGTGCACATCAAGTGGGTTCTTGAACACTTTGTGCTAAACTTCTTCCCCCTTCTGCTTCCCCTCCAAATCTCCCTTTTTAAAATTTTTTACTGGTCACTCTTCTAGAAGGGGAAATTGGAAGAAAAAAGTTAATTAAGGGTCTGGGAAGATAGATTTTATCTAATTGAGGTAGAAATGCAATATGTTGTTTTGTGTTTAATTCTTAAGTCATTTCACATGGGTATTTTTCTCTCCCAAATTACTTTAAACAATCCAAAGTCACCACCAATCTTATTTCTGTTCTATTGCCCCAAAGCTCCTGAATCCAAGAAAAGCTCATACTGCAATACTAAAAGAATGAGTCAACTTTTAGCATTGTGTTTTATCCTAGATGATAACTGCTGAGAAGTCATTGTTTCACACTGCCTGGGAATCTTATCCCTTGTTCTCCTGGCTAGCTCTTTCATGCCATTGTACACTGACATAGAATTGTAGTAAGATTTTAGCCTCGTGTAGTGCAAGGGAGATATAGAAATCTGAAGATATGGAGAAAGTAAATATATATATTTTTTAATCTCTCAAGATTAGTCTTTTGTTTTTAACCTCACAGTGTTTGTTTACGGGTATATCTCAAAGCTCGGGTAGTGATTTGGTAAGGCATTCTGTATAATAGATCAAATAGCACACAAGGAAACGATTCACTCAAACTTTCAAAACTGATTTCCTTACGTTGGATTTGGATTTTCCCCCCAGTGACAGCAACCAAGTTGTGTGATGATTACTAACGTCATCTGACGTGACCAAAATCTGGAGCAGGGAATGGCATGCCTCTAATTTTTTTTTTAAGTTTGAATTTTAAACTTACCTAAACAACTTAAACAAAAGTTTCAAAGATAGTATCGGAAGTTCTTTTATAGCTCTCACCCAGTTTCACCAAATGGTAGCATCTTAAATGAACAAAGCACAATTATTGAAACTAGGAAATAAATACTATTAACTAAATATAACTCTATTAATTAATCTACAGACTTTGTTGGAAATTCTCCAGAGTTTACACTGATATTCTGTTTGTATTCCAAGATCCAATCCAGAATTCCCATATTGCATTTAGTGGTCATGTTTCTTTAGCTGCTTCCTACTGTGACATTTGCTCTGTCTGGCAAATATCCTGTTTCTCATGATAGTGTCACTTACTAATTCTGCTATTTAGTAATTTTTATCTGCAGTCATGATTACAGTGGCTTGCCCAGTAGGGGTCTGATAGTTCTATCTTCCTTTTTACATGTATCAATGGAAAGATATGTATTAATTAAATGAAAAACAGCCAACTTTCTCCTTTTATTTTATTTATTATTTTATTATTTTGTTTTGATATAGGACACATGAACTCACCAGACACAGAGAGAAGGAGAAAGTGAAAGAGAGAGAGAGAGAGAAAAGAAAGGTGAAAAGTCACCCATCCAAGGGGTATGGCTATGCTGCCACTCCTCCACTCTCACCTTGGTATTTTGGGCGTGCCTGTACACGCACTGGGCATGTTTTTCAAGTCACTAGGTGGAGATTAGACCGGGCAACCAGCCATGTAGAATCCAGTCACCTTAACCTCCACACCACCTGCTGGCCCCTGCATTTATTAATTTAGTTAATTATTTATTTCTATTAGTCCAGGTTTATAGGTGTTTAATTTATTCTTTGGCCAACAATTCATTGTTACCTTTACTTATGTGGTTACTCAAATTAGTGAGAGTTAATTTTGAGCTGATCATGAGGAAAAGAGACCTAATGTACAATATAATAAACACTGAAACAGACACAATGCTATTTAACATGACACATGAAAAACAGATATGAATTGAAAACAATTTCAAAATTATAACAAATTCAATTTTGTAGAGGGGTTAATTAATGATTATAACATAGTTTTTGTTCTTTTTCTTTCTTTCTTTTTTTTTTTTTTTTGTTTGTTTTTGTTTTGTTTTTGCCATAAGATATGTGTGCTCTCTGGAGGGAAACAGAGACAGTGAAAGGGAAAGTCAGAAATCACCGTGGGGGTATAGCCACACTGCAGTCCCTTCTCTGCCATTGTCCTCCTGGGATTTTGGGCACACACACGGTGGCATGATTTTCAAGCCACTAGGTCTTGGAAAGCACTCTACGTGGGAATGGCCACACCACAATCCCTTCTCCTCCAATACTTCCTTCAGGACTCTGAGTGTGCACATATACACATACACACACACACACACACACACACACACACACTGTGCGCCTCCCAAGTCAGCGAGTCCTGTACTCCCACACAGTCAGTCGTGTGGGCTATAGCCACGCTACACATCGCTCTATCAGCTGGCCGCCAAAATTATATTTTTAATGTTCGTTGGCCATTTCCTCTTTGGTTATTTTCTTCTTTTTCTTATTGATTTTTATACGTGTTTCTATATTTAGAAAATCATCAAGTTGACAATATTTTTCACAAATACTTTTCTAGCTCGTGTATCATTTTCCATTATACTTTTACCCTTTTTTGGTCATTCAGAAATTAAAAATATTTCATATATAAAAGCTTACAATTCTTTCATTTTTATAAGCTTTGAGTTTACCTATACAAAAATTCATTCTCTACTTCTCACAGCTAAAATACATTTTTTCGTTGTCATTCAAATTCATTTATTTGCATTTAAAAAATAGAACTATCTAAAATTTTGTTTTGGTGTAAGAAATAAGATAGAAATTTAACCTCTCGTTCTCCAGAGGTCTTCACAGTATCAAAGCCATTTGTCAAACATTTCTTTCCCTCACTAAATACATGAGTGAGATCACCTTAAGTAAATTTGTAAAAGGCAAAAGAGTTCTAAGTTATCAGTGAAAAGTGCTTTAGTCATGTTGCCATTTATTTATGTGTTGAAAATATTTACAGCTTTTAAAAAATACTGTATTTTCTCTCCTAGGAATGGTCCACTACTGTCTGGCTGGCAATGAACCAAATCATAGCGCTCCTGAAAGTGGAGTGACTTATGCAATTTAAATAAGGTTGCAGTGCTATTGCAATAAGATAGTTGTTATTTATAGCTGGCTTGATGCCAACATCATATTCTTCATACACATCTGGATCACTGTCAAATGAGCTCGAATTTATTGTTATCTGGAATTTTATATTTTTGTATGAAGACAATTAGGCAAATAGGATACTTATCTTCATTTCAAACTGTAGCATAATTTACATCTAGCATGGTCTTTAACCCAGCTTGTAAGTACATCTATTCTACCTTTGCTTCTAAGCCACAAAAATCTGAGGAAGGACTATTGTGATGGGCTGCATCTACATTGATGCCCAGTGATTTCCTCTTCTGCGTTCACTCTCTTGTAAAATCCCTTTCCCTCTGTGTGGGCTGCACCTAGTAACTTGCTTTAATGAATAGAAAACTGCAGAAGTGTTAAGCTGTTGCTTTTAATTCTCACATGGCCGGCTGCGGTTTGAGTCCCAAACCTGATGGCTTGCTTTCTCACTTTCCCTTTTCTCTCTCTCTGGTCACACTAAAATAAATAAATAAATAATTCTTTTTAAAAAAATACGAAAGACTGGGACTACTGTCTTCTCTTCTCTTTCTCTTGCCTTGCCTTGCCTTGCCTGACTTACTGTGATGAAGCAAGCTGCCATATTGCAGGAGTCCATGTGGCAAGGAACTAAGAGTGGCCTTTAGTCAACAACCTCTGAGGGACTGAATCCTGCCAACAGCCACGTGAGCATTCTAGTAAGTGGCCATTGCCCCAGGTGAGCCTTGAGATAACTACTGCATTGGCTAGCAGTTTATTTCAGCCTTTGTTTCAGCTTTGTGAAAAATCTTGAAGCAGAGGACCCAGATAAACTATACCAGACTTCTAACCTACAGAACTAAGGATAATAAATATTGTTTTAGTCACTTGGTTTTTTGAGTGATTTTCTTTGCAGCAATGATTAACTAATACAACTAATATGGAGTTGTATTATGATATTAAATAATATATTAATATTAAATCATGCATAATTAGTTGCATTATAATATTAAATAACATATAATATATTAATAGTAAATATATTCTATATATACATTATCTATCATATTAATATATAATATTAAATATTTTTTGATAATATATCATACATTAATAAAATAACAAACTTAATTCATATTAAAATTATATAAAATAATATTTAGCAAAATATTATTTTAATATTAAAAAGTTGACATTTCTAGCTTGTTTAGGTGCAAATCATTATTCTAAGAAATGTGAATAATGATACTCTATTTAATCTTCATCATAACCCACAAGAGTTATCACTATTATTTGCCTCTTATAGACAAAAATACAGAAGTAATGAGATATGTAGAAGCAAGATTTGAATACAAAATCCATACCCTGAACTACTGTGCTATAAGATTTCAAGGGCAAAAACAAAACAAAAACAAAAACCAAAAAAAACAACCAGCCCTTATCTGCCAAAATCACTGGGTTTCTGTGAACTATTAAACTTTTTTTTTTTTCCACAGCAGGGTTCTGCTTCCATATTCCTTGCTGGGGCTTAAATTTATTCTGACTTTCATCTCTAAATATTAGGTGGTCAGGAAATTCATGATGTATTTTTCTATGCAAAAATGGGCCATGACTTTCCTGACAACTCAATAATTCAATTTCACTGCAGAGACCTGTGTATCACCAGGCATATGGTAGGCACAAAATAGACACTTTCTAGACAAGTGGATTAAGGCATGAATCCATATTCAACCTTTGCTACTGAGGGAAGATTTGTGCTGCTTTTATAACTGTTAGGACAGACATAGAGGAAATTTGGGAGTTGGTGATGTATTCGATCTGCAAATCAGCATAGGGGAATTTATTCTTTTACTCTTCCTTAAAATAATTACCTTGCATAGTTCTAACTCTAGGCTCTGCTTATGACAGAAAGATGTATAAAGGTAATTTGTCATCTCATGTTTTTACTCTATTCTCATTATGAAAGAAGATAATAGCTGCTATTTCAGATCCTTTGAACTGAGATGCAAAGAAAAAAAATTTTTTTCACCTAACTAGTGCTTTTCCTATCATAAACTGCTGATAGGATATAATCAGAATATTCTTTATGGAGGTAACTTCAAAGAATATATAAAATTCATAGGTGCTTAGACTCTTTGATCCAGCTATTCTACTTCAAGCAATTTATTTTACAGGAATGCTTATCTGTGTAAAATGAAAATATTTTCAAGAGCAAAAGTTTAGAAGCATCTTAACTGACTATAAGAAGAGGTGGTTAAGTAAATTATGGTACATCTATCGTTACAGGGGAATACTATGCAACCAAAGCAAAACAAACAAAGGCACTTCTTCAAAATATTGATTACGTTGGAATGAGCTCCAAAATATATTAATTAAGGCAAATTAAGGAGAAGAACAGTCTATTTCTGTACTAAATGTGTGTGAACAAAAATAGCTCGTATATGTGGGATGGTTTTAAAGTATGAATACAAATTCTCTGACAGCCTTTCTTTGAGAAGGTGAAAGCTAATTCCCCTCTCTATGAGCGTAGGAATATGTATAGCTATTGCTTGCATGAACATAAAATATGTTTAGGCTGATATTCAAGACACTGAAAGCTCTGAGAATTTATAGGGAGGAGAACGTGGTTGCCAAGGGCATGGTGGGAGGGTGCCTTTCAGTATGTGTGTGTGTGTTTGTGTGCGTGTATGTGTATATATATATATATATATATATATACACACACACACACACACACACACATATGTGTATGTATATATATGTGTACGTGTGTGTGTGTGGGTATATATATATATATATATATATATATATATGTACATTCTCTGTTCCTCTTGGATTTTTAATCATGTGAGTGATTATCTACTTTAAAAATAATTTTAAGGGGCCATCAGGAAGTGTGATGGTTAAGGCACTGGACTTACACATGGCCAAACAGCCTTTAAATAAATACTTCTTTTAAAATTTTTTATTAAACATAATTTTAAAAATACAAATACTAAGCTAGGAATTGTATATTTTATAAATAAAATGGTATATTTATTTTTTATATCTAGTTATATTTATAAATGCCTACAGAGATTTTGCCATCTTAGAATGGGGTGACTAAATGCTTCCAATGGAATAGAATGGCTGAACGTTGGGAGAAAAGTCTAGAGAGAGAGATGTTTGAGAATACTACATTTCTTGTTCTTAGGTTCCAAAAAAGAGGATGCGGGCAAAGGAGGAAGTAGGACCAGTGGAAACAGTGACAAAAGGCCATTTTTCTCTTGCAGGCAGTGTTTGTTACTCAGGTGTGGGGTGGTGAACTGAGGGTCCCAAGTCAGAATGGTGAGCAGGGGTGACTCCCAGAGGCAGTACTGCAGGGAGGCACAGAGCCAGGGTGAATGGCTTGAAAGCACATTACTATGTAGAGAAACTGATAGGCAAAATGTGGAGAGAAAGGTGCTGAGACCCATACTTTCCATTAGCAGTGAGAAAGAGTTATAAAATAACTTTTCTTGTTGTTCTTTTTCCTGGTGGTGGCACATAATCCATATGCATGGCAACAATTTTAAAATGCTGTTCACAGAAAGGTGGAAGGCGCTTTGTGACAAAATTCTCTCCTAAATTCACTGGTGGAGTTATGGGTATTCCATCCCTAGAACATTGCATTGTTTGTGGAGACACCTTTTTTTCCTTGTATAATATGAGATCCGTAATATCTTCTCTATAGACTTGTTTGGAGGACGTAATGGAGTAAAACCTGCTAGGAGCTTGAATCATCCCTCCTTCCTCTCTCTAACCATGCCTCTCCATACCTGCTCCGCTCAGAGGAGTCCCTACAATCACATTGCCCACTTTCCAACTTAGCATGCACTGTCTGGAAGAATCTTGGAATGTAAAGCCTATAGAACATAGGGAATCTGGGGAGCATCAACACAAATCAGCCAGGTGAAGGTTCACACCAAAATCACATAACCAATTAGAGGCAGTGCCAGGATGCCTGTCCCGCTCACGGCTCTTCTACTCTTTGCTGCTCTGCTGCTCGGGATGATAGCATCTGAAGGCTACCTAGGCACCTGTAATAATAACTGAATGGCATCTGCTTATGACTGTACTCTTAGCTGTGTTTTTCTGTGGAGACATTGTAGTGAGGTGAATTAAGCCTGTCTGGAATTAGAACGCCCAGGTTCAAACTCAGGTTTCACCATTTACACGTTTTGTAATTTGGGGCACTTAACTTCTCTGTGTCTCCATTTTTTTAAATTTTAAAATGGAATCATTAGGTTGTAGGGAGAAATGAACAAAGCAATGTATGACAAGCCTAAAACAATGCTTGCTAGGCAGTAAGTATTTCAATGAATAATGTCAGCTATATTTCTTTTTTTTTCTTTTTTTGGAGAGGTTTTTGCTATAGGGCGCATGCTCTCGCCAGACAGACAGAGAGAGACAGAGAGATAGAAAGCGAGAAATCACCCCCCAGAGGGGATGGCCATGCCACAATCCCTTCTCCTCCATTCTCCTCTCGGGATCTTGGGCACGCACGCACACGCGCCCAGCATGAGTTTAAGCCACCGGGTCCGGGACTCGAACCGTGGTCAACTACGTGGGAGTCCAGTGACATAGCCATTATGCTAACTGCTGGTCCCAACTATATTTCTTTTTATAAAAGTTAATTATGGGAATTCTCAAAAGACCACATCATTAATCCTGAGAATAGAACTTATCTACCAATGGGTAGATAAATAAAGATTGATTTTATACCTAAAGAAACTGTGTGGCTTAACTTGGTCAGATAATGATAATAATGAGCACTGATTGACTTCTCACTGTGTATATGTACTTTCACATTTTAGCTCAGTCTCTCTTCGTGATACTTTTGCGAGAGCTGCCACTGTTATCCCATTTCACAGATGCAGGTGCAGCACAAGCATTAAATGTTTTGGTCGAGGTTACATAGCCATACCATACCCCAGATTCATATGCAGGCTGTCTGGATACAGAGACCTGCTCTGCCCACTGTCCTATCTGACTTCCTGTGTACATATGCTAGGGTCAAAGAGGACTCTCCCATTCCCAACAGTGGTCTAAGAGATCATAAACCATCATGCCTCTCTCCATCCAAGTTCTATTTTGGATTTTTAATGAAATACTAAATGCAAGCTGGCTAATTGTGATTAATTAATTACCCAAGAACAATGACTTAGCAAAACTCTGAATTTCCATTTTATCAGGGAAGTTTAGGGAAGCACTGAAGTAAGGTATTTATAACAAATGTTACCAGTACTAGGACTTTATTTTCCTTTATAGTGAAGATGTGTTATGTGAAGATCTAACAAATAAAAGACTTTCTAATATGAGTTTGTAGTCCTTTCTTTAAATTTGCTAATAACAAAACTTTAGGGAACACAAACATTCGAGGGAAAGAAATATTGTCTGACAGTTGTTTAAACATCTGAACAAACTTCTATTATCTTGCATGTAAAAATCTGATGTGTGTGTGTGTGTATGTGCATATACACAATCTGCCAATCCAACATTTATTTTGCCCCCTTTGAGGGTATCAAGCACAATGGTTGGTAGGGCACATGCTTCCAACTGATCTAGTCACACATACTACTTCAAACTCACATATGTGAGTGCATGTGCACACACACTCACATGCACACACACACACCATAATTGTTTCAATTGGTGGCCTGTGGTGCAAAAGCTGGGGCCAATCAGAATCTTCCCTAGGGTGTTTCAAACTGGAAATAGAATAAAGAAGGCTCTTTTGCTCCTTGCTTATGATTCGTGTTAGTATATGAGTCCAGAAGTGCACCACTTAGACAAGGAGCAGAGGGGCGTGCAGAGAAGCTGACTGAGCGAATGCAGCCAGTGGGCAGAAAGACATGGGGGAGCAAATCGCACTCCGGGGACACTCAGGTCCTGGGTTATACTTTTCTGAGGCTGTTGCTGTATCTTCCCCTTTCAAGATTGGCTCAATAAATTCCTCCTGTATGTTTATTTTTGCTCCTGTTAGGTAAGATTCAGGACTTGCTCTTCATAGGTATGGAAGGGTAGTGCAAATGCCATGCTTGGTAGTACTCAGTGTTAGAGAGAGGGCTCACGTTCACTGTTTCTTGGGTGTAAACTGACATGCTCTTTCTTTTTATTCCTTTTTTTTTAAAAATAGAAATTAAATAGTACTTCCCAAATTTTAAATCCAAAATTTATGAATGCAAACGTCTTCTGGCTCAGAAATTCCACATTTAGGAATATCCACTATAGGAATAATAGTACATCTGATAAAGGGCATATGAAAAAGATGCCTAGGGGACAATTTTGTCCTAGCCTTAATTTGGTGGCAACTGAACTGTAGAGCAACAATGAAAATAATTTAGAGTATACTCACCATGTAATGCTCTACACATAAAGAAATAGTAGACAGTCTGTATATGAAAGGATGATCGTGACATTATTAGGTGGAAAAATCAAATTGTTACAGCATAATCCCATTTTAATAACATCAAACTAAAATCTGGTGAGTATACATACATTGTATATTATACATGATCTGTGTGTTCACAAAATTAGATCAGCCACAATACACACAAATTTGTTAAAATGGAAAAGGCCCAAGGAGGTATAATTTGGAGTAAGGAAAGAGAGCTAAGGGCTTTAATATTTACTTTATATTTAATATTTACTTTAATATTGGCTTTATAGATGTCTTCATAGTTTTCAATTTGTATGGATTATTCCACAACTTTTCTAAAGGAATTTTATTTACTATGGCAACCTGTTTACTTAGGAGAGAAACTCCTTAGGAAAGTAGAAGGGTAAGAATGGGCAGATGCCTTGACATTTGGCTTTCGCTCTAGCTCTGACATGTTCTGTGACTGGGATTGAATAGATCCACCTGCCTGGCTTTGTTCACTCATCCAAAAAATGGGAGATTTGAAGTCCGTAACCATTAAGGTCTGCTTCAGTTATAAGAACTTAAGAAACTCAGGCCTGTTTTTTTGACATGCCCAAATACTATTTTGAGGATAGAATGGCATTGAAAATACATAGGTTAAACAAAAGGCATGAGGATTAAATATATCTTAATTATGGCACCATGACCAATACCTAAAGCCCCAAAGATTGGTTTCTTGCTTCTCCAAATAAACAGTGCTATAAAATCAACAAAAAAAAAACTGTGAGCTTTCCACCTACCAAGACAGGCCTTGTGAGCTCCCAGGACAGCCAGTCCCTAGAACAGAAGCCTTCACTTCCGGCACTTATGGCATTCGTTATTTTAACGAGGGTTAATAAGCAGGTCAGGGACGAGCTGAATCAGGTCTACAGACCTTTCTTTGGCCTGTGCCTTCTTTGTCCCCAGGGCATGTGAGTACTTTTAAGCAGGGCATGTACTCTCCCATGAAACTCAGTGCCCACCTTCTAGCTGTCCTGCAGCCAGCCACTTCACATCTCACCCTGTCTGCAGGCTTCAGAGGGTTTGTGAATTTTGTGGTTCTGAGTTAGTGTTAAAAGTGCCTATGGAATAACTGAAAAGGGTGGGGAAGCAAGGGAGGAGTCACAGTAGCAGTTTCTTCATGCTTAGTCATGAGAACAAGTAAACGCGATGACCTTGGGTCTTATTCAAATACACGGTAACTTTGAAACGGATTTAACAATCTTGGATCAGGTTATAAAGCAGTCTGTAGATCTGAATTTCCATCCATTCACTTTCCCTTTTCATACATTCTGATTGTAAAACAAGTACTTTTCTAACTAAAATTCTTTGTGAGAACAAATACTACTTTTATCAACTGAGTAACTCTCTTGGGAATCACTTACTAACTTAGGTAAATAGGCTCTATTTACAAGTTGATGCCACCCACTAGGTAGTAAAATTCCAGAGGACATTTTTTGCTATCACACTAGACAAGCTGGGCATTAGGAAGAGTCCAGACGCTTTGTTGAGTGACATAATAAAGAAATAGTATCTGGCTGACTCTGAATTAGAACTATGAAGGAAAAATCAGTGCCTGCTCATAATTCAAACTCCTCATTGTCATTTAGAATGACAAGTTGGTTGAAATTGCTAGAATGTAATCTCCACAAATGCAAAGCTTTTTCTCTGTTTTGTTCACTGGTAGATTGCAAGTGTATGAGAACGAAAACCACCTATTCCCATCTCCACTCCACGCACAGCCTGCTGGTTAGACTAACATGACTTTACTAGTCCACTGTATTCATTAGCAAAACTTTCTCATTCCAGGAGACTCCTGCCCAGGCACATAACCTAATTGTTCATTATGTTTACTTCCCGAAAAACCGATCAGTCTTCAATAGAACACATGGAGAGGCAGTTTACTGACAAAGATTCTTTGAATCCTTTTTCTTAAAAATTCTCATTTTGTTCTTTCTGCCAATTCTAAACTGCTATCCTATGATACTCATTCAATCCTTTTGAGTCTCCCTATTCCCCCACATTGAAAGACCGGCCTTAAACTAATTTTTAATAAATTTCAACCTTGCCTTCCTCATTTGAGACTTAATTGCAGCTTAGTCAAACTTGTGGTTATCCTTGCCAATAAACAGCTTGATCTCATCAACAGGCTGTGTGGCTGAAATTGAAGGACCCAGCATTTCATGTGCTTAACATGCTTAGAACAGTGTTGAGCACAGAGTATGCCCTCAAGAAACATTAGTTGAATGAATGAGTGAATGCTATATTATCATATCTGAAGGAATTTTTTTATAAGAGAGTTTTTTTTTGTTATAGGCACATGTGCTTGCCTAAGAGACTTAGAGAGACAAAGAGACAGAAAGAGAGAAATCATCCCCTCGGGGGATGGTCATGCCAAAAATCTCTTCTCCATTTTCATCTTGGGATTTTGGGCACATAAACACATTCATGCCTGGCATGAGTTTTTAAGCCACTAGGTCTGGGATTTGAACCACAATTGATCACATGGGAGTCCAGTGATGTAACCGTTATGCCATCTGCTGGCTCCCCTGAAGGAATTTTTAAAGTCCTATTAACCCCAGATGAGAAGGGAGTTAGCTCATGTAAACCCCTATCTTAAGTATGAGTAAGTCTGGGAGTAGAGACATACTACATTGTCAGCACTAACATGCTTCTGGTGACTCCACATCTTGAGTCAATATATTTATCATTTCTTCTTCTTCCTCTCTTCCTCCTCCTTCTTTAAAGTATATTTCTTCCATGAGCTACAGTCACACACATAAAGAGAAAGAGAGAGAGGAGTCATGCCCAGTAGGGTCTTCATGTTGTAGTCCACCCTCAGCTGGCCCAAATCATGGACACATGCATTTCTGGCATGTCCAGACACAGACTAGAACCTCTCCATGTGGGTCAGTGTCACGGAATGCTACATTACTGTCTGGCCTCTTAACAGTATCTTCTTTATTTTAAATTACTTTTTTTGAGTTTGAACCAAAGAATACAAGTGATGGTTCATGAAAGAGTGGCCTGTGAGTGTGTTTTTTTACAACCATCAATCTTTAAGACTATCTGAGTTGATGTGGAAGAATCCTAGTTTATACATCAACAGAATATGCTGGTGATTACTTTAGATTTTCACAGGAGACATTTTCATTTTCTTTAGTGTTCTTTTCCAGGTAATACAAGTTTTCCTGGAGAGTTTTATAAGCTCAAATAAGGCTTTCTTATTTTACCTTTAATGGCTGACAGGGAGAAGCCATCTTACCTTATTGAACAAAGTAGGTGTTCCCTATCGTAATTCAACACATGGCTGCACACAGCCAGGCAGTAAAACTTCAGTCGTGTGCATTATTTAGCAGAGGGGAATGAAAGCAGGGCTAGAGCTCCTTTATAACACAGAATTCAAATATGGGAAAGTTCTGCTGACCATTTACATGGGTTAACAATAGAGAGCAGTATGCAAGAATCATTTAAGAAAGATTAAGATTAGGTGCTAACTTAGAATTATAGTATTAATACCAACATGTGAAAGCAAGCCCTTTTTTCCTTCCAGTATCTGAAGGCTAAACAGTCAGCCTGGCTTGATTTGGGGGTTTTGGTATGTTTTTGGATTTTTCCACACACACACACACACACACACACACACACACATATGTATGTATGTATATAGCCTGAGTAGCTTAATCCGAATGTAATTCAAACTGCTTTATTATATTCTTTGGCTTAAGCCATTCAGGATTGAAATGCAAAATGACTTGTATGAGCATATTTCTTTTTTTCTTCAAAGAAACAAAAAATGCTTTGGCCTTAATCAGGAGACTGAAAAAATATCTTAACTATAATGTAAATGTTTGGGAACTGATGATAAAAAGAGAATGACTTTAGGTCAAGATTGTTTACTGAAACTCCTGGAGATTATATTCTTCTCTGGGCAGAGAGTAGGGAATCTGATCTGTTACAACTTCATCACCATACTGTCAAGAAAGCTTTGGTTTCTCTGCAAGAGTCTGCTATTAGGATATTCCCCCCTCGGGACCAGCAGTTAGTATAATGACTATGTCGCTGGACTCCCACATAGTCGACTGTGGTTCAAGTCCTGGACCTGGTGGCTTAAATTCACGCCGGGTGCGTGTGCGTGCATGCCCATGATCCCGAGAGGAGAATGGAGGAGAAGGGATTGCGGCATGGCCATCTCCCCTGGGGGGTGATTTCTCGCTTTCTATTTCTCTGTCTCTCTGTCTTTCTGGAGAGCGCACACACCCTATAGCAAAAACCTCTACCAAAAAAGAAAAAAAAAAGGATATCCCCACAAAGCTGAAAAGATGCATTTCTAGGAGGCCAGAACTTGAGGCAGATGGCAGATTCCAGGAGCTGTTCCTGCTTCCAGCCTCCAGAGAAACCCAAATCTCCAGAACCAAGTGATGTTTCTAGAAATGTTTACCTTTGGATAATTCTATCTATGTCCAAACAATACAGTTTTGATAAGAAATTTCTGAACTGGGTTCTAAAGCCAGTATACATTTTGGCAACTGATCTCATTACATTTTTTTCTCAGTTGTTACAGTCAAACATTTTATTTCCTCTTCCTATGTTTATCGTATGATTGTTTTATAAAGTCTTTTATTATTTTCTCTTGTCATGTTAAACTTTCTCTTTCTTCAGCCTTTTCCTATCTCCCTCTTCGCACTCAGCTCTTCTAGCCTATGAAATCATAAAGATGGCTAATGTGCGTGTAGTACTGGTTAAGTGTTGAAAATTATACCAGGTGTTAATAAAGCTAGCCTATTTAATCTGCACAGCTACTGTGTGTGGGAATTGGTTGCAAGCTTAATTTATAGTCTGTAGTTCAAGACACTCAAGTGACCTGCTCAAAATGGCACAGGGCCTGGTAGAAGGGCCTGTCTGACCATAAATCCCAACCACGATGTTGAACTATAGGCCTCACAGCTACTTTTGCTTCTGAGACTTTCTGCATAAAGCATGACAGATGCATCTGCATCCTGGAAAATATTTTTTATAAATCTTTGCTACATTTATAACCCAGAAGAAACTACAGAGGACAAGCTAATACACTCAGCAAACGTTGTGGTTGCAGGCAAATATGCCCACAGATCACTTTTGCAAAAACATTATAAACTGATTAGTTGCTTTGGAACTGCCCATTCAGAGCTAAGGATTAAGCTGCCTTGAAATTTCCTATGATACTCTCCCAGCTATTATGTTTACATATCCTTAAGACCTATCGGAGCTAGATAGGGGCACAGTGAAACCTCAAACTTGGTTTCTACTACTGTTAAAGAAAAATCTAGAACATTAACAAATTAGTCAATCTCATAAACAGCATGAAACACAAAAAAAGTCACATGTCACCTTGAGAAACGCATTTCAAACAGAACTGACAGACTACTTCCCTGCATGCATTTTTAAACATCTAGAGATTACAAGCAGAATGGAGATTCATTTTCTGTCCAGAAGGATAATTTTAGTTAGTTGATGGATCACAGTCAGTCTTAAATATTTGAGAATGAGAAGTGAAGAGGGGAAGAAATATGCCATTGCCTTATGGGATATATTTAACAATCTATCTCTTAAAATAAAAAAGAAGAAGAAAAGAAAGAAAAGGTCTACATGTCATTAGACGTTAAAGAAACAGAATGATGTGACATTTGTATAAACATTTTTTAAAATGGAGAAAATACAAACTACAAGTTAAACAACTCACTGAGGATCTATAAATTGTGACAAATGATGTCGTTAAGTTGTGTACTTTGTTTAAAACTGGAAAAATGTTATTATGCCTCAATTTGGTATATCTTATTATGCCTAGCTAAAATGTATGATAAGATTCATAATATGATTCACATAGAATTATTATTTAATAAACAAACACTTTATAATGATAGCATTTCTCTTTTTTTCTGCTATAATTCAGAGGTAAGAAAAGAATCTTGAGAAATTTTGGAATCTTTAAGAATTTTTAAATTTCTTACGTCAGAGGGTACATATATTTGCCAGAAAGACAGAAAGGAAGCATTTCCAAAAGGGGAATAGTCACAATGAAATCCTTTTTCCTCCATTCCTCCTTCCCATCAGGATTCTTGGCAAGCATACACGGCACTTGGTGTGCTTTTCAAGTTGCCAGGCTAGGATTCAAACTTTAGTAAGCCATGTGGGAGCCAGGTCCCCACAAGGCTGAAAAGATACATTTCTAGGAGGCCAGAAATGCAGTTGGTCATGTGAGATCCACCTCTCCTAACCACTAGGCCACAGGTCTAACTGAAATATTTATATTTGAAACTTCATTTTAAGATGACTTTGGCTCCCTAATCCTCACCTGCTGACAGAGCTGGATTTTGGCACTGGCTCTAATCCAGGTGCATTCTACTTCCCGCCAGGTTTGCTTTACAACCTGGAGCCATCCATCATGTGCGCCAGCATGGTGCACAACTTGACTCCATTAAGTCATATCTCCCTTCCTCATCCCTAGCTTATCAGGAACCCAAAGCTTGGGGGAGGAGCCAACCACATGAAGCAGCCTACATAAACCCTACTCTGAACTGGAAGAAGCAGATCTCTTCCAGGAACACACTTGGGATATAGGGCTAATTTTCCCAATTCTGACATTACAAAATCCACTACAATAGAAATAAGTGAATACTTCATCAGATGATCAGAAACCAATACAAAGACACAAGAAACATGAAAAAAAGAGAAAATATCTCTTTCCCAAGGTAACACAAACCCTTTTACAACAATAGATAACACAAAGGAATTCACAGAAATGTCCAAAAAAAGAATTCCAAATATTCATTGTGACAAAACTCAGTGGGATGCAAAATAAAACTGATAAGCATTTCCAGGAGATAAGAAAATTATTCTATGACATGAAAGAGGATTTTCTTAAGATTGACACCCTGAAAAAAAGACCAAACAGAACTCCTGGAAATTAAGAATTCAATATGAGAAATCAAAAGTTCCTTTAAAAGCATTAACAGCAGATTGGACTATGCAGAAGAAATAATTTCTGACCTTGAAGATAAAGTCTCCAACATAGACCAAACCACCAAAAAGTATGAAAAAATAACCAAAAGAAAAATGAGAATAACATTAAAGAAATTATAAACACCCAAATATACATATAACAAGTATTCCAGAGGTAAAGAAGCTGAGAAAGGCATAGAAAACCTCTTCCCTGAAGTATCATCTGAAAAATTTCCCAATCTAGAGAAACAAGGAAAAATTTAGACCTGGGAAATAAAAAGAACTCCAAATAGAATCAATGTAAGAAGATCCTCTCCATGGTACTTCATAGTTGGATTAGTAAAAATCAAAGACAAGGACAAGATTCTAAAAATGGCAAAGTTGAGTTACTTACAAAGGTTATTCTATTAGGCTAATGTTAGATCTCTTAACTGAAACAACGGAAGCAAGGAAAGAATGGGAAGACATATTCAAAATGCTAAAAGAGGGACCAGTGAATGTCGTAATGGTTTTGTTGCTGGACTCCATGTAGTCAACCATGGTTGGAATCCTATACCTGGCTGCTTGAAACTCACACAAGGCATGTGTGGGTGCATGCCTAAAATGCCAAGAGGAGAATGGAGGAAAAGGGATTATGGTGTGGCCACCCTCCCCCCAGGGGTGATCTCTCACTTTCTGTCTCTCTGTCTCTCTGGTGAGTGCACTTGCCTTATAACAAAAATCTCTCTAAAAACAAACAATGCTAAAAGAAAACCAGTTTCAACCAAGAATACTATACCTGGCAAGATTATCCTTCAAATAGGAAGAAAAGATAAAACGATTACCAGATAAACAAAAATTG
This sequence comes from Tupaia tana, assembly GCA_026018925.1. Lineage (NCBI taxonomy): Eukaryota > Metazoa > Chordata > Mammalia > Scandentia > Tupaiidae > Tupaia > Tupaia tana. The sequence goes on from JAKSZU010000008.1 coordinate 40,873,904, forward strand.
AAAGAATTTACCAACACTAGACCAACTCTTTTTTTTTTTTGTTTTTGTTTTTGTTTTTGTTTTTTTTTTTTTTTGGAGAGGTTTTTCGCTATAGGGCGCGTGCGCTCGCCAGACAGACAGAGAGAGACATAGAGACAGAAAGCGAGAAATCACCCCCCAGGGGGGATGGTCACGCCGCAATCCCTTCTCCTCCATTCTCCTCTCGGGATCTTGGGCACGCACGCACACGCGCCCGGCGTGAGTTGTAAGCCACCAGGTCCGAGACGCGAACCGCGGTCGACTACGTGGGAGTCCAGCGACATAGCCATTACGCTAACTGCTGGTTCCCTAGACCAACTCTTCAAACAGTACTGAAAGGAGTACTATATTAGGAAAACTAGAGAAAAGACAAATAGAAATAAGAGAACACAAAATAACCAAGAAAATGGCTAACAAAATGGCAGGGATAAATCCCCAAGTATCAATAATAATGTTGAATGTTAATGGGTTAAATTCTCCAAATCAAAGACACAGACTAGCTGAATGGATAATAAAACAGGAGCCTATTTCATGCAAATGGAAACCAAAAAAAGCTGGAGTCACAATGCCAATATCAGACAAAATAGACTTTAAGACAAAAAATGTGAGAAGGGACAAAGAAGGATACCATAGAGTACTAAAAAGACTAATCCACTAAGAAGATCTAACACAAATATCAATACTCCTAACAATTGGGCACCCAAGTATGTGAAAGAAAGACTGCTAGATCTAAAGGGAGAGATAAGACTGCAACACACTAATTGTTGGAGATCTTAACACCCCACTGTCTTCTCTGAATAGATCATCTAGGCAAAAAATAAACAAAGAGGTATAAGATCTAAATGATACCATAAATGAAATGGACTTGAAAAATATCTATAGAACTTTTCACCCAATGGCCACAAAATACACATTCTTTTCACCCTTACATGGAACAATTTTGAAGATAGAGCACATGACAGGGCACAAAACAAGCCTTTATAAATTCAAAGTTTATTGAAACTATTAATATTTCTAGCATCTTTTCCAACCATAATGGTATTAAACTTGAAATTAACTACAGAACAAACTTTCAAAAATACACAAACACATGGAAATTAAACAACCTACTCCTGAATGACTTCACAACCACTAAAGAAATTAAGACTGAAATAAAAAGATTCATTGAAACCTATGGTAATGAGCACATGAGTTTTCATAACCTATGGAACAGAGCAAAAGCAGTCATAAGGAGGAAGCTCATATCAATTAGTGCTCACGAGAGAAAAAACTGAAAGATGGCAAAGAGACAATCTAACAGCACAACAGAGGGAACTGGAAAGACAACAGCAGCAATAAAAACAACAACAACAACAAAAAACAGGAGAAAATAAATAATAAAGGTTAGAGCAAAAATAAATGAAACAGAGAATTTAAAAAACTGTACAGAAAGTAAATGAAACCAAAAGCTGTTTTTTGAGAAGACTAACAAAATTTACATGCTGAGAGCTAGACGAATCAAGAACAACAGAGAAAAGAATCAGATAAAACAAATCAGCAATGAAACAGGCAATATTATAACAGACATAACACACATATGAAAGATCACGAAAGAGTACTACTAGTGACTATACGCTAACAAACGAGAAAACTTTTACGAGCTGTACAAATTTCTGGAAACATGTAGTCCACTGATATTAAATCAGGAAAACACAGAAAACCTGAATAGAACCATAATAAGCAATGAGTTTGAATCAGTAATGAGTAGTCTCCCAACAAAGAAAAGCCCAGGTTCAAATGACTTCACTTCTGAATTCTATAAATTTTTTAAAAAAGAGATATCCTCAATTCTTCTTAAACTATTTCTAAAGATCCAAAAGAAAGAAATCCTTCAAAACTCATTCTATAGCCTCTCATCCTGATCCCCCAAACTGACAAGGGCATAACAAAATAAGAAAACTACATGCCAATATCCCTGATGAACACAGATGCAAAAATCTCAGCAAGGTACTAGCAAATTGTACCTAGCAACATGTTAAAAAAATTATACACCATGACCAGGTAGGCTTTATTTCAGGGAAGTAAGGTTGTTTCAACATACACAAAACAATAAATGTAATACATCCCATTAAAAGAAGGAAAGATACAAACTGTATGAGCATATCAATTGATGCAGAAAAGCATTATATAAAATACAGCATCCCTTTGTGATTAAGACTCTCAGTAAAATCAGAATTGAAGGGACATTTAAAACATAATAAAAGTCATATGAAAAACCTATAACTAACATCACACTGAATGGAACAAATAAGGCTGCCTACTCTCTCCACCTTCACTACTTATTTATTTATTTTATTAAGAGAGATTTTTGCTATAGGGTGCACTGGAGAGACAGAGATAGAAAATGAGAAATCAACCCTCATGGGAACGGCCATGTTGGAATCCCTTCTCTTTCATTCTCCTCTTGGGGTTTGGTGCACACACACACACATGGGTCCGGCATGAGTTTGAAGCCACCAGGTCCAGGACTCAAACCACGGTTGACTACATGGGAGTCCAGTGACATAACCATTATGCTATCTGCTAGTCCCTCTCTCCACTACTTTTGACATAGTACTGGAAGTCTTAGTCAATGCAATCAGTTGAGATAATAAAATAAAATGCATTCAAATAGGAAAAGAAGAAGTGAAATTACCACTATTTGGAGTTGACATGATTATATACATAGAAAATCCAAAATGATACACACACACCTCCTAGCAGTGATAAATGAATACAGTACAGTAGCAGGATACAAAATCAATAAACAAGAATTAATAGCATTTTTATATACTAACAAGGAACAGACTGAGGTAGAATTGAAGAAGGCAATCTATTTACAATAGCCACACACACATTAAAATAATAAGATACCCAGGAAGGTACCTAACCAAAGAATTGAGAGACTTCTATAAGAAAAACTATGAAAAACAGCAACAATAAAAATGAAAATGATACACAAAAGTATAAACACTATTCATGTTCCTAAATTGGAAGAACTAATATGATCAAAACATCACTTCTACCCAAATTAATTTACAAATTTAATGTAATTCTGATCAAAGTACTAGAAAGATTCTTCATAGAAATAAAAAAAAATTATGAAAGTGATGCTGCCTGTCTCCACTTAATATTTACTGAATGTGTGCATTCTTTGGTGGAAACTGAAAGATTAGAGTATATAGAAGCAAGAGTTGTGGATACTAAAGACAGTGTGGGAGGCTGGTGGAGGTGGGGGGAGGGCAAGAGGAAGGGAATCAAGGAGAAAAATAGAGAGACAAGACATTTAAGGGACACAGAAATGGAGGACCGTCTATTGATAATAATGTGTATGATATCTGTAACTGGACTGGTGTGCAATGTATTTATGCTGGGAAAACTCATTTTACAAGCTGTGGTAATGAACAGTGATTGAATATATAAAATAAATTTTAAAAATTAAAGAAAGAAAAGAAAGAATAAAATTTGTCTGGAATCCAAAAAGGCCCTGTGTATCTAAAGCAATATTGTGCAAAAAGAATAAAGTAGGAGGCATCTCACTTCCTGACCTCAAAATAAATGACAACGTTTTGATAACCAAAACAGCATGATACTGGCACAATAATGGACATACAGACCAATGGAAAAGGATTGAGAACCCAAAAATAAATCCCAAAACATACAGCCCACTGATTTTTTTTATTTTATATATATATTTTTTATTATCATCATATTCTTCTTTATGTTACATTGAATTACATATAACTTTACAGTGTATTACATTGCTTTTTCAAAAGATACTGAATGTTAAAGTGGGGAGATTAATGTCTCTGTACTGACTGACAGCCCACTGATTTTTGACAAAGAGCACAGGACAATCCACTGAGGAAAAGAATATCTCTTGAGCAAATAGTGCTGGAAACCTGGATCTCCGCCTGCAGTAAAATGAAACTACCCCTATCTCTCACCATGAATAAAAATCAGCTCAAAATGCTTCAAAGATATGAACATAAACCCTCACACTATAAAATTACTGGTGGAAAACACAGGAGAAACCCTTGGAGACATTGGAGTAGGCAAAGACTTCTTAATTCAGACCCTCAGTCTAAAATGTGTCTCCACAGCAAAATCAGCAATGAAGTGAAAAAACAACTCTCAGAGTGGGAGAATATATTTGCAAAAAATGTCTCATATAAGAGTCTGATAATCAGAATCTATAGAGAAATCATGCCCCTCACCTGCTCCTCCCCAAGAAAAAAATCTGGTTAGTAAATGGGGAAATGATTTATTTAAAATAATTATTTTAATAAACGTAAAGACCAAGAATAATTAAAATATATGCAATATTTTTATTGAGATATTCTTTATAGAAACAAAACCAATTCAACATAGTTTTGATTGTTTAAAAAAATCTAAAATATTATAGATATAGTAGAGCATATATACAAAGCTGAAATCTCCCAAAAGTTTCTACTTTCTTTTTTTTTTTTTTTTTGGAGAGGTTTTTGCTATAGGGCGCGTGCGCTCGCCAGACAGACAGAGAGAGACAGAGAGATAGAAAGCAGGAAATCACCCCCCAGGGGGGATGGCCACGCCGCAATCCCTTCTCCTCCATTCTCCTCTCGGGATCTTGGGCACACACGCACACGCGCCCGGCATGAGTTTAAGCCGCCGGGTCTGGGACTCGAACCGCGGTCGACTACGTGGGAGTCCAGCGACATAGCCATTACGCTAACTGCTGGTCCCAAAAGTTTCTACTTTCAAAACAGAAATGATTTATACAATATTTATAAGTTCCTGTAATTTTTCTTTGGAAAAATAAAATATTACACTATTACATTTAGTCTATTTTTACCATACTTTCAGGCTATGTATTAAAGTAGGTACTTTTGGAAAAATATTTTGGTAGAATTAAGAGACAGTCTGGAGATCAGGGATAAATACAACATTAAAATAAAAGCATAAACCTCTTTAAAATAGAAGAAAATCCCTTAATCTATTAGAGAATAGTTATTGCATACAGATAGCAAATATTATAGTTAATTGTAAAATATTAGAGCCCGTTCTCATTAAGTTCAGTGTGTTCATTATTATTTGACCTTTTTTTTGGAAGTTCCACTCAAAGGCAGAGAATTTTAAAATAGACAAATTATTCTCTACTTTCAGATAATGCTTCTTTAGAAAAACCTAAGTAAATCAGAAAGTTCACTAACAGAAATTAATAAGGTAGCTGGTCAAAAACAAAATACACAAAAGTCAACAGGCCCAGGGACCAACAGGTGGTGTGGTGGTTACGGCACTGTACATTTCAAGTCCTGAACCTGGTGGCTTGCTTTCTCACTTTCTCTCTCTCTCTTCTTCTCTCTGTCTCTCTTATCAAATTAATATAAATGAATGAATAAAAATAATAATAAATAAATAATTTTTTAAAAAGTCAACAGGCCTGGCCTAAGTGGCCCAGTCTGTAGCATACTGAACCACAGTGCTAGAAGCCACAAAACTAACAACCATAGGTTCAGATCCCTGGGTGGGCCTGTAAACTCACTGGGCACATGTCTGGCACTCAAGATCCCGATAAGCTGAAAAGCTGAAGAAAGAGGATCAGTGTGATGAGATTTTATCAAGGGTCCCCTCCACCACACACACAACATGCACACATGCACTATCATCTAAAGAGAAAGGTCAACATATAGATAGATAGATAGATAGATAGATAGATAGATAGATAGATAGATAGGTATAAATAGGTAGATGATATAGACAGATATAGATGATATAGATATATTACCAGTGCTGAAGAAATTTTATAGGGAGAAAGCTACATATTAACAATCAAAAGCATAAAATACATTAAGAAACACTCTTAATAAGAGAAAAAAAGGGCAAATGAATTGAACAGACAACATTCCAAGAAAGACATACAAACAGCCAAAACACACATGAAAAAATGCTCTACATCTCTTATCATAAGGGAAACGCAAAACAAAACCACAATGAGATACCACTTAACCCCAGTCAAAATGGCTAAGATTAAAAAGATAAAGAATGGTAAGTGCTAGTGAGGCTGCAGTGAAAACGGAGCCCTCCTACACTGTTGGTGGAAATGTAGATTTGTACAGCTACTGTGGAGAAAAATATGGAGGTTCCTCAAAAACATACAAATAGGACTACCATACAACTCAACAATTCCACTCCTGGATATCCCCCCAAAAAATAGAAAAATAGTCACTTGCACATTCATGTTTATTGTAGCATTAATCACATTAATCGCTAAGACATGGAATCAACCCAAATGTCCAAGAACAGATGAATGGATTTGAAAAAAATGTGGGACATATATACTTTGGAATACTACTAAGCCGTAAAAAACAATGAGACCCTGAAATCTGATACAAAATGAATGAATATGGAAGATTTAGAGATCTTCTGAGATGTCTACTGAACTTGAGCTATGAAAAATTATTTTCAGGAGTAAGATGGACTACTAAAAATTTTCTGCCAAGATTTCACCCTCCATATCCCAATCTAGAGAGTGGAGAAGCAGAAACTCAGATCTAAGATGCCTGCTGAACTTGAGCTGTGAAAAATTACTTTCAGGAATAAGACTGACTACTGAAGATTTTCTGCTGAGATTTCGCCCTCCAGATTCCAATCTAGAAAATGGTGGGGCTTCTATATCCTTCTCTCTGTCTCTCTCTCTCTTGAAATTTTTAAATATTTTTATTTTTAATTTTTATTCATTTATTTTTTAAGGTAAAGTATTTTCTTGACTCTCAGTCCCTCCTTTATGTTTCTAATTTTTGCCTTTTCCCCCTCTCATTTAGGAGAGGCAGAAACTTGGACCTTCTGAGATGCTTTCTGAACTTGAGCTGTGATGTGCTGTGCAGTTTTCATTTTTTGCTTTTTTAAAAAGAACAAACAAATTTTGTATTGTCTTTTTCTTTAATTCTTTTCTCTTTTTCTCTGTTTTCTTTTCCTTTTTCTTTAACCTTCATCACTTTGCTCCTCAGCCTCCACATACTGAGTGTCTAGACAGGCTTAAGTAAATCATAGTCAAACATCTGAATACTATTATTAGGGTCAGAATTTTCCTCAATCTACACCGAATCTGATACACAAAGGGAGAAAAACAGAACAGCAGAGAGATTGCAACTCACCTCCTCCTGCATGACTCTGAATGCTCAGACTGATGATTTCTCGCTTTCTGTCTCTCTGTCTCTCTCTGTCTGTCTGGTGAGCGCATGCGCCCTATAGCGAAAAACCTCTCCAAAAAAAAAAAAAAAAGAAATTAAGAAGAAATGTATAATCCATCAGATGACCAGAAATCACTGCAGGAGCACAAGAAAAATGAGAAACCAAGAAATTATCTCTCCTCCACATGAAAAGAATAACTCCTTTTCATCCATAGACAGTACAGTAAAACTCACAGAAATGTCTGATAAAGAAGTTAGAATATGTATAGTGGCAAAGCTAACAGAGATGCAAGAGCAAGAGAAGAGAGACAATGAACTCCAGAAGATGCAGGAGAAAAAAGCTGATGAGTTCCAGGAGGTGAGGAAATTCTTGCACAATCTGAAAGAAATACACGCCCTAAAAAAGGAATCAAACAGAACTGTTAGAGATGAAGGCTATAATATAGGAAATCAGAACCTCCCTTGAAAGTATTAAAAGCAGACTAGATCATACAGAAAATTGAATCTCAAATGTAGGAGACACAATTGCTGGCCTAGAAAAATCCACCATGAAGATCGAGAAAATAGCCTAAAAATTAGAATAATATATGAGAAGTACTAGATACCACTAAATGTCCAAACATCTGGATCATCGGTATCCCAGAAGGTGAAGAGACTGAGGGCATTAATTTCTTCCATGAAATCCTGCGAGAAAACTTTCCAAACCTAGAGAGGAGGCATTCAAAGATCCAGACCCAAGAAATACAAAGGACCCTGAATAGAATCAACTCAAGAAAATCTTCTCCAAGACATATTATAGCCAGATTGACTAAACCACAGACAAAGACAAGATACTTACATTGGCAAGAGAGAGCATCAAGTTACTTATGAAGGATATCCCATCAGGCTAACAGTGGACTTCTCATAGGAAACAAGGTGAGCAAAGAAACAAAGAGAAAATATTTTAAAAGTATTAAGTGAAAAATAATTACAACCAAGAATTCTATACTCTGCAAGATTATCCTTCATATAGGAAGAAAAGAGAACATTCTTTAATACACAAAACGCAAAAGAATTTACCGGCACCTGGCCAGCTCTCTAAAATTATGAATAGAGTGCTATATCAGGAATACTAAATACACAGAAAAATAGTTCAAAAACAACCATGAAAATGGCCAACTTAATGGTAGGGACAAGTCTGGAGTTGAATGTTACAGAAAGATTGGATGGACCAAAACAGAAGAGAGATTAATTATCTGAGACTGAACTGGTGAAATAGAATTTTATGACTTGTGACTAAAACATTACTGATTTTCTTCTATGCTGTTTTATCCAGATTTAAGAATTTCTGTCTTCTCTTGAGCTGTCGATAGGTTCATGTACCTACTATTTGAAGAGAATCCTAACCTGTTTCTTTGCTTTAAGTCTTAAGCAAATTACTCTTAACATTTTTGACTTATTTATTAAAGCTAAAATACCTTTCTTGAAATTAAAAAATATATAATAATAATACTGTTTAAGGACTGCAGTAAGCTATATAGCCTCAGCTAGGTGCTACTTTTTAGTATTTTGACTCTATTCATGGAATTTCATGACTAAAATCAGACATGTGTATATATTAGCTACCAACCAGGTTCTGCCTTCAGGCTGAAAGAGTAGAAGGTTGAGTTAATTTTAGTGAATAAATGCAGCACCGATTTTATTTATTGATAATCTTCTATATCAATTACTATTTTTTAAAGAAGTTTTTAGCATTAAGGCATGTGTGTTTGTGGGGGAGAGAGAGAGACAGACACAGTGAGAGAGAAAGTGAGAAGTCACTCCCCAGGGGAGATTGCTACACTGCAATCTCTTCTCCTCCATTCTCCTCCTGGGATCTTGGGCACACATGCAAAGGTGCCTGGCATGGTTTTCAAGCCACTGGATTTGGGTTTCAAACCATGGTAAGCTATGTGGAGTCCAGCAATGGAACCGTTATGCCATATACTGGCACCACATATCAATGAATCTCAAACTTTCAATTTTAGAATCTGTTTACTCAAGAATGACTATGAACTCCATAGATCTTTTGTTCATGTAGGTTGTGGAAATTAATGTTTACCTTTTGGATATTAAAACTAAGAAATTTTAAGATACAAATTTATTAAATTATTTAAAAACAATAATAAACTCATTACACAAAGAACAAACTTTTTACCAAAAAATGTGTTTTACAAATTTTTTAAATCTCATGAGAAAAATGTAAAGGAAAATTTTACAAATTCTCTAATGTCTAGTTTAATTGGAGACAATTGGATCCTCATATCTGTTTCTTCATTTTGTCTGCTGATATATCACATATGTAGCCTTTGTAAAACTCTACTGTAAACTTATGAAAAAATGAGAGTGAAAATGTAAGTTGTTACTATTATTACAAAAATGTGTTTGACCTTTCAGAACTTCTGAATAGATTTTAGAGAGCTACAGACCACCCAGACTTTATTTTATAATTGTTGTTCTATATGAATGAGTTAGTCTAGGTTGTAAAAAAAGATTTATATATACTTATATAGGGATATATAGTTATATTCAGTTAGAATAAAAACAGCTGTTAGTAAAGTTTTTTTTTGTAATGAATCGACCCTTAAAAATGATAAGACAAGATCTTACAACTATAAAGGACTCCCTTGCATATGTAGAGCTTTACAAATGTTATTTCTTTTAATACTAAAAAAAATAAGATTATGCCATTAATATTATTGTGGCATTTAACATGTAAGCAGGGTCTTGGACAGCTCAAGTCACCTGCCCAAAGTTACACCATTGGCATATTTGAGACCTGGTTTTTGAGCTTAAATAGCCTGACTCCAAAAGACACATCCTAATTGAGATACCATAAAGTCCTTTCAGAAAAATTGCTTGCCACTGAAATAATTATCTAATGTAATCCTTACAGAAACTCTATTGTGAGAGCCACTTTGCAATACTCTTTTCAGATGGCAAATAAAGTCAAGTCACACAGTAGGTTTCTGTGGGACGAGTCACTGTGTTTGCCTGTACTGTTTCTGCGTCATTAACCATGGGCTGCAATGTGGGGTTGGAATAATCTACAGACTATTCAAGGTAGTCTATGGAGGTGGGAAGGTGTAAAGAAGGCATTTGTACTTTTTTCTTTACCTAAGAAATGAGGGGAAAAAAACATCTTTTAAAATATTTAATGCATACGTCAATGCTTGTCCTTTATTGGCATAAGCAAGCGTGTAAAATGTGGGAAGGGCGCTGAAGAAAAAGTGGGTAGCTCTCAGCAGAGGGTTGTTACTCACAGATGATGAGCATCCAGTCAAGGAACTTTAAGGTTTTAATTATTTTTGTCTTAAATAAAGTAATACAGAATTAGAAAGTGAATTGAAAAGATTCCCGAAAAACTAAAAACAAAAATAGAAGAATATAAATAGAAGACTCAAGCAAATACTGATAAGTTAGGGGCAAATAAACAAGAACAAGGCAGAACTGAGCCTTTCTCTAGACTTAAAACAACGTAGTGTTTTGCTGTTGCTTTCAGCAGTGCTACATCATTTTTAAAAGTCAATTTAACTGGGCCCAGCAGTTAGTATAATGGCTATGTTGCTGGACTCACATGTAGTCAACCGTGGTTCGCGTCCAGGACCCAGTGGCTTAAAACCAACGCCGGGCGCGTGTGCGTGCGTGCCCAAGATCCCGAGAGGAGAATGGAGGAGAAGGGATTGTGGTGTGGCCATCCCCTCAGGGGGGTGATTTCTCGCTTTCTGTCTCTCTGTCTCTCTCCGTCTGTCTGGCGAGCGCACACACCCTATAGCAAAAACCTCTCCAAAAAAAAAAAAAAAAAAAAAAAAAGGAAAGTCAATTTAACCAGTACTGGAAATAAGTTGACCGAAATACTTTAAATTATGAAAAGGCTATCTGTCCTATGGATCTTCATCTACCAGTATTAGTGATAAATCTTAAGCGATCATCATGCAAATGAAAACATGAAGCCATCATAGTTAGGAAAACATCACAAAATACCATCTATTTTATCTTTAAAATGTTCTTTTAAAAATTCTATTTTTGGGGACCAGCGGGTGTCATAGTGGTTAAAGTGTTGGACTCCCACCTAGCCAACCATGATTCCTATCCTGGATCTGGCTGCTTGAAAATCACACTGGGTGTATGTGTGCATGCCTAAAATCCCAGGAGGGGAAAGGAGAAGAAGGGATTGAGGAGTGGTGGTTTCACTTTCCACCTTAGTCTCTCTCCAAAGAGTGCATATGCCCTATTGCAAAAACCTACACACACACACACACACACACATATATATATACACACACACACATATGTTTTTGATGTACATATATAATATAGATGATATCTTTTTTTTTTTTTTTTTGAGAGGTTTTCGCTATAGGGCTTGTGCGCTCGTCTGACGGACAGAGACATAGAGACAGAAAGCGAGAAATCACCCCCCCAGGGGGGATGGTCACGCCGCAATCCCTTCTCTTCCATTCTCCTCTCGGGATCTTGGGCACGCACGCACACGCGCCCAGTGTGAGTTTTAAGCCACCGGGTCCGGGACGCAAACCGCGGTCAACTACGTGGGAGTCCAGCAACATAGCCATTACGCTAACTGCTGGTTCCCTATAGATGATATCTTAAAAAGTTAATAGAGAAATATAGCTTATTAGTAATATATACAATCATTCCAAGATTTTTTATTGACCCTGATCAAAATGTTGAAGAATTCTGCACCGTTTGATTAAATAATCCCTATTTCTGTTTTGAAATTCCAGAGTAGGAGGGAAAAAGTGAACTTCTATCTATTCTATTGGCAATTTAACACAGAGAAAACAAGAAATTGTTTTCTTCTGAAACCAATACACTTTTAGAGAACATTATTATTTGGCAAACAATAAATGTCCAAAACATGTTAACTGATTGTCAAATGACAATTTTGCACTTATTCTGTGTCCTTTTTCACTTCTTATTAACTGGATCCTAAACTTTCCATGGAAACCATCCTTCCCCAGTATTCAGTCCTAAGCCTCGAGGAAGAGCATGCTACATATATGCCCAAGTCAAGTGGGGCCTTCTGCTCATCTAACCACCTGACTCAACTTAGGTCCATGAGAAGACTGAAATTCTACTGTGTTTCACATGGAAGGATGTAGGGCTGTAGCTGTAAGCATCTGTTGAATTACCACGTAGATAAAAATACTGAAACCAATGGAGAAAATCTAGGTGGAGATGGAAGCAAAACAAAAACTAAATACAGTGATAAACTTACTACCATGTGAATCCTTGAATAAATATTATCGAAGCTTAAGAATAAGTATGTTCTCAAGACTCTCTACATGAGTAAACCAAAGATGAGCTTTTTAAGGAAGCAAATCTTTTCTTCCCTAAGGTTCAGACCATTATTCCTAGTAGGAACAGTCTTTCAATTTTAACAAGATGTCTTTGGAACATAAAATCTTCAAACTGGTCTGTTATCTCATGAAGAAAGAAGTTCCTGTGTACTCTGCATATTGTACTTTCTGTCACTTGCATCATCAGAAACTGTAAACTGGTACATTACCCTCTAAGGGTAAAGAAAGGGTAAATCTTCCATATTCATCCACTTCCTGTCAAAAGCCAGAGTTTTGTTGTTTTTTATGGCTGAATAGTATTCCATAGAGTATATGTACCACAGTTTTTCTATCCATTCATCTGTTTGTGGGCATTTGGGTTGTTTCCATGACTTAGCAATTGTGAATAGTGCCGCAATAAACATCGATGGGCAAGCACTCTTCCGATTTAAGTATTTGTCTGTCCTTTGGGTAGATACCAAGGAATGGGATTGCTGAATCATATGGTAGTTCTATTTGTAGATTTTTGAGGAATGTCCAAATTGTTCTCCACAGTGGCTGGACCAATTTACATTCCCACCAGCAGTGTAAGAGAGTTCCACTTTCACCACACCCCCGCCAGCAATTACTGTTTTTTTCTTTTAAATCTTAGTCATTCTGACTGGAGTTAGGTGATATCTCATTGTTGTTTTGATCTGCATTTCCCTTACAATGAGAGATGCAGAACATTTTTTCATATGTCTTTTAGCTATTCATATGAAAGAGTGAAGCAAGCCAGGCTACGAAGGAGAGGCATTGTATGTCCCCACTTAATATATACCGAGTGTCCACACTCTATGACTGAAACTGATTGACTAAAGGATATAGAAACATAGTATATAGATGTAAATACCAGATATAGTGTGTGTGAAAGAGGAGGGTCTGAGGAAAGACATTTAGAAGAAAAATAGGGAGACAAAGCATTAATGGGACAAAGAAATGTGGTATTATCTGTTGAAGATATTTTATAGTTTTATCAACTGTACTAGGGAGAAATGTTTATCTGTTGAAATATTCATTTTGTAAGCTAAATAATGCGATTGAATGTATAAAGGAAAATGTCTAACACTTTCAGGCACTCAGCATTCCATCTACCAGAATTTTCTACTGATCAGTGTGCCTAGGAAACAAGCGCACTGACTGTTACTTTATAGCTAGTCCTGAGCTACTGCTGCAAGAACCCAACATGCATCCAACTTCCCTAGACTCTAATGGCTTTAGTTTAAGCCTTCCTAACTTATATACTGATTTCCTCAATGTTGTACTCATGCAGAGTGGGAATCTACTCTTTGAACTTTCTCAGGATAGTCATAGAAAAAAGAAAGGGAAGGAACAAAAGGAATGGAGTAGGCAGATGGGGTTGATGAGTATGAAGAAATAGCATAGAACTTTTGGCTTCTTGCAACCTATTTAGACACAGCCTGAAACAATGGCAATGATTTCCTCTGGAGTATAAAAATACACAAAGAATTACCAGGTGCTGGTAGGAGAGGTCCTAAGCAAGCTGTGAAAATAGCATAGTTACTTGGGGGCTGTTGTGATTTGAATCCTTAATTAAGTATATTTTCTGCCTTTATGAAGTAAGAGCCAATTCACTGTTATTACCACAGCTGGACAATTTTTTAGGAAACCTAGAATAAATAAAATTCATCTAAGTCATCTATAATCAAAACAAGAACATCCCTTTAAGAGGATGCTTATTTTCTCTAGTGGGGTTTTCTCTTCTGTGTCAATATTTGTTATTTCAGTCAGGTAATTAAGTGATCATAGTACACTAAATATTTTTGGCTTAACTATATCAATTAGGTGATAATTTCCTTTAAGTTCCACAAAAACAAACCTGTCTTATATTCCCATTAAGCAGTATAGTTATGTCCATTAGCATTTACTACTTGATGTTATAGTTATTTTCTATACGTCTCTTTTACTCCTACAGACTATAAGCACCTGAGGTGTGCACTTTTTCATAATAAGAAGAGCTAATACTTATTGAGTGCTCATTATGTGCCAGATTCTCTTTTAAGTGACTGATCAATAATTGCATTTAAACTTTATAAAACCTTATAAAACAAGTACTATTAATATTCTAATTCAAGAGAGGAGAAAATTTAAACTCAGGGACATTAATGTTCATTTCACTAAAGCACTGTGGAAATAATAGACCTACAATATGCATTAAGGCAGTCTTGCTCTTAGTCAACATGAAGTTCTAGCTCGGAATATTATGAGTCGTTTACTATATGCTTTCTATGAGCTGCGAATGTAGACCAAGTCTTTTGAATTTGCTAATTCATTTATTTTTTACAACTCTTTGAGGTAAATACTAATATAATCCCTATTTTGTAGAAAAAGAAAAAAGCAGACAGATGCAAAATGATCTCCCTGAATTCACATGATAACTGACTGAGCTAGAATTCGGACACTGGCTGGCTGGCCCCAGAGTCCTCAGTCATGCAACATTGTAGGACATGTGGCTGTCATACACTAAGATGCTAGGATCCTAACAAGTGGGTCTGATCTCTAGATACCAGCACTCTAAAAGGTTCCTGGGTAGTTTAAGAGAGTTGCTCCCATGGAGCTCCTGTGTGTAAAAGCTGGAACTATGCAGTGCTCCGCCTTACATCATCACACTTAATCTGAACTCTACCCCAGAAGGAGACATGTTAGCATCGACATTTATAGTAGAGGTTCAGAGTTGAGAATTGAACACTGTTTAACTAAGTTTCCTGGCAAATAAGCAAAAAAGAAAAATGGATATGATAAAAGATGGCTGATAAAAGAGTGTATCTGAAAAAAGAAATTTTTTCCCCTTGGCCCTGGATTCAAGACGTATACTATTAAAATAAATTTGTTTTCACATGTGTGCCCAAAATCTTGAGAGGGGATGGAGGAGAAGGGATTAAGGTGTGGCCATTCTCCCTGGGGAGGGGAGTGATTTCTCACTTTCCATCTCTTGCCACTCTTCAGTGAGAGCATTTGCCTTATAGCAAAAACCTAAAATAAAATAAAAAACAAAGATAAGTTTCTTTATCATACCTTATCAGGCTTGTAGATAATCTGGAGATAGGTGACAATTCAACAGCATTTGAAACTCAGCTCTCTACTGGTCTTATTATTCCAACTCCAAGGCTTCTAACTTCCCCTGTCTTCCTGGATCCTGGGCATCTTAAATTCTTTGTCTTTTTTGCCACTATTCCTCTAAAGTCATTTAGTGGTCTTATTACTAGTTTTCATTCATTCACCCAACACTTTTTTCACTGAATGTCAACTATTGATATTTACCAGGAAAGTGCCAGGTGCTGCTGGGGATTAAAATGTGAACAGTACACCGGGCCCCTGCTCTCTTAGAGCTCATGGCTTGGCAAAGGCCAATAGCGGGGCTGAGGGACATGAAAGTGACATTCGCCTGTCTCAAACTCGAGTGTTAGTTGGTTTGGCACTCACATTCAAACCTTGCTTGTTTATGTTGTTACAGTGGAAACAAAGGAAAACTAACTTTACCTCCTCAGCATCCATCACAAGGTCTGGCATGCAGGTGGTATGCTCATATTAATGTCTGCTGAGGAGGAAGAGTGAATATATAGAAAGGGAGAGGGAGTGAGAAGGGAGGGAAAGAGGGAAACAAAAAACAGGCAAGTTGAAAGCATGGAGGAAGATGGAGAAAAAAAGAAAGCACTTGGGCATTGTGGGTAGGTGATAACCCAAGGGCATGAATCTCCCAGTTTGAAATGTAAGATCATTCCAAGGGAATTAAAACCCAGGAGACAAACATGGAAAAGTAATTTGAGCCAGATTGTGAACTGTCATGATGAAAGACTGAAGAGTTTTTTGGCTTTGTTTTATATGTTTATTTACTTATTTCCTCTGAGAGAGAGAGAATCATCCCTAACAGGGTCTTCATTTGTGATCCACCCCCACCCTCAGCCAGCCTGGATCACAGGTACACACACACCAGCATGTACAGGGAGGCCTTGACATACAAGTCCAGGACCTTGACGTGTGGGTACAGCATTGCAGAGTGTTGTGCTTCCACAGTATCACCAGCTGACTCAGACTTAGTTTCGAACTTAGCAGAAATGGGGAAGCTACTCGAAGTTTTTTTAATAGTTGTAAAATGACTGGAACTCTGTTTTGGGAAATTAATCTCAAACTGTACAAGGAGAAAAAATATTTTTTTATTACTAATATATTCTAACCACCTAGAACAGTGCCTAGCATGTGTAGATACACTATAAATTTGATATCAAATGATTAGAATATGCATATGCTTTAGACAGTAGCCATGGAATTAGAAAGATTCACAATTTTCTTTAAAAACACGGTTTACTCAAACTTTACTCAGACATAGAGCCAGTTTTACTTGCATATTCTGCATCGTATAGGAGAAATATCTATGGTCTTTCTTCATCAAAGAAAAAAGCTAGAAATGCATGCAAGATGGCTAGGAATGAATAAAAGAAAATATTTATTTAAGAGATGTAATTCCATTTAATTTATGTTACTCTGAAAGATTTTGACACAGCTTGTAAATGTGAAGTGTGCAGAAAAATCCACATCAAACACAGATCATTTTCTCTCAACTTAAAGGGCAACGTTTATTTTTAGGAAGAACTCTTTTATGAGTTGGGCCTGGGAGCTAATGTATTCTCACACAAGCATACGAGTGAATGCCAACACATCTTGACTTTTGGTTTTCTTCAACCCTTTGATCATGTTCTCTGACCATTGTTCTGTGATTTTATTCCAAGATATTTTATTTAAACAAATATTCGTGTTCTGACATAGGAACTTCATTAGTTGGCTAGTTCAGTGATTAACTTTTCTCCCTTACCTCAACAAGTATGCCAAATGATGTTCAGATTTGAGACACATTTCCATACAGATCTGTATGCTTATGCATAATTTTCAAAGAATAACTTAAGACTTCATCCTTTTCTTTTCTTTCAAGAAAGCATATTCTAGGGACCAGCAGTTAGCGTAATGGCTATGTTGCTGGACCCCCACGTAGTCGACCGCGGTTCGAGTCCCAGACCCGGCGGCTTAAACTCACGCCGGGCGTGTGTGCGTGCGTGCCCAAGATCCCGAGAGAATGGAGGAGAAGGGATTGCGGCGTGGCCACACCCCCTGGGGGGTGATTTTTCGCTTTCTATCTCTCTGTCTCTCTCTGTCTGTCTGGCGAGCGCATGCGCCCTATAGCAAAAACCTCTCCAAAAAAAAGAAAAAAAAAAAAAAGAAAGCATATTCTATTGGGTTATCAGAAAAGTCATAACATATTGTTCTCTATGCAAAAATGCATCTTGACTTTTCAGAAAACCCAGTAATTTTAGTAAGAATATCAATATAGGAATAAACTTGAATAAGTCCTAATAACTAAAAAATCATTTAAAATGTTGGTAATATTTATTAGTAACAAATTGCTCACAACACACCGATGTGAAGAAAATGTGGCTGTGAACTATCCATTTAATTTACATAAAAATTAAAATAACTGCAGATTTAAAAAATAAAATATAAAAATGGCATCACAATTTTCAGTATTACTAGTCTTCTAAAAAAATCATTATTTAAGACTTGGTTAATTTTCCATTTTCTATTTCATTTATTTCTGCCTTTATCTTTCTTTTTACTTACTTTGGACTTCATTTGTTCTTGATTTCATTTTTTTAAGGATCTTATGGTAGAAACATAAGCTTTTCTTCTCTTGGGACAAGCAGTTGGCATAATGGCTATGTTGCTGGATTCCCATTCATTGACCACGGTTCGAGTCCTGGACCCGGTGGCTTAAACTCACTCCAGGTGTGTGTGTGTGTGTGTGTGTGTGTGCATGCCCACGATCCTGAGAGGAGGATGGAGGAGAAGGGATTGCAGCGTGGCCAATTTCTCACTTTCTGTCTCTCTGTCTCTCTCTGTCTTTCTGGCGAGTGCATGTGCCCTATAGCAAAAACCTCTCCCCCTCACCAAAGAAAAAGCTTTTCTTTTCTAATATAAGCATTTAAAGCTTTAAGTAACCTCTAAACTGTAGTGTAAGTATCCTCTTAGCAACATCTCACAAGTTTTTAATGTGTTGTATTTTTATTTCCATTTAGTTCAAAATATTTAAAAATTTTCTTTGTCTTTCTTTTTGGCCTGTAGTTTATTATTAATTTCCAAATATTTGGGTATTTTTTCAGATATCTTTTGTTATTGAATTCAAATTTAATTCTGTGGTGGGAAAAAAATGTACGATTTTCTGTATGATTTTCATCCTTCTAAATTTGTTTTTTTTTAAATGGTTAAATATGTATTATTCCATGGGCTCTTGAATAGAATATTCTGTTGAGTATATTTTCTATAAATGTTAATGATGTCAAGTTAATTGATAGTGTTGTTAAAATATTCTATATCATTACTTAATTTTGGTCACTATTTTATATTAATTTTTTGTGGTTGCCAGAGAAGAGAGAGAAAATGCAAGAGTGAAAATGAGAGAGAGAGAGAGAGAGAGAGAGAGAGAGAGAGCACCCTCAATAGGTTGTGGTCATGCTGCATCTTTTTCTTCCATTTCTCCATCCTTTTCTTCTATTTCTCCATCCCATAAGGTTTTGGGGCACACATTCATATTTTCCCAGTGTTTTTCAAGGTGATGAGTCTATGGATTCAAACTGTGGTTGAACGGGTGGAATTTGTCTGCTGTGCATTTAACTGCTGTGCTGTAGAGCTGGGCCTCTATTAATTACTGAAAAAGTAAGGTTAAAAATTTTAACAATAATAGATTTTTAATTTTCTTGATTCAATGCTGATTTTTTCCTTTATTCATTTTTGAAGATCTATTATTAGACATATACACATTGAGAATTAGAATGCCTTCCTGAGGAGTTGACTCTTTTAATGTTAATAAGCGTTCCTCTTTATCTCTAGTAAATATCTGAATCTCAAAATTGACTTTGCCAGACATTGTTATAATCACTCAGTTTCTTTCAATGATATTATTTTATTTTCCTTTTTAACCTGTTAGTATATTTATATTTAAAGGACATTTTTTATGAATAGCATGGACTGGGTCTTGCTTTTTTTATTTACTGTGACAACTTCTGTCTTTTGATTTAAATTTTTAATGTTATTAGCATGTTTGGGGTTAAGTCTACAGCCCTGGTATTTCTTTTCTATTTTTTACAGCTGTACTTTATGTATTGTTTGTCATTAGTTATCTAAACAACTGAAAGCTGTCAGCAACATACAAACAACACCCTTTGGGTTTTCTTGCCTCCAAACGCAGAATACAGCATATACTTAATTGATAACTAACAAATTGGGCAAGGCCTGTATAGCACCAATGTAAAGTTGTCAGATTGTAAACTCTACATAGCCTCAAACCCATCACCATGGGAAAATATAAAAATATGGTACATAAAGGACATAAATCTGGACTACCTTATTTGAAAATTTCATGTGTTCTGATGAAAATGATAGTTGAAAAGAATGAGTAAGTTCATCAAGCAACAATAAGTTCAAGGAAATACACCCAAGTACTGTGAAAAAATGTTTTCATTATCCCTGTAGCGTTTAGAAGTTCTTACCTCCAAAGCTGAATTAGATTCTTCTGCTAATTTGCTAATGTTTATTCTTCTCACAATTGGCTATATAGGAAGTTGGGGTTTTGGTTTTGTGTTGTGTTGTTTTGTTTTCTCCTAAGGGTTATTGTTCATGTAGTTTATGAGGATCTTGGGAGAACAGCTGAAGAAAATGGTTGTTTGCTGAGTAAATGCTATTAAGACATTTTTTGATTCTATGTGCTCCCAAAATGATTCAATAATAACTCATTACATCCAACAGGTGTCTGGCTCCTAAGTGAGTCAGCACTTAGTGCACAGATGGAGAAAAAGAGCATCCTGAGGGTTTTTTTGTGAGCAACTTCAAATACTGTTTCACTCCATCAATAGATTGAAAATAATGTAAGCGCTTTAAGGCCAAGAATCCATCCATATTCTAACCGCCTAAACATCTCATTCCCATCACTTTTCCTTACGTAGCATTGAACGCAGTTGTTTTAAAAGTGCTTACTGAATAACTGCCTGAAGTAAGTCTTTGTATTATCTTTATAAAAGTAAGATATGATCAAAATAACTTTTAGTATCTTTGAAACTATTTTAAATCTCAAGCAAAGTGGGCTTTACCATTCATTTCTTGAAAGAGATATCTGATGCTCAATGTATCCATTAAGGAGTGGGGACTGAAAAAGTTGCTCAATTATTTTAAAATATTGGGCAGCCCTCATATTCAACAGAAATGCTAAACCACCTATTAATGTAATCCCTGTCTTTGATTGCACCTACACTCGTTTTGAATGTCACCATGGAAACCAGGGAAAGTGTCCTTAGTGAAACATAACAGGGCTTTTAAAAATACATTTTAAAATCACCTGCAAACAATAGCCTCTAAATAAAAAGCTTTAGAAACAATATTTCTTCCTTTTAGAATTCTAAACATAATTAACATAATTGTTACCAAAGAGCTGTGAGATGCTTTTAAATAAATTTACCCTCCATATTTTTTTTGACTAGAACAAATGTGAATAAGCATTCCCCTCTCTTCCCCTCACCATTTGTCTTCCTGATAATTCTGAACTAAAAGACAGACTGAAAATGTCCTGGTATACAAGGGCCGTCTGAGTTCAAGTTATAGGTAATGCTAGCAATCACAAGAGAAACTAGTTACATTTACTGAAGTAAAAAGCATTTAGAAATGAACTTTGTATGAGTCAACTTTCTTTTTCTGATAGCCGATGGGGTCTGCTTGAGAGAGATGAACAGGGGTGTAGTTTCAGCTAGCACTGGAGGCAGGTGGAGGCAATCAACTTGCTTCCTGGAGATCAAGAGACTACAGTCCAGCTGTCACTGTGGTTTAAGCATCTATTGAACATGTAGGGTACATGTTCATGTTTATCAAATGTTGAACAAAATAGTAAACAAATTTAAACATAAATGAAAGATGCTAAATTCTTAGTACAAATTCATTGACAGTTCATTTAACACTTGAGCGGGCCTTTAGGCTTGTAGAGAAAATGAAGAATGAAAACATGATGCTGCGTCTGTTTGTAATGATCTAATAATGCACTTTGAAAAAATAATCAGTTGTTGGGACCAGTAGTTAGCGTAATGGCTATGTTGCTGGACTCCCATGTAGTCGACTGCGGTTCGAGTCCCGGACCTGGTAGCTTAAACTCACGCTGGGTGCATGTGTGTGCATGCCCAAGATCCTGAGAGGACAAAGGAGGAGAAGGGATTGCGGCATGACCATCCCCCCAGGGGGTGATTTCTCGCTTTCTGTCTCTCTGTCTCTCTTTGTCTTTCTGGCGAGAGCACGTGCCCTATAGCAAAAACCTCTCCAAAAAAATAAATAAAATAAAATAATGAGTTGTAGTTTAAACCTCCTGAAATTAGACTTAAGTGGTCTAGGGTATGACTTAGGACTCTCTTTGAGGAATACACTCACAAATTGCTTACTTAGATCAAAGGATCTAATTCTATAGTGTCAAAGAACAAGAAATAAGACAGTATGGACAGTTCCCTAGCCAAAGTCTGCTTTTCATGTTGCAATACTTTCTCAGGGCGCACAGGGATCCTGTATGCCCAATGAAACACTTGAGCTACGGCATTCCATGTGAAAGCGGGATGGAATTTCCAAGTGCCCAGCTCTTGTATCTCAAATGGAATTGAGGCAGAATGGGTGGGAGCACACTGTTGTTCCAGCCTTTCTCTCTGATACATAAGGCGTTGACATGAAACTCACGTCACTGGACTTGCATCAGTCTAGTCAAGCTCTTCCTTACTTAGTTTCTTCTTGGGGGTATCTGCTAACTGTGGATACCAACTATTTTTTTTTATTTATTATTATCATAATCTTGTTTATATTACATTGAATCACATATAACTTTACAGTGTATTACATTTCTTTTTCCAGAAGAAATACCATTCATATCAGTCAATACAGAGACATTAAAATCCCCATCATCATCATCCAATAGCTTTTCATTTTTTTCAGATTATTATTCCAATTATTTTTTTAAACATTCAATCACTATCTATAATTTTTCTTGTAAAAAGACTTTACTCAACATGAAATACTTCTCAAACCTGTCCAGTTGAGAATACCATACACGTCATCATCAACAGGTAATAAACCATATCTGAATCCCACTAATGTTATGCCTATTTGTTCTCTTGCTATCCTTCTATTTTTAACATGGACACACCAGTTCGCTGAGTATGCTCTCATCACTCTGAACCTTCAAGGAAAGGCTTTAAGATCTGCACCTCTTCTGAATGGCTCCTTGGATCCAAAATAAATCCACAGGTTCAAATAGAGACTTGTCAGATATACCCGATTTCACCCACCACCAACATTTATATCATGAATCCTTATGAAGCCAAAAAGTATTTTATTTTTCTCTACCCTTAGGCTACTTACCTTACTTTCCTGTCTTTTTTAAATTAAAAGAACCATTCTTGACTAGCACTAAAACAAATAAAATCTATAAAGAAATTGCTTAATTTCTACAACTCTCAAAAGAGAGAACTGTTAGCTGTTTTTAAGTGGTAATTCTCTCACATAAAAATCATCAAAATAAAACTAGTCCATAAAACCACACAGTTTGGAACATTTTCTACTGTGGTTTGGCATTAACATAATCAATTTGTCAACTGCTCAGCTCCTACATAGAACAATTCTATCCTGAAGAACAATAGTGTTCTCTAATTTGTTGTTATTTGGAGAAATAATTTACTGCTATTGATGTAGGAGTGAAATTATTAAAAAAATAAAAAGTAATTGACTTTATGAGCAAGTTATGTTCATGTCATAGTATTTTACAACAATGACAGAAAAATTTCGATTAGAATTTCATTTTATTTCACTTTTTAATGATTTAAGTATATATAATGATATTGATAAGTTGCTTATATGTTGATCCTTTTCCACACAGGAGTTTTATCTATTTTAATTATTTAAGTGAGGTAAAGGGAAAAAAAGTGCCAAACTAAAAACCCTGTTTCTTGAAGTCTTGCATTGAGTTGAGAGCTTATCACTTTAATTAATACATAACTAGGGACTAAATAGTAGTTTTATTTTAAAATTTAACACATCTGTGGGGGAATAGAAAACTATTACTCTAGTTTTTAAAAACATGTATAGCCCAAAGCCACCATGAACATATCTTCTAAATACCAAAGAAGCTTTCCAAAATATGATGTATATATTTTTAATTCCCAGCGAGTGCATATGCTCACCAGAGAGATATAGAGACAGAGATAGAGGGAGAAGAAAAAAGCACGCCCCCGGTGCAGTGTGGTCACTCTGTAGTCCCTTCCTCTCCATTTCTGCATCCTATTGGAACTTCAGGCATGCAGGCACACACACCCAGCATGTTTCTCAAACTGCCAGAGGTGGGATTCCAAACACATGGTCAGCCATGTGGTGTCCAGTTCCCTTTACCACTAGGGCATGGAGTCAGCCCAAAACTTAACAATTCTTTTCTTTTTAAACTGGGATTTTGTTCTTCCCACTTAAACCAGTGCTGGTGCTCTCTGTTATGGATGTGGTGAACTTGCACTCAGCATCAAGTTCGACCTCTTTGTAGTGGACCTTCCCATGGAGCAGAAGCTGAAAAAAACCCTAAAATTACATTTTTAAGGAACCCTTGAAGCTAGTGTTCTGGGTGTGATGTAGGTACCACTGGTCAGATACAATCCTTTGAAAGGAAGAAATTAGGTGTAGACCACATTTCTTTGCCCCTGCATCTGTTGCTTTTAGAGCCAGTTTGTTTCTAATGGCAGCCTTAGCGGTGGTAAAAAACCTCATCTGGTTCATGGAGGTTGAGTAGCAAGGTGTAGCATCTGTTTGGGAGCTGGATACAGAACAACTTCCTAATTGTAGTACCTTTCTGATCACAGCACTACACAGTTATGGCAGGTTCCTTATAGTTGCCATAAAGGTTTGCTTCTGCATCACTCCCTCCCAGTTTAGCATGATCACAAATGGCAACTGAGTATTGACTGATACATTCTCTGAATAGCAGTATCTCCCTGAGAAGAACTACTTGTTCTATTATATGCTATAGCCTCATATGAGAAGAGCATTTGGGGTGATTCTTTTCCTGAAGAAGATTTGATTTCATTCATTCGTTTGTTTATTTATTTAGAGATGTTTTTGCTATAAAGTGCATGTTCTCATTGGAGAGACCGGGAGAGACAGAAAGAGAAAAATCATCCCCCCAGGGGAGATGGCCATGCTGCAATCCCTTCTCCTCCATTCTCCTTGCAGTATTTGGGGCATGTGTGCACACGTGCCCAGCATAAGTTTCAACCCTCAAACTGCAATAACTATATGGGAGTCTAGTACTTAACCATTATATCATTTGCTGGCCCGAAAGGTTCTTTTTTCAATAATTGCTATCAGTATAGATTCTGGAGCCTGGAGATAGCCTCAGTTTTAGTGGTCAGAGACTAAAACATATGATAATGTATACAGTAATGTCTTTGACTAGATAAATATGCACTGAATTCATGGTGGGAAAAACAGTGTATGTAATGCACAGTAATGATGTACAGTGATTAAATGGGAATTTAAAAATAATAATAAGTGAGTATAAATTAAACAACAAACAATGACCACATGTGAGTCCAACACACCATCTGCTGGTCCCCAGCCTTAGGTTTTATATAGTTCTCCAACTTCCATAATGTCTCACCTCTCTGATGACTGAATGGAACTCATGAGATTCTGTGAGATGGAAACCCAAATCAAGATGTGATACTTGAATCTGAACCTTATCTTTTATCTGCCTTTTTCCAACAAATCTCTGCACTTATTCCAGTATTCTCTTATCCTAACAATCTCTGTACTAGCCCACATTCCTCTTGGCCTGCTAAGATGAACCAATGGGCTACATTGATAAGAGTAGGTGATTCGTTTTCATTTTTTTTCACTGTTTATTCACATAAGAAGAAAATAAGATGTTCTGGATTAGAGCATGATTTCAGTTTTAGACAAAAGACACAAGGTTCAGAGTACCTTTGAAACATTCAGTTTTATAGGACATACATTTATGAATCTGAGCTTGAAAGAAGAGATCAGTTTTAAGAAGGAAGGAAGTTTGGAAATTATTGGGAATGTAGATTTTTTTGAAAGAGAACATAATTAATGGTTTAGAATTTCCCAAAGACTTCAAGCAGAGAAAGGCCAAAATTGGTAGTCATATAGTGGCATCTGTGTTTGTTTGTTTATAATTTATAGTTATTTATTATTATTATAATTTTAAATTTATACTTAATCACTGTACATCTTTACAATGTACAACATGATTTTTCCCAGCATAAATTCAGTGCATATTTATCAAGTCAAAGACATTATCATATACGTTATCATCAACGGGTAAATTTTCATTTTTGTGTCTATTAAATGTGTTATTTCTTGAAATTGGGCTATTCTATGTCTTCTATCCCAGTTTCATTCCATGAGATAGTGCTTTGTAATGGAGATCGTTATTCTTTTTTTTTTTTAAGAGATATTTTTGATATAGGGCACGTGCTCTTGCCGAAGAGACAGAGAGACAGAAAGTGAGAAATCACCCCCAAGGGGAATGGTCATGCCATAGTCCCTTCTCCTCCATTCTCCTCTTGGGATTTTGGGCATGCACATACATGCACCCAGCATGAGTTTTAAGACTCCAGGTCCAAGATTCGAACCATGGTCGGCCATGTGGGAGTTCAGTAACTGGTAGTCTCTGGAGATCGTTATTCTTCGGGGGCAGAGGTCAGGGATGAAAATGCTCAGCCAAGTGGTTAGAGATACTTATGAAACCTGGTACTCTGGCTCTTCCTGTTTCCAAATCATATTGCCCTCTGTGCTTCCTGCTTCTCTTTCTTTGCTTGTGTTAATTTTAAATAACTGGGATCCAAAAATTCAATGTTTTCAATTCCCCAAGGCCCAAAATTATCTGTCTCTCAGAGAGCTTGAATGTCTGGCCTCTAGAAACAAGGACTTCCCTTAGTAAGACTGCATGCTGGTGCTATTTCCAGATCTGACTGGGTTTTTTTTAGGTATGTAGCCTTTTTAGGACTTTACTAAAGGCTGCAAAAAATAACACACTGCAACATCCTGATGTTTTCCACTGTTTCCTAATGTTCTCAGTGATAACACAGCCCCTGTCACAAGGTACAAGTGGCTGTTAAATCGGCTGACATAAGCGCAACCTAAAAAGACTTGCCATCTTCCAAAATAGTGACAAAAGGATCTTCTTTGCCTTTCATTGTAATTCAGTTGAGTTAATTTTACGTTCAGGTGTTTGTCACTTACAGCATTCCACTCCTAATATAGTGTTAATCAGAACTCTTTTGGGATAAAGTACCATAAATTGATTCAAACTTATTTAAATAGAAAAGAAAACTTGGCATAATGTAGCAGGTCATGTGTGGCTTTAGGCACAATTGAATACATGACTTCGAGTAATATTTTCAAGTTGCTAACTCTGTATTCTCCAAATAAGCCCTCTTGATGTGGTGGGACAGATAGCTACAAGCATTAGTAGACTCATACTCTATCAATAGAAAGAAATGGTCTTTCCCAGTAGTTTTTATAAAACATTCCAAGAAGTAACTGATTGGTCCAATCAGTGTCAGCTGTCATTACAGGAGGAATTATTGTGACCTGGACTGAGAGAGAATTTGATTATCTGGTCAAACCTGGCTAGAGCTAGACCTTAAAGCTTGAGATAGAATTTAGGGTTGGTTCCAACTGCATAGCATGGAATGGATTTTCTTGGAAAAGAGAAAATATGATACCAGAAGCAGTAGGAGGTGATTTTTCATAGTGAAAACAACATATGTTGGCTCTATGCAGATTAATAAATGTGTAAGAAGTATTCTTTCTCTATATAAAGTCCAGATTATACAAAGTTATTCTGGAAGGTAAAAGAACTTATTGTGATGTTTTTACATATTTAATTTATATTCTATTATTTGCACTGCAGGAATCCCAATTGACAAAAATATGTTTTAATTATCTCTTAGTATTTGGTTCATGATGATAAAATCATATTGATATGCAGGAGAATATCCCTTGTATTAACTAGAACTGGGAATGGGAGGAAAATACTGATTTCATCCAAAGCATTGTCTTATTAAAATACTATTAAAATAAAGTAATGCTAAAATATTGGGTCATCAGAAAAGTCTTGACATGGTTTTTCATAATTTTCTATGTAAAAATGCATCATGACTTTTCTGACAACCCAATATACCTTAGTTTTATAGCACCTGAAATGATTGTATGGTCTGTCAAAAGGCCACCACTCAAGAAAAAAAAATGATTAATGTAATTAAAACATGGGAAAATGAGCTGAACAAAAATCTCTCTGAGAAAGACATATGAACAGCTGAAAAGCATATGAGGATATTCTCAACATTCCTCATCAAAAGGGAAATGCAGATTAAAACCACTAAGAGATACCACCTAACCCCTGTCAGAATGGCGAAGATTAAAAATACAAAAAGTGATGTGTTGGCAGGGTTGTGGTGAAAGGGGAACTCTCCTATACTGATGGTGGGAATGTAAATTGGTTCAGCCACTGTGGAAAACAATATGGAGGTTCCTCAAAGATCTACAAATAGAACCACCATTAGATCCAGCATTCCAACTTCTGGGTATCTATCTAAAGGAAAGGAGAATGCTCAGTTGGAAAAGCATGTGTGCACATCAATGTTTATTGCAGCATTATCCACAATTGCTAAGACATGGAACCAACCCAAATGTCCACAAACAGATGAATGGATTGAAAAAGTGTGGCACATATACTCCATGGAATACTGGTCAATCATAAAAGGCAAGACCCTGGTATTTGATAGAAAGTGGTCAAGTACGGAAGATTTATTGCTGAGTGGAGCAAGCCAGGCTATGAAAGAAAGATATTGTATGTATCCACTTAATATACACCAACTACCGATACTATGTGGTAGATACTAAAATATCGGAGGGCATAAATGCAGTGAAAATAATTGTGGATGCTGAAGACAGTGTGGAACGGGGGGAGGGGAGGATAAGGGAAGAGAATAGAGAAAGATAACATGAGAACAAATAGAGAGACATGACATTCGATGGACACAGAAATGGTTTATTACCTGTTGATGATAACATGTTAGTATTCTCTACTGGACTGGTCTGAGAAGTATTTCATATTGGGTAAATTCTCTTCACAAGCCAAATGATGTATAGTGATGGAATGTTTAAAAAAATAAGAACAAAAATAATAATAATAAAAATAAATTTTTTAAAAAAGGTCATCATTCTGATTCTGGACATGTTATATAATAGAAACTTTGGTAAACCAATTTTTTTCGATTAGGAATTAAATTGTACTAGGCAATTGTACTAGGACTATAAATGTCTTTACCAAATAGAGGCTTATTTTTCACTGTTGCAAAGCACATTCTTAAACACTCCTAGAATGGCATGCAAGCTCCTCATGCCAGCATAGTTTTGTTCCTTCTGTCCTCTGCATGACATTTTTAGCACGCAGCTTCTTTCCCCAAGGTAGTTTCATGCTCAGAAGGTAATCAGTGCAGCTCTAACCATAATGTCTCAGAAAGAAAGTGGTAAAGAAAGATGAAGCATGGCTACCTCTCCTTAAAAAGATGCTGTGGAACGCCTCAGCCAGTAGCATTTACTTACATTTAATTCATTGTCTTGTCAGCAATGGTAGTGAAAAATGTAGCTTTTTGTTTGTTTGTTTTATCTGGGGAAATTGCTGCTCTCTGAAATACAGAGAAAAAATGGAGAATAGTTATTGATTTCACAGCTGGTAAGTTCTGCCACACCTTTTTTTGTTGTTGTTGAGAGGTTTTTGCCATAGGGCACATGCGTTCACCAGACAGACAAAGAGAGTCAGAAAGACAGAAAGTGAGAAATCAGCCCCCAGGGCAATGGCCACGCTGCAGTTCCTTCTCTTCCATTCTCCTTTTGGGATCTTGGGCACGCACGCACACATGTCCGACATGAGTTTTAAGCCACCGGGTCTGGGACGTGAACTGGGGTTGACTATATGTGAGTCCAGTGACATAGGCATTACACTAACTGCTGGTCCCATGCCACACATTTTTAACTTCGATTCATCTGCAGCTCAAATATACAACCCATCACAACTCTTACATATTTATAACTCCTTAAAGTCAATAAAAAGCATAGGCTTGTATATATTGATAATTTCTGTATCAATTGAAGATATGGTATCCTCATGAAAACAATAGTTTTATGCCTAATATTATTTGCTTCTCAATGTTAATTTTGGGCAAAGAATCTAAACTTTATTAAGAAAGAGACCCTGGTAAAATTCAAATGAATCTTGAACATTATTATGGGCAAATCATTTAGCAAAATGAGTTTAACATTTTTAAGGAATGGAGTACACTTCATTTAAATGCATAAAGGTAGAGGAAGTTTGACAAAAAAAAAAAAAAGAAGGTAGCTTATGAATCAGAACAAGTGTTGATATTTTTACAGTAAACAGTGCGGTCAACCAGTGCATGAAACATTCCCACCTGCTTTCACTGAGTGACGACGTGGAGCAGAATGCCTGCTTTTCTGGGTTGGTGGAGTTCCAATATGTGCATTAGTCAACTCAGCTTAAAGGGTCAGTTAAGTTTGGTATAAAGTATCTCCAAAGGTAACTCTCTCTCTCTCTCTGATGAGATCTCAGGTGAAGAAAGGTTAAGGGATCTAACAGATGTCTGAGGATCAATGAACTGGAATAAAATAAAGCTATCAAATGCATCGATTGATAAGAGTGTCTCTTCAAACTTTCTCTAATGCAAGCCATACTATGTTAAAATCTCTATAAAAATTTATCATTAGTATTAGAACTGAGAGTTACTAATGGCAGAGTTCCTGCAAGTTTTGTCCGTCCTTATGATTTTCTTTTTTACTAACATAGTTCCATAAAAAGGATTACATCCTAGTGAATTAGATTGCTGTTCTTGTTTGTTCTTATGTACCTAGGAGGAAAACCTGAAACTGGGTCATTTATGGGGAAAAAAGAAGTTTAAGTAACGCACAGCCCTGGCAGCTGGAAAGCCTGAAGACACACACTAGCCTACAACATGGACAACAGGAACGCACAGGATGGTGGGCACAGGCAGAGAGAAAACAAGCTGTGGGTAGGAACCAGCTCTAATGAGAACCAACCCATTCTCAGAAGATCCAGAACTCCCTGGGATTCATGACATGAACAGTGTTGCCTCCATGATCCAATCATCATGATCCAATCACAATCTACTAAGCCTCTTCATCTTCCCACACCAAATTCCAAAACATGAAACTCTGGGAACAAACCATTACCCAAATTATAACAGTAGCTCATTGTGTCACACAGGCACAGTTGGGACTGGTTTTGGTACCAGATAATATAACTTGTGAGGGGAAACATTTCCAGAAAGAAAAAAGACGGTAGCTAACTGATGGTGTGGTAGTTAAGGCAGCTGTATCCTACATGGCCAATTGTGGTTCAAGTACTGGACCTGGCCACTTGAAAATTTTCCTCGGCATGTGTGCCTGAGTGCCCAAAATCCCAGTAAGAGAATGGAGAAGAGATTGTGGCATGGCCATCCCTCCTGGGGGGTGGTCTCACTTTCCCTTTCTCTCTCTCTCCCTGATGAGCACACTCTCCCAGGCAAAAAATCTTAAAGAAAAAAAGAAAGAAAGAAAAATAACAAATAAAAAAATTCTTTGATCAAATATGACTAATTACAATAAAGGCTTTTGATTCATCTTAGATTTCTTAACTCCTTACCTACTATCCCACTATAGGTTGAGTATTCTTTATCCATAATGCTTGAGATGAGAGGTGTTTTAGACTTTGGATTTTTGTTTTGGATTTTGAAATATTTACATACATATTATGAGACTGCTTGGGGACAGAATCCAAGTCTCAACATGAAATTAGTTTATGTTTCATATACAACTTACACATGTAGCCTGAAAGTGATTTTATATAATATTTTAAATAATTTTGTTCACGAAACAAAATTTATTCACATTGAACCGTCAGCAAAGGTATCACTGTCTCATTCACCCACGTGGACAATCTGGTTGTTTGGCATCATTGTCATTCCTGACTGAATTTATAGGCTACCAATAAGCTACTGTTTTCTTACATTTATTCACATGTAAGTACTTAACTGTAAAAAACAGGACATACCACAGTGAAAAGAGAGTGCGTTCAGATAACTGAACAGCACAGCGGCATCACCAGAACGCCTGGATTGGCTGTTAAACAAGAGCAGCACCTATCAGCAGTCCTTCAGTTTCCACCACAATGCCGTGTTTGGATTAAAAGGTTACGGTATGTTTTGTTTGACTGTTTTTCGAGAAAAGAAACACCAGAGGCAGTTGGCAGACTAGGAAATGGTAGCTCAAGGGATGAAGAAGCATTCTGCTGGATGGCTTTTTAAAATATTTCCTCCAGCATCATCTGCCTTATTAATGTTTTTTGACTTAGAAGTCTTTCTTAGATTTCATAAACCAACATGATTTCTTCTGCTGCTATGAATGCACACTGCCTAGTAAGCTCATCACATATTTTCATCATGTCAGTTACAGGCATTTTTTTGCAGTGTCATCTTCCAGCTAGCCAGAGGCATGGTGGTTAAAGGTGGATGGCTACATGGCTTGAGTTCTGGAATTGGCGGCCTGAAACACATGGCAGGCACATGTGTGTGCATGCGCAAAAACCCAAGAGGAGAATGGAGGAGAAGAGATTTCAGCATGGCCATCACCCCTGGTGGATGCTTTCTCTCTTTCTCTCTCTCCCTCCCTCACTCCCATAGAGTGCACACACTCTATGGACAATTTTTTAAAATATAATTAAAAAAAGAACAAAAATAAACAAAAATCAAAAGAAAACAAATATGATGTCATCTTCCTCATAACTATTATCAGAATCACTTGGATTCAGAATCATTTTGGTTATTTTACCATCAGTCAATAAATGAAAGACCAGATCCTCATTCAGTATAAAAACTTTCTTTGATAAGCAATTCTTCCAGGTTACCAAGGGATTCTGAAGGTATGTGTGTTGCACATGTAAGGTCAGACATC
Organism: Tupaia tana; assembly: GCA_026018925.1. NCBI lineage: Eukaryota > Metazoa > Chordata > Mammalia > Scandentia > Tupaiidae > Tupaia > Tupaia tana. The sequence goes on from JAKSZU010000008.1 coordinate 40,906,590, forward strand.
ATACTATTCTCAGTACAAAGTCACTACCTTGTGCCTCATCATCATGGAACCCAGCTGCAGGCTGGAGCTTGTGCCAGGAATGCACGACTGTGTCTCAGTCACTGTGTTCCAAAGGCTGGCAACAGCGCATGTGGAATCCTTCACCCTAAACTCCGTTTGAAAACCTTTCATGTCCATGCCTCTGTTCACTGCCGCCAGCATGCTGTCTAAGAAAGCATGTCTACACTTTCTCTGCACTGATCTAAGGATACTCTGGTCACATGGCTGAATTAATGAAGTCGCATATGGGAGAAAGCACATGGCATATTATTTTTAATGAGAATTTCAACTGGAAGTCAAGGAGAACAGTTGTCAAGGAATAAAAAAATCTTACAGTCATCATCCAGTCAAGGTTCCTTACAGAGAGCACGAGCCACTGTATAATATACCAAATTAGAGCATTGATTGCAGGCTAAGGTGCTCCCAGGTCTAAGGCCTTTCTTATTTTAAGGATAAAGGGGAAAAAATCTTATTATCTGTAAAGGGAATTGAAAATGAAAACTCTTCTTCATCACCAAATCTATTTATGTTGGTGCTGTTTTAGTTCTTAATGGTGTATACCACATGATTTTTAAACTTACAATGCTGGCTGACCTAGCTCAGTGGCTAAACTCTGTTCTTTGGAAATTGGATCCACATTGTTGACCATGGCTTGAATCCTGACTCAGAATACTTAAGAGACAGATTGGGAGCATGTGCAGGCATGCCCAAAATCTTGACAGGAAGGATAAATAGAGGAAAAAGGATTATGGCATGGAGAGACCCCATTAGGGGTGCTTTCTCTCTCTCTCTCTCTCTCTCTCTCTCTCTCTCTCTCTCTCTCCTCTCTCTCTCTCTCTCTCTCTCTCTCTCTCTCTCTCTCTCAGTCTCTTTGTGCACATGCACACATGCCATCTCACAATTAGAAAATAATTTATAATGTTAATTTGGTGGGCAAATGAATATGGAATATTTATGGTTAGTAAAAATATGTATGTTGTATTTATCAGTTGAAAGGGGCATCCTGGAGCTTCTATTTTACTCTTTTTTCGAACGATTCCATTAAGACCATGAATAAGTCTAGTTATCAATGTTGGCAATAAGTCAAAGTTGTAAATGTTTATTTATTTGAATGAAAAATAAATATCATAAAATACTTTGGAAAGGTGCGATGTCAAATAATCCTAAAGCTACAATCAAAATAGTTTGAAATCTTCTACTTTTGACAATAATTTTTTTCAAGAGGGAGTTGTGCAAACTTAAAAATGAGCAAACAAGCAGAGAAACAAAGCCCAAGCCTTCAAAGAAGGCTAACTTAAGAGTTCATATCGACAAGTCATCAGCGTTAATTTTGATTTCATGTTTCCATTACAGCCTGTTAGTTCCTCTTCTTCTGGTAGATGATGAAAAGAGATTAAAACTTGTGGTTTCAAAATTTTTTTAGTCCTAATTTTTTTATTTTATTTTTTTTGTTATAGGGCAAATGTACTTACCTGTAAGAGAGAAAGAAAGTGAGAAATCACCTCCCCAGTGGAATGGCTATGCTGCAATCCCTTTTCTTCCATTCTCCTCTCAGGATTTTGGGCATGCACAGTCACACACCTGTGAAGTTCAAGGCTCAAACCACACAGTCGGTCATGTGGGATCTAGCTGCCTTAACCACCACCATAAGTAATCTAGCTGGTTCCCAGCCTCTTTTTTTCTATTTTCTAAATCTGGGGAAAAATCCTATCAACTTTGGTTAAATATACACTTAGATTTTAAAAACCATATTTAAAAAAATGTTGGTATGCAAATCTCTGTGATGTATGCTTCAGGTCAATTTAAATTCCTTCCTGGATCATTTCCCCAACAAATAGAAAAGGAGGTGATAAAAGGACACTAGATCATTGGAGGTGATTGACCAAGAAATAAGCTCAAGGAAGGTTAAGGATCGAATATATCCTAGTCTAGCTATCAGAGAAGCTAAATTAGTCAGAATATGTTTTGCTTCACCTTTTTTATTTTTATTTTTTTAATTGTTGTTTTGATGAGTTTTGTTTCCTACATGATTGGAAGTAAAGGGAGATTTTGAAAGAATTTAGTGAGATAAACTTATTTTTCTTAAGGCTAGAGATTAGGAGAATCTGAGTAAAGCCCATGAAGAGAGAGAGTGCACTGGAGAAAAATAGAAGAGGGGTATCCATAAGTAATTTTTCAGAATAAAAATAATGCTGATGGGTCTGATGTTGAATGACAGTAATTTACATTCCCTCTTTTATCACTGAATAAGAAGGCGATCAGGTCCTGTTGTGCCTTAAGCCTTGAGCTCTCTTACTTGCCAACTCATCTGTATCAACCAATTGACAAGGGAAATAACTCTTTCATTAACCCTTTCAAGAACCCAATAACACTTGACAATTATGGAAATAATGCAAAAACTGGCCCTTTTTTGAAAGCACTTGAGTTCTATTCAGGCAGCAATACAACTCTGCAGTACCCAAAGAGCTTTTCAGGGACACTCAGCAAGTTACAAATCCTCTAATCCAAGTACTCAGGGAAAATGGCTTTGCCGATGAGTCCTGTGAATGCTTCCTGCATCTTATTAAGAACCACACTCGCATAGCTTCATGAATGTGAGGGGAAAATGGAAGAAGTGAAAGGAAAATAAAAGGAAACATGAAACATACTGTGCAAGAAATTTACACCACTTTCTAAAGCAATGCTGTCCAATAGAACTACAGCATAAGCCATCAATGTGAAACACATACGTAATTTCAAATTTTGTAGTAGCCACATAAATAAAAGGAAAACAAGGGCTAGCCCATGGCGTGGTGATTAAGGCAGCCAGATTCCACATGGCTAACAGACTTGAGTCCCAGATCCAGCAGCTTGAGAACATGCTGGATGCACGTGCATGCCCAGAGTCTCAGAAGGTGGGTGAAATAGAGAGGAAGGGATTGCAGTGACTATACCTCATGGTGGGTGCCTTCTCACTTTTTCTTTTTCTGACCAAAGCACACATTCTCTGACAAATGTTTTTCAAAAGAGAAAGGGTAAGTGAAGTGAATTATAATAACATATTTTATCTAGTCTAACATATCCAAAATACTATTTGAAATATTTATTCAAAATACTTTGAACTATTTAAATATGAAGTCAGTATAAAATTATTTTTGTTTTTAATTGACACAATAATTTGTATATTTATGGGGCATAGTTGGGTGTTTCAGAATAAGCAAACAATGTATAATGACAAAATTGAAGTAGGTAGAGTATTCATCATCTCATACATTTCTGATTACTTTGTGTTGGGGACATTAAAAAATCCTCTTTAGCCATTTTGATCATAGTCAGTTATTGTTAACTACAGTTACACCACTTTGCTATAGAGTAGAACTTCTCTTATCTAACTATAATTTTATGCCTATTAACCAACAACTTCCTCTCTCCCTTTCTTCCTACCCTTCTGAGAATCTAGTAATCTCTATTCTTTCATTTTATGAGGACAACTTTTATAGTTTCTACGTGTTAGTGAAAGCATAATTTTTCTCATTTCGTGCCTGGTTTATTCACCTAACAAAATGTTCTCCAGGCTCATTCATGTTGGCTTAAATGAAAGGATTCCATTCTTTTTAATAGCTGAATAGTATTAAATACATGTTTGTGTGTGTGTATACGTGTGTATACATACTGTATTTTCTTTATCCATTCATCTATTGATAGAAACTTAGTTTGATTCAATATCTTGACTACTGTGAATACTGCATGATAAACTTGGGAGTACAGATATTCTACTACATCCTGGGATGTATGTAGGATGCTGGATCATGTGGCACTTTTATGTTTTTTAGAGGAAACTCTATACTCTTTTCCATAATGACTACATTAACATACATTCCCAACAACAGAGTCTCCCTTTCTCCACATCCTTGCTAAGATTTGTAATTTTTTTGTCTTTTTGACAATAGCCATTCTAATTAGGATAAGATGATATCTCATTGTGTTTTGGATTTGCATTTCTCTGATAATTGGTGATATTGAGCATTTTTTTCACATACGTGTTGGCCATTCATATTTCTTTTTTTCTAGAATGTCTATTCAGATGATTTGCCCAAGTTCTAAAACATAAAACTTTGAGGGACAAACCATGAATAACCAAGCCATAACATAGGGTGTTCTTTTTTGTACCCATTTTATCAATATTTTGGTTTCTTATTAATGTTGGACTCAAAATCCATATGCTTTCTCTAAAAAACTTTATATACAGTATATGTGTATGTATATTAACATCTTAAATTAATTATGGATGCCAATAGACGCAGGTAACTAGCAAATAAATGTATTAAAATACTGGTTGATCACAAGGGCCACAAAAGTGACCTTTAAAATAAACACTACTTTCTTAAGCTTTCCTTCTAATTCTAATGGTTTACTAACTATGGCCGCTAAATTCAAGTTTTGAATAGGCACAGTGAACTTAGGGCCTTGCCGCACATTGTGGATTCTGAGTTTGTGATATCATTTGAGTTTCAACTGAAACATCTCCCCCTAAGTTTATCATGTAGGAAATGTACCCATGTGAAAACATGACAATAAAAAAGAGTGTTTTAAATATAAAAACAAATTCAAAATTGCATGACTGAAGACAGGGTCCTATAATTAATTTTCTGAAGTAATTTTCTCACTTTTTTGGTTTTATTGAGCTTTAATTCTCTATTTATTAAGTGAAGGTATTGCTCAGAAATTTGCTAATTTATACATTTGTTGTGAGGATCAAGGACTATAATGAAATGCAGAAGGGCATAGCTATTGCAAAAAAAAAGAGTTAATGCGATCAAAAAGATGATAAGCCAAGTATGTTTCTGAGTGATCCTATCAAAACAACACAACATGACCAAAGGAGACTGTGAATTCTTGAGACTTGAGTCCCTAAACTTCTTCGAACAGAAAGCAGAGAGAGAAAGCAGACCTTGGCCACCGATGAGAGAATGAATTCTCTAATATCTTTTTCAGTTGTAGCCAAGGAGACTAATGGTAAAAGAAGACTTGGCAGAGTGAAAAGCTAAGGCCCATGGAAAATAATGAGCTGAAGAGTCAGTCCTGGAGTGAGGTCAGAGAATCATCAAGGAATGTTCCTCACCTTCAGATTAATAGCTGTTTACAACTTCCCAGTGAGACTTCAGAATTTAATAAACAAGTGACTATTCTCTCATTCTCTCTTCTGAATGTGAATACTTATTACAATTATCCTGATCCTGCTCAGTCTTTGTACATTAGATATGTATGGGGTTTATATCTTGTTCAAAGATCTCCTGACCTATGCAAAGACCATAGGAGCTCCTCGACACTGAGCCAGTATCACGACTAATAGGGTTATTTCCTGTGGGAAAGATGCAAGTGCATTCTGTATGCAGAAGTTAGAGAAGTGAGGATTTCTATTTGGCAGCCCTCCCTGGAAGCAGATTATACTTTCCAACCCATTGATGTCAGACTTACACATGGAACGTGCCCTTGACAATGAAAGAAGTGACATGAACGGAGTCAGAGCTGCCCCTGATGGAAATAAAGCATGAACAAGTTATAAATATTACAGTTACTTGTTACAGTGTACAGTCTAGGCTATTCTGACTGAAAGAATTGATATAGTCATTAATTTATTTATTCAACATGCATTAAATTATTACCATATGCCAGGTGCTTGAGGCACAAAGTTGTAAAAAAGAAAGAGAAATTGAAGTGGAGCACAGGGACCACTTGTTATACCTGGCCTGAGTGTATCATACATGCTGAGAATTCAGGGTACGGAACTAGAAAAGTGCATTTATATTACTTAGGACTAGTCATACACATATTTGTGTGTGTTTTTCATGTGTGGTGTAATTGCTTAAATACATCAGACTTCATTCTTCAGATTTGCAATATGACTTCATTGCACCATTAAAAAAAGAGAAAGTAAATAAAAACAGTGCAAAATGTCCTTGGAGCTGCAGGGGAGCCCCTGGCTGTCTTGGTTGTTCCTATTTTTAGCCTGTCCTGCTTCCGTCAGATAGGTCAGTGCTGAATGCCAGGGGCAAGATGGTGTCCTTGGCAGTGCACGGCAGTGTGGTAGGGATGTTTAAACAAAGCTGTTCCTAAAGAACTTAAAGGTATGTAATGCAACAGTTCTTACTTTTGAAGGAATTGTGTTGTGAACCCTTAAATATAAACAGATTATGAATTGAGGAGATAGTACCAGTGCCCTTGATAAACTGAAGTAGGCACAACTGGCTGTCTTGGCCCTTCTTTCAAAGCATGCCCGTCTGGGCTCCACGGTGCTGATGGTGCACTCTGTAAAGGTCAGCGTTCACTAGATCTTTATTTGGAAAGATTATCTAAGCATCATGATGTCTTCCAGTTCAATTTAAGTGACAAGGTCAGAAGGAAATCCTGAAAGGTAGCTCAAAGGAATATCTCAGAAGAATGGCAGGGATTGATCTCGAGTCTTGAATTTTCATACTCATTACACAGGACTGCTAATTAAGTGTGATACATTCTTCTAAAAAGGCATTCATTGCTTTATTATTTTACTCAGTTTTCCACTTTTTTTTTTTGTTGTTGTTGATCAATTTGGATGATTCCTATATAGTTTCTCGAATCCATGTGAAGGGTAAATGATGTCCACAGACAGAGGTTTCCCGTATTTAGCACTAGGCAGGATCTTGCTAAGACTACAAGGGCAATTCCAGGTGGTGGAAGTTAGACTTGATTGTAGGTCTATACTTCTCATTTATACTCTCATTTCTCTGGAGTAGGTCATCAGCACATCAGATACATGACTAATCAGCTTCTTTTCTAAATTTATTATTTTTTTTCCTTTATTGTAAGTGTTGTCTTAAGACGGGTCATATATCATGCATCTCTAAAAATAGAGCTCAGACTCAGCTAGAACTCTTTTTTTTTTCTTTAGAAAGACTTTTGCTAGAGGGTATGTGCACTTACCAGAGAGACAGAAAGCTAGAACTCACCCCCCAAGGGTAATGGCCACGCTGCAATCCCTTCTCCTCCATTGTCCTTTTGGGATTTTGGGCACACATGCACATGCACCCAGCATGAGTTTTAAGTTGCTGGGTCCAGGACCCAAACTACAGTCAACTATGTGGGAGTCCAGCAACACAACCATTATGCCATCTGCTTGTCCCACTAGAAAGTCTTTATATTTTATTTTATTTTAAAAAATTTTAAAGAATTATTTATTTAATTTTATTTATTTATTTATTTTTAATTTGACAGAGACACACACAGACATAGAGAGAGAGAGAGAGAGAGAAAGGGAGAGAGAGAGAGGAAGTGAGAAAGCAAGCCACCAGGTCTGGAACTTGAACCATGGTCAGCCATCGGGGAGTGTCCAGCGCCTTAACCACCATGCCACCTGCTGGTCCCTAGAAAGTCCTTTTAAAAACAAAGATACAGATACACACACACACACAAAAATTATAAATTTATTTATTTCTTTCATGAGGGAGAAAGACAAAGAGAAACAAGAGAGACTGTACCTTCAACAGAGTCCTGATGCCTCAGTCCTCCTCCAACCTGAGCCAGCCCTGGATAATGGGCCAGGGTGTACTCCCTGTATTCAGGGAGGCCTCCAGAACCTTCAGGAAACTTCTGATATGGGATTGCATTGCAGAGTACTGTGTTTTACCACCACACCACCATCTGGTCCCTCACCAGTCTTAACATAGGCAACTGAATTTGCAAGTCCTAACTTTATAAAACACCCGGCAATTTATTATTTCTTGGTCCTGGTTCTGAAAAAGTCAAGCCTTTCCTGATGGGTCTCTTGAGGCAAGACTAAACTGAGACTGAAGTTGTGATCTCTCTATTCCCCTGAACATTGAAGTGTTTTTCTCTTTCAAAAGCCATTATCAGCACCTCTTCAAATCGTCTTTTTTAACTGATCAGTTTTCACAGAAGGTCCCTTTTATTATGATTGCAATTCTGTTCATTCATTATTCCTGAGTAAAAATGAATGAGCAATTGACTGTGAACATATCAGTTCTTTATTGCAAACCAGTTTTCTTCATACAAGTTTTCTTTCTTCCCTACAACCTACTTCTCGCCATTTGGAGCCTGCTCTTCTCCCTTTCTCTGTCTCTTCAAGCTCCTCCCAACATCCCTTAATGGTAGTATATCCTGCTACTTAAGACTTTCTAGGGCCTTGGGTCTTTTCCTACCTTGATCCATAGTCTTTTAGTCTTAGGTTGATAATCATTTTTCACTTATCTTTCCTAATAAGTCAACCACGCTATCCTAGGAAGATGGGAATATTCTATTTGATGTTGTTTAGGGTAGGGTTCTCTTCTTTTTCAGAAAAGGCTTTTATTTTATTATTATTTTCTAACTTACTAGAGGGCATGTGCATTCTCTGGAGAGAGACAGAAAGAGAGAGAGGAAGAGTGAGAAAGCATTCCCCCAAGGGGGATAGTCACGCCACCATTCCTTCCCTACCACTCCTCCCTTTGGGATTTTGGGCATGCAGCACACATGCCTGGAGCATCCCTTAAGCCACTTGGTCCAGAGACGAACCACACCCAGCTACGTGGGTTCCAGGCACCTCAGTCACCACACTACTGGTTGACCCCCTCTTCTTTTTTAATGTATCATTTAAAAGGACTCTCCCCATGGATCATTTTGTGTTTCTTTGTACCTTGACTTCAGTTTTCAGTGTTTTTCTGGTTGACTAATTGTCCTTGCCTTTCAACAATCTTTTAGTTTCTTTTATTTTATTCTATCTGTATCAGCAAAATTTGGCTGGGGGGGATCTCATAATTCTTGCCTTTCACAACTCTTACCTGGCTGTATAAAAAGCCTTTATTTTTACTGTTGGAGTAACTACCGTATCTTAGCCACCATACAGGTCTTATTTCATTTTGTACTAGATAGACTATTATCTTTAATATTATTAGCAATAGCATTGCTGCTTCTCTTTTCTAAACCCATGATCATATACTAGTCCTATGCCTAGCACTTTGCAAATATTTATCAGTGTTGTCCTCAGAATACGATAAATACGTAGTTAAGACACTCAGTACATGTAGAAACCAATATGCAAATACTATTTTGGGAGTGTTCTTTATTATATCACTTTCTTAGCTATTTAAAATCTCTTAAAATTTTAAACTTCCTAACTTATTTAACCAAAGTCCCCCCCCCAATTAATACCTGTTGACATTTCACAAATGGATTTTACCTTGCAAAATGGTAATATTGTCGGTTCATTACAGAAAACCAGAAAGGTAGACATTATTATCCTCCTTTTTAGAAATATGGATACTTTCAAAATCAGAATGATTAAAATTCTTGGTCAGTTTTTCAAGTAGAGCATCGACAGGTTAGCAAGCAAATGTGAAGTTGTCTGATCCCAAGTTTCCTGCTCTTCAACACTCTGTTATTCTTCAACATTTCTAATGTTAAAAAAAAAAAAAATCTTATTTTAAGCCAGTAATATTTTTCTGCCATTTAGCTCTCCTGGTTCACACAGATTTATCAACTTTGAGTTGGAGGAATATAAAATTTGCAATGCTTTGTAATCTTCTTAGCCAGATTTTTCACTTCACCAGCACGCTCATGCATTTTGATGTATGTGGCATTTTAAAGTGACATTTATTCATTCTGACGACTCATTTTAGTAGTGATCTGGCTCACTCATACTAGCTCCTGAGAATCAATTGTAAAATTTACAGGAATTTTCTGACTAGCTATTAAATGTAGCTATTATTTTAAACTACATAAACTGCAATTGAATAGGTTATATTTTTAAGAATATTTTTCTTTACTCATGATAGAGTGAATAAGCATGCATGAGAGTAAAAAAAAAAAGGGAGAGAGAGGGAGGGAGGGAGGGAGGGAGGGAGGGAGAGAAAGCCCTCATCTATGGTACCTGGCCATGCCACAGTCCTTCATCTCCCTCCCTCGTGTCAGGATCTTGGTCACACACGTGCACTCCTGTGGTGCTCCTGCAGGCTCAGGATTCAAACCCCAGTTATCCACTGGGCTTTGACACTGGGCTTCCTCCTTACAGCGCTTGACCACTGCATTATGGGGCCAGCCTTAAGCAAGTTTTTTTTTTTTTTTTTTCTTTCTTTTTTTGGAGAGGTTTTTGCTATAGGGCGCGTGCGCTCACCAGACAGACAGAGAGAGACAGAGAGATAGAAAGCGAGAAATCACCCCCCAGGGGGGATGGCCATGCCGCAATCCCTTCTCCTCCATTCTCCTCTCGGGATCTTGGGCACACACACACACGCGCCCGGCGTGAGTTTAAGCCGCCGGGTCCGGGACTCGAACCGCGGTCGACTACGTGGGAGTCCAGCGACATAGCCATTACGCTAACTGCTGGTCCCTAGCAAGTTATTTATTTTTTTTTTTTGGAGAGGTTTTTGCTATAGGGCGCGTGCGCTCGCCAGACAGAGAGAGACAGAGAGATAGAAAGCAGGAAATCACCCCCCAGGGGGGATGGCCACGCCGCAATCCCTTCTCCTCCATTCTCCTCTCGGGATCTTGGGCACGCACACGCACACGCGCCCGGCGTGAGTTTAAGCCGCCGGGTCCGGGACGCGAACCGCGGTCGACTACGTGGGAGTCCAGCGACATAGCCATTACGCTAACTGCTGGTCCCACCTAGCAAGTTATTTTTAAAACAAAAACAATAAATGCTTCATTAGTTTCTAATTATTTTCCTTCATTTTACTATTATTTATGCTCTTGGGGTTATTTATGTTAATTATAGCTTTGGTGAAAACACTGTCATATATAACAAGGTTCATCTCTTTTGTGCATTTCTTATCATGTTGTTGGCTTGAAATCTGCCATAGTGGGAATATTTGCAGTACACCCAAAAAATGGAAAATTACATATCAGAGCTTGATTTAGTGTTTTGTTGATAGTCTAGACTTAAACTTTTCAATGTGGTAGCCACTAGGTATGTGTAGCTATTGAACACTTGAAATGCATTTAGTCTACATGGAAGTGTGCTATCACATCAGATTTTGAAGAGTTAGTATGAACAAAATAGTAAAATATCCCATTAATAATTTTATATTGACAACAGATTGAAATAATAAAACTGCATAAATTTGGCTTAATAAAATACATTATCAAGATTGATTTAAATCTCTTCTTGAAAAATGTTACTAAAAACTCAACATTACATATGTTTCTCACATTATATTTCTATAAACAACATTGGTCCCAACTTTATAAAACGATAGAGAAGGGCCAGTCTCATAAGCTAAGCACAGCAAGAAAGCTGGATCCCATGTAGCTGACTGAGGTTTGAGTACCTGTTCTGGTGGCTTAAAAACCATGCCAAGTGTGTGTATGTGCATGCTCCAAATTCTTACAGGATGGAGAAAATAAAAAAGAAATGATTTTGACATGATCACTCCCTATAGGGTTGCTTTCTCCCTCTCTGTCACTTTGTCTCTCTTTGAGAAGCCCATGTGCCTTCTGGCAGTTGAAAAAAATGATAGAGAAAAGGTTAATAATACAGATTAAACTTAAAAGTACGCTTTGTCTCAGGACCAGCAGATGGTATAATGGCTATGTCACTGGACTCCCATGTAGTCAACCATGATTCGAGTCCCGGACCTGGTGGCTTAAACTCACGCCGGGCGCGCGTGCGCCTAAGATCCCGAGAGGAGAATGGAGGAGAGGGGATTGCGGTGTTGCCATCCCCACTGGGGGGTGATTTCTCGCTTTCTGCCTCTCTGTCTCTCTCTGTCTTTCTGGCGAGCACATGTGCCCTATAGAAAAAAAACCTCTCCAAAAAAAAAAAAAAAAGAGTATGTTTTGTCTCAAGCCATTCATTGCATTGTGGATAGCACATAAAAAGAGGGAGAGAATGGTCCTCTAGTATTCAAAGGCTATTATCTGACTCAGCAAAGAAGTCATTCAAATCATTGACAAGAAAGTACTTTTGACACATACTAGTTGTTTTACTTTTATCTTACTTATTAACATAAATAAAAATATGAACCAACATTTGTTATAGAAATACACGTACTTGTCAATTGCAAACATAGGTTGATAATACATGTAAGGTTTGGGCAAAAATCAGTGATTCTGTGAAAATCAATTGACTACATACGATTTACAATAAAAAGTACTTTATAGTCTACTATTATTTGTAAATTTTATCTTGCATTATTCCTATAACACATATAATAAAAAACTATATATATAGAGAGAAAGATAAATACTTTTTATAAGAAAGTTGTTATTAGCATTTACCAGAATACCACTGATTTTTTTTTTATTCTCTTTATCAGTTGCATGTGCCTAACACATTTTTTTTAAGTTTGTATTTCTTTCATGAGAAACAGAGAGAGATGGAGAGAGTGACAAAGACAGCATCAAGCAGGGTCTGAAGGCCACAAACCATCCCCATCCCCAGCCATAGTCATTCAAGTCTGTGCCCACTATAGTCAGGGAGGTCACTAGATAGGAACACAGAACCTTCCTATGTGGGTCAACCTTGCAAAACATCACATTTTGCTACTGTGCCATTACCCAGCCACGGCTCAAGCCAACAACTTCTTGTTCTTATAAAACTGGAATTCTACAACATATCTTTGTATATCACATTGGCAAAGTAACTGCAGTCAGAGCTGAAAGGCATACAACTAAAAATATAAAAATTAAGACATTCCAAAAACAAAAAAGAAAGTGTAAGGTCAAGCTCATCTTTATCTAAGGACAGAAAAAAGGCTCACTAGAGCTTAAAATTGCAAGATCATTTTTAAATTTGCTTTTTATTTTTTCTTCTTGTTTTTATTTACAATTCATTACTGTACAGCTTTGCAGTATACAAAAGGAATTTTTCCAGCATGATTACACTGTTCAGTCAAAGATGTTTTCATACGCATCGTCCTCGACACATAAGTTTACACTTTTGTATCTGTTAAATATTTTTCTTTTTTTTCTTTCCCCCAAATCCCTCCTTTCTGACCTCAACTGCCCATCCTCCTCCCACTCTGTCTCTAGTTTCCACAGTTGTTCTACAAGCTTTTATACCTTCCAGTCTCTCAAATTTTGTCTTAGAGTACAGACATTTGATATATATTAAATGGGTACATATAATGCTTCTCTTTCATAGTCTGGCTTGCTGTGCTTAGCAGTAAATCTTCCATATTCATCCACTTTCTATCAGATGTTAGTGTCTCATTGTTTTTATTGGCTAAGTAGTATTCCGTTGTGTATATGAGCCTCACTTTTTCAACCCATTCATCTATTCTTGGACATTTAGGTTGATTCCATGTCTAAGCAATCATGAATAATGCTGCAAAAAAACAAGTGTTTTTCCAAATGACTGTATTCCTAGACTTTGGGTAGATACTCAAGAGTGGAATTGCTGGATTGTATGGTAGTTCTATTTGTAGGTATTTTTAGGAACCTCCATATTGTTCTCCACAGTCACTGCACTAATTTACATTCACACCAACAGTGTAGAAGAGTTTTCTTTTCACCACGGCCTTGCCAGCCATGGTGAAAAATATTGTTCTTTATTTTTTCAGCCATTGTGACTGGGCTAAGGTAGTATTTCCTTGGGGTTTTTGTTTGCATCTCCCTTATGATAAGGCATGTTGAATATTTTTCTTTTTGGCTGTTTGTATGTCTTCATTGGAGAGTTGTCTGGCTCATTTGCCCATATTTTATTTGGGTTGATCATTTTTGGAGGGTTAAGCTGCTTGAATTTTCTATATATTCTGTTATCCATCCCCTACCTGAGGTATAGTTTGCAAATATATTCTTTTACTCTAAGAGTTATCTCCTCACTCTTGGTATCGTTTCTTTTGCTGTGCAGAAGCTTTTTAACCTGATATAATCCCACTTGTCTATTTTTGGGATTATTCCCCTGTGCTTAAGTGGTCTTATTTAAAGACTCTGTCAACTTTGACATCTCCAAGAGTTTTCCTTGCACTTTCCACCTGTCATTTTATAGTGTGAGGTTTTATGTTTAGATCTTTGGCTTATTTTGAGTTGATTTTTGTTAATGGTGAGAAACAAGGGTCTAATTTTATTTTGCTGCAGGTAGATATACAGTTTTGTCAGCACAATTTGTTGTTTTTTCCATTGAATTAACTTATGCCCTTCATCAAAAATCAATTGGCTGTATGTTTTGGGGTTTGTTTCTGGGTTCTCTATTCTGTTCCATTGGTCTACATGTTTGATTCTGTGTAAGTAACATGCTATTTTGATGATCACAGCTTTGTAAAATATTTTGGGGTCAGGAAGTGAGATGCCTCTTACTTTATTACTTTTGTTCAGTATTTCTTTGGTGATTCCAGACAAATTTTATGATCATTTTTTTTCTATTTCTGTGAAGAATATCTCTGGTAGTTTGGTTGGGATTGCATTAAATTTATAAATTAATTTGGATAGAATTAATTTTTCCAATCCAGGAACATGGGATATGGGATGTCTTCCCACTTTTTTTGTATAATTTTCAGTTTAGCTTTCCAGTTTTTAAACTGTCTTCCAAAATCTGGATTAGAGAAACATTAGGAGAACAGTACACAGATTCAGTCAAGATAGATAGCACGGAGTCACGAGTTTAAACAACTAAACATTATTCTTAGAAAGCGTGACTGTGGCCATCCCAGAAATCTGTAAAAATAATCTTGCTTGCTTTACCAAGAATTATAATTAAAGTCATAACCTCTATAAAAAATACAGTGCAATATTTCTGTACTACAAACCGCACATTGTGGATACAGCTGTACAAACACTCATGTGTTTTTTTCTCACCTATCTTGATAACAAATTCAGGGGGACTTCAAAAATTTATGGAAAAAAATGAAATAAAGCACAAGTTTTGTTTTGATGCCAAAAAAATTGAAATGCATGCATACTTTTTTATAGTGCCCATTTTCCATGAACTTTTGAAAGACTCCCTTGTAGCTTCACGTACACTGAAAAAATAGCTAAAATTCAAATGAATGAATTAGACAAAGCAAAACTGAAGTCTATTACTATTTGGTTATATAATCTGCTTTAATCTTTTTAGTGAAGTGAAGAACAACCTGGTTTTATAATCACACAGTCTGCCTGTGGGGTATTTCTTGTTTCCTTTTGTGCTCCTTAGCCTCTGGTAAAGCTCATCTAGGTCAATATTTCTTCTTCTTCTTCTTCTTTTTTTTTTTTTTTTTACATTTAATCACTGTGTATCATTACAGCACACCAAAGGAATTTTCCCATCATGAATACACATGAATATCAGTCCAGTCAAAAACATTAGCATATATATTAAAATCAACAAGTTTCTTTCCATTTGGGGTCAATACGTTGTATTTGGTAGAAGTTTGAGTGATTTTAAAGCCTCACATTGTACAACTCACTCATCTATCAAAGAGGTGCATACACATGAACACTCACAGTACTTTATGGGCTTGTAGTTTTTGTTTTGTTTTGTTTTGTTTTTTTTGTTTTTTTTGAGAAGTTTTTGCTATAGGGCACGTGTGCTCGCCAGACAGACAGAGAGAGACATAGAGACAGAAAGCGAGAAATCACCCCCCGGGGGGATGGTCATGCCACAATCCCTTCTCCTCCATTCTCCTCTTGGGATCTTGGGCACGCATGCACACGCGCCCGGCGTGAGTTTTAAGCCGCCGGGTCCGGGACGCGAACCGCAGTCGACTACGTGGGAGTCCAGCGACATAGCCATTACGCTAACTGCTGGTTCCCGTGGGCTTGTAGTTTCATAACATTTTCATGAGCAATGCTGTAGATTGATAAGGGGTCCTGGAGTAAAACTCTCTGAGGCCAAACTGAGACTGGCTTGTAACCTCGTGTAAGCCACTTAAACTCTGAGTCTTAGTCTTCTCATATTTAAAATGATAAAACCAGTACCAATGATCATATTACATGATTTTAACTAACATGTTCCAAACATTTACAATGTACCAGGTTACTACTCTAATTACTTACATTAAATTATGTGATCCTCTCTAGAACCCTAAGAAATTATCATGATTATTGTCTCCATTGTAGATAAAGAAAATCACAAAGTGCAGTTATATGTCACTTAATGACAGGGACACACTCTCTCAAAAATGTGTCATTAGGTGATTTCATTGTGTGAACATCATAGAGTACTTACACAAACCTAGATGGTATAGCCTACAGCACGCCTAGGCTGTACGGCATAGCCCGCTGTTCCTAATAGGCTACAAACCTGTTCAGTATGTTATTATATTGTATACTGTAGGAAATTGTGACACAATGGTCAGTATTCATGTATCTAAACATAGAAGAGGTGCAGTAAAAATGCAGTATAAAAGATTCAATAAGTGGTACACCTGTATAGGACACTTAACCATAAATGGAGCTTGCAGAACTGGAAGTTGCTCTTGTTGAGTCAGTGAATGAGTAGAGAGTGAATGTGAAGGCCAAGGACACTACTGTACACTACTCTAGACTTTATAAACACTGTACACGTATGTAAAGCTATACAAAGTATTTTCTTTCTGTGCATCCTTATTCTATATTTTTTCTATTTTTAATTTTTAAAACATTTTAAATATTTTGTTAAATATGAAGACACGGAACAGACCCTTTTGCTTAGGCCATCGCAGGGCCAGAATTGTCAGTCTCACTGTCTTCCATCTCCACAGCTTGTCCCAGTGGAAAGACCATGATGAACAAAAGAATATGAGATTAAATAAAGCACAAGAGAAAAGAATACAATCAAGAGGTGTGCTAAACACAAAATGTATGAGGCTGCCACTGGCATAACACGGCATACTATTTTACAGTACACTTTTTTATATATAGTAAAAGTATAATCTAAAACAATGATAAAAATATGGTATAGTAAATACAGAGACCCGTAATTTAACCATTTATTATCATTATCAAGTATTGTGCGATGTACAAAAATCATATACGCTATTCTTTCATATGACTGGGAGTGCTGTAGGTTTGTTTCCACCAGTATTGCCACTCACGGAGAAGTAATGCATTGTGATACGCCGTTACCATATCTAAGATGTCACTAGGTGATAGGAATCTTCAACTGCATTAATAATCTTACAGGCCACTGTTGCTCATGTGGCCCTTCATTAATCCAAATATTATGTATCATATGACTAATTTATTCAAGGTTGCAGAAGATAACTGCCTTGCCTTTATTTAAGAGTGTTACTATTTTGCTTATCGTGGGTCTATTTAGGTTATTTTTGATTTTTTTTAAATAGTGCAATAAAATATTATTTATTTGATAACTGAATTTTTTGGTGCTCCCTTATTTTACACCTGAAGTGAGTGCCTCACTGGCCTTACCCTCCCCCTGGCCGTGAATTACTTACCTCTAGGAGTTGTTCTGGGCATCAAATGAGATAATGCATATAAAACATTTTGTACTGCTAAGACCTTATTAAATCATGAGTGTCATTATTATTTCTTCACGTAAATGAGAAAGAAGAAGAGCAAAGTAATTTTTTCCATATATTATTATAATGGCAGCTTAAAGAAAAATTTAGACTTCTCTTTTCAAACTTTAAAAGGTCTACTTTCCTATTTATAATGACTACAATCTATATAATACTTTCTTCTTTTTTCAAAACAATTTGTTTATTCTTTCCATGAGTGAGGGTAACAGAGAGAGAGAGATGGAGATATCGCTCCCAACAGGATCATCTTCATGCCACAATCCACCTGCAGTCTTAATCGGTCAAAATTACAGATACATGCACATTCCTGGCATGCACAGAGAGACCTTAGGATTCACACTGGGACCATTTCATTTGACTTTGGCATGGCAGAGCATTGAGTTACTGCTATACTACCATAACTGGCCTCAAAACACTTTGATACGTAATATATACTATTTATGTGCTTTAATATATTATGCACACACCTACACATACACATCATTTGAGCTCTACAAAACCAGGTAGATAAAAAAAGTATCTGAATTTTCTTTTTAATAGGTGATGAAACTACAAACTCAGTGGGGGTGGGTAGTTTGCTAAAGAGACCCAGATAACAAGTGATGAAAAGATTTACATTGTCTTTTGCACTTATTTAAAGAAAATTCTTAGCAATTACATGAGCCAGACATTTTCCTGCCTCAAAGTCTATATATGTCAGTTCAGATGTCTTGTTCACACAAAATTTGTCGACTCCCCCTTTGTGCTGCAGACGAAGTGATGAAGGGGATAGAATGGATGGAGAAAATGCTACAAATTGGAGGCTCCCATAAACCTTTGCTTTTCTCACTGAAGAAACAATAAATGCTTGTTGGAAGCATTCTGTTAGGCAGCAGGGTAGAAAAGGCACCAGTGGAGGAGGTGTTTGTGGTTAGCAATGAAATTAGGAATTAAAATTTTGCTTTCTTCTTTGTTGGTTGTATGTTTTCAAAGTTGAATATAAGAAATATGTTATTAGTTTCCTAACTTTAATTACAAAGTAGCATCTGGTCTCTATTTGAAGGCATTTAAACTCCATTATTCTTTATGGATATGTCCAGAAAACTTAGAAAAATTATTCTTATAATTCTATTGCTTCAAATAATTTAATTTTAAGGACTTTTGTTTCAGCCTGTGCTCTATCATTAATCTGATATTGTTCTTTCTCATTTCAAATTTTGATTATAGTTCCCTAATTATGGAATGGCAATTAATCACAGTGTGAAAGGTAATGCCCCTAATTTTCCAGAAATAACACATGGCCTTATGACTTTTGAAATCAGCTGTCCACACTTGTGCTCTTGCAAGAGAAAGTTGGCTTTGAAATAAATGTCTTTAATAAGGAAAATGGAAGCAGTAAAGATGAAATGTGTAGCAAAAATAAAATAGTCATAATAAAATATTTTTCTCTTAATCTTCTATCTGAAAAATAACTTTAATTCTACTAATACTCTTTTTTTTCATTGTTCCAATGCTATGAGACAAATCTTGCCAATCAAATATTTTAAATTCTGATAATTTTTCCTCTCATTTTTTCAATGGTGCTTCTCATTTTGAAGTCAAAACACCGTGTTCATGAAATATGGGTGAATTGTAATTAACAACCATGCAATGAGCACTTCATATAACATAAATTTATTAAATTGATTAACTTTCATCATTCAAAACATATTAATATTCATCCAATATTACTATTTATTCATTCATTCATTCAAATATCTCTATGGTCAATTTTGTCATCCAAAGATTAAAAATGTGAACACTGAAGACAGATTTCCTGGTATTGAGTCTGACAAACTCTGCGATGTTGGACAAATTAATCTCTGTAAGCCTCTGTCTCCCACTTCATAAAGCTGCTTTAATAATAATACATATTTAATAGCATCTCTTTGATGATCAAGGAGTTAATGGATTCAAGCACATAGAACAATATCTGGCACATGGTAAGTACTCTTAAATATTACCTTTCATTATGAAATGGTTGTAACCGAATGAAATGTTTTCTGGATGGTATAATGAAATCATAACATAGATATTAGTGCCCAATTTTACACAAGAGAAAAAAGCCCAAGCTGGATGGTGGCACAATGGTAAGACGCAAAACTCTGTGAAGCAATCTCACATAGGAAGATTCCTGGTTCAAGTCTGAAGACCTACATGGATATATCAGGCATGTGTATGCTTATGATCTAGGGCTAGCTAAAGGTTGGGGGTGGACTGTGGCATTGGAACCCTGTTTGGAGTGTTGTCTCTTTCTCTCCCCACATCTTTTTCCCTCTGTCCCTTTCCCTTCCCCCTCTCTCTCACCCTCTCTTTCATTAAATAAATAAATAAAAAGTTATATTCTATTATTTTTTTTGCAGTATAGAATAATTTGAAAGATGTGACTTAGTTTATGGTATTTACCATATCCTATAGACAAAGTCACTCAGCAACAGAATCATTTCCTCATTCATTCATATGTCTTTAATTCAATATATCTTCACTATGAAAATGCAAAATAAAGAATACTTACAAACATGAACATTAAAGAACAGTGAAGAGAATTCTCAGGTCCTCTAGAAAAATTAGCTTAGACAAGGCAAATAAAGCTTAAATTTTTATGTGAATTGTAAGACACAGGTTTAAGAAGAAACAGTCTCTGTAGAAAGGGAAATAGCATTCATAAGTGAAGGTGAGAGGGTCATATTACTATACAGCTAGTTTAATGTTGGTCTTTGACATCAATACAATTCAACACTTTAACAGAAGAGAGGAGAGAAAGATCACATGATTATTTCAATATATGCCTAACTACCCTAGTTAAGATATAACTAATTCATAATAAAATATGATTAGTTAAAAAATAAGAAAAAAATTATTTCTCTTTTTCCTTTTCTGTGTGAGAGAATGAGAGAGAAGGAGAAAAGGAAGAGAGACAGAGGTAGATAATTTCAGCAGAATTTTGGAGTGTTGCAATCTTTCTGTTCCACCCTCTAATTAGCTGGGATTACAGGTCCATGCAACTAACTACATCAATAATGTTCAGGTTGGCCCAGAACAAATAACTCCCAAGTGGTGGCACTATCTCTGTGTCACTGCAGCTGGGTCAACTTTCTTAATTTGTTAAAGGTTATCTATAAAAATCTTGCAGCAAACCAATGGTGAGATCAGGAATGAGATGTGAATTGATGTCTTAGTCAGTAAATAAGGGCAAAAAAAAAAATATCTTTAAAAATAAAAATTAAGCTATTTTTATTCATAGATGAAATATTTGTGTATATAGCAAACCCATATAAATTTGCTATAAATTGTTAGAATTAATAAAGAAATATAGCAAGGTTGCAAGTTATATGATCCATATATAAAAGCAATTGTGGGACCAGCAGGTGGTGTGGTGGTTAAGGAGCTGGGCACTCCCACATGGCTGACCATGGTTTGAGTCCCAGACCTGGTGGCTTCCTTTCTCACTTTCCCTCTCTCTCTTTCTCTGTGTGTCTCTCTTTGGTCAAATTAAAAATAAATGAATGAATAAATAAATTTTTTTTAAAAAAGCAATTGTATTTCTGTACAAGAGGAGCAACCAACTAAACATTAAAATTTTTAAAAATTACAAATGCGAACACATAAAATCCCATAAATACCTCTAAATAAAACCTCTACAAAGGAAACTATAAAACATAATGGAGAAATTATAGAAATTCAGGGCCAGCTCTATAGTACAGTGATAATATTCTACTCAAGAGAAGCTAGATCCCACATGGCAACTGCAGTTTGAATCCCTGGCTCAGTCTGCCCACTACTTTTGGGCATGCACATAAATGCCAAAGATCCTCCGGGTTAGAGAATTAGCTGAAGGGGATTGTGGCATGACCAGACTCTGCATAGGTGCTCATCTCTCACTCTCTTGCTATCTCTTGCACTCTCTCTCTCATGCATGCACACAAGCTCTATCATGAAAGGAGAAAAAAATTTTAAAAAAGAAATGAAAGAAGTCACAATAAATGGAGGACTATATCACATTCATGGATTAGAATACAATATTATGAAAGCTTAATTTCTTTAAAATTAATCTAAAACTCCATGCAACTTCATTTTTAAATATCAGCACATTCCTTTTAGTGGCAGTTGACATGTAGATTCTAAAATTTGTAGAAACTAGAAACTCAAAGAAAAAAAATAGCCTGGATAATCTTGAGAAAGGAGAACAAATTTCAACAATTGAGGCAGCATGATAATGGTACAAAACATAATAAATCAATGCAATGAATAGAGTACAGAAGTAGACCTATAAATACATGCACTTGATTTATGATCAATGTGAAACTGAAGGCTGATGGAGAAAGAAAAAAGGTATTAGGTATTTCTGTTAAATAGTTCTGCAGCAACTGGATATCCATACTGGGAAAATTTTAATCTTGACCTTTATCTTCATTCAAAAAACTTTCAGGTAGATTTTAAGTATGAATATAAAAGGCAAAACAATAAAGTTCCTTGCTAATGATGTAAGAAAACATCCCTATGACCTTTAGGAGTACCAAAAGACTTCTAAATGGGGTTCCAGGAAACAGTAGACAAAAAGTAAAGGCAGACTGACTTCATTGGTATGTGATTCACGTACTTATTTAACTTACATACCTTCACTGGTTCCAGAGTGCAAAAGGGCTTCATGGTTGACTTGACGTTCTGTGACCTCATTTTGAAATTCTCACTAATTTTGAACAGAGGACTCTACATTTTCCTTTTGTGCTGAGCCTTGTGAATTCTGTGGCCAGTCCTAAGAAGGATAAATAAATAGATCTACATTAAAATTAGAAACTTCTGTTCATATAATACCATTAAGAGTGAAAAAGACACAGAAAGTAGAAGAGACTTAAAATGCATATTACCTAAAGGGTTGTATCTAGGATAAAGAATTTTTAGAGAGCTATGATAACCAACAGTAACATATTGTTCTGTAATATTGAAGAGATTGGGGAGATTGGGGTTCAGTTCCCAAGCTGAACTGTAGACACTAGGCATGCATGCTCATACCCATAATCCTGACTGCCTGGAATGCTGGGGGGGGGGGGTGGTGATTGTGGCATAGGATCCAGTTGAGGGTGCCTTCCTCTCTCTCAAGAAATCAATAAATAAACTCTAAAAAAATAATTTTGATAAATCATTAAGAAACAATATAGACAACCCAAGTAAAAAAATAGGCAAAAGAATGGGATAATGTATTACAAAAGAAAATAGCCTCATGTCTAATTAAAAAAATAGAAAGGTGTACAATTTTATTAATCACCCAAAAGTGCCAATTCAAGCCAAAATAAAATCTACAGGTAAATCTCCCAGAATGTCTAAAATTTTAAAATGACAACACCAACTGTTGACAAACACGTAAAATTATGGAGATTCTCATACTTTCGATATTGTAACAATTACCTCTCATCTTGAGATGTGATTTAAACAATGGCAGAGAGTTTGGGGTCAACTTAGCGATAATTATATAGAAAAAATTAGCAAATGAATAAGTTAGATAATGCCAATGGAAACAAAAACTTGTAGAGAAAAAGAAAAATATTCTAATATGGTAGGTGACACAATGTGTGAATTGCCCCAACATGTTCATAAGTAAGTAGTCATGTTAATGTAAATGCTAATATTGATCTAATTAAATTAAGATAAACATTTTATTAGACAAGAGGTAGAATAGGGTGAGGCAATAAAAGATATGTAAATCCTTATCTTTCTAGTTGGGAACCCAATAGGAAATTCAAAAACTGAAAAATTCTAAGTAGCAATATCAGAAGTTATTTAGTCATATGGGGTAAAGGCCAAAAGAATCAACAAGGCCTGGCCACAGCAGAGGGGCAGTAGCACAATGCTCTGCAACACTCGAAGCCATAGGAAAGATTGGGGTCTAGTTCCTGGGCAGATCTGTCATTTGCTGTCTTTCTGTGTCATTTGCTGGCCACCTCTATTTTCAGATGCAAAACCTGCATGTGGACAATGGTACATTGTGTCTTTAGGCTTGTAAGGCATTTTTCTTTTCCCATTATGAGCTGATTTAATTGTGGCCCTCTTGGTACAGGCCACAAAGTGTAAGGGTATGCAGCCTAGGTACAGGAGGCAGTTATCAGTATGCCTCACTAATTACTCACTGAAACTGGTTGACACATGCCTTAGATGCCAGGGGTTCTGTGGAAACATCTGTGGAACACAGGAAACATCCTGACCCTGGCTAGGTCATACCTGTTCTATATCTTTATGGCTTACATATTATCCTCTTTGATGCATACTCAGCCAGCCTTCGTAGGAATTGCAGAGGAACAGCATTAGTAAACTGGCTTGACCTATGATGCATAATAGGATCCCACATGATGGTAACAAGATCAAAAAATGTCTACACTGAAGTCTTTATTTCTAACTGTAAAACTTCAACCGCATCCTTGAAAGCTTGCAAACAGTTCACTGTGCCTGGTCAAATGTATAAATAAGGACGCTCAGCATGGTTGAGCAGCACAGCTTGTCTGTGCTCACCTGCATCTCTGCTTCTGCATCTTCCTCCTTTATCTAACTCTTTCCTTTACAGGGCCAAACCTTGAGGGTGAACCCTGACAGATTACTATCCAGAGAGATGTTACTCTTAACCTTGCTGGCAGACGCCAACGACAAAGGACTGTAGAATTCGCTCTACAAATTCTCAAGCATTCAGCCAGCACCTGTGTGGGAAATCCACCACAAAACAGAGCTTTTCTTGACACACACCTCAGTTTAACAGAGAAGATATGTATGCTTCAAACTGTGGAAATTATTTTCATTTTAATCACCACGGTTGTGATCAAGTACAATGTATTTGGAATTTTTCTTGTGTGACAGCATGCTGTGAAGCATAAAGATGAGACAGAAATACAAAGCAGCCTTGACAGATGGTAGTAAAAGGGTGAGGATTCAGCAAAAACAGGAAGACTTAACTGCACAAATTACACGATCAGAACAGTAGAGACAAGGACCAGCTGCATGGCTTCACCCACAGTGCCTCCAAGGCGATTATCTGGTGCCCAGAGAAAACTCCACACTGCACTGTAGGAAGACATGGGCACCCTCCTTCCATCAGTCCTAGAGACTGACTGTATTCCAGACTCTCTGCTTCACCATATATTGCCTCTTCAACACACAGATAGGCTGAAAGCCTTAGAAAAATCTAATTAATTGTCTCTACTCTTTGGTCAAAACAAATCCTATAGTTAGTATTTTAGGTGAAACAAATTCTGTATGACAACGTATTTACTTATATTTTGTGTATATGTGTGTGTGCCTGCCTTGTCTCTCAGAGATAACTCATTGATGTTACTGTTTCTAGTCAACAAATGTGTGCTCACTTTCTTTACACTGCTCCTCATGTTGTGGCGTTCACCTTTGACTCTTTTCAATCTCTGTAGTTACAGTCCAGTGAGTTCTAAACTTTAGTGAAGTATTAATACAGGCTTCATGGATATGCTACTAAGAGAAAAACAAAAACACCCTGCATTAGGGAATTTTAGACAGTTTGAAGAAGGCGACTGTTACTAGTAAGTAATACCTTTTATATATAACATAGAAAATGAAAAAATGGCTTATAGGTGTATTGGGAGAAAATGGTTGTATTAGTTTCTACTTTGCTGATAACACATTTTCATAAATTCATTGGCTTACAAGAACCCAGTTGTGTGATCTAACATTCCTGGAAGTCAGAAGTCCAGACAGAACAGGCCTGTAGTATGCACAGGCTCTCACAGGCTGAAATCAAGGTGTCAGCTAGGGCTGTGCTTTTCATATGGGACTCAGGAGCTTCTTCTAAGCTTGCTGGTTGTTGAAAAAGCTCATTTTCCTGTGATTATAGGACTGAGATCTCTGTCTCCCTACCAGTTTTTGTCCAGGGGTCATTCTCAGCTCCTAGAAGAGGCCTGCTTTTTCTTGACTCACTCACTGCAAGGCAAACAGGCAGTTCACACGTGGAAGTTTGCTCTCTTCCAGGCCAGCCAGAGCATATCGCTCTTATCTCCTCTACTCTGAACAGTTAGAAAAGCTCTGCTTTTAAAGATCTCACCTCATTAGATCAGGCGCACTCAGGATAGTCTCCCTATTTTAAGACTGATTGATCTGTGACCTTAATTACACCTGAAACATCCCTTCAAGTCAGTATGCATATTTGAGTTTAATTGAAAAGCTGGGAGAAGGTATGAGTAGCTCGGTGGTCCAGAATCTTGGGCCACTGTCTTAAAATTCTGCCTATCAGAATAGTCTAGGAAAACATAGAGACTTTTTGTGCTAGGCAACCAGAGTGTAAAATAATGAGCTGTTTGGGACTAGGAACTATAAGTGATGATGGTCACAGGAGTTATTTTGCATTATATGAAATGGTTCACAGTTTTGCAAACTAAACTCTAGACTACTTCCTGTGGTTTGGGATGTCTCTCTCTTTTTTTGTTGCTATTGCTTGGATATATTAGTACATCTTTATTTGCTCATAATGTGTCACAAGGAAACATACCATCTGTAGCACCAAGTCTAATAGCATAATCGTATGTTGCTAGAACTAAGCTATTTCTGAGCTGTGACTTCCACAGAGACTGGTTATTTATTAAGTTGTCCTGGAATTATTTTGATGTCTTTTTCTCTGTTTTATGCCAGTTGTTTGAGAAATATGTACTTAAGATCTCAATATAAACTGTCTTGCTGGGTCTATTTAGAGGGAACAGATAGCCCTCCTATGATTAACAACATTGTCCAACTGATAGATTCACACATAAAGTGTGTCTGGTGAGAGCCAACCCTGAGAATTGTACCAGGTGCATCTGTGCCTAGAGGCAGAGTCACCTTGAAGCAAGTTTTCTTATTATTATGGGAGAAATTACTGCAATAGTTGTGGCAATGTAGATGAGTTTTCCAGCAGCCTCTGCAAGAATCAGGAGCAGCAGTCTTCACTGACAGAGAATTATTATCTTTTTTTTTTTTTATTTTTTTGAGAGGTTTTTTTTTCACTATAGGGCACGTGCGCTTGCCAGACAGACAGAGAGAGACATAGAGACAGAAAGTGACCAGGGGGGATGGTCACGCCGCAATCCCTTCTCCTCCATTCTCTCGGGATCTTGGGCACGCACGCACACGCGCCTGGCGTGAATTTTAAGCCACCGGGTCCGGGACGCGAACCGCGGTCGACTACGTGGGAGTCCAGCGACATAGCCATTACGCTAACTGCTGGTTCCCTATCTTTTTTTTTTAGAGAGAGAGAGTTTTGTTGCTAAATGGCATGTGTGCTTGCTGCAGAGACAGAAAGAGACAGATAGACAGAAAATGAGAAACCATCCCCCAAGTGGGGGGCTACACCACAATCCCTT
Organism: Tupaia tana; assembly: GCA_026018925.1. NCBI lineage: Eukaryota > Metazoa > Chordata > Mammalia > Scandentia > Tupaiidae > Tupaia > Tupaia tana. Next base: position 40,933,378 of record JAKSZU010000008.1, read on the forward strand.
TCCTTCATCCTCTTCTCATGATTTTGGGCACACACACATCCACCCGGCGTGAGTTTCAAGCCTTCAGGTCCGGGACTGAAACTACAGCCGGCAGTGTGGAGCCCAGCAACATAACCATTTGACCATCTGCTGGTCTCAGAGAATTACTACTCTATGAATGGACCTTGGGGCTTTGAGAACACAGGTGTTCAATAGGACATTGAAGGACAGTAGAGACACTGAGAGAGTAACAGAATCAATGCCATGAGTGGAGCCACCAGACACTTCAGTTTTCTCTCTGTCTAGTATTTGGAGGGTGGGTTAGTTCTTTTGAACTAAATTTGTAAGATTTTTGAACAGTTTCTATGAGAAAACATATTTATTGATACCCTAAAAGTAAGATATTTTTAGACTTTCTAGTAATGAGTTAATGTAAATTCCTAAACAGTTACTAGAAAAAAGTAAGATCTATGCCTATATTTTCAGCTGGTGAAGCGGGTTTACCCATCAGTTTTTATTAATGAGCTTCCACCTTCCTGCTATATGAGTATATGATGTGATATATATATATATATATATATATATATATATATATATAGCCCTATGTATGAAATACACAAGTATGTATAATATATATAATATAACGTTTAGTGTTTCAAGCAAAAATCTATCAGTTAGTGTTTAAAATAATGGCAGCTACATTACAGGATTGTTATTAGAGTTTAAAAAATAAAGAATGCAAATAGCACAGTACTTGATAAGTAAATGTTAGATGAACATTTTCTGCTTCTGGTTTCTCAAGGTCTTTCTGGATGCAGAGAAGTGTGTGGGGCCAGCTACTGGTGTGGTGGTTAAGGCCACCAGATTCCACATGGTTGACTGAGGTTTGAGTTTGAGATATGGCGGCTCGTAAAGCACACCAGGCCTGTGTATATGTGCAGGCTCCAGATCCCAAAAGCAGAAAAGGAAGAGAAAGGATTGTGGCATGACCATTTCCCACAGGAAATGCTTTTTCACTTTTTCTGTCTCTCTCCACCAAGGACATACACCCTCTTACAAAAATTTTTTTAAAGTGTTGGTAGTACCAGGGCATAGAAAAATCATATATGTTATTGACTTTGTGATCTTAAGTAATTTATAGTTATCTTTCTAGGCCTTGGTTTCTTGATCTTTAAAATGGAAATGCTATAGCAATCTCTAAATGAATACTACAGTGATTTTCTAGGGGTGTTGCAAGGACTGAAGAAAGTATAGTATGTGGCTAATGACCATAGTAAGCTATATAGCCTCAACTAGGTGCTACCTTACAGTATATTCATTCTACTCGGAGTTTCACGCCTGAAGTCAGACGTGTATTCACAGATATGTACATACCAGCTGAACTTGCTATTGAAAGTAGTTAGATTATTTAAGAAATTTTGTGAATCAATAAAAGGTGGGGGGAAGAGGGAAAAAAAGAAAGTATATGTGGCAACACTCAAAAAATATATAAGGGTCTTGCAAATGAAAGTTCTGATTTTTTTTTCTTCTTAAGGAAATGGCAAATCTGGAATTAAACATTCATAGTAGCTACTTCTGAATTGTTATCTGTGCATGAAATAGTTTTCCCAATTAACCTTCAAAGGAGAGAAAAATTTGAGGTAGATGTTTTTCCTCTTTTCATTTCTCAAGGAACACATTATTTCCTGTTATTCTTCAAGGATTTTTTGTGTGCTGGTATTTTCCCATCAGGGCATAAAGCTGTAGCCAAAGATAACTGGCAAATATTGTTGAAGCTGCTTGTGAGTCTGACTTTCTCCTTTCTCCTCAGGACTCACTAGGGTTTTTAAGTGCAAGAGTTCTACGTCCTTGTTCAACACCGAGCAGTTTCACAATCTGGTCCAGGAGGAAATCATTGGAATCGGCAGAAGAAAGAACAGTTTAAAAAAAGACTGTGACATAATGACTCAGTGACAGTGAATTGAAGGAGAGCGGAAGAGTGGGCAAGTGTCCATAAAGGTCACTATTTTAATTCACTGTGAGTGCTGGCCTCGTGCCATAGGCCAACCAGGAAAGACTCCTTGAGGCCGAGTCTCTGGGCAGAGATCCACAGGGCAGAGGGGTACCAGGCTGTACTTCCTTTTATTTGCTTTAATTTCTGGAAAATCAGGAAAGCAAGCCCGTCTGCAGAGGCAAGGACCACACGTCTTGCAGTGGGGCGTGTCCACTTCCGGAATGCCCAGGGCCGCGGTGTGCTCACCTGGTCCTTGCCATTAGCTCCTACTGGAGCTGGTGAGAGGACTGGGAGCAGGGTTATCGAGTCTTTATTACTTGCTATCATCCTTTTTGATGAGGTTTTCTCTGGCAACACACATTTTTGTGTTTCTGTTATTGGAAATGATTCTCTGCGTTTTAGAATATCGGCTTGTGAGTCCTGGAATGTTGGCCTTATTCCAGTCGTCACTTCTCTCGGCTCCCTCCCTGCACACCCCTGCCATGTGTCTGGCAATCCGTGAATCAGCACATCCTTCTTTCTCTTAGCGGCTGGCAGCCAAGGGAGGCTCCTTAGCAGCTGCTGAATTACTCCCAGAGACAGCAGTCTTCTTGCAATGGGAGCACTGGTTTTACTGAGTCTCTCACAGGGTTTCTAAACAGGGGATATCCTGTAAATTAGGTTTTGTGACTGTCAGTGCAATGGGCAATAATGAGAGGTGTCCACACTGGAAAAAGATGTCCAGTGCATTCAAAGAGTTAAGGAATTATTATTATTATTTACTGATAGCACTGTGCTTTCAGGTCTGTTTTCCCCAAGATTGAGTTTTACAGTGTTTCTCATACAAGGGATAAAAATGATCATCTATCTCTCGCCCCTACACAGCACTCTAACACAGGGGTGGTTTGAAAGATTATTACTGGTAGAAACTTCCTTGGTTTCCTTTAGCTTTGCTTCATGGTTTTATTTTCTTCATGGCATCTTATGCAATACAAGGTTTCTCAACTTCAACTTTTTAAAATGTTCATTTATTTCTTTCATGCGAGAGAGAGAAAGTGTGTGTGTGTGTGTGTGTGTGTGTGTGTGTGAGAGAGAGAGAGAGAGAGAGATAACTTTGACAGGGTCTCACTGCATCATGATCCTCCCACTCCAGCCCCTCCTATGGTAAGGATCACAGGTGTAAACCACCATACCCGGTATGCTCAGATTGACCCAGAATCTAAACTCAGGCCTCCCAGGTGGCTCCTGCATTGCATGGAGGTACCCTACCACTCGAGCCACTGCAGCCGTGCCTCTTAACCTCAACTTTGGGCATTTTAGGTCAAATAATTTTGTCACTTTTTACTTCAGAGTGTACATTATGTACTGTAAGATGTTTAGCAGTTTTCCTGGCCTCTACACACTAGATTCAAGTAGTTCATCCTCCTTTCCTAGGTGTTAATAACTGAACATGTCCTCCAGGGCAAATTTAACTCTAGTTAAGAACTATTTGCCTAATGCAACCTAACACGAGTGAAGGAGATGAACTCAGAAGGTTTGAGTTGAAGCGTTCATCCAGACTCCTTGGTGTGTCTTCTGACTCTACTCTGGGATTCTGGAATGTACTATGCTCATGGAGCCTAAGAGTTGACCAGCGCTGCTGACAAGAGCCCTGGGATGGTGAGTTCAAAGCCAAGCATCTGATGCTGAGTGTGTCACAGGGCTGGTTGATTCCATGACCCCAGGCCGTGCCTCTAATTCCACATAGCTACAGTTTGAGAAACTCATCCTTTTGAAAGACTAAAATTCTTCTTCCTATCCCAGGTTCTATCTGTTCACTACACAGATATCCTTCCAGAGGATTAAGTATCTTTCCAGAGCTTCTTTTTAAAAACACCAGATGAATGTGAGTATAGGTTATTGCTTCACGTACCATAAAAAGTAGGCATGTTGTGCATATAGACCGTGCCCTTTCTTTCTCCTTCTTCTTTCTTTCCTTTCTTCTTTCTTTCTTACTCCCTCTCCCTCTTCTCTTTCTTTCTTTTTTTCCCCTTTTTTCTGTCTTTCTTCTTTTTTTTTAATAGGTTTTGCCTTAGGGCACATGAGCTCATCAGAGAGAGAGAGAGAGAGACAGAGACAGGGAGAAGGAAAGTGAGAAATAACCCCTCACGGGGGATGGCCACACCACAATCCCTTCTCTTCCATTTTTGTTCTAGGATCTTGAGCATGCACGCACCTCAGCTGAATTTCAAGTCACCAGATACGGGACTTGAACCACTGTTGGCTATATAGGAATCCAGCGACATAACCACTATACTGTCTGCTGACCCTCTGTGCCCTTTCTTTCTCATCAATAAATCACAGAACTCTTCCAATATTAGTATAGACAGCATTTCCCTTTTTTTTAATCCGTTGCATAGTATCCTCTCATATCAATGTATCAACTTATTCAACCTATTTCATTGGAAGACACTTGTACTATTATAAAACAAAACAAAACCAACAAACAAAAACCTCTGTAAGTCTGGCCTCTTAGCGTAGCAGTTAAACACTGTATATGAAGCCGGAGTGCACATGGCCGACTGCAGTTTGAATCCAGTTACTGGTGACTTGAAAAACTTGCTGGATATGCATGTATGCATGCTCGAAATCCTGATAGGATAGAGAAATGGGGGGAAAAGGATTGTCGTGTGACCATGCCCCATTGGGGTGCTTTCTCTCTCTCTCTCTTAAGCAAGCACATGTGCTTCTTGGCAATTAAAAAAATTGTTTTTTAAAGTCTGTTAGTGTAAAATACATGTGAACATCAGAAGTAGAATTGATTGGTCAGTATGCAAGTAGAATATTCATTTGTAATTTTTAGAGCAGTGTCTTAGCAGTGCACATCACTATAGCTGGGCTCTAAGACTCGTTTTTTTTTTTTTTTAATTAATTTCTCTATGAACCATCTCTTTATTCCTTGCCTATTTTTCTTTCGAGTTGCCAGTTTTTCCTTAGAAGATTCAAAAGATTGTTTACACGTTAGATTCACCTTTTGTTATATATGTTGCAAATACGTTTTTCTACTATGTCAATTGATTTTTGTTGTTTACAAATTTTTGTGTAAGTAGATTTTTTTAGAATATGTTTTGTTCACTCTACCAACTTTTTGGAAGTAAATATTGATCTCTAATGCTAAAAGTTCATGTATTTCTTCCAATATTTTTATTATTTCCTCTTTTTTTAGCACCTACATTTTTGATCCTGGTGAAATCCCTTCTGGCAGTTCAGTGTGAATTATAGGTTCAACTATTTGTTTCCCAGTTAGTCACTCAGTCTAGTTTTTTTCTTTCTTTCTTTTTTCTTTTTTTTTTTTTTTTTTTGATATCTGTTATAGGGTGGGTATGCTCACTGGAGAGAGAAAGAGAAAGACAGATAATGAAAGTGAAAAATCACCTCTCCCCCAGGAGAGATGGCCACACTCCAATCCTTTCTCCTCTTGGGATTTTGAGCATGAACATACACATGTTCAGTGTGGTTTTCAAGCTGCTGAGACCAGGACTCAAACTGTGATTGGCCATATGAGTGTCCAGAGCCTAAACCACCACACCATCTGCTAGATCCTGCCCAACATCACTTATTAAAATATCCATCTTCTCTACCTTTATTTGAGATGCCCACTTGAATTCCCTCTTTAAACTCACCTCCTATGTATGTATGATTTTCTTTTTATTTCTGGACTTTCTGTACTGTAACTTCGCTTTGTTTGTTCATGGGATACTGCCTCACTGTTTATATACATACATACACATAAGTACCTGAGCATGCATACACACACAATAGGCTTTACTATTAGGTCAGGTTAGTATGCAATCATTACTTTTCTTTCTTTTTTCCATAACTCAATGGCTGTCCCATTTATTTATTTATTTATTTATTTTTTTTTTTTTTGAAATTTATTTATTTTGGAGAGGTTTTTGCCATAGGGCATGTGCGCTTGCCAGAAAGAGAGAGACAAAGAGACAGAAAGTAAGAAATCACCCACCAGGGGGAATGGCCATGCCACAATCACTTCACCTCCATTCTGCTCTCAGGATCCTGGGAACACATGCACATGCTCTTGGCATGAGTTTAAGCCACCAGGTCCAGGACTCAAACCGCAGTCAACCACATGGGGGTCCAGTGACATAGTTATTACATCAACTGCTGCCCCCTTGTTTTTGTTTTTGCCATACATCATGTGCACTTTCTGGAGAGAGACAGAGAGAGGGGAAAAATGAGAAATCACCTCCTGGGGGATGGCCACACCACAATCCCTTCTCTTCCATTCTCTTGAGATTTTGGGTATGCATGTACCTGTGCCTCTGAATTTAGGATTCAGCCATGTGGGATCCACTGCCCTAATCACCATGTCACCTGCTGGCCACCATAGCATTCATTTTTAAAGGAAGCTCACAAGCATTTCCTGTCCCACACTACCTGAACAGTGCATTCAGGAACTGTGGGCTGGACTTCCCTTCAGGACCGAGGACCATAGTCCCTTGCAGCATATGCTGCTTCTCCAAACTACTTCAAGGACGCTTATTTTCCTTTGCACAGAGTGCTCACATACTTGGTCACCATATTGGAGACAGTAAATGGGGTGAAAAAACTTGCAAAGGAGGGAATATTCTGCTCTCTAATTTTATCTAAAAGTGGCCAATTTGAAAAGAATCTCAAATACATTAAGTGATTAGGAAATGTCCTTGGAGCTCTGAGTGGGCCCTTTCAGGGACTAGGACAACTGAAGATTTGCTGTTCAGACTTCACCTTTCTGACCCCAAGATTTAGCCAGACAGTACAATAGAACTTGTGGAAATTTCACATAAAGAATTTAGAATAGTCATAGTGACAATGCTAACAGAGTTGCAAGAGAAGAGAGACAATGGACTCTAGACAATGGAAGAGAAAAGATGCTGGGGTACAGCCTCGGCGGGGGTGGGTTGACTCGTCGGAGGCAGTGCAGGAAAAGAAGACTAAGGCCTCCGTGCCATTTTCATGCAGGTCCTCAGTCGGACACCCCCAGAAATTGCTCTCTGAAGAGTGACAACCACCAGGAATTATCGTGCCTTTTTATTGAAAATGTGATACATGCGAGTAAATGGGTGAGGGGCTACGTGTTCTAATTATCAGTTCAGTAGGGATCATAGGTTCCATTCAGGGTTGGATTAAGGGTGGGTCTATTGCGGTAGGTGGGTCTTCATTGAATGCAGTTTTGGGAAAGCAGCTCCAGCAAGCAGAGATAATTATCAGCTGATGCGGTGGCAGCCATCTTGTGATTACTAAGCACGATGCTGAGAAAAGAAAATCTCAAGTATAGATATTAGTTCTTATGGATCTCAATAAAGAATGATACTTATATAGTTTTATAGGGATCTAAAACTTAATTTAAGGAATCCTAATATATTTATCTATTTCACTTGGTGAGGACGGGGGTGTCCTGGGCCAGTTTTGGCCTAATCTTATTTTATGTAAAGAAAAGATTATCTTTAAGCTTATGTTAAATGTATCTTGAAGGGCCTTCCAAAGGTCAAGATTATTTCTGCCTAGACAGAACTTCAGCACACCCTCTATTGTGACCACAGAGATAAAGCATTGTAATAGACAGTAGGTGATCAGGGCCGAGGGGAGTGGTCGGGGGATTTTTGGGAAATCTTATCACATACTCAAGAGAGCTATATAATTCTTTTATAGTAGTATATTAGGGAATCAGAGGGGGGTTCGTTTCCCAACAAGGCTACCACAGTTTCCGGAGCATATAGCAAGTGGCCTTGCCAATATGCTAAATTGACCCAAGCTTTGTTCCTAGGTCGGGGGCATACAGCAGCAGCTTTGCCAACGTGCAAACCAAAGCTATGCTCAAAGGTCAAAGGCTCAAAACAGATTCTGGGGCCCTACCAGGTCAGACTCCTCCAAAAAGAGACAATGAATTCCAGAAGGTGAGGAAGTTCTTGCACAATCAGAAAGAGGACATACATATCACATCATAAAGAAGAAGACTCAAATGCAATTGTTAGAGATGAAAGCCGTAATACAGGAAATCAAAACCTCCCTTGAAAGTATTAAAAGCAGATTCGATCATGCAGAAGATCAAATCTCAGATGTAGAAGATAGAACCTCTGACCTAGAAAAATTCACCAAAAAGACTGAGACTATAAACCAAAAAATGAGAATAATACACAAGTAATCCTAGATACCATTGAACGCCCAAACATCTGGATAATTGATATCCTGGAAGGTGAGGAAACTAGTAAGGACATTGTTAATGAGTTTTGTCTTTTCTCAAATTGTGGACAGGACCATGTACCTACCATTCAAACAGAATCCTAACCTATTTCCTGACTTTAAGTATCAAGCAAAGTTCTCTTAACATTTTTTAATTTTTTATTTATTAAAACAAAATTGCCTTTCTTGAAATTAAAAATGTATTAAAAAATAATTATTTAGTAACCACAGTAAGCTATATAGTCTCAGCTATGTACTATTTTATAGTATATTCATTCTACCCACAGATTTCATACCTAACATTAACTTTTGTTCACAGATATGTATATATCGGCTGAATTTACTATAAAAAAATTTAGATTAATTAAGATATCTTGTAAATACACACACACACACACACATATATGTATAAACAAGAAACAAGAAATGGAAAATTATTTGTTGTTGATAACAGGTATGATTAAGCCACTTTACAGTGTATTCTGGCTGGAAAATCGCATTTTGTATGCTGTGGTGATGTCCAGTGAAAGTATGTAAAATAAACTAATTTATTTAAAGATAGAAAGGAAAAAAGACTATAAAATTTTTATATTTTAACTTTAAAAAGCAAAAAAAAAAAACTGTATGGTGCGAGAACAATATTTCACAGCTCAAGTTCAGAACAGGCCAACTCAGAACGGGCCTGGATTTGTGCCTCTCCTATATGGGAGGGGTAAAGGCACAAATTAGTAAAATAAAGGATGGGTTTGAGAGCCCAGAAAACACTTTACCTTAAAAAAGATTTTTTTAAAAAATTAAAAGACACAGGGAGACCGAGAGATGGAGAAAAGGATACAGAGGTTGCCGTACCACACTAGAACTGAATCTGGAAGGTGAAAGCTCAGCAAAAGCTCTTCATTTTCAGTCACTGAAGCAATATTTTACAGCTCAAGTTTAGTAAAATCTCAGGATTAAAGTCAGTAATTTATAAAAGGTTATATCTTTTTCCAAAGTCCAAGTTCACCTTCATTCATGCCAAGAAGCCAAGAGCCATGCTTTGTCTAAATGGAAATCTAAAACATTTGGTTGACAGTAACCACATCTTAGAGACTAAAAATGACTGCTTAAGAGTAGTGGTAATTGATCTCGTACATGTTCAATTTCTCAAGGTACTAGAACAACCAATAAAACTAAAAGAACACTTGCAGTGTCTTTGTCTTGAAGATAACACATTAACTTAATTTTAAGTTTTACCTTTAAAAAAAGACTGAAGTGGTGTGAAAATGACGGAAGCAGCGCATAGAAATATACTTTGCCATGTGTAAATCAAGGGTGTGAGACAGAAACCTATGGGAATAGGATATCGAGTCACTGCTCTGCAATGTGAAACTTGCCCGTGGGTCCCAGGGCAAGTTCTCAGCTGTTATCTTCCAAAACCTGAGACTCCGAAAAGACAATGGAAAGGAACAGGCATGCGGGGGTCGGGGGTGTCATAATAAGATTGGCACCGTTTACATGTCTGAATCACCTCAAATTCTTTGGGCATCAACCTCTAATAATGGAAACTTAAAATGCTGAGTTTCCCCCTTGCTATCAAAGAGTTAAAAAAAAAAAAAGGGGCCAGCAGGTAGCATAGTGGTTATGGCATTGGACTCCCACATGGATGACGGTGGTTTGAGTCCTGGACCTGGTGACTTGAAACTCACCCGGGCACGTGTGTGCATGTGCCCAAAAATCCCAGAAGCAGAATGGAGGAGAAGAGATCGAGGCATGGTTATCCACTGTAGGAGATGATTTCTCATTTTTCCTCTCACTGTCTCTCTTTCCTTTTTGGTGAGCACATGTGCCATATTGGGGGGGGGGGAAAAAAGAGTAAAGGACAAATTTTCAGTTGCCCCCAATTAATCTGTGAGCATCGTAAGGTCAGAGACCACAGCTTCTTAATTTTTGCATCTTCCAAACCCACCTTTCTTCTTAGCAACAGACTCAAGGGGCAACACATTTAGAATCATTCTTGATTCTCTAACCAGTAAGTTGGTATCTTTACAGTGCCGTCACTACTGTGTAACTTGAAGCGGTTCACACTTCCTCTGTTTTAGATTTCTTCCTGATAAACTAAAGACTGAGGCATGGCAAATAAAGTGTTTTAAGCTTTCTTTGCCATGCTCTCACCAGGATTTATTTTCTTAGAATTTAAGCTAAAAGAAAAAGAAATGATAGTAGAGAGGTGGGGTTGACCAACCTAGTAGACTAGTGAAACCATTTGACCTCAAGGCATTTGCATTCTGCAAGGGGTTTCTTCCAGAGAATAGTCCCGAGAAGTGTTGCCCAATTAGATGGCTTGTTTCAAGTGCACTTTGTGTTCTTCCCATTTCATGGATGGTTGGGAATGTTCACACTATTCAGTTTGATTTGTCTAACAACAAGCAGCTGTTGATGTCCCTAAAAAGAAATTTTTATTTTTGTAGAAAATACAATCCTGTTAGGAAACAACAATGTTATTTATAGAAAGTTCAAAGGGTACATTTTCTTAACTCTTCTTTTCTGGAGTTGGCTTAAAATGTACCAAAAAAAAAAAAAAAAAAACAAAACAAAACAAAAAAAACACAGCACTTGCAGGAACACACCTTAATCCTCACCCCTGGCTATGATCCTGCCTGTTGCCTCTTTGTTCTCTGGGGTAATTTGGCTGCTTTAACTTCTTTTGGCTCATCCGAGCATTACGTCACCATCCATTATAATCCCCTATTGCCGGCATTGGAGGGATCTCTGTGTTCTGGTTGAGCTCTGCAGCCCCATAGGTATGACATAAATCTGGGAACTAGCCTTGTACAAAGTGCCTACGTGCTGCTGTTTACTCTTACCCAGTGTTCAGTTGGTTGCTGGCATAGGCCCCGCGTTTTAAAAGAGAATTGGTGGTGCAACTTAAGGTGTGGAACTGCTGTTTAAGCACAATATGTACAACCCACAGGAAGGAGTTTTGACGGTAAGAAGCCAAATCTATCCCTCGGCAATGGATGCTGTCTAAAATTTTACTTTAAAAATACCATTTCTTTATTAAGTATTTATAAAGTACAGAGCATAGAGAGAGTAGAAAAGGAGCCAATATTTTTGAAATCTGTCATGTGTTAGGTATTCTTTTAGGCAAAATTGCTTTGTATTATCTTGTTTGTAATAATTCCTACAAGGGAAGTATGAAATGGATAGTACTACCATGCCCATTTTATGATGAAGAAACTGAAGCATGAAAAGGGGTCTCAGGTCTCATAGCTAGTAAGCATGGAACTGCCCCCAAGTACATGGTCAGGAATTAGGGGAAACAAGGTTAGAACTCTACTCTGCTAGACTTCAAATTTGCTCTTTCCAATAGGCTGAGAAGAATCTCACTGAAGTCTTCCCAATAAAGACATAGCATCTCTGGGAAAGGAGCACTCGCTCACTATCTGCCTGGTCTGTTCTGTTGCTAATAAAAGAAAATACCTGAGTCTTGGAACTAGCAGTTAGTTTAATGGCTATGTCGCTGAACTCCCATGTAGTCGACCATGGTTCGAGTCCCGGACCTGGTGGCTTAAACTCATGCCGGGCACGTGTGCGTGCATGCCCAGGATCCCAAGAGGAGAATGGAGAAGGGATTGAAGTGTGGCCATCCACCCTGGGGGGGGTAATTTCTTGCTGTCTGTCTCTCTGTCTTTCCAGCAAGCGCACACACTCTATAGCAAAAATCTCTCAAAAAAGAAAAAAAGAAAATACCCGAGTCTGGATAATTTGTAATAACAGAGGTTTATTCAGCTTATTTTTTGGAGGCCCAGGGTCCATGGGCCACATTTGGTGAGAGTCCTCTGGCCACGTCACAACATGGCACAGACAGGCACATGCACCTGTGTCCTTGCGAGAGTTTATGCTGCTCTGTCTCATCCCCTCTACTTACAAACCCCCTGGTAGTCAATCACAGGGCTTGCCCTAATGACCTGAATCCTAATCTCCATTCATAGGCTCTTCCTTTCTACACCGCGTTCAGATTAAATTTTCACCCTGTTAATTCTGGCACAACCAATTCTCAACACATGAATTTTGGGGAGACATTTAGACCACAGCCCTGCCATAGAAAAAAAAAAAAGACAGGAACAAGGGTGCTGAGTCTACAGAATATTGCCAGCTCTTCACTGATACCTTTGCCTGGAGGTGACCCTGCAGGTCATGGCTGCAAATGGGTCTCTCCTGGGACTCTAATGGTAGCAGATCATGCAAATGTACAATTAGGGAATGTAAGAGCTACGTGAGACCCTGGAAATGACCTAATCCAGCTCTCTTCTCTCATTGCAGGACAGGAAAAGGCTTTCCCAAGAACACAAAGCGTGTTCGAGTCAGAGTTGAGTCTATAGTTGTGTACTCTACACTCTCAGTTTTATATCCAACAGCTTCTCAACCTTCTATATCTGCTTAAGCTGTTATCTGGGGTCATGATTTTTGGTCCACACTTCAAGCTCCATCACTTACACAATAATATACCAGCTTCCTACCAATTATAGAAGTGAATTGTGAGGAGTCTTGTACTTTTTAAAAAATATTTTTCTAGATGACTCAGGGTCCTTTACTCCAGAGGACACCCTGATATATGCATATATTACTCATAATGTGCACTCAAACGCTTCCTTCTACTGCATTAATACAGCTATATGTTGGTGCATGGCACAAGCCAGTAGTGTTTTTAGCATAGATTTATTACACACGTACAACTCTCATTTCTAATCAGCCTTCCTTGACTTATTTCTTAAAGTTGTAAGAGAATGCTTTCATTATTCTATAATGAATAGGACAGAACGAGGCTCCAGCTTAGAGAGTTAATTATAGCTTTTAATTTCACATTTACCACTTCATAAGATCGCTCACTAAGTTAAGAACCATCTTATCCCAAATTATCCACAGCTCATATTTCCTCATGGTCTTCTAGGGCTCTGCTGACTCATAGAATAAAATCACTTTACCTTCTACTTCCTCAGGTTTCTCATATGTACACCAGAGTGGCTCATTCCGACCAGCTTCGAGGCATTTTGTGATAAGCAGTGAAAAATGATAGCAAGCTAAGTTGTAGCTTTCTTGTACTCAAAGGACAAAGTTCTCAAAGGTCTAAATGACTGTACAGTCTAACAAATCAATAGTTCATTTGGTTCAATTTCTTTGTTTTTGTTTTAAAATTTTATTATATTTAATATAGAAAAGGAAATTGTGACCTTTTTAACTGATATTTACGAAAAAAGAAAAGTTTATTTCTTATGTTGATTCTGAATGAACAGAATCATATTAGGCAGAAGTAGATTTTTTTAATGATCATAATTTTCACAGTTTGTGGGATAATTAGAACCTGTAAGGAAAAAAAAAAAAAAAACTGAGTTATTCTGCTGAGAAGAAAAGACACCTGAAAAGGGAACATTATAAAACTTCACTCTGCATATACTCTTTTGCTATTTCTAGCATGAGCTACTTTTGTTGTCATTCTTTGCTTTCATGTTGGAAAACTATTGTAATCTAGTCATAAAGTATGTGCATGGAAGATGACACATACTGGATTTTAAAGGATTAATGATTTTCCTTTTTTAAAAAGAATTATGTTATTTAACTTTTTTTTTTAACTATTACGTGTCAGTTTGATCAGAGAGAGACAGAGAACAGAGAAAGAGAGAGAGGGAAAGTGAGAAAGCAAGCCACCGGGTCCAGGACTTGAACCACACCACCTGCCGGCCCCCAATGATTTTCTTTTTCATTACCAAAAGACATGTGTGCTTAGTAGAAAGAGAGAAAGCAAGGGAGAAAGTACTCCCCAGTATGGCATAGTCACATCCTTTCTCCTTCATTTCTCCATTCTATCAGGATTTGGGGCATGCATATATATGTGCTCAGCATGTTTTCCAAGTTCCCAGGACCAGGACTCAAACCCTGCAGCTGCAGCTGTTCATATAGGATCATGCTTTCTTAACCACCAGGCCACAGGGCTGACTCAGATTAATGAATGTTTTAAAACACTTTCCCTTGAGTCAGTTTGTGGCATGGTAGTTAGGGCAGCTGGATCCCACAAGGCTGACTCTGTAATTTGAGTATTAGACCTGGCTGTCTGAAAGATGCATCAGGCATGTGTGCATGTGTGTCCAAAATCCTGAAAGGAAGGAAAAATGGAAAAGGAATTGCCTCATATCCCATGGGGGGGGGGGGTACTTTCTCACTTTCTCTCTCCTTCTCCCACCAAGCATACACACACTCTGACAACTTTTTTTTTTTAAATAAAAAGAAAGGAATGAAGAAATGAAAAAAGGGAAAAAAGAGCCCCAAACACCTTCTCCTTTGTTAAATTATGTTGGCAGGGATTATAGCTTTTTTGTGTTCAGAACAGTCACGTACCACATAGCATTTCCATCAATGATGGATCAGATATATGATGGTAATCCATAAGATTATAACAGCCTGTGCCATATAACCCATATGTAATGGACTGTGATGTCTCTGTTCATGTAAGTGCACTCTGTGGGATTCACACAATGATAAAATCACTTACAATGCATTTCTCAGAACGCGTACTTATCACTATGACACATGACTCTATTTCCTCCAGAAGGTAGTCTCAGATCATCTTGCACATCCATAGTGGATTTATCACTGCCCCTTACCTAGGTGGTCTATGGCTTTGATTTGCAGACTGTCTCTCTTACCAGCATGAAAGCCCTTTGCTTTCTGTACAATCTCACTGTCCCAGTGTAGCTGGTATAAAATGGATACCCCCAAAATACTTATTGGTTGAATTAATACAATAGTGAGTAGGTACATGATTAATGGTACTTATTACACTAAAACATGTAATTTTCCATGTCAGGATAGTGTTTGATATGTGTATCATCTAAGGTTCTCCCGAGAAATAAAACCAATAGGATACATGTATTTAGATAGATAGGTAACTACGTATTTGCCCGTACTATTGATTTTGCTTCTATATAGATATTTCTATGTAAATTTTGTTTCTATATAGATACTTTGTCACATATATGTGTGTGTGTGTGTGTGTGTGTGTATATATATATGTATATATATATATATATATATATATATATATACAGAGAGAGAGAGAGAGAATGAGAGACAGAGAAATTTATTTAATTTATTTATTTATTTATTTATTTATTTATTTATTTTTGGAGAGGTTTTTGCCATAAGGTGTGTGCACTCACCGGGAAGACAGAGAGAGACAGAGACAGAAAGCCAGAAGTCACCCCCCAGGGGTATGGCCATGCCACAATCCCTTCTCCTCCTGTCTCCTCTCGGGATCTTGGGCACGCGTGCACACGCGCCCGGCATGAGTTTAAGCCACTGGGTCCAGGACTCGAACATGGGAGTCCAGTGACATAGCCATTATGGTAACTGCTTGTCCCAGAGAAACTTATTTTCATGAATTGACTCATGTGATCATGATGGTTGACAAATTTAAAATTGGTACACAGGCCAGCAAACTAGAAACTAACAAGAGGTGCTGTTGCAGTCTTGAGTCTAAAACATGTAGGGTAAGCCAGCAGTCTGGAGACTCAGGCAGGACTTCTCCTTTGCAGTCTTGAAGCAGAATTTCTACTTATTCAATAAATCTCACATTTTGCTCTTAAGGGCTTAGGGTAATTGGATAAGAACCACCTATATTATTGAGAGCAATCTCCTTCATTCAGAGTTGACTAATTGTAAATGTTAATCACGCTTACAAAATACCTTCATAGCATATCTAGACTTGTGTTGACCAGACTACTGGGCACCATAGCCTAGCCAAGTTGGCACATAAAATGAACAACCTCAGCATATAAAATCTGAACAGTGTTTCCCATGTAACCAGAAACAAAACAAGTGACCGGTGAGATCACTGTGAGCATGAGAATGGTGCCTTCAAGAACCAGTTCTCAAACTTTAGTGTGTACATTATTCACTTGGGGATCTGGTTTAAATAGAGTCTTGCCAGTAGGTCCAGGTGAGGTCTGGGGTTATGCATTTCTAACAAGCTGTAAGGGGTAGGTTTGTGCTGCTGATCTGCAGTCTGAGGAGCAAGGCCTTCGACAACTAGAGAATGCAAAAAGATGGAATAGTCTTAATAATAGCTGAAAATGGGATCCACAATAAGCAGGAGGCTCTGCATATGAAACTGGAGTGTCCAGATGTGAGATGAGCCCAAGGAGACATAATAATTGCAGCAACTCCTGCAAGCAACAGCAGAGAACTTTTGGACTCTATGAAGTCATTGCACTTTCTGAGAAGCTGCAGAGAGAACCTAAGAGTCCCAATGACTATAAGGCAAAGACCCACAGGAAGTCCTAGAAGACCACAAACCATAGTTGACTCAAACAATATAATGAGGCCAGCAGTCTCACCTTGAGCCTTGCAGAGATCTCGGGAGGAAGGAAGGTACTGTGATTAAGTAAGGCCACATTAATGTTCTCATTTAATAATTAATTATAGAAGCATCCCCAAGTCAGTGGTTCTCAAACTTTCTCACCCACATTTCCCAAATAGCAGAGGAGAACCAAAAATATATTGCTAAGAGCCTGTAGTAACAAAGTCCATAATCCTTTGAGGTTGCACATTTTGACATTTAAAGTCATATAAATGCTGTATTCTATTCCATAAAATTTCTGGGTTTGTCTTCTTATGAAAGAGTTCTATGTTACTTGCCACCAGATAAACTGACCTTTCAGCAAGTAGAACTCATGCCTTTTCTTTCTCTGTGTATATGTGTGTGTGTGTGTGTGTGTGTGTGTGTGTGTGTATGTGTGTGTGTGTGTGTATGTGTGTGTGAGTATGTCAGGTGCCTGGAAGGACACTTAAGAAACAACTTCGGAGGACCAGCAGATGGTGTAATGGTTATGTCTCTGGATACTCATGACATTGACCATAATTCAAGTCCTGAACCTGGTGGCTTAAAACCGCCAGGCTTGTGTATGTACATGCCCAAGATCCTGATAGGAGCATGGAGGAGAAGGGATTATGTTGTGGCCATCCCCCTGGTGGGTGATTTCTTGCTTTCTGTCTCTCTGATGAGCATACACATTCTATAGCAAAAATATCTCTTAAAAAAACAAACAAACAAACAAAAAACAGAATTTCGGCCACCTGTGTATTGGTCATCTAAAGCAGGGTTGACAAGCACCACACAAGAGCCAAATATAGCTTGTCACGTGTTTTCATAAATAATTTTTTTCATAAGTAAAATTTTACCGGAGCCTGGTCACGCTCATTCAGTAATGTTTATGGTCTCTTTCATACTACAAAGGCAGGATTCAGTAGTTGCTAGAGGCTATAAGACTCTCAAAACTCAAAATACTATCTGACTCTTTGTAGAAGTTTGCCCACCCTGTCTAAACGATTGTGTTAGTTTTTAAATCTAATTTAAGACAAGACCATGCTAAACTGTGATCCTCCTGCCTCAGCCTTCTGAGTAGCTGGAACTACAGATGTGCACCACTGTGCCCAGCTTCTAGGGTGGGCTGGCAGCCAGTAGAACCTGGCCTTCCCACATGATTGCAACAGGGTCGGCCAGCACACACCACTGCCACTAGGATTTTTTTCTTTTTCTTGCTAGTGCATGTACTATTTTCCCAATTTTACATGTAAAGAATCCCTTTAGGCAAGCCTGAATTAGTTAGATCTAGTTGAATATCGGCTCAGATATTGATATTATGAAATGAGCCAGATCTTCCATTAGACCCACTCGTGTAATTCAAATTGAGCTACACAGGGCCAGGCTTATAATAATGAACCAATTTTACCAAGCCCAACTGAGTCTGCGCTCCGGACTCCAGCCTGGGAGGGCCAAGAGTGTCACGTATCATGTAGATGGGAGTACTTCTCTGTGTGGGTTATTTGGTAATGGGTGACGAACAGTGAGAAACTGGTGTTTCTTCTGCCTAGCACTGATAGATGGGGATTAAAAGAAAAAATGTTAATATAAAAACAGGAGAGTGGGCGCAAGGAAAAGGAGGCTGTATCCCACTCAGGGTAACTGGAGAGATTCGGTATCCTGAAGCCTGACAGCCCAAGGCAGTCAAGAGCAGAACCAGCCAGGGCAGAGTTCAAGCAAAGCTTTGAGTACACTCTGAGGGTTTAATCTGGGATAAATGTGACTGACAAATCCAGAGGACAGTCACAGGGCTAAAAATAGCAGTTAAGCCAAGGGAAAGGAAACACAGATTTGAAACCGAGGCAAGAGGAGGGGAGAGCAAAGCTAGGAAACAACGAGAGGGTTGCACCACAAGGGAAGGGGAACTAGCTTACCTCAATGGTTCTGAGGTGGGTGTTTGGAGTTCTGGCAAACCAAACCTGTCAGAAGAAATTGAAAGTGTTTAGATGGCAATTCTTTCAAAATGAAATTGCAGGGCGATTCTGAAGATATCTATATCTATATCTATATCTATATCTGTATCTGTATCTATATCTATCTATATCTGTATCTATATATCTTACATATATGTCATATATATCTTACATATATGCCATATACATATCTTAAATTATATATATAGATATATAAGCTATAGATAGCTTATATATCTATATACAGATCTATCTATCTATATATATCTACATCTTCTGTATGTCATATACATATCTTAAATTTTATATATATATATAAAATATGCGTTATATATATATATATATATATATATATATATATATCACACATTTTTGTCTTCCTGAGATTGAGAGAAAGACCTGAAGAACCACACAGAAAAAAACCTGATTCCTCAGGAATTTGGGGATGGTCAGTCCCAGAAATTGGGGATTGGAAAAGATGAATGGGATTTACAAAATAAAGCATTTTTCTTGGAGCAAAGGTAGAAAACTTGCTCGTGAAAGATCTTAGGAATGGAAAGGTTTATCCCTGGGGAAAATTCTTTTTTTTTTTTTCTTAAACTGTGTAAGTATGATCTTTGTCACCATATTACATATATGTGTAATCTGAAGGGCTTTATATATTATCTAGCCCAAGAGTATTTCACCTCTATGTGAAATACTCCAGATTTGTATTCCTCCCATATACTGCATGCAAATAAAATGAGTGGTCCAGGTACTGTTGCCATTTATTCACTGCTGACTAGAGGCACAGAAATATGAAAGCAGAGGAATTTCTTCTTGAACACAGAAATGTGTGGCTTCCCTTGCTTTTCCCTGGCAGTCATGTTGCATTTGTGAGTGGCATCTGCTTAGGATGAAGACGACCTGGAGAACAACTAGGTAGTGAGACAGAAGAATCTTAGTTCTCACTGGCATGATGGAGCCACTGGCATACTCAATGCTGAATCTGTGGTTGTACGACAGACTACATTTGCTTTTTGCTTAGGTCGTTTTGAGTTGGAGTTTCTGTTACTTCAACCTCTTGCTGATATATACTGATACGTGCCAGGTTTTCCTCCAAATTCTGAGGACACAATGATAAGTACGATATGGATGAGGTCTGAGGGAGAGCAAACAAAGAAACCAGAGGCTTTTAGTAGGATAGTCTATGGGGGTTACTAGACCTCCAAGCTGATGCTGCTGTTGACTGAATGATTTGAATTTAGGGAAGGGAATGCATCCTGGGGTAGCAATACCAAATCTATCCTAGGAGTTAATATTTCTAAAATGTGAATGGAGACCTACATGCTGAAGTTAGGCGGTCATGAGATAGGGGAGGTTATGGCATCTGAGACAGGAGAGGAAAACAGGAGTGCTTTTACGAGGGAGTCACCATTAAAGAGACTAATAAATGGTATCCAAGAATATGGAGGAAAATATGGAAGCATGAAGAAAGTACTTAAAGGAGGCAATGATCAATTGTGTGAAAAGCACCTAAGGGTTCAGGAAAGATGCAGGCTGTAAATTGTCCATGAGGTTTGACAATGAGGAGGCCAATGCCAATCTTGACAAAAGCATTTTCAGGGTAGAGAGAGAAGGAGGTGTCAGATGTGAGTGAGACGAACAGGGAAAGGAGGGAAAGGACCTAGAGTCAGAAGGTTGGTTATTTTTTTTTCAAGCAGCTTAACTGGGAAAGGGACTAGGAAGATACGGACGATGGTGTGTATCAGAGAAGGGAAAGAATGATCTGAAAGTTCCACAGGAGTCTCTGTTTGGCCTCTTCATTGAGACTCTCTCATATACAGAAACAACTGGGTTTTGTCAGCCATTATTATGGTTCCCTACCACACAATAGGTGTTTGGAGAAAGCCTGTTTTAAAACATCCACCCTGTGAGTCACATCATGAATAATGGAAATTCAATGGACGGGTTAGGATTTCCCAACAGTTCACTTGATTTCTAGAGTTTGGCTGTGAAAGGTGTTTAATTCCTGTGGAAGACTGTTATTTGAAATACCATTTTTTAGTAAGCAATGCTTGCTTCATGGTATTGAATAGAGTTAGAAGCTTTCCAACAAAAGTTTGTTTGCTTTTAATTGAGAATTCATAAATATCTGAAGTGATGAGGAAATCACCCTGGTTCAATGACTCAGAGAAAACCTCTGAACATGTCGGTATGTTCCCTCTCAGTCTTTACACTGTTTATGTATTTGTCAACACCTGCCCTGTGGTAAGCACTGCATTAGACTAGGCACCTTCAGGAGCAGCCATGGGAGGTAAGGTGTGGACTCCACTCTCTAAAACCAACAATATATTTGAAAAGAGATCAGATAGTTGATCATTCACAGGGTGAGGTGGTCATAGGGCCAAGAAAGGGGGTAGGTAAGTGACGCTACACCACACAGGTGCAGGAACAAATCCTGCCCTCATTTTATGTTTTAGGTTTAGTTTTTAATTTGCTATAGGGCACGTGTACTGATGGAGAGAGACAGAGATAGAGAGCGGGAAAATAAGAAATCATCCCTCAGTGGAGGCAGTCACACCTCAATCCCTTACCCGTTCTCCTCTCAGGATTTTAGGTATGCAGGCACAGGCGTCCAACATGCTTTCAAGCTGCAGGGTCTGAGACTCGTACCACACAGTCACCCACGTAGGATCCAGTCACCTTGATCTCCACACCACCTGTTAGCCCTCTGCCCTTATTTTGGATTGTTATGTGTTGTTAATCATGGGTTTATTTTTTGCAATAATTTCATTTGATAAGTTTCATTAAAATATTGTACATCTTTGGATCCAGCAGGTGACATGGTGGTTGAGGTGCTGGACTCCCACATGGCCGGCTGCAGTTCAAATCCCAGACATGGCGACTTGCATTCTCACTTTCCCTCTCTCTCTCTTCCTCGTTCTCTGGTAAGCACACATGCCCTATAGCAAATTAAAAGGCAATAATAATAATAATAATAAATAAATAAATAAAAATATTTTTAAAGTATTGTACATCTTAATGTTAATTTAATTACTGTGTTTTCTGGTGCTCCCTAAATTGTACACCTGAAAATGCCTCACTTAGCTCACCCTGGTAACACCCAGGCTAAGAGCCTGGGATTTGGATTCAGACAGTTGTAGGTTTGAATCAATCTCTCCCACTTACTAGAAGTGTGACTCAAGCCAGTTACTTGCCCTCTGTAAGCTCAATAACCTCATTTGTAAGGTGGAGACCATTATGTTAAGTAAGTTAGTAAGCACAGTAAGTGATTCACTGTACAACCACTGTCTCAAAGAAATTAAATGTAAACCACTTATGTGATTTAAAAAATAGTACTTTCTAAAAGTGAAGAGAAAAGGTTTTCACCTTATTTTAATATTATTAAATCCAACATGTCTAAAATATTATTTGAACTTGAAGTCAATATTAAAATAATTTTTTTAAGTTTACTTATTATTTCTTGCATGAGGGAGGCACATCAAACAGGGTACTCATGCCACAATTCACCCACAGTCTTAGCTGACCTAAATCATAGGCAGGTGTGCTCTTCTGGTATGCTCAGGGAGGTCCCAGGGTGTGAACACAAGACCTTTTCTATGTAGGTCCATGGGCACTACCACTCTGCCATCTCTTGACCCCAATATAAAAATTATTATTGGGTTATTTTGCATTCTTTCCAATACTAAGTCTCGGAAATTGGGTATATATTTTATGCTTACTGAAAACTTTAGTTTAAATAAGCTACATTTCATGTACTTGGTAGCCACGTGTGGCTGGTGGCTGCCCTATTGAACAGCACAGATATACATGCTTTCAGAAGACTAGTAGGGGCTAGAGTTAATAGGAATGAGGAAATAGTAAGGCTTTTTCTTTTTTGAGAGATTTTTGCTATAGGGTGTTTATGCTCTCTGGAAAGACAGAGAGAGAGAAAGTGAGAAATCATCCCCTTGGGGATGACCATGCTGCAATTCCTTCTCCTCCATTGTCCCCTTGGGATTTTGGACACACACATACTCGTGCCCAGTATGAGTTTCAAGTTTCCGGGTCAAGGACTTGAACCACAGCTAGCCATGTGGGAATCCAGTGCGTTAACCACTATGCCGCCTGCTGGCCTCAATGAAAGGCATTTTTAATGCCTTTTGATAAGGCAACTTTGGAAAGAATGCCACCCCCAAATTCAAAACAGTTTCTTCTATCCTTTGAATAACTCTCACGTGTCTGAAATATGAAAGGCTATGATTAATTGGAAACACAATTAGTGAAAAATACGCATTAGAGAAAGCACATTGCTCCCTCTGTAATTTCTACCAGTTTATCAAACACTCCACTCCCGCACTGTCCCCATTTTCTTATTCTATTTTCACTGAGTTCTAAGAGCATCATAATGTGACTTATGAGCACAGAGCCATGGATTTGAAACACTTTGAATTTTAAATCAGGCTGTTTTCTGAGACAAAAATTAATGAGTATTTGAGAGCATAGCATCCAGACATTTTACTAATAGTTTAAAGATTAAAAAAAAAAAAAAAAAAAAACTTAAAAAAAAGAAAAGACACAACTTAAAAGTTGTCAAAGAGTTAGAAATCTTTTTTTAAATTTCTTTCTTTCTTCCATGGTGGATGGGCACATGTGAACATCCAGTATATGCAAAGACACTTCAGAAAGCAAACCCAGGACCCTCCCAGGTAACCTCAGGACCATGGAGCATTGTGTTACCACTGCTGTGGGCCAGAATTATAATTTTAAAACAATTGTTTCAAGTTACATTCCTAAAAAGAAATGTTGGTTTGTGGTAGTATGTTTCTTGAGACAGTAAGACTCTGCTTAATTCACTTTGTGTCAAGAAAATAAGAAAACATTTCTCAGATTCTTAGTAATAGTATACAATTGGATACACTTTTTTTTTTCCAAGAAAGATTTTTGTTATAAGGTACATATATTCACCGGAAAGGCAGAGAGAGACATAGAAACAGAAATCGAGAAATAACTACCCCTTCCTCCTGGGGGGGAGGGGGAGATGGCTTGCCACAATCCCTTATCCTCCATTCTCCTCTTCAGATTTTGGGCACCCATGCACACATACCTGGTGTGAGTTTCAAGGCGCTGGGTCCAGGACTTGAACTGTGGTCGACTACGTGGGAGTCCAGCGACATAGCCATTACACCATCTGCTGTTCCCCATTGGATACAGTTTTTAAGATGTTAGCTCCAGGTACTTTGCTCTCTGGCCTCCCATCGCCCTCCTGGTGAACTCTTCTTTGCCACACATATGCCACCTTATGTTAGTGGTGACTGCAAACCAGGTTTGTAGTGAAAACCAGCCAGACTCAACAGGCTTGAGTTATTTTCCTAGAATGAAAAAAATTGCTGCCTTTTGTTTTTTGTGTTCATAGCTTATTTACGGAATTTAACATTTTACTTCAAGTCCAGACATAGTTTTAGAGTGCATGAATTGACTCTTTTGGGAACTGGTGAAGAATGACATTTCTTTAAGAAGCACTTTCTTTATGACCTATATACTTTTCAGGTACATGCTGTCATTCATGCTGCATTTTAGAAAGTCTTTCTTCTTCCGATTCCATGCTCCTTGATTGGAAGTAGAAGTGCAAACTTGCATGTAAAAATAATTTCTGGAAGTTTTCTAGATCTGAGAATATTGGAAAAGAGATCTCTTTAAACTCCTCAGTCTTTAATTACCTTGATATGATCATAACACGTTGCACCCTACTGAAAAATCACACAGTACCATTACTATGTACAGTTCTTATGTGTGGATAGCAATAATAATAAAGATGTTTGCTTGTTTGTTTTTAAATATATCACAGCCTCATTACTCCACCTGTGTGCCTGCATCAGCAATTTTGGTCACACCCGAGAGTTCAGTAACAAAAAAGGAACTCAAACCCTAGCCAGACTCCCAGATTAAAATCTGCATTTTAAGAACTTTCACAAGATGACTCTTATGAAATACATTTTGAAGTTTGAGGAGCTTTGGGTCTTATAAATTATAGCTTTGGTTCTTATAAAATGAAGATGGATTGATGCAGGTGAGGATTTCTTGCCGGATTTCCTAGCTCTTCCCAGTGTTCAAGTTCTCAGTTACACCCTAAACAGTCATTCTTATTGTTCTTCTGCCACAATGTCACTCATAAATCATTTCCTTTCACATGTCTGGTCTCTTTCAAGCTTTTCAGAATCTTTCTGGAATCCTGGAGCCTGAAAATAGCATCCCAGATGTGTCTACTCTATTTTCCTCCCTCCTTTCTCTATGATATTCTTCAGAGACCGCCCGAAATAGCAATGGCCTTCTCTTGCTGGAACTTCAACATTCTCAGGCAGTTTTACAGTTTTAAGATGGAAAAAAACAAATCTGGAATAGCTTCACCAAGTTCAATATCCAACCATTTAGATTACTGATTCATTTTCAATAAAGCCATACGTTTCATGTACCTGCGCATGTATGTGTGGATTTATTTTTTTCTTCCGAGACTGAGAAAGGGAGAGATAAACAGCAGCCCCAACAGAGTCTTGACTGTGCAATCAACCCCCAGATTTCAGCCACCTCCAAATCATAGGTTAGCAGGTGCCCAGCTTACCCAGGGAGATCTCCAGACCCAAACCAGGAACCCTCCCAAGTAAGATTGCCCTACAAAGTGTCACTAGGAGAACACTCAGTCAGAAGAGCACTTGTACACCAATGTTTATTGTGGCATTATTCACGATTGCTAGGACATGGAACCAACCCAAATGTCCATGAACAGATGAATGGATTGAAAAAGTGTGGCACATATACTCTATGGAAACCATTTAGCTATAAAAACCAAGACCCTGGCATTTGATAGAAAATAGTCAAATATGGAAGATCTATTGCTGAGTGAGGCAAGCCAGGCTATGAAAGAAAAATATTGTATGTCTCTACTTAATATATACCGACTATCCTCACTGTATGGTAGAGATGGAAAGATTGGAGGACATAAAAGCAGTGAAAATAGTTATGGTTGCTGGAAACAGTGTGGAAGGAGGGTGGGAGAAGGGAAAAGTATAGGGAAGGAAATAAGGGATTAAAAATAGAGAGGCAAGACAATAGGCTTACTACCTATTGATAATAACGTGTATAGTATTCTCAACTGGACTGGTCTAAAATGTATTTCCAATTGAGTAAATTATCTTTATAAGCCAAATTATGTATAGTGATCAGATGTTTAAAAAATAATAATAAAATAAAAATAATTTTTAAAAAGTGTCACTTTTTACCACTGTGCCACAGCCACGGTCTAGCTTCATGATAGGTTGTATTTAGAAGTTTGAGATACTGATAGAAAGACGGCTAAGCTCAGAATGTAGTACATCCTTTTTCCTCTCCACTTTGGAGCAATGACTGAGAAGAATCTCAGAGCTGCCTGTGCTTGAACATGCTGCTGGTAACACTTCCTCCTGTTATATTTGCTTTAGAATGGAAAAGCTTTATAATAGATGAATGATGCTAAAGATCCAAAAAAAAAAAAAAAAGGAATTAAACCAAACTAAATTAATTTCATAAAAGAATTAAGAATCAATTAATACTGTAAAAACATCATTTTGACCAATTACTCTTTCACATAGTTGAGAAAACATGTATATTTAATAACTAGAGAGCCAATTTAGAATTGAGAATGTAACCATTAGAATGACCTCGTTATTAACTTTCTATCTGCTTTGTTTTGGACTATTTTATAAGCCCTTAGGTATAAAGCTACTTCCTAAAAAAAAGAAATGAAAATTATTTTCTACTTGCTGTAAGGGTGTAGAAAGCAAAAGTGCTGGATTCTGCTTTCTTTTTCAGAATTACATGGGTCTCTTGGCCCTCTGATCCAAGCTTCTCTCACTTTGGGTTCTGGGGTGACAGGTCTCTGCAGCCTCTAATCTATTTTTCTACTTGATTGGTCTACTAGTTTTATCTTTAATAATTCAAATAAGCATTGAGCCCAAAGACGGGAAGGGTTCTCAAGCTGGCACAACAGGAAAACCAACTTAAACATGAGAAAGAGCATTAACGATGGTTTTGACTTCCTGAGTTCACTATGAAGACAACTGAAAGTGCCCAAGGTCCTGGATTCAAGCAGCTGTTTCCACCGTTATATTGGCCAGCCAGGGGATGGAAAATCAAGGAGTATAATGTACCAGGTATAATGTACCAGGAAAATCTGCTTTTCAGGAAAGCACTTGAAATATAAAAATTAAAAACACTTCATGGCAATACTATCATTCAAGGTCATGCTTTAATGGTAAACTTTTACTAAAATAATTATGTAAATAAAGATGAGCTCCTTAATGTTGAAGTACAAATATCAAGATTTAAACATTTTAAGCTATTGACTTAGGAATTTATAAATAGAATGGTCATCTACATTAAATTGCTTTTTTGGAGAAAAGGCTATGATGTTAATAAATAAAGGTGATTTGTTTTTAAAATTCTAGGTCATAGCAGATAGAAATATAGAAATTATGAAAGCATTTCTAAAAGAGAGGCATTTAAAAAATCTACATGTTTAATACATTATTAACTCTCCATTCTGCAGTTGGCCTTCCCTGTGAATCAATCAGCCACAGCCCAGTTGAAATTCCGAGCTGCCTTCCTAGTTCCCAGGCCATATCAGCCCACGGCCAGCTGTCTTTTCTATTTCACTCAGCTGGTATGGACACAAGGGTTGTGACCCAACTTTAATGCCAGCCAAGAAAAGTGTACTGGTGGGAAAATAATAATATTAAAAAAATAAAAACATAACCATAACAAGTTATCCTAATTTCACTAGACTCCCAGGGAGCAACAGACACCTTTGGTATAACCAGCGTAGCACTAGGTTCAACACCACTTCCATTAGTTGAGCCTACATCTCCTGTGCCAGGCTGCCCTGTTGGCTTAGTGTGCAGACTGTCTGGTGGCTAGGAGACAAGGGTGGGACACCCGAGGGAGGAGTTCCCACTGTGGTCCCCACCACTGCTCCCGACCCCGGGAATCTACTGGGGTGCTGCACCTCTTTCTGCCATCCCACGAAAGAGACTGCCAGGTCTCTATTTATCCCTCTGGCAGCCACGACACTGTCTGTCCAAAAGAAAAATATTTTACTTCTTGATGGATTGTGGCATATTCTACCCTAGAATGGGAGTTCTTTGGTCTCTTTCAGGAGTGTTTAATGTTTTCCTAGTTCTCTTTAACCCTGTAATTTAAATCTCTGTACATCAGAATACTTATGGAACTTTAAAAATTTATTTCCACACAGGACTGAAAATTTAATTCAATTGGTCTGGGACAACTTGAGGTTAATTGTTTTGAAAAGCTTCCAGGATATTCTAATGCGCAGTCTGAGATTAGCTTGAACAATCCCCTTTTGAGTATTTATGGAAGTCCCTGGAAAATGCTGCCAGTATGCTCAGGAATACGTCCAGTCAGTCACCAATGGTCTCTGGCCTTCTATTTTGTTCTCTGCTCTTTTGTCTTCTGTTGGGTGCTTCCCTGTCTACCTAGCACTGCCACACCCCTGCCCTCTGCCCAGGCATGTCTGTCTCTTCTGGGTCACTGACACCACATCCAGAAGTACTGCCACCTGCTCCTGGAACTGCCACAGGATCAACTAGGTCCCATCCTGTATCAGGGTCAGTAGACCTCAAAACTAATGATAATAGAGACCAGCAGATGGAATAACGGTTATGTCGCTGGACTCCCATGTAGTCAACTGCGATTCGAGTCCTTGACCCCACGGCTTAAACTCATGCTGGGTGTGTATTTGTGTCTGTGTCTGTGTGTGTGTGTGTGTGTGTGTGTGTGTGTGCCCAAGATCCCAAGAGGAGAATGGAGGAGAAAGGATTGTGGCATGGTCATCCCCCCAGGGGGTGATTTCTTGCTTTCTGTATTTCTGTCTCTCTTTCTGGCGAGTGCGCACACCCTATAGCAAAAACCTCTCTAAAAACAAAACAAAACAAAACAAACAAATAAGAAGAAGAAAGAAAGAAAAAACTAATGATACTAAACACTTAATCCTCTTGCCATACACCAAAATTGTTGTAAATGATTAGATCATTTCATCCCCGGGACAACTTTATGCGGCAGGCATTGTTCTTATCCCAAGGTTACAGAAGAGGAAACTGAGGCACTGAGTTTCTAGATAATGTGGTACACAGAATCCTAAAGAGGAGGCTGGCCCCGAGATTACCCCGTCTGGTTTTTCAGTCAAGTGCAAATGTAGGTACTGCTCTAATGAGATTTTTCCATAAATTCTTATAATCCCAAGGCAATTTCCCATAAGCTTCAGAGATCAACCACGTAGATGTGGTTCAATTAAGTGAATTCTTTAAAAGCAGAGTTTTCTCCAGGTTGAAGCAGAAGGGGAGTCACAGGGATTTCAAGCATGAAAAGAACTCCATGTGCCATTGTTGGCGTTGAAACTTGAGAGAGGCATGTGATGGGATTGTGGGTGTCCTCTAAGAAAAGACTGACAGCACTGCTGACAGCCAGAAACGGGCACTCAGACCTACAGCTGCAAAAATCTGCAGTTTGCCAAAACATAGAAGGTTCATTCCCAAGGCCATGGTGGTGTAAGGGGGAAGGAACCCTGAGTGAGGATAAGTCACATGGGAGGCCCACACTTGATTCCCAGACCAGCCTTAACTGACCAGGCATAGTGGTGCATGGAATGACCAACACCATACCGTGGACTCTCACTCAAAACTGAGACTTTGCAACTAAACCAAATGCATTGACCCAACTGTCTTCTCCCACCAGAAGAAGTCTCCCAGCATGTTGTTTAATCCCTTATAAAAAAAAAAAAAAATGGGTGTTGGGGGGAACCAGCAGATAGCATATGGCATAATGGTTGTCACTGTACTTTTCACATAGTCGCCCATGGTTTGAGTCCTGGGCCCAGTGACTTAAAACTCACACTGAACACATGTGTGTGCATGCCCAAAATCCCAAGAGGAGAATGGAGGAGAAAGGATTGTGTCTTGACCTGGTGTGGGGGGGATTATGACTTTTTACTTTCTATCTTTCTGTTTCGCTCTCTCTGACTCTGGCAAGCACATGCACCCTATAACACAAAAAATCTCTCTTAAAAATTAAAACAAACAAACAAACAAACACAAAAAAACACCTTTTTGTAGGTTTATACCACGTTCTCCAGAATTGACTCTACTTAGGGTTAGGTTGGATGATATCCTGAGTACATAGATTTATAGTTTTCTTTGTCAGGAATGTTTAATATTTAATCCCTGGGAAGGCTAGGGTTATTTTCATTTTGTGACAGGACCCATTCATTGCCTGCATTTTGAGACCTGATGTGATATTCAGAAATAAGATACTTTTTTCTTTGACCCTCCTACTTCAGCATTCAGATATTACCAGGAAATTTACAATTCTTTCTTTTCTAATAGAACATATTTGAGAACATAGCTGAGAATTTCCAGTAGAACATATTTGAGAATTCCCTTGTCAGTATGTAACAGCTTTTTTCTTCTACAGTTTTATTTACTGTATGACAACTATGTGCCAGATATTATGTTAATATTTTTGCAAATACTATCTCATTACTTCTCTTAATAACATAGGTATCATTTCCATATTGCAGATGAAACAACTGAAGGGTAGAATTATGAAAGAAGGGTCTGCCCAAAGCACACAGTTGACAGGAGGAAGCTAAGATTCGCCACTGGCTTTTCCAAGTTCAAAACTCCTCCTTAAAAAAAAAGCAAGTCTATTCCTTTACTTATCTTCAGAGCACCCTGAAGTTTAGACTCACCCTCAGAGCAGAGTTTCATATAGTTTAACTGAAAAGCTCAAAGCCTCTCACAGGGTCGGCATTCAGGCATCTTCTATATTTACTTCCTATTTTACCTACCTACACATCTAGCTATATTTTGAACATAAAAACCATTTTGCCTATTGATGCCAGTTTATGTGCAGTCTCACAGACTTAGGGTGAATCAAATAAAAATCAGAAATAAATCACATCTTTATGTGATTCCATTCTTAATTCTATTCATCAGTTCATTTGGAACAAATAAATCATACCAGTTCTCAGAGGTGTCTTCTATTACTTTCTTGGGTTTTCTGGTAAAGAAAATGCTTACCATATCCACAGGTAAAACATGAACTGTTCTCATCAAGAAGCCCAATAAAGCATTTTTGGATGCTCCCATGATTCAATCAGTAAGAAATATTGTTTTTCCTTTTTGTGGAGGGTGTGTCAGACAGAAGATCTCTGTGTTACAATCCTCCTCCATCCCTCCCTCCCAAGTAGCTGGGACTGCAAGTACAAGCCACAGGGCCTGACTTCTAGGGAGTCCTGAGAACCACACACGGGCCGCTCAGGAGGCTGGGCCTGCCAAGCAGCAGTGTCCAGCAGGCACTGCCACCACTGAGCCAACTCTATTTCTTGATGGTTGCCATATTTAGTCCAGTTAAGTAATCTCTGGACTAAAAGCTGGCTTACTTTCTGATTTCCAAGCAAAATCTTAATAAATGAAATGACCACACTTTTTTTTTTCTTACCACATTGAAAGTTTATGGACTTTTGGGACCAGCAGTTGGCGTAATGGCTATGTCACTGGACTCCCATGTAGTCGACTGAGGTTCAAGTTCTGGATGTGTGGCTTAAACTCACACCAGGAGCATGTGCATGCATGCCCAAGATCCCAAGAGGAGAATGGAGGAGAAGGGATCGTGGCGTGGCCATCCCCCTGGGGGATGATTTCTCGCTTTCTGTCCCTCTGTCTCTCTCTCTCTCTTTCTGGCGAGCACATGTACCTTATAGCAAAAACCTCTCCAAAAAAAAAAAAAGGAAATTTGTGAATTTTTAATACAGAAAGAATAAGAAAAGTATTCAAAATAATGGCATCATAGGGGCCAGAATGGGGACATAGCTTTGTCAGGCCAACTCACATGAGATGGTCCCTGGGTTCACATCCGGAAAACTCACAGGTATACTGGGTACACATGTACCCTTAATCCAGGGCTGGCTGAGGCTGGGGTGCATTGTGGTGTAAAGATCCTGTTGAGGGTGCTGTCTTTCTATTTCTCTTTCTTGCTCATAGAAGAAATAAATAAATAAACAGAAGAAGAAGAAGATTGTGGCATGTTTCAATGCATTTGGGTTGGGAGTTAGATAGAAGAGCTGAAGTCTTTTTCTGGCTCTGTCACTCCCAAACTATGCTGATACTTGGCTCTTTAACCTGCAACTTTTATACATTAAATGAAGATCATGTGTAACACAATATATAAATATATTGTTATTTTATTATTAAAATTGAGAAATGACAAGGGGTAGTCTCTTAGACACTGGTGGTTATAAATCCCTTGTGGGAAGCTGTTATAATTTGGTCTCAATTATCCAGGTAAGGAATTCACTCCCTTTCTGTTGTGCCTGTAGAGCCTTTTCCTAGCAATGTGACAATGATCACCCTATTATTTCAGAAATAATTGGTGCGTGATAGCCAGTGCTACAGTTGATTGTGATTTTATTTTGCTCACCAGTAGCCTTTCAATTTGGGAAAAATGCAAGGTACAATGTGAGCTTCCTAATGGCTGGGAGCCTGATTCATTCATGATATCCCCTAGCACCCATGATATGAAAGTACTTCATAAAGTTATTAATTAAATAATACAGGATAGAATCTCTTTTTATGCTTAAATATCAGGGACAATCAGTAGGCCAGGAAAAGGAATCATAAGAAAGTTTTTTTTTAAGTTTATTTATGACTTCCATGATAGAGAGACACAGAGAGAAATGAAAAAGAGAACAAGAAAGTGGGTCGGCCCTATAGCCTAATGAATAAGAGAGCCAGATCCCAGGTGGTTGACTGCAGTTCAAATCTTAGTCCCTGTAGCTTGAAAAACACACTGGGTCTTTGAGTGCCTCTCTAAGTTTGGAAAGTTTTCTTGCAGGATTTCATTGAATAGATTATTAAGAAATACAAAGGACCCCAAATAGAATCAATCCAAGATCTTCTCCAAGACACTTTATAGCCAGACTGACCAAAACCACAAAGACAGGATATTAAGATTGGCAAGAGAAAAATGGCAAGTTACCTACTAAGGATATCCCATCAGGTTAACAGCAGACCTCTCATCTGAAACAATGCAAGTCAGGAAAGAATGGGAAAATGTATTCGAAGTGTTAAGGGAAAAGCAATTTCAACCAAGAATACTGTACCCAGCAAGATTATCCTTCATATGGGAAGAAAAGACAAGAACATTCTCAGATAAACAAAACCTGAAAGAATTTACCAGCACCAGACCAGATCTCTAAGAAGTTGTCAAGGGAGTGCTATACCAGGAAAATTAAATACAGACACACAGAAATAAGAGTTTAAAACCTAAGAAAATGGCCAACTTAATCATAGGGACAAGTCTGGAGTTGAATATTATATCCCAGAATTTAATCAGGAAGATTGAATCACAGCAGAAGATAGATTAAGTACATGAGACTGAACTGGTGAAATAGCATCTTATGACTTTTGACTAAAACATTGCTGATTTTCTTCTAGTCTTTGTTTTCTAGTTTCAAGGATTTTTGTCCTGTCTTGAGCTGTCAATAGGTTCATGTACCTACTATTTAAACAGAATCCTAACCTGTTTCCTGGCTTTAAGTTTTAAGCAAAGTTTCTTAGCATTTCTTTGATTTATTAAAGTTAAAACTGCTTTTCTTGAAATTACCAGCTGAACTTGCTATTGAAAGTAGTTAGATTATTTAAGAAATTGTGTGATCAATAAAATGTGGAGGAAAAAGGAATGAAAGACAACTGTAGACACCAGAGATAGTATGGAAAGAGGGTTGGAAAGGGCAGAGGGTCAGAAATAAGGGTAATACGCACACACACACACACACACACACACACACACAAACACACACATATATATGAAACTAGAAATGGAAAATTATTGATGATAACATGCATGATTAAGCCATTATGCAGTATATTCTGGATATATTTTGTGTGCTGTGACAATGCCTAGAGAATGAATGTAAATTAATTTTAAAAAATGTTTCAGAAAATAAGAAAGAAAGAAAGAACAAAAGAAAGAAAAATACACTGGGCGTGTGGGCATGCATGTCCCAAATCCTGACATGAAAGAAATGGAGAAGGGATTGTAGTATGAATATGTCCCAATGGAGTGGTGCTTTCTCCCTCTCCCTCTCTCTCTCTGTCTTTCTGATTTTTCTCTGGTGAGTGCAAGTACTCTCTGTTAATTAAAAAAAAAAAATTAAATATATATAGAGAGGCGGAGCACCGTCAGTGAAGTCTAATCACACTGTGATCCTCTTTCCCTGGACTTAGGTGTGTACACATCTGGTGTGTTTTTAAGTCAAGTAGATATCTGAATCCACAGCTAGTCATGTGGCTTGCAGCACTGCAGTTCAGTACACTACCACCTGCACCACCAAGAATGGTGCCCCCTTTTTCTTTAGAAGACTGTTAGTTGCAACTTTTGTCTCTAAAACATCAAAAAGTAGGAAATCAAACATCAAGAATTGGCTTTCCTTAAGTATGAAATTCAAGTGTTACATAATGTCTCACCTAACATGCAAGTACATATATTTTACTATGAAGTGTCATTATTCATTCACTTATTCACCTATTCCACCAGACCACAAAAAAAAGTTATTGATTTTCTCCTGCAGTCCCAGAACTCAGTGAATTTATAAATTTGATTAAGTATTCACAGAGTTCCAGGCACCTTGGTAAACCAAATATTTACTCTTGTGAATCTGCCAGTGATCAAAACATTTTCAGGATTTCCTTTTCATTTGTTTTCAGAGCCTGATACAAAGGTGTTAATTATGTAACACCTTTCATTCATGGAGCCGGTTCACAAACATTGTCTATTATAATCCTTATAAAAACTAGGGCATGCACTAGACACTGCTGTCTGACAGGATGAGACCATATGGAAGGCCTGGGTTTGATTCCCAGTCGCCGAAAAAAGCCAGGTGCAATGGATGAACACCTGTGGTCTCAGCTACTCAAGAGGCTGAGAAAGGAGGATTGTGAGTTTGCCAGATCTTGTCTGTAACGTCTCTCACATACACACTCACCATCACCATCATCATCATCATAATCAACTTCAAGACAATTAAAAAAAGGAAAAACAAGAGGGTAATCAGAATATAGGTTCAGGGGACACATTGCTAAATAGATCATGCTCAATACATCCTTGAAGGCATGATTAACAACCATGTTTGACAGACAAAGAAACAGAGACTGGAAGAAGTTAAGGACTTTCTCAATGTTAACATCCTAATGTGAGAACACAAACTCTGAACTTTGGATCCCAAATTTGTCATTTGTCCTTCTTTTTTTCAATACACTAATGTCTTTTTTTTTTTTCTTTTCTTGGAGAGGTTTTTGCTATAGCATGCATGTGCTTGCCAGAAAGAGAGAGAAAACGAGACAGAAAGCAAGAAATCACCCCTCAAGACGGATGGCCATGCTACAATCCCTTCTCCTCCATTCTCCTCTCAGGATCTTGGGCATGCACGCACACGTGCCCAGCATGAGTTTAAGCCACTGGGTCTGGGACTCAAAACACGCTCGACTACATGGGAGTCCAGTGACATAGCCATTGCGCCAACTACTGGTCCCTTAATATCTTCAACTATGACAAATTATTACCCTCGAAGAAGAATTTGTATTTTGGAAACTTTCAAAATTATTGAGAATTATTATAAATAATATAGAGAACATAACTGGATAATAATAAGGGGATTGAATTATGTTTTAAATAAAACCGAGGGATCAGCAGTTGGCGTAACGGCTATGTCACTGGACACCCATGTAGTCGACTGCAGTTTGAACCCCGGACCCCATGGCTTAAACTCATGCTGGGCGTGTATGTGTGCGTGCCCAAGATCCCAGGAGGAGAATGGAGGAGAAGGGATTGTGGTGTGGCCACCCACCCGGGGTGTGATTTCTCACTTTCTATCTCTCTGTCTCTCTCTTGTCTTTCTGGCAAGTGCATGCGCCCTATAGCAAATGCCTTTAAAAAAAAAGTAATAATAAATAAAACGAACGTAATGAGGCATATTGTCTAGGGTGACTTACAAAGCAGCTCTGTAGATCATCTTGGGTAACCAGTTCTAAATTTCTGTGAATAGTGTCAGCTTCTCTAAAAAAAGTGCATAGAATGGTTTTGGAGAAGGGAGATATTTCAGCAGGGTGGAGAGGGGATGAGTTTCCATGAATCTTGGTCCCATGGCTTAGGCATTATCCTTCCTGAGGCATATACTGCACTACTGCACTTGTTTAATTAGAAGAGCATTAGGCCTGAGGCTTAATGACTACAAAGACAGATACATTTCTTTTTTATAAAATGAAGCAACAAATGCAACTTATAGTTGAACAAATCCAGGCTCAATCTAGAATAAGAAATAAGGATTACCTTATTCAGTTAGAAAACTCTGCTCAGACCTTCCTTTGTGCAAGATTATACCATAAGCAACAAATGAGGTAGCTTAGACTAGAAGTAGGTAATTCTTAATAGAAGCCTATCTAGCTGCTTCAAAGACCTTAAAAGTAAATTGTGTACACAACTAAGGCAAAAAAAAAAAAAAAAAAAAAAAAGTCCTCTTGGTTGTGGTTTCCAGATAAGGGCTGCAGCCCTCTGGACAATCTGTGATTAGGCCAAAAAAGAAAATGTTACGTAAATAACAGCCCAGAGGGATTCTGACGTTGACATCTTTGCGTGCTGGCTGATCAGGCTGAACCACTTCACCCTCAGGGGTAAA
Source organism: Tupaia tana (assembly GCA_026018925.1). Taxonomy (NCBI): domain Eukaryota; kingdom Metazoa; phylum Chordata; class Mammalia; order Scandentia; family Tupaiidae; genus Tupaia; species Tupaia tana. The sequence goes on from JAKSZU010000008.1 coordinate 40,969,620, forward strand.
CACACTGCACAGAGTGTGGTTCTGGAGCATCGGAAAGTTCAAATTCTTATCTTTCATTTTTTTAATTTTAACTTCTTCTATGGCTAAAATCTGACATAGTCTCAAGGTTTCTACATCTCACAGCTATCACGGAACACCAATCATCTGTGAACTGGCCATTTTGCAGAAGGAAGAAAATAGCTTATGGAAACATCAAGAGTGATCTTGGACTTTTGACCTTAGTGTTCATTTACTTTTTTTCTCAGGTCCTAAAATCAGGAAATTCCGTAAAACTGAACTTTCATATTGTGATGAGGTTACTAGAGCTTACCCGAAAGCACAGAGGGCCAGATAAATCACTGGGCCAGGTTTTATCATTCTCAACCTGAGAAACTCAGCAACAGAAAAGAGCTGGGGTTTGCTGGGGGGATAGAGTGGTACCACAGTAGCACAATCCAACCCACACGAGTAGGTCACATCCAAAGCCTCCCTGTACATGCTGGTGCACACTTACATGGCCATACCTAGGTCAGCTGAGCCTGGGGGGTGGATTGTGGCATGAAGAGCCTGTTAACAATGCTTATTTCTTTTTCTCTCTCTCAGAAGAAATAAATGAATAAATACATGTTTTAAAATGTTGGAGAGGGCTGGCAAGTGGCGTGGTGGTTAAGCGAGCTGGACTCCCAGATGACTGACCGTGGTGGTTTGAGTCCTGACCTGGCAGCTCACTTTCTCTCTCTCTCACTCTCTCTCTTGCTATATCGGTCTCTGGTCAAACTGAAAAAAATAAATAAATGAATGAATAAAGTTAAATAAAATAATTCTTTAAAAATAAATAAATAAAAAATAAAAGTTGGAGAAATAGACAGTAATAGCTACCTGGCAAGGCACAATTTGTGAAGCTGTCATCACTAGAAGAAAGCAGTTATTAAATGTTGGACAAAGAATAAGTAAAGATCAAAATATATTTAATTAAGAGCACTCCCATGAAGAATTAATTTCAGGACCAGTTGGAAGCTAGAAATGTTCATGGGCTCAAATTATTTCCATGAGAACCAGGGAAAAGAGTATTCATTTCAAAAGGATTTTCTCTCTACTCTAGAAATAGAAGATTCTAAAATCAACTCATCATGAACTCATTCTCTTATTTTGATAATCAACTACAAAGGGATAAGGAGGACACTGTAAAATATAAGAAAACATTAAGACATTTGGCTTTTTATTTCCAGGCCCTTTCAATTAGAGATCCACCCCATGCTCATCATGAGAAGGCTGGAGTTGGGAGAGGTGGCTGAAAACATACCACTGTCTGGAAGCTTGAATGTGGAGATGCCTTTAGTCTCCTCAGCCCTGGGAGCACATGACTCATCATTATCTATTCAGGGCCATTCTTACTGCTTTCCCAACCATCACCTACCATACTCAATTCCTCAGAAGAGAGAGCCACTAGAAATTGACACACAGCCATGGCCATTACTATAAGCCCAGACACTTATTCCCCAAGAAAGAACCTGTTCACCTTTCACCCATTCCTGATTCCCTTATTACTGCTGAAGAAAAAGATCTTCTGTTAATTCAATCTATCATCTCCAGACAGTTTGGACCCAAAACCCCTACTCCTTACTTGCCTGTCATGCACTTTAGCTGTGTGTTTTAGAACATAAGTATATGGTTTTACATATTCAACTTCCTTAATCTCCTTGCCTTACCTGAAATCTGGTTCTTTCCAGAAAGACCTACACGTTCCACAGCACTCTTAAGTATAAATGTTTCCTCTTCTACCTTCCGTGTAACTCAGGAACAAAAAATAAAGTCCATGTCTTTTTGCCCCATCCCACACCATCTTTAGGCCATTGATCATCCCTACAGCCTCCATTCCTGCTATTATTTTTTGTCTTTGTTTTTAGGGTTTTTGCCCCAAGGCATGTGCTTTCATTGGAGAAAAACAGGAACAGTGAGAGGGAAAGTGAAAAATCTGCCCTCCTGTCAAGGGAGGATAGCCACATTGCAATCCCTTTTCCTCCATTCTCCTCTTGGTATTTCAGGCCTGCATGCACACGTGGCTAGTGTGATTCTCCAACCACCAAGTCTGTGCTCTAACCGTGGTCACCAATGTGCGAATCCAGCACCTTAACCACCATGCATCCTGCTGGTTTAAACAGAAAATTATGGGCTGACCTTCTTCCCTTGTGGTCTATGGGACCAGGTCCCACTGGGCTGACCCTGGTTTGAATCCTTGCCTGAGCAGCTTGAAAAACACTTCAGGTATATGTGAGTGCATGCCCCAAATCCTGGGACAGTGGAGAAAGTATTGGAGTATGACCATGCTCTGCTCAACGTGGTACTTTCTCTTTCTGTCTCTTCTGTCTCCTTCATCTCTGGCAAGCACCCACATCTTCTGGAAAAAAATTTAAAAGAAAGGAACGATAGAAAGAAGGAAGAAAGAAAAAGAGTAAAGACAGAAAAAAAGAAAGAGACCTGTGCTTTGAAGCTACTACCAATGAGCTAAGCCACCTCCTTTCCTCCTCACTGTGGCCATCAATAACTTCCTAGTTAGATCCCTTCAAATGTAGAAGATTTAATGCCTGAGAAACACCCCATCTGCACCCCCATATCAGCCTTCATCCTAAATGACTTAAATTCTTATATGAATCTTTACCTTCAACCACAGTCATCCCTTCCCAAGGCTTCACCAAAGCTATCAAGGTGAAACAGTACAAACTCCAAAATCACTAATTAAAAATCAAACTTTATGGGGCAACTCTATGACCTAGTGCTTCAAGCAGCCAGATCTCCCATGGCCAACTAGACAGTTGGAGTCCCAAACTCAGTGACTTGAGAAACACTAGGCACTTGTGTGTGTGTGTGTGTGTGTGTCCAAATGAAAGGAGGGAGAAATGGAGAACTGCAGCATAACCATCATCCTTGGAGGGTGCTATCTCCTTTCCCAGTCTCTCTCTCTCTCTCTCTCTCTCTCTCTCTCTCTCTCTCTCTCTCTCTCTCGCAAGAGCATGTGCCTTTCAGGAAAAAAAATAAATTGCATTGTAACCTTTGAGCCAACTCACTTATTCAACCATGTATTACTGCATTATTCCTTTACATCACTGAGTTCATTAATGACTTGATTACCCCCTTCCCATTTCCTTCTTTTCTCTCAGTTAATCCTCTTTGTTCTTCAATCCCTTTCTGAGATAGCTCAGATTCTGTGGTATTCTGTTCAATCACTGTCCTGCAAATACTCCCCCTCTTGCCACTGCATTTATCCATTTTTTTTAAAGCTTCAGTTTAAGCACTCTTGGATCACTATGCAGTCTTTTCAAGCGATTGCAACTAAATTAAAATATATATATTTTTTTTTTCTTTTTTTTTTTTTGGCACTTATATGTACAGTGCGTTTTTCCTGACAGACTGTAAAGTACTTGAGTTCAGACTGTCTTGGTCTACATTACCAACCTGCCCCTAGGAGCATCACCAACCCCATCTCAGTTTGCCCCAAACTGAAGAAGTCCCTGATATACGGGACTTTGAATTTTAAAACCAGGAAAGTCCTGGGCAAATTGGAAAGGTTACCTTAATCTCAAGTGCCTAAAACAATCCTCAGAGAATACTTAAAAAAGGAGTGACTAAATAGAGGAGCTTCTCATTCTAGCCTATGCCCATCAAAGTAATACCAGCATAAAAGAAAGAAAGAAAGAAAAAAGAGTAATACCTGTATGCAGAAGGAAAGAGTGTAATCCTGGTTTGAAGGATTAAGCTACAAGTGCTGATTATTCACCTTTGAACTTTCTCCTTGCATTTCTTTGGTTCTAGAACAATAGGTTTATTCAAAGGATTAAAGCATCCCACAGCTTTTCAAGAAGTTGTCTGAAAAAGAGAAATAACTTCCCTTCTGACAAAGTAACAGAAAAGGCATGGGATGAAAGGATCTTTGATCCTCCACTTACTAACTATAAGTACTTACATTCATCTTTAAACTTTTCTAGATCTGTCTGTAAATTGAGAAGGCTGACTTTTCTCATATTCTTCCGGGCTCTGAAATTCTCTGGTTTCCTTTACATAGGGATAGCCCTCCTAAAAGGGAAGAGGCATACAGAAAAGTCATTCTAATGCTAGAGTCATTAGAGGGAGTGATTTTCCGACCTGGGACCTTAACTAAATAGACGCTGGTCTTATCTCCAATTTGGCTCCACTGTTGTCTAGGGCCATTCATTCATTCACTGATTCATTCATGGCATACATATTCAAGTCTTAGTACAGGCTAGAAACTGGCTAAGTGCTAGCATGATAGCTACTTCAATCACTCCCCACAGCCCCAACTGTGATGGCCCAGCTAAGCATATGCAATGTCCAAACAGGATACTATAGCTATTATAGTTATCATTTCTTTAGAATCTCTTCCTTAACCACTCCTTACCTACCTGCAACATAGTTCTCTGAACCATTTGTAATTCTCAAATACTATCATATTATTTCTTATCCCTTTGTGTCTCTCTGTCTCTCTCTCATGCTCCTAATTTCTCTTCTACACACAAGCACACGCCCCCTTCCCCGCCACACACTTTTCTTAAGACAACATGAACGTGCCCCTTCTCTTGAAATCTTCAAAGCATTTTCTGACCATGTCTAACTTCTCTCTGCATTTTCTTAAAGTTTATTTATCTCCATGTGGCCCTGAGGCCTAATAGTTAATGGAGCCAAGTCCAAGTCCCACATGGCCGACAACATTTTGAATCCCAGCCCAGGTAGCTGAAAAACATTCCAGCAAGTGTGTGCACCTGTCCCAAATCCCAACAGGATGAAGAATTAGAGAAAGGATTGCAGCATGGCCATGTCCAATTGGATCGTTCTTTCTCTATCTCCCTTCTCTGTCTCTTTGTCTCTTTTTGGAAAATGCATGTACTGTCTGGCAAAGTAAAATTTTTTAAAAATTAAAGTTTATTTCTATCTTTCATGAAAAATAAAGCATCCCAACAGGCCCATGATGCCATGATCCATCCTGGCCTTCAGCCAGCCCCTGATAATGGACATATGTGCCAGCATCCTCAGGATGTCTCCGAATGAATCGGTAAACTTCCCATGTGGGGTTGCCCTTCAGAATATCACATTTTACAGCTGTGCCACCATCCAGCCCTTCTATCAATTCAATTTCACTTCTCTGGGTGCCCATAACACTGTGCGCAAAGCGCTATCTTAGCTCTTATCACACAGTAATCATGAAACATCTGATTATATATGTCTCTTCCCCACTGTACTTTGAGCTCTTCAGGGAAAAAGACTTTGAGTTTTTACTCTTCCTATTTGAAATGCTTATTTTGGTATCTGCTACTTCATAGACACTCGATAAATATATGAGGGAGGAAAGGAGAAAGGAGGGGAGAAAAGAAAGAAAATAAATGAGAAGGAATCAGAGAGAGATGAATACCAAGAGAAAGGAAAGAGGCTACGGCAGACGATGACCCTTGTGTTTGTTCAGTCCAAACAATCCAGTCATTTGAAGCCATATGTGACCTACTCGATGTGCTGATTCTTCTCACCATTTCTTTGGTGAGAAGTGACAAGCAATAACCTAGACTAATGATGGAGAAGTTTAGAAAGAAATAAGCCTTTCTAATTCTCCCCAAATAATTGTCACCTTATATTCTTATACATATTTCTGTACCTGTTTAGTATCTTCTCAAATTCAACATGCTTAAACGTAGAAGAAGTCATTTAATGATATGGGCTTGGGAATAGGCATCACTTAGATGCTATGTTAGAATATGTCACCTGCATGAAACGGCTTTTACCACCTTTCCTGTTTCCAAGGCCCTGTTGATGAAAAAATAAGAACCTTGAATACTGATAACAATTTGTCCATTTGCTGGAGGTACCACCTACGTCTGAATTATTTCTCTAGGACAAGATTCGTTTTTTATCTATAAAATGAGAAAGTTAAGAGTATGTGCTCTTACCTAACTCTGAATGTCTTAAGAATTTGCGAATCTACTTTGCATCTGCATGGTCCCTTATCTGCCTATGCACTTTCTCCTACACAAACTTACGTGAGTTCTTTTTTTTTTTTTATTATTATCATCATATTCTTCTTTATATTACATTGAATTACATATAACTTTACATTGTATTACATTACTTTTTCAAAAGGGAATGCCATGCATGTCAGTCAGTACAGAGACATTAATCTCCCCGCTTCAACATTCAATATCTTTTCTATGTTTTCCCCAATCATTATTATTATTCTAATTATTTTTTAAGACAGTCCATCGCTATTTCTCATGTTGCTTGTACAAATACTTTGCCCATCATGAAATACTTCTCAGACAAATCCAGTTGAGAATACTATACATGTCAACATCAACAGTTAATAAGCCATATCTGTTTCTCACTAATGTCCTACCTCTCTATTGTTCATTTGTTATCTTTCTCTATCCTCTTCTCTTCACTTCCCCCATTCCACACTGTCCTATTCTCATTAAGTATCTTCACTGCTTTTATGTCCTCCAATTTTTTTTTCACTATCATAGAATGCTGATAGTCGGTATATATTGAGTGGATACATACAATATCTTTCTTTCATATCCTGGCTTACTTCACTCAGCAATATATCCTCCGTATCTGACCACTTTCTATCAAATTCCAGGGCCTTGTTATTTTTTATGGCTGAGTAGTATTCCATAGAGTATATATACCACACTTTTCCAATCCATTCATCAGTTTGTGGACATTTAGGTTGGTTCCATGTCTTGGCAATTGTGAATAATGCTGCAATAAACATTGATGTGCAAGCACTTTTCTGACTGAGCGTTCTCCTGTCTTTTGGGTAAATACCCAGAAGTGGGATTACTGGATCGAATGGTAGTTCTATTTGTAGATCTTTGAGGAACCTCCATATTGTTCTCCACAGTGGTTGAACTAGTTTACATTCCCACCAACAGTGTAGGAGGGTTCCCTTTTCACCACATCCCCGCCAACACATATCACTTTTTATATTCTTAATCTTTGCCATTCTGACAGGGGTTAGGTGGTATCTCATTGTAGTTTTTATCTGCATCTCCCTTATGATGAGGGATGTTGAGCATTTCCTCATATGCTTTTTGGCTATTCGTATGTCTTCCTTAGAGAGACTTTTGTTCAGCTCATTTTCCCACCTTTTAATTGGGTTAATCATTTTTTTTCGCATAAGGCACTTGAGTTCCCTATGTATTCTGGTTATCAGTCCCTTGTCTGAGGCATATTTAACAAAAATATTTTCCCATTCTGAGGGTTGTCGGTTCACACTTGTTACTGTGTCCTTTGCTGTGCAGAAACTTCTTAGTCTAATATAGTCCCACTTGTCTATTTTAGGGATTATTGCCTGTGCCTTGGGAGTCTTATTTAAGAAGTCTTTGCCTACTCCAATGTCCTCCAGAGTTTCCCCAGCATTTTCCACCAGTAGTTTTATTGTTTGAGGTTTTAGGTTAAGATCTTTGATCCATTTTGAGTTGACTGTTGTTAGTGGTGAAAGATGGGGGTTCAGTTTCATCTTTCTGCAGGTGGATACCCAGTTTTTCCAGCACCATTTACTAAAGATGTTTTCCTTTTCCCAATGGATTGACTGATATCCTTTGTCAAAGATCAGTTGGCTGTAAGCTTTGGGGGTTATTTCTGGGGTCTCTATTCTCTTCCATTGGTCCACATGTCTGTTTTTATGCCAGTACCATGCTGTTTTGATGACCACAGCTTTATAGTATATCTTGGGATCAGGGAGTGATATGCCTCCTACTCCACTCTTCTTGCACAGGATTGCTTTTGCAATACGAGGTCTTTTATGGTTCCAGACAAATTCTATGATTGCCCTTTCTAGATCTCTGAAGAATATCTCTGGTATTTCGATTGGAATTGCATTAAACATGTAGATTAATTTGGGTAGAATTGCCATTTTGATTATGTTAATTCTTCCAATCCAGGAGCATGGGATATCCTTCCACTTTTTTATGTCACTTTCAATGTCTCTTTTAAGATTTTCGTAGTTTTCTTTATAAAGATCTTTGACTTTCTTAGTTAGGTTTATCCCTAGGTATCTTATACACCTTGTGGCTACGGTGAAAGGGATTCCTTTCTTCAGCTCTGCTTCGTTCAACTTGTTGTTCATAAATAGAAATGCTATAGATTTTTGGATATTGATTTTGTATCCTGCCACTTTACTATATTCACTTATTACTTCAAGCAGTTTTTTCATGGATACCTTTGGGTCTTCTAAGTATACCATCATGTCATCTGCAAATAAAGATATTTTCAATTCTTCTTTGCCTATTTGAATGCCTTTAATATTGTTCTCTTCTCTGATTGCAATAGCTAAGACTTCCAGTACTATATTAAAGAGCAGTGGAGAAAGTGGGCAGCCCTGCCTAGTACCTGTTTTCAGAGGAAAAGCTTTCAGCTTTTCCCCATTCAGTATAATGTTAGCTGTAGGTTTTTCATAGATGGCTTTTATTGTGTTGAGAAATGACCCTTCTATACCAATCTTACTGAGAGTCTTAATCATAAAAGGATGCTGTATTTTATCAAATGCTTTCCCCGCATCAATTGAGATGATCATATGGTTTTTATCTTTCTTTCTGTTAATGTGGTGTATTACATTTATGGTCTTGCGTATATTGAACCATCCTTGCATCCCTGGTATAAAGCCTACCTGATCGTGATGAATGATCTTTGTTATATGTTGTTGGATACGATTTGCGAGTATTTTGTTGAGAATTTTCGCATCTATATTCATCAATGATATTGGTCTGTAGTTTTCCTTTTTTGTCATATCCTTATCTGTTTTGGGGATGAGGATGATGGAGGCTTCATAAAATGAATTTGGAAGGTTTCCTTCCTTTTGAATCTTTAGAAATAATTTTAGTAGGATAGGGGTTAACTCTTCCTTAAAAGTTTTGTAGAATTCACAAGTGAAGCCATCTGGGCCTGGGCTTTTCTTTGTTGGGAGGTTATTTATTACTGATTCAATCTCCTGGCTTGTTATAGGTCTATTCAGGTTCTCTATGTCTTCCTGATCCAATCTTTGTAGATTATATGCATCCAGGAATTTGTCCATCTCCTCCAGGTTATCTTGTTTGTTGGCGTAAAGTTGCTCATAGTATCCTCTAATGATATTTTGTATTTCTGCTGTGTCTGTGGTAATATTGCCTGTTTCATCACATATTTGATTAATCTGGTTTCTTTCTTTCTTCTTCTTAATCAGTCTAGCCAATGGTGTGTCGATCTTGTTAATCTTTTCAAAGAACCAGCTTTTGCTTTCATTTATTTTCTGTATGGTTCGTTTATTTTCTATTTCATTTATTTCTGCTCGAACCTTTATTATTTCTTTTCGCCTGGCATTTTGGGGATTTGTTTGTTGTTGTTTTTCCAATTCTCTGAGGCATGATGATAAGTTATCTAGTTGCCATCTTTCTGTCCTTTTCTTATGTGCACTAATTGCTATGAATTTTCCTCTTATGACTGCTTTTGCTGTGTCCCATAGATTCTGGACACTTGTGTACTCATTATCATTAGTTTCCATAAATTTTTTTATTTCAGCCTTAATTTCTTCAGTAGTGAAGAAGTCATTCAGAAGTAGGTTGTTCAGTTTCCATGTGTTCGTGTATTTTCGGGGTTGTGTCTTGAAATTAATCTTGAGTTTAATTCCATCATGGTCAGAGAAGATGCTGGGTACAGTTTCTATGCCTTTGAATCTATAAAGGCTTGATTTGTGTCCTAATATATGATCTATCTTTGAAAAGGTTCCATGTCGGGGTGAGAAAAATGTATATGTTGTGGATGTAGGGTGGAAAGTTCTATAGATATCTGTCAAGCCCATTCCATTTATAGTATCATTTAAGTCCTGTATCTCTCTATTTATTTTCTGTCTAGAAGACCTGTCTATAGGAGATAATGGGGTGTTGAGATCTCCAACAATTATAGTATTTCTCCCTATCTCTCCTTTTAGCTCCAACAGTCTTTCCTTCACATATTTAGGCGCACCTGAGTTGGGTGCATAGATATTTATAAGGGTTATGTCTTCTTGCTGGATTACCCCATTTACTATTATATAATGCCCTTCTTTGTCTCTTCTTACAGTCTTTGTCTTGAAATCTATTTTGTCTGAGATCAATATCGCTACTCCAGCCTTTTTTTGATTTCCATTTGCATGGAGTATCTTTTTCCAGCCCTTGACTTTTAGTCTATGTATGTCTTTATCCATAAGGTGAGTTTCTTGTAGGCAACAGATAGAGGGTTTCTGTTTTCTTATCCAGTCAGCCAGTCTATGTCTCTTTACTGGAGAATTTAATCCATTGACATTCAATGTAATTATCGATATTTCCGTACCTGATCCTATCATTAAGTGAGCCATTTTCTTGGTTGCTCTTTGTTCTCGTATAACTGTCTCTGATTTTTTAGTTTTCCTGGTATAATACTCCCTTCAGAACCTCTTGAAGAGCTGGTCTGGAGTTGGTAAATTCCTTCAAATTTTGTTTATTCGAGAATGTTTTTATCTTTTTTTCCCATATGAAAGATAATTTTGCCGGGTATAATATTCTTGGTTGAAATTGTTTTTCACTCAACACTTTTACTATGCTTCCCCATTCTTTCCTTTCTTGCATTGTTTCCGCCGAAAGATCCGATGTTAGCCTGATGGGGTGACCTTTGTAAGTAACCTGGCGTTTCCCTCTTGCCAACTTTAGTATCTTGTCTTTGTCTGTTGTTTTTGCCAGTCTGGCTATAATGTGCCTTGGAGAGGATCTTCTTGGGTTGATTCTACCCGGGGTCCTATGTATTTCCTGGGTCTGGATATTTGAGTGCCTTTCTAGATTTGGAAAGTTTTCTTCCAGGATCTCATGGAATAAATTATCTAGGCCCTTATTATTTTCTTCCTCTTCTGGAATACCTATTATCCGGATGTTGGGGCGCTTGATAGTATCCAGTATTCCTCGTATATTATCCTCATTTTTCATGGTTGTTTTCTCAATCTTCTTGATGCTTTTTTCTAGGTCAGAAGTTTTGTCTTCTACGTTAGATATTCGATCTTCTGCCTGGTCTAACCTACTTTTAATACTTTCAAGGGAGGTTTTGATTTCCTGTATCACATTCTTCATTCCTAGAAGTTCCATCTGGTTCTTGTTTAAGGTATCCATTTCTTCTTTCAAGTCATTGAAGGACTTCCTCATCTCCTGGAGCTCCTTGTCTCTTTTCTCTTCCATCTCAGTTAGTTTGGTCACTACAAATAATCTGAATTCCTTATCAGACATGTCCACGACGTCCATTGTATTGACTGTGGGTGATGTAGGCTTGATGATTTCCCTTGAGGGAGAGGCCTTTTGTTGGTTGCTCATATTTCTGGAGCCTCTGCGATTGTTCTTAGTCATTAGGTATTCTATATGTTTCTTCCTAACTGATTGTTAATAGTTGTACAGGCTTAGAAAATTGATGATTTCCCTTATGGTTGGCCTACCTGTTGCTCACAATTACCATTAACTGTTGCCACTACCCTGGATGGCCCAAAGTCCTCACTGTCTCTAAGGACAGGTGAGCCTACAATTGACTGAATAAGCAACACCCCAAGAGCAAAGAAAAACAAACTGAAAAAAGGAAATCGCGCGGCGCGCAAGCGCGCCGCGCGCTATTCAAATCACCAGAATTCAGAGTCCAAAGGCTAGTGGGAAAGTGTCAGAAGATGAGTGACAGGACCAGGTTGGTCAGGTCTGGAGCCTGAGTCCGCCTGGTGCCCGGAACTGCTGGCCGGCTCGATCCGGATTGTGGGTGGGGTGGGGTGGGAGTTCGCCTTAAAGTCCCAGACAACCAACCTGGGGTCCAAGGAGGAGAAACGGTGGGGATGCGTGGAGATTCGGAAAGGTCGGGCCTGCAGCCTCAGTCCGCCTGGTGCCCGGAACAACTTACGTGAGTTCTATGAGCTTTTCCAGATATGTTAACTATTTATTACTTTAGAAATGGGGGGGGGGAAGGAGAGATTCTGGGCTATATGAGGTAATTAAATGTCAAACTAGGGATTTTTGTTTTTAAGAATTTCTCTTTTGAATAAGAATCACATGGATTATTTGGCAGTATGCACCTAGCTTAGAAGATATAAGAAGCACATCACTTGTTGAAGCACAAATGCCCTTTTGTAGTTAAGTGTTTGTCTTAGAGTAGGGTCATAAAATGCATGTAGTATAATGGGCTGCCTGGCTGTTGCAGGTGTCATTAATTAGACTTTTTTACTTTTTAATTTAAAAGAAAAGTATGGATTTTTTAAAACAGTGACAAATAAATTAGAAAAGAAATCAAATCAATGAATTCATGGGGAAAATTACAGTAAGAGAATTAAGAGAGGAAACAATTTATCCTCCTTTGTAACCTCCAGAAAGTACATGTGCCATTTTTCAGAAGGCAGGATTGTCAGCTGTAGTCTTGATATTTCCGAAACTATAGCTCAAAAATGCCTCTGGTCATGAATGGGAGAAAATGAGATAATCATACACACGTGTGCACATACAAACACACACACTTACACCCATTCGTTCTAGACTTTGATTATAACCCTCATTTATTTTTATCGTCCTTTGTGAAACTTTATTTGTTTGGCAGTTATGGATATTGCTGAAGTCAAGCCTTTGTTAGAGCTCAATAAACACTTTAAATGGGGGAAGACAGACATGCTGTCATTTCTACATTTCTCTTTTTTTAGTTTACCAGAGGGTGTGTATGCTTGCCAGAGACAGAGAGAAAGAGAGGAAGAGAAAGCACTCTCTACGGTGAATGGTTATGCTTCAATCCTTTTCTCCTCATTTCTCCTTACTTTGGGGATTTGGGACACACATGCACATGTGCTCAGTGTGTGTGTGCGTGTGTGTGTGTGTGTGTGTGTGTGTGTGTGTTTTCCAAGCTGTTGGATCCAGGACTTGAACCATGCAGAAGCTGTGTAATATCCAGCTACCTTTACTGTCTGAGGAAGGCATCCTGCCACCCACCCCACTAACTCCAGCACTGCATTTCCTCTGTCTTTCCACACCTTTAAGCCCTACAGACACATGCAGGTGACCAGTCTGTGTGAGCCAGTGTCCAAATGCAGAGAGGGGAGGAGATGGGCCCTCTATCCCCTGGAGGTTGGGAAGGTACAGACACGGAAGCCATCTTGGTTTACACTCCATGAAGCTGGGATAGCTGTGTAGGGACAGGATGGGACAGGAGAGCCAGTGGGAAATTAGCCTGGCCTGCAGCCTTCCTAGAAGGTGTCCTCGAGCATGAGGACCCTAATCAGATAGGTCTGAGTCTTTTATTACCCTTTGCAAAGAAAGGAAAGAGGGGGTGAAATATTTTGGTTGAAGGGTTTTGGGTTTCCATGGCCTCCTTGGGTAACGGGGACACAAGCCCTTGTGGCTTGACTGGAGAAGGGAGGTTAACGCTGCTGAGGCCTTGGCTTTGGGTATCAACCCCAATACTAGCATGTGTTCTGGCAGGAAAGGGCGGAGAGGGCCAGGCAGGAGCCGGGGCCTGAACAGAGCCCTGTGTCTCTTAGAGGGGACTGTCATGGGCTCTGGAGCTGGAACCAACTGCCTGACTTTAACAGTATGGCCTTCAGCTGTCCTTACGGGGAACTGCCGTTCTCTATTAACCTTTATTTCTGCCAGAGGCCAAGTGTTCATTTCCAGGACGAACCCCCACCATGGGCAATGCTGAAGCAGCAATCTTCGGAACTGCCTGCTTGGTTAGATGATACCATCTTGTTTAAAATCAAACACCTCAAAGGCAGGGGGCATGGTTGAGGTCCCTGGACTCCCACATGGCCAACAGCGGTTCGAGTCTCAGCCTTGGCTGCTTGCTCTCTCACTCTCTGTCCCTCTGGTGAAATTAAAATGAAGTTAAAATGGAATTTTTAAAAGATGAAAAAAAAAAATCCAGGTACCTGAATCATCAGGCCATGAGCTGACTCCATTTTATAATTCTATATCTATCCACACAAGTTGTTCCCAAGGAAGGGATTGAGATCACTAGTATTTTTCATGAAAATGATTGTAACCTATTTAATTACATGCCCTCAAAGGTCATTCTAACCCTGCCATATTCCCCTCACCTCTGTCCCATGATACTTAAGAAAACAAGAAGTAAACAGAGTATGTGGTTATTTTGTAAATAATAGGGAATTCAAGCAGCAGCTTGAACCAAGCAACATGGCTTTAGCCTCATGCTGAGTAGTAATTTACAAAAACTTTCAACAGATTCTGATCACCGAGTAATTACATGGAGTCTTCAAAAAGTTTATGAAAATGCATATTATAAAAAAAATTATGCATAGATTTCAGAACTTTTTGCACTAGTAAACTTGTACTTTCATACCATCTTTCCACAAATCATACATTTCTTATTGTTCAAGCAATATAAAAGATTGATTTGTGATCTGAATGGGACTAAATAATGGGAGATGCAAGAAATGTGTGAGGAGACTGTTGCAATATGCCAGAAGTGGTGGAGGCATTACTGAAGCTCTGCAAAGAAGATGGAGAGGAGGGTCCTGGATGCAGAAAACACTGAGAGAGTCAGAACTCTCAGACTTCGTGACTGCCTGGTGTGAGGGTTGAGAGAGAGGAAGATGTCCAGGGCAATGCCCAGATTTTCAACTGGGAAGCCCAAGGGATGTTAAGGACATTTCTGATAAAGGAATTAAGAGCAGTTGCAGGATTAAAGGCTCAAGATAAGAGTTTCTCTCTTTCTTTCTTTCTTTCTTTCTTTCTTTCTTTTTCTTTTTCAAGAAATTTTGCTATAGGGCAATGCGCTGGCCTAAGAGACAGAAAGTGAGAAGTCACCCCCTTGGGGGATAGCCATGCTGCAATCTTTTCTCCTCCATTCTCCTCTCCAGATCTCAGACACATATACACACGCATGTGCCTGGCGTTTCAAGCAGCCAGAACCACATGGGAATCTAGTGCCTTAATCGCTATTCTATCTGCTAGGTCAAGAAGTTTCAATTTCACCTTGCTAAGTTTAAGTTGTCTGAAGAACTTAGGAAAGTGGATGTCCCATAGGCAGCTGTATTTATGATGGTAGACCTTAGGATGAGGCCTGGGCTAAATATGTACATTGCAGTGTCACTAGGATATAAATGGTGGTTGAACTTCAGAGAAGAATGTGAGCACCAAGGATTAGATGTGTGCTAGTAATACACATTGTGTATTTTTTTTTTTTTTTTTTTTTTTAGTTCAGTAAGTCACCCGAGCATGAGTGGGCTTCCCCCAAACACCAGAACTACTTCAGGTCTTGGGATAGGCTGACTGTTTTTTCACTATGTTATTTACAAATACAGTTAGAGTTTAATAAATACTCTATAAACTCAACAGAAAAAACTGTGATTTTACTGTAGAGATTTTTATAAATGAAACCACTGGTCTGGGAATAAGAACACCCAGGCTTTATTTTCATTCTTAACCCCAACTTGAATGTGATCATGGGAAAATCCCTTTCCATCCCTGATGATCAGTCCCTGTATCTATAAAATTTAATTGTATACTGTCTGTAACTTTCAATAGAGAAGGGTATCTCCCACTGGAAGTTTCAATCAGTAGTTTATAACCCTTTAAAAATATTCAATGTGCACAACCCCTAATCCAGCAGAATCCAATGTAGTCAAGAAGGATTTTTGTTCTCTGCCTAGTAATTTTTTCTGCAAGGGAATTTAATTATTATGTGGGTTCTAAGAATAAAGATAGGCTAGAATCAGCATTACACCTCAGATAAATAGTGATCCCAAAGTAGCACATTTGTGTGGAAAAAGAATGAACTGAGAATGGAAAAGAATAACTGCTCTGAAGGTGCTGCTGAAAATATATTTTGGGAGGGAACCAGCAGTTAGCGTAATGGCTATGTCGCTGGACTCCCACGTAGTCGACCGCGGTTCGCGTCTCGGACCCGGTGGCTTACAACTCACGCCGGGCGCGTGTGCGTGCGTGCCCAAGATCCCGAGAGGAGAATGGAGGAGAAGGGATTGCGGCGTGACCATCCCCCCTGGGGGGTGATTTCTTGCTTTCTGTCTCTATGTCTCTCTCTGTCTGTCTGGCGAGCGCACGCGCCCTATAGCAAAAAACCTCCCCCCAAAAAAAAAATATATATATATTTTGGGAGAACATCTGACTCATATACAATTCATACATTGGTGTTTATTTATTTGTTTGTTTGCTTGGGGGGGGAAAGTGGTTTTGGTATTATTATATCTAATAATAGAATCCAAAGACTTATAACTGTTTTTTCAAAAATCTTTTCTTAATTTTTTGCCTGAATTTGAAAAAGGAACCTAAAATAAAATTTATTGTTATTCATTTCTAACTAGAGATTAAATATACAAGGCTCACTGAAAAAGTTTTTAAGGCATATGAAAAAATGTTTGGGATCAGCATATGGCATAATGGTTACATTGCTGGACTCCCACGTAGTCAACCATGGTTCAAGTCCTGGACCTGGTGACTTAAAACGCATGCACACACATGTGTGCCTAAGATCCTGAGAGGAGAAGTGATTGTGGCACGGCCATTCACCCTGGAGGGTGATTTGTCATTTTCTGTCTATCTCTGGCAAATACATGTGCTCTGTAGCAAAAATCTCTCTCTTAAAGAAAAAGTTTTATAAGTTTAATCATGGTGTAGTCCTATGATATTAAAAATGATTTACTAGTTCAGTGTTTGTAAAAAAAAAAATGTTGATGCTCAAAAACCCTTCAAACTCCAGTAGTTTAAAAGTTTCTCTTTCAGATATAGTCAATACATTTGAAATTTTGTAAATAAGTACAGTTAAATTGGTATCAGTGGTATTTTAACTAATCATTTTTCATATCAAAATGGACATTTCCTTACATTCCTTATATTCCAAAGGGAACAGCTTTCGATTTGACCTAAAGTAAAATGTTACTGCAATCTTGTGCCAGATTTAATTCTCTTTCTTCTAATTTACAATTATTATTTTATAATCATCTAAAAGCTGGTATAATTACTAATACATTAATCCAATTAATCTTATTAACTAATCATTTATTCTTAGAGCATTGTGAAGTGGCCAAGTAATGAACTGGGAGACAACAGCAGTACAATAAGAAAAACCAGTTCTCTGTTTAAATACATCTTTGGGGAAAGTGCGTTGAATAAAAGTAGGGATACATCTTTACCGCAGGACTTTTCGGAGCCCTTATATGCTAAAATGCATTCTGAATCTTCAGAATTTTGCGTATTCCAATTATGTTATACATGAAGCTTTTTTTTCCCCCAGATTATCTCTTGTGACTGAAGAATCACAAAATATACATTGCTACTCTCCAACTTCTAAAATGTATCCCTAGATTACCTAACACAACAGAGAACTGCACATGAAGGCCACAGCACACGGTAGCCCCATAGATAACTTTTCTGAATTGGCTTTGGCAAGCTATGCCTCAATAAAGCACAGAGTAGACCTTTGACGAGTCTTGTTTCTGGCTTTGTTTGGTAAGGACATTGCTGAGAACACTGGACATAGTAACTCTTCTTTGGGAGGTTTGATAGAAATTGCTCTCAATACTCAGTCCCAGTAAATGTACTTCCCTTTGGTGCGGCTTAGTCTGATTTTTAGAAAATTTGCTGCTCAGATTTTCCTCTAAGCATTAGCTTCTAAACTGATTGCCTCTTCAAAACATGGAGCATAGATTTCATATCACTTGTTGTGGAAGTCATTTCACTCCTGACTTCTTTCTTTTATTTCTATTTCCATTCCACAATTACAAACTTTTGCTTTGATTACATCCTGTAATCATATTGTATTTCTTTTAAACAGTTGTGAGTTTTTATTGGGTGGGGAGGATAGGAAAAAAGAAAGAAGAAGGAAAAAGGAGAGGAAACTGAAGAGAGAGAGGAAAGGAAGGAAAAAAATTCTACCCTTGTGAGTCTTGTTGGATTCTTCTTCCTACATATAGCTAAATCTTAAAGTAAAAATGACTGAGCAGTTTTTGCAAACGGTTTATGGCAAAAGAAAAATTCATTTGAAGTGTGCCTAGAAATGATAAAGAAATTAAACTACACATAAAGAGAGGCAGGAAACCAAGAACATTGCCTGTGATTAGAAAGAGGTGGCTACGTTCAGAGCAAATTAAAGATGTAAATTCTTCAGCAAGTTCCACAGAAGGTCACGGATGAGTACAAGAAACTGGAAGGAGAGAACTGACTGGGTTGCAAGATAACACAATTATTGGCAGGAGAAGAAATAGGAATGAAACAATTGAGAAAAGAAATGAAAGGGCAAAGCTGCATCTCTGTATCAGAGTTCATGGCAGTCAGGAAAGAGAACAAATGGCGAGTTACAGTGCAGTAATACCATTTCATGAGAATCGTGCTTCACTAATATTGGATTTACCAACAGGTAATCCAGCTTGTAATTCTACTCCTACTGTCATTTTTTAACGTCACAACCGTCTCCTACTTGAAATAAACAAAGGGGAGTATTGCCCCTTTCAACTATAACTATACCTAGTGTTTCACTGGACTTTCTTCCATATCCAGCTGAGGCAGAGATATATATAAGCATGGTAAAGTTTAGCTTTAGAAAGATCTTAATCACACAAATAAGAGACTAAAGGAATGAGAGAGTGAGATAGAGAGCTTAACACTACAAGGGTTCTAAAAGGTCATTAATCTTTGTCTGTTTTGTGCTGGTATAACAGAATTCTTAAGATTGGGTAATTTGTAAGGATCAGAGATTTATTTCTTATAATTCAGGAGGGCGGCAAGTCTGTAATCAAAGGGCCCACATCTGGCAAAAGCCTTCTTGCTGTCTCATCTCATGGGAGAACGCAGAAGGTCAAAAAAGCAGACATACACTCACACACACCTGTATGCAAGAAAGGGGAAGCGATGGTAAATTCACCCTTTATCAAGAACCCACTCCTGCAATAACTAACCCCTGCCCATAAAACTGGCATTAATCTATCCGTGAGAGCACATTGGTTTCCATAGCACCACCTTCGTCCCTGTGTAGTGTTAGAGAGCGGAGGCTCTAGGTCAAATGGCCTCCCTTGCAACTCCACCTCTACCTCTTACTATTCTGTGTGTGACTATGGGCAAGAATCCCTCTGCTCTTTGGTTTCTGTCCCTATTAAACAGGAATAATATGTCTATCTCCAAGAGGATATTGTTTTATATTCAAAGAGCTTATACAGATAAAGTTTTTAGAAAACTGATACATAGTAAGTGCACAGTACATGTTAGCTACTACTATGACCTCCCTCAATTGATCTTATGGAAATATCTGTGAGCTCCTTGGGGCTAGAGGAAATGATTTATTCATTTCTGTCCAGCCACTAGCATGGTATCTGGCACATAGTACTTAGTATTGTTTTATAAATTAATAAATGTAATAAATGTGTCACACACACACCCACACACACACCTATACATAGTTATATACATATCATATATATACATATACATGTATATCATATGTTTACACATACACATTCCGTTTGTAGAGATGACTAAGACTAAGACTTACATTTGAGAAATGGTACTAAAATGAAGCAGTGATATAGGTCGATTACATTTTGAGGCAGGCAGATTTAGCTTTAAAAGGTAAGATTTCTATGCAATAGAAATACACCTAAACCCATGGGTATTACCAGAATTCAGTTGCCAGGTCTAACAGAAAAAGATAGAGAATTTAAACTATTCATCCATTCATCAAAGTGGGTCTTTTGCTTTTTATTCTTGTCTAGAAGCCCAATATTAGATCGCTTCCTTTTTCTATTATTAAGTCATTGTTTATTACTAATATTGTTAACTTTTTTGTTGTTTTGTTTGCTATAGGATGCATGCATTTGCAAGAGACATAGAGAAAAGAGAGGGAAAGTGAGAAATTACCTCCCACCTGGTCCCCAGAGGGAATGGGCACTCTGCAATCCCTTCTCCTCCATCCTCCTCCTGGAATTCTGGACATGCACTTACCCAAAGTGATTTTCAAGTCACTCAGTCTGGAACCCAAACCACACAGCCAGACATGTGAGATCCAACCACCTTAACCTCCATGCCAACTGCTGTCTCATATTATTAATTTTTTTAATTTGTTAAAGGGTGCATGCACTTGCTGGAGAGAGAGACAGATGAGAGATAAAGAGGGAGAGAGAGAGAGAAAAATTGAGAGAGCATCCCCCATGGAGATAGTCACACCACAATCCCTTCTCAATTTCTCTTTTGGGAATTTTAGGGCATGCACATGAATCTGATTTTTTTTGGTTAATTCATTATGTCTGGGACTCTTCACTGTGCAATTGCACATTTGGAGTCCAACCACATTATCCATGACCCACTGGCTGGCCCAGTTACTAATATTATCAAAGTCCTAGCCCCAGAGGCTTAAGAAAAACTCGAGGTGCCTGACACATGCCCAAAATCCCAAAAGAAGAGTGAGATAAAAGAAAGAAATTGCAGTATGATCATTCCCGGTGAGGGGGTGCTTTCTCCTCTCCTTCTCTCTCTGTCTCTTTTTCTCTCTCTGGCAAGCACACATGCCTTTTAGCAAAGAAAAAAAAGACAACATTGCTATTACCTATTAATTAATTAATGTGTTTATTAAATTATTAGTTTATTAATGCTAAATATTAAAAAGCAGTTCAGAAAGGCTGTGTTTTAAATGAGCTAGTTCCAAAATCCAGTGAGAATCAGTGGACCCTTGTTATTAACATTCATACTCAGGTGAAAGCTTTTCAATCTCTTCCCACTGAATAGTCAGAGTGAATGTTTATCTGCAAAAATGAAAGAAAGATTTATGAGCTGAAAATGTCGCTATCCTCGTGACAGCACAGACAATGAGAGTAATCTGTCCTGTGTATTTCATTCCCATTTAAAAGAAAAAAATTAGACTTTCTATTCTGCTGTAGCTTTGACACTGTTTCATGAATGAACTTTTGTCCTTCCTTAGCTATTGTTTGGTGTGTACATATGCAGCCTGGAACTTTTGTAACCAGATATGGAAAGTGTGGTGATCATGAAAGCTAACAATGGTGTAAAGAAGAGAGAGTCTGACAACACTGACAAAGAACAAAAGACAACATACCTATTGTGGTTTCTAGTTTGAGGAACACAATACAAAACTGTGACTTATTAGTATCTACTTTTCCCTAAGCCTAGGATTTAAAGTAAAACAAAAATGAAAATACCATTTGTAGATCATTGGTTTGGTTTCCCTTTTGTCAGATAGAGTTTTAACTTTGGAACAGAGCCTAAGTTGATCACATGGTACAAGTTGTAGGTGGTTATTCTCTGATTGCAAGCTCCAATCTAATCTACCTGTGTACTTTCCGCTCCTGCTTACCCATCCATTAAACTTCTATTGAGAATTAAAGGCTCTTTGCTAGGGTCACTTCCTGCATGTGGTTCTTCTCTGGTGGAGATGTGAAATCCTTATGCACCCATGCCTCAGATAACCTGAGGGCCCAGTGGGAGATTTGGAGACACTTGCTGCAGATATTAGCCCTTAACCTATTGAAGTATCTTTGAATCCAAAAGAGAAGTCATTTAAAAAAAGAAGGCTTTAGCTAGAACGTGACTTTTGATGAGCAGACTGGTTTCATGAAAGTTTAAAAATAGGTCCTTTGAGGGCCAGCCCTGTAGACTAATGATTAAGGTAGCTGAATCCCACATGGCTAACCATGGCACGAATTCTGGCCCCAGTGGCTTGAAAAAGACACTGGCACATTTCTAAGCATATCCGCAATCCCAAAAGAATGGAGAAATGAAGAAGGGATTGCAAGGTGAGCACAGCCCAGTATAGTTGCTTTTTTCCTTGCCCTCTGTGTTACTTTCTCTTACTCTGGTGGATATATGTGCCCTCTGAAAATTTAAATAATAGAAAGAAAGAAAGAAAGAAAGAAAGAAAGAAAGAAAGAAAGAAAGAAAGAAAGAAAGAAAGGAAGAGTAGCTACTTCGATTCATTTTTTGTGTGTGCCATTGCTTTGCCAGGCATGTCAGTCAAAGACTTTCCCAATTGCCCCTTTGGTTCCTTCTACCTCTCAGTTGTGTAATCATCTGCCTCCTTTCCATTCCCATCATTAATATTAGGACTTTTATTATCCTGAGAATTAAAACTTTTTAAATAATATTCTTTTTGAAAAATTATTTATTTAATTTTATTTATTATTATTCTTAAATTTTGCTATAGGGCACATGCACTCATGAGAGAGAGAGAGAGAAAATGAGAAAGCAAGTCACCAGGTCTGGGACTCAAACCATGGTGCACCATGTGGGAATCCAGCATTCCCAACCACCATGCCACTAACTGGCCCGCCTGAGAATTATTTTGACATTTCTACTTATCGTATGACTTTGGGTGACACCAGAATTGCCATTAAACAGTTATTTTTTCTTCAAAATGGAGTTCAATTTAGTATCTACTTCAAAGAAATGATGTCCAGATTAAATAATATGAAAGATCTATCAAAGCGTTAATCCTGGCACATAATCAATAATGTTCAGTAACATAATAGAAATACAAAACTCCTGATACGTCCTTTCCACGTGCTTGCTTTTATCAAAGGGATGCAAGTTTGAGTGTTTTGGATTACCATAAAAGACAGTGATTTTTTTGTTGCTGATACAAACAGTATCTATTTTTTTCCCCAAACAAGAGTTGAATCATGTTGGAGGAGCACACAGGCACCAGAGAAGCACATGACCCGGTAATTGTGTGGTAAGGAAGCTTTTGAGTAATGACTCTGGTCATTTTAAGATCTGTAATTATAGTGTTTATATGTTCACAAACCAATCATCAAGAGGCTATTTACTAAATTTTCTTTTTTTTTTTGTCCAGGAAAAATTAGAAACTTCATTAATGACAATAGTTCTATTAATGAAGATGATGTCAAGATGTCAAAATTTTTATTTCTGATTTCAGAGTTTAAGATTTCAGAGTTTTAAGACAACCTTAAGGGCCAGCAGATGGCATAACAGTTATGTTGCTGGACTCCCATGTAGTTGACCACGGTTCAAGTCCCAGACCTGGAGACTCAAAACTCATGCTAGGTGCCTGGGTGTGCATGCCCCAAATCCTGAGAGGAGAATGGAGGAGAAGGGATTGTGGCATGGCCATGCCTCCCAGGCATGATTTCTTACTTCTTTCTCTGTGTCTCTGGAGATCACAGACGGCCTATAGCAAAAATCTCTTAAAAACAAACAAACAAACAAACAAAAAACCCTGAAAGAGAATCAAGATAAGTTTTCTGCTGGGTGATTAACTGAATAGTTATTAAGTGACACTTTGGCTAAAATCTTCTCTTATAAACAATATAGTACTCTGGAGAGGAGCTTGGACTAACTGTATAGTTGGAACTATGTCAATCAAAATTTACGTTCTCAACTCATCTAATAACACGAGTTTACTATGAGAATTGCCAAAACCAGTTTAACTATTCTGAAATTCACTTTCAAACTTAGTGACCTCTACATGCATTTCTTTTTAGTTTGTTTATTTCTTTTGTTGTTTTGTTTTGTTTTATTTATAGGGATTTTTGTTATAGGGCATGTGAGCTCCCCAGCATGACAGAGAGAGGGTCTCAGATTTGCATTCCAGTGTCACAGTGCGTACACCGGGTGCATCTGCTTATACTCATCATCGTGGTTGACTGGGGCTGGGGGGATCATGGCATGGACATCTAGTTAGGGATGCGTATTTCTCTCTCCCCTTTTCTCTCTCTTCTTCATGGAAAAGATGAGTAAGTGAATGTGGGGAAAATACGTTTTATTTATTTATTTATTTTTATTTTTTGGAGAGTTTTTTGCTATAGGGCGCGTGCACTTGCCAGACAGAGAGAGACAGAGAGACAGAAAGTGAGAAATCACCCCTGAGGGGAGATGGCCACGCCACAATCCCTTCTCCTCCATTCTCCTCTCAGGATCTTGGGCACACACGCACACATGCCCAGCATGAGTTTTAAGCCACCGGGTCCGGGACGCGAACCACAGTCAACTACATGGGAGTAGTTGACATAGCCATTACGCTAACTGCTGGTCCCAGGAAAATACATTTTAAAATAAATAAAATAAATGTAGTTTAAATCTAGATGCATAGTTAAGATGAATAAATAGTATGAAGTTGGTCTGTTCTAAGAAGGGTATATTGAAGCTTAAATCTAGAAAAGAAACAAGCTTTGCAAAAATATTAATAATAAACAAAAATATTTTTGAGATAAATATAGTCCCAGAAAAATAAAGAATAGGTATGATGATTACTGTGAATAAAATCATGATGAAGTACCTCTTTCTCTTTATCTGCTCTACTAGGGAAAGGATTGTCATATTGGGAAGAAAAGAATTTTAACAATGCAATGAGATTGTAACAGAATTATAGTAGAATTTTGTAAGAGAACAAAATGTTATATTCCAAAATGGGCTTCAATTTCTGGGCTGAATTTTCTCCCAGGATACAATGAGAAATTGCAGCTTCATCACTGAGCCATTATCAAGATCTTTAAAAAATATAGCTCTTCTAAAAGGTAATCAGAGACAGTGAGAAAGTTTGCTGTTGTTCCAAATTTGGAAAGAATAAAAAAAATGCTATAGACTGGCAACCTTAATGTCAATCTGTCACACAAAACTCTTAAACAAATATGATTTTGGAATGCTTAGAGAGTGAAAAATTGTTACTGTTAATAAGGCACTAACTACATAAGTGTTTTACCATTATTTTTAGGGTTTTTAATATGGCATGTGATACAGTCTTCTGTTGCAGACATGATAATACATACTAAAAACTGATTAGTGAACAAATCTAAATTTAAGTGCACTTTTCATTTTTTTTAATTGCCAGAGGGCATGTGCATTCACCAAGGAGGTGGGGGGAGACCTCACACCCGGTGTGATGTGGTCATGCCACAATCCCTTCTCCTCCCTTTCTCCATCATATTAGGATTTGGGGCACAGATGCACAATCACCAGTGTATTTTTTAAGCCGCTGGGGCTGCAATATTTGATGTGGGAACCAGTTCCCTTAACCACTAGCCTATAGGTCTGGCCCTGAGTGAATATGTTTACAATGGTATGATATCAGTATTCCCAGTATTCTACCTAAGGCTGTGTGCGTGTGTGTGTATAAAATTTATCTGGTTGATGACTTCAATGAGACATAAATACATTTTCTGGCAATTTGGCAAATTTATTGAATAAGCAAGCAGTCATTGTGATGACATAAAAACAGAAAGAAAATACATCAGAAAAATGGACTTGGGTTATGCTAAGCAGATCTAAGAAGATGACATTTAATGAAGTAAATATTTATAAAACATAAATACATAAACAAGCGTGTAAGCAAAATACAAAATGTATGTTTCCATATGGTTATACACATAAAATAATATACAAATGCCATATATTAATAAAATAACACATAAATAAATACATAAAATATATAATAAAGTACAAGTAAAATTTAAATACGTAAATACAAAATCTTTCCCATTAAGAATTGCAGGTTCAGGATAGATGGTCATGGCTAAGTAGTTCCCATGAGCAAGTTAATTTGATTTTATAGCTAGCATCAAAATTTAATAACTGTAAATATAAATAATGAGATGAAGCTGGGTCAACAAGTAATATTCTGAGCTACTCACATAAAATTCAAGAATCTAAGCCCAGGCTTGGTGGTACCCACTGAAAAGATGCTGTGCTCCCAAAGCTAGGACCACATGGGAGGCCTGGATTTGATTCTTTTATTCTTTTTTTTTTTTTTTTTTTGCCATAGGGTGCGTGCACTCGCCAGACAGACAGAGAGAGATAGAGAGACAGAAAGCGAGAAATCACCCCCCAGGGGAATGGCCACACCGCAATCCCTTCTCCTCCATTCTCCTCTCAGGATCTTGGGCATGCACGCACATGCGCCCAGCGTGAGTTTTAAGCCACCGGGTCCGGGATGCGAACCGCGGTCGACTACGTGGGAGTCCAGCGACATAGCCATTACGCTAACTGCTGGTCCCTGGATTTGATTCTTGATCCAACCTAAAGAGCAGGTGCAGTGGCATCTACCTGTAATCCTGGAGACTTTGGGAGTCTGAGGTAAAAGAACCCTGAGCTTGAGGCTGAGCTAGGCAGCCCAGCTAGACCTTACCTTAAAAAATGTAGGGCAGGGGGAACCAGCAGTTAGCGTAATGGCTATGTCGACCCCGGTTTGCGTCCTGGACCCCGTGGCTTAAAACTCGCACCAGGCGCGTGTGCGTGTGTGCTCAAGATCCCGAGAGGAGAATGGAGGAGAAGGGATTGCAGTGTGACCATCCCCCCTGGGGGATGATTTCTCACTTTCTGTCTCTCTGTCTCTCTCTGTCTGTCTGGCGAGCGCCCGCGCCCTATAGCGAAAACCTCTCCAAAAAATAAAAAAAAAAAAAGTAGGGCAGAGACCAGCAGATGGCATAATGGTTTTGTTGCTGAACTCCCACATAGTTGACCACAGTTCGAGTTCTAGACCCAGTGGCTTAAATTCACGTTGGACGCATGTGCATGGCTCCCTAAAATCCTGAGAGGAGAATGGAGAAGGGATTGCAGCATGGCCAACCCTCTGTGGTGTGAGATACCACTTTCTGTCTGTCTCTCTGGGGAGCGTGCATGCATTCAAACATCTTTCTCTCCAAAAAAAGGTGGGCTTGGTAGTATGTCTGTAACCCCAGCTGGAAGGCTGAGACAGGTTGATGTGACATGAAGACACTATCTTTGAAAAAAAATCAAAAAGCAAACTTATTTTTTTTCCTAATCCAATCATCTACATGTTAGAGGTCCATTGGATTTATACGTATGTTTCAGAGAGACACAACTATAGGGTATTTGGCAAACTTTAACATAAAGAAGACAAAGAAACAGAAGAATGTATGCTATTTGGTATAAAGTAAGTCTATATAAAAAATGATATACTTGAGAGACTTAAAAAATCACTGGATTTGTAAATGCTAAAGATTAGATAAATTCCTTTGCAGTTCTATAGAATAGAACAGAATAGGAGTAAGAGGAAAATTATGGTTCTATCTACCAGACAAGTTTTTGGGCAAAAGAAGATAAAGTTCACAGACAAGTCCCACAATGACTATGGCCAATAAATCTCTCAATACATGATAGACCTTACTATTGCTACTATTGCTGTTATGGTTATTACCCAGGGTGAAATTTCTCAGACGTTTCCTATCAATTCTTCTATTGATCTGAGAACAAATTCAATGCAAATCCAGGCTTCTTCCAGCAGTATGTGTGTGTGTATATATATGTGTGTGTGTGTGTATGTATGTATATATATATATATATATATATATATATATATATATATAAAATCTTCTTAGAACTGTATGTCAATAGGGGGCCAGCAGGTGGCATAGTGGTTAAGTGGACTGTGGACTGGACATGGTTTGAGTCCTGGACCTGGTGGTTTGCTTTCTCACTCCTCCCCCGCTCCCACACCGTGTCTAAGTAAAATTTAAAATAAATGAATGAATAAATAAAATGAAATAAATAATTATTTTTTAGGAAAAGAACTGTATGTCAATGAATTAGATGAATACAATTATCTAGAAAGCCAATAAGAACAAAATTTATAACTGTAAATATGGCAATCACAAAACTTTCCCCAATGATAGCTGGCCCAGGAGACATAGCCCCTTGTTAACTGGCCCATTAGAGATGAGAGCTAAGAAGTAGTTCATAGGTTTTCTTCATATGAGAAGAGCTGTTGTTATTTTCATTACTCTGAATGCCTGAATTTACTTCTGGGAGCTATTTTGGACACTTTAAAGTGTCATTTCTTCATTGAACTAAATGCTAAAGAACCCAGTGCAAGGAAAATTTGCCATGCTTAAATATGTAATCTAGAAATGTGACCCTGGTGAGTACATATTTCCAATGGAAAACATAGTTAAACTATCTTATATAATAATGAGTGATTATAATAGCTTAACCTTCCTGAAATAAATGCCTTGCAATAAAATGGTTTATGCATCATTCAATCTCCAATATATTTATTTGGTCATGATTTTTGTAATACTCAGGATACTTGCAATTTTTTTCTATATTTAAGGAAGTGAGCTATATACATATGAAAACACTTAAAAAGTTTTAGTGTAAGTGCTGCTGAAGCAAGCACCTCACTAATCGAAGTTTATGGCAAGTTTGATATATATCCAACTAATTATCTAAACTATATATAAACAAACTTTAAAAGACATTATCTTTCGATAGTGTGATTTGAGGGTCTTATTTAAGAAGTCTTTACCTACTCCCATGTCTCTCGGAGTTCCTACAGTGTTATCCACCAGTAGTTTTATAGCTCAAGGTCTTAGACTTAGATCTTTGATCGATTTTGAATTGATTTTTGTTAATGGTGAGAGATAGGGGTCCAGATTCATCTTCTTGCAGGTCTTGCTTACTTTTTAAGTGACTTCACAGTGGGACAGGTTGAAATTTCTGATGTGACTTTCTTTCTTTTTTTTATAAAGAGCATAGAGACTTGTTTTTGTTTTTCTTTATTCATGATAGAGCATGTACATGTGCACATGCGAGTGAAAGGGATGTATATATAGAGAGGACTACTCTCCACAGGTCTGGTCATGCCACAATCCCCTTCTAGTCCTTCAGCATGTCAGATTCTGGGCACTTGCAAGCCCAACATGCTTCAGGTTGACCTAGCCAAAGATTTGAATGATGTAATCTTCCTTAAGAGCTACTGGATTTGTAAATACCATGCAAAATGGGAACACTTCATGTGAAGTTTTTATAATAATCATTATATTAAATATGTGCAACATGAATTGATTATTGCCCTAGTACACAGAATTCTCTCAAATTACAAATAAAGGCCTATAATTTTACTTTGGAATAGCACCAGGGAGCAAAAGAAAACCTTAGATAAAAATGAGGTAAGTGTACTTGTTTTTAAAAAAACACAGACATATACATGTAAAAATAAAATTAGTGAAACACATATAATGGGGTGATATTTACACTATGCATTATGGACAATTTATTTACATACATATACTATTTATGTTGAATTAGTTTATAAAATAATTTGAAATATCTTTGCAATGGCTTTAGGGAATAGCTAGGCTGGATATATGATTAAAACCTTGAAATAGGGAACCAGCAGTTAGCGTAATGGCTATGTCGCTGGACTCTCACGTAGTCAACCGTGGTTCGCATCCTGGACTCGGTGGCTTAAAACTCACGCCGGGCGTGTGTGCGTGCGTGCCCAAGATCCCGAGAGGAGAATGGAGGAGAAGGGATTGCGGCGTGGCCATCCCCCCTGGGGGGTGATTTCTCGCTTTCTGTCTCTCTGTCTCTCTCTGTCTGTTTGGCAAGCACACGCGCCCTATAGCAAAAAGCTCTCCAAAAAAAAAAGACCTTGAAATAATGTGTTTCTAACTAAACATACTCACTGTTAGTCAATTAAAAAAATATTGTATGGGCACATAAATACAAGTTCAATCATATAACATAAGATAAAGCAATATTTATATCAACCAAAGAGATAAAATCTTAAAGAAAAGTATTAAGAAAATGATAAATAAAACTGAAGATTTGATTATAAATCATGTCCACAAAAATAAAAACTGCAAATAAATATTGATCCTGAAAGCTATTATTAGTCAACCATGGTTCAAGTCCCAGACCATGAAGCTTAAAACTCATGCTGGGCACATGTGCTTGCATGCCCAAGATTCTGTTTATTTACTTATTTCATGAGAGAGAGGCAGAGAGTCACACTGCAATCCTCCTCCAAGGCCTTTTCACTCAACTAGGATTACAGGTGCATGTGCACCTGGCATGTGCAAGTTGACCCAGGAACAGAACCCGTCTGTTCTGTTTGACTTACATCACTGCAGAGCATTGTGCTTCCACAACAGTGCCAGGTGAGCCATTTCTGAGATTGTTTTTATGTTACTATTGGGTTGGGGGAGATTTGAATTAGGATGATTACTATACAATAAAACTACAGACCACTAATGAAAGAAATTAAAGAACACATAAATAGAAACCAGCAGTTAGTGTAATGGCTATGTCGCTGGACTCCTATGTAGTCGATCACGATTTGCATCCCGGACCCAGTGGCTTAAAACTCACACCGGGCGCATGTACGTGCGTGCCCAAGATTCCGGGAGGAGAATGGAGGAGAAGGGATTGTGGCGTGGCCATCCCCCCTGGTGGGTGATTTCTCGCTTTCTGTCTCTCTCTGTCTGTCTGGCGAGTGCACGCGCCCTATAGCAAAAACCTCTTCCCCCCCAAAAAAAAGAACACATAAATAAATGGAAACATACTCCATGTTCATGTATTGGTAGACTTGATAACACTAAAATATCAATACTACCCAATGTGATCTACAGAGTCAATGTTATCCCTATCAAAATCCCAGTATCATCTTTTTGAAAAAAATAGTGAAAACCATCCTGAAATTCATAGGAAATCTTAAGGATCTCTGATTAGCTAAGACAATCTTGATAAGAATAAAGTGTAAGGACCCTCATTTCCTGATTTTAAAACATATTGCAAGGTTAAAATAATCAAAACAGGATGATATTGGCATAAAGATGGCCATCTAGACCAATAGAACAGAATATAAAGGCCATGGATAAAACCTTATATATATGTAAGTTCATCTTGATAAGAGGGAAGAGGAGGAAGGAAAAGAGGAGGAAGAAGGAAAGAAAGAAAGAGAGAAAAAAGAGAAAAAAAAGAAAGAAAAAAAATTTCCTTACAGTGTAATGCTAACTAACAAAGAAGTTCAAAAATTATTATTTTGAAACCATCAGAAGAGAAAAATGATTTAGGAAATATGCACTAATCGATTGTAAATCAAGGAGGGGAAGGGAATTAGATAAGCAGCAAGACGATTACACATTCTCAAAGCATCTCTCACACATGTTACTTACTAATTATAAAAGAGCTAACTGTAATAATCAACAGGAAAAGGAGACAAAACCTTGACCAACTGATCAAAATGAACATCACCAAGAAGAGGCAGATGGGCATTGTGTGCTGCCAGGTACGGTTTCCTGAGAAAGATACAACATCTGTTATGTAATTTGCTAGCCAAAAACACATAACCTAAATCTAACTAGGAGGAAACCTCTGAATAACCTAAACTGAACATCATTCTATAAAAAATGGCCTGAATGCTTCAAATGGCATCAGTATCTGACCAACAAGAAAACAAAGTAAGAATACAGAACTGTTCCAGATCGAAGAAACTTAACAGTCAGGACACCTAAATACGAAATGTGATCCTGGACTAGATTTTGTAGTAAGGGAAATTGCTGTAAAGATCATTATAGAATAAGGGGAGGAAAGTGGAATACGGAAAGTAGACAAGATAAATGTATCAATGTTAACTTTTCTAAATTTGATTACCATACTGGGATTATAGGATTTTTATTTTTCTTAGAAAATACACATTGAGTGACCAACAGATGGCATAATGGATACATTGCTGACTCCCACATAGTCAATGGGACCATGAAGCTTAAAACTCATGCTGGGTGCACGTGAGTGCATCCCCAACATCTCCTCTCCTGAGAGGATAATGGAGGAGAAGGGATTGCAGCATGGTCATTCCTCCCAAGGGAGTGATTTCTCGCTTTCTCTCTCTCTCTCTCTGTGTCTCCAGTGAGTGCATATGCCATATGGGAAAAAATCTCTCTCAAAAAAAAAAAAAAAAAAAGAATAAAAATTAAAAGAAAATACACGCTGAAATGTTTTTGTTAAGGAGTAAAGAGAAATTATAGTAATCTATGGTTACATAGTTTGTAAAAAGTGGGTGTATATATCTGTGTGTGTGTGGAGAAACAGATAATAAAATAAATGTGGCAAAATAAGAAAAAATTGATGAGAGTAAATAAAGGATATATTGATGTTTTTGCTTAGATTTTCAATATAAAAATTGTATGTCTGTATTTTTAATTATAAAAGAAACTATGTGAGAAAAAAATAGACAAACTGTAGGTCAAATTCTATGTATGGGTTGCCAGTTTGTGGCTTCTGCTTAAAATATTATTTGATTTACCTGAAATAGTTATGGACATCATTAAAATAAACAAACAAACCAAACCTCACCCATGTGCAGTGAAACTGAAGTTAATGAAAATAAACAGCTTTTAAGCTTTCCCACCTTAAGATATTCTATCTTCTAATGCCTTTGTATTATTTCTCTTAAAATTTAACCGGCATAATGGTTAAAGCACTGGACTCATACATGGCTGACCACAGTTCAAGTCCTGAACCTGGCAGCTAAAAGTTGGGTATGCACATGTGCGTGCATACCCGATGCATGTGCATGCCCAATGTCACAGAAGGAGAATAGAGGAGGAGGTGTGGCACGACTATCCCCCTGAGACTCGATTTCTCACTTTCCCTCTCGTTGTCTCTCCAGTGTGAGCACACACACTATGCAAAAACCTTAAAAAAAAAAAGTAATTTTGAAAGGATGGAAGGGGAAATTTCAAAACAATCCATTATTGTGTAGTAAGAATTTCAACTCCAAGTCAAAGACAGAAGATTTGGAAAGGGTTCTGAGAGTCAGATTATCCTGTTTTACCAAGAGTAGGACCATTTTTTCATCTCGTGGGTTGAAGAGTAAGGCATTATCTCATATGATAGTTTTCCAAATAATAAGCTTTAAGCTTAAATGCACTTTTAAAAATTTTGTTTTCCTAAACTGCTTCCTGTCATTAGAGTAAACATTTGTATATCTTCATTTCATCATGCTGCAGTTAGCATCCTCTGTTTTTTTTCCGTCAGTGCTGTGTACATAAGCCTTAAGTTCAATTTGCTGATAGACTATTGTTAAATGGCAGGAAAGGCCTCTGTTAAGAAAACTCATGTGGAGTTCATGATTGATATGTAGATGGTTTATTTACACCTGGCTGACCCATGGACCCACTGTGCCACTATGTAAGTGGATCATTTATATTCACTGGAATCTAGATCATGGGTAAAAAGATCGAGTTAAATTACGTAATCCCCAACATCTTTCCAGACTTAATAAACTCCATCACCTCATTCAGGAACTAATGTGTTTTCATTCTCTAATTGAGATTAGAAAGTAATCATTTATAACAGTGGTCTCATGGCTTATTTATTTACGTATCATTTCATTGTTAAGACAAGGTCTCCCTGTCGTGGTCCTCCCACCTCAGCCTCCCAAGTCTCTGAGAGTTCAGGCACATACCACTGTGCTCAGTTTTTAAGTTGGACCAGGAATCACACTGCCGCTTCCCATGTGGTCCTGGCTTGTGGAGCACAGAGTCTTAGCAGCATGTGCCACCACAGCTGAATCCCATGCTTGATTTTTTTGTTTTGTTTTTTTCAGGGTAATTTTATTTTTTTATTAATTTTTTGAGATGTTTCTTTTTTTTTCCTTCCCAAAGGGCACCTGCACTTGCAGAACAAGACAGTGAGAGGGAAAGTGAGAAATCACCTACGAAGATAGGCACACCACAATCTCTTTTCCTCCAGTCTCCTCCTTGGATGTTGGGCACACATGCACACACATCCGGCATGATTTGCAAGCCTCCAGTCCAAGACTTGAACCACTGTCAGCCATGTGGGAGTCCAGTGCTGTAACCATCCACTGGCCCCTCTATTAATTTTTTTAAATTGACAAAAATGATATATTTATGACATGCAACATGATGTCTTGATAGATATATACATTGCCGAATAGCTAAATCAAGCTAACTAACATATCTATTATATCACATTTTTATCATTTTTTGGTAGGGAGAACATTTAAAATATATGCTCTTAACAATTTTCAAGTATATGATACATTGTTGCTTACTATAGTTATCATGTAGTAATTACATATACTGCATGATAGTATCTACTGTATAATAGATTTCCTCACTGTTCCTCCTAACTGAAATTTTATATCCTTCTCCATGGTCCCATGTGATTTGACTGTATTTTCCACTGGGGAAAAAGTTGAGCATGTATCCCCAATACATTATATTAACTGACTAAAGATCTCTACGTGCTATTGCTTAATAGATAAGTTGAAAAACATATTTAAAAATAAACATTTAGGGATCCCATGTAGTCAACTACGGTTTGAGTCCCAGAGCTGATGGATTAAAGCTCACGCTGGGCACATGTGTGTGTGTACCCAAGATCCCAAGAGGAGAATGGAGGAGAAGGGATTGTGGTGTGACCATCCCCCGGGGGGTGATTTCTCACTTTCTGTCACTCTGTTTCTCTCTGTCTCTCCAGAAAGCGCATGTGCCCTATAGCAAATATCTCTCTCTTAAAAAAAAAAAAAAAAAAAAAAAAAAAAAAAAGACATTTAAAAAGAAACGGACAAAGCCAAACCCTGTTGCCTAGTGAATAAAGGAGTGAGATCTCACGTGGCTGACTGCATGGTTCAAATCCTGGCCCAGCCCCTTGAAAACAATACCAGGAGTGTGTGTGTGCATGTCCAAAGTACTGACGGGATAGAGAAACGAAGAAGGTACTGCAGCCTGACCAGGCCCCTTTGGTGCTTTCTTCCTTTCCCTCTCTCTCTGTCCCTCTCTATAGAACATATGCTTCCTCTGGCAAGTTTAAAACTAAAAATAAAACAGACAAAAATACATTATGAAGGGGACCCTAACACATTTTTTTAGTACACAAGAAGTCTGTTTGTCCTCTCTACCTTGAATTCCTCAGGTGTCATTTGAGGCCAGGCACAGCCTGTCCAGTTTGCCTCCCTCCCTTCTTTCCCCGGCTCTCTTCGCGCCTTCTCCAGTGCTGCTGCTCAGGCCGGCTCGCCAGCCCCGAGCAAGCCGTGCCCTGGCACACCTTCTTGTCCTCGCTCTTGCCTGCTCCTGTTTCCCTATGCAGGGGGAAACAAACATTACCTAGTCTTTCAGATCTTGACCCAAACTCACCTTTTTTGCGAATCCCTCCTCCCATTGAAGCTTATTTCCCTTTTTCTCAGAGCAAGTCAAGATTAAAGTAGAGTACAGTTCATCAAGCTAATTTACAGGACTTGTATTATGTGCATAAATTACATGAGTTTGTGAAATCCTTCACACGATTGTGGTCTCTGCAGACAAAAATTGTCTTATTTTTATCTTTGGCTGATTCCCAGCACCTTGTACATAATAAGGGCTCAGTAAAAGTTGACTGAGTTGGGGGACCAGCAGGTGGCATGGTGATTAAGGCTCTGGACACTCCCACATGGTCTACCATGGTTCAGGTTCCAGACCTGGTGGCTTGCTTTCTCATTTTCTCTCTCTCTCTCTCTCTCTCTCTCTCTCTCTCTCTCTCTCTCTCTCTCTCTCTCTCTTTTTCTGTCTCACCCTGGTCAAATTAAAATAAAGAAATGAATAAATAAAAGTAAAAATAATTATGAAAAAAGTTGACTGAGAGTTCCATGAGAGAGTAAGAGAGAGAAAAAGACAGAGAGACAGGCACCCCCAGCAGGATCTCCTAGTCTCAACCAGTCAGAATCATGGGCATGCACAGATGCACCAGTATGTATATTGAGACCTTGGGATGCAAACCCGGGACCTTTGCATGTCCAGCACTGTGGAGCTTTACCTTACCACTGTGTCAAAAAGTTCCTTGAATTCCTGAACTCTTCTTTCCAAAAGACCTTTATTTCTGGAAAAGTGAAGGCAATGATCCACTGCAATGCACATTACAAGTAAAACTAGCTCATAGGTATCTTATGTATGCGGAAGACTGTTATTAAGGATAACAAGTATGCTGAAATTTTTATTTTATTTTATTTTATTTTATTTTATTTTATTTTATTTTATTTTATTTTATTTGCCAGAGGATGCATACATTTTCTCTCCTGAGGAAAAGAGAAAATGAGAAAGTATCCCCCTACCACACATGCACATAAGGGATGGTCACACTGCAATCTCTTCTCCTCTTTTCTCCTTTTGGGGTTTTGGCATGCATTCACATGCACTTGACATGTTTTATTTTCAAGCCACTGGTCTGAAACCATGCAGTTAGCCATGTGGGATCCAGTTACCTTAACCACCATCCCATTGGCTGGCCTGTAAAATTGTCATTCTTGATCTCTTCTTTCAGCAGCATCTTCCAAAGTATTGTTTGAGAAATGCTGTATCTGTGTGGCATAGTATACACAATAAAATAAAATATAATTTAATACTTAAATATGGGGACCAGCAAATGTTTAATGGTTAAGTCACTGGATTCCCACATGGCCAACCACAGTTTGGGTCCCAGACCTAGTGGTTTCGAATTCACTCCGGGTGCATGTGCATGCGTACCCAAAGTCCCAAGAGGAGACTGGAGAAGAAGGGACTGTGGTGTGTGGCCATCCCCCAGGGGGGTAATTTCTTGCTTTTGGTCTGTCTGTCTCTCTGGTGAGTACTCATGCCCTATGGCAAAAATCTCTCTCTCTCTCTCTCAAAAATACACACACACACACACACACACACACACACACACACATATATATATATATATATATATATATATATATTTACCTGGATCAAACTAATGGGATATTTCAGAAATAAAGTATTACAACTAATCTATTTTTAAAAGCACTTTTAGCTTTTTTGGCTCACAGTGAGTTTGGTAGTGTCTCCTGTTACTGAGAGGGAACCAGATTAACCAGGAAGGGCGTGGTGAGTCAGCAACACAGAGTTCATAGTTCACAGAAACAGCTGTTTTGCCTCAAAAGTGTAAGAAACAGAGAAACCCCACATTCTGGATGATGTTGCACTGGGGCATACATCAGAAAAGAGGACTCGCTTTTGTGGTTACAATTTATAACTTTCTTGTATGTAAAAATAATCATAGGCCACTCCAGACACCAATATAGCACTTACTGGTTAACTGGGGATTAACCTAATAGTAAAAATAAGATTGATTACCACTAAAGCAGTGGACAGGCCAAGACAGGGTTTTTTAACCTCTTGTTTGCCAAGGACTTATTTAAGAACCTAAAGAAAAAAAAAAAATGAACTCTTTACAGAGATAAACTATGCTCCTGGAAAAAAACAAAACCAACAAAATATCCTCTGGAATATCAGGCTAAAGGGTCCCGAGGTCTCCCTTCTCTTGTATGTTTCTACGATTTTCATGCACTATTCATTATTTGTATGTGTTGCGCTTTTTTTTTTTTTTTTTTTTTTTTGAGAGGTTTTTTGCTATAGGGCGCGTGCGCTCGCCAGACAGACAGAGAGAGACAGAGAGATAGAAAGCGAGAAATCACCCCCCGGGGGGATGGTCACGCCGCAATCCCTTCTCCTCCATTCTCCTCTCGGGATCTTGGGCACGCACGTACACGCGCCCGGCGTGAGTTGTAAGCCACCGGATCCGAGACGCGAACCGCGGTCGACTACGTGGGAGTCCAGCGACATAGCCATTACGCTAACTGCTGGTTCCCCTGTGTTGCGCTTTTTCAAAATCACTTGGAAAACTGAAAAATTTCTTAGAACACTGAATATTCATAAAAGTCTCTAAAAGTATTTTAGACCAGAGATGCAGAAGCCTAAGAATCTGAATGTCCTGATGATTTTAGCAAAACTTTTTTTCCTTGGCATATATGAAAAGGACACCTTGAGTTACATATTTTTAAATTCCACAATACCCATTTTCATAATAAAATAACAAATGAATTAATAAGGATTCAATATGTACTGTTACAGAATTAGGGCTACTCCATACATGCTAACCCTGGGCCTCCTTAAGTCACCAGTTCTCAGCAAAAAATAATCACACGGGTTTTTAATTATATGGCAAACACTGAATGCTCATGGGAATAAGATATTTGAATACATATATTCTTTATTGCTTTTTATTAAACCTAGAGCAGCAAAAAATATGTGTATGAATGATGTTATGTTTCAAGAAACTCTTCTGAGCAACAATACATTTACTAGGCCAGCGCCATAGTCAAGTTGCTAAGGGATCTTGATCCCACATGACTGACCATCGCTTGAATCCTGGTCTCAGTAGCTTGAAAACCATGCTAAGTACCTGTGTATATATGCCCCTCATACCACCAGGATGGAGAAATGAGGAGAAGGGATTACAGTGCAACCGTGCCTTATAAGGGGCTGCTTTACAACCCTGTGGCAAGTTAAAAAAAAAAAAAAAAATTTACTAATGAATATAGTTTCCTAAAAAAAAGAAGAAGAAAAATTTCGCCCACAAAATCTAGCAAAAGGTTTACCAGCCTTAAGAATTCATTTAAGAAGGATATTAATAAGGAAGAAATATTTTTAAGCTTTTAGTCTTTGACCTCCAAAAAGGATGGCTGCTCTACAGAATCTTAAATCTCTGTAGGGTTCCGATTACTTCTCTTCCCTAAAGTAGACATTTTAGATTATTAACTTTTAAGTTACCCATTATAATCTTTAAAAAATTCAGCTGAGCATGTCCTGTAAAGAGAAGGGAATATTTCAGTCTGGTTTTAACAAGATCTGATTTAGAAAGCTACTCAAAAAACAAAAGGAATAAAAAGAATTTGAATACATAAAAATGCCTCCTCCTGAACCTAAAATATGCAGAAACTTGGACATCTCACTCCATTTCTCTGTCTTCATGTCTCCTTCGTGATGTGTTGAAGATGTCCTGAGTACAAAGTTGGTGTAAAGTCAGCCAAGGTCTTAAAGGGCAGGCTATTTCTTATTCTGTGTTTATTGGGACTTTGATCTTATCTCATCTGCTTATTCCAAACCAAGATTCTGTTGCCCCAGCAGCTACCCAGTTTGAAAGTGAGGAGAGCAACAGCGTTGTTTTTCTGGCAGACCATGACCGGGGGTAAGTGTGGGAATAAGGCAAGGCTCCCTGTAGAGGGCAGAATGAGTGAGCCACCAAAGGAATGATGCCTCAGATATCCTGTCCCCAAGAACTCTGGAGACTGTCAAACAAAATCTGATTGCACAATGAGGTAAAAAATAAATCACGGTAAGTGGCTGTTTATTACTATTTTATTCAAATGGTTTTAGTTGTAATGCCTCTTTAATCCTTCAGATTTTTCTGAATTAGGGGTGCAGACTTAAAACTGACATGCAGGTTTAGAATGCTATCTCTGGGAACCAGCAGTTAGGGTAATGGCTATGTCGCTGGACTCCCACGTAGTCGACCGCGGTTCGCGTCCCAGACCCGGTGGCTTAAAACTCACGCTGGGTGCGTGTGTGCGTGCCCAAGATCCCAGGAGGAGAATGGAGGAGAAGGGATTGCGGCGTGACCATCCCCCCTGGGGGGTGATTTCTCGCTTTCTGTCTCTCTGTCTCTCTCTGTCTGTCTGGCGAGCGCATGCGCCTTATAGCAAAAACCTCTACAAAAAAAAAAAAAAAGAATGGTATCTCTAAATATCACACGGAAACTATCAGAAGAGATATTCTGCCATTTACTCTTCCTCACAGGTGAACACTGGTTGATCCCAAAATAAACCTATCTCCCTTATTAGGCTGGACTCTAAGTACACCTATGGTGCTTATTTATTCATGGCCTAGTATCTGAGGATAACATGGTAAACACCCTGAGATGCCTTCATGATGCATACCTCTCTTCCTGAACCTCCACATTCACTTTGTCACCAAGATTTATTAATTCTACATTGGAAATGACTCTTGGGCCGGCCCCACAGCCTGGTGCTTAAGAAAGCTAAATTCCCCATTGCCTCCTACAGTTCAAATCCTTGGTTGACTAAACACTGTGGGTATGTGTGCATATGTGCTCCAAATCACCAAATGATGGAGAAACAGAAGGAAAGTGACTAGGATATGGTGTCTGTCTGTCTCTGTCTCTTTGTCTCTCTCTGTTAAGTGCACACGCCCTCTGTCAATTAAAAAAAAAAAAGAAAAGGACTCTTGTATATGTTTCTGTCTCTTTGTCTCTCTCTGTTCAGTGCACATGCCCTCTGTCAATTAAAAAAAGAAGAAAAGAAAGGACTGTTGTATAAGGTCCCTCTTCTACAATCTACTATGTCATTCTAATTCTCTTTTCTGAGTAGCCTGTTCATAAGCTGCCAAGATAATTATCCCAATAAACATAGGATAAATGTATTCTCTGCACACAGCTAAAGCCCAACACCTTGCCATGGTCAACAGGGCCCTTTGCAGTCTAACATCACCTACCTCTGTTGTCACCAATGTTTACTCCATTATCCCATACCACACACCTGGCAGTCGTCATTGTTCCTCCAACATCTCTCTCAGGCCTTTTGTATATATTATGGGAATAACTTCTCTCCGAAAAGACATTCCCTTGGTCTCCCCTCGGTTGCTGCAGAGTAATCTTTTAAGCATCAGTTCAAATGTCAAGCTCTTTGACCCATTTACTCCCCATTCCTAGCACACACAGATAGAGTATTGGCCCTGCCTTGTTCCTGCAGCATCTTGCTCGAGTGTGTCGCTAGTAGAGTACTTAACACGTTTTCCTGCCATGTTAAAATACAGAGCTGTCAAAAAACCATAATGAAAACAATATATGTAGTTTAAGGACCTTAACTGGCTTTATTTATAATTCTAGAATTGGGCGACACTTTATTCCAGAAAACAGAATAAGTGTTCCAAGGAGTTGGACAAGAGAGGTTGGTTTTATAGACTGAGAAGGGATGGGAAAAGCATAAATGAAATACAAAAGGCAGATTGATCATTTTATAGTTACTTTTCTCATAAGGCAGGGACAGAGAGACAGACTGTCTCTGTAAATCTACAGAAATAGTAGGAAATAAATGATTAGTTAACATTGGGTTGCTTGAGTTACTCCTTTTGTTTAAGAATTAAAACAGAGATCACTTTATTAACTGCCCATTTTAACTGGCATGTTTGGGAAACTAGACTGTTGTATCTCTCTTCTAATTTGTCTCAAGGTCAGATAGCAACTTAACTTTGACTTGGTAATACGGAGTCATGGGTGATTTTGCTTCGATTTGTAGTCTGTTCTGTTGGGACCTAATGCAGAACAGAGGCTTAGTCCAAAACAATGGCCTATAATTTTTTAATACAGATCAACTTCTAAATTGACTCTGCAACAAATTGTGGTTTGACCTCATTTAAATCAGTATACTTCCCTATACTTATTTTTTTTTCATCTGTAAAATGTTAATAAATATAGCTCCTGAACAGCATTGTAACAATATAATAAAGCATTAATGCATCAGCACAGTTTCTGACCATAATGAAAATTAACAAATAGAACATTATTAATAACAACTTTTAGTGGACTACCTGCTTATATATGTAAATACCTTAGAAGGCTTATTAAAATTCTTTGAAGTTAAGAACAATGGATATCTTTTTGCACCTTCTTTATCACACACATATATAAACTTAATTGTTTGCTTTCTCTCTTGAACATTTGAATGGGTTTTCTCTGTCATGATGTAATCCAGATGTAAGAGTCATTCTTAGCTTCCTGTCTCTGGAAAACATCACCAATCTGAAATGGATACACTAAAGTTCAGCTAAATCATGATAAGACGCAGGCCCCGACAGAGAACATACTTTCTAGCAACTATAGCAGTTAAGTGAGGTGCTGAAAATATTTATTCTATTTATAGTTCTTTTCTTTAAAAAAGGCCTGAAGTGTTCTTGGAGAAAGTGATACCACTGGGTAGGATGCACGTTCAAATGAACACATATATAGAAGGTACATTATTATGAAGTAGTCTAGCTGTTCAAATTACACTTGGTGTTAAATTATTTCCAATATTTTTTCTAGAATCCTTAAACCTTCCCCATTACCCCAAGAAGACTAAATTTATACAACTATTTCAAATACTGGACTGAGCAGAATATTGATAATAAACTTCTCCTTAAGATTTTATATTTTACATTATGCTCAGGCTCCTGAAGAAATAAGCCAGTTCAGGAACTTTGATTTCAACCTCTTAATGGTTATCCCAAAATGGTATAAATTATGTAATCTGATAAATAAAGGTTACAATCTCACTAATGGGGGCAGCCTTGTAGCACAGCAGTTAAATACTGTGCATAGGAAGCCAGATGGCACATGGCCTACAGTGGTTCAAGTCCTGGTCCTGGAAGTTTGAAACACACTGGGTACATTTGTGTGCATGCCCCCAAATTTGAAAGGATAGAGAAATGAAATAAAATGTATTATTGTAGCATGGCCATACCTCAATTGGAAGGTACTTTCTGTCTCTCTTTCTCTCTCTGGTGAGGGCACATGCCCTCTGACAGTTTAAAAAAAGAAAACTTAAAAAAATCACACTGATAAAAGCATAAGAACACAACACATCTTGAAGTTTTCCATTGATTTCTCTGCTGAAATATCATTTATTGGCATGGAAAAGCCCATTTTCTGCATCATCCAGGATTCTCCATAATGTTCAAAACTTGTATATGTATGTATAGATATATGTGTAAATATGTACAGACCCATGCAAACACACACACATGGCTTTTATTAATTAATCAAGCAACACTCATTCAAATTCTAGAGTTGACAAGATCATTGCTTTCTAAATGGGGAGATGTGATAATAACTAAAACGTAGTAAGTGTCCAGCACTATCGAAAACACTTTGCAAACACTCAAGCACGTTATACTCTGGTAAAGGTCATAACTGCCTATATTGTTTTCTGCAATAAGTTATGTTTCTGTTCTCATTCTGTGCAGTTCCTTTAACAACCACTGCCTCTTTGGACAATTTTCATGAGGAATACTTTAGGAACTGGTGGGATCTACCATTACATTCCTCAGAATACAGGGTTAAGGTGGATAACTAGAAATGAGTCAGGACTGATAAACGTTTCTAGAAATGAGGGCTCCTAGTGTCCATGAGATACTTGTGGCCAAGAAGGATACACTAAGATGCCCATCCACTGGAACCCTCGGTCCTGTAGTGCTAAACCAGGGGTGCTGCTTCTGGAGAGGGGAGATCTGAGCCATCATCTTCCCTCCACAGCTGACTAGCTGTGTGATGTTGGTCATGTCTCTCCACTAGGCTCAAATATCATGTGTAAATGTGAACTAATAATATCTGAAGGACAGAATATTAGTCTCTGATATCTTAAGTTCTCCAGTGGTTTTAAATTTAGGATTTCTTTTATTGCTTTGAAAATCAGAAAGTATACTAGAATTTTATTCAAAAAAGCAAATTTGGAAAATGTTATAGGCTTAGCACATCCATAATCTCACACTTCTGTTTCTGCATCTAATGCAATCAGCTTTTTTTTTTTTTTTTTTTGAGAAGTTTTTGCTATAGGGCACGTGCGCTCGCCAGGCAGACAGAGAGAGACAGAGAGATAGAAAGCGAGAAATCACCCCCCAAGGGCCGCAATCCCTTCTCCTCCATTCTCCTCTCGCTATCTTGGGCATGCACGCACACGCGCCCGGCGTGAGTTTAAGCCACCGGGTCTGGGACTCGAACCACAGTCGACTACATGAGAATCCAGCGACATAGCCATTAAGCTAACTGCTGGTCCTCAATTTTGTTTTTATGCTGTTCTCGTATCACTCCTAGAATATTCCTTTCACTCTTCTTCCTTTGAGCTCTTATCTTATTCATTCTTCCACATGACATTCTGTCTACCTACCAGTCCTCATGGGGTCATGGTATAGTCATCATCTTTGCAGACAACTAGTACTAATTACAGTCTGTCTTCTCTATTATATCTGATAGGCACTGTGTCATTATTCTAAAATGCATATTTTTCATATTTTAATACCTCTCAAATCAGGATTCATCTTAACAATCAATGACATACTGCAAATATAATTGACTGTGTTTTTATTTTTTGAGTGGGTGGAACAAAAAAATAACATATACTACAACCTATGGCATTTACAGTCAATGAAAATTAATCTTACTGGAATGTGAAACATCTTATTCACTAGTCAGATCCTGTCTGTATATTTTACCTCTTCAACTTACATATGAAGAAAC
Organism: Tupaia tana; assembly: GCA_026018925.1. NCBI lineage: Eukaryota > Metazoa > Chordata > Mammalia > Scandentia > Tupaiidae > Tupaia > Tupaia tana. The sequence continues at coordinate 41,013,458 of JAKSZU010000008.1, forward strand.
TTCAAAAAGTTAATTAAGGGAACCAGCAGTTAGCATAATGGCTATGTTGCTGGACTCCCATAGTCGACCGCGGTTCGCGTCCCGGACCCGGTGGCTTAAAACTCATGCCGGGCGCATGTGCGTGCGTGCCCAAGATCCCGAGAGGAGAATGGAGGAGAAGGGATTGTGGCGTGACCATCCCCCCTGGGGGTGATTTCTCACTTTCTGTCTCTATGTCTCTCTCTCTCTGTCTGGCGAGTGCACGCGCCCTATAGCGAAAAAACCTCTCCAAAAAAAAAAAAAAAAAATTAATTAAAAGTGGAATTAAGGGAAGCAGCAGACAATGTAATGGTTACATCACTGGATTCCCACATAGTTGATCGTAGTTTCAGCCCAGGACCTGGCAGCTTAAAAGTCATATGCCAGGTGTGCATGCGTGCGTGCCCAAAATCCCAAAGGAGAATGGAAGAGAAGGGATTGTGGCGTGGCCATCAACCCTGGGGGTGTTTTCTCTCTTTCTGTCTTTCTGTTTCTCTCTCTCTGGCAAACCCACATGCCCTATAGCAAAAATCACTCTTAAAAAATAAAAAAGTGGAATTAAGTATGAATTTATTTTGGCGAAAAAAATTGAAATTCATGAATAGATTTTCATAATATGCATTTCCATGAACTTTCAAAGACCATTTGTACAGAATATTTTTATATTTTTGTACCTGGCAACCACTCTAGTAGTATTAACCATGTTTTAGGAATTCATCAACAACTTTATTTACAACTATGAAAACATGATAACTTAAGAAACCAAAGATTTGGGACCAGTAGATGGTATAATGGTTACATTGCTGGTCTCCCGTGTAGTTGACCCTGGTTAGAGTCCCGGACCCAACAACTTAAAACTCATGCCAGGCATGTGTGTGTGTGTATGCCCAAGATCCTAAGAGGAGAATAGAGGAGAAGGGATTGTGGCCTGAGCATCCCCCAAGCCACAATCCCTCACTTTCTGTCTGTCTGTCTCTCTCTGTCTATCCTTCAAGGGTACATGCCCTATAGCAAAAATCTATCCAAAAAAATAAATAAATAAATAAATAACAACAAAGATTTTAGATATCTGAAGAGAGATAATTTAGCACAGTGTATTTATTGCTCTAGAGTTATGGACCAACATACTTTAAAGATGTCCAAATTTTTTTTAATTTTTTTCTTTATTTGTAATAGACCATATGCACCTGTACATAAAAGAAAGAGAGAGAAAGCACTACCCAATGGGGCCATATCATGCCTCAGCCTTTCTTCCAATTCTCCATCTGCTCAAGATTCTGGACATGTGACTTAAACTCCTGCCGGGTGCGTGTGCGTGCGAGCCCAAGATACTGAGAGGAGAATGGAGGAGAAGGAATTGCAGCGTGGCCATTCCCCTTGGGCAGGGGGGTGATTTCTCGTTTTCTGTCTCTCTGTCTCTCTCTGTCTTTCTGGAGAACACACGTCCTATATCAAAAACCTTTCCAAAGGAAAAAAAAAGTGACAAGTGAATTAGTGAAGTTGCGAGATACAATGTCAATATACAAAATCTGTAGCTTGTTGTACACCAACAATGAATGGACTGAGGCAGAACTGAAGAAAACAATTTCATTTACTATAGTGACAAACAAAATAAAGCAAAAACAACAATTAACAAAAATCAAGAAATAAATCTAACCCAAAAAGTGAAAGACCTTTACAATAAAAACTCTAAAAAACTGAAAATAGTCATGGAAAATACAAAAAATAAATGGAAAGACATCCCTTGTTCTTGGATCAAAAGAATAAGTATAAATAAAATGTCAATACTAACAAAGTTAATTTGGAAATTCAATGCAATTTTTATCAAATTATCAATGATATTCTTCACAGAAATAGGAAAAAAAAGTCATATAATTAGTTTGGAATAGTAAAAGACCCAGTATTGTGAAAGCAATACTGTGCAAAAAGAATTAAATTGGAGGCATCTGTTTACCTGACTTCAAACATATTACAAAGTTGTAATATCAAAATGGCCTGGTACTGACTTAAAATCAGACTTGTAGACCAGTTCAACAGAATAGAGGACCCAATCTATTTGCCCTTGTTTACATGTATTATTGTATCTGTTAAATATTTTTACCTGAGTTTTCCCCATTCCTCATCACCCATGCAGTCTCTGGTGTTTACAATTGCCCTCTCTTCTTCTGTGTCTTCTAATCTTTCCATTTCTGTCATAGAGTACATTGATTTGTGTTAAGTGGGAATCTATTGTGTTGACTTTTCATAGTCTGGTTTATTTCACTTAGCATTAAATCTTTCAGTCATCCACTTTGTATGAAATGAGAGAATCTCATTGCTCTTTATGGATAAATAGTATTTCATTGTGTATATGTGTCAGATTCTCTTAATCCAGTCATCAGTTGTTAGACACTTAGATTGATTTCATGTCTTAGTTACTGTGAATGATTCTGAGATAAGCATGAATGTTCATGTGTCTATCCAACAGAGCAATTTCCTGTTTTGTTTTGTTTTGGGGGGGGAGGGGTAAATACCCAGGAATGGGATGACTGGTCATATAATAGTTCTTTCTATAAATTTTTGAGTAAACTCAATATTTTCCACAGTGGCTTTGCTAGTTTACATTTCCACCAGCAATGCATGAGGATTCCCTTTTCTCACTCGCCAGCACTTGTTCTTTGCTTTTAGATTCTAGCCATTCTGCATGAGGCTAGGAAATACCTTACTGTATTTTTTAAGAAGCATTTATTTTAGTTTATTTTTATTATAATTATTATATTTAATTTGACCAGAGAGAGAAAGGAAAAATAAGAAAGCGAGTCGCTAGGTCTGGGACTCAAACCATGGTTGGCCTTGTGGGAATCCAGCGCCTTAACCACTGCACTACCTGCTGGCCCCTCAGTTTAGTTTTGATTTGCATTTTCTTTATGATAAAAGATTTTGAATGTACTTTTACATGTGCTTTGGCTATTCATAAGTCTTCTTTTGAAAATTGTCTGTTCAGATAAATTGTCCATTTTTTAACTAGTTTATTCAATTTTTGCAGATTGGCTGCTTGAGTTCCCTATATATTCTGTTTATCAATCCTTTATCTGAAGTATAGTTTGCAAATATTTTCTCCCATTCTATAGGCTATTTCTCTATTTTATTGTTTCCTTTGCTGTAAAGAAGCTTTTTTACTTGACATAATCCCATTTCTCTATTTTTGTAGTTATAGCCACTACTTAGTGACCTACCTTTTAATGAACACTTAGAATTAAGACCTGTTCTCTGCCATGAAGAATCACCTTCTTGTATGTGTGAGCCTTGGGAATCTTTTCTCAGTCTTTGTCTCAGGATTTTTTAAAAGAGGTTTTTGGCTTAAGATGCATGCACTCATTCGAGAGAGAGAGACAGTGAGAGGGAAAGTGAGAAATCACTCCACAGAAGGGTAGCCACACTGGTGGCCACTCCTCCACCCTTCTCTTGGGATCTTGGGCACACATGCACACACATCTGGCATGAGTTCCAGGCCACCAGGTCCAGGATTCAAACCAAGGTCGACCATGTGGGAGTACAACGACTTAACTGCTATGACATCTACTGGCCCCAATACAACAGAATTTTTAAAAAAGAGAGTATACACCCATATAATCTCAAAACAAAACAAAACAAACTGGTAATACAAAACAGAGGTGTACAACATGATGTAATATTCTTTGTTGAAGATGATGAATATAGTAATATTTTTTATTTGATTCCACCTACTGCATGTATATTTTTAAAAAATCACAATGTCCCTGACAAGGGTACACACACACAAAAAAAAAAAACTGTAAATAGGAAATTATAAAGTAAAATATTTTTATTTTTAAAAAGCAGTGTAAAAACATTTAATCTTGTGTATCTCTGTCTATCTCTGATGAGTGCATGCATCTCTGGTAATTAAAAAAATACATTTAATCCTTGCATTTGTAGCGCTGAAAGACGATTATTTTATTACATTACCATATGATTAAAACAATTAACTGAGAAACCTTATAACTTATTGTTTTCCTAAAATGTGCTTTGCTTCCTCCCATCACCACTGTTTCAGTCCATATTCTGCTGCTGTAGCATAATATCTAAGACTAGGTAACTTGTAAATACCAGATATTTATTTCTTAGGGTTCTAGGAAGTTCAAAGTTCAAAGATGCACATCTGGCAAGGATCTTCAAAGTAGAAGAGCAACAGAGCACATGATACAGGTAGAGAAAGTAGCGCGAATGAGAGAAGGGATCAAATTCATTCTTTTATAGCAATCTACTTCCATGATAACTGATCCACTCCTAAAATAATATTAATTCACTCATGAGGGAAGACCCCTCATAACTTAATTCACATTTTAAAGATCTTTACCTCTTAACATTGTTGGAGTGGGATTAGTTTTGCAATGGGAGCTACTGAAGCTATTACAACTACCAAATAATGTTTTCCTTGAATAAAATGTATGGGCAATATATATGTGAAAATGACATGTATATAATCACTTTTAAATGTGTTAAATGATGAATGCTCTCAGTAGAAAAATATAACAATCATGTTTCTTGAAGGTGATAATATAATTTTCAACTTGTCTTCATCCTGATAATTATTAATAATATGATAGTCCATCTTTACATCATTTGGGGGCGGAGTGGGTTATTCCAATTTTGTTGTCTCTCTTTATAACCTTGACACCTGATTCCACATTGGCAGGAAACATGAGATAAAATTCAGTCAAGCAAGTTTTCAATATAAGATGTAACTTAGTGGGAAATTAGTACTGCAATTAATAAGAGTGTCACATATTATATATTACTTGAAGAATTAGTGAACTAAGGTGAAGCAAGTACTATTTCTGTGGCATTAGACCTACTTGACCTACATATTCCAAATTCTTTCCTTCTTGTTTAATCATTTTGGAACCTTGGGCTATTTGCTCAATTTTGCTACACATTTATTTTTTAGCTATATAACAAAAAAAATCTATTAGTAGAATCTTTTGTAAAAATTCATGTAGTAATATTTTTTAAGAACAATCCCTGACATGTAATAGAAACATAATAAATGGAAGCCATAGCTATTGTTTTTATTATTTCAGTGCTCACTGTGATGTGGCTCTTAACACTTCTCACTGGTAATCAAAAGTTCATGGAGAGTTCACAGACAGCTCTATATTGTATTCACATTAGTGTTGCATGAGAAGCAGGTTAGTTTGCAATGGCATGTGATGAGTAGAAGAATAAGGGTCTTTCCCAAGTTACCCCAGAAACAGAATCAAATAGCTGAACAGGAAGGTCAGCTTTCAGAGGGGATGACCACTAGATCTACTGGTGAGAAAAGACTGTTGTACAGAAAAATAATATTTATGAGGTAGGTAGGACTAACAGGAACATTCAAAGTTCTGACAATCTTTTCCCTTACCATTCATCCCTTGAAATTAGGGAAAATTTATCTTCCTAAAATGAGAATTTATTCAATGTTAAAATCTGAGATTTCAAGAGAAAGAAAAACCTTCAAATCATATATCATCCCTCCTCCCATTGCCCACTGCTTCCAGTCCCGAGACAAATAGTGACCTACTCTCTGCTGCAATTGGTTGGTTCGCATTTTCTAGAATTTTATATAAATGGAATCATAATGTATGTACTATTTTTTTTAAAGAGAAGGACAGCCTACCCAGAGTCATTCCCCAACTGCTGCAAAATGCTCAAAATTCCACTTTCAGTACATTACCCTCTTTCAGTGTTCTTAATTTTGACTATGCCTCAAATCCCTCTAGGAATCTGATTGATTCTGAACCATCTGCCCAGGGGTGGAAAAAATGCAATAGTGTACATGCCCAGAAAATTTTACATATAATTTCAGGACTTTCAGTGGAAAAAAACTAGTTTTTCCTTAAAGCTTTTGTAGCTGTCAAATACATGGTCAGAATGAGAATCTCTATTTACCATATCAGATTTGAAAAGGCAAGAACACCAGGGCCTCACAGAGCTGGGCATTTATATTTTGTGTATTGATGAGAATAATTTATATTTCTCAGTAGATTTCTTTTTCTCCTCTTGTGTAAGGAACACTGAATACAATGGAATCAAATTTCATTTATTTTTTAAAAGAAAAGGTTCTTTTTTCCCCCTCCCATTTCTATGGCTAGTTTTGTGTGTCTGTGTTTTGAGGGGGGAGATATTCTTGTTTGTGTTTAACACAGAAGCCAGCCTTGAATTAATTTTGGCTTTCTAAAATTCTGAGCTTTTAAATAATGTTTTTCTACTCAGAATTTTTTTTCTCATTGAAAGAAAAACTATAAAAAATTGAGAAAACAATTCATTTTCAATAGGTGAATTATCACACACAGCCTTATATAACAAAACTACTTCAACATATTTCTTAAAGGACAATTTAGCTATGGTTTAGGTCTTTGACTTCAGGAACACTACTTACAGCAATTGTCCAGAAGTATAATTTAGAGAAATAATATTAATGTGATATTAATATATGTATATCCATATTTATATATTATATATATAATGTGTGCATATAATAGTTATACATGTATATCATTATATATAGTCATATGAAAAATATTTTGTGTATTTTATATATCTATGATATAAAATTACATAAATAAAATAAATGTATTTCTCCAACCATTTGCAGAAATAAATTATTCTGAAAAATGATATCCATATCCATGTTCAAAAAAACTCATCAAATTAAAATACTCTTTGAGGCCAGCTCAGTGACACAGTGATAGTGTACTACTCAAGAGAAGCTGGATCTCACATGGCAACTATGGTTCAAATTCCCGAGCTGGCCAGCCTGAAACATGCTGGGCACAGCACAAGTACCAGTGAACAAATAGGCTGGAGGAATGGGGTCATGGTGACCAGATACTACAAAGGGTGCTCCTCTCTCTCTCTCTGTCACACACATACATACACATACACACATACACACATGTTCACATGCTCTATCATGAATAAATAAAAATTTTAAATATATATATATATACACATATATATACTACTTGATATATTTCAAAATATTTCTCTGAAAGAGAAGTCATTTCATATGTAAACAATTATTTGTCTTCCTTTTAACAATAAATATTGCAACACTTTTTATCAAAGGAACAAATACAAAGACAAGACATTGCTTTGAAGAGAAGATGGATGGATTCTCCAGCAAACAACAACTTGAGGTATAATTTCCTAAAATTCAAATATCTTAAAAAGACAATGAAAGAAAGAAATTCAACGCTTGGGGAGGGGGGTTGAGTTTAATGCCAGTTTCGATCTCAATTATTAATGAGATGTTAACGGAAAGTGTATGTTTATATCTAGTAATAAGTTAGGATTCAAAAACTTTTAGAAGATATACTATGAAGTTTTTAATAAATAAAAAGTTGAGTGGAGGATAATAAATGACTATCTGAAAGAATCACTTCTTTTTTAAGGCAGCTATGAAAATGATATAGTGGACCCCTCCCCTGGGAAGTTGCACATAATAATTATGAGTGTAACCTTGGGTATGTTCATTTAACTTCCTGGGCCTCAACTTGCCTACTTATAAAATGTATGGGAAGAACCAGATCAGTCTGAGATTTTTTTCTGTCTATAATGACCTGTTCCTTAATTCCTATTAGCTAAGGAATACTCACAGTCCAGGACATAAACACATGTAAAGTCTTAGCTCTGATAGTTTTTTAAAAAATAAAAATAATTGGAGTTAAGTAGAAATTATAGGTGTATTCATTAAATGGACATTATTGGGACTCAATATATAAAAGGCACCAAGCATCACTTCTAATCAATTTTAAATATTTACATAAAAACCACACAATTGTAGATTAAGAATCATTTTTATCAGACTAAAATGTTCTGATTAATGATTTTATAATATTTTAAAGGTATATTTTATTTATAATTATTATTTTTTAATTTGACCAGGGAGACAGAGTGAGAAATCAAGCCATCAGGTCTGGGACTTGAATCACGGTCAGCCATGTGGGAGTTCATCGCCTTAACCACCACACCACCTGCTGACCCCAATTTCATAACCTTTTGCTTGTCAAATATTTTATTCAACTCAGTTAACAAATTTTATATTCTCTAGGCAAATATTACTGGGTAATGGAAAAACATCCCCTAATAGCATATAGCTGCAAAAAGAAGAGCTATCATGATAGGCAGTTAGGTAGGTAGGTAGGTATAAATAATCCACAAAATGGAAAGTGTAGTGAGGGATAGCTATCTTTATCAGGGGAAAAAATAAAGACAAGCTTATGAATAACCTGATAGCATTGATTACTAAGATAATTATGGGTGCTTTAAAATGGTATGAGACTTGTATTCAGAGTACAGATGCCTTTCATTTCACCAGAGCATTTTTTCCCCAAGAGCACATTGTCATATTGAGACAATCTGAAATCAATATTCTTATTTCTACTCCAAGCTAGTCTTATTTTCCAGTTCCTTTCCTGTTCTTTGCAGCCCACGTTGGATAAGTCAAGCCGAGTAGGAGGTAAGGGAAGAATACTCATGCCAATATGGCTCTTTGAGTCATCACCTGCCAATCAGCTCCTCTGAGCACTGAAACAGCGAGTCAGATCCTCACCTTGCCATTCAGAGTTCTCAAAATCTGAAGGGAAATAGCAGGTTTAGTCTAATCTTTTCCTAATGTGGAGTTACTGAATTGACATCATCACACTCTTTCCATAAAGTAGCAATTGTACCATTAGTTAGTAAATATTTTTCTTCAAATAGCTCAAAATTTTCTCAAAAACAATTTTTTTAAATTTCTTTAGTCATGATAGAGTGCATGTGCACACACATGAGAGTGAGAGAGAGAGAGATGAGCACCCTCCACAGGGTCTGGTCATAGCATGATTCTCTTCCTACAATCCTCTAGCTGATTGGATCTTGAGATTTGTACTCACACTCAATGTGTTTTCAGGCTGACTGGGTTAGGATTCAAACCACAGTTACCATGTGAGATTCCACTTCTCTTGAGCAACTGTTACCACACATTATTACTGTGACATGGAGCTAGCCCTATTCAAATAATTTTTAAGGAATCAGCAGATGGTGTAATGGTTACATCACATGACTCCCACAATAGTTCACCACAGTTTAAGTATTGGACCCAGTGGTTTAAACTCAAGCCAGGCGTGTGTGCGTGCATGCCCACCATCTCAAGAGGAGAATAGAGGAGAAGGGATTGTGGCATGGTCATCCCTCCTGCGGGGAGATTTCTTGATTTCTGTCTGGCTCTGTCTCTCTAGAGAGTGCATACACTATAGCAACATCTCTATATAAAAATAAATAAAATAATAATTTTTATGTAAATGGTATTTTGATAACTGGTTTAATTTTTCAAAAACAGAAGTTAAATGTAAAAATACATACAATAAATGTAAGATAATATTATTCAATTTCCACTAAATGTTAATATTCACTGTGTGCCAGGCAGACTAACTGGTTTTCTAGATTAGTGTTTGGTCAGGAAAAATTAATTACACTTAGAAATTAAAGTGCAAACAAATTGCAACTGTTTCTATACTTAAAGAATATATTGTCTGTTTGTTCAAGTGTCTTACATGGACCCACAGAAGCCTCAGCAAGCCCTTAGGACTAACGATATCCTTGTAGCTCCCATGCATGCGGAAACCCTGAATGCTGACATCAGCTAGAAAGGACAGAAAATAAAGATGACGCAGCTTGGATGTGTATGCCTTAGGAACTTAAAAAAAAAATCATGTTTTTATTTAATGTATATTTGTAATTATTATTCAAAAGCACTTGTAGTAACTTGGTGATTGACCCATAAAGGTCAGTAATTCAATGCTTGGTACAGGGGCTATGTTTCTTGTATAATCAGCTTTTCTCCTTTCTTCAGTCTAAAAAGTCAGATGCAGCAGTTTAGGCTGCAATACGGATAAATGCCTGGGGAAGTTTGATAAAAATAAGAGTGTAGGGCCGCCAAACAAATTAAATAACAATCTTTGGAGAGGAGGACCAGACATTAGTGCTTTTATTGGTGATTCAAGTGTACCACAGTTATTTTAGGTTGTAAAGTCCTACACATGAGAAACAACATATTGCAGGGACTTAAAACAAGAAACTGCTATTCATGTGACACCTGGGAAGAAAGTGTGTGTGTGTGTGTGTGTGTGTGTGTGTGTGTATTATATACTATATTACAGTCATGTACCACATAAAGACATTTTAGCCAATAATGGACCACATTTATGATGATTGTCGTATAATATTGCAGTAGGCTATACCATATAGCCTAGGTGTATAATATTCTATCCTCTCTAGTTTTGTGTAAGTACATTTTATGATGTTTGTACAATGACGAAATCACCTAATAATGCATTTCTCAGAACATATCCCCAGCATTAAATAAAACAACTATATATGTTATATATGAAAGTGTACATATATATATATGTGTATATATATACACACACACACACACACACACACACATATACATACACATATTTAAAAAATATATACCAAAGGCTTGGCCAAATTCTCTATAATAAATTTTGCATAGATTTATATTCCAGTCTTTTAAAAGAAAACAAATAAAATTACTGATGTAGAAAGCAAAAACAAAATTAATTTTACTCAAAAAATAGTTTCAAAAGGCCAACTTACACTTCTAAAAGATTTATTCTTAATATTTAATTCTGACACAGGCTGAGCAGTGATGGGGGTAAAATGCAATGCAATGATCTAAATGGAAGATCTCAGGACACATCCAGAGACCTCCCTGAGTATGCCAGGCATGCATGTGCTTATGATCCAGGGCTGGCTAAGGCTGAGAGTGAATCATGATGCCAAGATTCTGTTGAGGCACTGTCTCTCTGTCTCTGTGTTTCTCTTACTCAAGGATAAAATAAATAAACTTTAAAAAAGTTCATTCTGGGAGCCAGCATGTGGTGTGGTGGGTAAGGCACTGGACTCCCACATGGCCAGCCACATTCTAGTCCTAGACCTGGCAACTTGAAAATCATGCCAGGCATATGTGTGTACATGCCCAAACTCCCAGGAGGAGAATGGAGGGGAAGTGATTGCATTGAGGTCACCCTGCTGGGGCTGATTTTTTACTTTTTTTTCCACTGTATTTTTTTCACTCCTGTAAGTGCACATACCCTATGGCAAAAGCTAAAAAGAAAAAAAAAATCTGGGAAGACTACTAGATATTGCATTAGTTTTGTGTCATAAATAGGAATTTAATTAAGTAGCAATCTGGTATATATTCAGGATCTTTCTATAATAACAAATTATTTTCTTTGTATATATTAAATTTAGTAGGGGACCAGCAGGTGACATGGTGGTTAAGGTGCTGGACACTCCCACATGGCCGACCACAGTTCAAGTCCTGGACCTGGTGGCTTGCTTTCTCACTTTCTCTCTCTCTCTCTGTACCTCTTTCTGGTCAAATTAAAATAAATGAATGAATAAATAATTCAAATTAATTAATTAATTAATTAATTAATTTAGTAGCCTGGATCCAAATGTTGTTGAGCTCTTGCAATAATAATTAAGTAATGTATTTTAATAGTAATACACATCTCTTAGAGTTGATGACAATAGTTCTCTTTATGCTATACTGGCTTCCGAACTGGAAACATATACATATATTTGGCTAGAATGTTTACAAGTCTCTGGAAGAATTCGTGGTGTTTTCTAATAGAAGAGAAAGATGGGAGGTTAGCATCTACTGAATGTCTGCTATGTGTCAGACATTATATCAAGCACACTGTCTCATTGAATCCTCAGCTCAGGGTTGAGCAAACTATGACAAATGTGCCCAATCATCTGTTTGTAAATAAAGTTTTACTGGTACATTGTCATATCTATTCATTTACCTGTCATACATGACTTTCTTGCTACAAAAAGAAGTGTATTAATTGTAGCAGAGACTACATAGACTGAAAAGCTGAAAATGTTTACCATCTGGCCCTTTATAGAGAAAAAGTTTCCTTGGGGCTGACTTTATAACACAATGGTTAAGGGGGAGCTGTATCTCATGTGGCTGGCCAAGATTCAAATCCTAGCCCTGGTAGATTGAAATGCATGTAGGTGTGCCCCAAATCCTGATAGGGTGGCAATAGGGAGTAAAATGGAATATAGCATGACCATACTTCATTGGGGGATGCTTTAGCTCTTTCTCTCTCACACAAATATATGAACTCTCTGGCAATAAGAAAAAAAAAAAAAAATTGCTAATTCTACTATAGAACAGGAAAAATGTTGCCAACTTCACTATAGAACATTTATAATTATCTGAGGATTTTTTTGTTTGTTTCCTTTGTTTTTTTTTTTTTATTTGATTTTTGTTTTAAGATAAAGAAACCAAAGATCAACTCAAGAGCTCTGAGCAACAATTTCTCTCCAGAAGCTATTTGTTGACCTAAAACATAGCCTCAAGAAGTAAACTAATGGAGAGGCTAATTATTAAACAAATACTACATCCAACTTGAATATTATTTTTGTAGTTTTGAAACAATAGACATTTTCTCTTATGCTCAGATATCACATGAGCTACTTATTGCTTTTTGCATGAAGTTAATCTATCATTAGAAATGATCAGATTTGTATAAATGGATCATAAATGACAGCTATGAAGATAACATTCATATTTAATCTCAAAATACTCCATTATTTGATGTGTTTAAATATCAAAGGACAAGATTTATGCTAAGCAAAATAAAATGTTAAACCTTATTTATTTAAATTGAGAGTGTGTGCTCATCAGAGAGAAAAAGAGGGAGAAGATGGGGTGTAGCCATGCTGCAATCTCTTCTTCATCTCTGTGTTCCATCAGAATTTGGTGCATGCGCACACACACACACACACGCACACACACACACACACGTGGGATATTTTTCAAGCCTGAGGCCAGAATTTGAACTGCAGTTAGCCATGTGGAATGAGCTTCCTTAGCCACTAGAGGAGAGGGTTGACACTAAACTTAAGTGAATTAAAGGGACATTTTTCCTGCCCCTGGTGTTTCCTTCCATGGGGAGAGAATTCCACTAGAATACCTAGCCCTGACCTGTCTCTGGCTTTCTCTTTCCTCACCTGGGACAAGGGACTCAATCAGATTAGTGAGTTTAGGAGACTAAAGGCAGAGCCCAGCTCTCTCTTTTCCTCCTTCCTTTCTCAATGATCCTCCCATGGAACTTACCTATTGCTCTCTGCTTTAGTTTAGTGCTCTCCTGACTGTGTGGGTACAGCTGTTTAGTTCCAGGGTCCAGCATTAGGATACTCACTTGTCTTTAGATATAATCAATATAGATATATCTCCTAATATCTACTTTATCAGTAATAAATGTTATATTTTATCTCCAAGAGTTTTTATTCCTTACTTATCTCTCAATTTATTCCAAATTCAACCCAGGTATAAGGTACTTTTTTACTGGCTCTTCTAAAGCATCTGAGGTTGTGTTCTCTGGATAGGAGCCTGAGAAAGCAAATGATGCACGGCAAAGTTTTCAGTGAACCATGTGATTTGTGGCCTTGGACTCGATCGCGAGAGTAGGGAGTGCTGACTCTGGTGGTTTGTAGAGGCTTCTCATGGGAGCAAGAGACTTTTTTGTAGCTGTGCAGTTGACTTACTATAGCAACCATGTGACAGTGGTAGGTCTTTGATGCAGACCTTGGGACCTTGATCATGTTGGACCACTGCAGCTTCTAGCAGCTTTGTTCACAGGTGAGTGACTCTATGTATAGAGACAGGCCTGTCCTAATTCTAACAAAAATAGGATATAGGCTTCAGAGAAGGCTCAGATTTTAGGGATCTTGCTCAATGCTGCCCATGGCGATGATCACAGCAGATATTGGCTGCATGGGTCTCACCAACCATGCAGTGAACTCAGGATGCAAGTTGCTGCACCTCAGCCTTGAATTCTGCTGGTGCCTGCCAGCCTGGTATTTCTACCTAAGCAAAATGAAATTAGAACATCTAGGTATTTTGGTGACATTTTCATGTACTGCTTCTAACTGCAAGACAATGAGTTTACAATGTACTAGAGCACTAGAGATGTTCGAGCTCAGTGATCAGTGAGCCTTTCCAGTAAACAGCAAGAGAGTACATAGTTTAGGCTTTGTAGACCATTCAGTGTGTGTCTCAAGTGTTCAGCTCTGCTGTTGTACCATAGCAGCGGTAGACAACACGAGCATGGCTGTGTTCCAGTAACTTTGTTTATAAAATCCAGTGTAGGCTTTGATTTGCTGACCTCAGTTCTAGCTATGGCTAGCTGGACAGTACTGAACTGTCTGTCCCGAATTTTATTTTATTTATGTGGGGGATACTCAAGAAGCTAAAATTGAAGGAATTTTTATTTTGTTTTTATGTTTAAAAGGGTGATCTTTGAGTTAATGAAGCTTACTCTCACTCAGGAATGAATCCCACAGGCACAGGTTTCAGGTTTGCTCTGTATAATTGGCTCCATATGAAGGAGAGATGTATGTTTAGAGGCAGATTTTTTAAAGCTAAAGTAATTCCATAAAAAAGTAGGAGAAACAACCTTTGTGATTTATGCCTGAAAACACCTGCTCCTTAGAGTGTACAATTCCAAGTTACTAGATAGATCCCCCAATCAGTTAGAGATAGTGTGTCAGAACCACAGGTTCAATGGGGAAATGGAGAACAGGAAGCTTTCAGTAGACAGAATGGTAAAGAAACCTTCTTCAATAAGGCTTGATGCTGTCACCATTACTAACTTTTAGTTTGCAAAAAAGCAACAATGGCTAACATTCTATTCTCCAAAAGAAAATAATGTGTAAGTGAAGTTACACCCAAGATGCACTAAGCATATGGAGTCGAAATCAACATTTTTCTAGGGATCCTCTCGCAAATGAGTTTACCTAAGTCATAGGTCTAGGGTCACTGTCTTGGAGTGACCAGCACCATGGCAAAGGAAAAGTTATAGGTTTTGCTGCCTATCCTCTCACTCAGGTGCCCTGAGTATCAGTTAAGATCTTTGACAACTTGGGTATACTGAATTTCCACTAGGTCCTGGGAATACATCTTTAACACTGGCCCAGGGTCCTAGAGAAAAAACTGTTTTCTAAATTTGGTGGACGGGGGGACAGTTCTCAGATAATCTTCTGGGACTCAAGTGAAGCATGAGAGACTTGGCTTGAGACAGATTTGGCTGCAGCTGCTGGAGTCACAGTGCTCCTCGGGCCCCAAGAACCATCTGGCTTGGAGAACAGGAAGCTGGTTGATGATAAATTTTGGGCTTTAATTCCTGTTAAATTAGGCCACAAAGGCAAGAAGAGTTGATTATAGACTTGAATGATTATGAAGTTAGAATTTTAGGAATTTAATCTTTGGATTTTGATTCTCCCTGGGATTTGATAACAGGATGGGGTCTCATATTCAAATATGGGGAAACTTACTACTATCATTTTATTGTTATATTTGAGGATTGTTCTCAGTTATTTGCCCAATGAGTTTAAAAAAATAAAAACTGGGACTGACTGTTAGAAGGAGAGACTTCTACTACCTGTTTTATTTTTTTCTCATGTGAATGCAATTTACTTTTTATAAACTTCCTACTCTCTCTGATTTAATCTGATTGGTGAAATTCAAAGGAAAACTTAGACAGGTTAATTGAATTTCTCTTGTCCTTTTTAGGGGTAAAGTTTATTTCTTTTTTTCCATGAGCAAGAGAGAGAGAGGAAGAGCATCTTTTTTTTTTTTTTTTTTTTTTTTTTTTTTGTTTTTTTGGAGAGGTTTTTGCTATAGGGCATGTGTGCTCGCAAGAAAGACTGAGAGAGACAGAGAGACAGAAAGCAAGAAATCACCCCCCAGGGGGGGATGGCCATGCCGAAATCCCTTCTCCTCCAATCTCCTCTCGGGATCTTGGGCACACGTGCACATGCACCCGGCGTGAGTTTAAGCCACAGGGTCTGGGACTCGAACCGCCGTCGACTACATGGGAGTCCAGTGACATAGCCGTTATGCTAACTGCTGGTCCCAGGAAGAGCATCTTCAACAGGGTCTTGATGCCTCTATCCATCCTACCTTCAGCCAGCCCTGAATTATAAGCATGTGTACTCAGGTAAATCTTGGGATGCAAACCTGGAACCTTCCCATGTGTGTCAGACTCGCAGAGTATCATGCTTTACCACTGCACCATCATCTAGTCCCTCATCTCCTCTTTCTCTTGAGCATAAGCTTCCCACATAAGTCGTGCATTCTGCTCAGCAACATTATACTATAAGCTGTAGAGAGTCGATCTTTGTCCCTAAATAGGAATGCCGTCCCAGTTCTGCCCTTCCCATGCCTTGATAGATTATATGACCTGACTAGTGTTCCTGGGATTCCTGGAGCAGAATTATAAGGTGAAAATTGTCTTTTGACTACTGCTGTTAAGCATTTGACAATCAGTGTGAATGTGTAAAAGGCTGTGCTATTCTGTCAAGAAGTATTTGTCAGTCAATCTTTTTAGAGAATCGTGCAAGGAAGTCAGAGATGGAGGCTAGTCATGAGAAAGGCATGATAAGTTTTATTGGAATAAATTAAAGTTGAGGTCTAGTGAAAAAATCCTATAGCTGAGAGATGAAAAGTGAAAGTATGATTTAAGGTCATCTGCATAAGAGATATGGATACCTCCAGGGGAACATGGAAATAGTTTCAAAACATCAAAAATGTGCACAGAATTATCCACCAAGCAGTGCCAACAACTTTGTGAAAGGGTGAGAAAAAAGCATCAGTGAAGCAGTTCCAGATGATTTAAACAGAGGGAGATTGTAACATTTCAATAAAAAAAAAAAAAGTCCAGAAGAAATCAGCAGTATAAAACGCTGTGAGGTCAATAAAGAGAATGGATTGATAATATGTCACAATCACATGGGAGTCTTTTAAAACAATCATGTGGTAATCCTTAAGAATGGTACATAGAAATGTTTTCAGGATCATGGGGGGGGGGGGGGGGAATGTAGTTTTTCATTCAGATTGGGAGATACCAGAAGATACCTGAAGACAGAGGGAATTTCCTAGTAGTAAGTGGAAGTGTTTAGTGTGTGTTTATATCTTTTATTTATTTTTTTTTTAGGGTTTTTCCATAGGGCATGTGCACTTACTGGAGAGAGAAAGAGAAAAATAGTGAGAGGGAAAATGAGAAATCACTCCTGGGGAAATGGCCACACCACAATTTCTTCTCCTCCATTCTCCTCATGGGATTTTAGACATGTACACACATGTGCCTATCATGATTTTCAAGCCACCGCATCTAGGACTTGAACCATGGTTGGCCATGTGGGAGTCTAGCTTCTTAACACTATGCTACCTGCTGACCCCACTTTAACTATTCTTAATAAACCTTCAGAGAAATTGTTCTTAGTAATAACTGGAGAGCTTTCCAGACCAGTTGTACTTAATGAGTGGTTGTGTTCACTACTCATTTCCAAATATTGGGAGTTTTGGAAACACGTCTGAAGGGATTATAACCCTTACCACAGTTATTCAGTCCAGGCATATAGAGTGTAAACCTCAGAATAGATGTTGACCATCCAGATAGCCACAGGAAACAACCACTATTAATGAGCCACAGTGCTTTGCAGGATCTCTGAAAACATCCGTATTTCTGCACTATTTATTCAGTTCCTCATTAGTTTAGGTAATACTGTTTGCAGCGCAGGACACAATCTTAACATATTCATGAGGCAATAGTCTCACAAGTCCTAGAAGCAAAGCACTATTTTTGCCATTGTACTAAGATTTAAAGTGTTCCTGTTTCCCGAGTATCCATGTATTCAACTCTATTGGAACAGCTCCAGTTTATGCCCATTGTTCTGATGTGATGGGTGGTTCCCCCTCTTACTCTCCTAAGCATCCTTGTTTGGATGATGAATCATATGGCTCTACTCTTACCTCTTACTTTGCCAGTTCAAGATTCACTCAGTTCAGTGTTCTAACATATATGTTTGTCATGGTATTTACACTCAGAGACAACAAAATAAATACTACATATAGATAAAAATGTGTGGGTTTATCAGAGCATTAGAGCTTATTGCTTATCATCCTCCAAGACAAATGAACAGAATGAATGAAAATAGAGGAAATTAGAAAATAATAGAAACTACAGGTCAGCTGCAGTAATGTAGCAATAACATAATGCTGAAGTCACATGGGAATGTCATGGGTTTCTGTCCTGGGGTCTCCCTGTTCATGCTAATACATGCATGTCTATGACCCTGCCTGGCTTAGGCTGAAGGTGGATCATGTATGAATATCCTGTTGGGAATGCCTGATTTTCCCTTGTCTCTCTTTCTCTGCCTCTGTATCTCTCCCTTGTAGACAAAATAAATAAACTTTTAAAAAGAAGAAAGAAGCTACAGAGATGGGGCAGAGGCCAGAAAACTGAAGTATATGAAGAAACAAAAGAAAGAAGAACTATAAAAATTGAGATGAAGAATAACCCTTACCAACGGATTACCTTTAAAATTCTTTTCCTTAAAACATCGACTGCCTGCTGTAAGCACTCTGAGATTTACCTACAAATCCTCACTAGACCGCAGTTTAAGGCGTTCGGCTTCAATCTCCATGTGTGAAATCATCTCTCTCTAATCTCAGCAACTTGAGCTCCTTTTTCTCATTTATTTGGTTGTCAGTGAAATCATGACACATTTTTGCATAAAATAAAAAACAACAGAAAAATACCTCATGACTTTCCCAGGAACCTAATATTACTTTCATATGACTACATTGCTCATGAGATGGCAACAAGGTTCCCTAGGTTCTCTTGCCTTTTCAAGTGGAACTTTTCCACTGGGAGCAACGTTCTGCAGTCTAGTATGATTACTGAATCTCCTGACTATGAGTTACCTACATTGGAGAATCCGAAATCTGGTGTGTCACCTTAAACTAAAACCTTATGTTGTTCAGTTCTCTGGGTAGCAAGGTCCAGGAAATAATGCTTTATAGAAGTCTTTCTTTCATGAAGGATGTGTAGTACACACTCGGCACTTGAACTCTGCTCCATTATTTATTTTTTGCGTGATCTTCTCAAGGCCACTAATGACCCAGTCCATGTTGCTAAGTGCAGTGGTCAGTTCCCGGTTCTCATCTTCTTAACCTGCCAGTTGCTTTTCACAGTTTATGTGGCATGCACATGTCATACACACATGTACATGCACGTACACTCACTCACTCCTCTTTCTCATAAGAAGTCCTACATTGTGCTTCATCCATGTATTAGTTTCCTGCTACTTCACAGATTACTCCTCTCACTCTTCTTTGCTGGTTTCTTCAATTTACTAGACCTTTACCTTTGGAAGACATACAGGGCTCATTTCTTAGATCTCGACTTTTTTGGTATTAAAACTTATTCCCTAGGTGATACCATACAGTCTATGCAGACAAGACTCAGACTTATATCTCCAACCTGCACTTTTCCCTCAGTGCCTGGCTCCTACATCTAACCTTCTTCTTGATGTACCTACTTGACTATCTAAAAGGCATCTTAAGCTTTACATGACTGTGGTTGAACTTCATCATCCCACCCAAGCGTCCTTGTCCCTCATCCTTTGCTCAGACAGAAAACATCAGAAACTTTGAAATTTCTCTTTTCTACACTTAATCTACCCCCAAAAAAATCCTTTTATATATACATTTAAAACGTGTCCAGAGTTCAATCACTTCCTACCCACCCCCAGTTTGTTACAAACCACCATCATCTATCATGTGGATATTGCAGTAGCCTCCTCAATGAGCTCTCTGTTTCCACCTTTTCCTTCCTTCTCTTTAGTTACCACACAGCAGCCAAAGTGATGCTGTTAAGATAATATTCACATATGCCTCTTATCTGAAGGAAAAAAAGAAGAAAAGAAAAACTAAACCAACAAAAAGCCCTCTAATGACTTTCCAGCTCAGAGCAGAAGCCTGTATCTTCTTAAAACCAAGACCCTGCATGACCTGGTTCTCCAGTTGCTCTGTGACTTTGTCTTCTGGCCCTCAAGCTCCCCATCTCTAGCCATTTGACTTCCCAGATTTTCCTTCAATGTGCTAGGCACACTTTGTACTCAGGTTCTTTGCACTTGTTATTTTCTCTGCCTAGAATGTTCTGCATCCTTTCTCACATAGCCTCAGGGCTCACTCCCTTACTTCCTTGGATCTTTACTCAAAAGCTTCCTTCCTACTGCAGCCTTTCCTTGCCTTCCCACCTATAACTCTCTGCTCCCATTTTTCATTTCCTTGCTCTATGTCTTATCCTTAGCATATTCTCCTCATCACTACCCACTTTATCTACAATTGGCTTCTGTTGTTTATTGTCCTCTCCAAACAGCCAAGTAGAATATAAGCCCCATGATGGCAGTAATATTTTGTAGATTTGAGGTTTTTTTTGTATGTTAGTCTGTCTTTTTGTTAGGTGTAGTGCTGAAATTCCAAATTCAGAGTCTGACATACAGCAGGCATTCAATTAATATCTTCTGACAAATGATTGTGTAGATGCCTATTTCCTCTGTAGAACACTTTAGCCCAGCACAATGCCCTACGTATAGAATGATATCTGGGGCTTTGCACAAAAGCGGGGGCAGTTAATCATTTAGCAAAGCAGAATTGTTCTTATCTTCCCAACTTTGCAAGAACAATGCATCATGGTTTCAAGACTATCCCTACTGGCAATAGGGGCCCACTGCAATGATGGGATTTGGCTGTAAGAAATCTACGGTAGACATGTCAGCACAATTTTACATGAATTTCCACAGATTATTCTCAGTAGAAATGTTGCCAACAACATAAGTCTCACCCATGTCCTCTGAAAACCTACTGCATCTAAAAGTATCTGAAATACCAGACATTCATGAAAAAGCTGCTTTATGAAGTCTTGGGAGCCAAATATACATATGAAATTCATATCAAATGTCAGGCAGGGTATTTGTATCATCATCTCTGCCAAACCCACATTTACCCTGTGGCTCACATCCCATATACTTGACAATCTCACTCAGGAACAAAGGAGCCCACTTCATGTCAATGGTAGGTGCCAGCATTACATTTTCTATAACCTCCAAACCAGAGCTCCTTTTACAGAATTTTTCACCTTTTCTCCAGAGGTCCTCTTCTTTCCTTGACTACATTTCTACAATATGTATTAGCATATTTATATATGAAAAGGAAAAAAGGCATATTTTCATTATCTTACTAATAGAAGATAAAAGTTGGGAGGCACAGAGATCATTTAAAAAGTCAGTAAATATTACAGAAGATATTAATTAAAAAAACAAGTTAAATATGTAATATAGAGAAATACCTTGCATATTTACATGGGAAAAATTGTGCTTTCAATTTTTCACTAATATGTGATATGAATTTGAGAGGCATAGAAAAAGAAATGGGGAAAGAAAGTAAATATTAATACAAAAAGCAGCAAGATAAATATATCACAAGGAGATATACTTTCTTCCCCTGATGCTTTCAGATTGCTCTTTGTCACACTCTTCACACACGGGGAAAAGCAAACTCATCCTTCTTTATATTTGATTCAGTCATGAAATCATGCCAGTATTTCTCAGAAAGGCTGCCTTCTTTGATCCAATAGAAAAGAGACTTGCAAACCTATAATTCTCAACAAATAAGGAAGAAATTGATTTGGATGCCATTTCTACAGTGACTCACTAAATCTTCAAAGAGAATTTTATTTAATGAGGCTTCTAAATTTTCAATAACATTTCCAAAATATTTCTGTTTTGAGAGTCTTCCAGGCTTTCAAAATATGTCAGCCCCTCCCGATAACACCACAAAGTATTTATTCATGTCATTGTTTATAAGCGAGGTATCAGAATGGTAGGTAAGTGAGGTAAGGTACCCCTAATCAGACAACATTAGAAGGCCAGGATGGATTTAAGCTGAAGTCCTTCTGACCAGGCCCACCTCCCTGAGCAAGTAGCTCTGTACCAGCTCTTCAATGATTATGGACTGCCCATTCAAGGCTGGGCTGGTGCTTAAGTTGCTGCAAGTTCAGGCCTTACTTCTTACTTTCATCTCTCTAAGCATTTTTGAAGCTGTAATTACCAAAATGTAAGCAGTATTCCTGCAACACTGATGCCCTGTTAAGCAAGTTCAAAGAGTCTGTTTCACTTAGAACTTTGGAGCATTTTTAATATGCTTGTACACACCATGTATCCCCAAGAAAGGGAGACAGTAATTCTCTAAAATTATTTAGCACAAAACTCTTTAAATGTGTGTGTATGTGTGTGTTTGGAGAAAAGCGATTAGGGAAAGTGAAAGATACTTGTTACAATCTCAAGAGACAGTAATGTTCCACAATTTTTTTAAGAGAGATTTTTGCTATAGGGCACATGCACTCACCAGTGAGACAGAGAGACAGAAAACAAGAAATTACCCCCCAGAAGACCAAAATCCTTTCTCCTCCATTATCTTCTTGGGATTTTTGGCATGCTCACACAGGAGCCTGGCATGAGTTGTTTTTTTTTTTTCTTTTTTCTTTTCTTTTCTTTTTCTTTTTTCTTTTTTCTTTTTTTTTTTTTTTGGAGAGATTTTCGCTATAGAGCGTGTGCGCTTGCCAGACAGAGAGAGACATTAGAGACAGAAAGCGAGAAATCACCCCCCAGGGGGGATTGTCACACCGCAATCCCTTCTCCTCCATTCTCCTCTCGGGATCTTGGGCATGTACGCACACGCGCCCGGCGTGAGTTTTAAGCCACTGGGTCCAGGACTCAAACTGAGGTCACTACGTGGGAATCCAGCAACATCAGCATTATAACATTTACTGTCGCCCAATTTTTTTTAATGTGATATGTACATTTTAACTTGAGAAAAGATTTCTGTGACTCAGGACTTTCTTTTATTCCCCTTTCCACAATACTGTTTTGTTGTAATAATAACTTGACCATTTAAAATGAAGA
This sequence comes from Tupaia tana, assembly GCA_026018925.1. Taxonomy (NCBI): domain Eukaryota; kingdom Metazoa; phylum Chordata; class Mammalia; order Scandentia; family Tupaiidae; genus Tupaia; species Tupaia tana. The sequence continues at coordinate 41,036,357 of JAKSZU010000008.1, forward strand.
CAGTAAATGGTTTTATTATTAAGAAGAAGTTCTGGGGACCAGCAGTTAGCGTAATGGCTATGTCGCTGGACTCCCACATAGTCGACGGCGGTTCGGTCCCGTACCCGGTGGCTTAAACTCACGCCAGGCGCATGTGCGTGCATGCCCAAGATCCCAAGAGGAGAATGGAGAAGGGATTGCGGTGTGACCATCCCCCCTGGGGGGTGATTTCCTGCTTTCTGTCTCTCTGTCTCTCTCTGTCTGTCTGGCAAGCGCACGCGCCTTATAGCAAAAACCTCTCCAAAAAAAAAAAAAAAAAAGTTCTGCATTTTTCACCTAATTTTTTTTTTTTTTAATTTGACTTCCTTTATTGCCCAGGCTGGTAGTAGTGATAGGGGTAAAGAAAGGCTGGAGAGGGAACCAGCAGTTAGCGTAATGGCTATGTCGCTGGACTCCCACGTCAGTCGACTGCGGTTTGCGTCCCGGATCCGGTGGCTTAAAACTCACGCTGGGCGTGTGTGCGTGCGTGCCCAAGATCCCGAGAGGAGAATGGAGGAGAAGGGATTGCGGCGTGACCATCCCCTCTGGGGGGTGATTTCTTGCTTTCTGTCTCTCTGTCTCTCTGTGTCTGTCTGGCGAGCTCACGCGCCCTATGGCAAAAACCTCTCCAAAAAAAAAAAAAAAAAAAGAAAGGCTGGAGAGAGGTGAGATAAGATGAAAAAAATTTAAAGTAGTCTCAAATGTGAGATGTATAAGTTGAAAAAATTTATACCCAAAGCAAAGTCATTTATTCCTGCTAGATATTCCTTCCATCGCTGGGGCTAACAAGATGATAAAATTCTAACACTTTACCCTTCTATTACTTATGATTTCCTGTATCACATTTGATTGTTTCTGCTGTTAAAAATCAATCATTGAACCCCGTGATGCAAAATAGCTTCAAGAGAAAATGACTTTAACGGTCCAAACACTTCCCCGCTGGAAGTGCAACTGAAAAAACTGCCTTCTAGTGATCCTTCATCAGGCTTTTGGATCCAAGGGAAGATACAGACATCGACATTTATCTTTCTTGTCAACAATGCTTAGACTCTCCCGCCAGGAAATTTCAGCTCTACAAACTGCAAGCACCCGAGAAGTCTCTAAATGTCACTCCTGGAAAGAATCTTGAAGACATTAACACTTTTTAATTTGATTTCGTTTCAAAAACAAAGTCAGGGTTATAATTAGATTTAACCTTTGGGGGGAAAAAAAAACAACTCCTGTAAAGAAACTGAGGTAAGAGTGCTACGTGCAGAGAGGTGCCGGGGACTCAGAACATTCCATAAGGAAACTTTGAAATTCAGTTTAAGTAAAGGGCAGGGCTTTACACGTATTTATATTATGATAAAATACACTGTTATTACATCTGGAGCAAGGCACTGCCAGTTTGCTGAGAAAGTTTACTGGTGAGTCAAGTATGTTTAAGATCGGGTGTAGTAGGAGCCAAGTTCTCCTTATTTTACTATCGCTCCTGTAGCATCTCGTGTTAACTTTGAATTGAAATTTGAATTTTGGTGGACAGTTGGTCTTCATGCCAACTTAATAGACAAATTGGTAGTATTGTTGAAGGGTAAAATATGACGTTTTTTAAATTAAGGTTTGGAAATGCCAAGGCAGGAGAGGTCAGTAGGAAAGGGCTTAGTGAAGGACAAAAGTTAGATCACGTGCTGAAGCGTTAATCAGAGTGCTATGGAAAACCAGGAAGTAGTCATTGACCAAAACCCCAGTATTTACTCTAGACTCTCTTCTAAAGGGGAGAATTTTAGGTTGTTCAAGATGAATCTTTTGGAATAACTCAAAGCCCTAACAGATGGAATGTTTGCCACTTTTGCAGTGTCATTTCAGGCATGGCTGGAAATCCATATTGAACTTTCACTTCGAAGGCTGCAGGGGAATCATTTCACAGTTCAGTGCAGTTGGGGAGCTAGCCGGAGCACAGCGTTTGCTTTGAACCAGCATGACAAGATCCGCTTTGACTGCCAAGAAACCAGAGCTGGCAGAAATTCTCCTAGTGCTCTAAGCCAACTCTGTTCAAGTCCCATTCCATCCTAAAAGGATCTACTTAACAAAATTTTGCTTCATTTGCTATGTTTATTTGCATGAATCCTCTCCTAATTAAAATAATAAAATAGGCTTTTGAATCGAATAGAGCAGGGTTTGAACTCCTATTCTGCCAGCTACAAGCTGAGTGTTCTCAGGCATATCATATATCTTCCCTGGGCCTTCATTTCTTTACTGGTAAAGTAGAGGTAACAATGTTATAATTGAAAGGATTTCAAAGAGGAAAAGCATATGTAAGATGCACTTGGTAGAATACATAGTTCTAGTAGATACTACATAAATGCTTGTTCAACTTTGAAAGCTTTATACTATTTGATCTCATTAGGGAAGCAGACAACTAGAATGCAGTTAAGTGTTTCTCATCTATAACTATTGGCTAGATGATAGAACTATTAAAGTTATTGCTAAAAACATCATTTTTCAGGCCAGTCGATGGTATGATGGTCAAGGTGGCTAGATCCCACATGGTCAACTATGCTATTCAGGTTCTGGACCCATACTGAATTGAATCCATCATTACATATGCTAACATTGTTACTGTGGTAGAACTCTTAAAAGGGGGGTAGCTCAGCCCTGACAAATGCTTAGATCTGGAATTGACCCATAACCCACTGACTGAAACCAGTCTTATAACCCCACCTCAATATAAAAGAACAGTCTGGGAAGTGTCATTCTCCCTGTCGCCTTAGTGTAGAGGGGAATCATAATTGGCGAATAGTTAGGATTCCACCACATTCTTCAATTGGTTGCTTTAAGAACTTTCCCTACTTATGCTAATATAAGCAAAACTGCAATTATTTGGAGAAAAGAAAAGAGGACTATTTTCTCCTGAAACCTGAAGGATAAGAATTCCTAAGCAAGGAAGGCAGCAATGTGCAAGAAAATGGCCTTTATGTATTGCTTTATTTTCATACCAATTACAAATTACATAAAAGAAGACAGAATTGCAATTGAGCTCTAGATTCTTTTTTGTTTCCATTTTCTTTTTTTTAAATATTCATTTAATTTTATTATTATTATTCTTAAATTTGTTATAGAGCACGTGCCATCACCAGAAAGAGACAGAAAAAGAGAGAAGAAAAGTAAGAAAGCAAACTGCCGGGTCCAGGACTCAGACTATGGGTGACCATATAGGAGTCCAGCACCTTAACCACCATGCCTCCTGCTGGCTCAGAACTCTAGATTCATAAGACTCATAAAAAACAGAAACAGAAGAAATCTTAAAGTCATCTTGGATAATGATCTTATCTAAAACAAAATGAGAATGAGTGCTCAAAATTTCATCCATGAAATAGCCTTTTATTTCCTATTTCAATAGGAAATAAAATATAAATTCTCTATTAGGTCTCATTTTGTGTTACCAAAAAGGTATATTATTTCCTATAGACTTAAACTGCTTACAATGGATAAATAGTTATCTGTTATCTGAAACTGTTAAGGAAATTAACTCTTCTTTAAAAAAATATTTTATTATTTATTTTTATTTTGTTTTATAAATTTGACCAGAGAGACACAGAGAGAAAGGGAAAGTGAGAAAATAAGCCACCAGGTCCAGGACTCGAACCGTGTTTGGCAATGTGGGAGTCCAGCGCCTTAACCACCACACCACCTGCCAGCCCCAAGGAAATTCACTCTTCAATGAATATTGTTGTGCTGGTGGTTTGGGATACTTACTTTGTTTCCCAAGAATGATTCATCTATTCCTGCAATCTGACTAGTTATCACCCAACTATAAAGGCGATAGTGTGCAAAAAAAGAAAAAATCTTAGTGTGTAACACTGATGTATGCATATTTTCTTTGGACTTAGTCTTTATTGTTCATCCACAAAATATAAAAAATTCCTTCACGAAATTTACTTCAGAATTGTTTATACACGACTGATACACCTGTGTCAAAGAACGATTTGAAAAACTTGAGTTCGAACTTACATAAACTCTTCTTTTTCCTTTTCATAGCAATGAAATACAAACATGCTTTTCTGATTTTGCTTTTTCTTCTGATTCAATCTTCATAATCACTTGCAAAATTGATGCTAAAACGCACCTGAAGTCTACTCTGCTAAAGATCATTCAAATTCCCTCCTTTTCACTCCCCATTAACTGATGACTATTGATACACATTTCAAAGTTTAGATGGTGAGATTTTTCACTTTGCCAATGCTTCTCTTCAACACTGGAGTCATTAAGCAGAGGGTGACAGCCATCCCCTGCTGACAGATAGAACATTCTCCTTTTTCTTGTTCAGTAATTATAATGTTGCAGGCTATTCATAAAACTACTTTCCATACTGATTTTTGAAAATGCTTTTTGTACATATAAAAAAATCATATAAAAGAGTCCTATCCAACTGCATAATTGCCATCCAGAGCTAGCAGTCCTCCATCACAGACCAAAGTTTTTATCCCTTTCACACCTGGTAGGAACAACTGTGAAGACAACTGGTGCCACCATGGTAGTGACCTTCATAGCTTGTCCTACCCCAAATCTGCCAAATCACTATATCGCCAATTTGGAAGTCTATTAACTGAAATTAGATGCAAATTTTATTTATACTTGCACACATTTTTTTTTTCCTGTAGAGAAGGCTAATAATTCTCATCAGCTGCTTAATATGATCATGACTCCCCACATTTTCTAAGGTCACAGCATTATTAGGTTTCCATTATAGGGCACACAGCCATCTAGAGCTCAGTAAGTGCCTGTGAGGGCCTTGGAGAGACAGTCCCAGGTAGGACAGGAAATCCCATCTGGCAGGTGAATGTTGCATGCAGGTTATAGGTCCCCCACTATAGATAATACACAGAAACTTCCACATGAGCTAAGGACTTCCTAGCAGTTCAGATGACACAGGAAGAAAGAAATCAGGAGCTGGTGTTTACATGGCAGATCTGACAGAAAGTCAGCATTAGGGGCATTGCGCACAGCTGAGAGCAGAGGGCAGGCCCTGGACTCTGAGCCTCAGGAAGCCATGCAAGAAAAACAGTGGAATGGAAGACTATCCCCATGCCCTAGTAAGTTTTACACACACAAAAGAAGTCGCAAATACAGGAACTGAAACTAGTTTCTAGTCATCAGAATTAGAATACAAGTTAGAAGTTATAACTGGAACTAAAGTATAGCTGATGCTGCTCAATCACCATTAAAAAACATGTTCTTGGACCAGCAGGTGACATGGTGGTTAAGGCGCTAGACTCTCACATGGCTGACCATGGTTTGAGTTCCAGACCTGACAGCATGCTTTCTCTCTTCCCCTCTCTCTCTTTCTCTGTTTCTCTCTGGTGATCGTAAGTGCCCTGTAGGAAATTGGAAAATGATGATAATGATTAATAAAATTAAGTAAATAATTCTAAAAAATATTTCATCTTTTTTTTAATTGTCAGAGTACATGCATACCTGCCAAAGAGAGAGAGAGAGAGAGAGAGAGAGAGAGAGAGAGAGAGAGAGAGAAAGCACACTAATAACCTGTGATCACACGAAGGTCCCCTCTTTTCCATTTCTCCATCCTTTCAGAAGGTATGTTTTTTAAGCCATAGGTCTGCATTCAAACTGTGGTCAGCCCTGGGGGATTTACTCCTTTAACCATTAGGTTATGGGTCTGCCATAAAAACCATTTTCTTCTTCCAGTGTAATATAACTACAGTTGAGTATATAGGTATATAGGTATAGATATTTATGTGTATTCAAATATATATATACATAAGTATGTATATATCTAAATTATAAAATATATTAGAATATTTATGATCCATATGTACATATTTGTTTACATTTATGTGTATTCAAAAAATATGAAATCCTTATTAAGATTCTATTTGAGTCAACCACTTGCTCAATTCAGGAGGCAGAAAAATGAAAAAGAAATGATTCTTTAGCCAGCTAGGGTGACATACTATGACACAGTGCTCTTCTGCAATGATGCACCCACATGGGAAGTTCCCAGATTCTCATCCCAAGGTCTCCCTGTGCATGTTAGGTGTGCATAGGTGCCCATTATCTGGTCTGGCTGAGGCTGGGGGTGAATTACAGCATGAAAACCCTGTTAGTGGTGTCCCCTCACCCTTTTTTTTCCCTCTCTCCCTTTGTCTTGCTCTTAGATAAAAATAAATTCAAACAAACAAAAAATAAAGAAGATGATTCTTACACTGTAAGTGCTCAAAAGCTGTTAGGATAAAGACAGTTATGCAAAAGATTATAAAATGACGAATTATATTATAGGTACCCAAGGTATTGGAGTTGAGAGGAAGGAGTGCTTAAATCTCCCCATGAACTCAGAAGCAAACTCTCCTAAGTATGACGCTTAGTTGCCAGGTACAAATCCTCTCCGGGGCAATGCTGTGCTTGCTGATGAACAGCCAGTGCTCTTTACTATGAGTTGAAGTGTGCAGTGGCCAGAGGTCAGGCACATGCTAATGAGGTCTAAGTAATAATTCTGCATTTGTGATCTGAATTTCTGAAGCTAACTCAAACTCTAGCCTTAGGGGCTCCCTGAACAAGCTGCAAGAGCTACAGTACTTCCTAAACCTAACTCCTGGCCCTAACCGTAACACAAACCGAAACCGTAACCCTAACCATCGATTTAGGTTCAGAAGCAGGGTCGGGGTAAGGATTGGGCTTAGGGTTCGGGTTTGGGCGACGGTTTTGGTTAGTGTTACGGTTAGGGCCAGGAGTTAGGGTTAGGTTGAGTGGTTAGGGCTAGGGTTAGAGTTCAGGTTCTGATGACAGGAGGGTGAGTGTTAGAGTTAAATTTAGGTTTAGGGCAAGGGGTAGGGGTGAGGGTTAGGGTTAGGGTTTGAATCCGGAATAGGCTTCAGTCTGGGCAAAGGGTGACCGTTAGGTTTAGGGGTTAGGGTTAGGGTTGGGCAATAGGGTCAGAGTTAGGGGGAGAGTTATGATAGGGTTAGGGTAAGGGTTAGATTGAGGGTTAGGGTTAGGGGTGAGTGTTAGGGTCAGGGTTGGGGTTTGGGTTAGGGTTTGAGTCAGGGTCACGGTTCTGGGTGAGGTTTAGTGTTAGGGGCCAAGGTCAGGGTTACAGTTCGGGTGATGGTAGGGTGAGGGTTATGGTTAGATTTAGGGTCAGGGCGAGGGTTAGGGGTGAGGGTTAGGGTTAGTTTTCGGGTTAGGTTGATGGTTTTGGTTAGCATTACCGTTAGGGTTAGGTGTTAGGGTTCAGTTTCGGCATGAGGCTTAGGGTTAGGGTTAGGCTTTCGGTAGGGTTACGGTTAGGGTTCGATTTAGGTTCAGGAGCAGGGTGAGGGGTGAGGATTAAGCTTAGGGATCGGGTTGGGCGACGGTTTCGGTTAGTGTTATGATTAGGGCCAGGAGTTAGGGTTAGGTTGAGTGGTTAGGGCTAGGGTTAGAGTTTGGGTTCTAGTGACAGGAGCGTGAGTGTTAGGGTTAAATTTAGGTTTAGGGCGAGGGGTAGGGGTGAGGGTTAGGGTCAGGATTAGGGTTTGGGCTAGGGTTTGGGTCAGGATCACGGTCAGGGTCAGGCTTCTGGGTGAGGTTTAGGGTTAGGTGCTAGTGTTAGGGTTATGGTAAGGGTTACGGTAGGGTGAGTGTTATGGTTATATTTAGGGTCAGGTCAAGGGATAGGGCTGATAGGTAGGGTTAGTTTTCGGGTTAGGTTGACAGTTTTGTTTAGTGTTACGTTTAGGGTTAGGTGTTATGATTTGGTTTCGGCGTGAGGCTTAGGGTTAGGGTTAGGCTTTCGGTAGGGTTACGGTTTGGGTTCAATTTAGGTTCAGGAGCAGGGTGAGGGGTGAGGATTAGGCTTAGGGATCAGGTTTGGGCGACTGTTTCTGTTAGTGTTATGGTTAGGGCCAAGAGTTAGGGTTAGGTTGAGTGGTTAGGGCTAGGGTTAGGGTTCGGGTTCTGGTGACAGAAGGGTGAGTGTTAGGGTTAAATTTAGGTTTAGGGTGAGGGGTAGGGGTGAGGGTTAAGTTTAGGGTTTGGGTCCAGGCTAGGCTTCGGTCAGGGAAAAGGGTGACCGTAAGGTTTAGGGGTCAGGGTTAGGGTTGAGCAATAGGGTCAGGGTTAGGGTGAGGGTTATGGTGGGTTTAGGGTGAGGGCTAGATGGAAGGTTAGGGTTGGGGTGAGTGTTAGGGTCAGGGTTGGGGTTTGGGCTAGGGTTTGAGTCAGGCTCAGGGTCATGATCAGGGTCAGGGTGAGGTTTATGGTTAGAAGCTATGGTTCAGGTTATGGTTTGGGGTACAGTAGACTGAGTGTAATGTTTAGATTTGGGGTCAGGGTGAGGGGTGGTGCAGAGGGTTAGGGTTAGTTTTCGGGTTAGGTTGACGGTTTTGGTTAGCATTGCGGTTAGGGTTAGGCGTTAGGGTTCAGTTTCAGCGTGAGGCTTAGGGTTAGGGTTAGGCTTTCAGTAGGGTTACGGTTAGGGTTTGATTTAGGTTGAGGAACAGGGTCAGGGGTGAGGATTAGGCTTAGGGATCGGGTTTGGGGGACTGTTTCTGTTAGTGTTATGGTTAGGGCCAAGAGTTAGGGTTAGGTTGAGTGGTTAGGGCTAGGGTTAGGGTTCGGGTTCTGGTGACAGAAGGGTGAGTGTTAGGGTTAAATTTAGGTTTAGGGCGAGGGGTAGGGATGAGGGGTAGGGTTAGGGTTCTCTGTAAGCCTTGATTTCTTCATCAGGAAAGTGAAGATAGCAGTATTTCCTACCTCATGATGTCATTACAATTAGATAAACTAGATAATGTAAAATCATAGCAGAGTTTCCAGCACATGGCAAACACATAAATGTTTGTTATTATGGTGGTTATTGCTTAATAATAAGGGGCCAACTGGTGGTACAGTGACTAAGGCAGGTCGATCCCACATGACTGATTGTACAGTTTGAGTACTGGACCCAGTGACTTGAAATTTAACACACCAGGGGTGTGTGTGTGTGTGTGTGTGTGTGTACATGTCCAAAATCCAGAGAGAAAAATGATTGTGGTGTGGCCATCTCCCCCGGGGGATGCTTTCTCGCTTTCCCTCTCTCTGTCTCTCTGGGTGAGCCTATACACCCTACAGCAAAATAAAAATAAGTAAAACAAAAAGAATACTATCCAAACCGATCTATAATTAAGTACAAATCCTATTGAAATCCCCATTTGTTCTTGCATAAATATAAAAATTCACTCTTAAATTCATATAGAATATCAAGTATCCCAAATAGTCAAAATAATCTTGAAAAATAATATAGTTGGAAGTCTGGAAGTCTCATACGTCCTGACTACAAAACTTAATGCAAAGCTACAATAGTCAAGACAGCATGGTACTGATGCAAAGTCAGATGTATAGAACAATGGAATAGAATATAAAGATCCAAAATAAGCCCTCACATGTGTGATCAAATGACTTTCAACAGGGTGCCAAGACCATTCAATGGGGGAAGGACTGTCTTTGAAACAAATGGTGCTATTGAAAGTATTTGAAAATTACAATTTTTATAAAGGATTAATATTCAGAATATAGAGAGAACTCCTAAAACTTGACCACAGAAAAATAACCCAATTCAAAATGGCAAAGGACCTTAATACACATTTCTCCATAGAATATATACAAATGGCCAATAAGAACATGAAAAAATGTTCAATGTTAATAATAATAAAGTCAAAACCAGAATAAAATACCACTTCACACTCATTAGGATGGCTAATATTTCCAAAATATAGAAAATAACAAGTGTTGGAGAGGCTCTGAAGATATTGAAACCTTTGTGTACTGCTTATAGGAATGTAAAACAGTGCAACCACTATGAAAAATAGTATGATTGGTTCCTCAAAAAGAATTTAAAGCAGTTATCAAAATAGACATTTGTGAATCAATGCTCATAGGAGCATGATTGATAATAGGTAAAACCAACATAAACGTCCATCAATAGATAAATAGATAAATAAAATTGGTATATATATATATATATAAATTAAATTAAACTATTATCCAGCCTTAAAAGGAATGAATTCTAACACAAGCTACAACATGGATGAAACTTGAGAATTATGCCAAGCGAAGTAAGGCAGACACAAAAAGGTAAACACTGTATGATTCTACTTAGACAGAGTACTGAGAGTAGTCAAATGCATAGAGATAGAAAGAAAATGGATACCAGGGGCTAGGGAGGAGAAAAGAATGAGAAATTCAATTGCCTCATAGTTTCAATTTGAGATGTTGGAAAGTTCTGAAGGCAATGGTGCTAATGGTTCATGACAATGTCAACTATACTTACCATTGCTGTGAAATGGGATCAATTCTGTTTTTGTATAACATAAGAAATCTAGGATTCTAATCTTACACTTTTATGGATAAAACAGGATATGAAGGCCCATTTGTTGCCAGCAATAATATATGGATCCAAGAAACAGACCAGACTCGTAGGATCTGCCTGAAGTTCTGTTCCTCCAACACTGTTGTCTTAGGGTAGAATCAGTGAGATCAAGAACAGCTCCAGTAAAGCATTGCACAAGAGTTAATTATAGGGCAAACTCACATGCAGGAAAGGGTCTAGTGGACGGTGACCCCCAAGGCACTTGCAGTGAAATGGAGATAACAATGTTTTTTACCTTGTCATATTACAAAAAGTAAATCAGGTAAATTAGTGACCCCTACACTCACCCTGCTGTACTCTGTACTCTGTCTCCTGCCAGCACTCCAAGCTGCCCCACTCTAAAGCAAACTGTGAATTTTAAAGGTTTCAAAGGGTTACACCTGGGTTGAAAATGTATTTTCCCTATACTCCCAGAATCAGTCTATCTACACAGCAGCATGCTGGGTCAGGAAGGGAAAACAGATTGTTACCCTAAGTGGTCAGAGTGAGGAGAAATGGAGGGCAAACAAGATGTCATTAGTCTTTGAAAAATAGAGCTAGTCAGCCACACTCCTACAGTCCACATCACCACCTGCTCCAGTATCTTTATGGCCCGTATGATCTCATGCACTCATTCTCCACGGGCTTCCTGAGGTCAAGTACCAGGATTGTGGTTTGCACACCAAACTGGTCTCTCCAAAGAGCTTGGTTATTCTTTTCACAACTACAGTTCCATGCTCCTTAATACCTTTGAAGAAATCATCTACCAGTCTGTGGGGACTTGTATTTCTGAGAGTCACCACTCTGCTATCCAAGTCTCTTAGCATTCTGAACCACTGTGAACATCAGCATAGTGGTAACTCAATAGGAACACATTAGCCATGGTAGGTGACCAAATCTCTAAAAGAACAAGACTATGAGTGACAAGACAGATGTTTAGTGAGTACCTGCCAGAATAAATCCATCTCATATAGAAGAATGATAGTGGTGGTTTTTTCCCTTAGCTACATATGCTGATTTTTAGAAGACTGTGCTGGACAGACCTACCACATATGTTACCCAAGGGACACAAGTGCAGGAATTACCTGTGATTTATTCAAGATTGCAAACTGGCCCCAAATTCAGTAGGATCAAGTGAAAACATTTTATCTGACTAGGCAACAAATATCCTATCAAACCCAGAGGATGTTTCCATTCCGACCCCCATTTAAGTAACCCCCTTACCCCCAGTTAATCATCTGAGGACCCCTCTACAGCATCTGACATTGTCCGTTTTCAACTTTGGAAATAGCAAGCTGGCATAGTCATAGAGGTTCATTTTATTTCAGCTCCCAAATGCTGATATGGTACCACCTCAGTCAAAAGAGTATGCAGCTGTGCCTTTAAGAGGTCATTTAGTTTAATCAGCCTAGCAGCCTGAAAGTTAAATGGCTCCTCAAACAGTTCCCCAGAGATCAGTGATGCTATTATGGAATCTACTCAAGGTAAAGTTTCATAGACCTCTGAAACATATTGTTCTACTGGTGAATACTGGGTTTCTGCTCCTTTCCAGAGTTGTAACAACAACAACAACAACAGCAACAACAAAAATCCCAGAGATATTAATTTTGCTTTTTCTACAAGCCCCAATTAAATCCTCTGGATAGGGGCTTGCATCAAATTCAGAGGCTACATCTTTCATCAAAAGACCTAAAGTTTCGGGACTAGCAGTTAGCATAATGGCTATGTCGCTGGACTCCCATGTAGTCGACCGCGGTTCAAGTCTTGGACCCGGTGGCTTAAACTCACGCTGGGCGTGTGTGCGTGCGTGCCCAAGATCCCGAGAGGAGAATGGAGGAGAAGGGATTGCGGCGTGGCCATCCCCCCTGGGGGGGTGATTTCTCGCTTTCTGTCTCTCTGTCTCTCTCTGTCTGGCGAGCACACGCGCCCTATAGCAAAAACCTCTCCAAAAAAAAAAAAAGACCTAAAGTTTCAAAGGCTTCTTGGTGAGGACTACCCCAATCCAATCTGTTTCTCTTTTAACTAATGCATAAAGGAATTATATAACTTGAGTTAGCTGGGGAGAAGAAAGGCACCTATATATCCATAATCAAAAGGGTATTTAACTCTTTCCCCATGAAAGGGAGCCCTGACAGGGTCTAAATGGAAACAAACATTCTACAGAAAAAATAAACAAGGAAAAAATACATAAGGATTTCTCTTTAGGTGTCCCTCGTCTCTTTATATTTGACTGCTGTGCTGGATTTCCACTGCTAACCCAGTACACGAACAAGCGAAGAGCAGCAGCACTTTAGACAACTCCCAATGGATTCCAGATCACTGATTCTCTATTGCACTTATTCCAGCCTTCTTGGTTCTCAGATCCCAAAGACAATTTTGGATATGAAACTATTGGCTCCATTCTCAAGCCCAGATAAATCTCCAGTTCCTCATTATTTAATCAGATATCACTCCATGAAAGAGTAAGAAAAATAGAGAAAAAAGGGAAAAGAAAAAGAAAAAAAAAAGACAGGGAGTGCCTCACTGTGCTGAGTTCAGCATATATTGCTGAGGTAGACGTCATATTCCAGCTCTTCCAAATGTTTTCCAGAGAATTTTTTCCTATAATTTTATTTGAGAATTCCATATATTCCAGAAATGATTCTCAGTAAAATAATTGTACCTAGAATGACTTATTAACACCAGTAAAAATAATCTTAATTTATGAGCTATATTAAAGTCTACTTAATCTAGTCAAGAAATTATCATTTAGCTTAATCTCCTCTCTCTCTCCTCTCTCTCTCTCTCTCTCTCTCTATTTCTCTTCTTGCATTGAGAACAAGAAGAGATGTAGAAATTATTTTTTCCTGAAAGTGAAAAATAAGAAATTAGGACACAGAAAAAGAACAGAAAATGTCCATAGTCTCTTTTAATCTTTTTTTGACACTTTTTAGATTGTTGTTCCTCACTACTACAAATCACCAGTTCACCCTTCTTTTTCCTAGGTTACATCCCTAAAAGTGTGCCTCTCAATATATTTTGGAATCATGCCTAGGTGATGTGGAGAAACGTGAATAACCAGTATAAAAGGAAGTTTTAGGACTTGACCAAGAACGTATCTTTCTGTTTCTAAATATCATGACATAGTGTTTCTATTAACTGAAGCAAGCACTGAAGTGTGTTTTCACTATTTTTCTCTGTATCCATTGTTGGTGTCTCCTCTTATAATTTTTTCAAGTCAGAATTTTGCCATACTGCATCCTCCTGCCTTGACCTCTGCCTCCCCAAGTCACTGCACCTAGCTTTTAGGTTGTACTCGGACTCTAACCTGGGTATCCCATGTGGTCTCAGCATGTGAAGCACATTTTGGCAGTGCACACCACTGCAGGTGAGCCTTCTCCAACATTTAATCTTTGGAGCTGATGTTCGTTATTTGGTCCTAGGTTCTGAGTTCTTTCGTAACTCTCTTTTTGAGTTATCTCACTCTTTCCTGTGACCTTAAGTTCCTTTTTTATCCTAACAATGCCCAACTTTGTATTTCCCACCTAAATTATCTCTTTGAGTTCCAGTCTCATAAACACAGCTGTCAACTCACCTGCCCGTTTTACAGGTTTCTCCAATTTAAAATGTCTAAAACCTAGTCTGGATCTGTTGCCTACCTCCCCAATATTTGCTTATTTCTTCACATCTCTGTAAACAGCATGATCCAATTATACAAATAAAAAATATCGGAAATTATCCTTGAATTTTTCCTTTCCCTTGTATACCCCTACACACTATCACAGTCTTATCGTTTCTGCCTCTAAAAGAGATGACAACCTTGTTTATTTTTCTTCACTATATTACTCACTGTCCCAGTCCAAGCTATATCATTTCTCACTTCTCTCTTGCAATTGCATCCTCACTGATTTATAAGTTCTCCTTTTGTCCTTATAAATCATTTTTTCACACAGCACGTAGACTTACTTGCTTTAGTCAACTCTATCTAGTGATTTTCCATGACACACAGAAATAAGTGTAAGTTTTTTACCATGGCTTATCATAACTGCAAAGGTGATTCACACCTACATACCTACTCCTCTCCTTTTTCTTCTCAATAGCTGGTTAAATAAGGACATGAAGGGACAAAGGATATTGGATCCTGGGGAGTCAATGGATTGTTGGATTAGAGGTACTTAAGGAAGTAAACTAGAAAGAGAGGAGGTATTGGCATGGGGAAGAATGCTTACAATTGAGATTGTGTAATGAGTGGCTGAGGAAAGATAGAGTGCAAGATGATTGGAGGGAAGAAACCAAGGAACCAAGAGGGCAAGGTCCTGGAAGGGTCGCCTGTGTGGCTAGTGAGACTTCAGTATTATGGCAGGGGTAGGGTATGAGAGAGGGACTGAGAGCCTCAGAGATTGAGTAGTGACCTGAGATGGTTGCCAGGTGACTGCAACAGGGAGAGGTCATAGGTAAACATTAAATCATACATTAAAATAATGCATGTTTATATCTTAAATTTAGGAAACAATTAAATACATATTACCTCCTGTAATGTTTCATAAACTTTGTGAAGTAAAGCTTTGTGGGGAAAGACAACTAACATTTGTTCAGAATATTCTCTGGGACAGAAATTGGGCTAATTTTTTTCATGTGTTATATGTGTTATATTTTTTAATATTGACCAACGCATCTGTTTGTTTGTCTACTTTTTCCTCCCAGTTACATTCTTGGAATTAATAGCTTCCCCTCACTAATTAATCATGTTAATAAAGAATATGTCTTTTCTTAAAGACTGCTTGATTGGTGTCCCAAATTCTCTGATTTGGTGGGATAGTAACTAAAACAGTATTCATGCTTCGGGGGAGACCCTGAACAGAAGAGGTTAGATAGACTGTACCAAAAATGGAGGATAAAATGAAAATGTCGACCGACCTATGGTGCCTTAGGGACATGAGAATAACTTAAGGGAGGAGCTGGGAAATTAAATATAAATTGAGAGCAAAACTCTGACTATCGTGCCCCTCCAGACCTGGATGAGAAAGAGCTGCTAATTCCTGTATTTGGATAATCTTCCCTGAGACCTGAACTTTTCAGAAATTTCCCTTCCCACTCCCCCTTTCACACTTAGAAGAGCATTCACCAATTATTAAACATTTATGTGCAGGCACCGAGCCAAACACTTTCATGTTGTCTCTCAAGGCCAGTTAGGCTGATGTGCAGCCGTGATGGATGATCTTAGTCATTTATTCTCATCCTCTTCTTTCTCCTCCCCTTTTCTGAGGTCTGAAAAATCCCCATCCATATAGACATTAATCAACAGTTAATTTCCTGGGACTAGACAGAGACTACGTATTTTTGGGTTGGAAGAATTTTTAGGAGATTTATTTCACATAAGACATAATTATTTTTCCCAAAAAGAAAGCTCAGAAAGTCTTGCATCAGAAAGGTCAAGTGACAGCAATTGCTAAGGTCAATGCTTTGACTTTGCATTCAGTGGAGCACATCTGGGTCTTTTGAGAGGATAAATACCCCTTCCTCATTCATGAGGTTATAGAATGTCCAAGGGGAAAGTTCAGGAGTTTTGGATTAAATTCCTATTTCTGGTACTTGCTAGCTGCTTCACTTTGGACAACTTCTTCCTCGCTTTTTATCTTAATTCCTTCACCCCCCAGAATAAAGCTAGTAATAATATCTGCCTCGTAAAGTTGTTCTTAGGATTAATGAGCTAATATATATTTTGTGCTGATATATATTAGATGCTCAATAAATAGTAACTAGTATTTTAAGGTCATAAGCATCAGTTAATGGATATTATGTAATCTGAACTGGTCATGCTTGTGAGATAAATATGGATTAATTATTCAAATGAGTACTCAGAACTCACCATATCAAATGCTATTTTTAAATTACTTTGAATATGTTAATGCTTCCTTCCTTTTTCTTTCTTTCTTTTTTTTTCTTAACAGAAAAGACAAGGAGATTATCTTACTATTTTTACTCAACCATTGGTGTTCAACAAGTCTTCTGAGGCCAGCAAACAGCTTCCACAAAGCTATGCAAGAGTTGAGAAAAAGGCTGCAGCTATCTTTCCCCCAGTTTATTCAGGGAAGACTGGGCTAGATGAACTAAAAGAAAGTCAACCGGGAGTTGAAGCTAAATGTGTTAGCCTGTTACTGTACTGTTAACAGAAATACCTGAGACTGAGTCATTTATAAAGACATAGGAGTATATTAACTCACACTTCTGGTGACTGGAAAGTTCAAAAACATAGGCCTGGCATCAGGTAAGTCTACAACATGGTCAACAGAAAGCAGAGGCTGGCAATAGCATGCAGAGAGAGAGACAGCTGCAGGTAGGTCTCTCTTTTATACTAACCAGCTCTCAGGAGAACTAACCCCTTCTAACAAGACCTAGAACTCATTGGACCTCTCAAGACATCATTAATCTATTTATACAATGCACTCACCACAATCCAATCTTTACCCACCAGGGCTATCCACCTCTGAACACCAAATTTCAAAACATAAAACTTGAGGACAAGCCATTATCCAAACTATAGCATCTAGCCTACTATGCCACCATTGAATCAGGCCAGATCAATTTAAAATAAAATCACTTCATAGCCATAATCTATCCCAAATGGAGAAGATGAGATGCAGGCTAACCTTGACATGCTTTCTCTTTCTTCAAATGTAAACTCCTCTGACTTTGCCATCAAGTTCCTGGAATGAATTAGGAGACTGAAGGAAGGATTTTAAAAAAGCAGGAGCGTTTAGGTTAGAGATTAGGCATGGTGGTTGAGGCTCTGGACTTCCTGCATGGCCAACCGCAGTTGAAGCTCCGGATCTGGCAGGTTGCTTTCTCACTTTCTCTCTCTCTCTCTCTCTCTCTCTCTCTCTCTCTCTCTCTCTCTGTTGCTCTCTGGTAAACTCATGTGAAAATAATAATAATAATAAATAAAGTAAAATAAATAAATCTTTAAAAAGACATTTTTCAAAGTTTTGAGGTTTTATTTTTGTTTTTTTTTTTCTATTTTGAAGGGCTCTTGTTTATTTATATAATCTGTCTCTTTTAGGACAAAGAACAGAGTGGTTCAAAATGCAAAATGCTCAGAGTAGGCCTTATGGGGTGTTGTTCCTGTAACCCACATGGGGGCTGGGAGAGTGGCTTCCCACTCTGGTAGCATTGAGGCACTTATGACTAAAATTTAAGACAGTCCCAGAGCAATGACTTCTCTTTCTCAATTTATCTAAAATCTAAGCTTATTTCTCTAGCCTAGTAACTAAGCCCGCTAAAGTACTTTCTGAAGCAAATGAAAAGAAACAATCTGATCCCTCTTTGCATTCCAGCAGCATTTCTGAGTTCCTGGTTGTTTTCACCTACGAGCATTTGGAGTCTGTATTCTCTAGACAGACATGAACTCATCACACTGAGGAAGTGCACTGCCTTCTAGCAAAGGCAGCAGATCCTGCTGTAGATTACAGTTCTTACAGTTTTGTTTTATTTTTTGTTCTTAGAGGTTTTTGCCTTAGGTTGCATGTACTCGCCTGAGAGAGAGAGAGAGACAGACACAGTGAGAAGAAAAGTGAGAAATCACCCCCACAGAGGGGATGGCTATGCCCAAACCCCCGCTCCATTCTCTTCCTGGGATCGTGGGCATGCATACACATGCACCTGGCTTGATTGTCAAGTCACCAGGTCCAGGACACAAACCGTGGTCAGCCATGTAGGAGTCCAGCAACGTAACTGCAACACCATCTGCTGTTTCTCTGTTTAGCTTTTAAATTTGCTGGAGGGTGCATGAGCTAGAGAAGCAAAGTGACAAAGCACCCTCCATGGTACACGGTCATACTGCAATCCCTTCTCCTCCACTTTTCTCTCCTTTCAGGATTTTGGGAACATATGTACACACATCTGGCATGTTTCGCAAGCCACTGCTATGACACGTGAACTGCACAGTCGGTCATATGTTGATCTTAACACCATGCTACTGGCTGAAGTGAACACAGTTCTCCTGGAATATAAATGCAAGGTGTCAGTTCATTTGATCACCTAGAGAAAACCAGAGTAGATACTCAGCTCAGACCTTGGTAAGTTTGCTTCTTGACACATCCAGAGTTAATCTGGATGCAGACATTGTAGATGGAACAGTAACATAAGCATCTGTTTTCTGGGCAAGTGATCTTATTCATTATAGACGCACATAATTACTCAGCATATGGGTCAGCATATGGTATAGTGGTTATGTCGCTAGACTCCCGCATGGCCCACCATGGTTCAAGTCTCAGACCTGGAGGCTTGAAATTCACACCAGGCATGTGTGCGTGTGTGCCCAAGATCCAGAGAAGAGAATGGAGGAGAGAGGATTATAGTATGGCCATCCCCCTGGGGGCGATTTCTCACTTTCTCTCTCACTTTCTCTCTCACTTTCTCTCTCTCTTCCTCTCGCTCTTTCTGGTGTGTGCACATGCCCTAAGGCAAAAACGTCTAAAAAATTTTTATAAAGAAAATAGTATATAGTATTATTTTTTTTAGAGGTTTTGCTATAGGGCATGTGTGCTTGCCAGACAGAGAGAGATAGAGAAACAGAAAGCGAGAAATCCCCCCCAGGGGGCATGGCTATGCCACAATCCCTTCTCCATTCTCCTCTTGGGATCTTGGGTATGCACGCACACACGCCCAGCATGGGTTTTAAACCACCGGGTCCGGGACTCGAACTATGGTGGACTACATGGGAGTCCAGCGACATAGCCATTACGCCAACTGTTGGTCCCATCAGCATGTATTATTGAAGCTTAGTATTGTGTATATTTTGCATGAATATTCAAATATATTGTAAATGTAAAGCCCTCATAAACAGAATCTTGTTCATTTAAACATTTTTTTTCTTTGCTCATTTTAAAATGGATTTTGACCCCTTTAACATGGTGCAGGAGATCTAATTTCTCTTAGTTCTACCTATTCCTTTCACCTCCTGGCATTTCTTTTCCAGTCATTAAAGTAGATGAGGTTTGTAAAATCTTTATTTTGTTTTTTTCCCTAGCATAATAACTTTCTCTTGGCCAGAAGAAATTTGACTTAGCATGGCATTATGTATACTGTTACATCAATAATTTTTTAAAATATGTATGACTCTGGAGGCTCACAGCCTCTGAATGCACAGAGACTGTAAAATGAGCGAAGCAGCCAATGTCTAGGAGGGAAGCCAGCTGTCGTGCTTTGTCTTCCCCAAGCGGGTCTATTGTATTGATGCCTGGCTTTGGTTCACCTACTCCACAGAAGGAAATCAGTTCAGTGCAGTAACACAGAGCGAGAACAAAGAAGGGCTGGAGAAGGAAGAAGACACAAAAGGAGACAGGGTGTGAGTAGGCAGCAAGTTCAATGCAGGAATGATTTGTTCCTTTCCAGAGAGGAGCAAAAGAAATTTTCTTTTGGTAATAATGACTTTTGTTTTATTGATGAATATCTATGAGTGTGAGGAGATGGAATATGTGGGCTGTAACCAGGGTAACCAAGTGGGCAGTAGTTCAGGCAACCTGATAAATTTACGGCAAGAGGCTGCCAGCGTGTGCAAAAGTAAATCCCAGTGCACTGCCGCCTCCTCCAACAGCAAGAGCACCCGATGCTGAGACTGTGTGCTTACCTGTGTCTCACAGAGAGGAGAGAAGCTAGCCTTGTTCAGATTTTTCATCGGGAAAGGGGGACAGAAGATGAAAAAAATATGAGAAAAGTAAAGTGTGATAGATAGGCTGCAACATTTTTCTGTTCTTTTTGAATATGCACAACTACAGGGAACATAACAAGAATCTGAGCATGACAATCGCCAGATGTTCTTGTACCTTATTGAAGACTTGAGTCATTTGGAACCCGAGCTAGAGCTCAAGCAGGAAACTTCAGCGTCTCTAAGCTACTACCTGGTGTCTCAATCACCCTGATCGTGGATTGAGGGAGATAAAAAACAAAGCCCTTGTTCTAAATGTGCTCAAGAAAAAAATCGTTTTTGACTAATAAAAAAATCATTAATCATATTAGCACAGCACATAATGCCCACTGGCAGGCTTGTAAGATCCTGAGTAAGAGTCACCAAGTTATGACCCACACTATTAGGGATCTCTGTGAGAAGAATTAGGGTCTAATACAATTCAATATATTCTTAAATCTGCATTAATCAAGATTCAGAAGGACGCTGCATTGGTAATATCTTCCAGGTAGCTATCTCTTCAAGTTTGTCAATCTTCTAGAAGGTCTTAATTGAATTTTGTATCTATGAATATGCAGCTTCCCATTTATTTTCATCCTGTAATGTGTTAATGCTTTAAATCTAGAACTTTAACATGTAGCAGGGGCTCTATCAGCATGATCTCCCAAAGATTAATTTGGTTACAACTAATGAAGACTGACGTTTGGAAAATACACTGTTTGCTATCAACTTGCAGGCTTCATGTTCTATCATTTTATGTTGACATATTAACTTTCATGTCTTAGTTGAGCTACAAATGCCAATAAACACGACATCTAAAATGCAGGAGTCTGTCTATTAACATCCTCAGAAAAAATTTAGTATTTGAAGGTATTTGTATATGCAATATTTAAAGCATCAAGATTTTAGAAGTGGGTCATTTGGAATTGATAACCTTTATTATTTATTGAAATACCATTATCTCCCCTCACCAAAAACAATAATTTAAATGTTCTTTTCTAGGAAACAGATATTGAGCCTTACATGTAAAGCTTACAACTTGTAAGTTGTAGTACTTTGTCAAATTTTACTACTTATCATAAACAGAGATTCTTTCATAAGAGTCTTCATTGAAATACAAATTTGGACGTATTTTGCTTTAAACTTCGTGATGGCAAAAAAATAATGCTCCTAAGATTTGTTTTACTTACATTTAAAATAAGAAATCAGGCTCTTAAGTTTTTCTGTCATTAGCTGACAAACCTTAGTAGATGGGACTATGTAGCAATAATTAACCTAAAAATAGAGAGGAATATCAACTCTTGTTTTTTATATCATGTGTTCTACACTGTAGTAGTTCTAAAAAAAAATTTCTGTGGCCTATTACAAACTTACCATATCCCAGTTATGATGTATTTGATACTAAGTTTCAGAATAAGCTATGAAATCAAAATCTCTCATCATAAAATTTCGTATCTTTTCAACCATCTTTGCAAGTTGGAGAAGAAATTATACTTAACTAGTCAAATAATAACTTTAATTAATACTTGATTAGCATTAGCCAAATTAACCTTTGGGAGATTATTCTGAAGAACCTGATATACTAGGTCATCAGGAAAGTCATGATGTATTTTTTTATGTTTTCCTATGCAAAAATACTTCAAGACTCTCCCAACAACCCAATATGTTAAAGTTCTAGCTTTAAAGCATTAACACATTTCAAAATTAAAATAAATGGTAAACAGTAAAGTGATTCATAGACATAAAAGTCAATCGTGATCCTCTAGATGATGGACTAACCTGAAGAGTTGACCAACTTGAATATATTGCTAATACAATAGCCTTTTGTGTATTGGTCAATGAAAGTTTAGAAATGTATTTAATAATATCAGTTCTTAGTTCTTCTCATAGAAAATAATTAGTCTTCATTTCCCATCTCCCCATTCAAGAGATGATTCTCTGTTGTATAAGTTATTATCTATAGGTATCCATGAGTTTCATGTTTTGTGATTCAGAAAAGTGTATGAAGGATGATGTTGAAGAGTAAGGTAATTGTTCTGACTGAGCCTAGCCAGAATTTTGAAACTAAAAACTTGTATCTTAGAAAAAGAAATGAGTGGGACCAGCAGTTGGCATAATGACTATGCTGGACTCCCATGTAGTTGACCACAGTCCACAGTTTGAGTCCTGGACCCAGTGACTTAAACTCACACCAGGCGTGTGGGTGTGCGTGCCCAAGATCCTGAGAGGAGAATGGAGGAGAAAGGATTGCAGAGTGGCCATCCCCCCAGGGAGGGGGGTAATTTCTTGCTTTCTCTCTCTCTGTCTTTCTGGCAGCACATGCTCCCTATAACAAAAACTTCTCCAAAAAAAAAAAAAAGGAAAGAAAAGAAAAGAAAAAGAAATGAGTGTTTCATGCCCCCAAATCAAACTTGTTTTTCTTGTGCTCTAACATAGTGTGAGGCTTCTGTGCACTGTATTATACTTCTATGTTCAAATGTGTGCTCCAATCACTTCCGTTAGGTAATTTTCAGGTTATTATTCCTATCATAAGGACTAAGAACCGAGTATTTCTGTTTTTAATAAATTACACGCTACATTCAGGCCAACTTCCTTCTAAAAACAAAACACTATATAAATTCTTTTTAAATCTTCTTAAAAAGAGGGGGCCAGCAGGTGACGTACTGGTTACGTCATTAGACTCTCACATGGCTGACCATGGTTTGAGTCCTGGACCCAGTGACTTGAAAATCACACCAGCTATGTGTGTGTGCATGCTCAAGATCCCAGGAAGAGAATGGAGAAGGAATTGTGACATGGCCATCCTTTCTGGGGATTGATTTCTCACTTTTCCTGTCACTGTCTCTGTCTCTATCTCTCTCTCTCTCTCTCTGATGAGTGCACGTGCCTTAAGGCAAAAACCTCTAGTAAAAAAAGAAAATTCTTCCTGAAAGAAACATCTGGCAGAATAGTAAGGAACTGCCAATTTGAAAACATAAGTGGAACACCAAATTTCTTCTTTGAAGGGAAGTGTTTAACACAGTAAATTTGGATTTATGGGATTAGGCAGACAGAAGTTAAGGTCTAGAATCCATGCAAGGTAGTTTACTATGAGATCTTTTCCATGAAATGCTGGCTTTCAGGGGATTACATGTCATGGTAAAAATAAACCAGAAAAAAGTTCTCTACTCTACCTGGCCTCTTCTCCCCAAACACATGCATGTACCCCTCAGGAGACTGTGGGGAAGGTTACCTTGTCATCAAGTAAACAGGGAAAAAGTAAGAGGGCAGAAGAAATCACCAGATATGTTCATCACAATCTTGTCCTAGTGTACAAATGCATACTAATTATAGGCCTCAAAAAATCATAAAAAGTAATTTTTCAAGAACATTGAGAAGTCCGCAACAAAAAAATAACAAAATAGTAGGTCATTGGGAAAGTTATGATGTGTTTTCTATGCAACATGTGTTATAACTTTCCCAACAACCCATACATGAGAAAACAAGGCACCATAAAATACAATTAGCAGAGGGACCAGTACTTAGAGTAATGGCTATGTCACTGAACTCCCATGTAGTCAACCGCAGTTTGAGTCCCAGACCCGGTGGCTTAAACTCACGCTGGGCGCGTGTGCGTGCGTGCCCAAGATCCTGAGAGGAGAATGGAGAAGGAGGGATTGTGGCCTGCCATCTACCCTGGAGGTGATTTCTAGCTTTCTGCCTCTCTGTCTCTCTCTGTCTGGCAAGCACATGCACCCTATAGCAAAACCCTCTACACACACACACACACACACACACACACACACACACAATACAATCAGCGGAAAATAAAATCATAGGTACAAATCCAATATTTGAAATACTGAGAGGTTATCTAAGGCAGACAAAAACAAGTATGCTTACTCTGTTTAAAGGTATTTAAGACAATTTGAAAATATCTGCAAGAAAGGGAAACTATAAAAACAGAACTGTTAGATTTGAAAAAGAAACAAACTATTTCAAAAAAGAAAAACAAATAAATTAATAAACAAATAAAACATATAAAAAGCAAATATAAAACTCAGTAGAGGGATTGATGAACAAATTATATACAGCTGAAGATTTAGTGAACTGAAAGACTGGTGAGAAAAGTAACCCAGAGTGCAACACAAAGAGACAAAAAGAGGAAAATATGGAAAAAAAAATAAAGAGATATGGAGGATAAAGAAAAAAGAAAACATACATTTAATCAAAGTTTTACAAGGGAATAGAGTCACTTTGTAAAGTGAGGAAGACAGAAGCAAAAACTAAAAAAAAATAGTAACTGATAATTTTCCAGATGTCAGGAAAAAACAGTTAATAAATGAAACCATATTTAGATTGCCATAGTGAAACTGCAAAGCATCAAAGAAAATGCAGCTATCTTAGAGCAGCCCGAGCAGGGAGGAAATGCAGATTATCAAAAGAAACAAAGATGATGCTTCAAGAGCAAAATAGTACAAGATGAAAGCTAATAATCATTTCTATGTGAAAAAATAAAATAATTGCCAATGCAGAATTATATATCCTTAAAAAGTGTCTTTCAGGGCCAGCAGATGGTGTGGCAATAAAGGCACTGGACTCCCGCATCACTGATCTGCAGTTCATGTCCCGAAACCAGTGGCTTAAAATACATGCCAGGTGTACATGTGTGCGTGCCCAAAATCCCAGGAAAAGAATGGATTGCAGTGTGACTTTCCACTCTGGCGAGTAATTTCTCACTTTCCCTTCTACTGTCTCTCTTTGTCTCTCCAACGAGTGCACAGAGCTTATGACAAAAACGTTAAATAAACAAACAAACAAAAAGTGTCTTTCAAGAATATGCATAGATTAGGGTCCAGCAGATGGTGTAATGGTTATGTTGCTAAACTCCCACATGCCCAACTACTATTCAAGTTCAGGACCCAGCGGCTTGAAATTCACACCAGGCACATGTATGAGCATGCCCAAAATATCAAGAGGAAAATGGAGGAGAAAAGATTATGGTGTGGCCATCCCCCCTGGGGGGTGATTTTTCTCTTTCTGTCTCTGTCTCTCTAGTGAGCGCACATGCCCTATAGCAAAAATATCTCTTAAAAATGTGCATAGATTAAATACTTCTGTTGTCAGACAGAGATTGTCAGACCTGTTTTATAAAAATGTTATACTCTTTATATAAAGATACATTTAAGAAAAAGAATAGAAAGGGGTATACTATGCAATTCTAGGAAACACCAAAGCAGATGTTTTTTTTTTTCAAAGCAGATATATTAATATTTGGCAAAATTTGACTCAAGAAAATAGTAGCACCAAAGATAAAGTCATTTCATTTGAAAAATGTTCAATATTTCACAAAGATACAACATTGTTTAAATGTGTAAGCAATTAATAACAAAGCCTCAAAACACAGAAATAAAAAATTGACAAAATCACAAGGGGAAAGAGACAAATATATAACTACAGTAGAGACTTTCCCTTCCAACATTATCCAAGTATAATGTTCATACAATAAAATTCATTCTTTGTCATGTACAATTCAATGAATTTTTGATAAATTAATACAGGACATTTTGTCTTTCTAAAAGTTTTCTTACACCCCTCTATAATCCATCACTTTTCTCACTCCAACTCTCAAAAGAATCACTCAGCAAGTGGTGCTGGAAAAACTGGATTTCCACTTGCAGAAAGATGAATCTGAACCCCTACTTCTCACCTTTGACAAAAATCAAGTCAAGGTGGATCAAGGATCTTAATCTAGGACCCCAAACTATAAAGCTGCTCCTGGAAAACACTGGGGAAACTCTGGGAGACATTGGTGTATGGAAAGACTTCTTAAATAAGACCCTCAAAACACAGTCAACATCCCCAAAATAGACAAGTGGGATTACATCAGACTATGAAGTTTCTGCATGGCAAAAGACACAGTAATTAGTGTGAATTGACAGCCCTCAGAATGGGAAAATATTTTTGTAAATTTTGCATCAGATAAGGGACTGATAACCAGAACACACAAGGAACTAAAGAAGCTGTTTGGAAAAAAGATGATCAACTCTATTAAAAAATGGGAGAAGGAGTTGAATAAAACACTCTCTAAAGATGACATACGAATAGCCAAAAGGCATATAAAAAAATGTTCAACATCCCTCATCATAAGGGAAATGCAGATCAAAACAACAATGAGGTACCACCTAACCCCAGTCAAAATATCTAAGATTAAAAAAACAAAAAATGATAAGTGTTGGCAGGGGTGTGGTGAAAGGGGAACTCTTTTACACTGCTGGTGGGAATGTAAATTAGTCTAGCCACTGTGGAGAATAATTTGGAGATTCCTCAAAAATCTACAAATAGATCTACCATATGATCCAGCAATCCCATTCCTTGGTATCTACCCAAAGGACAGAAGAATTCTTCATTGGAAAAGTGCTTGCACATCGATGTTTATTGTGGCACTATTCATGATTGCTAAGTCATGGAACCAACCCAAATGCCCCCATATGGAGGAATGGATTGAAAAACTGGGGCACATATACTCTATGGAATACTACTCAGCCATAAATACCAACAAAACCCTGGCTTTTGACAGAAAGTGGAAAAATATGGAAGATTTACTGCTGAGTAAGGCAAGCCAGGCTATGAAGGAGAGACATTGTATGTCCCCACTTAACAAATACCGAATGTCTGCACGCTATGACTGAAACTGATTGACTAACGGTTGTACAAACACAAGAGATGGGTGTGAATGTCAGATGAGGTGTATGTGGAGGAGGGGGGCCTAACGAAGGACATTTGACGAAGGGATATGGAGGTAGAACATTGACAGGACGGGGAAGTGTGGTGTTATCGGTTGAAGATATTTTGATCAACGGGACTGGAGAGAAATCTTCACATATTGAAATGCTCACATTGTAAGCTAAACAATGCGATTGAATGCATATTCAAAAAGAAATAAATTTAAGAAAAATCACTGGTCTGATATATTTGTTTGTTTCTTTGTTTCACTGACCAAGGATATAGGAGCTCACTAGAAAGATACTGAGAGAAAATGAGAGAGAGAGGAAGCACTCTCCCGTAGAGTTTGGTAACACTGCAATTCCTTCTACATTTCTCCATCCTGTCAGGATTTGGACATGCATATACACAGACCCAGTGTATTACTCATTTTACTGGGTCCAGGATTCAAACCACAACTTGCCATGTGAAATCTAGCTCCATTAACCAGTAGACAATAGGGCCAGCCTTAATCTGATATTTTTGGTCACATAGATTAGTTTGCATTATATAAAGGCTTATACAATTGAATCATATAGCATGTACCATTTTGTGTCTGGCTTCTTTCACTCAGCATAGGATTTTAAGAGTCATTTATGTTGTTACATATATTCACAGGTATTTCTTTCATATTGTTGAGAGGTATATTTCTTTGTGGGGATGTACTATAATTTGTTTACTTATTCAGCTATAGGTAGACATTCTAGGTTATTTCTAATTTTTTGCTACTATGAATAAAGCTGCTGTAAACTTTTGTATATAGATATTTATGGGAGTATTTTTTCTCTGTTAAATATCTAAAAATCAAATGACTTGGTCATGTGGTAGGTATATGATTGGTGTTTTAGTAAATTGTCAAACAGTTTTGTTTTGGGGGTTTATTTTTAGAGAGATTTTTGCTATAGGATGTGTGTGCTCACTGGAGAGACAGAAACAGAAAGAGAGAAAATGAGAAATTGTCCCCCAGGAGGGATGGCCATACTATAATCGCTTCTCCTCCATTCTCCTTCCGGGATTTTGGGCATTCATGCACATGCACCCAGTGTGAGTTTCAAGCTACCAGGTCTGGGACTTGAGCCATGGTCAGCCATGTGGGAGTCCAGTGCCTTAACCACTGTGACACCTACTGGTTCCCACTGTCTAAAAGTTTTAAAACGTCATTTCCTTTAGTCAGTTATAGCATTATTAACAGAAATATCTGAGACTGGGTGAATTAATAAAGAAATAAAGGTGTATTGACTCACGATTCTGGCCCCAGGAAAATCCAAAGGAATTAATTGACAGTAGATAGAACTTTGAATAGAGCATCTGTATTTATGTTTCTGTGTCTTGTTATGGTCTCACTCCTGCTAATCTACCCACCAGAACTCATTTATAGGGACTGACTCCACTCTAATGACATCATCACACCGAAAGACCACACCCTGGAATACCAGGAGGGTATTAACACCTTCACAATACATGCAAGTTTTAACATATGAATTTAGGGGACAGATCTAAATTAAAAGCATATATCTTCGAGGAAATAAACTATTACCTGAACCATAAGACCATTGTATCTTTTATTTTTTTTAAATTCTCGTTAGCACTGTATGAGAGTTCTAGGTGCTTCATATACTTATTAATCTTTTAAATTTTAAGATGTATAATGGTATTTACAAATTGTTATATATTCTAAAAACAAATCTGATGTGAGACATGTTTTGCAAAAATGCTCTCTCATTCTGTGGCATGCCTTTTTTATTTTCTTAATAGTATCGTTTGAGGAGAACAAATCAAAATTTAGGGAAGTGTTTTATTTTGTTGATGAAGTCCAGCTCACATCACCTTTTTCTTTTATTTTCCCTATTTTTGTTTCCTAAGAAATCTTTGCCTATCCAAGGACACAAATATTTTCTCTCGGTTTGTCTAGAAGTTTCATAGATTTAGATTTTACGTTTAGGCCTATATATCATTTGAAGTTGGTTTTCTGTAGATCATAGGTAAAGATCAATAATTGGTTGTTTTTTTTGTTTGTTTGTTTGTTTTTAATGTCAATCTTATTCCAGCCCTGTTTGTAGAAAGACTTTCCATTTATTTGGGGCTAGCAAATGGTGTAGTGGGCGTTGCTACACTCCCACATGGCTGACCCTGGTTCAAGTCCTGCACCCGGTGGCTTGAAACTTAAACTGGGTGAGTGTGCATTTGTGCCCAAGATCCTGAGAAGTGGAGAATGGGAGAGAAGGGATTGTGGTTTGGCCATAATCCTAGGGGGTGATTTCTCACTTTCCCTTTCACTGTCTCTGTCATTCTCTCTCTCCAGAGAGTGCATACACCCTTAGGCTAAAACCACTAAAAAAAGAAGAAGAAGAAAAGAAGAAGAAAGACTTTCCATTCAGTAGACCAACTATTCATCAAGAATAGAAAAATGTCGGGACCAGCAGTTAGCAAAATGTCTATGTCGCTGGACTCCCACGTAGTCGACTGCGGTTCGTGTCCGGACCCGGTGGCTTAAAACTCACGCCGGGCGCATGTGCATGTGTGCCCAAGATCCCGAGAGGAGAATGGAGGAGAAGGGATTGTGGCATGGCCATCACCCCTGGGGGGGTGATTTTCGCTTGAATGAATAAGTCATTGCTCTGTGCAACAGCATGGATTCACATCATAACTATCTCGATGAGTCCAAGAAAAAACACATAATGTATAATTTTCCCACATATACTATATAAATAAGAAAAATTAAACAACACTCTTTAGAGATGTATGTGTAAGTGATATGACTCTACAGAAGGGTATGAATACATGGTCACAAAATTTAGGATGATGGTTCCTTGTTTAAAAAGAAGAATGATTTTATTTAGCCTTATGTATTTATTTTAATTTGACCAAAGAGGGACAGAGCAAGAGAGAGAGTAAGAGAAAAGTGAGCAGGCAAGCTTCCAGGTTCGGGAGTCGAACCATAGTTGGCCATGTGGGAATCCAGTGCCCTTCATCAACAATTACCTACCAGCCCCAGTGATAGTTCCTAAGGGAATGAGGCTGTGATTGGGAAAAGGCATTTTAGAACTTACAGCATCTTAGCAAGGTCCTATTTGTGGGTATACAGATATTTACTAAATAATTACTCATTGATTGGAATGTACATACAAGTTACATTTACTTTCTTTGTCAGTGTTTGCTTTCATCAAAATAAAAGAAAAATTAAGGTAAAGTCTCTGAAACTATATCTTTATGAAAGTAAAACAGTTGTGGCTTAGTGAAGAAACTTCTGGCACTGATATAAATGAATTTGGGCAATGTCACGTAACCTCTTCTGAGCCCTTTCATTGGTGAAATGAGGATGATAAAATTAGATAAATTACATAATAGCACACACCATGCTGTAACTAGAGGAGATTATTCTCAGTATTACTATTATAACAAGGGAGTGGGCAAAATGACTTGAAAGAAAAGATTCCAATGTATCTGTTCCCCTTTCTAGCTTGTGAGATCTTTCCCACTGAGCAGCCATGAATCTGTGCCACTCAGATTTTCCTTCAAGAGAAAATCTGCTGCAAATTATGTAGCTGGTTGATATCTCCAGTAGATATATTCATAGCATCACTGGAGCGTTCATGCAAAGGAGACATTCTCTCCAGACTGCTTGTCAGTGACTTAACACAGAAGCAGTACCACAGTCAGGCCATTGATGCCCAACACATGGCTCCTCGAATGGGCAATCTTGGCCCACCAGCTCCTCTATCAGTCCTCCAAGATCTCAGAGCTGTGGTGCCTCCTATGCTCTTCCTATCCACTCCTCCTTCGTTCTCGATTCACCTTCCACAGGTTACATAGACCTGTGCTGCTGTTTGAAGGCTCCTCCTAACTTCTTTTATCTCATCTCTATCTTATTTTTCTGGGGATTTTCCCCTAATAATGATTATACTCTGTTATAGCTTCTGCTCAGTCTCTCAGAGGACCAGAATGACCCATGTATGCAGAATGATATTTTAATTAGCAGCACCTATGCCAATGTAAAACTCCTAAAAACAAAAACTTGTATGAGATGTTACTCGCAGGCACTGAGATTTCTGACCTGTAAACAGACTCATGCAGAGAGTGTAAATCAACTTTTGATTTCTGTTTGAATCCATCGTCCCATGTAAGTACAGCCAGAAACAGGTGATTAATATTTTCATCCAAAAAAAAAAAAATCCAGAACCAGCAGATGGCATAATAATTACATCGCTGAACTCCTACGTAATTGGTCATAGTTCGAGTCCTGGACCCGGCAGCTTAAAACTCATGCCAGGCACATGCATGCCCTAAATCCCAAGAGGAGAATGGAGGAGAAGGGATTGCAGCATGGCCATCCCCCTAGGTGGTGATTTCTCAGCTTTTGTCTCTCTGTTTTTGTCTCTCCAGTGAGCACATGCTCCCTATGGCAAAAATAACTTTAAAAAAAAAAAAGTAAGCATAAAAAAAGACCATGCATAGAACAACTGAGTCTTCAAAACATTTATTTTGCATACTAAACCACATTTTCTCTCCTTCTTTTAGTCATAAAAATTCGGTTTAACTTACTTTATGAAAGGCACAATGAATGGTGACTTGGTAAATTTCCCTAAATAAAGGTTTTTGGTCAGTTTGGAAATGTCACTAAGTTAAAAAAGTCAAATGACATAGAATTTAACTTAAGGATTACATTAAACAAAGTATATTTTTAAAAATCTTTATATCTTTATTTTTCATTTATGTTCCAAATATTTTACCAAGCCAGCAGCCAAATGAACATGATTTTTGCAAACTGTGAATTGCAAATTCAAAAAACAAGAAAAATGCATTTAAATTTATTTCATTTAAAAATAACTATGCCTTGGTTTTTGCAAAATCATTTTCCTATAACTTTTAAGAGAAACGATCAGGACTATGTTTTCTAATGGTTAATTTAAAATCACCAGTACTTTTTCCTAAACTTAAATATGGTATCTTTGATTTGCCTCCAGCCCAGTTACTCTAGGAAGTGTTCAGCTCAAATCCAAATTCACACTTAATTTCAATATTTGGGGACTGAATACCTTATTAAATATTCAATCTATGAAATCTATTATTTGATCATAAATAAGGAAAGCATATATGATTTTATGGACTATTTTCTGACCTATTTGGATCAGTGGTGGGTAAGAAAAAGAGCACTGTTAAGAAGCAAACCAGAGAGCAGGAAGAATCCTAACATTGATCCAAGTGGGTGAGACTGTCACTGCTGGTGTTTGTGCAGGACTTCATCTTGTTGAATTTGCTGCCAATGTCTAAATCTCATCTGATCCCTTTATTGCCTTAATCAACTAGCTTTTCTTTCTCCTGTCTGCCAACTCATTCTTTTCTCTGCTTGCTATCTCCCTCTTTTGATCCATAGATTAAATATATCCAGAACAATTTTGTTGCTGTAAGAACATCATAAAGTGTATTTACACTCACTTAGATGGTGTGGCCTATTACAATCTTAGGTAGTATGGTATAGCGTATTGCTCTTAGGTTAAAAGGCTATTGAGCATATGACTGTACTGAACACTACAGTAGGTAATTGTAACACAATCCTCAGTATTTGTGTATCTAAACATATCTAAAATAGAAAAGATATAGCAAAAAATAGGATTTAAGAGGTTTTTTTAAAGGTATACCTTTATAGAGCACATGTCATGAATGGAGTTCGCGGGACAGGAAGTTGCTCTGATGAGTCAGCAAGTGAATTGTGAGTGAATGTGGAGGCCTAGAAATTACTATACACTTCTGTAGACTTTATAAACACTGTACACGTAGGCTACACTAAATTAATTTAAAAAATTGTTTCTTAATAAATTAGCCTTAGCCTACTGTAACTTTTTATGCAATATATTTTTAATATTTTTTTACTTTTTGACTCTTTTGTAATGACAAGCTTAAAACACATTGTACAGCTATATAATGATAGTTTCTTCCTTTATATAGTTATTCTATATTATCTTATCCATTTTTTACATTTTTATTTTTTTAACCTATCACATTTTGTTAATAACAGAGGCATAAACAGACATATTAGTCAAGGCCTACACAGGATCAGAATCATTATCACTGTTTTCCACCTCCACACTTTGTTCTACTGGAATGTTGTCAAGGGAAATAGTACAATCAAGAGACACATTATATGTGAGGTGTACAAGGCATGACATATTGTTTTACAATAATTATTTTTGATAAAAGGAATATACTCTAAAATAATTATTAAAAAGAATGGCATATTAAATATATAAACCAATAGCATAGCCATTTATTGTCATTGTCAAGCATTAAGTGTTGTACATAATTTCATGTGTCGTTCTTTTATGTGACTGGCAGTACAATAGATTGGTTTATACCGGCATCACTATAAATACATGAGGAAGGTCTTTCACTATGACCTTATTATAGCTACATAACTAGGAAAAAGGAATTTTCAGCTCCTTTGTAATCTTTTTTCCTATTCCATTTATGAGAGAAAGTACATGCTCATACATGAGAGTGTGAGAGAGAGAGCGCACCATTGATAGCAGTTCCATTATAATCTTAGGGGACTGCCATCATATATGGAGTCACATAACCGAAATGTTGTCATGCCACAATTCCTTCTCCTCATTCTTCTCATGGGATTTTGAACACGCACACATATGCGCCTGATGTGAATATCAAGCTGCCAGGCCTGGGACTCAAACCACAGGTGGCCATGTGGAAGTACGCCTTAACCACTATGCCACCTACTGGCCCTAGTTTAGCAACATTTGTAAGTTAATGCATCTTGAAAGTATTTTCTCATCTTCAAATATATATCTTTCACATTCTTTCAACTGTTGCAGTTATTTCATATGAATGTACCATCATTTATTTATCAGTTCCCTTAGACACTTAGTAATTTTCACTTTCCCAATAATGCTGAATGAATATTCTTTTAAATATCACTTTGTATGTATATGGGAGTACTTTTCTACTATAAATAATTATTTCAATAAAAACTACCAAATTTCTCTGCAAAACTGCTTAATTTGAAAATCCTTCATTTCTCCACATCCTCATATAGCAATTTCCTTTTTTGTGTATTTTGCTGTTTTAAAGATGCAAAAAAGAATCTCATGTTTTGTTTGTCAAATTTTCCCAGAAAGGTATGTGTCCTTCTTAGGAGAAACAGAGAGCGAGGGAAAGTGAGAAGACACTCCCCATAGGGAATGGTCACATTGTAATCTCATCTCCATTTCTCTCTCCTTTCAGGATTTTGGGCACCCAGGCACATGTATCCACCTGCTTCTCAAGAGACTAGGTCTGGGACTAGAAACATGTAGTTGACCATGTGAGATTCAGTTGCCCTAACCACCCCAGCTTCATGTTTGTTTTCATTTTCATTCCCTGATCACTAGTAAAATTGAATTTTTTTATGGTTATTTTGTTTGGTTTTGGTTTTCAAACTGAGCACAGGGTTTATTGAGGAAGACAGAGATACATCCCACAGATGGAATGGGCCATTGCCGAGGAAGGCAAGCAGTCCTGAAAGAATATGTCCAGAGATAGAACAGGCAGACAAGTACCAAGGCAAGCCCACCTGTGTCCTTCTGAGGGCCCCTGTTATCCTGTTTCAGAACCATTATTTATCTAAAACATGTGCTGTTAGACCTCTTTTGATCAGATCATTTTTCCTTTAGCTTGTTCCTCATTCTTGTTTCTCATAGGTCTCATGCCACAGGGCCATTTTGCATAATATGTGGGTCATATAGTCCCTCTTTAAAGTTTCTTTGTGCTCCAGGCTAGTTTCTTGATTTGTATCTGCCTAACCAAGGTTATCATCCCTACAACTCCTAACAAATTCCCCCTCAGGGGATACAGGACCCAACGCTTCAGGGCATCATGGTCTGTCTGGCTGCTTTCTGCTAAACAGGGGCCACTTGAGGAAAAAGTTGCATTCCCTTGAATCTGTCTGTCTTCCACATGAGTATGGAGATTTCCATAGACACCAAGTGGGCTGGAATAGTAGTTGGAGGATATTTGGGCAGTAAGAGTCATTAGGTAGCCAGGAAGATATCTGGAACAGAAATGAGAAATAAATATAGTATTAATTATAGCAAATATAAAGCATTATGGCAGCAACTAAAATAAATAGTCCTGCTTTCCCAGCAAAAGTGACTAGGTGGGACCTGTGGTCAGGAGGACATCTGGAACAGAAGTGAGAGGAGTCCGAGGAACTAAAGTTTGTTGTAGCGAGGTTGCTTGTTGTCTCAGCTCTTCGATACTTCAGTTTACTCACTGGGACAGCATGAAGGAGCAGCAGGAGTCAGTTGTCACTCATACTTCCTTGTTCTGTTAACATGTAATCTAGAGCAACATGGTTGTTGAGGACATTTTTTTTTTTCTTCCAAAGAGTCCAAAGATGTCTTTCAAGTGTGGTAAGGGCAGCAGTATTTCCATTAGCCATGATGATAAGAGTCAGGGTCAGGTAAATTACATAGCACATGCTGATGAACAGGGAACAGGGACACCCCACCAAAGCAAGAGGGTATACCTGAGTGAGTGAATAATCACAGGGTGTTGGTCCAATGCTTGGTCTCATTTTTCCTGTGCACAGAGACTGGAGCAATGAAGACTACTAAAAGGCATTGATCCTTATTTTCCAGGCTCTGTAAGAAAAGATCATGGATGCCCTTATCTCCACAGACAGCCCTCAGATGCACATTGCATTACATCTTCTCATTCAAAGGCACCAACTTTTCCCCCTCCAAACTCAACTAAGGGACAAACTCTAGAAGAAGTCACATCTGGGGCCCCTTGATGTTCAGGAAGAGAAAGGTAGTCAGGTAGTCAGGTATAGAGGAGAAAAAGAGTAGTCTCTGAGTGGCTAGTGTGAATTAAGGTGGAGTAAAGAGTACCCCTATCTCTCAACACATAAAAACACTGTATATGGAATTTCCCCCACACACCTTTGCCAGCATTTACAAAAGATTTAATTGCTTAATAGTATTCAAATTTGTTTTCCCATTTACGGGCCAATATTCCCCCATCTTTCAACTTGTATTGAAGTCATTCAGTGTTGTAAAAGAATGTGAAATGCTTTCTCCTAAGAGTTTGTGGGTCAGGACCAGCAGATGGTGTAGTGCGTAAGGCACTGGACTCCCACATGGCTAATGCAGTTTGAGTCCTGGACCTGGTGACTTGCTTCTCTATTTCTCTTTCTCTCTCTGGCCAAATTTAATAATTGTAATAATAATAATAAAGTTTTTTAAAAATTTGTGGTTCAATTATTTTCAGTTATCTAAAATACATTTCAAAGGAGTGTCCATAGGCATAGCCAGTTGATTGCTCATCTGTAAAACAATGGAGGAAAGTGAGAGCCCAACTTCCTTAGAAAGCTCCGTATTGTTGGGGTTAAAGTGGCATGGTAGTAAAAGCATCTGGATCTCACATGGCCAACAGTACAGTTTGTGTCCTATACTTTATGGCTTAAAAAACACACCAGCCACAAGTGTGTACATGCCCAAAAATATAGGAAGAGAGGGGATTGCAAGCAGGGTTATTCACTCTTAGGACTGTTTTCTCACTTTCTTTCTCCCTTCTGCTCTCTTCAGTGAGTGCATGCACCTTATAGCAAAATTTAAAAAATTAAAATAACAGGTTATTTGTTTTTCTCTATTGAGTTATAAGAGTTCCTCATAAATTTTGGATAGTAATCCCTATCAAATATGTGATTTACAAATACTTTTCCCAATCTATAGGTCACCTTTTTCATTCTGTCATTTCCTTTGATGCACAGAAGATTTTAGTTTAATGTAGTCCAATTTATTTATTTTTGCTTTTGTAGTCTGAGTTTTTGGTGAGATACCTGAGACATCATTGCCAAGGTCAATGTCAAGAAGCTTTCTCTCTACATTCTTGTCTAAAACTTTTATGGTTTCAGGTCTTATGTTTAAGTCTTTTTTACATTTTTAATTGGTTTTTGTCTATGATGTAAAATAGTGATCCAATTTAATCCTTTTGCATCTGGAAATTGTTTTTCTGGCACATTTGTTGAAAAATTTTCCTTTTTCCATTGTTTCTTCTTGATTCCTTTGTCAAAAATTATTTCATTAAGGGAACCAGCAGTTAGCGTAATGGCTATATCGCTGGATTCCCACGTAGTCGACCATGGTTCGCGTCCCGGACCCGGTGGCTTAAATCTCACGCCAGGCGCGTGTGCATGCATGCCCAAGATCCCGAGAGGAGAATGGAGGAGAAGGGATTGTGGCGTGACCATCCCCCCTGGGGGGTGTTTTCTTGCTTTCTGTCTCTATGTCTCTCTCTGTCTGTCTGGCGAGCGCACGCACCCTATAGTGAAAACCTCTCAAAAAAAAAAAAAAAAAAAAAAAGAAAAGAAAAGAAAAATTAGTTCATTAAAAATGCATAAATTGGGACTAGCAGATGGCATAAAGGTTACATTGCTGGACTCCTACATGACTGACTGTGGTTCAAGTCCCAGACCAAGGGTCAAAAATCACTCTGGCTGTATGTGCATATGTGCCCAAGATCCTGGGAGGAGAATGGAGAAGGGACTGCAGTGTAGCCATTCCCCAAAGGTTGATTTTTCACTGTATCTGTCTCTCTCTGGCAAGTGCACATACCCTAAGGCAAAACCTCTCAAAAAGTTTTTTTTTTAAATGCATGAATTTATTTCTGGAGTCTCTATTCTTTTCTATTGGCCTAAGTTTCTGGTTTTGTGCCAGTACCATATTGTTTTGACTACTATAGCTTTGTAATAAAATTTTAAATCAGGCAGTGTGATCTCCCCAGTTTTGTTCTTCTTTCTTAGTATTGCTTTGAATGGTCATGGTTTTCTGCTTTTTTTGTTTTGTTTTGTTTTTTGTGTTTTAGGTTTTGGTTGTTGTTACATACAAATTTTATACTTTTTTCCCCTATTTATATGAGGAATTCTATTTTAATTTTTATATGAATTTTGTTGGACCTATATATTGTTTTGGGTAGTATGGGCATTTTAACAAAATCAATTATTTTAACCCATTAACATTGGATATTCTTCTATTTATTTTATTTTTCATTAATTTCTTTCATTATTGTATACATCTTTCACATCCTTGGTTAAATTTATCCCTAAGTATTTAATTTTTTGGTGACATAATAAATGGGATTATTTTCTTGATACATAGAATATTTGGAATTATCCAGGATTATAGGTACTGGTATCCTAATGGAGTTAGTTTTCTAAATGGTACTCTTATTCATCATCATTATCATCATGATCATAACTTAGTATTTATTGAGTAGTTACTGTGTATCAGCATTTTGTTAAGTACTTTGTACATATTATATTAATTATTCCAATCTTTGCAGTATTTTCCTAGGAGATAGATACTATTATTGTTTCCATTCTACAGAAGAAATTGAAGTAAACAAATATTAAATAATCTGCCCAAAGGCATGCGACTGCTGAGCAACTCAGTGTCTATGCTGAACACAGTAATTTTGCTACTGAGTCTAAACTTTTAATGGTCATTCTAAATGACTCAATTGATAGTGTTTTTTCTTAAATTATGGAGCTATTTAAGTTGTTAATTACCCTCATCCTTTTTTGTTCATCTTATTTCTAGTGCCATATTTAGATGCTTTGAAGGCACATATTTGTGTTCAGATCTTTTATTTAAGTCAAATTGAAAGTGACTCATTGGATTTTAGAAGCTTCTTTGACTTGAGTGTTCTAATTTCAATTGTTTTCCGTGGAAATGTGTAAACATCCTGAATATCTGGGTGACTGAAGCTTCTGAAGTTAGACAGACACATATCTGACATCATTTCCTATTATTTACCCTAACGGTGCTCACTTAACTCTTCTACAGACCCCATTCACTGCTATCCTACACCAGCACCTACATCTGGTTGCCAAAGATAACATTTGTTATTCTTCTGCTGTTGTCAAGCTGGCTTACTTTTTATGCATTTGAGGCTTGTGTAACAGTTACTAAAAGCCAATTTCTTTCCTAGATCAAATGAAGAAGGAGGTATCAGGAGGAAGTGGAACCCCACAAGTGATTTCTGGTTTTGAAATCGTTGGTGGTATTTTATAAAGTATTAACCTTAGACAGTTGCAAGATACCAGTGTAACCCAGAATGATCTAATGCAGAGAAGCCACCGATGTTTAATTTGCTCAATAGTGACTGAGGAGTTGTTTAGGGGGTACAGCTGCATTTATCTAATTGCCTTGTAAGAAGAGAACAAATTGTTTTCCAGTCTGCCTCAACACTCCCACTATAACTGTAGGCAGATCTGGAGGGGAAAAAGTCTAGGTCTACAATTTAGTTTTAATAAGGTAAAGTGAAGAAATTACTTCTGCTGATATTCTCACTTTCTTTTTGAGAAAAATGTCTAACAGTATTGGCTTCAGATAAAAAGATCCCACAAACCATCTGTGCTAAGAGCTATATAAATGTGAACACCCAGAGTAGAAATCCATGTAGCCACTGTCAGAGACAGCCACTGGAGAAGAACTCCTAGGTTTTCTGTTTAAAGGAGGGTGAAAAAGTTGTGAAATGTTCTGCTAATTGGATGTGTAGTCCTCGCTTATGAGCTCTGCTTCATGCCTTTCCCACCGGGGTTATTTGCTGCAGGAGCAGAGAGACTCTAGAGACATGGTCCAAGGCATTTATCCCATAGTCAAGGACCAACTTATTCATTCATTTGGAATGTATCCTTTCTCCATTATTGCCCAAAATGCCTTTCTAGAGATGAAAAGTGAAAGAAGGTAACATACAAAATGAGAGTTAACTCTTTCTACCTATTTTTGAGCCCACTTAAGACATTTGCCTTTTCTCATGGGACCAGCAGATGGCATAGTGGTTACGTTGCTGGATTCCCACATAGTCAATCACAACTGGAGTCCCAGACCTAGTGACTTAAAACTCATGCCAGGTGTGTGTGCATGCGTGCCCAAAATCCCGAGAGGAGAATGGAAAAGAAGGGATTGTGCTGTAGCCAACCCCCTGGGGGGTGATTTCTCATCTTCTGTTTCTCATCTCTCTCTGTCTCTCTGGTGAGCACACGCACCATATAGCAAAAATCTCTCTCGCTTAAAAAAAAAATACCTTTTCTCAATACACACACACACACAGATTTTAAAACTGCATGGAAAACGTGGTTTCCAAAGCTGGAGGTGAATACCATGCTAAATATTGGACTCTGATTGGAGCCTACTACAAATCTAAGTAGAATCATTTGTCATGGGAGAGTTTGCCTTCTTTCAGATACGCATGAAGAAATGCTCTGTTTAAGATCACAATGGGGACCCAGTGGTAGCACAGCACTAACACAACTAAGGCTACATGGGAAAGGTCCTGAGTTTGCAACCTGTGACCTCCCTGAGTCCACTGGGTGTACACATGCCTGTGATCCAGGCTGGCTGAGACTGGGGGTGGATTACAACATAAAGATCTTTTTGGGGGTGTCTCTCTCTCTCTTTCTCCCAGGTAAAAAAATAAACATTTTTTTTTAATCATAACATTAAATTGTCAAAAAATTATGACATATTATTCTGTTTTTCTATACAAAAATGAGTCATGACTTTTCCAGCAATCCAATAGAACAAAATAGAGGATAAATGTCAATTTCTCACAAGTCAAAATCAAGAGTATATCAAGAATCATCCATTAATAATAAAGCTGAATTACAGAGTAGCATGTTTTCTCAATAATCCTGAGTGCAATTACTAGAAGGGCTAAAATGTTCACAAAGGATTAAAAAGAAATAAGTCTTTCCTGAATTATAAATCTGAATTATAATTCACTTCACAGCTGACAGAATCCACATCTAAAAGTTGGTTCATATTAATTTATAGTTCAGGAACATGTGGTTTCCATTCCATTTCTAATCGGCCCAACCAGAACCAAACCATGTTTAAAAGAACAAGGTAAGAAGTGTAAACCAGGGACTTGAGCCCTGGCTTCAACACTAAATTATATCACATAATGTATACCTGACTTTTCTTACATTTTTCCTGTGACCATGAGATAAGATGTCTGAGTTTTCTGCTTTTCTTTCAGACAGCAGAATGAAACTGTTTTAGAATGAACATTTTTTTAGATCTATTGTCATGTTGGAAATGGTGAAGTTATTGTAAAGATCTGGGATCATTATTGTTCATTATAGAATAATTACATTGTACTACTACAGGGGAAAATTACATTTTAATTTTGTTAAAAATGAGTATGGTATTATATCTTTAATATGGGAAAAATGGTAGCAAAATGGTTGTTTTTCTTGTTTTAGTGTTTTGTTAACCTGATAGTTAGGCCCTCTTGACTCCTCATTTCCGGATTCTCTCATAAATGCTAGGAGGCATATTTCATTCCATCAGAAAGTTGGCAATCTTCTAGAATAAGCTAGCTCCTACAACCGATTAGTCTGGCAGATTCCATTTTCCAAAGACAACACAAGATGTGATCTCCTATTTCTAATGCTCCTCAAGGACCTTGAAGCTCCCCCTTCATCTTGAATCTGGGCAGGCTGTGACTCACTTACAGCTACTGGAATGAAGCAGAAGTGATGATGTATAGCTCCCAAAGCTAAATGACTCTTGCCCTGTAAGCTGAGATATTCAAACAGGAACCCTGAGTGCCTTCTAAGCAGTCAAATTGCCCTCCAGCAGACATGCCATGAGAAGTCCTGGACTAGCTCACATGGAGAATACACCTGGAGAAATCCTAAACCTACATGGAGAGGGCACAGAGGTACTCCAGGTCCAGCTTCTCCAGGTCAGCTCCTGTCTACAGCTACATGAACACTAAGTCAAAACCACCCAGTCAAGTCCTTTTTCCCAACTAGGTGGTCTAAGAAGTTGTAAGTTAAGAAAATCCTTGTGTATCTTAAGTTACAAAGTGTAAATTGTTACTCAGTAGTAATAACTAGAATATAGGTGCTGAACCAAAAAGTGAATTACAAATCAAAGTTGTAGCTCAAGCTTTAGAAATTAATTGGAAGTAGAAATTCCTAAATGGGTCTATTTTTAATATAGTCACTATACTTGGTGTGTTCACCATGCACCATTCTTCTAAATATGTTGAAAACTTATGGTGGGTGCATGAGATTGAAGCATTTGAATCCTAGAGGCTTATTACCTTATTTTCTTCTGTCTATAACATCCTATTTCAAATTGTAAGAGTCAAACCAAAAATAAAGTGAATTTATATACAAGTGGATCAGAGCTACCTTTAATCAACCAAAATGTTCCCTGGGTGTTTCTCTTCTCTCTAGCAGTCTCTTCTCTCATTTTCTTTTATAATTGTTAGAGGGCATGTGTATGTTCAACAGAGAGATGAAGAGACAGAGAGAAAAAGAGGAAAAGCACCCCCTAATAGGGTGTGATCATGCCACTATCTCTATTCAGTCATTTCTCCATCCTGTCAGGAAGATCTTGGATGCAAACATGCATGCAGCTGGTGTGTTTTTCAAGCCTTCAAGGCCAAGATTTGAACCACAGTGTTCCAAGTGGGATTTGGTTCCTTTAACCTCTAAACCATGGAGTTGTCCCTCTCCCCATTTTCAAAGTGGTAAATAACAGTCATCCTCCTACTATGCTTCCAAGATGGCATGCTTCTCTCCAAGAAGGAAAGCTATGATTAAAAGAAGAAATGATCTAGGAGATGACATTTTAATCATCATTATCTCAAAAGCTGTGTTTTCAGTTTGGGTGTATTAATTTGTGCTTCTGTTAGGCTGCTTTATTTTTCAATATTTGTTCATATGGGTAGTATGTGTGCTCTGTCTTATAAGCAAGAGGAGGGGGGACTCTGTCTTCTCTGGTACTTCTGCTGTCCCCCCTAGCACTTATCATAGCTCTATACTCAGGAATCCTTGAAGAACATGATGTCTGAAAGGGAACATTCGAAATAATGGGAGAACCAGCAATATTGTTACTAGTGCCTGTGAGATAATAATAGTCATTACTCATGATATCTAATATTTATTAGGCATTTACTATGTATTAGGCACTACATAAAATATTTTGAAGCATTATCTCATTTAATCTTCACAATATTTATTTAACTGGCATGAAAAAAAACAGCACTGGGATATGTGTGTATGAGTATCTGTGTGTACGCTGGGGCCCTCAGACTCTCGGCTATTGCTCTTTCATTTTCTTTGCAGCTTCACAAACTACTGAAGGTATGGGAAGAGAATCGCTTTCTCTGTAAGATGACAGAAGCCACACACAGCAGCCATGGGAGAATAGGGCAAACTGATAAAAAAAAAAAAAAAACAGACCAAGCCCACCACAATAGCTATCAGCATTAAACTCACCTAAACTTGACATGTGGCAATCACTCAGATAAAGGTGCTAAGTGGGATAAAATGAAAGAAAACGTTATCTAGTCAGAGATGCCTTTGACCACTCAGTCTAAAAGAGCCCTTCCTCCTACAGCCCCCGGCTCTGTCTGCTGTCTCCTCCTTCTAACCCCCATGAGCCTGCAAGGCATTGCTTGTTTATCATTGGTCTTGTAGGACTGGGTGGCATGGTCCATGGAATCAGGAACAGCAGAGGATACAGCTGTGTCTCCAGAGCCTGGCACAGTTTAGCACAGAGTAGGTACTCAACAAGTATCTATCAAATAAATGAACAAGAGTAGACTTCAGGAAGAATCAAAAAGAAGACCCAGATGGTGGCACAGCAGTAAAACAGGACACTGTGAAGCTTTCCCATGTGGGAAAGTTACAGGCTCATGTCCTGAGACGTCCCTATGCCGGGCATGAGTGTGCCTGTGATCTTGAGCTGGCTGGGTTCAAGGTGAATCACGGTGTTGAGACCCTATTGAGGGGCCCTCTCTGTCTTCTCTCTCTCGCTTGCTCATGGAAGAAATAAATAAATGAACTTTTAAAAAGAATTGAAAAATGGTAGTTAGAAGGAAGATTTTGATGAAATTAAAGAATACTACCTAAATTAAAGACTAAAATCACACAAGCTCTTGGTGGACTACATGAGATGAAAGATTCAATTATTCCTGCCATTCTGTCCCGATACATGTTTTGAGCCAGTGTTAACACAAGCTAGCCAAACAGCTGGCACATGATTCAGGAATACACTGTACAGCCACATAAGAAGCCTCATATTCGAGATATCTTCAGCAGTCATGGAGAAAACAAGAGTTGTCTTTAATTCATTTTTGGCTCTTAGGCTTAACAGCATCTGTAGGGCTTATCTTTTCATTTTTATTGACTGCTTAATATTGTTGCAGCAAAAGGGCTCCCAGCAACATTCCTATCACTTAGTAACCATAATCAAGAGATTAGGATAATATCCAGTACTCTTCAAATGGTTTTCCATTGCCTCTAAGAAAATTGGTCAGATTATGCCCAGCCTCATTTGCTTAACAAATGCCAACTATTTGTATGGCCCTATGTTGGACAGACTCAGAAAAGCAGAGATGAACCAGAGAAAGAGCCTGTTTTCTGAACTTCGTTTGGATCCCACCAGGCTGCAGTATATTCACTAACACCTGTACAATGTTTCTCTTTTGTAGAGCAAGTGACAGTTTATATTAAATCACTGAGTTTATTTTTCACTCATCTCACCAGCTGTATAGCAGCTTTCATGATATCCTTTAATGTCATGGAAAATTTTCTGTGGGTTGCACTGTCCTGTCCCTTTCCTTCTTAAAGCAGAAAACAGAGGAGGAAAAAATATTAGGACATCTGGTCTATGTACTGTGAGAAACAAGGTTTAATACTTGATATTTTATGTTCCTTTCATTTTTGCCTTTACCATTATGACATGAAGAATTAGTCACTTCAAAATACAGGTTTTTCCCCTTATTTCTAATTTTTAAAAATCGTTTTGCCGTATGGTGTGTGTGCTTGCTGGAGAGAGACAGGGATGTGGGTAATGAGAAAGTACCCCTAGAGGGGATAGCCACAATGTAATCCCTTCTCATCTATTCTCACTGGATTTGGGGCATGCACACATACATAGCAGCATGTGTTTCAAGCCTCTAGGTCTGGACTCAGGCCACACAGTCATTCATGCAAGATCCAGCCACCTTAACCACCATACCACCAGCTGGCCCCCG
This sequence comes from Tupaia tana, assembly GCA_026018925.1. Taxonomy (NCBI): domain Eukaryota; kingdom Metazoa; phylum Chordata; class Mammalia; order Scandentia; family Tupaiidae; genus Tupaia; species Tupaia tana. The sequence continues at coordinate 41,081,197 of JAKSZU010000008.1, forward strand.
TTTCTTATTTTAGAACGACAATTTTACAGTCTCATTGATAAAATTAATTCTCCCCACCATGCATGTATTTATTCAACAATCTATCTTAAGTTATGTCAGGCAGTATTCTAGTCTCAAGGATCCTATAGTCTTAAAAGAAGATAGACATGTAAATCCACAATTTTAATTCAACAAGAAATTTGGTTTAATAAAAATATGTACAAGGCAGGACAATGGCACAGGAGTAAAATAGGATGTTCTTCAAGGCTGATCTACATGGGAAGGTCCCAGGTTCTGGTCCTCATACTTCCCTGAGTATACAAGGAAAGTGAGGCTGGCTGAAGAGGGGTAATTATGGCATCAGGATCCCTTTTGGGGGTGTTGTCTTTCTTTCTCTCTCTTCATATGTCTGTCTTCCCCTCCCATGAAATAAATAAATAAATAAACCTTTAAGATAAGCATAAATAAAGATATGTGTAAGCCTTATGAGTGGGGTAGGCAGCAGAGGAAAAACGCCCAAGTCTGCTGTGACAATCAGGTAAACATTCACAAGAAAGCTCAGAGAGCTCAAAGCTGAAGAATGAGTAAGACACTGCTAAGCAGAAAAGCGAGAGGGTGTGTGTGGGGAGGGAGTGTGCCAAGCAGTTGGGAGAGTTAAGAGAGCTGGAGATGCAGCATGTTACGACATAGCCAGAGGGTAGAGCAAAAAGAGAAACTTACAGCAGAAATTGGAGAGGAAAGTAAGAGACTACTCATGGAAAAGCCTCGTACTTCATGAAAAAGAAATTACATATTTATCCCAGGGTCAAAGACCAAAAATTTGTAAGAATGATATTATTAGATTTTGTTTTATAAATATCTACTAACAGGATCATGAGGACTGAGTTAATGATAGGGAGTGAGAGATATAGGAAGAAGAGAAGAGAGGTAGAGAGTTCAGTCAGGAGGCTACTGAGACAACACAGGTTATTGATGCTGACGCTCTGACCTGAAGAAGTCAAGGAAGAAATCCAAAGGAAGGAAGGAAAAAATCTCAGGAAACACTTAGAAGGTAAAAGTGAGAGGGACTGATGTGAATTTAATGTGAATGGTAAAGGAAGAAACAGTGCCCCAACGATTCTGAAGTTTGCTCACAGTCTCAGCTTGCCTTGATCACAGGCATGTGGGTGCATGCCCCACATGTTCAGAGAGGTCCTGGAACGTGATCCCAGGATCTTTCCCATGTGAGACCAGCTGTGTACCACTAAGTCACCACCTGGCCCCTGAACATGTTAATTTGCTTATTTTTTTTTTAAATGAACTTGTCCTTTATTTGTCTTCTATGCACATTTGTGTGTTGTTGTTTTTTTCTAAGAGAGCTTTTTGCTATAGGGTGTGTACAATCACTGGAGAGACAGAAAGAGACAGAGAGACCAAAAGTGAGAAATCACCACCAGGGGGGATGGCCACACCGCAATACCTTCTCCTCCATTCTTCTCTTGGGATTTTGGGCACACGCGCCCAGCATGATCTTAAGACACCAGGTCTAGGGCTTGAACCATGGTTGACTATATGGGAGTCCAGTGATGCAATAATTATGCCTTCTGGTGGTCCCAACATGTTAAATTTTGATATGCTTCTGGAAATTGAGATGGGTTATATTGTCAGCAGTTGGATATATGGGTCTGGAGCACTGAAGAGATATTTTGGCTAGAAATACTTAGAAATTACCACATGTAGCTTATTACTGACCTTGTGAAAGTCAGTGAGGTTGCCTAGGCATATTATGGCGAGCTGAAAGAAAAGAGGACACAAGAATCTACTGGACATGTAAAACCAAATGTCCAAAGCTGAACCCTTGACTTTTCGTTCTTTCTACAAACCTTCCCCACTTTGGCAAGTGGCTACTCCAGCCTATCAGTTGCTCAAGCCAAAAGCCCTGTCATCTTTGGCTCCTCTCTTTCTCTCATATCTTAATATCTAAATCATCATGGGGTCTGTCTTCACAGTGCATCCATAAAATGACCACTTTTCAATACCTTTATTACAACCACCCAGATCCAAGCCACCATCACCTCTCATCTAGACTCTCCAAATAGCCACTGAGTGAGTCTTCTTATTTCCATTCTTGCTCTCCTGTTGTTTATTTTCCATCTAGCACCCAAGAGTAAACCTTCTAATATGAAGTCAGTCCATTTTCTTCCTTCCTCCAAAAACCACCAACAGATCCCATATCACTCAGATTAAAATTCAGAATGCTTATAATGGGTAGGATAAGCACTGGGTACAGATTTATTGAATATCGGGAGAAATAAAAGTTTGACCCTGGAAAGCACTGATATTTGAAGGGATAGAATGAGAAGAAAAAACAGAAGTCAAATAAACAAGACTCTCAAGGCAAGAGGAGAGCCAGAGAGAGCAGATCCTTGGAAACTGAGAAGGGGAGTTTCCAAAGTGAGGCTGACCAACAGTGTTAGCTACAGACAGGCTGAGTAAAACACCAAATCAAAGGACCCACTAGATTTTAAACTTAGAGGTAAGTGGTGATCCTGAAAACAGTTTAGGATTGGAGTAGGTCTTGGGGGAGTGGGTAAGGGTCAAGACTTATTCCATTTGTGTGGGGTGAAGAACAAGTGTGACGGGCAGTAGAGCTGCTTCCCTAGAAACACAGTAAAGAAAAAGTGCAGAATGATATACAGATGAGAGTGACTGGAAGATTTTTTTTCTCTTTCCATTTTTAAAGATGATGAATATGAGAGAGACATGAGGAAATGTGTGTAGACAAAAGAAAAGCCAGAAGAGAGAGAAAGAGGTAGGACCAATGGAACTTGGTCCGGAAGTAGAGAGGATGGGAAGCTCAGAGCACAATGGAGTGGATTGAGCCCAGGTGTGGATAGGAACAACTCTCCTTCTGAGAAGGACTGGAAGAGGGAGTGGCTCCTCCAACTACTGAAGCACCATCAATTACCACAGTACAAGGATAAGAAGCTGCAGGAGTGTGTCCCTAGAACCTCAATTTTCCCTGATAAAGAAAAGGTGCAGGGTGACAGTTGGTGATGCAGTGATAAAATGCCACACTCTTCCCACTTGCCAAGATCATCCAATCATGTCCTGGGACCTCCATGAGTGCACCAGGCAAGTATTTGTACACAATCCAGGCAGCTGAGGCTGGGGGGTGGATTGGACATCAAGACCCTGTCAGGGAGGCCAGGAGATGGCACAGTGGATAAGGACACAAGACCCTGTCAGGGATGCTGTATTTCTCTCTCTCTCTCTCTCTCTCTCTCAATAAATAAACTAAAAGAAAAGAAAGGTTGAAACCAGGTGTCTTAGGTAAGATAGGTGGAGGGCAGGGAAACAAGAGAACATTGGAAAATTACACAGTGAGAGAAATTGTGAGACATCAGGATGGAGCTGTCAAACTGTGATACATTAATCATTGTTTCAATTTTCCATGCTTAAATTCATGATTAAATATATAGTTTTTAAATATTCCATATTTCTTCAGAATGGTTTTGCTCTCACATTCAGTTAAAATGTGTTCCCCTATGTCACCACCACCTCCACCCACTGAATGTATTACTCTTATAAGAGAGTGGGTTCTCAAGATTTAAAGGACCTAAGAATAAACAGAAGAGCTGTCGAAATCACAAATTTCTGGAACTCGGTTTCAGGAATTCTGACTCAATAGGTCAGGTTTAAATGAGCACCACAGATGATTCAGATGCAGATGGTCTGAGAACTCAAAATGAGATGTGTTGCTAAGAAGTATGGACTTGGGAAGTTCTAGAGAGTGTTAAAGATTATCCAATATAATAACTTCTCAGGACTTTCTTTCCTCTACTAAGATGAGATAGCACCTGAGAGATATCCAAGAAATGTTTAAAATACTGTTGTGGGTTAGGTTGTGTTTGGTAGGAGTAAGAAGGGTTGGGATGGACAAGGAGAGATGACCAAATTCAGAGAAAAATAGGAAACAAGATGGGTGCCTCAGTGTGGAAAAATGGTGCAGGTAACAGGGCATGTGAATATTTGTGTAACTTTCAATCCCTGGAGTTTTTATTAAGTAAAGTTGCATTACATTTATATCATCAAATTGTCAAAAAAAAAAAGTTACAAGATGCATGCTATTTCTAACATGGTATGTAAAGTTGGTATACATATACAAACTCCACTCTACATTAGTTCATCTTTTAAAGAAGCAGGTGGGAAAGGAAATGTATGTAGGACACTTGTAATAAAAATCATAAACCAACAAAATATTAACATTCAATATTTATGGAATACCTACTATTTGCTCATTGAAATATACTTATTAAAGAGCTACTATAAGCTAGGCACTAGAACACAAGGATATCAAGCTAAGAGACCTACTGAACTTATCCCCAAAACTTCCAGTCTAGGTGGGGAGGCAGAGACATGAGTAAGTTATTATAATATGTGCATAAACATGATAATTGCTTTAAACACAGGAGCTTCTGGAACATACATAGTGTCTATAACTGCAGGCAGACATAGGTAGAAACTATCCACTCATAATAATAATTCATAATAATCAACCAAATTATAACCAGTGTAATGCATTAACTATGCATTGTTATGTAACTATAATATGACAGACAACAATTAATCATTTCAGAACATTGTTACTTTCTATAAAGTTTCATCAGACCCATGGAAAACAGAGACATCAAGAGATAACAGGAAATACATTGGAAAGATCACAGGCTCATTTTTAATTGGAAAATTTTGAAACAAATAAGCAAAAATAGTAGTCTATCAATCATAGAATGAATTCTTTTTAAAACTCCGATGTATTGGCCAGACACCAGGCCACCTGTGGCTGCAGGCCCTAATGGCCGGCGTCCATGGCTCATCCTCCCCCTCCACTCGCCTTTGGACTCTCAGAACTTCTATGTTTTGAATAGAGCAACGTGTACCACATGTTTTGCTCCTGAGGTGAAGCTCATTAGTGCAGTTGGAAGTTCACTACTCTTTAGAAACAGGGAGGACTTTTGTTCACCCAGGACCTGTGACAACAGTGCAGGGTGTTGCTGAGCAACAGAGAGGAAGACCAGAAGAGAGACCACTAATTTTCTACTCCTGTAAACACCTTTGAACACTCAAAGATACCTTGAATAAGTTAGAAACAAATGTATAGACCACCAGATGACTAGGAACCATTGTAGAGGAACAAGAAACATGAGCAATTAACAAAATGTCTCTCTCTCACATCACCCACAGACAACACAATGGACGTCATGGACATGTTGGATAAGCAATTCAGAATATTTATAGTGATCAAACTAACTGAGATGCAAGAGAAAAGAGACAATAAGCTCCAGGAGATGAGGAAGTCCCTTCATGATTTGAAAGAATAAATAGACACCTTAAAAAAGAATGAGATGGTTGGGACCAGCAGTTAGCATAATGGCTATGTCACTGGACTCCCATGTAGTCAACTGTGGTCCGCATCCCGGACCTGGTGGCTTAAAACTCATGGCGGGCACATGTGTGTGCGTGCCCAAGACCCCGAGAAGAGAACGGAGGAGAAGGGATTGCGGGGTGGCCATCCCGCCTGAGGGGTGATTTCTCTCTTTCTGTCTCTCTGTTTCTCTCTGTCTGTCTGGCAAGCACACACACTCTATAGCAAAAACCTCTCAAAAAAAAATGAGATGGAATTGCTAGGGATGAAGTATGTGATACAGGAAATTAAAACCTCCCTCATAAGTATTAAAAATAGATTAGATCATGGAGAAGATCTAATCTCAAATGTAGAGGGAAAAAACCTCTGACCTAGACAACAGTATAAAAAATATTGAGAAAACAACCAAAAAAAAAAAAGGATACTATACAAGGAATACTGGATACCATCAAATGCCCCAACATTCCAATAATTGGTATCCCAGAAGAGGAGGAAAATAATAAGGGCATTGATCATTTATTCTATGAAATCCTGGAAGAAAATTTTCCAAACCTAGAAAAACATTCAAATATCCAGACCCAAGAAATACATAGGATCCCAAATATAATCAACCCAAGAAGATCCTCTCCAAGGCACATCATAGCCAGATTGGCAAAAACAACAGACAAAGACAAAATACTACAATTGGCAAGAGAGAAACATCAAGTTACTTACAAAGGTCACCCCATCAGGCTAACATCAGACCTCTCATAGGAAACAATGCAGGTAAGGAAAGAATGGGGAAATATAGTCAAAGTGTTGAATGAAAAACAATTTCATCCAAGAACACTATACCAGGCAAAATAATTTTTCATATGGAAAAAAGATTAAAAAGAAACATTATTGGATAAACAAAATCTGAGAGAATTTACCAACTCTAGACCAACTCTTCAAGAGGTTCTGAAGGGAGTGCTATCCCAGGAAATCTAAAATGTCAGACAGACTGTTACAAGAGAACAAAAAACAACCAAGAAAATGGTTCACTTAATGATATGAACAGGTTTAGAAATATCAATAATAACACTGAACGTTATTAAATTCTCCAATTAGGAGACACACACTGGCCGAATGGATAAAAAAAAACCCAGAAACCTTCTATCTGTTGCCTACAAGAAATGTACCTTATAGATAAAGACATACATAGACTAAAAGTGAAGGACTAGAAAAAGATACTCCATGCAAATGAAAATCAAAAAACGGCTGGAGTTGTGATATTGATTTCAGACAAAATAGGCTTCAAGACAGACTGTAAGAAGAGACAAAGAAGGGTATTATATAATAGTAAATGGATTAATTCAGCAAGAAGTCTTATTAATATCTATGCACCCAACACAGTAGCACCTAAATATGTGAAGGAAAGACTGCTAGAGCTAAAAAAAGAGATAGGGAGCAACATTATAATTGTTGGGGATCTCAACACCCCATTATCTCCTTTAGACAGATTTTCTGGATCAAAAAAAAAATTGAGAGATACAGGACCTAAATGATGCTATAAATTTAGTGGACTTGATAGATATCTGTAGAACTTTCAACCCTAAGATGACAAAATACACATTTTTCTCACCCCAGCATGGAACCTTTTCAAAGATTGATCATATGATAGGACACAAATCAAGCCTTTACAGATTCAAAGGCATAGAAACTATATTCAACATTTTCTCTGATCATGATGGAATTAAGCTTAATGTTAATTTCAAGAAACACCCTTGAAAATACACAAACACCTGGAAACTGAACAACCTACTTCTGAATGACTTCTTAACTACTGAAGAAATTAAGTCTGAAATAAAAAAAAAATTATGGAAACAAATGATAATGAGTACATAGTACAAAGTTTTCATACTCTATGGAACACAGCAAAAGCAGTCATAAGAGGGAAATTCATAGCAATTACTGCACATAAGAAAAAGATGAAAAGGTGGCAAATAGATAATCTAACATCACCGCTCTGGGAATTGGAAAAACAAACAAACAAACAAACAAAATGCCACGCAAAAAGAAATAATAAATATTCGAGCAGAAATAAATGAAATAGAAAAAAAGAAACCACACAGAAAATCGATGCAAGCAAAAGCTAGTTCTTTGAAAAAATTAACAAAATTGACACACCATTGGATTGACTGATAAAGAAGAAGAAAGAAAAACAAACAGATAAATCAAATATGTGATGAAACAGGCAACATTAAAACAGACATAATAGAAATATAAAATATCATATGGGACCAGCAGTTAGTATAATGGCTGTCACTGGACTCCCATTTAGCTGACGTGGTTTGAGTCCCAGACCCGGTGACTTAAACTCATGCCAGGCACATGTGCGTGTATGCCCAGGTTTCCGAGAGGAGAATGGAGAAGAAGTGGCCATCTCCCCGGTGGGGTGATTTCTCACTTTCTGTCTTTCTGTCTCTCTCTGTCTTTCTGGCGAGTGCACGCACCCTAAAGCAAAAACCTCTAATATATATATATACATATATATATATATATATATATATATATATATATATATATGTATATATATTTCATTAGAGGATACTATGAATGACTATATGCCAACAAACAAGAGAACATGGAGGAGATGGACAAATTCCTGGATGTATATAATCTGCCAAGATTGAATCAGGAGGACATATAAAATCTGAATAGACCAATAACAAACCATGAGATTGAATCAGTAATAAATAACCTCCGGACAAGGAAAAGCCCAGGTCCAGATGGCTTCACTTCTGAATTCTACAAAACCTTTAAGGAAGAGTTAACCCCTTTCCTACTCAAGTTATTTCTAAAGATTCAAAAGGAAGGAAACCTTCCAAATTCATTCTATGAAGCCTCCATTATCCTCATTCCCAAAACAGATAAGGACATGACAAAAAAGGAAAACTACAGACCAATATGGTTGTTAAATATAATATCGATGCAAAAATTGTCAACAAAATACTTGCAAATCGTATCCAACAACATATAACAAAGATTATTCATCATGACCAGGTAAGCTTTATTCCAGAAATGCAAGGGTGGTTCAACATATGCAAGGCCATAAATATAATACACCATATTAACAGAAAGAAAGATAAAATCCATATGATCACTTCAATTGATGCAGAGAAAGCATTTGATAAAACACTCAGTAAGATAAGACTCTCAGTAAGATTAATATAGAAGGGTCATTTCTCAATGCAATAAAAGCCATTTATGAGAAGCCTATAGCTAACATTATACTGAATGGGGAAAAATTAAAACCTTTTCCACTAAAAACTGGTACTAGGCAAGGCTGTCCCCTTTCTCCACTGCTTTTTAATATAGTACTGGAAGTCTAAGCTAATGCAATCGGTAAAGAGAACAATATAAAAGGCATTCAAATAGCCAAAGAAGAGCTTAAAATATCTTTATTTGCAGATGGCATAATGGTATACTTAGAAGACTCAAAGGTTTCCATGAAAAAACTTCACAAAGTATTAAATGAAAACAGTAAAGTGGCAGCATAAAAAAAATCAACATCCAAAAATCTATAGCATTTCTAAATATGAACAATAAGTTGAATAAAGTAAAGCTGAAGAAATGTATAAGATACGTAGGGATAACCCTAATTAAGGAAGTCAAAGACCTTTACAAAAAAAACTATGAAAATCTTAACAAAGATATTGAAAAGGACATAAAAAAGTGGAAGGACATCCCATGTTCCTGGACTGGAAGAATTAATATAATCAAAATGGCAATTCTACCCAAATTAATCTACATGTTTAACACAATTTCAATCAAAATATTAGAAATATTCTTCACAGATCTAGAAAAGACAATCATAGAATTTGTTTGGAATCATAAAAGACCTCGTATTGCCAAAGCAATTCTGTGCAAGAAGAGTGCAGTGGGTGGCATATCACTCCCTGACCCAAAGATATACTATAAAGCACCCTATAGCAAAAGCCTCTCCCAAAAAAAGGAAAAAAACTGTGAATAGACTTTTAAGATTCTTTTTGCACCAAAATAAACTTATACTGTAACTCTAAAAATGAAGGAATGAATTAATTAATTAATACAAAACTCTGGGATATTTAAATAGTATAACATGCTATAGAAGATTGAAATTATTTAATTTCATCTGCATAAAACAAGCGCTTATATCACAGGAGCATTAGACTGAGTTAAAAAAAAAACTTTGACATTGAAAAATACATATTGTATGATTTCTTCTATAAAACATATAAAAATGTGTAAAACAAACAGGTGGTGAAACACAGAGAAATCTAGAAGAGTGATAAAAAAAATTTTTTGAGAGGTTTTTGCTGTAGGGCGCGTGCGATCACCAGACAGAGAGAGACAGAGAGACAGAAAGAGAGAAATCACCCCCCGGGGGGATGGCCACGCTGCAATCCCTTCTCCTCCATTCTCCCCTCGGGATCTTGGGCACGCACACACACACACACACGCCCGATGTGAGTCTAAGCCACCGGGTCCGGGACTCGAACCACGGTCGACTACGTGGGAGTCCAGCGACATAGCCATTACGCCAACTGCTGGTTCCAGAATGATGAAAATTTAAAACAGTAATTCTCTGGGCCAGTAGACGAAGTGGTAGTTAAGGGCACTGTACTGACTGCGGTTCAAGTCCCGAACATAGAGGCTTGTTTTCTCTCTCTCTCTCACTCTCTCACTCTGTCCCTCTCTGGTCAAATAAAAAATAAGCAAATAAATAAATAAAGTTAGATAAATAATTCTTGGGGGGGAAAAGATTTAATAAATCAATAAATAAAACAGTAATTCTCCCAAGAAGAGGGAAAGGATGCGCTTAAGGAGAGACCAGCAAGACTTCAAAAGTAATGAGAGTACTCTTTGCTTGTTTGTTTGCCATAGGGAGTGTGAGCTCACTGGAGGGGCAAGAGAGAGAGAGAGAAATTGTGAAAGTACCACCCCCACTGCCCCTCGGGGAGATGGCCATGCTGCAATCCTTCCTCCTCCATTCTTCTCTTGGACTTTGGTCACCCACACAGAGGTGCCTGGTGCATTTTTCAAGGCACCAGTCCAGAACTTGAACCATACAGTCAGCCATGTAGGATCTAGCTGCCCCAACCACTGAGCCGCTGGATGAGTCAGTAATGGCAGTACTCTGACAGAGTAAATGGAATTGCTCAAACCATTATTCCTTATGATTATATGTATACATATATATACACATATATACATATATAATCTTATTAATGTACTTATGTAGTATTAAACACTCAATTTTAAAACAGAAAATGTTATATTGGGGGCTTTCAAAAGAAGAAATGGAGAAATGGAATGTTTTTTGTTTCGTTATTCACCTTGTATCTGAATTAGACTGAGTATGAATCAGGTTTAAAATCTGCTTCTACGAATGAATGCTATTCACTAATGAATGCTATTCACAACCTTTAGTAATAAGCACAGTCTTATCACAACTTTAATAAATACTTTCACAAAAGCCAGCGGATATTCACTTAATACTTACACTATATGTCCAGCTTCCCCATACTTACTGGGGCGTATTGAACTATATGAGAATATCTCACTGAATTAAAGTAGGCAGATTATATTAAAAAGAAATTTAACGTTTATGTTTTTCACATCGTATGGGTATACATGCAATTTTATTATGCACAAATGCTGAGAATGCATTAAGTTCAGAGAAAGGTCATCTTTGTCTTCCTGAAGAAACCTAGGGAATTCTTTTAGAGGCAATAACAGCTTGAAATGAGCCTTAAGAAATGAGTTGAATGCAGTGAAAGGAAGAAGAGATGAGGGTAAAGGCATGGCCCTTCCAACCAAGAGAGAATAGTTTAACATAACTGGATAAAAGCAGGAAGAGGAACTGATAGGGTCTAAGATATGAAAGGATATGTGGATTCAACTAGGGAATTTGAACTTTACCCTAAAAACCACCTACTAGATTAATTAAGGACAATGCCTTAATAAGATTTGTGTTCAAGAATAACCCCAACTTCAATTTGAAGTATGAACTGCAGGGACTCAGAGTAGATGCTAGTCGGAGACTATTGCAATTCTGAAGGCTGCAACTGTTATCCAGGGAATGATAGTGTTGGCAAGAACTAAGGCATGGTTATGGGGATAGTGACTGGGAGGATTAATGAATTATTAAGAAGGTTGACATCAGGTTAAGGCACTGGACTCCCACATGGCCAACTGCAGTTCAAGTCCTGGACCTGGCAGCTTGAAACTCAACGCCAGGCATGTGTGTGTGTGTGCCCAAAATTCCAGAAGAGAATGGATGAAAAGGAATTGTGGTGTGGTCATCAACACTGGGGATAATTTCTCGCTTTGTCTTTCTGTGTCTCTGGCGAGCATATGTGCCCTATGACAAAAACCTTAGAAAAAAAAATCAGCTGAATTACTGATCGGATAAAGAGGTAGTGAGTATATGACAAGCAGAAGTTTTAGGAATTCCCAGTTTCCTGGTAATAAAATTTACAAAGATTATAAAAAAAATATTTGGTCAACATGAAATTTGGTAAACAGAAGCAAAAGAAAGGCAGTTACTGCTTTAACAAATATTAAAGTACCTGTTAGCTGCCTAATGATGTGATAGCTATCAGGAAGAGAAAGTACAGGTTCATGGTCCTTGACCTTAAAAAACTCCAGGTCTGAGGAGTGGGACAAATTAGATACATAGCATTTGCATATATGAGATGAGGGCTATATGGAAGTGTATCGGACCAATGATAAAGAATTTGTATTCGCTGGGACCAGCAGGTGGCATAATGTTTAAGGCTCTGGATTCCCACGTGGTAAGCCGTGGTTCGAGTCCTGGACCTAGCATCTGAAACTCATGCTAGGCATGTGTGCATACATGCTCAAAATTCTGAAAGGAGACTGGAGGAGAAGAGATTGTAGCATGCCCAGTCCCCTTGGGAGGGGGCGTGATTTCTTACTTTCTGTCTTACTGTCTCTCTAGTGAGCACATATGCACTATAGCAAATATTTCTTTCTTAAAAATTGCATTCTCTGATTATCAGAAATAGGAATTTCATCAGAGTTCACTGGTTTTGGAACATCTATTTTGTACCATACTCTGCAACTGTACTTTATAGACATGGCCTCCCTAAAGGATAAGATACTAAAAATGGCTTTTAAATTTTCTCTTTTTTCATAAAATGATCATAACACCCCATCACTGTCCTAATTAATTGCTAGTGGCTTATTTGGGGCACATACATTTCTGTTTGACTAAGCAATCATGCTTTTTCAGTATGCTGTTTTCCCCCTTTGGCTATGATTATACAAAACACAAAATTATGTTAATGAAATAAGATGTAGAAGATAACCCTTTTAAAAGGGACATATTTGGACTACTAATTATAGTACCTGATTCCTATTTGATCTCATTAGTGATGAATGTACTTAACAAGATTTTAAGAAAATATTAACAGGTTGTAAACCCTGCCCCTACTTTTGTGCTCTAGTAATAGCCTGGCTGAATATTAACCACTGACTAGAGGTTTTACATGGAACAAAGCCCGAGGTCACAGTAGCATGTTCAATCGAAACACTTTACATGCATCATCGTATTGGTTTTTCCAGAGACCTAGCCAGGAAGTAGAACTGAATGCACTTCTCAAGGACACAACCTGGCTTCCTGGTAGTTATGTTGTATGCTGCATGTCTGCTGGCGAGACGCATGGTAATGTGGATGTCACATGTTTGCATGGAGGTAGGGCTCAGCCTAAAGACATTTTCTGTCTCAAATTGTCTTAGATCCTTTGACAACATATGTCTGCAACAGCACCTTTGATCAGTTCAAAGATTTTTGTTTTATCCTTTCTGTATAACTCCAGTCAACTCAAAGAATCAGGTTTTATGATCTACAAAGTCTATTGCATCTCAGAACTGTGCTCCATTTATCCTCCACACGAGTTGTCTTCAAGGCGCCAGTCATTTCTCCCAACAAAACTGCATAATTCCTTAGAAACAGGAATTCTGTCTTTTTTCTGTTCTAGAAACCCCAATATGCTGAACGCGAGATAGGGGCTAAACAATTCTGCATTTGGCTCTGCCAATTGCCATCTATACATCTTTTTCTTTAGATAAAGAGATTTGCTATAGGGTGTGTGTGTTAGCTGGAGAGAAAGAAAGAAAGTGATAAATCACCCCCTGGGGAGATTGCCATGCCACAGTCCCCTCTCCTCCCTTCTCCTCTTGGGATTGTAGGCACCCACACACATGTGCCTGCATGAGTTTCAAGTCTCTGGGTCTGGGTCTTGAACCACAATTGGTCATGTGGGAGTCCAGTGCCTTAACCACTATACCACTTGTTGGCCTCACTATCTGTGTATCTTTTTTTTTTTTTAATTTTTTGAGAGGTTTTTGCTATAGGGTGTGTGTATGTGATTTCTTGTTTTCTGTCTCTCTGTCTCTCTCTGTCTTTCTGGAGAGTGCACACGCCCTATAGCAAAAACTTCTCCAAAAAAAAGAGGATATGTTTTGAGGATTAAAAGAGTTATTACATTTAAACAGTGCTCTGTAAACCTAAATAAATTACCGAACAAACAAATATAATCTAAAATATCTTAAATAATATGTATATCAAGAGCTATATTTGTAATATCTTATATATCTTATTGCTATTGATAATTATGAGTAATCAGTGAAGATAATACTTCATGTCTTATATGGAAAGCCTCTTAGAGCAGGGTTTTTCCCTCAAAGGAAAAAAAATATTTGTTTTACATAATTCATACAGTGCTCTCATATGTGGTTATGATCTTACATGATTTTAATAATGATAAACAATATTATCAATTACCTCCAGAGATTACAATGCTGAGGAAATCTGTGATGCTTATCAATAAAATATTGGGTTCTTGAGAAAGTACATGACATATTTTTCTATGCAAAAATGTATCATGACTTTTCCAATGATTCAGTATCTGTTAGGATTCAAAATATACTCCATTTAAGGTAGTTTTATTAGAATGAGAATGAAAAAGTGCAATAAATATTTATGTCTGCTGACGTAAGTATGGAAGAAGAAAATAGTTGAAGAATGAAAAAACTATAAAAGTAATGCATTAAAATAAGTTCTAGAATCCAGCACTTATTTTTTCTCATAAAAGGGAGCATTTCTTTTATTTATTTATTTATTTATTTTGAGAGAGACTTTTGCTATAGGGCATGTGCACTCACCAGAGAGAGAGAGACAGACAGAAAGCGAGAAATCACCCCTCCAGGGGGCATGGATACATCGCAATTTCTTTTTTTTTTTTTTTTTTTGGAGGTTTTCGCTATAGGGCGCGTGCGCTCGCCAGACAGACAGAGAGAGACATAGAGACAGAAAGCGAGAAATCACCCCCCAGAGGGGATGGTCATGCCGCAATCCCTTCTCCTCCATTCTCCTCTCGGGATCTTGGGCACGCACGCACACGCGCCTGGCGTCAGTTTTAAGCCACCCGGTCCGGGAAGCGAACCGCAGTCAACTACGTGGGAGTCCAGCGACATAGCCATTACACTAACTGCTGGTTCCCCACAATTTCTTTTCCTCCTTTTCTCCTCTCAGGATCTTGGGCATGCACACACATGCATCAGCGTGGGTTGTAAGCCACTGAGAACTTGAACCGTGCTCGACTATGTGAGAGTCCAGTGACGTAACCATTATGCTATCTGCTGGTCCCATCATGGGAGCATTTCTGGCATGACTAGATATATTGGGTGACATGCATAGGCTCTTGAAACTCATTTTTATTTATAAACTAAATCTATTCTTTGACAATTTAGGTTACAGAAGAAGCTCTAAAAGGGTTTTAAAGCTCTTTTTCCCTGTCTTCTATCTACAACACCAGGTATCTGACACTAAACCTTTTCCAGCTCTGAAACCTTACATTATACTTTTTTTAATCCTGAAAAAAAATAGAATAATTCAGTCTTATTGACCATTTTTGTTGAAAATAAAGCATTGTTTTTGTTGTTGTTGGGTTTTTGTGGGTTTTTTGTTTTGTTTTGTTTTGTATTTTTTTTAGTTTTTTGCCATAGGACATGTGCTCTCGCCAGAGAGAGACAAAGAGAGAGAAAGAGGGAAAGTGATAAAGCACCTCCTAGGGGGATGGCCACAGCACAACCCCTTCCTTATTCTGCTCCTGGGATTTGGGGCATGCACCCAGTGTGAATTTCAAGTTGCCAAGTTCGGGACTCACACTACAGACAGCCATGTAGCAGTCCACTGCCTCACCCACTACACCACCTGCTGGCCCCTAAAGCATTGTATTCTCATATAAAGTAATCAATGATGCTACAATCTAGTGTTCTTATATTTTCATTTAAGGATTAATTCCTTTCTAGAAGCAAAACTCTTTTCACAGAAATGAATAAACCATTTATGCATTCCAAAAGTATCCTATAAACTTGTACAGAATACTTTCTATTTTCTGTTCTAAACTTCAAATCATCGGCACAACTTGAAGCTGGAACATTTCATGACCCATTTATGAGTGATTAGGAAAGGTTAACGATCAGTTAACTAGAGAGTGGCTTCACAGATTCTTCTGAGATACTGAATGCAAAATGGGCATGACCATAATCATCAGGAGACTTAGAAGAAACACAGATGGATCTTTGATCTCTTATCTTCTTTGCACCTACCCATTGTGTGTTACATCCCACCTAAGTCTATATTGCTTAGAAAACTATGGGCTTTTTTTAAAAAAGCACCCAAGATAGTCACCAAATGTCTTTATCCTTTGACAGATAATCAGATTAAAATGGCCAGTATAATAAAATGGGGAATGCAGCAACTGCCTACATCTATGTTTATTATGGCATTGTTCATGATTGCTAAAACATGGAACCAACCCAAATGTCCATGAACAGATGAGTGGATTGAAAAAGTGTGGCACATATACTCCATGGAGCACTATTCAGCCATAAAAAAAAAAAAAAAAAAAAAAAAAAATACCCTGGCATTTGACAGAAAGTGGATGAATATGGAAGATTTATTGCTGAGTGAAGCAAGTAAGGCTATGAAAGAGAGACATTATTTGTCTCCACTTAATATATACTGACTGTCCTCACTCTATGGTAGAGACTGAAAGATAGGCAGACATAAATCATTGAAAATAGTTAGGGACACTAGAGACCATGTGGAAGGAGGGTGGGAGAGGGGAAGAGTGCAGGGAAGGTAATTAGGGAGAAAAAATAAAGAAGTAAGACATTTGTGGGACACAGAAATGATTCATTACCTGTTGATGATGACATGTATAGTATTTTCAACTGGACTGTTCTGAGGTATATTTCATGTTGGGTACATTCTCTATATAAGCTAAATGATGTATAGCAATTTAATATATAAAAAAATATTATTATAATAAAAAGGTTTTTAAAAATTTAGCAAAATAAAAGCAATCAACATGAAACCCATTTGATTTTTAACATTTTCTAAAAAGGAATGGTATGGCTCTGCCTCTGCTGCCCTTTCTGGGTTCACCTTCATGGAAGGCCTCCTTCCAGGGTTTCCCCTTCCAGACCTCAGTGCTAGTCAGGACAGAATCCATTCTGCTTCTGCTGCCCTTTCTGCACACCGCAGGGGCATCCTGCAGTTTTCCATTTTTAACTCTGTTTTATTTTCTGTGCTATGCTTTCTACTTTTGGCTCTTCTTTTTGTTCTAGTTATTTCCTTCTTTTTCCTTTGCTTTTTCTTCCTATTTCTGTTTTCTACTTTCTTTTTCTTTTACCTTACTTTCTTATTTTACTGCTTAGCCTTTACTCACTGCCTAGAGAAGTCCAGGTGCATAGTAGCTAAATATCTGAATATCATTAAGACTTAGAGAATGTCTTACCCCTCACTGTACTGGTTGTAAAAAGAGTGAAACTTCCCCTCATAAATCTGATTGCAAAACTCCTCCTGTGATTACCACACTGGAGGACACAGTAGAAGGGAGAAAATAGCACCAAATTAATTCACAGCAAAGGGAAACACATGAACTCACAGTTAAAGAATCCTTCTCCAACAAATTAGCCAAAAGTGAATACATCACCAAATGACTAAAAATCAGAGAAGAGCCTCAAGGAGGAGAGAACCAAGTAGTCCATCTCCAGCAAGAGAACACTTTAACTCGTTTCCAAGTACGGAAAAATTAGAGGATATTAGCAAAATGTAAGAAAAATAATTTAGAGTACTTATGGTAACAAAACTCTATGAGATGCAAGAGAAAAGTGACATCAAGCTCTAAGAGATGAGGAAGTCCTTCCGTGATATGAAAAAAGAATTCAACACCATAAAAAAAAGAATCAAATGGAACTATTAGATATGAAGGCTATAATACAGGAAATCAAAACCTCCCTAGAAAGTATTAAAAGCAGGATAGACCATGTGGAAGATCGAACCTTGGAATTTCTACAGCTCATCATAGCCAGATTGGCCAAAACCACACACAAAGACAAGATACTAAGATTGGCAAGAGAGAAACATCAAGTCACTTATAAAGGCTATCCTATCAGGCTAACACTGGACCTCTCATCAGATACAATGTAAGCATGGAAAAAATGGGGAAATATATTCAAAGTGTTAAATGAAAAAAATTTCAACCAAAAATAGTATGCCTGGCAAGGTTATCCTTCATATGGGGAAAAAAAAGATAAAAATGTTCTCAGGTAAACAAAACCTGAAAGAATTTACCAACTCCAGACCAGCTTTTCAAGAAATTCTGAAAGGAGTAAAATACCAAGAATACCAGACAGAAATAAGAGAACATAAAACAACCAAGAACATGGCCAACTTAATGATAAGGGACAAGTTTGATTCTTTTTTATGGTGTCGAGATATCGATAATAACGTTGAAGGTTAATGGATTAAATTCTCCAATCAAGAGACAAAGACGGACTGAATGGGTTAAAAATCAGAAACCCCTCATCTGCTCCCTATAAGAAACCCACCTCAAGGATAAAGAAATGTATATATTAAAAGTGAAGGGCTGGAAAAAGATATTCCACGCAAATGGAAACCAAGATACAGCAGGAGTCACTATACTGATTTTAGATAAAATAGGCTTTAAGACAAAAACTGTAAGAAGAGACAAAGAAGGTCATTACATAGTAGTAAAAGGGCTTATTCATCAAGAAGATATAACACTTATAAATATCTGTAGATCCAACTCAGGAGCACCCAAATATGCAAAGAAGAATTGTGAAATCTAAACAGAGAGATAGACTGTAACACGCTAATTGTTGGAGATCTCAACACCTAATTATCTCCTTTAGACAGATCAACAAGACAAAAAATAAGCAAAGCGATTCAGGATCTAAATGATACCATAAATCATATGGACTTGTCAGATATCTATAGAACTTTCCACCCAAAAAGCACAAAATACTTTTTTCTCAGCCCCTCATGGTACCTTCTCGAAGACTGACCACATGATAGGGCACAAAACCAGTCTTTACATATTCAAAGGCATAGAAAGTATATCCAGCATCTTCTCCGACCATGATGGAATGAAACTTGATATTAATCTCAGGAAAAAAACCTTGAAAATATGCAAATACATGGAAACTAAATAACCTGCTTCTGAATGCCTTCATGACTACTGAAGAGATTAAGGCTGAAAATCAAAAGATTCATGGAAACAAATGATAATGAGTGAATGAGCTTCCATAATCTATGGGACACTGCAAAAAAAGTCATAGGAGGGAAGTTCATAGCAATTAGCATACTTAAGAAAAAGATAGAAAGGTGGCAAAAGGACAATCTAACATCATGCCTCAGGGAATTCAAAAAGCAACAACAACAAAAAAAAATCCAAAAAAGTACCAGCAGAAATAAATGAAATAGAAAATAAATTAACTATACAGAAAATAAATAAAAACAAAAGCTGTTTTTTTTTCAGAAAGATAAACAAGATTGACACATCATTAGCTAGACTAATTAAGAAGAGAAAAAAAAAACAGATCTATCAAATTCACAATGAAGGAGGCAACATTACAACAGACATAATAGAAATACAAAACTTTAATAGAGGATACTATGAGTGACTATATGCCAACAAAGAAGAAAACCTGGATGAGATGGACAAATTCCTGGACCCATATAATCTAAGACTGACTCAGGAGGACATAGAAAGCCTGAATAGACCTATAACAAGCAATGAGATTGAATCAGTAATAACCTCCCAACAAAGAAAATTCTGGGTCCCTATGGCTTCACTGCTAAATTTATAAAACTTTTAAAGCGATAACCTCCATTCTCAAACTGTTTCTAGAGATCCAAAAGAAAGGAACCCTTCCAAATTCATCCTATTAAGCCTCCATCACCCTCATTCCCAAAATGGATAAAGATACGGCTAAAAAGGAAAACTACAGACCTATATCTCTGATGAATATAGATGCAAAAATTCTCAACAAGATACTTGCTAACCGTATTCAACAGCATATAAAAAATATTATTCATCACAACCAGGTAGGCTTTATTCCAGGAGTGCAAGGGTGGTTCGACATACACAAAAACCATAAAGGTAATACAACATATTAATAGAAAGAAAGATAAAAACCATATAATCATTTCAATTGATGCAGTAAAAGCATTTGACGAAATACAACATTCCGTCATGAGTAAGACTCTCAGTAAAATCGGTATAGAAGGATCAATTCTCAGCATAATAAGAGCTATCTATGAAAAATCTATAGCTAACATTATACTGAATGGAGAAAAGCTGAAAGTATTTTCACTAAAAACTAGTACAAGACAAGACTGCCCACTCTCTCCACTCCTATTCAATATATTACTGGAAGTCCTAGCCAATGCAATCGAACCAGAGAATGAAAGAAAAGGCATTCCAATAGGGAAAGAAGAGTTGAAATTATTCTGTTTGCAGATGGCATGATTGGATACATAGAAGACCCAATAGTATTCATGAAAAAACTTCTGAAAGTAATAAATGCATACAGTAAAGTAGCAGGATACAGAATTAACTTACAGAAATCTATAGCATTTCTATATACAAACAATAAACAGAGACAGAACTGAAGAAAGTAATCTCATTTACCATAGCCACAAAAGTATAAGATACCTAGGAATAAAACTAACCAAGGAAGTCAAAGACCTCTATAAAGAAAACTATGAAAATCCTAAGAAAGAAATGGAAAGTGACACAAAAAAGTGGAGGGACATCTCACGTTCCAGGATGGGCCGAATTAATATAATTAAAATGGTAATCCTACCCAAATAAATCTACATATTTAATGCAATCCCTCTAAAATTACAAGAGACATTCTTCATAGGTATAGAAAAGGCAACCATAGAATTTGTCTGTAATCATAAAAGACCCCATATTGCCAAAGCAGCCCTACACAGAAAGAGTGGAGTGAGTGGCATCTCACTTCCTGACCCCAAAATGTATTACAAAGCTGTGATAATCAAAACAGCATGGTAGTCACACAAAAACAGACACAAAGACCAATGGAACAGAGCAGAGACCCCAGAAATAAATCCCAAAACATACAGCCAAATGATCTTTGACAAAGGGCACCAGTCAATCCAGTGGGAAAAGAAAACCTCTTTAGCAAATGGTGTTGGAAAAACTGGGTATCCACCTACATAAAGATGAATCTGAACCCCTATCAGTCACCATTAACAAAAATCAATTCAAAGTGGATCAAAGATCTAAACCTAAGACCCAAAACTATAAAACTACTGGTGGAAAACACTGGGCAAACTCTGGGAGACATTGGGGTAGGCAAAGACTTCTTAAACAAGATCCCCAAAGCACAGGCAATAATTCCCCAAATAGACAGGTGGGATCATATCAGATTAAGAAGTTTCTGCACAGCAAAGGACACAGTAATTAGTGTTAATCGACAATCCTCAGAATGGGAGAATATTTTTGTCAAACATGCCTCAGACAAGAGACTGATAACCAGAATACACAGAGAACACAAGTGACATGCCCCCCCCAAAAAAATGACTACCCCCATTAAAAGATGGGAAACAAGCTGAATAAACTACTCTATAAGGAAGACATATGAACAGCCAAAAAGTATATGGAAAAAGTCCTCAACATTCTTCACCATAAGGGAGATGCAGATCAAAACTACAATGAGATACCACCTAATTCCAGTCAGAATGGCAAAGATAAAAAAAAAAGGGTAAGTTCTGGCTGGGATGTGGTAAAAAGGAAACTCTCTTACATTGTTGGTGGGAATGTAAATTAGTCCAGCCACTGTGGAGAACTATATAGAGGCTCCTCAAAGACCTTCAAATAAAACTACCATATGATCCAGCAATTCCACTCCTAGGTATCTACCCAAAAAAACAGGAGAATGCTTAGTCAGAAAAGCGCTTATACAACTATATTTATTTTGGCATTATTCACAATTGCTAAGACATGGAACCAACCCAAATGTCCACAAACAAATGAATGGATTGAAAAAGTGTGGCACATATACTCCATTGAATACTATTCAGCCATAAAAAAACAAGACCCTGGCATTTGATAGAAAGTGGTTGAGCATAGAAAATTTATTGCTGAGTGAAGCAAGCAAGGCTATGAAACAGAGACATTACATGTCTCCACTTAATATATACTGTCTATACTCTATGGTAAAGACTGAAAGACTGGAGAACATAAAAGAATTGAAAATTGATGGGACCAGCAGATAGTGTAATAGCTACGTTGCTGGACTCCCATGTAGTTGACTGCGGTTTGAGTCCTGTACCCGCTGGCTTAAACTCATGCCAGGTCTGTGTGTGTGTGTGTGTGTGTGTGTGTGTGTGTGTGCCCAAGATTCTGAGAGGAGAATGGAGGAGAAGGAATTGCGGCATGGCCATCTCCATTAGGGGGTGATTTCTCATTTTCTGTCTCTCTGTCTCTCTCTGTCTTTCTGGAGAGTGCATGAGCCCTTATAGCAAAAACCTCTCAAAAAAAAAATTGAAAATTGTTATGGACAAAGTGGAAGGAGAGTGGGAGAGCGGAAGAGTACAGGAAGGGAAATTAGGGGAAAAAAATGAAGTAAGACACTTGTGGAACACAGATATGGTTTGTTGCCTGTCGATCATGCCATGTATAGCATTCTCAACTCACCTGTTGTGTGGCATATATCATGTTGGGTAAAATCTCTTTACAATCTAAATGATGCATAGCGATTGAATGTATAAATAATAATAAAAATAATTTTTAAAAAAGGAGTGGTATGTGCTTACACAGACAGGATCCTTTACTGTTCAATAACCCCTCCAAACATCCCTCCCATAGCTGTGCTGTTTTCACCTATGCAGCATTGGCGCCCCCTTTCAGCATGCTGTGATTCTTGTTCTCAACTCTCTTTTTCCAGGGAGAAAGGTGGTGTGGAATCATTAACAGAATTACAAGGGAAGTTAAGTCAAAATTAAGAATGGCAACATAAGGGAAGAAGTGAGCTCTATTAAACTACAAATTCCTTCTGTGGAAGGGTGTGAAGTCAACATCTTTTGTCTAACTGTGGAAATAAACATTGTGATAATAGGACTATTTTTATGGACATTATTTAATCCATGAGTTTGTTATTAAATCATATCCGATTTTGTTTTTAATCCAAACGCCTGGTATTTTAATCTGGGTCTAGCACACACACAAAAAAAAATGGCAACTGCATTATTTTTAAGTTTTAGCAGCTAAGAGTTATCAAATCTACCTGATGAAAAAAAAATAGAGAAAGGAACTTCTTATGTGGTAAAAAATAATAGTAATAATAAAAAATGAATCTAGTCAGTGCCTGCACCTATAACCTCAGTATCATCTTTTGCCTCACAAGCAGGATCTGCATGACTTGTGAAAAATACATGTGATAGTACTCTCTTGCACAATATCTAATTCAATTACCACCACTCCTTCTATGTAAATGAGGTTTTGTTCTTCTTATCCCTTCAGCAAATAATACGTCCATGTACTCTTCATTGTGAAAACAGAACATATTTCTGTCTTAGAACTAACCAGCAGAACGTGTCTGTAAATACGTATGTTTGTGGGTGCAGGTTCTCATTTTGTTCTCTTTTGCTTTAGATGTTAAAGAGATGCCTTCAAAGTGTCTTATTGATCTATTTCATTTTATAGAAGAAATGAAAATTCAAAAAGAATTAGTGACTTTCGTTTTATTTATTTTTTTTTCTCATGAAATTTCTGAGAACATTCTGGTCCTAATCATTGAACAACCCTGAATTTTAGAATGCCATATTATAGTTGGTTGGATGATTGCTAGAAAGAGGTCATTGACGACTCACTCTCCTTAGGAAGAAATTACCATTGGCAGATTTTAGCTGATTCTAGAAAACACACATTACAGAAAGCAGTTGTTTCGTTTTTAAAACTTGTTCCTCAAGTTCTTTTTCACAATGTCGGCTCTAGTAATATGGGTGATACAGTTTCTGGGAAAACAAACACTCAGAAGGCTTTTAACTATTATTCAATTTTCCTTTAACTCAGACTAAGTAGATTTAATTAATGTTTATTCTGAAAGAAAAGAGGTTAGAACTAGAAACCAGGCTCTCCCAGTTAACAAGTGACCATGTAGGGTCAACTGAGTCCAAATGCCACATTTATCTTTCTCTGCTGAATTTTTCTTCCTTTCGTTTTTGAGATAATTCTTTTTGAGAAGAGATTTGAGGATGTTTGTATAACCTATGCACCATCTAGTGGTAACAGATGGGAAAATCCATCAGCTGGCGGGGGTGGGGTGGGAGGTGGGGTGATGTGAGGTGGGGGTGGGGGAGAAGCTAATCCTTCTGCCTCAACTATTAACAAGTAGATGGAGTTTTTCACATTAGAGACTGTGCTTAATAAAATACGTCATTTCTTTTAGAGAACTATACTATCAGAAATTATTTCTGGTGACCTTTGAACTACTTGTTTACCATTTGTGTTTATTAAATGGATTAGCTATGACAAGGGAAATAATTATTTCTGGAGTTACATGTTGAAATTTGTTGGGGACAATATCTATTGTCTTTAGGCTGCTAGTACTCACCACTCAGTCCCACTTTTGCCAGAGCTAGAGTAGTTCAGGGTTTAAGGGCCAGGGATCAAATTAGCTGGGATCAAATTTCTGGCTTTGCTTCCTTTTACCTAAGTAACTGTTAACAAAATTACCTACTCTCTCTGACCTTCTGTGAACTCTACTGTCAAAACGAGATAAAATCAAAAAACAACATAGTAAGCCCTTATGAAAATGCTCGACATATACTTACTACTCAATAGATGTTATATATCATTATTATAAAGTCAGGAAAAACCTGTAACATTTTGTATTTACCCAGTTCTTCAACCAACCCAATGTCAAAAGCTAAAGCTGTACGGCTAGTACCATAGACCTGTCATTGGCTATGGTTGGCTGCTCCCAGAATACACAGAAAGTAACGAACTCCATGGGAATTTCAAACACTCAGCCCAGACCACTGAACCCCACTGATGATTCTGCAGTAGGGAATCCTTCAGACAATGGATATGCAGGATGCTGACACAGTAAAATTTCTCTCTCAGTGAAGATGGATCCAAAGTATTTCCTCTTTCAATTTGTTTAAGAATTATTTTATTTATCTTTATTTATTTATTTTAATTTGATCAGAGGGGGACAGAGTGAGAGAGAGGGAGGGAAGGGAAGTGAAAAAGCAAGCCATCAGGTCCAGGACTTGAACCGTGGTTGGCCAGCACCAACCATGGGAGTCTAGCACCTTTAACCACCACGCTGCCAGCCAGCACCTCCTCTTTCAATTTTTTTAATAAGTATTTGGCCGTTCTTGAGTTATTCAGTGAACTATTTTTCTGCTTTATGCCACTCTCTTTCCAGCAAATCCACTACTCTTTAGCTGATCAGTGAATAAGGTAGAGTGAAATTAAAATATTGTCTGCATTCTATGTCTGAAACTGATTGACTAACAGTTGAACAAACACAAGAGATGGGTGTGAATGTCAGATGAGGTGTATGTGGAGGAGTGGGGCCCAACGAAAGACATTTGGAGAAGGGATACAGAGGTAGAGCATTGACGGGATGGGGAGGTGTGGTGTTATCTGTCAAAGATATTTCGATCAACGGGTCTGGGGAGAAATGTTCACATATCGAAATGGTCTCATTGTAAGCCAAACAATATGATTGAAAGTATATACAAAAATAAACTAATTAATTAATAAAAAAAAATACATTCAATTTGTTTTTTTTTTTTTCTGGTTGCATGAGAAGTCAGATAAAAGAAATGTCCATGACTGTTAGAAGCGTCATATAGGGAAGAAGGCTTTTTGAGAAAGAGACAGACAGTAGATAAGATTTGACTGAAAGAACAAAAGGGGGACAGAAAGCAATCTGCCATAAGCATGAAGACCCACAAGAGTCTCAGGAAAAACTCCAGGGCAAGAACAGAGCATCGACCCCTGACTGGGAAAGACGACATCCTCTGTTCCCTTTCTTTTGCCTTCAGGGAGGTTAGGCATTGACACGTTATTTCTGAAACACTTTCTCAGTGTCTCTGACTATCCTCAACTACAAACTAGATTGGATCTGTACCCTTTTAGTTATGCAAAAAAAAAAAAGTACTGTGTATGCATCAGCTGCACAACCACCAGTAGCTGTGACTACCTATAGTGAATAGTGTTACTTGTAAGTTCAGTGATTGACGTTCTAGTGTTTGCTTTCCTTGTGTTAAAATATAACCTTCTCTTTTCAATATCCATTCAACAAACACTTTTGTAACCCTGTTGAGTACTAAATGCCTGTGTATGTATGACCCGCTGGGATTCGGGCATGCAGATGACAAGGTGCCAGCTCTCAACAAGTGGACATTCCAGTGGGGGAAACAGATGAATAAACATGAGGCAAAGAAACAAAGAACTGGATAATGGAATACTATTCTGGGTTGGGTAGTCAGGAACTAACGCTCTCTGCGAAATTTAAATTTAATCTCAGACCTGAACAATAAGAGGAGCTAGTCCTATAAACATCAGTCTTATAAATATCCTTCCAGCAGAAGGAACAGCTAGGGCAAAGATGGCAGCACACTTGGCATGTTTAACAGATAGCATTGCCAAATAAAAACTTTCTCTATTTTACCTTCTGCATTCTCTACCTATCCTCCACAAGAAGGGATGATGTGCAACAAATAGTCTATGAAGACTTGGTTAGTTTCCTACCCAGTTCTGAAAATACCATCAAAAAGAGTCCAAGTATATCTTTTTCCAATATTGCTTTATACCCAAAAGAACAACCTAAAAGAAGTTCATTATTTTTAACTAACTTTTGGAGGTTTGCTGATGTTCCAGTTGCCATGCTAGACACCTTACATGCATGGCCTCATTTAATCCTCACATCAGTTTTATGGTGAGAAAATAAATATTATCTCTATTTGATAGATAAGGTAAACTAGGGCACACAGCTAGCAAGTGGCAAAGCAAAATTCCATCTCAGATTTTTCTGAGGACTCCTCAAAGGACATAGACACGGAGGAGCCATGGGTACTGCCACCCCACTTAGATGAAGCTCCTGCCGCCAGTTACCATGGGGGTGGCTGAGAGATCTATGCAAAGCGGTGCATACTTGGCCAGTACACACTCACACACACACTCACACACAGTTACATATGAATTTCCACACTCACTTGCACATGTATGCACACTCACGCGCACAAACACACTTACTAGAACTCCAGCTACCTCATTACTCTTCACTTCTGATGTGTGATATTCCTACACAATGGTGAGGAACACCAGTGACGCTATATGGGGTGCACTCCTTTTGTTCTTAAAATTGAGGCCTGAGAAATCAAGAAAATGTATCAAAGAAAGAAAAAAGAGATCTTTAGGGTGTGCAAAATGGGAAAAATAAATGATCAATTATGTTTTTTGTCTGGTAGAAAATAGGACTTTTATTTTAAAAAATCAGAGTATCAACAAAGATATTGAGCAATTACTATTAATGGAAATTTTTATTTTGTCAGTTCAGAATAGTAATGTTGTTGAAGTTTAAAAAACAACCTGATATTTGTATGCAGCTAGATCTGAAATATCAAGTGCATTGTGGACATAGGAGTGGTTCTTTGAGTAAACAGAGCATGGGAGAGAAAAGTAAGAGAAATGTAAAAGGAAAAAAATCATATACTATAACAGGGTGTATTCTGTTATCTATTACATATAAACTGACAGTCATTTAAAAGTTATCACAACCACAAAGTTCTCTTTGATGTGAGTCCCTTGGTGAAGTTACAGAGAGGTATAAGGCTGTGTTGTATCATATAATTCCAAATTAATGGCTGTCAGCAACAATACTCATTGATTCACTGCAGGTTTAACCATACCTGTGTAATCAAGGAGGGAATCCGTGGATCGCTGGTGTAGAACATCAACCACATGCTTATTTGAAAGAGAAATCATAATGGCATTGCCAGTTTTATAATTGCTCTTTTTGAACCACAACTTAATAAAACAACAAAGCTTCTTTTATAGATAGCAAATCCTTTCTTGTATAAGCTAACCAATTATGTTAGCTTTGGAACACTTCTCTTTATCCAAAACAAAAATTCTTGATAATATTTTTAAACAATTGCCAGCATTCAGAGTCATTTAATTTATGTTACTTTTTGAGGGGGAGAGAGAGACAGAGAGACAGAAAACAAGAAATCACTCCCCAGGGAAGACAGTCATGCCAGAATCCCTTCTCTTCCATACTCCTCTCCTCTCGGGATCTTAGGCACGCACACAAATGCACCCTGCATGAGTTTAAGCCACTGGGACATGAATCATGGTCGACTACATGGGAGTCCAGCGACATAGCCATTATGCCAACTGCTGGTCCCAATTTATGTTATTTTTTAGACATGTATTGCATGATTATATACACAGGAGTCATGTAAATTATATATTAAAAAAGATATTTGATATTAAACGAAGAAAAACAGGTTTCTATTTTTTTTAAAGGAAGCAAGTAGAAGTTCTTGGGAAATAAACCATGTGATAGCAGAAAGATATTCAACTAAAGGGATCAAAGATAAAGTTGAAGAAATCTGATAGAGAGGTTAAATATTTAATAACTGAAGTTTTGTAGAGAAAAAAAAGACAAAAAGAAATTATCAAAGGCATAAATAAAGAAAACTTCCCATAACTTAAGAACCTGAAATATAGATCAAGAGATCCACTGAACAAGTGAGCAAAAAATGAGTGAAAAAAAAAAAAAACATGATACATGCAGAGGTCATTATCATAAAATTTCAGAACACAGGAATAAGGAAATCATCAAACTCAGCAATAACAGAATGATCATTCAGTAAAGATAAGGTATAAGAATATCATATTCCTAAGATAACACTAGAAATGAGAAACAAATGGAGCAACATCATCAAATTATTTGTGAAAAGGATTTCCAATATTTAATTCCATCCCAAAGCACTAATCAAAGAGCACTGGCAGAATAATACCTTCTTAGATTTCCAAGGTCCTGAAAACTTCACAAAGATATTTGAAACTCCAGAACTGGAGTTGTCTCAGAAATTTACTGGAAGATATTTTCCATCCAATTATGGGAATAAACTCAAAAAAGAGGAAGACATGATATCCAAAAGGAAAACAAGGGGATTCAACATAGAACATCAATGGAAATTGTCTTGATCACAGAAATAAAAATTTAGAAAAATTACTTTACAATTGGCCAAAAAATTAATATAGACTTCAGCAGAATGACAGAAATATCTGCCTATTGATTTAACCCCAAATTATGTATAGCTATGACTAGTCAGAGAATGATACAGAAGAACAAAATTCCCATCTATGTAAAAGGAGTCAACAGATACTGCTGGATTTCTAAGTACTATATTCCAGTAAAAGGAAGGAATTTGTTGGAGAAACACCTGATTTCAGGTCTGGGAGTATAAATGCATAAGATGAACCTGGGATATTTGTTATGTCTGAAAACAAGGATGCTGTCAGAGACTACTGAGGTTAGCTATAAGAGTCCAACATGCTGTTCTCTCTACATTTTTTTAAAATATATTTTATTGTCAAAGAGTACATCTGATTGCCAGAGAAAAGAGTAAGAACTCTTACAGTGAGTCATGGTCAGGCCACAAACCTTTTCTCTCCATTCCTTCATCCTGTCAGGATCCTGGGCATGCATATACCTACACCCAGCCTGCTTTCTAAGTCAGCAGGGCAGGATAGGAACCGCAGTTGGCTATGTGGGACCCAGCTTCTGTGCACAGCACTTAACCACTGTGCTAGTTAGATTTCCTTTACTCAGTCTACAGGGCTGGTCCTCTATTTAATTTTGCTTAAATTTTTTCATTATAAAATTATTTAAATATGTTAGGGAGTGGAATGGGTAGAAGTAATGGGAACCTTTCTACTACATGAACTTTAGTGCTGTTTAAATCTTTAACAATGAGAATATAAATTTATGCATCATATCATTTTTAATTTTAAGATACAATTAAAAAGAAACAATGGTATAAACATGTATATTTCAGTGTTCTTCAGAGGAACAGAATCAATAGGATATATGGAGATATACAAAAAATTTATTCTGAGGGATTGGCTTGCCCTATTATGGAGGCTGAGGAGTCCCACACTCTGCAAATGGAAGACCTAGGAAAGCTAATGGTATAATTCAGTCCAAGCCCAAAGGCCTAGGAACCAGGAGAGCCAATGATGTAAATTCCTATCTGAATTTGAAGATCTAAAAACTGAGGAGCCAACGGTGCATGCCAGTCCAAGTCTAAGAGCCTAAGAACCAAAAATGTTGATCTCCGAGGACTGAATGACCAACACAAATAAAAAGATGGGAAATTTACCCTTTCCCCATCTTTTTGCTCTTTCCTAGGCCATTCTGGTGACACCCACCCAAACTGATTAGGGTAATTTCCTTTACTCAGTCCACTGATTCAAATGCTCATCTCTTTCAGAAAACATTTTCTCCCATAGTACTTGAGAATCATCTTTCCCAGCTGTTGGCCATCCAAATGACCTAGCATATTACTAGAAGTCCAGAATTAAATAGCACTAAGACTGAGGGTTGAAAGTGCTCGCCAATGCCCAGTGGGAAGTACAGCTAGGGCATGAAGAAAGGTAAGTGGCAATTGCTGTTTTATTGATTGTAAGCCTCTTGGTAAGAGACTTTTAAATTACATTCATATTTACTTCAATAAAAACAGACATATGTCATATAGACCTTCATTCAAAAGCTGATTCGGGCATTTATCAAGAGTATCAGCAATGGCTTACTATCTCACAATTTCTTCATCTATAATGTAAAGGTGATATATCCACCTTGTGGCGTGAGGTTTTAACATAATACATTGAGAACATCTAGACTGACACGTATTTAGGATGTGGTAGACATTACTACTACATTGTATTTAGCACTTCTGCAAAAACTGAGCTTTAAATCTGTTAAAAGCTGAGACAGATGGTCAAAAGCCTGCCAAAACACATCCTGGATGTCAGGGTACAGTAGAGGGAGATAGTCAGTATGCTTTCAATTTAAGGACAGAGGGAGCTGGAAAAATCTATGTCTTTACAGTGTCAGTGTTTTCAGGAGCAGAAGTCAAGTTTTTTTCCATGAAAGGAAGCAAAGAAGTCTTCTCCAATGCGTAAGAACACTAACAAAATCCTAATGACTAGCCTATACCAAACTAAAGACTGGTCATAAAAGATACTAAAACTGTTTAAATCAGCCAGGCCACAGTGGCAAGAGCTGGAGGGTGCCTCTGCATGGCGACTGAGGCTGCATGGGAGGCCTAGGTTCAGTTTCCAGCCCAACCTAAACAAGTCAGGCACAGTAGTGTGGATCTGTGGGCCTAGCTGACTAAGAGGCTGGGGTGGGAGAAAAACAACATAGAAAGACCCTGTTGAAAATACACACTCTCCTCTCACTTCTCCCTCCTCTTCTCTCTCTCTCTTCCTTTCTCACCTTTAAAAAAATAAAAAATAAAATAAATGTTTCGATTCCATTAAGTCAACAAACTGGCTTTTCTCCATTTTCAGTATCTATCACAGTTCACATAGAGGCTGACAGAATAAAGAAAAACCTTAGATTCAACATGAGGTAATTAGTAACAGTAACACTAAATCTGGGTGACACTTTATTTTTATTTAGTCTCAAAATTTTTAGAAACTTAGTTATATGATGTGTCCGTTTCCTATACACTTTAGAGATAGGTTTAATTTTTGCTTCTGGCTTTAACAAAGTTTTGTTTTAGTAGCAAAGACATCATTGAGCACTCAGTGTGGCTCATTTGTTCTTTCTTTCTCTGCCCCCATCCCTCCTTCCTTCCCTCTGTCTAACTCTCATCATTAATCTCTATCCGTCTAAGTATCTGTTTCTGAATGTTTCCTAATCTACAGTAGGAAATCAACTGCATTTTAAGGGACTATGAGGGGCCCATTGGCTGGCTCACCCAACCCCCTTTACCTTGCCCACCTTCACTGTGAAGGCTGAAGAAGCTCTGTTGGACATATGTCTTGACAGCTGTAATAGTCATGTGACTTTTTTTAATTGCCAGAAGATACGTGGACTCATCACAGAGAGAGATGGAGGGAAAACACTCCTCCTAAGGGCCATGATCAGGTCTCTATGCCTTCTCCTCCATTTATCCATCTTGTTGGGATCTGGGGCATGCATGCACACGTGCCCAGCATGCTTTTCCATGAACTGAAACCAAGATGTTTTGACCATGTAAAATCTAGCTACCTTAACCACTATGTCACAGGACTGGCCTATGTGATACATTTTTAAATATTAAAGTCACAATGAAGTCAAGAGGACGTTTGTTGGGGCCTTCTAGTAATCTTATTTCTCTGTCTCTTTTCCCTTGAGTGAAAATATCAGCCTCTACAGAAGTAGATACCGTGAGACCATGAAGAATCATGCTAACACACTAAGAACAGCAGTATGAAAAGGAGAGAAAGTGAGTCTAGATCTTTGATAAAAGAGTTGAAGAGGAAAACACATTCCCGATGTAGTGCACGTTTAGTTTCTTTTGTGTTTTTTAATTGAACCAATCTTCCTTTTTATTTTTACATCTCCAAAAAAAAAAGTTAAGATGCAACTCAGTTTTATAAAAAATTAAAAACAATATTATCTAAATTATGTAGAAAGCATCCCCTTTTAAAAATATGTCATCTTGTGGAGACCAGCAGATGGCGGAATAGTTACATCTCTGGACTCCCACATGGTCAACCGTGGTTTGAGTCCTGAACCCTGTAGTTTCAAACTCATGTTTGTGTGTGCCCAAAATCTTGATATGAGAATGGAAGAGAAGAGATTACAGCATGGCCATTCTCTCTGGGTGGTGATTTCTCACTGTCTGTCTCTCTGTCTCTCAGGTGAGTGCATGCATTCTATAACAAAAATTTCTCTTAAGAAAATGCCACCTTGGGACCAGCAGATGGCATAATGGTTATGTCACTGGACTCCCACATGACCGATCATGGTTTGAATTCTAGATGCAGGGGTTTGAAACTCATGCCAGGTTCATGTGCATGTGTGCCCAAAACTCCAAGAGGAGAATGGAGGAGAAGGGATTTCAGCATGGCTTCCTCCCAGGGCAGTGGGCGGGGAGTGATTTCTCGCCTTCTGTCTTTCTGTGTCTCCGGTGAGAGCATGCACACACCCTGTGGCAAAAATCTTTCTGGGGGGGAAAAAAAGCCATCTTTCCCCAAAGATGTTAAATACCTTAAAAGGTCTTCTACAACCTTCTTTATTGCCACTAAAATGTAAAAAGAAACAGAAGACAAAGGCAGAGGTAGGATATATCATATATGTAGTAAGTGAACTCTTGATTAAAATGAGATGTTCTGGAACCACTAGAGTTTTTTCCCAGTTGTATGGACTGCTTCCTGCACCCATAAAAGTG
Organism: Tupaia tana; assembly: GCA_026018925.1. Taxonomy (NCBI): domain Eukaryota; kingdom Metazoa; phylum Chordata; class Mammalia; order Scandentia; family Tupaiidae; genus Tupaia; species Tupaia tana. Next base: position 41,114,430 of record JAKSZU010000008.1, read on the forward strand.
TTTACTGCTGGAACCAGCAGTTAGTGTACTGGCTATGTCATTGGACTCCCAAGTAGTCGACTGTGGTTCAAGTCCCGGACCCAGTGGCTTAAAACTCACTCTGGGCGCATGTGCGTGCGTGCCCAAGATCCTAAGAGGAGAATGGAGAAGAAGGGATTTCAGCGTGGCCATTCCTCCTGGGAGGTGATTTCTCGCTTTCTGTCTCTCTGTCTCTCTCTGTCTTTCTGGTGAGCGCACGCGCCCTATAGCAAAACCTCTTGGGGAAAAAAAAAAAAAAAAAAGCATTTACTGCTGCTCTGCGTTTATCTTACATACCTTATACTAACATGTAAGCTTCGTGAGAGTGCAGGCACTTTAGACTCGGGATTCACAGAATCCAAGCTACTGCTGACTCACATCTGTATGGCCATAAACAAGTTACCTGGTTGCCTTAATTCTCAGTTACCACCTCTATAAAATAGGGATAAAAAAGATACCAACATCATAGGATGTTTTTAAGGCTAATGGAGCCAATCCACCCAAAATGTTTAGCACGTGCCTGGCAGGCTTGGCAAATGTTAGCTAATATTACTGTAACCAATACCACTTTAACAAATACCTCAAGGGCATTTACTATATGCCAGGCATTGCTGCAGTGCTTTGCAAACATTTATTTAGTCCTTATAAAACCCGATGAAGTTATTATTATTATCATATGTATTTCATACTTGAGGTCACTAAGACACAGAGAAATTGAGGAATTCACCTGGGATCATACAGCTTGAAGGTCAAAGAGCTGGAGTTGAGTTAAAAGCAGCCCAATTTTAGAATGTGAGCTGTACAGCCCCTGCTCCACGGCCCCAATGCCCTTCTTTCTCCCTCCCTGTCTCTTCTTCACCAAGAGTTCTTATCAAGTATTAGTAAGCAGTAAATAAATACTTGTTATGTTACACACATGCAAGGAAAACAGGGCAAGAAAGTTTGTACTAATGGACATAAAGGTGTTAAAAGAAAAATAAACCACAATTTAATAGAGTAGAATTTTAATTGAGCAAATCTTAACACAATTTAAATTGGGCAGTTGTCCCTGGACTTCCAAATAACTCCAGCTAGCCTCATGGTCAACTCTGTATTTAAGTTCTGGAAAAGGGAAAATGACATGCAAAAACCAATGTGAAGGAATAAGGTAGAGAAACAATTGAATTGGTTACAGGTGGACGGTAGGCTGCACAAACAGCACAGAAGGTGAGCTTTCTGTGATTGAAACGTGGCTAGTGTGATTGGCTGTAACTTAGCAACCAGCTCTGGAAAACAGCCTAACTTGTATGGTTTCGGCTTATCCATAGGAATCCAAGTGTGGGATTACAACAGCCATTTTAGGCCAAAATAGTATAATGCAACAAAGATAATTTTACAATATCATAAAGGCATTTTGATCATCCTTTCCTAAAATGTAAATTTTTTTCTTTTTTTTTTTTTGAGAGAGATTTTTGCTATAGGGCACGTGCACTCAGTGGAAAGAGACAGAGAGACAGAAAGTGAAAAATCACCCCCCCACACACACCGGGAGGATGGCCACACCACAGTCTCTTCTCTTCCATTTTCCTCTCTGGATTTTGAGCATATACGCACATGAGCCCAACATGAGTTTCAAGCTGCCAAGTCCAGGACTCCAACCACAGCTGGCCATGTGGGAGTCCAGCAATGTAACCATTATGCCATCTGCTGGTCCCAAAATATAAATATTTTGACTTGAAATAACCATATTTCAGTTGGCCCATGACCTAATGGTTGAGAGTTGGACCCCACATGGCCAACTGTGTGATTCCACTCCTTGCCCCAGTGGCCTGGGAAATACTTCTGGTGTATGTGTGCGTATGCCTGAAATAGCAACAGGATACAGAAGTAAAGGCGAGGGGCTTGTGGTGTGACACACCCCATAGCTGATGCTTTCTACCTCTCCCTCCCTCTGTCTTTCTGCCTCACTCTGGCAAGTACATGCACTCTCTGGGAAAAAATGTTTTAAATCATAGTTCCATTTGTTTCACACATCATTAATTAAATATAAGTTACTTATAAAAGAAAGTAGACTGTAATAAACTATAAAATATTAACTTACAGTGAGTGCTTTCAATAACGCCTATAATTTTTTTCAACAACAAAGTCTAGATGTTTAAAGCAGGAAGACTCTCCAATTATTTTCTTTCTAAGGGTGAAGATACACATTTCAATCCAAGCCTAAAGTATGTGATAGAAGAAAGTACTGTAAGATAACTGGTTTTCAATAGAATTTGAAATTAAACACATTAACCTGGAATTTATTTGCAAGCATTTTATTACCTCTGACCAAGCCCTGCAAACAATAACGGTCACTTTTTCCTTCAACAACTTATCTACGATTTAATGTTCCCAGATTACTTCTCATTGAGTGGATCAGAAAGGCAGTCTGCGTTCTCCTAACTCCTCTTAAGACATTAAAATTTTACAATGATATGTTGCTACTGGGACTGTTAAGTAGTTTTCCTCCACTCACTGATTTGCTAACTGTACCAGCAGCTCCTTAAAAATGTGTATCACACACACAGAGTACCCAGGAGGTGACTGCAGGCTCCAGTTACTTATAAAATAAACATGGATGTAATCAGACAGTAAGATACAAAAGGCATGCGTGTGGATAAGATGGTACTGATCCCATGGCAACAGGGGTAGAGAAGAAACCAAAATCCTAACAATCATGTTTTCTAACCAAGTAAACTGAAGAGATGTTGTAGGATTTCCTTTCTTCTTTCTTTCTTTTTCTTTGTTTCTCCTTTCTCTTTCTTTCTTTCTTGTTTTTCTCTCCTATATTTGGTTCAGATCTGAGTTCAGATCACATGTAAAGATACTGGTTTGTGGCCCATCCCATTGTCTGGGTTAAGGCAGCTGGACCCCACACGGCCAATCACACTCTTGGGGCCCTGTACCTGGTGGCTTAAGGATCATGCCTGTCAGGAGTGCATGCATGCCAAAGTTCCAAAAGAGGAGGAGACAGGAAAGTGGCTGCAGCGTGACCATTCCCCATGAGGAGTACTTTTTCATTTTTTTTCTTTCTCTCTTCAGCAAGCAAACATGTGCCATGGCAAAATCTTTAAAAATTAAAAAAATAATAAAAAATAAGAGATACTAGTTTGCATGAGATATCACTTAATTTCATTTTGCCCATCCCTCCAAAGAAATCCAGAGTGGCAAAGGAATCAATGAAATTAAATATGGAGAAAGAAGTCAATAAAGATACTGGTTTGTATTGATTCAGTTTCACTCATAATACCCTAAAAATTAATTGCTAGATGATTATTTGAAGAGGTAAAGATTCAGCAAAACTGTGCCAATTATTTAACTTCCCCAGGGCTCAGCTTTCTCAACACATATGCTTTGCTTTTAGCCATACTAAAATATTTGCAGTCTCTTAAAGGAGCCACATCTGTTTAATGTTTCTATGTCCCACCCCACATCTGTCTCCTGGCACTTACTAGGTTCTCAGTAGATACTGGTTTTTTAGAATTTAGGAAAATCTACCATAGGAAATAATTGGAAAAAAGAGAAAACATAGATGCTCATTTCCTATTTTCTGTCTCTTTCATTATACAATTAGTTATGCTCACTGAATATGCAAGCTCCAGAAAAATAAATCATTCCCAAGAATTTATTAGAGCGAAAGCCTTTGCCTCATAAAAAGAGGTCAGAGAGTTCTAGCAATGTCATCAATAGAGTAAACTTTTACTTTGTGTCTGGGTAGACTTAATTTCTTCAGACCAGTAGGTAGCATAGTGGCTAAGGCACTGAACTCCCACATGGCTGACTGCTGTTTGAGTCCCAGACCTGGAGGTTTGCTTTCTCACTTTCCCTCTCTCTCTCTCTCTCTCTCTCTCTGATCAAATTAAAAACAATAAATGAAATTAAATAAATAATTCAAAAAAAATTGGGGGCCAGCTTGTGATGCAGTGATTAAGGCACAAGACTTCCACGTGGCTGATTGCAGTTCGAGCCCTGAACTTGGCAGCTGTAAACTCACGCTAGGTGCCTGTGCATGCCTGTCCAAAATCCCAAGAGAAGAATGGAGGAGAAGGGACTGTGGTGTGGTCATACCCCCTGGGGGGATGGTTTCTCAGTTCCTGTCTCTTTGTCTCTCTCTGTCTCTCCAGCAAGTGCACACACCCTATAGCAAAAATCTCTAAGGAAAAAAAAAAAAAGAAAAAGAAGAAAGATTTAAGTTTTCCATAAAAATGGAAGAAATCTAGAGATCTGAGCCAGCCTCTACCACAGTGGTTAAGTGCTGACCATTGGGAGCCAGATCCCACCTGGCCAATCACAGTTTGAATCCTGGCTTGAAAAGCAAGCTAAGTTATGTATGTGCATGCCCCAAATCCTGACAGGTAGCAAAACTAAAGAAAAAAGGATTGATGTGTGACCACATTCCATTGTGAGATGCTTTCTCTCTGTCTCTGTCTTTCTCTCTTTCTCTCTCATTCACACACCCTCTGGTAATTCAAAAAAGAAAAAGAAAAGAGATCAGAATAAATACAAATGATCAAGTGAAGAATAACATTATTATACGACACTGCTTTCATTTGTTTGAGTCTACCCTTTCTACCAAACTGTAAATTTCTTGAGGACATAAACTCATCTTCATATCCAGGGATAATACTCAAAATATTAACACTCAGTATGGGAGAAACTCTGACCAGTTTCCAATATAGCTGTATTTATGTGCTGGTTAAATATTAGTCCTAGTCTATGTCTAGTGCTTAACACATGGTCAAAATATAGATACTGAATAAATGATATGTGCATGTAATAAATATGTGCATAAATGCTACAAGAAAACTATCGCACCAAAGCCCAGCTCTTCCAGGCTTGTCTGAAGCTACCATGGAAGCCACTTTGACCTAGTTTGCCCAGAAACTGTTGTCAATGGGTTCAATTAGCCCTATGCTTTGTGGGAGTCGCTACAACCTTAGATATTATTGAAAACATAATTTTGGAAAAGAAAGAAAGAGAAAAAAAGAAGAATGGAGAAAGGAAGGAAGAAAGGAAAGAAAGCAGAGAAAGTATAGCAAAGCCCTCCTGTGCAATAAAGATTGTGGCCCTGGAAACAGGCTAGTTGTCTCAGCATTTTCTGTACAGCCATGCCTACATTGGATACAGAAACGACTGAGTTTTGCTCTTTCTGTTTCTAGTGCAGCCGTGGCACATGGCCCTAAGACACATCTGAAGCAGGTAGCAGCTCCAAAGCATTGGATGCTCCATAAATTGGCCAGTATGTTTGCTCCTCATTCATCCATGGGTCCTCACAAGCTGAGAGAATGTCTTCCTCTTGTCATTTTCCTAAGGAACAGACTTAAGTATGCCTTAACAGGAAGTGACATAAAGAAGATCTGTATGCAGTGATTCATTAAGATTGATGGCAAAGTCCGTACTGACATAACCTACCCTGCTGGTTTTATGGATATCATCGGCATTGACACATCTGGAGAGAATTTCCATCTGATCTATGACACCAAGGGTCACTTTGCTGTCTGTCGTATTACACCTCAGGAGGCCAAGTACATGTTGTGCAACATGAGAACAATCTTCGTGGGCACAGTAGGAATCCCACATCTGGTGACCTGCGGTGTTTCCACCACCCACTACCCAGATCCTCTCATCGAGGTGAAAGACACTGTTCAGATTGATTTGGAGACCGGCAAGAATACTTAATGATTTCATTAAGTTTGACACTGGTAACCTGTGTATGGTGACTGGAGGTACTAACGAGAAGAATTGGTGTGGTCACCAACGTTGAGAAACATTCGGCTCTTTTGATGTGCTTCATGTGAAAGATAAAAATGTTAACTGCTTTGCCACTCAACTAGCCAACATTTTTATTACTGGCAAAGGCAACAAGCCATGGATTTCTCTTCCCCTTAAAAAAAAAAACGTATCCGCCTTACCATTGCTGAAAAGACAAGAAATTAGCAGCCAAACATAGCAGTGGGTGAAATAGCCCCTAAATATTATGTTGGAGTGATCTTCATACTTAATTAAAGATGATACGGCATGGTGGTGGTGAAGGGGGTGGCTGATTTTTAAAGAGGCCTTTAACAGTTTTGTTAAAATAGGATACTACTGAAAATAATTTTTTTAGAGGTTTTGTCTTAGGGTGCGTGCACTCACCAGAGAGAGGGAGACAAAGACAGTGAGAGAGAAAGTGAGAAATCACCATTTGGGGCGGGGGGGGGTGGCCATGCCACAATCCCATCTCCATTGTTCTCCAGGGATCTTGAGCACACGTGCACACACACCTGGTGTGAGTTTCAAGCCACTGGGTCTGGGACTCAAACCATAGTCAGTCACGTGAGAGTCCAGCTACATAACTGCTATGCCATCTGCTGGCAAAAATCATTTTTATCTTCCTATTTTCTAATTTTTGGATAGGCATTATTTTAGCTTTTTTTTCATATAAATATATATATAGGAGGTTTTAAACAATTAACAAAGGTAATTAACAAAGTTAAACAATTAATCAAAGTTTTAGGAAAAATACTCTTTTCTACTAAATAAATTTGAAAACAAGATCTTATCCCCACATTTGTTCATTAATCATCAACAAAAGTATCAAATATTGGGACCGCAGGTCACATGGAGATGAAGGTGGCTGGATCCCACATAGCCAATTGTGTGGTTCGAGTCCCAGACCTGGCAACTTGTAAAACATACCAGGTATGTGTGCATGTATGCCCAAAATCTCAAGAGGAGAATGGAGGAGAAGGGATTGCACTATGATCATCCCCTCTGGAGGGTGATTTCTCACTTGCTCATTCTTTCTCTCTCTCTCTCTCTCTCTCTCTCTCTCTCTCTCTCTCTCTCTCTGTTTTCAGTGAGTGCATGCACCCCACAACTAGCTAGAAAAGAACAAAAGCAAACAAAAGAAAAACAGTATCAGTATTTTCTGAATCCTCTAATGGAAAATTGTCATTCAGAAGCTACTCACCTTTTATGCCCCTTTTTTTAAACATGTGCACAGCTTTTGTGAAAGAGGAAACCCGGGAGTCTTTGCTTCCTCTAAAAAGATAAAGGAGTATCAAAGGCTACACATTTTTCTCACCTTCTCATTCCCTGATGTCTTCCTACTGCCAGATATTGCCAAGAGTGTGTATATGGGCTTCCAATCACTCCTGTTCAGTCATTTTTGAGCTGTGAGCAAAACGACATATGCATGGAAGAAGCACATGGGGTTGGTTGATAGATTCCAGAGGCTGCACTGTCTCCATGGGATTTTCAAATACTTTGGGCTTCCAGGGGCCTCATGGGCCTATTTGTCCCGAGTTTAGATCGTCAACTTTCCCTTTAAGTTCTTAAACTCCTACATGTAGTTTCAACAAATATAATTTCAGATGAAGTTACTTAGTTTCTGTTATTGCACTGAAGAACTTGAGGTATAAGGCACTAGAGTGATGAACATAAAATACATAGTACATAGTACTACCATATCCTCCAGGAGTAGGCAACTTCATTGGAAAGAGGATGTAAGACTACCATTAAAAAAAAAAAAAAGGAGAAGACAGAAAATGTGCAAGAGTGAAATGAAAACATAAGAAAAGAATCTGAAAGCATTTAAGCATTTTAGGAGTCATATTGGGACAAAAGAATCTTCCCTTTCACCATCTTCATTCCTTGACTTCTCTTAATTAATTGATCAACAGATGTTTATACGAACTGGATAATGAAGACATACAAGGAGGAAAATATGACTGCTATCACAAGTAAGTGCTATCAAGGGATACACTTCATACATTGAAAATTAGAAAATAATTCAAGACAGGACATATCTAACTGTTAAATTTGCTCTTGCAAACTTTAAGTCCTGCAGAACTTCAAAGACAGGATGGATAGTAGTAAGATCAGACATCAGAGAGAAAGTGGAGCATAAGCGTCAAACAACCTTTAAACTTTGTCAGTTCAATGAAAACCATCAGCTTTTTGTTTTTAGGCATTATTTAGGTCAAAAATAAAATCCTCTGATTTTCCTTTTTTTGTTGTTTTTTTAAGGTTTTTTGCCATAGGGCATGTTAGCCGGCCAGAGAGAGACAAAAGAGAGGGAAAGTGAGATGTTAAATTTGCTGTTGCAAACTTTGACAACCCCCCGCCCCCAGAGAGAATGACCACAATCCTTGTCCTCCATTGTCTTCCCTGGATTTGGGGCATGCACACACTTGCACCTGGAGTAATTTTCAAGCCGACGGGTCCAGGACTTGAACTATGGTTGGACATGTGGCAGTCCAGCGCCCTAACCACCATGCCACCTGCTGGTCCTGATTTACATTATTTTAATCTTATTGCTTTTGTATTCTGGTTGTCTTTTGTCTGAATTAGATTTAAGAAAAATAAATTAGTCAAGTTTCTGTTTACAATAAATATAAAAATACTCTGCTATAACATTTATATTTAGCTTATATTTAGTTTTATCCTTCAATGAGAGAATATATGAACAAAAACAGTAAATGCTTTCATTTTAATTCTTGAAAGTAATAATCTCCACTGGAAATTAATTTTCTTTTTTTTCTTTTCTTTTTTCCTTACTTCCTTTTTTTTTTTTTTTTTTTTTTTTAAACAGATTTTTGCTATTGGGCTCATGTGCTTGCCAGAGAGACAGAAAGTGAGAAATCACCCCTCACAGGGGATGGTCATGCCACGATCCTTCTCCAGTGTCCTCTTGGGATCTTCCTGGGCATGCACGCACATGCACCTGGCATGAATGCACCTAGCATGAGTTTTTGTTTTCTTTTTCTTTTTTCTTTTTGAGAGGTTTTTGCTAACGGGCATATGCGTTTTCAGAAAGACAGAGAGAAACAAAGAGACAGAAAGCGAGAAATCACCCCCCAAGGGAGGATGGCTAAGCCACAGTCCCTTCTCCTCCATTCTCCTCTCGGGATCTTGGGCACGCACACACACATGCCCTGTGTGATTTTAAGCCACTGGGCCCGGGACTAGAACAGCAGTCGACTACATGGGAGTCCAGCAACCTAGCCCTAATGCCACCTGCTGGTCCCACACCTGGCATGAGTTTTAAGCCACCAGTCAACTACATGGGAGTCCAGCAACATAAACATTACACCATCTTCTAGTCCCCTGGAAATTAATTTTAAATATAGATAACCATCAGGCAGAAGTTACAATGTACCAGCACTATACCAACACTGTCCTGAGTGCTTTACGTATATATATATATGAACTTATTGAATGTGTACTCTTAGATGTTAAATAATCTTCCCTAGGTAGAGGAAAAGAGGAACACTGATGTGTAGAATCTACCAGTTTCTGTGATGCAAATACTCCTACTCTGATGGATTTCACTACCAGAGTGATGTCACTGAAGATGAGTTGCAAAGGCACATAGCTCTGCACGCCAGCTCCAGCACACCTCCTGTCCCACCCCTTCTCGTATGCTAGAGATTCAATCAGCATCATGTACTTGAGAGTAATAGCCTGGTTCTGAAAAGGGGATTTAGAGATCAACTTGTCCAACATCTACGTTTTAATACATGAAATATTAGGCCTCAGTGTAGGTAATTGACAAGCTTATGGTCACAGTACACTAGCAAGTAAGAACTGGCACTGGGATCTGGATAGACAAGAGGCTAATTCTAAGTTAACTGGTCAGGTTTGCACTGAAAATGCAGTTCGGTCTGTTTTTATTTTCAGTTTGGGGAGGTATCCAAATAGCTTCTTCTTTTATATCTGTGTGCCTTTCCTGGCTACCACTTCAGGCTTCTCTTTCTGCTGAGTGTTTGAATAATCTTGTTTTTGCCTTCTCTTTCATTTTTTTGCACAATATATAAAAAACCATGTATTTAGCTAATACATTTCATAACAAATAGAAAACCTCTAAAAATTCAATTAAAAAGCTGAAACACAATCAGGTTGGATCAGCCCGTTCACTTACTCCATGCCTGGATGACTGCCTGTGGAGGGTCCTTGATCCTAAAACAGCTCCCCACATTCTCTCACCATGCTAGAAATTTTACCACTCCTTTGGACCTTCAAAGACTTTTTTTTTCTGGTTTCTTAGGTCCAGTAGCATAAAACTTCCTGGATATTAATTATATTTCCATATTCAGAGAGAAAGCCCATTGACAAAGGGCTGAGAGAAAATAATGAACATCAAAAATGTTTAGAGAATTTTTTTTTAAGATTGCTTTGTTATGCCATACAGCAAGTGCACTTGCCAGAGAGAGAGAAGAAAAGTGAGAAATCACCCCGCAGGAAGGATAGCCAAGCCACAATCCCTTCTCCTCCATTCTCCTCTGGATTTGGGGCACATACACCTGGCATGATTTTCAGGCCACCTGGCTAGGAAGCACTGTCAGCCTGTGAGAGTCCAGCACCTTTAACCATTATGCTACTGCTGGTTCCAGTGTTCAGAGATTTTTACAGTTCATTATCAAAAGTGAACTTAAGAAAACGCCATAAACCAACTTTATGTATTTAACACTTTTGCCTACATTTCAAGTTAATACCATTAGCTACTCTTTTCCACACAGTAAGACTTCAGTTGTGACATCTACTGAAATAAAATTCTATAAGATAATTCTCCTCAACAGTAAGGAATTATATATTTTCTTCTTTTTTGCTTCATTTTAAAATAGTAAATTTAAGAAAATTCTTCTCTGTTGCTTTGACCCCAAATTTATTTTGGTTTTATTTTATTATTATTATTACTATTATTATTTTGGATGGCCAGCAAAGTTTCTTTTGTAAGAGCTGAGTCCTTGCTACCAATGTAGAACTTTGTCTATGTTTAGAGTTGTTTTGAATATTGGTGGTGGGGCAGAGGGTGCATAGTGCTTTTGAAATACTGATGAACACGGGATGGTTATCAGCGCTCTGAAAGGCAATCTGGTCTGCTGACTGCTTAGCCTGGGCATTGTTTCCTTTGGCAGGCAACATAAAGAGGATATCTGTTTTACCAATGAAATATATATTTAGTATAAGTAGTAGGCATAACTTTACATCCCTGAGTGGGTGAAAAATGATCTGCTTACTCTGAGAATAACAGAGCAGTCTTATAGGTCTCAATATAAAGGGGGGAGGGGAGTATTTGGTTACCGCCATGGTGACCAGGATCTCAGACTGTGTCAACCAAATCCACTCCTACCTCACCCCTCCTCCCACTGTCCATCTAATCTTCCTCTGCTCACCTCCCCCTTCGCTGGTGCTGTAGCAAAGTCCCTTAGCTAGCTGCCTTAAACCAATATATTGCCCCTTCCCTTACATAACCTGGGATGGGACTCTCATGCTAGAAGGATGATTTAGTATTTCTGAAGGAGCTTCCTGCTGTGAAGATCTAAACAGGCCTGGGGCAGCCTCTGCATCTGCTTCTCTGCATGCTCCATCCTGTGGAGAGCCTAGAACAGTCCATGCACCCTCCACTTGGACACCCATTCCCCAAAGCCCCCCTACTCCGTGGTTTCTGGGGGATTGCTCATGGCTTTACTGAAGGTTTGCTTTGCTTTTTTTTTCCCCCCCAGGAGTGAGTTATCAAATAAGTAAATTTAAAATAAGTAAGAAGATGCCACAAAATACATTAAAAATACTTTAAGAACTTGAATAGTTGTATCATCTTGGAACACTTGAAATTCCTGTCTGCACCACATCCTTGCCTGACCTCAGAGAGTTAAGTTTGGTAAGCAGGATTATAGTAGAGACAGGCAGGGGGAGATTAGACATGCTCTGGGACAAAAATAAGCAAAGGAAACAGGGCAATGCTTTCAGGCGTGGATTAATTTAATTTTATGGAAGGGAGGAAGGTATTGTTTAGGGGCTTAAATCCATAGGGGGGATATCTCAGATACTGATGAAGTTTGACTTTTTTTTTTCTTTTTCTCAGATATGTGCAGATGGGGAAAGAAAGAAAGAAAAGAACAAGAATCATTACCTCTTCTAGAAAGAAAGACATCAAAACTTTATTTTAATTATTTGAACCCTATTTCCATGAAATATTCTTTGCACAGACTCTACCTTTTTAGCTCTTTGTTAACAAGGAGCTGTATTTTGGTGTAATTCTAGTTCAGAATCACGATAATTCGCTTCCTGAGATAAGGGAATGTTTGACCAGTAAATGTTGATTTGGGACATTACTAATGAAAGGTATTCTAAGCAGCCCGATTTTATAATTTACACATGGAATGAAAAAGTTTCAATACTGAACTAGTAAATAAGTGAAATGAGGGTTTACTTATAAGGAAAGTGAGCTTCAGCCAAGGTGAGGGGCTGGGGAGAAGGTGAGAATGAGGACTTCCTGCCGGAGATACCTCAAAGGTGCCCAGAAGGGAAGCTCCTTCCTGGGGAGCACAGCTACTCTTGTGGAATTTCCTCACGGGTAGAACACTGGCAAGCAGCCAGCAGGCCTTGACTCCTCTCCAGCTTCCTCACTGACCAGCAAAGAGGGAGAAAGCGATTGAAGTCAGAGGGATCTGTGGTTAAAGAGCTTAGAAATGCAAACAAGTTGAAGATAAGTGGCATCAACAGGACCCCTAATGCCTTTGAAGAAACTTTCTTATCTGCAAGGGAATTTAGCATCTTTACAGAAGTTCCTAAACACACAAAAGGGTAGTTAGGAAACTCTCTTCTCTTTTCAAGGCTAAGTTAGGGATGCCTATTAAGCAATCTAAAGAAACAGTACAAAGGAGAGGAAAATGAAAAACAAATCACCCAGCCTTACTAATTTAGCTACAGGGATCCTGTCTATTTCTCTCATTTAAATGATATGTTTTCCTGCAATACTATCAATAACATCTACTGGATGTCTGCTAATGTAAATGCCTTTACATTAATGTAAATGTCTTGCCTCTCTGAAACATTGAACAGCCAGCTTTCCACAGACTAATATGGTTTATGGGTCACATGGTTGAGGATGTAGCTCAAACCCTGTAGTCTTTGGTTTAGTGAGGCCCTTCATCTCTTTGCCTGTAACTTTGCCAGCTCCAAGGAAGGATAGTAGCTCTGTTCTCAAGGGAGACTAAGAGATGGCACAGTATATAAGGCAGACAGCTTATGGAATGGCTTACCACAACAGTAGAAAAAGGACATTGCTGGGCCAGCAGGTGGCGCCGTGCTTATGGTGCTGGACATGACCAACAGTGGTTCAAGTCTTGGATACAGTGCCTTGAAACCCACACCAGGCACATACGTATACATGTCCAAATTCCCAGGAGGAGAAGGGATTGTGGCATGGCCATCCCCCTTTGGGGGTGATTTCTCACTTTCCTTCTCACTGTCACTTTCTCTCTCATCTCTGGTGAGTGCACCTACCCTAAGACAAACCTTAACAAAAATCTATTTCCCTTCCATCCCCTTCATGCCTCCTCCCATCTCCAAGAAATCACTGATTTGTACTTTATTACTATAGTTTAGTTTGCATTTTCCAAAGTTTTATGAAAATGGTATCATATGTATGAGGGGCCTTCAAAAAGTTTCTGGAAATATGTGTTTTGAAAAACAGTGCATGAATTTCAAAAATATATGAATCAAAATAAACTCATACTTTAAAAAGAAATTGCTGTAGGATGCATGCACTCTCCAGAGAGACAGAAAGAGAAAGTGGGATTGCCATGCCACGATCCCTTCTTCTTTCTCCTCTTGGGATTTTGGTATATATGCACACATGCCTGGTGTGCTTCTAAGCAACAGGGTCTGAGACTCGAACCATACATTCAGCCATATGGGATTCAGCCACCTTAACCACCACACCACTGGCCAGCCCAATAAACTCATACTTTAATTTCATTTTTTCATGAACTTTTTGAAGTCACCTCGTATATACTCAGCATAATCACTTTGATTCATATATTAAGAGCTCATTTCTGTGGCCTACTGTGGTTCAAGTCCCGGACCTAGTGGCTTGAAACTCATGCTAGGCACATGTGTGTGTGTGCCCAAAATTCCAGGAGGAGAATGGAAAAGGGATTGCGGAATGGCCATCCTCCCTAAGGGGTGATTTCTCACTTTCTGTCTTTCTGGGGGGGGGGGGGGGGGGGAGCTTATTTCTTTCTTTTAGTCCATCAAGTTTTCTTATCTTACCTTTTAAAAATTTTAATTCCACTATAAGACATTTCTTTGAGTTCAACAAAAGTTCTTTTTGTTTTGTTTTCTTTTCTTTAACTTGCTGCTGGTAAAAATGCAAATACCTTACTCAGAGCATGTTAGCTGCCTCCTTTGTTAGAGGGCTAGGTAAGAGCTAGCTGTGAATCAAGTGCAAATTGGAGGTAGGTTGTGAGAGAGCAGACTGTTTAAACTGACTATTGGTCACAGGAGGCACCAAAGAAAACCCTGAATTTTTGTTACTTTAGTGATGATCACATTCACTTTACCTCATATGAAATATGAATACCTGAATTAGGTTGCCTATTTAACAAACAAACAAACAAACAAACAAAACAAAACAAAACTGTAGCACAGCATTGGGTCCTGTATATAGGATGGAGTCCCAGCCCCAACAACTTGAGGGTCAAGCTGGGCATGTGTACCTAGGTGACCAAGATCCTAACTGAATAGAGAAATGGAGGGAAAAGGATCGTAGCACAGCCACATCTCGTGGGGAAGGAGGGCTCTCTGTCAACTCTTCCACCTTCCACTGGCACATGTGCCCTCTAGCAATAAAAAAAAAGCTGAATAATTGTCTTTCACCCTTTGCCAGTTCTAGTCCAACTCTGTAAGGTTGGTACTTTCTCTTCCATGTGGCTATCCCTTTTGAGTATCAAATATACTTCTCGCATGAAGTCCAATCCTTTCTTCTCCCATCCCTCTAATCTCTAAGAGGGGTTCTTAACTCCTGTTCTCCCTCTATAACCCCTACATCTTTTTAGAAATCTTGCTTCTGATTTTAGAAAATGCGAGGACAATTAGGATGCAGTAATGTAGTTCTTCGATTTATTTCCAAGTCTAGTGTTGACCCATAATGACTTGAGTTTGAGGCCTTTCTTCCTGCTGATTATCAAGTGCATAACTTAGATAATTAAAAAGAAAAAGGAGGAGGAAAAGGAGAAAAACTATTTCCTGATCTTTTGTTTTCAGCAAAATAACTGCATCTTGAGTGACTATGAAAGAAAAGTCATGAATAGATAAGTAGGGAAAAGTAAAACACAACCATTAATATTTTAAAATATTATTGTAATGCATGTATTTAAATAATTTATATGTACTGCATAGATCCAGGGACTTTTAAAAAATGAAACTAAATAAGATCATTTCGAATCTTAGAAATACCTACACTTTAATAGTAAAATTTACCCATCGAGATATGCTTTTTGACCCTAGAGCACCTATTTAGCTGTGGTTACACTAAAACATTACTTCATATCCCTTTAGAAAGACAACAGCCTGAAATTAAAAAAAAAAAAATCAATGTCATCATCATCATCGAAAACCATTTGCCAAATAAATGCAGCGCTGCGCTATTTTGAGTTAGGGCAGTATTGTGGTCTGAACCGCCGGCAGCCCTGAGGACCACTTTAGGGCCATTACGTCCCCTTGATGAGATCATTTTAATCCCTCAACATTGCAGGGATTTGGGCAGAGAAAAGGAAAAAGCTGTTGTGTGGGAAGAAAGAGTCTGCTTTTAAAAAAAAACGATGAGGCTTTTAACAAAACTTGTTTCAAGGCTTTCAGAAAAGAATGCCACTTCCCATGTGCCCCTGACGAGTTAAAGGTCCCATGGACCGAGGGATCAGATGCTTCACTGAGGCCACACTGTCGGCAGTCTATGCAAGCCGCGACCCCAGGGCTCAGAGAAATTACCAGTTTCATCTACAGATGCGCCCCTACACTTGCATTCAAGAGTCTCGAAGGCCATTTATTGATCTGGTGCTCTCTCTAAGACTAGTTCAAACAGAAGCCACTAGGAAATGGGTCTTGGGGACCAGCAGATGGCATAATGGAAATGGGTCTTCTCCTTCATAGAATAGCTGTCCCTTCTTGTTTTAGGGATAGCCTCAGCTCAATACCCCCTTTACAGCCAAGAATTTATTTTCATTCAATGTACATGGACATGCCTGATCTTTTAGGGGCTAGGAGGAGATTCATTGTCTTGGAATCATAACTAATACTTCTTCCATATTTTTTTCCAGGAAATTATTGAATGTCTACAACACATGGCAGATATGACAGCCTCAATTTATTCTTTCCCTTTTTAAAAAACTCATCGGTCTCCTTGAGGTTTTGAAGATAGGGACAAAAATGAGAATAATATTTTAATGGTGGCACTTATATGACATTCTAGAAAAGGCAAAACTATACGAACAAAAACCAGTTTAGTAGTTGCCAGAAAATGGGCATGGACAAAGGAGATGAACATAAACAGGAGCGCAATGGAATCATGGAAGTGACGGAGCTGTTTGTATCTTGGAGGTTACTGGACTCTGCATTTGTCAAAATTCAGAACTAAACACTACAAAACATGAAGTTTACTGTATGCAATTTTTTTTTTGGAGAGGTTTTTGCTACACCAGAAAGACAGAGAGAGACAGAGACACAGAAAGTGAGAAATCACCCCCCAGGGAGGAGGGCCACACTGCAATCCCTTCTCCTCAACTCTCCTCTCAGGATCTTGGGCATGCATGCACACGCGCCAGGTGTGAGTTTAAGCCACTGGGTCCAGGACTCAAACTGTGGTCAACTACATGGGAGTCCAGTGACACAGCCATTACGCCAACTACTGGTCCCCAAATTTTTAAAAAGTACATTGAGTCCTAATAAATTGGTAACTGTAACAAAGTTTGGGAAAAAAAATAGTTGAAATGATAGGGATCAACTCCTGCTTTCTTTCTTTTTTTTTTTTTCTTTTTTTTTTTTTTTTTGGAGAGGTTTTGCTATAGGGCACGTGTGCTTGCCAGAAAGACAGAGAGAGACAGATAGACAAACAGCAAGAAATCACTCCCTGCGGGGAATGGCCACACTGTAATCCCTTCTCCTCAATTCTTCTCTCCGGATCTTGGGCACGCACGCACATGCGCCCAGCATTAGTTTAAGCCACTGGTCTGGGACTCGAACTACAGTCGACTACATGGGAATCCAGTGACATAGCCATTATGCCAACTATGGTCCAATTCCTGCTTTCTTCATGACAACTGGCAAATCATGTGTTTATGTGATATTATTAAAATAATCCTTGGTTACCTCCTTAAACATAAATTATAATAGTATTATGTCACATAAAAAATAGCAAAATAAGTACAACTATGGCTTTTTCCAGTATTAACAGAACACTTTGAATATTATTCTTAATTCCTCATGAAGCCTCTTTTTTTCTCATTTTTTTTTTTTTAATGCCGAGAGTGTACACACATACATGAGAAAAAAGCCCAGAGGGGCCTGAAACTTCTGCAACTTTTTCCTCCAACTCTGTATTCCATTCGGATCCTGGGTCCAAGCACACTTACCCAGGATGTTTTCAAGTTAGTAGGATAAGAACTCAAATCCTGGTCAGCCATGTGGGATCTGGCTTTCATACACTATGGGGCCAGACCCCCTCCAAGTCCCTTTTCCTCTTAGACCTTTCTCCTAGGGCCTGACAGTGGCACAGTGGTAACACAACTGGACCCACGTGGAAAACAACCTGTGTGCACATCTTGAGACCTCTCTGGGCGTGCTGGTCACAACAGGCCACCAAAGACTGGGATGAATTATGTCATGAAAATCCTGTTGGGGTGTCTGTCTTTCTCACTCTCCCTTTGTCTCTTTGTCTCAGGAAATAAATGAATTTTAATAAATACATTGAGTGAGATTTAAGAGCATATTTATTTTTTTAAGCAGGGATGGGGGCAAGCCAAGGAAGAACAACCTGGTGGTCTAGTTGGTAGGAAACTTAAATGCAGAGTTGGATGCCACATGGACAATTGTGGGTTCTAATCCCAAGGCCAGTCTGGAAACATGCCAAGTGTATATGTGAGCCCAAGATTCTGAGGAGCTGGAGGTCTAAGGAAGGAAATCATAGACCAATGAGACTCTGTTGAGGGTGTTTCTCTCTCTCTCTCTCTCTCTCTCTCTATCTCTATCTCTCCTCTCTCGCTTGCGCAGAGGGTATGATGAATAAAACAAATGAACATTAAAAAAAATTTTAACTAAAAGAATGTGTCTATGTATTTTAATCAGGAAATACTTGATGTTTACCAAAAAATTGTACATCTACCTCATCAGAGACTAGAGATGAATTAGTCATGGTCATAGGTCAAACTGTTTACCGGTAAAACGCTACTGCCTTTTGAGTTCCTATTCACATCTGTGTCTCCAGAGGCTCCTCAGCCAACTCATGTGTTAGTAGTCAGAAATCTTTTCCCTGGGGTAGAAACTGCAAATGTGCTTGTTAATTAGCTAATCTGTTTCCATGCTTTGTGAGCAGTGCTCCTTTGTCCTCTCTCCTCAGATTCATGCTGCTGCAGCCTCTTTACGTTTGTACCTCTGCCACCCTTTAAGCTCAAAGAGGGGGCTAAGGTCAATTGACTTTCTACACATTTCTTTCATGTGTGTGTGTTTAATCAAAAAGATGAGAAATAAAATTCAGAACACTGGGATATTTTTATAGAGATCTCTGATAGAAATCACAACACGTCCTAAAAAAAAAAAAAATTAAAGACATTTTTAGCTGGTAG
Organism: Tupaia tana; assembly: GCA_026018925.1. Classification (NCBI taxonomy): domain Eukaryota; kingdom Metazoa; phylum Chordata; class Mammalia; order Scandentia; family Tupaiidae; genus Tupaia; species Tupaia tana. The sequence goes on from JAKSZU010000008.1 coordinate 41,133,071, forward strand.
GTAGAGAGAGGCAATGTTAACAGAGGTCAATTTCTGGTGGTATTTCTTAAGCAGCTAAAAGAAGCATTTGCAAGTTCTAAATATATATATATGTATGTGTATATATATATGTGTGTATATATATATGTATATATATATAGGAACATTCCTTCCAGTTCTGCTTAGACAACAGGAAGAAAATACTTAAAGGTCTCCCAGCTATTACTCTCCCTAGTCTCAACTCATTTGCAGCCCATCACAGAAATTATTTCATGGTGACATTTATAACCATTGAACATACCAGTAGCTTTTTATATTCTTTAAACCATTCTTCTCTTGCCATTCTTCCCTTGAAAACTTGTAAACTGTGTGAATATTGAGAAAGTCTATCCTTACAGGCTTAATTAACTTGTGGAGAGAGAAAACAATTTGGCTGGAAAACAATCGGGTATCTTCGCTTGGGCAAATAATTACAGGAACTTAAAACTGACAGAAACCTTAGGTCGGTGTAAACAAATGACCTGAAGCATCACTAAAACATCCTAGAGACTAATTTGTTCTACAAATCTGAACTCTTTCCATTAACTTCAGAGTTGGTAGTTGTATTTCCCCCTGGCCTCCCAATGCGTCACCCGTAACCTTGACTACAACAGAGCCATGGATTTGGAATACAAAGAGGGAGCAGGGACTCCCTGAACAAGAGATGCCCTATGCCTGCTTTAGACTTCTTGAACTGAGCAAATCAAAACCTTGCCAAACAGTTGGTGCTATTCTATGCTAAATATGACAAGAGCCTCATAGTAAATCATTTAATTTAGAGTACAAATTGTTTACAAAAAATACCAACTTGTAAAGAAACTCTACGAGTCCAGTATATACTCTTTTTTCAATTAATTAACTTATTTAATTTTAATTTACATATTATCACGTCTTTACGGTATACATTTCTTTTTATTATTATTATTCATACATTAAATCACTATACATCATTTAGATTGTGAAGAGACTTTACCCAGCATGATTTACACCTCAGTCCAGCATATACTCTTACATTGCATGACAAGAAGTTATTGAACTACACATCAAAAGTCCTTGACATCTCAGTAAATTTTTGGATTGAGATTATATGACTTAACTGTGAAAGAATGATATCCTACTGTGGGTAACAAAGGAAAATATTTGAATGTGTTTATGAAATTAGTGAGAAATGGAAAAGATGCAGAAAATTGAAAGTAGGTGTGATTTCTCATCACATTCTTGAGTCTTTTTCAATAGTTTTGCACTAGATTCTTTCATATTTATGTATTTCAAGAATATGAAATTAGAAGTCATAAATATCACTTTTTATCCTGAAATAAATATTAATAGCAATTCTAACAATATTATAATATCAAAAAAGGATTTTTGATGCATACAGATATATTAAGATCAATTTTTGTTGGTATCTTGTCACTGTTCAATTCTTCATACTTTTTCAAATATTAATGAACAGAAATTGAGCTTGATGTATTAAAAATGCCATTTTATAAACCTTTATTTTTATTACTTTTTCTTTTCTTTTCTTTCTTTCTTTTCTTTTTTTTTTTTTTTTTTTTTTGCTGGAGGGTATGAGTATTCAACAAAGAGAGACAGAGAGGCAGAGAAGAAAGCATCCTCCATGGGGAATGGTTATACCACAATTCCTTGTCATCCACCTATCCACCTCACCCTCTTTTGGGGATTTTGGCTCGCTTTCACACATGCCTGGCTGCTGAGTCTGGAACCTGAACCACAGTTAACCATGTGGGATCCAGGTACTTTAACCAAGCAACATAGCCTGTCTGATTATTATCTTTAATCACTATTAAATTTTTATTTTAGTGAAATCTCAATTCTCTTCCCTACATAAGGGAAAACATTATACTCAGAGTAGAAATGATAATATTATTGGGTAGAGTCTTCAGGGTCTTGTTTCAAAACAAACTGACAGAGATGAATGCTCAACTCAATAAAAGACTAGCTTGCACCCTTAGTGACTCATTACTCTTAGATAAGTCCAAATGTTTTTGCATGACATTCAAGGCCACCCAAATTTGGAACTTGATTCTTCAGCACATTCATTCCTCTTCACCCCCATGCACTTTCAAATTTAAAACACATCAGATTGCTCATTATTGTTTAGTACATTTACTCAGTTAAAAAAAAAATGTTATAATGTCCTTACTATCTGTCAGGTACTTTTCAGTACTGGAAATATATCAATGAACAATATAGATTAAAAATGAGTGCTTCTATGACCCTTATGTCTAATGAAGAGAGACAGATAATCAATAACTTTTCCTTTTGTTTTAATTGCTAGAGGATGCATGTGCTAGAGAGATGTAATTGTTAGAGACAGAGAGAGGAGAAAGCATCCCTCAATAGAGCACGGTCATGCTGCAATCTCTTCTGCATTTCTCCATCATGTAGGGATTTGAGACACAACAAGCACATACACTCCAGTGTGTTTCTCAAGTCTCTGGGACAGGATTTGAACCACAGGAACCACAGTGGACGATGTGGGCTCCAATTTCCTTAACCACCACTAGGGTACAGGGCCAGCTCCATAACATTTTTTTTTTACATTTTCTTTCTTTTTTACAATCAGCACTTTCTTTTTGTAGCTACCTTTAGAAGACAATTATCAAAAATTGAATCATATTTTATATTTCAAAATAGCTAGACAAGCTTTCAAATGTTCCCAACACAAAATATTGATGAATGTTTGAGATAATTAATATGTTATCCTAACCTGATCATTACACATTGTAGTATGTACTGAAAAATCACATTATACTCCATAAATATATGACAGTTACTATATGCCATTCTAAAATGAAAATAATAAAAATAAATCACAACTTTTATGTTGATCTAAAGTGAACACATATTAAAGATTTTAACTCAATCAATGAGGCTACCAGGCAGATTTTATAATCAGTTTAAAAGAGAATTCAAAAAGCAAACCCATTTATAAATTAAGGGACTTGAAATGAATGTGTAAATAGAAGCAAATCTGTTTTTTCTAAAAAGTGAGTGGGAGATAGGGAAGTCAACTGAACCTTTATCAGAAAAGACAGAATTTGCATATATATAGACAGGAATTACTTTCCATTGTCGTGGGCTGAATGGCAGCCCTCCCCAGCCCCTCAAAAGACATCCACATCTTAATTCCTAGACCATGAGAATGTTAACTCATTTGGGAAAATGGTCTTTGCAGATGCAATTAAGTTAAAGATTTTGCAATGAAGAGTTCATTCTGGATGATCAAGATGGGCCTTAAATCCAATTATAAGTATTCTATAAAGACACACAGGGGAGATTTAACAGCAGAAGTAGGGGAGGCAATGTGACCATTGGGTAGGGATTTAGTAGTACAGCTCCAAACCAAGGAACCCTGCAGGTGCAAGAAGCCAGAAGAGGCAAAGAACAGGATCTCCTTTAGAGCTTCCAGGACAAGTAGAAACCTTGAACTCTACTTCCAAAACTGTGAGAGAGTAAATTTCCCTTGTTTTATACCATCAAGCTAAGACAGTCTCAGAAAACCAACACACACTGCTGTTACCGAAAAATCACAAAATTATGGAGTAGCTCCCATAAAATCAGGTAACTAGATTGGAAGTTCCCTAAACAATGCCTAGTTTCCATTGAAGCACAGTCCCCTACATACCTTAATAATCTTCCCCATGCATTTTTTTGCCTGTTGGAACTCTATTTCTCCTTTAAAGCTAAGTTTAAATGCCGCCATGTACTGATTCATTTCAATTACATATTTATTGAAGCCTCCAATAGAATGGACTCTTTGCCAATAACTCCTGTTGGCACTTATGGCATGCCTTTTTATATATTCCCCAAGATGCTATAGTCTCCTTGCAGGATACTATATACATAGAAGGTCCTCAATATTGTTTGAAGAAGTAGACTTGAGCTGGAGAGAGTTTCAGCCTATAATGATCAAGAAAACTGGATGGTTTCCAGTAAGAATTGAGCATTCTTTTTCAAAACTTGGCATGTCTAAGCTTAACGTTATAAAAGAGGTCTCATATCCAAGCAACCTGGATACAGAATATTGTATGCTCCACACTTTCTCACAAGAAGTTTGATCATTTTAGAAAATTGACATTCAGGGGGTCATCAGGTACCAGGGGGGCTAAGGCCTGGACTCCCACATGATTGACCATGGTTTGAGTCCCAGACCTGGCAGCTTGAAACTCACACTGGGCACATGTGCATGCATGCCAAAATCCTGAGAAGAGAGTGGAGGAGAAAGGATTGAAACATGGCCATCCCCCCTGGGGGGTGATTTCTCACTTTCTGTCTCTCTGTATCTGCACCAAGTACATGTACTCACTCTATATTTTAAAAAAATCAATATCCAGGCCTGGGAGATTAAAAGGGTGACTTAGAAACAACTTTCCCCTTATTTTTCTGAGGATTCATTTCAAGTAGCCTCTATGAACCTGAATTCACCATCTCTTCTTTCATAACATGCTTGCTATGTATTTAATATATAACTGGGATCTTTTAAAAAGCCTAATCTTTAACTCAAACTTCCGAACATACACACAAACACACACACACACACACACACACACACACACACACACACATACACACATACCCAAACCAATGGACTTGTAAGAGTTCACACCTATGCCAGGCATCAATCCTTTAACAGTATCACAAATAAATCAATGAATTCTAATAGAAAAAAAATGGTTACTTTAGAATATAGCTATATGCTAAGCCAGAGCTCTCCTAAGATCAGCTGAGATCAATAAAAATGGCAAGAGTATCTTCTTGTCTCAATGCACTGTGAATACCAACTATATCAGAAGAGTTGAATGTCAGTATTTTGTCTGCCCATCACCTTTGTCATCCCTTCAGCTTCTCTGCAACTGTGGGGTTTCTGGGAGTTGATAAGTAGTGTCTTACATGTTCCTTCAAATCATTTTGGACCAGGGCTTATCCCTCATAATTCACAAGCAATGCTTTACTCTGATAGGCTACTACAGTCTTCTCAGTGCTCCACTCAAGGCTACCGCTGCCTATGCTGCCGTCTTTGTTCAGTTCTCACCTATGAGCCAAGTTCACCTGCTACAAAATGACAGCTTATACCATCATCATGGATTCATCCTAGCTGATGGCTCTGGTATGACTTAGAAGTTAGTTGCTGAAAAACTAAAGGCCTTTCCCTCCTTTATGACATCTATTTCCCAGAATTACACCTGGACATTTTGTTTCAACAGACATCTCATTGGTTTTGGGTAATGGCCTACATGTGATACCAAGGATGACCATCGATATTCAGGTCTTACATATTCCATGGCTAAATTAGCTTTTCTTAAGGTACCCCTTAGAATAGAAATGTTGTATCTCCCCATATCAACGTCTCCTTTCTTCAGCAAAGGATATATAAGTTTGAAACTCATTTTTAGATAGAGTTCTATTCATTTTTCCCAGAGACTATTTAGATGCTGTGTGCAATGGTTGTTGCAAATAGATCCTTGGATCACAGAGGTTTTGCCTGATTCTCTGAAATATTCCCAAACCTCAGTCTCTTCCCAGGTGAGACATCCCCATCTACTACCCCCAACACACACACAAACACACACACACACACACACACACACACACACACATTCACATAGAAAACCTTTCTTCATGGGCACTTAACAGTGACTAAGATTATATGCTGTCTGGTAATTCATTTCCAACCCTTTCTTTCAACTAAATGAAATCAAACCTCCAACTTGGAATTTATTGTGCAAATTTAATATTTATCAAACATATCTCAAATATTAATTTTACTGAACTATTATTTTTACTGATACAAAAAAAAAATTTTTTAGAGAGCGTTTCACCGTGGGGTGTATATATTCACCAGAGAGACAGAGAGACAGAAATTGGGAAAACCCCCCCGGGGAATAGCTATGCCACAATCCCTTCTCCCTCTTTCTCCTCCCAGAATTTTGGGCATGCAAGCACATGTTTCAGGGTGAGTTTTAAGTCACCGGGTTCAGGACTCAGACCATGGTCCAGTGACGTAACCATTACATCATTTGCTGGTTTCTACTGATACACAATTTAATTTTTAACCTTTTAGGAAACCCATTTGAAGCAAATGTATACATAGTATCTTTATTTTGCAGCTGAGGAAAGTTAAGGTCAGTTTGTATAAGGGGCAGCTTTTTCCAGTGCACTATAAATTTCCTAAGGGCAAATATTTCATCTTTGTATTTCTGGCACCCCACAAAGTATAGGCCACATAGTTCAAAAATTTGTTGAGGCGAGCTAAAAGGAGTTGCATGATTTCTGCAGGATCACACAGCCAGAGCACAACACAACTGGGATTATAACTCAATTCTTCTGGCTCTGGTTTCCTTTGCATATATACAGTAAGAATATATCATAATTTCACATTCTGTGATCCTATTATTATACTTTTTTTTTCATCCTGGAAACCATACTTATCCTCCCCTGACATTTAGATCAAAGATGGGCAGCTATTAGTTTCCAAGACCGTTCATACTTCCTCCCTGGCCCAAATATTTTGTTTGCATACACTTTGTTCAACCTAAATAAACATGACTCCTCAAGTCTTTTATCTCATAATCTTATTTTTCCTTTTTCTTTTTAAAGTTTGTTTACTTATTTCCTCCATAGGAGAGAGAGAGAGAGAGACAGTCACCTTCGACAAGTTCCTTACTCTGTGATCTACCCCCGTGCCCCGTCGTCTCTTGTGGCCAGTCAGGATCACAAGTATGCCCACAATACAGCTTGTTATGTTCAGGTAGATCAGAGATGCAAATCCAGAGACTTCTTACATGGTTTCCAGTATCCTATCACCTGCACCACCACAGCTGGTCCTTCTCTATTTCTTTATATGCATTTGAATAAAATAAATGAGCTCCCCAGCATATTTTTTTCCCTTTTCTCATATTAATCCCTTCTCAAACCTCGTCTCTCTTTGGAGCTAGCTTCAATCACCTTAAGATTTTGGGGGTAGGCCACAGTGGTGCCGTGGTAGCCCAATACTACAATATAGAAGCCATGTGAGAAGGTCTCAGGTTCACGTCCTGAGGTCTCCCTGTGCAAGCTGTGCCGACATGTGCCTACCCATGATCCTGACGAGCTGAAGATAAAGTGGATGGTGATGTGAAGGCCCTGTGAGGGGTGCCTCTCTCTCTGAACAAGTATATAAATAAACTTTAAATACATATGTATGTACATATACGTGTGTATGTATATGATTTCCAGGGACGATTGAATAATACCAGGTATTCGATATTCGTGCACTCTGGTCTATCAAAAGCCACTTTCCCTTGAATGATTTCTGTCCTTTCTTGTGCTTTGCCTGTGCCCAGTCCCACTGTAGACCCAGGGGACATGGACTATGTCTAGTGCCATGTTCACTACAGAATCCACCAGCAAACTGAACAATATTGTCAGTAGCAGTCATGGCCATAAGGACATTTACAATTTAACTTCAGGACAACTGCATTCATATATCTGTATTGAAACTCTCTCGGGACATGTTTAACTCATTTTAGTCAGAGCTGAGGTTGAGGACTGCAATGAGAAGCTGAGGCAGTAATGGCAGCCGCAGGAAAAACTCTGCAGAGTTGTCTCAAGATGTCTTTTTTTAAAATAGTTCCTTTATTAAACTTTCTTTATTTTACATTGATAGAGAGGGACAGAGTGAGACAAGGAGAGGGAGAGGGAGAAAGTGAGAAAGCAAACTGCCAGGTCTGGGACTCAAACCACAGTCGGTCATGTGGGAGTCCAGAGCCCTTAACCACCACTCCACCTGCTGCACCCCCCTCTTCCAGTCTCAAGGTGCTCTTCATGCCTCAGAACACGTCTTCCCTTTGTTGCTAAATCATTTCTATTCTGGCAGGAACGTGATGAAGCAGCCAAAGCAATATTTTATACATATTTTAATGTTTAGAGATCATGCATTAATGGGCAAATATGCAGGTAGGTGTGTTGGTAATAGAACATAGAAATTAAATTACTATTAATGAAAATTGTGTTTCCCTTTCCATGGCACTGAAAATCTAAATTTAAAAACCTAATTATGACTTACTGTCTTCTGTTTATGTGGAATAATAAGATAATCATTAAAGACTCATAAGCCTCTGATTTTTTTCACCATAAAAGGCATGTACAATGTCACAAATATTGCTAGACAGACAGGTCATGTTCTGTAACTAATGCTAATGAGAACAGAAGACTATAGGAAATGTGTCCTTGAATTACCTCAGACAATGAAACTGTTCTTTCTGTGGATGAGAACATTTCTGCCTGAAAGATGACTTTTATTGTATATCAATAATCTACATAACAGGGTCATTTCTGAGAACATTCTGTGACAATTCTTTTTTCAATTTCTGTGCAATAATTAAATTTTGATGTTCCAAACAAGTTTTTATAAACTTATAATAATGGAACCAAGGGGGCCAGCAGATGGCATAGCAATTACATCACTGTACTCCCAATTGCAGTTCAAGTCCCAAACCCGGTGGCTTGAAAATCATGCCAGGTACATGTGTGCACATGCCCAAGATCCTAGAAGGAGAATAAAAGAGAAGGGATTGCAACATGTTCATCTTCCCCGGAGGGGTGATTTCTCACTTTCCCTCACCGTGTTTCTCTCTCCAGTAAGCACATGTGCACTAAGGGAAAAACTTCTTTAAAAAAAAAAAAATTAAAAAGGAATCAAATCAGCACATTTAAATCATTGTCATTATTAAATAATTTTGAGCCATCAATTCCAATAAAAACTCAGAATTTTTTTGAGAGATGTTTTGCTATAGGGTACGTTCGCTTGCTGGAGAGACAGAGAGATAACATGAGAAATCACCCCCAGGGAGGATGGCCATGCCTCAATCCCTTGTCCTCTATTATCCTCTCAAGATCTTGAGCATGCATGCACATACACCTGGCATGAGTTTTAAGCCTCTAGGTCCGGGACTTGAACTGCATTAGACTATGTGGGAGTCCAACAATGTAACCATTATGCCATCTGCTAGTTTCAAAATTCAGAATTTCTTACTTTAACTAAATTCTATATAATTTTATGACATGTTTCCTAGAGTCTGAGATTATCTTTCCCAGCACACAAGATGTGGAAACCTCTTTGGAGTTTATAGTCAATCAAGAAAAACACAATAAATATTTGTTGGACTGTTGAATGCTATAAATGGGGGAAGGCTAGGCACTAGTAGAAGCACATGGAAACATGATTTCACTTTAACTTAAATAGGAGGGCAAAATAGCCCAATGTACTGATAAGCTTTTCCATTAAATGCTCCAGAGCTAACATGTCTCACAAAAGCTAGTTTAGTAGTACAAGAGTCAATCTAGTCAACCTAACTAGCATTAGTCAACCTAGTTATTGATTAGAACTTGAAGCTATTGAAGTCAATAGTTTAATTCTATTTTAGATCACCTGATTTCTTTCACGTAAAGTGATCTCTTTCCTTTCTTCCCTCAACCCTGGATGGTTGTCCAGGTCTCTAGCCAAATGCATAACTTAAAAACTGGGAATGAGAACACGAATGACTCAAGGCTCAGCCTTGGTGGCACAGGCAAGAGTATACTGAACTGCAGTGCCAGAAGCCACATGGCCAACCACAGGTTTGGCTGCCAAGTCAACATGAAAGCATGCCAGGTGCAGACATACCCGAAGTCCTGATAAATCAGATGACTGGGGAAGTGGATCAGGGCGTAATGAGCCCTGTTGAGAGGGCTTCTCTCTCTCCCCATGACCTTAATTCTCATGTGCTTCCCTTTCTCTAGGTCCTTCAACTGATTTGGTAAGCCCAACCCAGTATAGAGAGGGTAATCTCCGTCATTTAAAGTCAATTGTAAATGTTCATCATATGCACAAATTGTCTTCATAGCAGCATCTAGACTAGTGTTTGACGAAGCAACAGAACACCATAACCTAGCCGTGCTGGCACATGAAATTGACCATCACAACGTGTAACCTGTATCACCCACGAAATCAGATCAGGTGCCCTTTATTATCTACATTAAAATAGTCTCAACAGCTATATCACTTGCTCTGAAATATTCTTCTGTTCTTCCCAGGATCTCTATGTCCATGATGGCAAGCTGTCCTTTTGGTCCGTTCTGATAACTTTCACCATTGTTTGGTCAGAATCTGTTGTAGTTCTTGATGATTAGGGATCATCATCAGCTGTATAGCCACCATTACTTTGGGTGCTCACACATCTTTGGAATCCTACAGACCAGAGGACCAGAACACCTGTTGGTGCTTTTGTTGCCCCTTGGAGAAGGATCTCCCATGATCTCCGGTCACTGCTCTGATGATGGTAGCTGCTGCACCTGCTGACTTAGATATAGTCTCTTCGATTACATGCCAGGAGTAAGGAGGTCTTTCCCTGAGGTTAGCTGTGGTCACTACGTGCCACCACTGGTCAGAAGATACAGCCTTACTGTCCTTTATTTAACCTTCACGAGCACGGCCACAGGTTCATGAGTCGATGTCAGCTGGGTCAGGGGAGGGTTCCAGCCTCCACCACAGGCTGTAGCTAAGACTTACCTCTTCCTGGGCCCTTGACCTTAACACTGAGTTTCTATCACAGGTTTCTCTTGCTTCATGACCAATATCCATCAGTGAGGCCTGGGTCTTTCTTCTACCAGACCGAGCTCAGCCAGAGTTTTTTATAATCTGCCAGAGAGCATCACATAGCATTAATTCCCAATGGAGGAAAAACTGTTTGCAATCTTTTTCTTTCTAGAAGACTAAATATCCCCTACTTAGTAGCTTCCACCCCTCCTATAACAGCATCTCCTTCTCACAAACCAAGGAATGCCCAGAGGTTCTATGAAGAACAAAAAGTATTGCCCTCTTGTGTATCTTCTTTGAGATATTGAGTATATAGATTTTTAATCATAGAGAATCATAACTGCAAACATCACAAGTGAATCTTCCCAGAGCATCAGTCTGCCCAAGATGACTTGCTATCTCTTTCACCAGGCCAAGTAGTTACTGTAGCTTTTACATGGTAACTTTCTTGGAAAACAACATAAAACATCCCCCAAAAAATGGACTACTGGGAACAGCAGTTAGCGTAATGGCTAACTGAACTCCCATGTAGCTGACCGCAGTTCGAGTCACGGACCTGGTGGCTTAAACTCACGCCAGGCGTGTGTGCGTGTGTGCCCAAGATCCCAAGAGGAGAGTGGAGAAGGAATTGCAGGGTGGCCATGCCCCGTTGGGGGGGGGGGGGTTGATTTCTCACTTTCTGTCTCTCTGTCTCTCTCTGTCTGTCTGGCGAGGGCACGTGCCCTATAGCAAAAACCTCTCCTCGCCCCCCCAAAAAAATTGGACTACCTACTGAGCATCCCAATATACAATATGATATTTCAAAGCCACTTGATTGTGACCAGCAGATGGTGTTATGTTTTTGTTGCTGGACTCCCATGTAGTCAGCCGTGGTTCAAGACCCAGATCTGGCAACTTAAAACTCACTCCATCCTGAGAAGACAATGGAGGAGAGGGGATTACAGTGTGGTCATCCTCCCTGGGATGATTTCTCACTTTCTGTCTCTCTGTTTCTCCCTATAGTAGAAATATCGCTCTCTAAAAAGAAAACAAACACACAAACCTTTTGATTTGCCGCACATGTGAAACTGGGTCTGCTTAATTTCCTTAGTTTCCTGTTTTGTCTTCGTCTATACTGGGAATCAAATAGAACTATGTGCTTTACCTTCTTCTATCTCCTTTCCTTGCTTTCCATCTTTGCTGTCTTTCAAATCCAGTGTTAAATTCTTGTTGCTTTTGATAAATTTTCTATTGGTGATGCATGTTTGAATAAATGCTGACGGTGGGAATGCTGGCTAATTATTATCATTAGCAAATAGCAATTATCTCAAGGGTATTACTTTTATTGTTAAATAAAGAATACAAAGAAACTAATATCAGCTTAAGAACATGTCCTTTCTCCTGCATTTATTCCCATTAAATCAATGAAATAAAGTCAGAAAAAATTAGATAGAATAAAGGAAAAGCCGTGGACACGTTATGACATCTAAGCCTTTGGTAAGTGAGCAAACCCACAGTCAAATATAACAACTCCTACCTGTAACTTCAAGATCTCTCTGACTCTGATCAGAAGTGATTAATCAGTGAATAGTACATTTTTTCTTTTTTCTTTTTTTTTTTTTTTGGAGAGGTTTTTGCTATAGGGCACGTGCACTCACCAGCCAGACAGAGAAAGACAGAGAGACAGAAAGTGAGAAATCATTCCCCAGGGGGGACAGCCACACCGCAATCCCTTCTCCTCCATTCTCCTCTTGGGATCTTGGGCACACACGCACACGTGCTCGGCGTGAGTTTAAGCCACCAGGTCTGGGACTCGAACTGCTGCGGTCGACTACGTGGGAGTCCAGCGACATAGCCATTACGCTAACTGCTGGTCCCATTCTTTTTCTTTTTTTTTAAGAGAGATTTTTTGCTATAGGGTGTATGTGCTTGCCAGAGAGACAGACAGAAAGTGAGAAAATATTTTTTAGGAGAGATGGCCATACCACAATATCCTCTCCTCCTCTCTCCTCTTGGGATTTTGGGCGTGCATGCACACCTACCCAGACAATTTGAGTTTTAAGCCACTGGGTCCAGAACTCCAGTCATGGTTGACTACATGGGAGTCCAGCAACATAACCATTATGGCATTGGCTGGTGCCTTAATAGTGCATTTTTCTAACTTTATTCCCAAACACTGCTTCCTCGAGTCATCAAATTTTAATTTTAAACATTCAGTATAATGGTAGATTACTATAAACTAATACATTCTCATCAGTGAATCAATTATGCTTCAATTAATTTAAATTCCATTTTCCTAACAATTTAGAAATGTGACTACTACCAAATAACCCTTAAAAAATACATTATTGTTAAGAAGAGTAACAGTAGCTAGATTACTGAGTTTTTACTTCCTAGGAGTTATCCTGACAATAAATTCTAGCTAGCAGCAAACATCTTGCTAAACAATACAGTATAATGAGGCTCAAGGAGCAGAAAATTAAATCATTTACACCAAATAGGCCTTTCAATAGTGAGACAAAGCTTATCTTTATAAGCTCTTCATCTAAAAATGTATCTATAATCAACATGAGTGCTTGGTAATAGTGCCAGCTTGGCACTTTAAACAGAAGGTTTGCTTCTGTGACATGATGGCTACAAAGTTTTCAATAGTCCTAATTGCTGTGGGAGGTCTCCTGCAGAGCTAAGCGGTGTGACATCTGCAGCTAAAATCCATACTCCCAGAGCTAAATGTGTATTGATTTTGTTCATATTGACTCTCATCTTGACCTCAGATTGGGGAAAAATAAATATTAACCTCATAATATCATTAGATAATGGCTATTTTTTATTTACTATACATGTGTGAGAAGGTGTGAGGGTGTGTGTACATACACAGGGTCTTCAAAAATTTCATGGAATATGTTTGTTATGAAAAAATTATGTTTTTCAATTTTTTGGCACCAAAATAAGCTTGTACGTTAGTTAAATTTTTCCATGAACTTGTGAAGTCCTTAGTAGAGAACATGAATGTATAATAATTTAATTTTTCTCAATCACCCTATTATATAGGGCTCAATTATTACCCTAATTATCAGATGGGAAACCTGGGACTCAGTAAATCATAGAACTAAAACAGATTAGATTGTTAGCTTCAAAATCTAGATTTCCTCATTTTCCCTCAGTGCTTCTTCTTATGCTTGTTGTGGGTTCAGCAGCTTTTCAGAGTCTGTGGAGGGTTTAGAAGAGGTATAAAGAATTAATACATATCTTGAATAAAGTTTAAAATTTGCCTTGACAGCAAGATGAATGTAACAAAACTACCATAAGGAACACGATAATAATGGAAAGCTTTCAGGTGCTTTATGTCAGGGTCTATCCTAAAATCTTCATATGTAATTGTCTCAGTTAATCCTTATAAAAACCAATTAGGTAACAACAATCTTTCCTACTTTATAGAACAGACATGGCAAAGACCACTAAGCAGCATAAGTGTGATATAAACCCCAGACGTCTGAGCCCAAAGCCCATACTTTCTTCCACTATCATCAGAAAAGCCTTTGGAGAACAACTTGAGAAAAATAAGATCTAATAGGTTAGAGAGGGATTCACTAAACATCACAGGAGAGTAAGATCATGATAAGAATTAAGTCCCCACGCTCTTCCTACAGCACAGGGACATGGGCGCAGCAGGAGGAGCGCTCGCGGAGAAGACCGTAGTATTGCTTCTCTCCCTAAAAGCCAGGTGTTGCCTCAGCATGAAGTATTTCTGGCCACCTCTTATATTTGATATGTCAGTGCAGTCTCAGAAAGTTAAGAGGTTGACGAAGGGAGAAAAAGCACCCCAAAGTTCACAGGCCAGCTGGGAAAATAGTAACACTACATGGTTTGCATGAATGGGATCTGGAGAGTACAGTGCCTACCCAAAAATAGAGCGAATATGTCCCTGTGTCACTATGGACATTCAATGAGTTATTGGGATATTGGAAAAGTCATGACATTTTTTTTTTTTTGCATAGAAAAATACACCAAGACTTTTCTGATGGTCCAATATGATTTGTAAACTGCTTAGAAGAGCACCTGGCACATACTAACCTCTGCATCAATATTTGTTAAATAAAATAAGTAGCTAGCAATACTTTGAAGATAACTTAATGTTTCAAATTTATCATCTTTTTCCCCTTCCCCACACTTACTCTCTTGTGCAGCCCTTCATCATTTCTTTATCTATTTATTTCATGAGAAAAAGAAAGAGAGAGAGAGGCAATCACCCTCATCAGGGTTTCATGCCATGATCCTCCCTGCAGCTTTTCCCAGCCATTCAGGATCACAGGTATGTACGTGCATGCCCAGCATGTACTGGTCAACCTTTGTACTGAGTCCTGGTCTTCCATATGGCTTCCAGCACGGCAGAGCATTGCATTATAACACTACCCCCATGTGGGCTCCTCATCATTCCTTGAGTACATCACTGAAACAGCTTTTGTCTGACTCCTGACTGCCTGAACTAGGAGAGGGGGCAGGAAGGGACCATAAATAAAGGCAAGATTGGACAAGCACCTAATAAACAAACTCTAACCACCAAATGGATGTCCCAAATAATAAATTCTCTGAGAGTTCAGAGGAGATTGAGATCTCTTTGGATAAAGTTGTAGTGAATTTACAGAGGTTGGAAGAAACAATAGAATGAGACAGAAATGGTAGGAAGGGAATATTTTAGAAGACAGACACATGGGATCCAGCAGATGGTGTGGTAGTTAAGGGACTGGGTTCCCACGTGGCTGGCCACAGTTAGAGTCCTAGACCTGGTAGCATGAAACTCATACTAGGTACGTGTAAGTGTGTGTGTGTGTGTGTGTGTGTGTGTCCAAAATCCCAGCAGGAGAATAGAGGAGAAGGAGTTGCAGCATGGCCAACCTCCAAAAGGTGATTTCTCAGTTTTCTTCTTCCTGTCTCTCTCTCTCTTTCCCTCTCTCTGGTGGAAACACACATCTTATGACAAAAACCTAAAAAAAATGAAAAATAAACAATGGGAATAATGGAAGAGAAAATCCAGAAACTAGAAATACATTGAGTCCAGATGTCACAGTATCTGTAAAATTTCTGCTTCATGAAACTGTTGCCCTGATATTGTTAGTTCAGGTCAGGAAGCTGCTCACTAATGTGTTAACGACACAAGTACATTTAGGAACTAAATGAAAGCATACAACTGTCATTCTCCATGGTCTTAAACTTAGCACTTCTAATCTCCCATGAATATAAAATGAAAATTTTGTTCCTATCAAAAACAAAATATGTTTCTTGACCTTGGTTTGAATTACTTTGGTATGAGTATTTCTGGCCCTCAGTCTCCTAGAATTTCTGTTCCATGTTTTTAGCAGGATAAGAAAATTATTTCCAATTTAACAAGTATTTTATTTCTCATGTAGCTCCTCATATAGGAGAAATAAAAACTGTTATTTTTCTATTCTGAAAAATATGACTTTTTCCAAATTTTATCCATTGGGTACCTGTTCTTCACTTGGTTTCCTGCAGCTACAATAAGAAAAGTACTTTACACTTCTCTGAGCTAACACAATTTAGGCAAAGCTATTGGAGATTTTGTGACATGCCACAGAAAAATATAAGACTCTTAACATTCACTGGATAGCTTTTTCAATTTATAAAAAAGTGGGGCCAGCAGTGATGTGGTGGTTAAGGTCACTGGACTCCCACATGGCTGACCGCAGTTCAAGTCCTGGACCTGGAGGCTTGCTTTCTCACTTTCCCTCACTCTCTCTCACTCTCTTTCTCCGGTAAATGAAAATAAATAAATAGTTAAATAAAATAATTCTTTTTAAAAAATTATTGAAAAGTAAGCAAAAAGGAACTTTGAAAATACTCTCACCTCCCTCCACAGATAATAAACATCCACGGAGGAAGCTTGTTGGCATCCCTGATTTATATAAGTTCAAGTCAGATCCTCTCTGGGATGAAGGTCTAACTACTGCCTGGAACAGACTTGTCATGTCCTTCCCAATTCCATTCTACTCTTCTTCCCAGGCACTATCTTAAAAACTAAATATTATAGCCACCTCTGAAGCTAATGGTGGCCCTGTGGCTCGGCTTCTCATCAATAGGATGTAAGCAGATATAAAAGGTGCAGCTTCAGGAACCAGCAGTTAGCGTAATGGCTATGTCGCTGGACTCCCACGTAGTCGACCGCGGTTCACGTACCGGACCTGGTGGCTTAAAACTCACACTGGGTGCATGTGCGTGCGTGCCCAAGATCCCGAGAGGAGAATGGAGGAGAAGGGATTGCGGCATGACCATCCCCCCTGGGGGAGGGGGGGTAATTTCTCGCTTTCTGTCTCTCTGTCTCTGTCTGTCTGGCGAGCACACGCGCCCTATAGTAAAAACCTCTCCAAAAAAAAAAAAAAAAAAAAAAAAAAATGCAGCTTCTGCTTCACAAGGTTAACAGAAAATGGTTTGCTCTGGACTTGCTCCGTTACCCATTTGTGCTGCCTGGACACAGATAAACCTGAGATGCTACTTCTGCCTTCTACACAAGTCGGTGTCCTGGGAAAAGGAGAAATGATGGAAACAACTCATGTCACTGAATGGCTATGTACAGCAGGGCCACCCCACGGCCTCAACCAGCAGATGTTGTACAAGAGAAGCAAGCTTCGGTCTTTATAGTGTATGTTTGGATGGTTTTGATTCAGCTGCTTAGACTGTACTCTGTCCCTCTGAGCCAAGACAGATTTATTTCTTTTCCTCCTGTACTATCCCACAGAGGGTGCAAATGCCCTATTCATGTGGGAAAGAGAACACACCTCTGCTGGCTTCTGCTACAGTCATTCCACATCTCATCTCTTCAATTAGTGTTTTGTTTAAGTTTATTCTTTATCCTATGAGTGAAGAGAGAGAGAGAAAAAAACACCCTGACACAGTCTCCACACCATGATCCAACCTCAGCCTCAGGCAGTTCAGATCAGGGTGTACACATGCCTGGCATACCTAAGGGAGTTCTGGTCTACAACCAGCAAGCTTCCCACATGGGATTGCCTTGCAGAATGTGCTGTTTTACTTCTGCACCACATCTGGCCTCTGTTTGATCAGTGTTTAATGAGCTCGTATCTCATGTAGCAGTCTGGGCTAGGCAGTGTGTGAGAAATGAGAGCAGCCCTGTTTGCTCAGAAAAGAAGAAAAATGCCCAACAGAAAGGATCAGGAGAGAACCCAAAAAGGAGTTGGTGATGCAGAAGGATCTCATGCATGCAAAGGAGTTCACAGGTGGGAAAAAAAAAAAAAAAAGAAATGAGCATTCTAAGCAGAGATTAGAATACTTCTAGACTACCTATGATGGAAGTGGTCAAATAGTTTTTCTTTGTTCCAGGCATCCTGTAAGAATGAATTTAAAATTTATTTTGTTTCTAAGTGATGTAATTCCTGGATTTTGCATATCTGCAAAAAAAATCTGACATTATCTATGTATTGTTCTTCTTTCTTCACTAGAATGTAAGCTTACCAAAAACAGGAATGTTTTTCAAAAATCCCTTAATTAAGGGAACCAGCAGTTAGCGTAATGGCTATGTCGCTGGACTCCCACGTAGTCGACCGCGGTTCAAGTCCCGAACCTGGTGGCTTAGAACTCACGCCGGGCGCGTGTGCGTGCGTGCCCAAGATCCCGAGAGGAAAATGGAGGAGAAGGGATTGCGGCGTGACCATCCCCCCTGGGGGGTGATTTCTCGCTTTCTGTCTCTATGTCTCTCTCTGTCTGTCTGGCGAGTGCACGCGCCCTATAGCGAAAACCTCTCAAAAAACAAAACAAAACAAAACAAAACAAAAAAATCCCTTAATTAACATTAATAAAAAGTTCTAAATCAGAGGCAGCAATGTCTTTAAAGAAAAGGTCTTTTCTTTAACCAGATAAATCTCCTGTTTCTGTATAAGGTCTTTAGAGTCTGTTGAATTCTTAGAATGCTATCCTCGGGGGCCATGAAGGTATCCAAGTTTCCTGTAGTGCTTCCACTTTCCCATAGTGCTTCCACTTTCCCTTCCTCCTGCTCTCCTACCAAATGCCCAGGGCTCTAACCTGGCTGTCGGGAGGAAAACTATCTCACACAGAAACAACATATCAGCCATCAACTCAGTGAGCATTTATTAAGCACCTGCTATGTGTCTCAGGTATTATGCTAAATCTTAAAGGTAATAATAACAACAAGATAGAGACCCTGCTCATTATCTACTAATAAATGCCAACTGCCATGTCATGGGAACACGGAAGCTGTCCTATACAGATACTGCTCATGTGGCAATGAGCAGAGGCTTCCTGCTACACCGGAAGTGGATCCTCCAGCTCCCTTCAAGCCTTCAGATGATCGGTGGCTCTGCTAACTCACTGACAGCAATTCAAAGAGTTTCTCTGAGCCAGAACTCCCCAGCTAAGCTGTTTTCAAATTCCTGACCCACAGAAACTGAGAACATGTTTATTGTTTGAAGCTGCTAAGTATGGGGGTAATTTATTATGCTTTAATAAAGAACTAATACAGACTACAGTGAAAATAAGCATAATGATGTAAAACATTGCTACTGAAAGAAAAGAATTTCACCCAAGGTGGACATTGCTCACAGATTTCTAAGGACATGCAGAGCAGATCATTAACCAAAACACAAACTGTGACACACTGAGAATTTGGAGTCCCAGAGTTCCTCCTTGGTAACTGATCGCAATTTCAGCCTAGCATACTGATATTCCTAAAAGTCAAGCAAACAGGATGTGATAAACGAAGAAATGTAGAGCAGATTAATTTGCTCAGCACCGAACACCTAAGAGAAAATGATCTGTCTGCACAAGGACAATGTAAAGTGTGTGCACATTTCCAGGAGCATACTCAATCTCTGAGAAAGACTGTGGGTTAGTCCTATTTTTTTTTTAAGAGAGATTTTTGCTATAGGGCACGTGTGCTCACCAGAGAAACAGAGAGACAGAAAGTGAGAAATCACCCCCCCACACACACACACACACACAGGGGCAAAGGCCATGCAGCAATCCCTTTTCCTCCACTCTTCTCTTAGGATTTTGGGCACACATGCACAAGTGCCCGGAGTGTTTCAAGCCACCGGGTCCCGGACTTGAACCTCAGTCGGCCTTGTGGGAGTCCAGCAACATAACCATTATGCCATCTGCTGGTCCCCTTTAGTCTTAAAATCTGAACAAAATATCTGCATGGCCCACCCAGTCAATATAAAATAAAACACAACACAATAAACAATAAAATGTATCAAAGAGAAAAAGAATAAGAAATGAAATCTGAAAATATTTTCACTAGTGGGATTACTTAACCACTTCTGCTGCTTCTTAATATCTTTAGGTTTCCCTCCTTCTCACATTCCCTTTTTTCTAATTTTTGCTGGAAATGACTCCACTTGGATTTTTTGTTTGTTTTAATTTGCCAGAGGGTGTGTGTACTCGCTGCAGAGAGACAGAGAGCAAGAGAGAAAAAGCGAGGAAGTACCCCCCTATGGGAACAGTCACACTGCAACCCTTCTCCATTTCTCTTTTGGGATTCTGGGCACACACTCACACATACTGGCAGTGTGTTCCTCAATCCACCAGGTCCAAGACTCAAACTGCACAGTCAGCAATGTGGCATCCGTCTGCCCCAACCACCGCCACTGGCTGGTCCTCCACTTGGATTTTAATAATGAAGTATAAGTACTTTCATCAGCAAGGATATAGCATCTGCTCACTTTGTCTTATTATTTCCTTCTATCAAATATGTACAAAAGCCCCAAGATTCCTTCTTTCCCTTGGCTTGTATTTATCCCAAAGCTGAAAGCAGTCTGTCCCTGCAGCTTTTCTCTATGACTCATACTCTTACACAAAACCCCAGGCTACATATTGATCTTTTGTTGCCCATTGTCTGACCTGAGACCTTGGTCCCTAGCTAGAGCTAAGTAAATCTTAGTGGCTCAGTCATTGTCATCACCATTACCATCACCTTCATCTTTTACACCATCATCACCATCATCATCAAAAATCACCATATCGCTCTCCATCACCATAACCATAATTATCATTATCACCATCACCTGCAGGAGGTCCAATTCTTTGTCTGGATTTCTGACATTTTTGTTCCCATGCTGGTTAGCTTTGGTGAGGAATCCTATTTAATTGGTGGTATTGACTCTTAATTTTTTTTGCTTACAAATACAAAACCTAACTGGCCACCTCATCTTCTTAGCCAGTTTCACTGGCCTTCGCCCCATGCCTTCCTGAATCTTTGATATCTTTATTTCCTCCTCCCATAGCTTATTGAATGTAGAAGGCATCTTAAGGTCATGTTGTGTAACCCCTACATTTTAAAGGTGAGAAAAGCAGGGCCAGTTCTGTGTATGCAGTAACATGCTCCACTAGAAAAGTCAAATCCCACATGGTGACCATGTTTTGAAAACCCTGCCCACACAGCCTGAAACATGCTGGGCACACGCAAAAGTGCTCAGGGCTGGAGGACTAGAAAACGGGGATTATGGCATGACCAGATTCTACAGAGGGTGCTTCTCACATGTACACTTTGTCTTAATGCATACATGCTCTATCATGAATGAAGAAAAAGAAATATAAAAAAAATTAAAGGTGAGATGAGCAAAATTTAGAATTAGTAGATGGAATATCTAAAAGAACCCACTCTGTCTCTTTAAGCCCGAGGCACCCTTCTCTATAGCCCTGGTTCTCAGCCAGGGATGATGTTGATGCCTGGACAATGGCTGGAAACATTTTTGATTGTCACACTTTGGGGGCTGGAGTATGCTACTGGTATCTAGTGGTGTTTAGCAGCATGGTTGGCCCTTCCCACATTTAATCCTACAACTGTGAAAGGTGTCATATCACGTATGAGGAAAATGGTGTAAAGAACCCAAAGAAAGTTAGTTAATAAGTGCAAAAGCCATTAATTCCAGATTTGAGACATGATGCACCCACTACTGTAGTACCTTTGTGAAAAGAAAAGTAACCCGTGATGTTGTAGTATAGTACACTATATTGCATCGCATTTTATATTACACTATATTATCATTTTTTTCATTTTAAAAAATATTGAACCATTTATGATCCTACAGAATTTTGCAAATATGAACTTATCTCCCCAGGGGAGGAAAACTATTACTGTCCTCACTTGGTGAGAAGAGGAAGTGGCTTCAGTATGTGGTAATGGGACGTGGGCCAGGTATCGAGAGGAGGGCTGCAAAGATTCACTGGCTCAGCAGAGAAGACAAGGCCATCTTGCAGACAACACCAGCAGTCAGAATAAGTTATCATATTTTATTCACATTTGAATAAGAATTACATGAGGAGACAGATCTTTCCAGGACTTGTATGCACTTTTCTTTCCTGTTTCTTTTGTACGTTGAGATGCCTTCTACCAAAAAGAACAGCCTTCCTGTGTGCCCTTGGATCCAAGGCAAGTGGCACTTGGTCCACAGAGCCCTGACAAGGATGTGGAGAGACAGAAGGGAAAGAAAACAACAATGAGAAATAAATCTCAAAAGAAGATCTTCCAGAGTTCATCTTGTCAACCACCTGCAAGAGATGAAGCACCAAAACAAACCCCTTCGATTTCTCTGATGCTATTTTCATCAATAGAGCAGGGCAGAAAATTTCACTGCAGACGCGATGACATTTACTGTTTTTCAGACTCAGTGATCGGCACTCATATTTTCTGAGCAAATGATGGTGTTATGTTTTGCTCATGATTCAAAGTGAACTTTTATTGTTTTTTGTCATATGTGCCATGTATACACACAGACTTAAATCTCTAAAATAAGAGTGTTTTGTGAAATCATGTTGCCTCTCAGTGGAACTTGGTTGCTGACTTGGCTCTAGTTCTTATAAACACTTGAATGACATCAGATCTAGAATAATTAGGGAGCCCATGGTCTTCCCATAATGATATCATAATTACCATAAATAATACTTTGATAAATCATAGTTCCTTTATTCCTTTCTTTTTCCCTGGCATTATTTCTAACTTAGAACTGATATCTTATTATTGCTTATTTATTTACCTGACTGATGCTTCTAGAAACTCATACATCTCTCTCTCTCTCTCTCTCTCTCTTTTTTGAAACTCATCCATCTCTTTTTGTTTGTTTGTTTGTTTGTGTGTTTTTTGGAGAGGTTTTTGCTATAGAGCGCATGTGCTCGCCAGAAAGACAGAGACAGAGAGACAGAAAGCGAGAAATCATCCCCCAGGGGGGATGGTCACGCCACAATCCCTTCTCCTCCATTTTCCTCTCAGGATCTTGGGCATGCACACAAACGCGCCCAGCGTGAGTTTAAGCCACTGGGTCCAGGACTCGAACCGCGGTTGATTACAGTGACATAGCCATTACACTAACTGCTGGTCCCGAAACTCATACATCTCTCAAGAACCAGGAACTACATCTTTTACTTTTCTCTCTCGCCTGTTTTTTGGTTTTTTGTTTTGTTTTGTTTTTTGTTTTTTTTTTGCCAGAGGAGAGCATGTGCACTTGTCAGAGAGAAACAGAGACAGGGAAAGGGAAATTGAGAAATCACCCCCAAGGATGATGGCCATGTCACAGTCCCTTTTCTTCCCTTCTCCACTTGGTATTTTGGTATGCAGGCACTTGCACCCAGCCTGATATTCAAACCTCCAGGTCTGGGACTCAAACTGCAGTCAGCATATGGAATCCAACACTTTAACCACCATGCTACCTGCTGTCCCTTCCCCCTTATTTCTCTTTCTCCTGAGTTTAGGATAGTACCTGGCACAAATTAAGTGCTTAATAAATATTGGTCAACTTATCTAATGAAAGAACAAATAATTAATAGCATGATTGAATGAATGAAATAATAAGCCACTGACCATTGGGTTTCTCAGTAATTCTTCGTTCCCTAAACAGGAGCATAGAGCTCACACTTTGCCACTACTAAAGATTAAGGAATGAGGCAAAGGAAGAGTCTCTGTGACACCAGAAAGCTTTCTCTGAGTGTGAAAGCTAAGCAGCTACTGAATACAGCTCAAAACTGTGAATAATGATATCAGCTTTCTAGGGCTGTATTTACTATACACTATTTAACCTGATTAGTACACTACTGAAGAAATAGATACTTACCATCCAAAAACCTCAACAGGAACTAGAAGAGACAACATTGTTCAAGCACAACAAGTTTTGTGGTTCTGTGGCTTCTGCTTCCCAAAGTTAAATACCTGAATGCCAGAGGCCATAAACTGGATGTACACCACAATCCCTCCAAGCTCCAACATGCTGTCACCACTAAGGCAAATAATAAGAGAACACGAAAGGTTCGATTCTAAAATAATCTTGACATGAGTGCATTCATTCTATTTAACTCAAAATCTCTGCACAAGCGCCCCAGTGGTGGGGGTGCAGGTGGTGTAAGTGGTAGGGCTGCATGACGACAGAGGCCGTATAGGAAGGCTCAGGTTTACAGGAGGGCTCAACCCAAACACACTGGGAGTGCCCAAGGGCCGTGCTTGAAATCCTAGGTGGCCACATGGGAGGGAGGATCTCAGTCTGAAGACTCATGGAGGGTGCATGACTCTCTCTCTCCCTCCCAGGAACAAATAAACTTAAAAAATAAAATGAGTCTCCGCATGGTCATTGGGAAATTGCTTATCTTCCTAGTCTCAATTTTCTTATCTAAAAAACAGAGACTATCAGGCTAGCCCCGTTGCTTAATAGTCAGGAGATCCGGATCTTACCTGGCTAGCCATGGTTTGAATCCCAGCCCTATTAGCTCTAGGTATGTGTGCATGTGTGCCCCAAATCACAACAAGACAGAGAACAGGATAAGGAAGTATTGAGGCGTGACTAGCTCCATGGGAGGAAGTGGCTCTCTCCCTTTCTCTTTCTCTTTGCCTCGCTCTCTCTTACAAGTACCATCTGGCAATTAAAAATAAAGTAAGTAAATTTAAAAAGGAGATCCATGTGTTTGTAAGACTTGACAAAGAATGAGATATGCACAAAATTAATGATAATTGTTAAGATCTACAGACTAGGTCTTGATGCTAAAGACACATACACGTGATTATTACAATGTGCTAAGTATAGCAAGGGCTGTAAGTTCAGTGTTGCAGGAACACAAAGAGAGTCCAGCCTGGGCATAGGATTAGGGAGGAGCCCTAAAGATGATTCCTCATCGGAGACTTTGAGGATACATACAAGTTTAGGTTTAATCAAGTAAAATGTGGGGCTGCATTGTAAGCATAGGGAATTACATGGGAAAAGATATAGAGTTAGAAAACTCCTGGCATAAGTCAAAAATGACGAAACAGTTTGGTGTTACTGGCATGCTAGGCTGGCTGGGACCATTAAGAAAGACTTTATATCTGCATTCAGAAAGAAAATTCTTCTGAGTAAAAGATAGTGACAATGTTAGGAAGTTATCCTGAGCCTTGTCCCTGGAAAATGGCAAAGCCTTAAGAATTTTTTTTTGTGTGTAGTAGAAACAGCTTATTGCAAAAGACAAGTCCCTATATGACTTAGATAAGACTCATAGATGCCCCCACCCTTGTTTACCTGTGACAAGGCCAGACGCAGAGCCTCCAAATTCCCATTCTTTGCCTCATAAATAATTAAGTGAACTTTTTTGTCCCTATTGATTAAGTAGAACAAAATGCTTGTAATCAAATTTGGGTTAAGAGTCTTTCCTTTCCCCAGTTACCTGACCTTCGGTCTGCCTTCCTGAGAACAAGCTGGCATCAGAACATCATCCGGTCTACTGTCCAATCAAGTCATTCCCACTCACCCCAGTTACCCACACCCAGTTCTCCCTAGCCTCGTTTGTCCCCACTCCCCAAAAGAATGCTCTAATGCTCGCTTATCTCACATCTATAGGATTCTCCCTATTGTAATAAGTCCTTCCTCTCTGCTCTCTCCCCACAATACCTTTCTGCAATACTCATGTCTCTTTTTAATGTCTGGACTTATGCTTTATTTCACATTGGATAGGACAACAGCAAGCCTGGAGACCACAGAGGAACCATTTCAATAGTCCAGGCCAGAGCTGATGAGTGACTGAACTAGACACGGAAGTGGTATGGAGAGCAAAAAATGTGCAAATGCAAGGGGGAATGAGAGGTGCACTAGACGAAGGAGAGAAAGAAGAGTCTGCCTCTTCTTGGGCACCTTTCTGCTGTGTGGGATCTCTGTCTGGGAGCCTCAGACAGAACTAACGGGTCTTCTCTCTGCACTTCCTTCATCCCTGCATTGTTGCACAGATTGTTTATAATCATGTTTTTGTAACTGTCTCCTCTATGGGCTGAGCTTCCTTAAAACCAGGCTCATAATTAGTCACCTCTGTACTCTCTGTACTGAGCAGGGTGTCCCTTGTCCTGAAAATGGCCACTATGTGTTCACTAATTAACTTAGAGATGAATTCATAAAGCCAATTTATGATTTCTTAAGCTGCCCTTATGTATACATGTTTTCAGTAAATAGCTGTAAAGTGTTTAGGATACAAGACCTCGGGCTTCTGGACTGACATAAATGACTAGGAAGGTATTATTATTTATTCTAGACTTTCTATGTGCCTGGTGCCAGGCTACCTCTGAGTTCTCTGTCTTGTGATATTGTCCTAGAATAAGAAATACATATCTCTTTTTTATTAATAATTATATTTACTCCTTGAAGAGTTAGGTCATAATAAGCATTTGCAGATACCTGAGCCAAATTATGGACTTCTTTAGTAATTTTAGTATAATCTGTTTGTAGGGCTGAAAAATATAAACAGAAAGTTGAGAAGAGACAACATACTATTTTGTTGTGATACAAGAAATGGCTGTAGATAGACAGTATATCTTAAGAAGTCAGAAATCAAAACTGTTTAAAGAGGCAAGAAAAAAAAACCATGAGAATTACAATGGTTTTACCTACCTTTTTTTCTTTTAAATTTGAATAAATCATAGTTGCAGACAAAGGATTGTTTTTATGGTGGTTAAGTCACTGGGCTCCCACAAGGCTGACCGCGGTTCATGTCCCATGCTTGGCAGCTTACTTTCAGGCTTTCTCTTCTTCTACCTATCTCTGTCTGGTCAAATTAAAAAACAACAACAACAAAATGGAATTAAACAAATAAATATTTCTTTCTTAAAAAAAAAAAAAAAAAGTGGCCACATCACAATCCCTTCTCCTCCATCCTCCTCTTGGAATCTTTGGCATGCACGCACATGTGCCTGGTATGAGTTTAGGCCACCAGGTCTGGGACTCGAACCACGGTTGACCACATGAGAGTCTAGTGGCATAGCCATTAAATCAACTGCTGGTCCCCTGAAAAAAAAAAGTTTTTATAGCTATTTTTTTTTAATCCCAGAGGGTGTTTGCGCCCATAAGAGAGAAATTATTCCCCAGTGGGTCCTGGTTATGGTGCAATCTCCTCTCCCTCTTTCCTCTTTCCTATCAGGATTCTGGGAATGTGCATTGCTTACCATGTTTTTCAAGCCACAAGGTGAGGTTTGAACCTCAGTTAGCCATGGACTCTGCTCCCTGCACACAGTGCTTAACTCTTCTTCTAGAGTTTGTCCCAAGAAATATATATTTTTATCTCAGTCTATTTCCTGGCTAACAGTTCCCAAAATCCTTGGAATCTCTGGCTTTGTCTTTTTGTGTGTTTATTTTTATTTTTTTATTTTTTGGAGAGGTTTTTGCTATAGGGCGCGTGCGCTCGCCAGACAGATAGAGAGAGACAGGGAGACAGAAAGCAGGAAATCACCCCCCAGGGGGGATGGCCACGCCACAATCCCTTCTCCTCCATTCTCCTCTCGGGATCTTGGGCACGCACGCACACGCGCCCGGCGTGAGTTTAAGTCACCGGGTCCGGGACTCAAACCACGGTCGACTACATGGGAGTCCAGCGACATAGCCATTACGCTAACTGCTGGTCCCTTTTTGTGTGTTTATAAGATGATTGATGTCTAGGGATGCCTGGAGACCCTCATAATG
The DNA here is from genome assembly GCA_026018925.1 of Tupaia tana. NCBI lineage: Eukaryota > Metazoa > Chordata > Mammalia > Scandentia > Tupaiidae > Tupaia > Tupaia tana. The sequence continues at coordinate 41,160,593 of JAKSZU010000008.1, forward strand.
GGGAGGAAGGAAGGGAGTTGTTGCCAGAGGAACCATTCATTTAACAAGATCATTGAAATATTCAGTCCCAACACTTGCTCAGTGTTGGGAGGTAGTTAGAAGGGCTGAAGATTCTAACCAAACTTCGTTATTTGAGTAAATCATAAAAGACCAATGAGTTAATGAATGGTAATGATTTCTCTTAAAAAGCAAAAACAAAGCAAGACCAAAAAAAAAAAGTAAGGCAGGGTTTGGAAGGTTCAGGGAGAGTAACAAACCTAGAAAGGACATGGAATTTTGCATCTCTTTCCATACCTTGCTCCATGCATCTCTTCAATTTGGCTGTTCCTGAACTGTATCCTTTATAATACGCAAGATAAGTGCTTCCCTGACTCTATGAATTGTTCTACAAAATGTCTGAATCCAAGAAGGGGGTCATGAGAACCCCTGGTTTAGAGTTGCTAGGTCAGAAATTTTGAGTAATCTCAGGAACTACTTACAATGGTGTCTTAAGTGGGAGCAGTCTTGGGGCACGGAGCCTTCAGACTGTGGGCTCTGTGCTAATGCCTTAGTGTCAGAATTGAACTGAATTATAGGACAGCCTGTATGTATCCACAGAGGATTGGAGAATTTTTTGGTGTGAGAGTGTTGCAAGATATTCAAGAGGAAAAGCTGTTTTTCTCCTATAAATTTTCCTTAATCTTCACTAACGGCTTAAGAAACAGATACAATTACTATTATCTTTATTTTTCTAATGGAGGTACCAAGACTAAAAGAAGTTAAGGAATGTTTAATAGGAAAGCAGAGCTGGAGTCTGTCCTTCTGAAGAACCCCAAAACTTAACTCACCGAACCCCCTGATGCTACCACCTTCTCTCAAAGTCAGAAATGGCTGTGAGAAGCTCACCCCAGGAAATCTTATCACATAAAGGAAGAGCTGAATAATTATATTTCAGAGAAAGAGACAGATGAGTAAATCAAGCTCTGGAACTTACTCGTTTTGCCAGAAAAACAAAAATGGCTTGAGAATATGAATGCCACATTTATAAAACAAAAGAAATGCTGACTGTTTTAAGATGTGCTGGTGAGGGCCTTGATGTTCTATGCTAACAATCATTCAGTATAATAATTACCTTCCAAAGAACTGCAGCCAGCCATACAGAGAAAACTGAAAAGCATCATTTTTGTAGAAATGTGCGTTTCCTTGGAACATATTTATATTTATATAGCTAGAAAATGTAGACTTACAACAACTGGCACTATCCCCTCTGGAGCTGGTTGTCTGCAAATGTGACACTTCCCCAGAAACAGTCATTCGGCCTACGCATTGTGACTGAGAGCAACCAGCACTTTAACTGCATCTGAGACATGCTTTAAATTATTTTAACTAAGACATATTGAGAACAATGGATCAGTGATGGGCTTAAACATACAAAATTACCATTCTACTTGATTAAATGAACACAACAACACATGAACAGGCCCAGCACAGTGATGTACATGGTAGGACACTGCTCTTCAATGCTGAAAAGACATGAAAAGACTGAAGATCAGGTCCCATGTCAACCTGAAACATTCTGGGTGCCTGTGTTTGACTGTGATACTGGCTGACCAGAGGGCTGGGAGGAGACCTTGGAATGAGGAGACTCTGTTGAGGGCACCTGTCAAGAGGCCCTCTCTATCCTTCTCTCTCTCTCTTTTTCTCTATATAAACCTAAAACAAATAAACAAAGGAAATAGCAAATGTTTTCTACTTCATATTTGTCCCCCTCATCTGTACTATTGATCATTTGTGTTCATAATACCATTTACTCCATTCCCAAGTTGTTTGCTTTATGATTGCATTCTGTAATGCTACAACAGAGCCTGGAATGAAAACACAATCATAATTGGCTCTAGATTAGAATACACACATACACACACATAAATATTTGATATATACGTATGTGTGTCTGTATCAACCTAGTGCCTACCATAAAAGCTGACCTTTTATTTGCTATGCTTTTATAACTCCAGGTAGGTTTTTATACAGGGAAAGAGCTATGAAGCAGAGAGTTTGATTTCCTATCTTTCATAATTTTGGACACTTTAAACAACCTTTTCTCTCATAATTTACTTTACTGTTTACTAACACTTGATGATTATAGATAGCTATAGAGTTAATGAATGTAAAATGAAGTAATATTATGAATTGTGTCTCCTGAAAAGATGTATTGACATTTAACTCCAAGTATCCCTGAATATGACCTTATTCAGAAATGAGTCTATTAGAGATTTATTGAATTAAAATGAGGTCATACTGGAATAGGGTGGGTCTTTAATGCAATATGATAGTCTCTTTGAAAAAGAGGAGAGACAGACACACAAGAAGGAGTCCATATGTGACAATGGAGGTAGAGACTGAAATGCAGCATCTGAAAGCCAAGGAACACCAAAGAATGACAGCATACTACAGAAGCTTGGAAGATACAAGGAATGATTCTCTCCTATGGGTTTCAGAGGGAATGTGGCCCTGCCAACAGCTTAATTTCAGACTTCTAGCTGCTAGGACTGTGGGACAATAAACTTGTGCTATGTTAAGCCACTCAATCAGTGGCATTTTGTATCACAACATTTTGTGTCTCAACAGCTCCAGGAAACTCATACAAATAGGATGATAAAATTTTGGAGAGATTTTGCTCTCTGAGCGAAAGGTCTAGTGTTTCACCTTCAATCATCAGACAATATATCAGCAAAGAGAGGTCTTACATTGGGCTCCATGATAGCCATTTTCTCATTTAATTTCAACATATTATCACAATAACCAAATGTGGTTAGAGCTACCATTATCCATATCTTACAGCAAGAACAAGGAAGAAAAAAGGTAAAGAAGCTTACATTGCTCATTCCAAGGCACTTTATAAGTAAATACAAGGTATGTGAGCATACCAGGTTTCTTTCTCTTAAGGAATTTAAAATCTAGTTGTTAAAAGTTAAAATATTTACCCATTTATTTAGTCATTCACTGTTTTTTTAAATGTTGTTTCCCCCTGAAATATTAACTTGAATCACTCAAGAGAGAGATCGAGAAATTGATAGAGTACCCACATAGTGAGGCAATGCAATTCTCAGCAGACCTAAACAATATGAGTACAAATTTACCAGGTTCCTCACGGAATCATCATATCCAAGAATTCATTCCCAGAACCTTCAGATTCCATCAAAGTCTTGCCTTGAGGCAATTTTCTAAATAACCATCATACTTTTTCTTGAAATTTGCTTGTCTTATACCTGCATTTTTATATGTTTGGGCGCCTGCTGACTCAGAAATGTGGATTCTGCATGCCATTGTCTCTCATCCTCCTCTGTGTTCACCCTAACAGTGAATAGAGATGGACTGTGCAAAAGATCTTTCCTTTTATAATAAATACAGAGATGCCCATCTTTCCTTTTACCAAAATAATAGCTGGCACATTTTTTGCTTTTTTATTTACTTTTCTTTGTTAAAAATTCAAGAAGTCAAGCCCAGCCTCTGTGACACAGTTGGTAACATACTATATTGCAGAGCCGGAAGCCATATGTCAACTGCAATTTGAGTCCCCAGACCAGTCATCTGAAAACACACTCCCATGTGTACAGGACCTTGGCAGGCTGGAGGACTAAAGGAACAGGATGGCAGCATGACAAGCACTGTGGAGGGTGCTTCTTTCTTTGTCGCTCTCTCAAGCACGCACGTCCCCTGTCATGAATTAAAAAGAAAATGAAGATATCTAGGACTTTCAATCAGGAAGTCACCACTGTGCTGGCTATGATAAATCAGCCTCTTAACCAACTCCTCCCCCTTCCCTCTCACCTCACCCCTGTGCCACTCCTTCAGAAAGAAGAGACACAGAGAGATGAGTATCTGTTGTCACCAGCCTCTCTCACTTTTTTTTTTCTGTCTAATTTACTATAGTGCCTGTACATTCCTGGTGAGACAAAACACAGAGAGAGAGAGAGTGGAGAAAGTGAGGAAGCACTCCCCTTAGTGGGAATGACTATACCACAATCCTTTCTCCTTCATTCTTCTCTTTGAAATTTTGAGCATGCAGGCATATGTGCTCAGAGTTGTTTTTTTGTTTTTCTTTTTTTTTTAGAGATTTTTGCTATAGGGCATGTATGCTCACTGGAGACACACAGAGAGACAGAGACAGAAAGCTAGAAATCACCCCACTGGAGTGGGGAGAAAGGCCATGCCACAATCCCTTCTTCTTCATTCTCCTCTTGGGATTTTGGGCACACATACACAAGTGCCCAGCGTGAGTTTCAAGCTGCCGGGTCTGGGACTTGAACCATGGTCAGCCATGTGGGAGTCCAGTGTCATAACCATTATGCCATTCGCTGGTCCCTATGCAGTGTATTTTTAAAGCAACCAGGTCTGAGACTTGAACCATTTAGTCAGTCATGTGAAAACAAGTTATCTTATCCAACATGCCGCTTGCTGGGCTACCAGTCATCTTTAAAGTTCTTCTACTACAGCTTTTCTTACCTATGCCTTGCCCCTTGCCTACTACAATTATTTTTTTTAATTTCCTAAGCCACATAGTATAAGGATTTGTGTATGATTCTCCATTAGTTTGTACTTTCTATTCTTTAATTTTCATGATGGCAAGAGTAAAGGTTGCTCCAAAGTAACCACAATCTTTTTGCCTCAAAGATTTTAAAGAATAAATAAACAAGCAAAAATACCTCTTGACAAAGTGTGCACATGCACATGAAAAAGAGAAAAAAAATAAGCACCAATAGGGTCTCTTCATGCTACAGTCCCCTTCCCTCAGTCCTCCAGCCTGTCAGGATCTTGGTGCACAGATGCCTGCCAAGTTTTCAGGTCAGCTCAGGGATCCAAGCTACAGTTCAGTACACTACGGACAGTGCTACCAAGACAGAGCCCCAAATCTCTTAATTAACACCAAAAATATTTTAAGACAAAACTACTTGTACTCAGATTATCTAAATGATTTCAAGCTCTCAGGGTGACAAATATACAGAGTGATGTTGTCAAGAGTCATTGGAATTTCAGGGTAGATTTTTTGAAGGAATATTTATCATGGCTCCAAAAAACACAAAACCCATCTCTCACATCAGTGAATTTCCAGTGGTGTAGTTTTCACTTTGATCGGTGATCGATTCAAGCTCCTGCTATCAGAGATCGGTTTCCGATATGCCTCTCTTTTTTTATGCTTGTAAAACACAAAGTCTTATAGCCACGAGATAACAAATGTCCTTTTTTCTCTATAGGTCCAACCAACCTATTGCCTTTTTTTTTTTTTTTTTTTGGAGAGGTTTTTCGCTATAGAGCGCGTGCGCTCGCCAGACAGACAGAGAGAGACATAGAGACAGAAAGCGAGAAATCACCCCCCAGGGGGGATGGTCACGCTGCAATGCCTTCTCCTCCATTCTCCTCTCGGGATCTTGGGCACGCACGCACACGCGCCCGGCGTGAGTTGTAAGCCACCGGGTCCGAGACGCGAACCGCGGTCGACTACGTGGGAGTCCAGCGACATAGCCATTACGCTAACTGCTGGTTCCCAACCTATTGCCTTTTAAAGTCCATTTATTTCTCAATTTCAAGTTCTTCATCAACCTCCTATAACTGGACAGCTAATTTATAATTTAAGAATTAGAACTCAGAAAGCCATTTATGGCCAGTAAATGTGTCCTGAGCTATGTGAGTTTGAGTGGAACCCAATATGTATTTTTAAATATTCCCTTAGTTCCAAAGAACCACCTCTTTTTTAATCTAACCATAGCTGTTAGCAGAACAATTTCTTAAAGGAACAAGATTCATTCATGTCTTTCTATAATAAATATTTAGAGTGTCTCACACCAACGACCACATAAGATCCAGCGAGAATAAGAGCCTTATAGAGGCCTTGTCAGAGGAAAAGAAAGGTTTAATAAATAATCGCTCAAATAGAAATATAATTCCTATTGTGTAAATACAGTGATGAATGATACAGATTCTCGGGGGGGAGGCAGAAGGAACTAGGGATTTCCATCAATTTTGTCTCAGAAAATGACATTTAAATTGAGAAGTGAAATATAAGCCATAGTTAGCCAGGAGAAAAGTAGAAAGAATGTTCTAGAATAAAGGAGCAAATAGCTCAACTTTATATGGCCCAGAGGTATGTTTCACATGGCATATAGATATGACTGCTAAAACATAGTTATTTCCAAAGAAACTGGACATAACTCATCTTACATATTTATTTTAATTATTTATTGAGAAATAGAAAGAAAAGGCACCACTGACAGGGTCTCAACATGCCACAATCCTCCCCCCCTCTCCCAGATAGCCAGGATCAGGGGTACACGTGGTTAAACCTAGCATATTCAGGGTGATCTGGGATCCAAACCTGGGCCTCCAATGTGGCTCCAGTTTTGCACAGCAGTGCTCTACCACCAGTACCACCATGGCTAGGCCCTTTTTTATTTTTATTTAAAGAAAATGTTTACTACATATAATCACTTTTTCATCAGTTGATTGTTAATCAAGATAAATGATAGTTACACCTAAAATAATATGGGAAAGAACCATGAGAAAAGTGACTATAGAAGGCTAGACAGGACCAGCAGGTAGTGTAGAGATTAAAGTGGCTGGATCCCATGTAGCTAACTCCCTTTGTTCCAGCTGAGGATCCAGTGGCTTGAAAATCATGCACGTGGATGCCCAAAATCCCAAGAAGAGAATGAAGAAGGGATTGCAGTATGGCCATTCCCCCTACGGCGTGCTTTCTCATTTTCCCTCACTCTCTTTGTCTTTGTCTCTTTCCAGCAAGTACACACATCTATGGCAAAAAGAAATTAAAAAAAAAAAAAGGCTTGACTAATTCTAGTGAGTCTAAATAGTTGGGTTTGGGCCCTATAAAACAGTAAGAATCTTGGTTTCTCAAAATAAATATGATCTATCGATATATGGAAGTCCGGGCAGTATAACCAGGGAGGTAGAAAGCCAAGAAACAAAACAGGAAAAATAATCTTAAGCAGAGAGAAGAACAGGAGCAGAGAAAAGTGCACCATATGTCAGAACAGTAACCGGAGAGGAAGGTACAAAAGAAAAAGCGGCCCCTCTTGGGCCCTTTCAAACTCCTGGGAAGCTCATATGAAGAGCCACCGGGCTCAGTCTACACCTAATCTATGCAGGACTGATTTGCCCTCTCTCCGTGGCGGCCTCCTTGCTTACCAGCTTCCATCAGTTTCCATTTCCATTACGTGTCAGTACTTTTTTCTGTGTTTGGACTAAGGACCCAGTTTTGGTTGGTTCACTTCTGACCCAGCCTATCCTTGGAATACTCTTTCTAATATCGCACCTCCGCTCCAAGTTTTGCAGCTACGTTGAGAAAAGCTACAATGGAGCACTGTTCAACTCCCAGGAAAGATGCTGAGATCAAACCCATAGGACTGGCCAGCAGAGAAGTGGCACAGATGGGCCACACCTGATTATGAAGGGCCTGGCTGTCACATGCACAGGATGTTAGCCTTGAGCCTTTTGGCGGTCACAGCAGGATCAGGCTGTGATCTGATCTTTCTAGAAAGCTACTTCAAAGTATGAAAAATGCACAGGACTGCATGTAGATAGGGCAGTTGGGTTGTGGAATGGCATACCACAACAGTGTGGGAAAGGGAAACGTTGCCAAATATATATATATATATTTTTTTTTTTTTTTTCACAAAAAGAAAGAAAAAGAAAAACTAGTAGAGCAAAAATTGAAGATGCACATAGTAATGTGTTCTTTGTTGAAAATGATAAATATGGTAATATCCCTGATTTAATTATCTCACACTGCATGCAGGCTTTGAAAATTATTATTGTATCCCACAAAAATGTACAACATTTAAATGCAAATAAGAAATTATTTTTATAAAGTTAAGTTCAGGGACCAGCAGTTAGCGTAATGGCTATGTCACTGGACTCCCACATAGTCTACCGCAGTTCGAGTCCCGGACCCGGTGGCTTAAACTCACGCCGGGCGTGTGTGGGTGTGTGCCCAAGATCCCGAGAGGAGAATGGAGAAGGGATTGCGGCATGGCCATCCCCCCTGGGGGGTGATTTCTCACTTTCTGTCTCTCTGTCTCTCTCTGTCTGGCTGGCGAGCACACACACCCTATAGCAAAAAAACCTCTCCCAAAAAAGAAAAAAAAAAGAAAAAAGAAGAAGAAAAAAAAGTAAAATTCAAAGAAAATAAAAGAAAAATAGATCTTCAGGGTGCAAGGTGGAAACCAAGGAGCTAAGTTAGTAATTAGCATTAGTAGTAATCCAGATGAAATTGATAAAGCCTACATCAAGGAAAAGCAATAAAATAGGAAGACAAATTTAAGAGAGATTTGGGAGGTAGACTTGGCAGGCCTTGGAGAGAGATCTGGGAGGTAGACTTGGCAGGCCTTGAAGAACGTGGAGATAGTATGGTAGCTGTCTCTGAGGTTTCTAGCTTGGCAAACTGGGAGGACTCAGATGCCCTTAAGAAAGCAGGAAGAGGAGCAGGTTCAGGACAGAAACAGCTAGGTAAAAGCAGGCGGATTTTCTACAACAATCATCACAGTGACTTTTCTCAGCAGCTTCCATTGCTTTGGTTAATCTGATGCTGCCTCAGGGTCCTGTTCAATATCTACATGAATTTGGGAGGAGGGAGTATTTCTACAGGGTACTGTTAAAATATAAATTTATCTCTTTTGATTCTCCTACTATCAAATTCCCAAGGAATAAAACACAGTTTACAGTCAACCTGATAGTACAGCAATTAAGTCCTGTGCATAGGGGCTAGATCCCACATGGCTAACTACAGTTCAAATCCCAACCCTGGCACCTTGAAAAATCATGCCAAGGTTCTTGTATATGTGTGCCCAAATCCCAACAGGATGGAGAAATGGAGAAGAGATTGCAGCATGAACATGCCCCACCAGGGATTGCTTTCTCTCTATTTCTCTCATTCTGTATCTCTCTGTCTCTCTCTGGTGAGTGCACATGACCTCTGGCAATGAAGAAAAAATAAAAGAAAGGAAAAACATTTTGACATGGGATAATATTTATATATAAATTTTAAACAAATGATTCATTTTGTAGTAATCTAAGATGTATAAGTAAAACTACTTAGTTTTTTAAGAATATATGAAAACTTCATGAAAGTAAAAAAAAAGTGTGGACTGTACAAATTACTTTTTCCTTAAATTTTTCAAACTTTGGTTTGTGGTTATGATGCTGGATTCCCACATGGCCACCACAGTTTAAGTCCTGGACCTGACAGCTTGCTTTCTCACTCTCTCTCTCTCTCTCTCTCAATCTGGTCAAAGTTTAATAAAATAATAATAAATAGAATTAAATAATTCTTAAAAGAATTTTTTTAACCTCAAGCTTCAGTTTGAACTAATACCACTCCAAATTTCCAACATATCAACATATGAATGTCTTATGGCTCCATCTAGTGTCAAACTGATATTAGTACACTCTATTCTGCCAGAAATAAGCATCTGAATCATTGGTATACAGATTTCATGATCTGTTGTTTAGAAGAGATAATTTTTTAAAGAATAAACATTTTAAAGTTAATTTAAAGAAAAAGAGAGATTATGACCACCTGCAGTATTAGGCAGGAAGTCCTTTGTCTTTGTTAGCATCATGCTCTGTTCATTCTTTGAAGCAATGACCTATTAAGCCAATGTGCTTTTTTTTTTTTCCCTGACAGAGGTCCATTTACTCCGTCTTGGACAGGTAGGAACACCATCTCATTCATCTCTGTGTCTGACATGCTATACACCATGCCTGGAACAAGGCAGGCACTAAGTAAATCTGGGTGGGTAAGAGTGAAAATATTAAGAATTTGTTAGAAGTACATTGTCATTCAAAAGGAAAAATATTGATGTCCCAAATGATTGCCTCATAAGATAAAGGTATATAGATCTTTACAAAGAATAACAAAAATCTCTAGCAGTACAACTATATGAAATCATTTCTCTGTAAATTTCTTACATAACTAAGACTTTTTTGCATTTTTATCTTGACGTCCTGATTGTGTGGCTATCTAAGGTCCTTATTCATAGACAATGCCTCACATTTGTATGGTATTTTAGAGAGAAGGACAGATTAAAAGTACAAGATGTCTTTAAAAAGTTGATGGAAAATATGTACTTTGAAAAAACTATGCCTGGATTTTAGAAGATTTTTTTTTCACCAAAATAAACTCATACTTGGATTTCATTTTTCCACAAATTTCATGAAGTTCCATCATATGCAGTGATAACATTGCCTAAAGAAAAGCATATGTAGGTCTCAGTTTACCAGTCTATAACCATAGGACATCAAGATAAAAAAGCAAAAGAAGCCTTAATTATTAAAGAAATTTACAGAGAAATGATTTCATATAGTTGTACTGCTAGAGATTTTTGTTATTCTTTGTAAAGATCTATGGTACATTCAGATGGTACATTCAGCGTTTTCCCCCCTTTCTTTTATTTTCTTATATTTTTTAACATTCAATCACTGTATATTTTTACAGCATGCATAATGAATTTCCCAGTATAAAATATACTGTATATTATTCCATTCAAAGATACTGCTATATACATTATCATCAACAGATAATTTTCCATTTATGTGTCCATTAAATGTTTTGCTTTATTTTCTCCCTTGATCCCCTCCCTCCACCTCCCCATTTCCCACCTTCCTTCCATATTGTCTCCTGTTCGCACTGGATTGACTGGTACCCTTTGTCAAAGATGAGTTGGCTGTATGTTCTGGGGTTTATTTCTGGGGTCTCCTGTACCCACAGTTGATCTCCTTGCTTTTATACCTTCCAATCTTTCAGTTTCTGCCAAAGGGTGCAAATATTCAGTACATATTAAGTGAGGATATACAATAACTCTTTCTCAGTCTGGCTTGCTTCGCTTAGCATTACATCTTCCATCTTCATCCACTTTCTATCAAATGTCAGAGTCTCATTGTTTTTTCATGGCTGAGTAGTATTCCATAGTATATATGTGCCACACTTTCTCAATCCATTCATCTGTTCTTGAACATTTGAGAAGATTGTCCCCAAAAATGAAAATAATAAACAAGACATACTAGATACCATCAAACGGCCAAACATCCGGATAATTTGCATTTCAGAAGGCGAAGAGACTCATAAGGGCATTGATAATCTATTCCATGAAATCCTGCAAGAAAAGTTCCCAAACCTAGAGAGGCACTCAAAGATCCAGTCCCAAGAAATACAAAGGACTCCAAATAGAATCAACCCACAAAGATCTTCTCCAAGGCACATTATAGCCAGGTTGACCAAAACCACAGACAAAGACAAGATACTAAGATTGGCAAGAGAAAAACATCAAGTTACCTACAAAAGATATCCCATTAGGCTAAAAGCAGATCTCTCATCAGAAGCAATGCAAGAGAGGAAAGAATGGGAAAATATATTCAAAGTGTTAAGAGAAAAGCAATTTCAGCCAAGAATACTGTACCCAGCAAGATTATCTTTTATGTGGGAAGAAAAGACACGAACATTCTCAGATAAACAAAACCTGAAAGAATTTACCAGCACCAAACCAGATCTCCAAGAAGTTCTCAAGGGAGTGCTATACCAGGAAAATTAAATACAGACACACAGAAATAAGAGTTCAAAAACTAAGAAAATGGCCAATTTAATCATAGGGACAAGTCTGGAGTTGAATATTATATCCCAGAATTTAATTGGGAAAATCGAACCACAACAGAAGATAAAGTAAATGAGACTGAATTGGTGAAGTATAATTTTATGACTTTTGACTAAAACATTGCTGATTTTCTTGTAAACTTTGTTATCTGGTTGTAAGGATTTGTGTCCTGTCTTGAGATATGGATAGGTTCATGTACCTACCATTTGAACAGAATCCTAACCTGTTTCCTGGTTTTAAGTTTTAAGCAAAGTTCCTTAGCATTTCTTTGATTTAAGTTAAAACTGGTTTTCTTAATAGTACCAAGTGAACTTGCTATTGAAAATAGTTATATTTTTTAAGAAATTGTGTGATCAATACAATGTAGGGGAAAAGGAATGGAAGACAACTGTAGACACCAGAGATAGTGTGAAAAGAGGGTGGGAAAGGACAGGAGGGTGAGAAATAGGAGTAAAAAAAATACTAGAAACTAGAAATGGAAAATTTTTGATAATAACATGCATGATTAAGCCACTATACAGTATATTCTGGATGGGAAATCACATTTTGTATGCTGTGACGATGCTTAGGGAATGAATGTAAATTAAGTTTAAAAAAAAAGAAAAGTTTCAGGAAAAACTAAAATTGTTTTTGGTGAAATTTTTTAAAAATGCATTAAAAATACCTATTTGATGACTGCAGTAAGATATATAGCCCCAGCTAGGTGCTACTTTATAGGCTGTTCATTCTACTCACTGAGGCTTATGCCTAAAGTTGGACTTGTGTTCATGGAAATGTATATATCAGCTGTGCTTGCTATGAAACTATTTAGTTTAATTAAGATCTTTAGTGACTCAATAAAATGTGGGGGAAAACAGTATAAAAAGCAAACATAGATACCAGAGACAGTGTGAGAGGAGAGTGGGAGATGGCAGAGGGTAAGAGATAGGGAATCACGGATGGGACGGATGGGAAAAAAAAAGGCAAAACATACAGGAAACAAGAAATGGAAAATTATTTGTTGATGATAACATGTATGTTGGTGTGCTTGATTGAGCCAATATACAGTGTACTCTGGATGGAAAATCTCATTTTGTATGCTGTAATGATGTACAGTGAATGAATGTAAATAAATAAATTTAAATTTAAAAAAATAATCAAATTATTTTTTGGCTTTTATTGGTCTTTCTTCTGTAGACAAAAAGTTGAGTCTCTGTTCCTGAGTTTGAAGCAGAACTCAGGACATTCAGTATTAATTGCTTGAATTACCTGAGTGTGCAGAGTATTAAGTCTTTTGATAGCTTAGAGGAATGGTCCCCAAATATTCTTATGTAGTCGTTATCAGCATATATATTTGTGTATTTTTATTTACTATAAAATTATATGCATATGCTACTATGTTAACATATACTGTAGGAAAACTATTCAAAACCAGAATTTTCAAAAGGGCAAATAATTTTTCTAATATTTTTATATTTATTGATTAATAACAAATGATTATTTATTAACTTAAAATATATTCTCTTATTAATATGTATTTAATAAGACCAATAGGATAAATTATGATTGATCATTGCTGAAACTTTAACACTGTCCAGTATTTTAACTAGATTTTTCTTAAGTGAGATTTATTTCTTTCCTTTTGTAAAGTGTATTTTATTTATTTACAAAGAGAGAGAGAAATAGAGACAGGTGTCCTAGACAGAGTCTTCATGCCATGATTCTCCTCTAAGCGCTGTAGCCACCCAGGATCAACAGGGCAACCACAGGTGCACCAGACGTATTCACAGAGACCCGAGACGCAAACCTCAGACCCTGCCCATATGGCTTCCGGCATTGTACAGTAATGCCACACTGCCTATCACTGCGGTTAGAGTCTCTCTTATTTTTATTTACATTTTTTTGTTTTAGGTTTTTGTCATGGGGCACGTGCACTCACTGGAAAGGAAAAAGAGAGATTCAGAGAGAGGGAAAGTGAGAAATCACCCACTTAGAGAAATGCCCATGCTTTAATCCCTTCTCTTCCCTTCTCTTCTCGCAATTTTGGGCACCCATGCACATGTGCATGGCATGATTTTCAAGCTGCTGCTTCCAGCAGGTGGCCAGCACCTTAATCTCTATGCCACCTGCTGGCCCCCAGGTTCACTTCTATTTTTTTTTAAGTATTCATGATAATGAACTCATGCATGAGAGTGAAAGAGAGAGACCCTCCACAGGTTCTTATCATGTCATGAGCCTCTTTCTACCCTTGGGCTTGTTAAGATCTTGGACATGCATACACTCCCCTAGCATGTGCTCAGAGTGACCTGGGCTCTGAACCTATAGCTAGCTATGTGACTTCCAGCTCTATGACTTCAGTTTGCTACTCCCAGAGGCCCCAGGCTGGGCCTCTCCTTGTTTGTAACGACTGTCACAGTTGTAAACAATCCTGCACATAGATGTGTATATGCTAATGAAAGTAGTGTATCAAAGGGTGCATTCTCTAAATTATGACACAACTGTTATGTAAACGCTTTTGATAAAAATTATGTTCAGAGATTTCCTTCATCCCCTGATGTCCTGAGTAGGTAGGAATTCTGAGGACCCAGTTCTGGACTGATTTTGTTCCTTTTCTATTATTTTCCAACCTGCAGCTCCAGGTAGTCTTCATGAGAGACTTCTTTAAAAGGTCATATTTTCAGAGTCATTCCTACCTGAATATAGAAAACCTTTCTGCCTGGAGACTGATCTTTCATGGGAAGCCATTCCCACCAAGGCACAGCGCTTCTCCATGAACAAGGCTGCTCTCTCTGCACGTGGCAGTTGGCACTCGTGCGCAGTCGTGTTTCCAAACTGCCACCTTCCTTCCTGCCTTTCCTGCCAGAGAACAATGAACATGGCTCCCGCAGCTGTTAGCATCCCCTGCTTTGCCTGAGAGTGCCAGTGCACACCTGCCAGCCCTCAGAAAAGTGCCACCCCCCGGTCTCCCATCTGACTGAAGCCTGGATTAGTCAATCCCTCAAATCCAAGCAAATCACTCTGGGTGGCTTCTTCTCCACTCTGAAGAGCAGCTTTGTTTCAGATTAACTCTAGCCGGGGGAGAAGAATCTCTGGGTTGCCGTAAGGAGATTGGAGCATGTTCTTAGAAGTGGCCATGTCCTGCCTTCCCTTTCCTTCTGTTTTCTCTTTCCCTTACTAGCACAATCTCTCCTAAAGGCCATGAAACACTGTCTTACATACCACTCAGCCCTTCTCACTTTCTGCTTGTCCCTAATGCCAACTGACAGATATGGATAGATGACATTTATCGTGGCAGAGAATGCTCTTAGCACTGAAGTAATGCTAGTAGTGCAAGGCGTCTAGCACTGAGCTTCACTAATCACTTTAAGACCGAAGCCAGCTCTGGCACAAAATGAAGCAAGGCTCTTCTGAAGCTGCTCTAAACTGTGGCCAGAGCTGCCTGGTACCAGAACCACCTGGGGCATAAATCTAACTTTAGACAGTTTGTGAGAACAAGCAGAACTTCACGTCTAGATCCAAAAAAGAACTACCCTCATGAACCCAGCCAGTTAATCTCCTGGACAGCTCCACAGACACAGACCTTCTCCATCTCCCACTCAGACTACCCAGTTTTTAAATGTTGAAAGTGTTGATGCTGAAAGGGGAAGAAAGTGTGCGTGGTCATGAAAGCCCCCAATTCTTCCACCCTTCCCAGGTCTTCATAGTATCATGGGAAGCAAATGACACTGACTTTGCTCTGGTCCTGCTATGCCATAAGATGTCCAAGAAAGACCTTGTTCTTGCTTTTTCACTCTTTCTTTGAGATAAGGAATTTTCTGTTGCCAATGAGAAGGGATTCTCTTCCATCTACAGCTAGATCATTTAGTTTATCAAAAATGCACTAATGGGCCAAAAGGTAGTGTGGTGATTAAGGTGCTGGATTCCACAGGGCCAACTCCAAAGTTCGAGGCCTAGACTCAGTAACTTGAAAAATACACTGGGCACATATGCCTGTAGGCCCCAAGTCCCAAGAGAATGAAGGAAAAGAGGTTACAGTATGGCTGTTCTTCCTTGGGGGCTGATTTCTTACTTTCCCTCCCTCTGTCACTGTCTGGCAAGCACAAGAGCCCTATGGCCAAAAAAAAAAAAAAAAAAAAAAAAAAAAAAAAAAAAAAAAAAAAAGGTAAAAAATAAAAATTAGGAAGGAGTGGGACCAGAAGATGGTGTAGTGGTTATATTGCTGGACTCCCACATAGCCAACTGTGGTTCTAGTCCCAGACCCAGCAGCTTGAAACTCATGCTGAGCATGTGTGCATGTGTGCCCAAAATCCCGAGAGGAGAAGGGAGGAGAAAGGATTGCAGTGTGGCCATCCCTCATGGTGGGGGGAGGCTGATTTCCTACTTTATGTCTCTCTGTCTCTGTCTCTCTGGCAAGTGTACATGCCTTATAGCAAAAATCTCTCTTAAAAAAATAAATTGGCAGGGAGGAATTGGTAGTCACTTGATAAAAATGTGATTAAGCTCATGCTATTGTAACAAATCAGTGGTGCTTTGAAGAATTAATGATCATAGTATTTGAGATCTTCTTGAAAGAAGGGCTAGTGATTTTTTTTTTCTAAGATCAAAATCATTTCTGTCAAATGATCCAACTAGCATAAAGATATTGATTCTGCTCATTTATTTATTCAGTTTCCCAAAAATATAGTTCTTTGTGCCTGTTGAGTTTAGAAGAAGGCATACCAAGAAGGAACACTAATATGAAAAGTTCTGTGAAACTTTTCTGAAGCATTTTTACATTGGAAGGAAATATTTTGCCACAGTCACTTCAATATAAAATATAAAATTATCCACGCCATTTACTGTCGGACTTTGATAGCTCTATTTGACCTTTACTTTGGGTACTGCAGCAGGCTCCAGTTTCTGAAGAAAATTCTGGTGACCTCAAGGATATGCCCTCATTCTACCTTCATGTGGAGGGGAGGCAGCTTCTTTTCGGCATGAATGTGGCATAGGTTGTCAGCCAGTCCTACTGGCTGCCAGTTAAATCATATGACCCAGAACTGGCACTGCAGGCAGCCAGTACTCTCCAGGTACCAATTACTAGTGCAGCCTGGAGTCACTGCTGTGTAACACAAAATGAGTCAAGGTGAAAAACAGCATTTTGGGAATATTACTTGAAAGATGAGTTAGCTATCACTTCCTGAAGGTTTTCTAAAAGTCTTTTCCAGCAATTCAGACAATCATGGAGCTCTCTACTAGACCACATTCTCCTGAGGCCCCAGAACTATTTTCACTGAATTACCTATTCCTATGTTGAGGAACTTTATGGACAAGGTCCTGTGACAACCGCACTGTGCTTACTTACTATTAGGATGTTGCTAATTACATTGCATTTCCTCTCTGGGAAGTCCCACAAGAAATCTTTTTGAGTCTGAAGTCAAGAATGAATGTGCTTTTTCAAGCAACTAATTAAAATTAATTTGTTTGAATTTAATGGCCATTTTGAAGCATGCTTTCATTTGTTTCTTTTTGTAATTGCCACAGGGTGTATGCACTGCCAGAAAGAGAGAAACAGAGAGAGAGAGAGAGAGAAAGCATCCCCAGGCCCCCTCAATGTAGTGTGGTTATGCCTCAATCCTTGTTTCTCCATCTCTCCATTCCATCAAGATCCTGGCCCTGCATGAGTACATTCCTGGTGTGTTTTTGAAGCAAGAGGGTCGAGAATCAAATTGTGGTTGGCCATGTGGGTTCTGGATCCCTCTACGCAACACTTAATCACTGTGCCAGGGGACCAGTCCTGTGCCTACAATCTTTGGACTGCTGAAAAACTAAGAGACAAATAGGAAGTTACTTTCTACAATTTATGGTTTTACATTTTTGCTGCTGTTGTAATTTTTTTTTCCAATAGGGAGCATGAGTTTGCTAGAGAGAAACAGAGAGATATAGGAGAGACAATGTAAGAAATCTCCTCCTAAGGAAGATGCTCACTATGCAATCCCCTCTCCATTCTCCTTCCGGGGTTTTGGGCACACACATACACACATGCCTGCTGTGTGGCATGATGCAAGTGTGTGTGAACTTGAAAATCTTCACATTCAATTACTGTACATCTTTATAGCATACAAAATGAATTGTCTAAGCATGAATACACTGTATATTAGTCCAGTCAAATATATTACCACGCACATCATCAACAAAATTTTCTATTTTTCTGTCCAGTATTTTGCTTTTTCTTTTTCCTCCTTGATTCCTTCCCTGCCCCACCGGGCATCTCCCACCCTCGTCCCACTCTGTCTCTAGTATCCATGACTGCTCTCCATGGTTTTATACCTTACAATCTTTCAGGTTTTGCCATAGAATGCAAACATTCTATATATATTAAGTGGGTACATACAATGTCTCTCATTCGTAGTCTGGCTTGCTTTGTTTAGCATGAACTCTTTCATATTCGTCTACTTTCCATCAAATGCCTGGGTCTCATTGTTTTTATCGCTGAGTAGTATTCCAGTTATTTCTATTTTTTATGCAATAACCTTACTTCTGGCTCCTTCCTACTCCTTCTATGCTCATGTTTTTTGTTTGTTTGTTTGCTTGTTTGTTTTGCTTTTTTTTGAGAGAGAGAGAGATTTTTGCTATAGGGTTGCATGGACTGGCTAGAGAGACACGGAGAGACAGAAACCAAGAAATCACTCACCAGGGGAGATGGCCATGCTACAATTTCTCCACCTCCATTCTCCTCTTGGGATTTTTGGCATGCATACACTTGTATCTGGCATGAGTTTCAAGTCACTGGATCTGAGACTTGAACCACAGTCGGCCACATGGGAGTCCAGCACCTTAACCACTACACCACTTACTGCCCCTTTATGCTCATTCTTTCCCCTGCATCTCTCTTCCACTTAATTCAAATTGATGCTAACTTCATTTTTACCTGTGTAAGATATCTTTAAAACAGAAAGGAAGGCCAGAAGGTGGCATAGAGTTTCAGGTGCTGGATCCCACTCAGCCACCTTCATGGTTTGAGACCCAGACCCAGAGCCTTGAAAGTCACACTGGGCACATGTGTGCCCAAATCACATTGGGCACACTCTGCCCAATATCCTGAGCAGAGACTAGAGAAGATGGTATTGTGGCATGGCCATTCCCACAGAGGATGATTTTTTACTTTCTCTCTCTCTCTCTCTCTGTCTCTCTAGTGAGTGCACATGCCCTGTAACAAACAAAAACAGGGAAATAAATAAATAATGTAATATCTAGTACATTGGATTAGTTATTTCTCAGAAGTAGTTAAAGTTCTTTCCTTTCCTAAATGGATATAGCCAGAAATAGATTCTAATTATTTAATTTTATAAAATCGGATCATTTATATGGACTATTCTTCAAGCAAATCTATTAATTAATACTGAAAGCACTATTTCATGAACATTGAAAGTGGGGCCCCAGAGCTCCAGAAGCAACAGGAAGAAGAACACAATTGTTTGAGAAGTCAGTTCTAGGGGAAGATGCCACATATTTTCTCTCAGGCTACAAACTGTAGGTGGTAATTTCTGATCAAGCAGGACCTCAGATTGTGACCTTGTTCAAATAAGTGTCTAAGGTAGGGATTTAGAGATGAAATCATCCTTAGTGTAAGTCCTAAATTTAATGCTGTGTATCCTTATAAAAGTCAGAAAAAGAGATGACTCAGAGACACATGGAAGGAAAGGCCAAGTGAAGACAGAGGCAGAAACTGGAAATAGTCACAAGCTGAATAACGCCAAGGACTGCTAGCAACTACCAGAAACTGGGAGATAGACATGGAGTCGGTTCTCCTTCAGGGTCTCCAGGAAGAACCAAACCTGGTGGACCTTGATTTTAAAGGTAGCTCCAGTTGTGGAGGCCTGGGAGAAAAAAAAATCTGTGGTTTAAAGCCACCTAGTTTATGGTAATTTGCTACAGAAGCTCTGGAAAATTAATGCACCATTTTGATCTCAAGATCCAGCTTCAGAGGTCAACAGATGGTATGGTGGTTATGTCACTGGAGTCCCACATGGCTGACCACAGTTTCAGTCCCAGGCCTGGTGACTTGAAATTCATGCCAGGCACGAATGTGTGTATGCCCAAGATCCAGCGAGGAGAATGGAGGAAAAGGGATTGTAATGTGGCCATCCCCCGGGGGGTGATTCCTCACTTTTTCTTCTCATTGTCTCTGTCTTTGTCTCTCTGTCTCTCTAGTGAGTGCATGTGCCATAAGGTGAAATGACACCAGCAGATTATGTGGTGTTTACTTTGCTCTACTCCCACATAGTTGACCACAGTTCAAGCGCCGGACCCCATGCCTTAAAACTCATGCCAGGCATGTGTGTGTGTGCCCAAAATCCCCAGAAGAGAATGGAAGAGAAAGGACTGCAGTGTGGCCATACCCCTGTCAGGGGTGATTTCTCATTTTCTGTCTCTCTGTCCCTCTCTGTCTTTCCAGTGAGCCCACACGCCCTATAGCAAAAACACTTTCTTAAAAAAAAAAAAAAAAAAAACCTTCATATTAATTCATGTTTTAGACTTTAGAAACATTATAAATTTAGCTCTTATTTAGTGTGGCTTTTTAAAAATAAAGCTTCTGTGACATATTTTGAAATATATGGGTTAGGACGGAAAAAATAATGGACACAAAAATGAAAAGTTGTCTGTTGGCCATAATATGCATAGTATTTTCTTTGACTTTACTAATATACACTGTATTAATGCTGGAGAAAACCATTTTGTATGTTGTAATATGTACAGTAATTAAATGTAAATTTTTAAAAGTAAAGAAAAAATATCTCAAGTACAAATCTGCAATTATTTGTCATACTAAAATAAAAGTGCTTATAATTTAGCCTAAGGATTTTTTAAGAATTATTTTTATTTAACTTTATTTATTATTTGCTTATTTTATTTAAATTTGACCAGAGAGAGCAGAGAGAGGGAAAGTGAGAAAGGAAGCCGCGAGCTCCGGGACTCAAACCACAGTTGGCCATGTGGGAGTCCAGCACCCTTAACCACTTTGCCACCTGTTGGCCTTAGCCTAAGGATTTCAAACTTCCAGAATTTTTGCATAAGTAAGACTATTCACCATTACATATTTATATGTAGTTAATAGACAAAGGTATGATACACTTGCTATAAAATAAAAAGATGACTAAATACAATTCATGTGAGCATGATTTATGTTTTTAGTTTATATCACTCAAAAGTGATGGAACTTCTCAAAGTATAGTCCACAGCATTCTGTGTACATCATAAAAAGTGCATCTTTTGGACAATCATTTTTCAAATATGGCAAACGAAGATAATAATGATCTATCACATAACTACCAAGGGACAGTATAAAAGGTGAGAGAGAAAATAATAAGATATAATTTAGCATAAATAATACTATAGGATGAAAAATCTAAACGGATATTAGAAAAAGAAGCTAATGAAGTTAATATTATTATTCTGGAGAATTTTTTTATATTATAAAAAAGCAGGAGCAGTTTCTTAAAAGTAATCAGAGAATAAATTTTAAAAGAAAATATACAGTTTAATGTGTTTCTTATAAAATTATCTGGGTGCTCTTTTCACTTTACTCACATTAATCCTGCCCATGTAAGTAAAAGAATATCCAAATATTTAGAAATTGGTTTGGAGTGAGGTTCCAGGAAAATGGCAGTGAGTATGTGAGTACATGTCTGAGTAGGCATGTTTGAGGGCAAACTTGTGTACATATGTGCATGTCTCTCTGTGCAGGCACCCGGGAGCTAGTGGCTCTGGCTTTCCGGACAGGGGAACTGCCACTACCGCCATCACCACTGCAACTGCTGGCCCTGGTGCTTCTCACTGCTCAAGTTTAGGGTGCATACCATCATGAAACATTTTCAAAATACATCTCAGAAAGAAGTCACTGGGAGTAATTGCCACTGGGCACCTAGCCTTGCTGTCACTGCCTGCTGCTCTAGGCCCAACCAGGTGGCACTGCTGCCCAGTTCCATGGTTAAGGGATTAAGATATTCACTGAGGAGGGAGCTTTTACCTCCCCTGCGACTGTAGGAACAACAAGCTTGAGAGAGACTGAGCAGGCTGTGGTGTGGTTCCGCTGCCAGACCCAGGGTCAGAGAACTGAGATATTTGTCTGGGAGGCAACTGTCACCTCTCCCCACCCCCAGGTTTCACTGGAGCTACAAGCCTAAAAGAGGCTGAGCAGGCTGTTGTGTGGCCCTGCCACTAAGACCCGTGGTCCAGGAATTGAGAAATTTACCCAGGAGGCAGCTGTTGCCTCCCTGTCCCAGTTTCACTGGAGCTTCCAGCCTAAGAGAGATTGAACAGACTGCAGTGTGACCAGGTGCTAGGAGCTTCTACCAGGGGCAGAAAGAAAGGACCAAGGCAGAGCTAGCAACAGAACCCAGCAGGATCACTATGCCAAAGCTCAAGGCTGAGACCCACTGGAAGGAGTTGCGTGAAAATTCTGTCATCATTCTGTTTGAGGGGGAAAGATCAAGATGATAAGCTAGAGATATGTACCATATTATCTCTCTGGGAAGAAGGCTAATAGTGGCTCTGGAGAAATGGGAGACTACTGAAGCCAAAGGGAAAAACAATAGGAACTTTTGGAACACACATAACTTCTACTTGGAAATATAAAGAGGAGTCAACTGCCTGATGCCATTGAGGCTCCAGAGCAGCCCCCTACCTCACTAAGTTTCCTCTGTGGGAGGGGTGAGGGGGTGAGAGAATCTGAAAACCTGAAACCCTGATGAAAGATGCAGCGGACCTCCAGCCCCCTCTGTACCACTTTGCCAGGAATATATTTGGGACCTAGGGCTGTCCTTCCCTATCCCCAGCTTCACAAAATCTACTCCAAAAATTTTGAAGAAGTGGCTACTTTATCAAATGCCTAAAAATCAATGCAGGCACACAAGAAATAAGAAAACAAACAAAGAAATATCTCTCCCAGAAAGGATCACAATAACCCCTCACCAACAATGAGTAAAACAAGATATCACAGAAATGTTGGAGAAAGGATTCAGAATATTAATCATAACAAAATTCAATGACACGTGAGACAAAACAGACATTCAAGTTTAGGAAATCAGAAAATCATTCCATGACATTGGGACCAGCAGTTAGCGTAATGGCTATGTCGCTGGACTCCCACGTAGTCGACTGCGGTTCGAGTCCTGGACCCAGAGGCTTAAACTCACGCCGGGCGCGTGTGCGTGCGTGCCCAGGATCCTGAGAGGAGAATGGAGGAGAAGGGATTGCGGCATGGCCATCCCCCCTGGGGGATGATTTCCTGCTTTCTATCTCTCTGTTTCTCTCTGTCTGTCTGGCGAGCGTACGCGCCCTATAGCAAAAACCTCTCCAAAAAAAAAAAAAAAAAAAAAAAAAAAAATCATTCCATGACATGAAGGATGAACTCTACAAAGAAATAGAATTCCTAAAAAAGAATCAATCAGAACTTCTGAAGATAAAGAATAAAATACAAGAAATAAAAATCACTCTTGAAAGTATTAATAGTTTACTATTAATTAATTTATTAAGTGCTAATAAATGTCTCAAGAGAAAGAACAGGCAGAAAAGAGATTAGAACAGACAGAAGAAATAATCTCTGAATTTGAAGACAAAATCCTCTAATTTAATCTAAGCCACCATGAAGAATGAAAAAAATAACTCTTAAAAATGAGGACAACATATGGAAAATTTTAGACATAGCTAAATGGCTAAATATTTGTATAATGTGTGTACCAAAAGATGAAGAGATAAGGGCATAGAAAATGTGTTTTATAAAATACTATCCAAAAATGTTCACAATTTAGAGAAACATGTAGACATCTAGATCCAGGAAATATAAAGAACATCAAATAGAATCAACCTAAGAAGATCCTTTCCAAAAATACATGATAGTCATGTTGGCAAAAGACAAAGATCAAGGCGATATTCTAAAAAAGGCAAAAGAAAAATGTCAACTTACTTACAAAAGACATCCCATCAGGCTAACCTTAGACTTCTCAACAGAAGCAATGTGGGCAAGGAAGTAATAAGAAGACATATATAGAAAAATTAAAAAAAAATTCTTATTATAAAAGAAAAAATATTTTGGCTAAGAATGCAATACCTGGCAAAATCATCCTTCAGATAGGAAAGAGAAATAAAATAATTTCCTGTTGGGACCAGCAGTTAGCATAATGGCTATGTCGCTGGACTCCCACATAATCGACCGCGGTTCGGGTCCCGGACCCGGTGGCTTAAACTCACGCCAGGCGCATGTGCGTGCGTGCCCAAGATCCCGAGAGGAGAATGGAGGAGAAGGGATTGCGGCGTGGCCATCCCCCCTGGGGGGTGATTTCCTGCTTTCTGTCTCTCTGTCTCTCTCTGTCTGTCTGGCGAGCGCACGCGCCCTATAGTAAAAACCTCTCCAAAAAATAAAAATAAAAAAAAATAATAATTTCCTGTTAAGCAAAAACTGAAAGAATACACCAACATTAGAACAGCTTTCAAGAAATACTTAAGGGAATACAACATCAGAAAAATGAAGGGAAGACAATAAAAATAAAAGAACACAAAACAACTAAGAGAATGACTAACAAAATGGCAAGAGTAAGTCTGCATGTATCAGTAATATCAAATGTTAATGGATTACATTCTTCAATTAAAAGACACATATTGGTTGAATAGGTTAAAAAAAAAAAGCAGTAGCTTTCTATACACTGCCTACAAGAAACACATCTCATTGATAAAACATACATGGGTTGAAAGTCAAGGGCTGCAAAAAGTCATTTCATGCAAACAGAAACCAAAAAAAGGCTGGAGTCATTATAATGATACCTTATGAAATGAACTTTATGATAGACACTGTAAAAAAGAAACAATGAAGAACACTAAATAGTACTAAAGTCATTAGTGCATCAAGAAGATACAATAATTATAAATATGCACTCAACACTAGCACACCCAAATATATAAAAGAAAGACTTTTCAATTTAAAGAAAAGACATAGGCTGTAAAACACTAAATGATGGGGATTTCACCACCCAACTGTCACCAGTAGACAAGTTACCTAGACGAAAAATAAAATCGCGTTGTCAGAGCAGTCATGACTTTTTTTTCTATGCTTTTCTATGTAAAAAATGCATTATGACTTTCCCAGCAACCCCATGAACAAAGACACACAGGAGCAAAATCATACTACAAATCAAATAAACCTGATGAATGTTTATAGAACATTTTACCCGACAACTACTAAATGCACATTTATCTCAGCCCCACATAAAACATTTTCAAAGGCTGACCACATAACGAGGTACTAAAAAAGCTTTTACAAATGTAAAGGTGTTGAAACTATATCTAGCATATTTTTCAACCACAATGAAATTAAGGTTAAAATCAGCAACAGTAAGAGCCTTCAAAAATTCACAAATGCATGAAAACAATTTACTCCTGAATTACTTCAAAATAACTGAAGAAATTAAGATTGAAATTTTAAAATTTCTTGAGACAAATAATAAGTAAGACACAACATTTCATAATCTGTGTGATACATCAAAAGCAGAACTAAAAGGGGAGTATATAGCAATTAGTGCTCACACAAACAAAAGTGGAAAAATGGCAAAATAAATAAATAAATACCTAACAGTACATCTCAAGAAACTGGAAATGAGACAATGAAAAGAACCCCAAAGTACAAGAAGAAAAGAAATAATAAAGATTAGAGCATACATAAATGAAATTGAGAATTAAAAAAAAAAAACACAAAAAATCAACAAAAAGCTAGTTTTTTGAAAGGACAAAAATATTAATAAACCATTAGCCAAATTAAGAAAAGTAGAGAAAGGAATCAGATAAATAAAGTTGGTTATGAAACAAGCAATATTACAACATCTATTGCAGAAATACAAAAGATTTTAAGAGAATACTATGAGTGACTTTACGTCAACAAAAGAAAGCCTAAATGAAATGGGAAAGTTCTGGACACATATAATAGACCTAGATTGAAACAGGAAGAAATAACCCGAATAGCTCAATAACAAGCAATGAGATTGAACTAGTAATAGTCTTCACTTCTGAACTCTACAAAACTTTTAGAGAAGAACTGATTCCAATTCTCCTCAAACTATTCCAAAAGACTCTAATGGAAAGAATCCTCCAAAGGGACCTGCAGATGGCGTAGTAGTTATGTTGTTGTACTGCTACATGGCCAACAACGGTTCAAGTCCCAGGCCTGAAGGTTTGAAACTCACAACAGGCACATGTGTGTGCATGCCCAAAATCCCAAAGGGAGTATGGAAGAGAAAGGATTGTGGCATGACCATGCTACTCAGGGAATTTCTCACTTTCTCTCTCTCTCTGTTTTCCTCTGTCTCTCCAGTGAGCACATATGCCCTACAGAAAAAAAAAAAAAATCATGAAAAAAAAGAATCCTCCCAACCTCATTCTGTGATATAAAGTCTCCATCATTTTGATACCAAAAATGAAAAGGACATAGCAAAAAAAAAAAAAAAAAAAAAAAAAAAAAAAAAAAAAAAACGGAAAAAAGAAACAAGACCAATATCCCTGATTAATACAGATGCAAAAATCATTGGCAATATACTAGCAACCCAAATGCAACAACATGTTAAAAAATTGTATACTATGACTAAGTAGGCTTTATTCCAGAGATGCAAGAGTGGTTCAACATAAGCAAAACGATAAATGCAATACATCATATTAGCAGAAAGAAAGACAAAAACCATATGATCACATGAATTGACATGGAAAAAGCATTTGATAAAATACAGTATCCCTTTGTGATGAAAACTCTCAACAAAAGAGGTATAGAAGTTTCATTACTCAACACAATTAAAGTCATCTATGACAAACCCATAGCTAATATCATACTGAATGGGGGAAAAGCTGAAGGCTTTCCCAGTAAAAACTGGAACAAGGCAATGTGGCCCACCTTCTCCACTCTCTTCCACCATAATACTGCAAATCCTAAATGCAATCAGACAAGAGAGGAAAATAAAAGGCATTCATATATTTAAAAAAAAGTGATATTGTCTATAATTTGTGTGTGATAACATTATATAAATAGAAAATCCTAAAGAATCCACGAAAAACTCCTAGAAGTGATAAATAAATTCAATAAAGTTGCAGGATACAAAAATCATCATACAAAAATCTATATAGTTTTTACATACCAGTCATGGATAGACTATGGCAAAATTAAAGAAATTCCATTTATGTGCTAGTAGGTGGCAAGGAGTTTAAGCAATGTATTCCACAATGCTGACTGCAGTTTGAGCTCCAGACTCAGCAGCTTAAAAATCACATCAATTGATTACGTGTGCATTCTTAAAATCCCACAGAGACTGGAGAAGAAGGGATTGTGATGTGGCCACCCCCCTGCCAGGGTGATTTTTCATTTTCCCTCTTTCTCTCTATGTGTCTCTCTTCGGTGAGCTCACACAACTTATAGCAAAACTAAAAAAAGAAAAAGAAAATAATGCAATGCCCACACCACCCCCCAACACACACACACACACACACACACACCAAAAACAAAATAAAACAAAACACACTACGAATAAACCTAGATTCCTGTCTTTCACCATTAACAAAAATCAATTCAAATAGATCAAAAATCTAAATGTAAAACCTGAAACTATAAAACTACTAGTGGAAAACACTGGGGAAACACTTGTAGACATTGGAGTAGACAAAGATTTCCTATATAAGACTTCTAAAGCAGCAATCCAAAAATAGACTAATGGGATTATATCAAGTTAAAAATCTGCACAGCAAAGGAAGCAATAAATAGAGTGATGAGACAACCTACACAATGGGAAAAAAATTGCCAATTATGCTTCAGATAAGGAATAGATAATCACAATATATAGGGAACTCATGCAGCTCAATGCAGAAAAACTAATTACCCAATCAAAAATGGGTAGGTGAGCAGAACAGACATCTTTCAAAGGAAGACATACAAATGACCAAAAATCATAGACAAAAATTTTCTGTGTCTCTTATCATAAGAGAAATGCAAATCAAAATCCCAATGAAATATCACCTAATCTCAGTCAAAATGGCTATATTTTAAAAACCAAACAAACAAACAAAAACTAAGAACAAGTGCAGGCAAGGCTGTTGTTAAAAGGGAACCCTCCTCTACTGCTGGTGGGAATATAAATAGTATAGCCACTGTGGAAAACAATTTGGAGGTTCTTCAAAACCTTACAAACAGAACCAACATATGACCGAATAATCCCAATTTTTGGTATCTATCCAAAGGACAAGAAAACATTCAGTTGGAAAGACACTTGCCTATCCGTGTTTATTGCAGCATTGTTTACAATTGCTAAGACATGAAATAAAACACCTTCCCAACAAATGATGACTGGATTTTTAAAATATAGCACATATACACTGTGGAATATTACTCATCCATAAAGAATAGCAAGACTCTGTCATTCTACACAAAGTGGATGAACATAGATTTACTGCTAAGTAAAATAAGCCAGACTGTGAAATACAAACATGGTTTGTTCCTGCTCAATATATACTGCTGAATATCTGCACCTATGGCAGAAATTGGAAGATCAAAGACCTAATAGCAGGGAGGACAAGTGTAGGTACTAGAAATTATAAAGGAAGAGGGTAGATAGTGTAGGATGTATGGGATGGACTCAGCAAAAAGCATTTAACACACAAAATGTAAGGTTCTTTGTTGAAAACAATGTATATAGTAATATCTTTTTTTTCTTTGCAGTTTAGTCCGATTTTAATAAAGTGTTTTCCCAAGTTTTTTTTATTTATTTATTTATTTATTTATTTATTTATTTAGGAGAGGTTTTTGCTATAGGGCACGTGTGCTCGCCAGACAGAGAGAGACAGAGAGACAGAAAGCAAGAATTCACCCCCCCGGGGGGATGGCCATGCCGCAATCCCTTCTCCTCCATTCTCCTCTAGGTATCTTGGGCATGCACGCACATACGCCCATTAACAAATGGAATGTTTTGTTACCTTTACTGGTTTGAGTGTTTTCTGGAAAATGATAGTTATCCCGATTTCCATGCTGGCATTGCATGCATCCAAATAATGCACAGAGGCACAGAATAAGAGCAATGACAGAGCACATTGAAACACTAGCACACTCCATTCTCCCTTTTTATTGCTTGTTTTGCTTAGTACCTTTTAAAACAAAAATAAGAATCTCAAATTCAATGTTCAACTGCCAAAGATTAACAGTAGGGCACATACTTAGGGCTCAAATGAAATAGTAAGCACTAGCTGGCACAAACAGTAGACAATTGATTTGTGTACGTATAACCTTATCGTCTACAACTCTTGTCAACCAGGATCTTTCCAACAAATTGATAACTCATACCAACATGATTTAGGTTTGAAATATGTACAAGGCATTAACAGTGTGTTCTTTGGGAATTTAGGATTAATAAAGATCTTAAGACTACCCAAATTTGAATCAGGTCTTTGGGAAGTGAGAAACTTGTACTAAGCAATTGTGCTACATTTCTGCAGCAGTACGTTATTTCAGATGAATATACCTAAACTATCCTTGGTTTCATTCAGTTAAATTGTATAGGGTACAAACAGGAAAGCATGCCAGCCAGTTAAGGGTTCAATAATGCAGGATTTTCATTCTCTAGCTTGAAATGGAAAAAAAAAATAATAATAATAAACCAAGGAAAATAAAAGATTTAAGGGCCTCTGTGCTTTAAGAGAGAAAAAAAGGTACACACTAGTTTGCTTAGACATGCAGGTTTAGTGGGCAGGCACTATATGTTCAAAGTTTTTATGAATGGTTTTTAAGATAGGAGGAGAAGGAAAACATCCACTACCCCTTTTCAGAACGTAACTAAGAGGGTGGTTGACATTCTTTACACCCAACAACTATGGCAGCAGTTCAAATGTGACCAAGGTAAATGTAGAATGAAGACATTCTAAACAGCCAGCATTCATCAAATATAATACAGTAAAATCATATAATTACATGTTGAAAGAAGATGCACAAAAAACAAATAGGAATTTTGAGATTTTTCATTTGAAGGTATTCTTAATGCTATTAGATTCACAAATATGCTCATTTAAATACCCAATCCTATGTATCTAAAACACACATTGCAAACATACAACATAAAATTATCTATTCTCTCCACATATCAACACTCATTCATATCATGGTCTGGAAATGGGAAGAATAGATTCCCCTTAAACTGCAAGTCAGTAGGTGTTTCTTTATAGTTAACTTTAGCAAAATTCATACAAAATAGTAATTAACAATGATCTTCTTTACTTGTTAACTCATAAGGAAACACCTTCAAAACTGCATTTTGTTAGTTTCTGTACTAAAATGCAGAAAAACTGAACTACACAAATATTGAAAAGTTAAAAATTCCTTAATTTTTTATTCCTGGTACCACTACCACAATTTACAGGGCAATATACCTGATGTAATGAGAAGAAGAAAAAAAAAAAGATATGGCTACAACAAATAAAAGACCTCAGGAATGTACATCTAATTGACACTACATTGCATTAATCAATAGCTGCACTTTTTAAAACTGTGGCTATCACAGTCCTGAACAAGGTTTTCCTGTGTAAGCTACAGAACTTTTCTGACTATGGATCATCGTTCCTCCTGTGGCAGATTTTTACAGTTCCTCTAATGCATTTGGGACAACTGTTTCAAAGTAAACTGCAACTTTCCTGACAACTCCTTGCTTTCTCTCCTGATAAGAACTGTAGCCCTCTTCTGCTGTTTTTAAGACCTCCTGCTACCATATCCAGCACTTCCACCACCAGATCCATAACCACCATCATAAGGACTGCTCCAGCTTCTTCCACCAAAACTGCCGCCTTTCATGGGTCCATAATTTGATTGCTGTTGTCCACTATAATTTCCAAAACCATTACAGTTTCCACCACCACTGTAGTTACCACCGCCAAAATTTCCTCCTTCATTGTAACCATCATATCTTCCACCACAATCACCATATTCACTACCTTGGTTTCCATATCCTGGTCCTCCACCACCATAGCCACCTCTACTTCTGTAACCAGTACCACTGCCATAGTTGCTACCATTACCTCCAAATCCAGTATATCCACCATCACCTCCTCCATAACGACCTCTGCTGCCACCACCTCCACCACCATAGCCTCCTCTTCCATCAAAGTTTCCACCACCACCAAAATTACCTCCACCACCTCCAAAGTTTCCTCCACGACTCATAAAGTTGCCAGATCTACCTCCATGACCTCTTTGTGATCCAGCAGACTGCATCTCTTGTTTAGAAAGGGCCTTTTTCACTTTACAATTATGCCCATTAATAGTGTGGTATTTCTGAACAACAATTTTATCAACTGTATCTTGATCATCAAAAGTTACAAAAGCAAATCCTCTCTTTTTCCCACTCTGTTGATCTTCCATAACTTCTATGGTTTCAATCTTGCCAAA
This sequence comes from Tupaia tana, assembly GCA_026018925.1. Lineage (NCBI taxonomy): Eukaryota > Metazoa > Chordata > Mammalia > Scandentia > Tupaiidae > Tupaia > Tupaia tana. The sequence continues at coordinate 41,191,643 of JAKSZU010000008.1, forward strand.
CTTTTCCAAATAGTCTCTCAAATTATATTCTTCTGTATCTTCTTTAATACCACCAACAAAGCTTTTCTTCACTGTTAGATGGGCACCAGGCTTTACAGAATCCTCTCTAGAAACAGCTCTCTTTGGTTCCACTACACACCCATCAACTCTGTGTGGCCGAGCACACATTTCTGCATCCACCTCTTCAACACAAGAGGAAGTCATGAAACCAAAGTCCCGGAACGTTTTGTTTGGGGGTCTCTCACCACACAATCTGTGAGTGTGCCCCATTTCTCAAAATGTTCTCTTCAATTATCATCTGTAGTTTCAAAGCTCAGACCACCAGTGAGTTTTCTCAACTGCTCCAGTTCCTCTGGACCATGACCCCATTCCCCCAGACAGTGGTGGCGTCAGCCAGAGTCCAGCTGGGGGCGACCAGGCAGTGGTTTTACCTCCATTTTGAGACCAGACTCCAGTATCTTTGATTTTGTAGTGATCACACACTGCATACATCTTTCAGAAACCAAACTGTGTGCCATAAACACGTATGATAATTTAATGTAATTTTTTAAGTTAAAAAAATAAAAAAAAAGTTGGTTTGCAATACCTAATTCCACCAGAGGATGGTAGAATAGGGTCAATACATGAAAAAGTGCTAGTTAATATTTTCCTCTCAGGAGTTTTCAGCAGTACTAAATGCTATGTCTTATTTGCAAAATTGTTGAAATCTTTTTATTGCAAAGTAAAATTTTAAAAGATGATATGACTGATTGGTTGGTTGATTTGCTTGTCAGTGTGGTTTGTTTAGGGTTGGGAGAGTAGAGTATGGAGAAATTCATTCCAGGACATAAATTATGACATAGCAGTAACTTGTCACATCAAACCAACTAATCAAGACATTAAGTCTGAAAGAACCATGAATTTATCAGAGAAACAGTTAAAAAACAGAGTTCAAAAGTTTGTAAGAATTTTACAAAAGGTGAGAAGAGAACTAATTACTCAAACACATTCTTCCATCCAAAAACCTGAAAGGCTGGGGTAAAGTTAGCGAGGGTTTTCCAGGAAGAACTCAGCAGGAAAGAAAATTATTTTTTTCTCCTACAAATGAAAGTTCCAGTGTATGCACTGCTAAGTATCTTGTGCCCTTCCCTCCTTATCACTCCTTTTCCTATCTCACATTCCTAACTTCTATAAAAGATCAAGCAATTTGGGACCAGCATATGGTGTAATGGTTTTGTCGTTGGACTCCCACACAGCCAATCTCGGTTCAAGTCCCAGACCCAGCAGCTTAAAACTCATGCTGGGTGCATATGCGTGTGTGCCCAAGATCCTGAGAGGAGAACAGAAGAGAAGGGATTGCAGTGTGGTCATCCACGCTGGGGGATGATTTCTTGCTTTCTGTCTCTCTCGTGAGTGCACATGCCCTAATCTCTCTTTAAAAATAAGATCTTGTTTCTTTCCTAGGGAACTTAAAAAATGTAGAAAACAAGAGTAACAGTCGACCTCGCAGTCCTTTTCTCCCATGGGTTCTCTCACTAACCGTCTCCCAATTACCAAGTAAATGAGTACTCTGACCTTAAGGAGTTTCTGGCTTAGTGCCATGCCCCTCTTTGGATGTTCAACATCACACTGTTTCCTTCTGTGTGGGTTCCTGACCCCAGGTTATGTAGACTATTTCTGTAGGTGTTTTCTGGTCCATTTTGCCCAAAAAAGCCTCCTTGAATTCCAAATTCCGTGCCTTTGCTGAACTCTGAAGCTTAATCCATCTTCTGAGTTTAGCCCCCGACTCCTAGACCTCCTCGTCCTGCATTTAACATCCTCTGTAATCCCTGTAGTAATCTAGTCCTGCCTATGGACTTGAGGACGCCAGCAGAGCGAGCTGGTTAAGGCAAACTTTGATAGAAAAGCATCTCAAGACAACCTACACAGGGAAAGGACGTGAAATTCAATTATCAATGAAAACTGCAAATACTTACACCAGAACCTAATTGGCCATGAGGATCTGGCTCCTTTAACCACTGCACTATGAGCCCAGCCCTTTGTTAAAGATCTTTTTATAATACTTAGCACAGAGTAAATGTCAAGAAATGTTAGGATACGGTGAGGTGGTTGCATGGTAAATCTATTTTCTAATCACCTAAAAAGTAGAAAGTATTAGCATTACAAATTGTTATCAATTTTTTATTTTGAAAATTTCAAGTGGTGAACATATAAAATATCTAATTAAAAATAAAAAGTTTGCACATCTGTTAGTCAGTCCCCAGTTTCTGTAGGACTTCTTATTCAAGCTCTCCCTTTTTAATTGTTTCACTGTGCCACTTGGATTTTAATTAGATTTTTTTTCTACTATAGAATTGAAGCAAATACATTAATTAAAAATTTTCTAATGCAGAAGTTGATGTAAAATTAAATCTTTCTCTCCCAACCCAGGCTTCCTATTCTTTTTTTCTCAGAATAATTGCTACATTTATAAAATTCTTACCAATCTTTCAAGCTTCTGAACCTGTATTCCCACACACAAACACACACACAAAGGAGATACTGTAATAATCCTCTGGAAGTTGCTTTATCAGCTACCAACACAGTTATGTATTATATAACATAACATATACTGGGACCAGCAGATAGCGTAATAACTATGTCGCTGGACTCTCATGTAGTCGATCGTGGCTCAAGTCCCGGACCGGTGGCTTAAACTCACGCCAGGTGCTTGCCCAAGATCCCAGGAGGAGAATGAAGGAGAAGGGGTAGAGGCATGTCCATCTTCCCTGGGGGTTGATCTCTCGCTTTCTGTCTCTCTGTCTCTTTCTTTCTGGCAAGCACACACACCCTATAGCAAAAACCTCTCCCAAAAAAATGCAAAAACAAAAACATTCCCTTCTACTGCTTCTTTTCATTTTATTGTTTTTTGTTGTTTTGTTTTTGCTATAAGGTGCATGAGCTTGCCAGAGAGAGACAGTGATAGAAAGAGAGGGAAAGTAAGAAATCATTCCCAAGGGGAGATGACCACACTGCAATCTTTTCTCCTTTATTTTCGTCTCAGGATTTTGGACATGTATGCACATGCATCAGCATGTTTATCATGTCACCAGGTCCAGGACTCAGACTGCTCAGTCAGCCATGTGGAAACCAGTCACTTTAGCCTCCATACCACCTACTGGCCCTTCTACTACATCATTTTTGTTGTTGTTGTTGTTCATTTGTTTGTTTGTTTAGTGGTTTTTGCCCTAAGGCATGTGCACTCATCAGAGACAAAGAGAGAGACAGAGACAGTGAGAAGAAAAGTGAGAAGTTGAACCCACCCCTCAGGGAGGTTGGCTATGTTGTAATCTCTTCTCTATTCTCTCCTTGGGATCTTTGGCATGCACACACACACACACACACCTGTCATGAGTTTCAAGGCACTGGGTTAGGGACTCGAACTGCGGTCAACCATGTAGGAGTCCAGGGGCATAAACACCATACCATATGCTAGCACCTTTACTACATCATCTTAATGACTGCACAGTAGACCTCTGCTAAGATGCAACATACTTTAAGGAGTTTTTCTATTGTTTGGTATTGAGAACTTACTTCTGACCATTCTTCCTTTTTAAATTGCTAGAGAGAGACAGAAAGAGAGAGAAAGAATTCCCTGAAAAGCCATGGTTACAGTGAAATACCTTTTCCTCCATCTCTGCAACCTGTTGGAATATGTGCATGTGCTTTTCAAGCTGCTGGGGCAAGGATTCAGACTCCAGTTAGCTACATGGTAACCAGCTTCCTTAACCTCTAGGCCATGGGACTGCCCCCTGACCACTTTTCTTGTTTTAAAGTTTCTCTGGAGAGCCTAGAGAAAGTCACGTCCCTAAACGTTAATCCTGCTTCTCAAACAGACCCGTTTGGCCTAGTGATTGTAGGTAACATGGCCTGACCATGGCATGACACTGTATGATGATTACCAAAACAGTTTTATCCACAGTAAAGTTACACTCAGACATTCTTTTGTGCTGACTCCACATTTCTTCTAAACAAAGCCTTGTCTTGTGCATTTAACCCAGGACTAGCGTAAGAATTGCTAATCCACCTATGACCTGTGAGCCCCACTTCTAGATGTCCTCCGTTTGGAGGCCAAACAAATGTAAAAACTCCACATGTTGATTAACAAATTTGCTTCTATCCCTTGCCCTCAAGAAATGTAAAAGAGCTGCTGTAATCCAAACCCTTGGAACATTTTCTCAAGGCTACTTAAATCTGTGTCTTCCCAGGAAACGGTTACTCATGTTCGCTAAGAATAAACCACTTCCAATATTGTACGGTTCGGTTCGCTTCTTTTCATCATTACCAAATTTTATACTTGTGATTTCTGTTTACATAAACATCGATGTTTTATACATTTTTGCATATATATATATATATATATATATATATATACACACACACACACACACATATATATATATATGTGTGTATTTGCACACTTTGACAAGAATATGTTTAGGACAAATTTCTAGAAATGCCACTACTAGGTCAAAGATAATGATATAAATTGTCCCCTAAGCCATGAGGTGGCACCAGATTGCATTCCTCTCTCTCAGTGATGTGAGAACAGCTGCTTGCCTGCTACCTCCCACCATATGTATTATCCAAGTTTTAAATTGTTTCAATCTAAACAAAAACTATTCTTTTTGTAGTTTTAATTTTTACTTTCTAAATTATGAGTGAAATTGAGCATTTGTTCCACATTTATTACCCTTCAATTTTTATGGAAAAATCTGTCAAAGTATTTGTCCATTTTTCTATTAATTTTCTTGGGAATTTGTAAGTGTTCTTTCTATATTAAAGAAATTAATTCATGGTCTGTCATATGAGATGCAATGTTACAATTTAAAAGGAAAACGTTTTGTGTCACTAACATCACATTTATATCTACATGTTACACATGTAGATATTCCAAATATAGAGCTACAAGAGAAACATAAAATGAAAAAATTAAAACTGATTTTACATTATAAAAGTTAAATATATAAATACAATAAATGTCACTAGGATTTTATTATTGTACTTAATAAAATGTATTAAGCAATATCAACTAATGAATCATTTATTTACTATATTTATTTATACAAATGATTCACAGATATAACTGACAATATTTCAGTATTTATATCATTTTATAAAAATGTACTGTACTAGGAATTGAGCCTTGTGTGCCTGGCCCCAACAGGCTGGGGAACTTACCTCTTTAATACACTACTTATAATTATTTCATGGTAGGTATATAAAAATCATAAAGATATTTGGTTAGCTATTTCTAGAAGAAAACAGTATTTACCAAAAAAGAGATGATAATAGCAAAGAGAAGTAAGATGATAATGCATAAATTATAAATTCTAGTGAGTGGACTACACAATAAAAAATGATCATGTTTGAGTTTGTAAAATCCTCATTTTCCATTGAATAATGCCCTAATTAGACTAAAAATTTTTGTTGTTTCTGAGAGATTTTTGCTATAGGGCACATGCGCTCTCTGTAGAGACAGGGATAGATAGAGAGACAGAGGGTGAGAAATCACCCTCCAGAGGTTTTGGCCATGCCAAAATCCCTTCTGCTCCATTCTCCTCTCGGGATCTTGGAGCATACACACACATGTGCCCAGCGTGAGTTTTAAGCCTCCGGATCCAGGACTCAAACCATGGTTGACTACATGGGAGTCCAGCAACATAACCATTATGCCATCTGCTGGTCCCTAGGTTTCATATGAATATAAACTATATTTTAAGGTTCTTTATATGCTCCATAACTAACAGTGTTTCATATTTTGCAGACTAAATATGACGTTAAAAGACATTTGTAATTATCTTGAGTTTTAACAACATATAGTAGGTCTTAAATATAAGTTAGTAATTTCATGATGAATACATTTATTTCTCATATCTAACTAAGCCCACTATGTCTGATTCATAATTCCTTTACAGATACAGCCCTACTTTTAGTTCAATTAAATAATTAAGAGATCTTCTTTACCTATTTGAATTTATCTAAATGCATCTAATATTTACTATGATGTTAATATTTTGCAGCAGTATATTTTAGAAAAATGTAGGTATAGGAAAAATTATAGATTATAAAAAAATGTTTTAAGTAAAGTTCAACATTATCTAGCAATAACTATATGCTCACCTGTCCTTGGAGCTGTAGGGTGCCCTAATCATGCAAAAAACGGTGTCTACTGACCTAATTCTATTAATGAAGTTAATTCATATAGCTTAAAATTGAATAAAATAAGTTTAGAGGTCATCTTGTTTATGAAAGTGCAGATAGCGGCGATTGTGGTATCCTTAGGTTTCTCTTGCCCCACTTGTGCCTTGATCTGTGGGAATAACCTGACTTAGAAGATTGTGTAGATCCAGGACTCTGAGAGTGCGGAGGTGTCCTCCGCATGAGGTTCCGGGAAATGGCCCTGTGAAGATTCTTCATGGAAGACTCTGCAGCCATGGTGATCACCCAGGGATGGTCCAGGGCCTGGCCAGCTGACATGCGATGACTAGCCTCTGAAATCAAGAGCTTATCTATAAAGTCCTTTGCCATGTGGGAAATACTCGGCCAAGGCTGAAAAGAAAAATAAAGCAGAATGAAGTAAGCACTAAATATGTACACTCAAAAAACATAGATGTTTTTCATAGATCTTGATGTTTTAATTGCCACAAGGCATGTGGGCTCACCAGGGACAGAGAGTCAGACAGAAAGAGAGTGAGAAAGTATCTTCCATGGGGCATGGTCATATCACAGTCCCTTCTGCTCCATTTCTCCATCTTGTCAGGATTTGGGGCATGTACACATGTGTACTGTGCATTTTCATCAAGCCACTGGGACAGGGTTTAAACTGCAGTTGGCCATGAGAAATCTGGCTCCCTTAACCACAAGGCAATAGGACCGGCTCAGAGGATCTTATTCTTAATCTTGCTGATCAATGTCTTATCAAATCCAACAAAATAACAATAACAAAACAAAACCCTTTTCAAATAAGCAATGAGAATATAAAACATTTCACAGACATAAGAATGGAATTTTATCTGTTGAGACTAATGTGTACGGTAATATTTTTGACTTTGAGTGACATGTAGTCCATGTATGCTTTGAAAACCATGTCATATGCTATAAAGATGGGAGGTGAAAAGTGGAATGGATTGAGCAATCATCATCTTCTCTCTCTCTGAAAACTGACTCTGAACTTAGGATGCCTCTATCGTCATAGTCTGGAGACACAAGAGGGAGAACAGTAAGGGCACTTCGGCAAAGGATTCTCCCGCAGGGCAGTTCCTTGAATGCACAGGACCTTCTTTGATCCCAATCCGTTGCTACAAATGGTGTTCAGCCAGTAGCAAAGCTAGGACTCAGTGCGATGTGCACAACTAGCTATTCCATATTTCGCGCACTTGCTGGCAACATTTGCAGCTTTGCACATACTTCAAGTACAATAGCCATGATTCGTAGTGCCATTTGTTAGGGTAGAGGCCAAAGGGCTGTTTATTTATACTCCAACTGGTTTTCTGCATTACCTACAAACACACAGCATATACCTAGAGAAAACTGTCATTTTGTACCTCTCACCTTCTAAAAGTGGTAAGCGCTGAGAAAACTTTATTTTGTTTTGTTTTAATTTGCTATAGGGCATGTATACTCACTGAAGACAGAGAGAAAAAGTGAGAAAGGACCTTCCTAGGGAAGACGATCATGCCACAGTCTTTTCTCCTTCACTCCCTTCTCAGGATTCAGGGCAGGCACACACATGTACCCAGCGTGTTTTTCAAGCTGCCAGGTCCAAGACTTGAACCACACAGATAGCTATGTGAGATCCAGCTGTGTTAACTACCACAGTCCCTGGCTAACCCAAACAAACTGTGTTTTTTTAAGAATCACATCTCCCAGAAAAGATAAGAGAATGCTTACTCTGCCTTGTATAAGGAAAAATCAAACTCCCTCCATAGACAACACACTCCCCATCTCTTACCACTCTATTGACTTAGAATTTGTTTTGTTTTGTTTGTTTCTTCCACAAGACAAAGATATGAGAGAGAGAAAGAGAGAGAGAAGTAGAGAGACCCCAACAGGGTGTCACAATCTACTCCAGGCCTCAACCAGCCTCAGATCATGGGCACATACATGCTCAGCGCACTTAGGGAGGTCTCCCAGCGTGAACCCAGAACCTTCCTGTGTGGGTCAGCCTCACAAAGCACTGCAGTTTATCCCAACACCACTGTCCAGCCCCCAATTAACCTAGAATTTAAATAAAGAGAAGCCAGTAAAGGAAGTATTTTTTTTTTTGTTCCTTCAGCTTATTTAGGCAAATGAGAAACATTCATCCCCAAAATAACAGTCTTAAAATAAATGAACATATTTTGCCCAATACTCAAACACAGGAAAAGTAAAATGTAAACCCTGCAAGTCTAGACAGAATGCATCACTGGCTGACACTCACAATGGCATGCCCTCTGATTCTGGCTAGACATCCATTTGGCCCTGGAACCAGACACATTTATCTGAGCTCAAATATTTAAATGAAAGTTAAATTAAATGTCTCCAGTGGAGCATTTTAAGACAAGCAAGTGAATATCTCTGAAAGAACAAAAAATGTGTGCAGCAAGGTTCATGGAGCACTCACTACGATGACCCCAAATGAATGTATCTGTAAAATGCAGTTCCAGAAAGCAAGATAACTGGCAAGCTGAAAGAAGAGGTCTTCCGCCATGAGTTATAAATTCCAGAATTCCCATGCCATAAAGAACAACTAGAGAGGATCTAGGAATTAATTTCATATTATATGTTAGAAAAGGTTAGATAAAAGAAGAAAACAAACTTTTATTTTCACTTCTTAACTAAGATTGGTTTTTGTTTATGTTTAATAAAGCAAAAATAAAGTAGTATACCTATACATATGTATTCTATAAGTGAAAAAAAACTAAGAGTACACGCTCAAAAATTATTTTTTTAGAGGTTTTTGCTATAGGGCGCGTGTGCTCGCCAGACAGACAGAGAGAGAGACAGAGAGACAGAAAGCGAGAAATCACCCCCCCAGGGGGGATGGCCACGCCGCAATCCCTTCTCCTCCGTTCTCCTCTCGGGATCTTGGGCACGCACGCACATGCGCCCGGCGTGAGTTTTAAGCCACCGGGTCCGGGACGCAAACCGCGGTCGACTACATGGGAGTCCAGCGACATAGCCATTACGCTAACTGCTGGTCCCCATGCTCAAAAATTTTGACTAATAGTATTATGTAGCCAAAAACAATTAGGAGACTATTGGTTGACTCAAATTCCAATGTCGGAAGTCACCCGGTTAATTACCTAGATTTGATGAGTTTTCAGAAAAACTAAAAATATCTATTTTTCTTCGCTAAATGAATAATTTACATTATAACCCTTGGACTAAATGCACTAAGTATCATTTCTTTTCTCAAAAGGTTTGAATTTTATTTAAAAATATATGCTGGTTGGCGTAATGGTTACATCACTGAATGCCCACATAGTCCATTGCAGATCGAGCCTGGACCCGGTGGTTTCAAACTCACGTCAGGTGCATGTGTTTGCTTGCCCGAGAGAAGAATGGAGGAGAATAGAGGAAAGAGGATTGAGGTATGGCCATCCCCCCTGGGGGGTAATTTCTCACTTTCTCTCTCTCTGTCTCTGTCTGTCTCGCTGGCAAGTATGCATGCCCTATAGCAAAAATTTCTCTCTAGAAAAAAATAAAAATCTGCTGGTTACAACTCTCTCACTTGCATTTTTCTTCCCTCTTTGAAATTTAGTGGATGGTCTTGATAGGATTTAACTTGAAATTTTCAATCAAATTTTATATGAATGTGCTCAAAAGTACTGACTAACTATGACTTTGTTTGCAGTAGAATGAATAAAATCATTCCTCCTCATCCAGATGACAGGAGATTCTGTATATCACCTTTATGTCACAAGCATTTAAAATTTTCTTTATCTCCTCATCTATAAAGCAGATTTAAAATTATGCTTTATCTTTGCCAAAGCTAAAATGGCTCAAAGACAATAAGCAATTGTGTGAAATTCTCTCTCTGGGCCCAGCAGGTGGCGTGAAAGTTAAGACAGCTGGATCCCATATGGTCAACTTTGTGGTTTGAGTCCCAGGCGCAGCAGCTTGAAAAGCACACCAGACATATATGCATGTGTGCCCAAAATCTTAACAGGAAAATGGAGAAAAAAGGACTATGGTGTGGCTGTTGCCTCTGGAGGGGGATGATTTCTCACTCTCTCTCCTTCTCTCAGGTAAGTTCATGCACCCTAAAGGGGGGGGGGGGGAAGAAATGCTTTATTTATTGAAGTATTTGTAAACTCTGGTGAAAAAAGTGAATACATAACCACAAGTTATTATAGGCGACATCTAATTTTAAAAATGGGAAGAGTTCACTAATCCTTCACCACATTCACAAAGAGGTACTGTATGTGAATGAAGAGGTTGTTACTGTGAGAGAAGAGATGCTTCCACTGTTCTACCAATAAGGAAAACACTGAGATTTAAAGAGAGGGTTGAGTTTAAGTTTGTTGAGTACTTACCGTTCCTTGAATTACCAGAGGTTAAAAAAGAAGGGAGTTCTATTTTTTCTTTTTTTTCAGGAAAAAATAAGAATATAAAAAGAGCAACCCAAAAAATTGAGTTGGCCTTTTGTTTTTATTTTATTTCTTCCATGGGAAAGAGAGAAGAATAGAGATTGTACCTCCAATACGGTGCTCATGCCATGATCCAACCCATCTCAGCTGGCCCACATCCAGGCACGTGCATGTCTAGTATCCTCAGGGATATTCCAGGAGAGAGACCCAAGACCTTTCCCATGTGGATCCATTTGCATTACCACTGCACCACCACCTAGCCTTAGCTTGGCTTCTGAACTCTAAATCAACAACTGACTCATTCTTCTATATGTAACATACATTTAGAACTAATTCCTGTAATATAACCCAAAACATAAACAATATAAATATAATATTAAATCCATATACTTCTAAGTTTCTAAACTTAGTGTTAAAAATGATTGCCTCCTGAACTCTGAATTCCACTGATGATACCAAGGTCAAGAACCACAAGTTAATCAAGAAAGCAGAAGACATAACTCCTTTTCCAATCCAAACACTATCTCATATATCTAAAGGAACCATATACACAGTCAACATGAAATACAATAGCACCATTTCAATTCCTAGAAACGCTCATTACTCATGATTGAATTTAAGGGAAAATTTATTTCCATTCAATTTAAGGTAAGTTGGGGAAAAGATTGAAGTACATTATGAAAGATTTTATAACCATTGAAACTATTTTCCATAAAGCAATCATAAAGTGAAAATATTATTTTAAAGTATTGAGCATGCTACATTCTTTTTAAGCATAAGTATTTAGAAGTGAAACTGTAGGAATAGAAAACAAATGACAAAAATTAAAGTTTGGCAGATCTAACTGAGATATGGTATAATATTCAATACTGGAATTCTACTCATGATGAAAACAAATTAAAGTACTGAATCTTCTGCTCTCCTCTCCATTCTTCCTTCTTAATAACCTGAATGGAAAAGAAATGTAGTAAAGATAGGGTAAGAGAAATAGTGGAGATAAGGGGATAGAACAAAACTGTGGCCGTGATTGATAAAAATAAACAATCTATCAAATGTGTTCTTTCTAAGAGAGTATACCAATAAACATTTTTTTTCCTAACAGTATGGAAATCACTAAGCAGGTGGAGGCCATTTACATGAATGTCCATGTGAGATTTTTAAAATGTGTTTTTAATTCTAGTGTTTATCCCTGTAAGCTAGCTCATAAGGTTATAAGACTTGTTTTATTATCTATTTATTTCACATTAAAAAGATATGACTGATACAGTGGAATAAAATTAGACAAAAATATATGATTCTCAACTCACAAACAAGAATGCTTATAATTTATCATCAGTATTAAAATTCTAATGTAAGCTGGGACCAGCAGTTAGCGTAATGGCTTTGTTGCTGGACTCCCATGTAGTTGACTGCGGTTCGTGTCCTGGACCTGGTGGCTTAAAACTCATGCCAGGCGCGTGTGCATGTGTGCCCAAGATCCTGAGAGGAGAACGGAGGAGAAGAGATTGCGGCATGGCCATCCCCCCTGGGGGGGTGATTTCTCGCTTTCTGTCTCTATGTCTCTCTCTGTCTGTCTGGCAAGCGTACGCACCCTATAGCAAAAAAAAAAAAAATAAAAAAAATTTAAAAAAATTAAAAAAAACCTCTCCAAGTCAACTGTGCAACTGTGCTTTGAGTCCCAGACCCGGCAGCTTAAAACTCATGCCAGGCACTTGTGCGTGCATGCCCAAAGTCCTGGGAGAAGAATGGAGAAGGGACTGTGGTATGGCCATCCCCCTGGGGGTGATTTCTCACTTTCTGTCTCTGTCTCTGTCTCTCTGGTGAGCACACATGGCCTATAGCAAAAATCTCTCTTAAAAAAGTACACTTAATGTATGAAGTTTGTACTGCAAATAAATAAATAAATAAATAAATAAATAAATAAAATATAAAACTAATAAGTATAATTCAAATTTTTAGTGCATTTTCCATGTTAGTTGCTACAGTAACAGAAATAACTAACACAAGGATAATATTTACTCCAAATGTACTAATGCATGGAACTATGCTAGCACATCTATTTGCTCTTTTGATTGTCACAACAACCCTTTGGGGTTAATAATATCATTATTACTGTTTTCCAAAAGCAGAAATGGAGATATAGAGAAATTAAGAAACGTGTCCAAAGTCACGGAACTAAAAAATAGCAGAGGTGGGAGAGAAATCCAGACAGTATTGCATTCATAACCATTGTACTACACTGCTTCACAAAATGTTCACATCAACATGCATGTATGTACATACACACACTTACACATATACATGCATGAGGGTGCACACACACTAGCTCCGAAATTCCTATGTTTCATTATTCAATTTATTCCCTCTTAAGTGCTTTTGCACATGTTCTGTCTACTTGGAATGTGCTAATTGCCTCCCTTCCAGAAACTCCTATTCTGCCAAGACACAGCACAGATGTCCCCTTCTTCATAGACTCTGATCCAACTTCCCGAAACCATGATAGGCTCTCTTCCATTGCTCTCTTAGCCATTGAGACTTCGTCCCCACTTGTATCAATGCAATTATGTCTGAAGAGAGGCACAATAATACATGGTCTCTTGGCCAAGATCACTAAGCTCCTAAGAGCAGGGCACTTAGCGTTTTCCTTGTGGGTCTTCCCAGAGCTGAGCAGAATTCCTGACACAAGGAGAGTCCATCCAGAAGGAAGGGGTGGGGACCACACAAGGTGGGTTCAAATGGTGTCAGATTCAAAGGTTGAGTCCTTTACTGACTGTCTCCAGCACAAGCTCCGACACCACACAGAAAGTCATCACAAAGGCACTGCTGAGCAAGTGAGGACTTCCCTCACACAGTGGGGAAGCCATCGCTCTCCTCTACTCCTCCTCCTCCAATTGCTCTATCTTTTTACCCTGGTTGCTCCTCAGGCATTGCAGGAAGCAATTGGAAAGGCCAACTCTCACTCTCACCCAAAAAAACTATTGAGTAAACATAGCCTTCAAAACACCTTGATATTTCAGAAAGAATTTAATACATGCAACAACTAAAGACACTAATAATTACCTAGTAGTCTACCTAGCTATAAGTTAAAATCTGTATGCTATGCTCAAAACAGTTATTTGTAAGATCTATTTACTCATGGGGTTGCAAACTGGAATCTGTCAATATTTTCAAAATGTAGCTTATTTTTATTAAATGTTTTCCCCATGTTTATGTCTTTTGCTAGATTGTTGGAGAAAACAGAAAAATTACATTCCCAGCTTCAATGAGCTTATATATCTTAGAAAAATGACACATAATGGGCCAGCCCCAGCCTAGTGGATAAGAAAACCAGATCCCACATGGCCAACCAGGGCTTGAATTCTGGCCCTGGCAGCTTGAAAACACATAGGGCACATGCCCATGCCCAAAGATCCATTAGAATGGAGAAATGAAGGAGAAGGGGTTGCAGTATGATCATGGCCTTTTGGGAAAATACTTCTTCCTCCCTCTGTCTCTCTGGAAAATGTATTTCCTCTCTGTAAATTAAAGAGAGAGAGAACATATAGCGACCAGAGTAAGCATCCCAACAAATGCAATTAATTGTAATACTAAATAATTATCAAAAAAGAAAAAGAATGACACAATGGAATGACTATTGAAGGTTTCATGAGAAAGAATCTATTTCACACCCAAACTCAAAAGTGTGAAACATTAATGCCATAGCTATTATTTCACTTGTGTGTGGCTGGGGCTAAAGTAAGGATCTGTCAGGTATCCAGTAAAATACTTGGTATTTTTATTTTTTTCTTTCTTTATTTTAGAGTTTGTGCACATGCACATGAAAGTGACAGAGAGATGAGCACCTCCACAGGGTCTGGTCACGCTGTGATTCCCTTCCTCCAGTCCTCCAGCCCATCACATCTTGGGCACTCACACACATACCTGCTTGTTACAGCCTAACCAGGCCACAGTGTCTCAACCAGTAGGATCTAGATTCTCTTGAGCAGTAAATTACCCTGTGCCACAGTGCCAGCTCTGGTATTTATATTAAACTCATCACTGCCTTTTATCATGAGACGTAGAGAAGTTAGACGTTTGGAAGCTCTTACTTTATTTATTTTCCCATCACATCCTAGAGAAAAGAAGTGACTTGTACAACATGTCATACCTGGAATTTCAATTACAGGACTTCAAACAACATTCAAATGTCCTACCGTACAACTTTCAGATCAAAAACCCAAAGCGTGTCTTCCAGGCTAAACTCAAGATGTAGGCAGAGCTGTGTTCCCTCTGATGGCTCTAGGAATAGTTTAGTGTTTTTTTCCAGCTCCTAGCAACTGCTGGCATTCTTTAGCTCATGTCCTTTTCTTTCATCTTCAAAGCATCCACCACAAGCTCGAAAATTCCTATGTTTCGTTGGTCAATTTATTCCCTCTTTAGTGCACTTTCACACTTTCTATTGTCATAGCTCCTCTCTCTAATTTTGATCCTCTCATTTCTCTACTATAAAGACCTTTGTGATATATCAGACCTATCAAGAGAATCTAAAACAACCTTCCTATCCCAAAATCTTTAATTTAATCACCTCTACAAATTGCCTTTTGCCATATACATAACGAGTTCCAGGTAGTAGGGCATAGCCATCTTCAGCTTCTTTATACCACCTATGCTTCCAGACTCAGTGGTCACCCTTGTTTTTAAATAAAGTTGGTGAATTTAGAAATTTCTAGGCTGAGGACCAGCAGATGACATAATGGTTACATCACTGGACTCCCATGTGACTGATTGTGGTTTGAGTCCCAGATCTGGAGGCTTGAAACTCACGCTGGGTGCATTCATGTGCATGCCCAAAATCCCAAGAGGAGAATGGGAGAAAAGGGATTGTGGTGTGGCCATTCCCCCTGGGGGGTGATTTCTTGCTTTCTGTCTTTCTGTCTATCTCAGTCTCTCTGGTGAACACATGTGCACTATAGCAAAATCTCTCTAAAAAAAAAAATTACTAGGTTGCTCAGTGGTAAGTATATATAATAATATGATTCCAGAGTAAACATGATGATGCACTTTTCTGAGTCTATTTAACATATAATTTCTTGGTATTATGGGCTGAATGTTTTTGTCCCCACCACAAATCCGTATGTTGAAGTACTGCTAACATTTTATTGTATTTCCTCCTAGCCCTTTTCATATGTATACATCCTCCCACATGGATTGATAACATTATACAGTTTATTTCCTGCCTTCCTTCCATTTGGTGGTATATTGTGAACATTCTCCAATGTCCTTACAATTTTTCAACATGCATAATTTAGGAACTATTATTTCTTGTCACGAGGACAGTCCATAATTTATTCAAACATTGTCTTAAGTTTCTTTGCAATTATTCATTACCAGATGAACACCCTTATACTGAAACCTTTGCTGCATCTGTAATGACTTCCTGAGAGTCTAAGAAGGAATTACCAAGACAGCAAGGGGTCGGTGGTTAGGACTGTTGGATCCCACATGGCCAACAGTGCAGTTCAAGTCTCAGGCCTGGCAGCTTGAAAAACATGTCAGGTGCATGGGTGTGCATGTTCCCCCAAAAATCACAGAAGTAGGGAGAAATAAAGGAGAAAGAATTATTGCATGACCATGCCCCAGTGCCTCTTGGGGAGTGCTTTCTTGATTTTTCTCTTTCTCCTTTGGCAAGCACATACACACTTTGAAAAATTTTTAAAAAGGAAAAAGCATAATTACCACATGAAAAGGTATACATGTTTTGAAGTTCTATATGCATATTTTTGAGAGGTTTTTGCCATAGGGCCCATGCGCTCGCCAGACAGAGAGAGACAAAGAGACAGAAAGCGAGAAATCACCCCCCAGGGGGCGTGGCCATGCCACAATCCCTTCTCCTCCATTCTCCTCTCTGGATCTTGGGCACGCACGCACACACACCAGCCGTGAGTTTTAAGCCACCGGGTCCGGGACGCGAACCGTGGTCGACTACGTGGGAGTTCAGCGACATAGCCATTACGCTAACTGCTGGTCCCCATATACATATTTTCAAACTACTTTTTAAGAAATCTTTGACTATTAACCTCTATCAGCAGTAAATAAAAGGGCTAATCTCAGTACTTTTAGCAGCAATGAGTAAAATTAAGTTGAGTTGAGGTTTTTTGCCTTTATCTTTTTGAGAGACAAAAAGAAGGAGGAGGAGGAAAAAAGAAGAGGAGGAAAAAACATTTTTATTCTTATTTGCATTTCTTTGGTCATTAGTGATGCTAGACATGTTTCAGACTCTTAGTAATCAATGTATTTCAATGTCTGTGAATTCTTCCCATTCTTTCTACTTCTCTAGGTAAGTTTTAGTTCCCAGTTATCAATTTGGATGAGTTTTTGAAGACATATACTATTTAATAAAGTACTAAAGTCCTGTCAGAGTATGAAAATACCATTTCAAAATTTGTTATTTAACAGTTATTTTGCTTACAATGTTTCTGTACATATAAGTGGTACATTTTAAGTGAGTATAATCAAACTAATATTTTTCTTTATGAGAAATTAAAATTTAAGTAAACATGTTCATTTGCTCTACATACAATTAATTTCCTTTTTTGTTGGACTTTCCATACACGAGCATTGGCAACTTTCTTTCGCTAACCACCCCCCGCAAACAAAGTTAACACATTCATGAACACTGGGAGTTTAAAGTTAATATTTTACACAGTCGTGAGGCTAAACATTTCACTAAGGCAACACTACCTCACAAAAAGGGCTTGGGATCATCTAGATCTAAGGCAGAAAATGTCTCAGCAAACACTCAAACTTCACGCTGAGCTCCTGAGCACACATTAGTCTAGCCACCCAGCTCGGGTTCTGCATGCTGATCAGGAAAAACTGCAGACAAGCTCACATATCTACTTGACTCTCAATGCCATGTGCCAACCACAGCTCAGTAATTGAGGCTTTTGCTACCTAGAGACCAATGGCTCTCTGCCATGGGTGATTCTGTCACATGGGGTACATTTAACCATGTCTGAAGACATTTGGGGCTGTTACGACTAGGGAAAGTGTGTTATGGAAATCTAGTGGGTTGGGACAAGGGGCCTTACAATGCACAGGACAGCTTCTTCCCAGTGAAGAATCCTCCAGCCCTAAATGCCGGTAGGCCAGAACAATAGGAATAAAAGAATCTCTTACCTCTCCAGTATAATTATATTTGCCTTTCAGAATCTTCCTGTAAAGCCTTGCATGGCTTTCATCATCAAAAGGCAAGACTCCACTGAGTAAAACATACGTGATTACGCCGAGAGCCCACATGTCCACAGCACTAGTATAAGGTTTCCTTAGCAAAATCTCAGGGGCAATGTATTCCGGGGTCCCGCAGAAAGTCTTCATTGTCCAGTCACCATTTTTGTTCCCGGAGTATGCCAGACCAAAATCAGTGATTAAAATCTTCGACTCTGCCCCTGGATGATAGTACAAGAGATTTTCAGGTTTTAGGTCCCTATGAGTTATGCGCAAAGCGTGCAAATAGCTAATCCCATCAGCGACCATCTGGAGGATTCTGACAGCATCCCGCTCTGTAAAGGACCCCTGAGCAATGAGTCGATCGAAGAGCTCCCCTCCTGTAGCCAGCTCCATCACCATGTAAACTCGATCCTGGCTTGCAAAGATTTCGGTGAGCTGGACAATGTAATGATGGCTAACTCGCCTCAGGACGCTGAGCTCAGATTCACATGCTTCTCTGCCTTCTCTCACTCCGATGTCCATCACTTTTATTGCAAAAGGTTTTTTGGTGATCTTCTGCTCTACCCTGAGAACTTTGCTGAAATTTCCTGTCCCAATAAGGGCCTTGATATCATATCTGTAGGGAAGAAAAGCCAAATCTGTTATCCTCTGATGATTCTCAGACGTATATAAGTCCATCCTTTATTGCATCTTTTCTAACCTTATAACATCCCCACCAGATTTTTCTGCTTACTATTGCTTATTTGTGTTTATCATTTTTAAAAGCCTCTGCAAATTCTTTTATTATTTTTTCTCTTTTGTCAGAGGGCATGTACATTTGCCGGGAAGAAAGAGAGAGGGAAAGTGAGAAAGCACTCCCACCACGGGGGATGGCCATGCCACAATCCTTTCTCTTCCACTTATCCCAACTTTCAAGATTTTGGGCACACACAAACACATTTGAAGATAATCCCAGAAGATAAATACACATGTGCCCCAGGGTGTTTTTCAAGTGACCAGGTCTGGGACTCAAACTATGTTAGTCATGTGGGACCCAGCCGCTTTATCCAGCATGCCACCTGCTGGACTACAAATCCTCTTTCAAAATGGAGGGAAATGATAAAAAGGTAATTGTAGAAATACAGTCTTAAGTATGGTAACTACCATTCATTATGCATTTAGTAGATGCCAAGAATTTTTTTAAAGTTTATGTATTTCTTTAGTCCATGTGTAAAACAGAGATACACAGAGAGCTATTACCCCCAACGAGATCTGAATGCTGCAATCCACCCCAGTTTCAGTTACCCCAGATCATGGGGCCCCCAGGAGTCTGTTACTCAGGAAGGTATCTGGAGGTGTTGAACCTGGGACCTCGCATGTGACTTAGCCTTGCAAAGCGTCATATTCTACAAATGCACCAGTGTCTGGCCTCAGGGGTTTCATATTTTTTAAAGTCTTATTCTTATAAAAAACTCTACTAGGTAATGTAAGAATATCCCCCTTTTTTCAGATAAAGAAATTAAAGCCAAAAAAAGTGATTTTCTAGTCACATGGATTGTGGTTGTAATGGGTGAGGTTTAAATCCACCCCATCCAATGTGTTTCACCAAAGTTTCCTAAAAGAATTTTCAAACTTCTATCATTTTCTTTCCTTCCTACAGGTTTGCTTTTATTCTTCTTCAACAGCCACCACCAAGTTAGCTAAGGAGAATAAAAAACAGCTTACTCGGGTTATAACTTCTCAAAAGAGGGAGGATCCATATCAGGAGAGAGGGCATAAACAGTATGTTTCTGGGGCTACTTGTCTGTGAGCTCAGTCCCAGGCTGATCTCTACACAGCAACTCTTAATCATCAAAAACTAGTCATGGCAATGCTACTACAAAAGTAGGTTTCAAAAGTGGGTAGAAGTAGTATCAGGTACAGTCTTGAGCCAGCAGCTTTCTACAGTCTCTTTCTAACTCCATCCTCCTGCACTTGTAATTTTTAAGCAGCAGATAGCGTAATGGTTAGATTGTTGAACTCCCACATGGTTGTCCATGGTTTGAGTCCCAGACCCGGTAGCTTAAAATTCATGCAGGGCACATGTGCATGCCTGTCCAAAATCCAGAGAGAAGAATGGAGAAGAGATTGGCATAGCCATCCCCTCTGGGGGGGGGGGGGGGGGGGGGACGGAGTGACTTCTCACTTTCTGTCTCTCTGTCTCTTTCTGTCTCTCTGGTGAGCACACATGCCCTATAGCAGAAATCACTCTCTAAAATAAAAGAATTTTAACATGGGATAGATGTCAATAATGTGTGAACTAATTAGCTCACCAGCAGGCCAGGAAGGCTGCTCATATTTCACAAGCTAGAGTCTTAAATTATCCATGCAAATTTACATTTAAGAATCCTTTCAAACTTAACTCTCAATCTTTTTTTTTTTTTGAGAGAGAGATTTTTACTATAGGGTGCGTGTGCTCACCAGAGAGACAGAGAGAGAGAGAGACATAAAGTGAGAAATCACCACTCAGGAGGGAGGGATAGCCATGCCACAAACCCTTCTCCATTCTCCTCAAGGGATCTTGGGCATAAATGCACACGCACTCAACATGAGTTTTAGGTCGTCGGTTCGGGACTCACACCATGGTTGACTACGTGGGAGTCCAGCAACATAACCATTACACCATCTGCTAATCCCTCTCAATTTTTGTCCAAGAAATGTTGAGAAGGGTCAGCAGGTAGTGTGATAGTTAAGGTGCTGGACTTCCACATGGCCAAAAACAGTTCAAGTCCCAAACCTAAAGGCTTGCTTTCTCACTTTCTCTGCCCCTACCCTCCACCCCTCATCCTGGTGAGCACATATCCCCTACAGTAAATTAATAATAATAATAATAATAAAGATAAAAAAATAAACTTTTAAAAGAAAAAAGAAATGTTGAGAAATTGCTAGATTTTAAAAAACAAATTTTACAGCTAGAAATTATATAAAACAATAGTTTGACCCAAGCCCTTATTTCAAAGATGAAGAAATTTGAAGAACAGGTTAACCAATTCATTGTTTAAACTGTGAAGTGAGGATTAGGACCCAGCTCTCCTTACTTGTATCATAATTTAATGCTTTTCTCACATTATTAAAATTTATCCCAAGTAAGGATGCCAAAGAATGCAATATTCCTAAAGATACTCAGGGGAAAGAAATCCTTTAAATCACATACTCAATAATACCAAAGATTCGAATGCAAATTTCAATCTGTGCTTCATTTATTTATTTTTAGAGACTTTTTTGCTATAGGCCACAAGCACTCACAGTAAAGAGAGAGACAGAAAGAGAAAAATCACCCCCCAGGGGGATGGCCACGCCACAATCTCTTCTCCATTCTCCACTCAGGATTTTGGGGATGCACACTTACGTGCCTGGCCTGAGTTTTAAGTCACCAGGTTCAGAACTCCAACTGCAGTCAGCTACGTGGGAGTCCAGTGATGTAACCATCACGCTATCTGCTGGTCCCTCAACCTATGTTTTAAACAGTCTGTTTCTTTTTGCTAAGTTTATAATTTTTTTTATTTTTGTCTACTTATTTGTTTCTTATATTTCCGTTTTTACTGAATAAAATGATATTTGGTTGTGCCAGCTTACAGAAAACAACTTTGTTCTACAGAGTGCATTTAATTTTCTGTTCAATTACCTTATCAAAACAGATAGCGAGTTAGTTATCTTAAATAGATTTTTTCCCCTTTTCCCTTTCCAACTCTGCTTTTTTGTTCATGTACAGTCCCGGTGTGATTTTGAAGATAATCACAGGCATTCCAAATTCTATTGCTTTGCAGACCAACCAAGTTTTACATTACCTCTAATATGGATAAAAGTGCTTTGCAAATACTAATTTATAACAATGCCCGCAAGCCTCAGGCAAACTCATTTGCTCATGGAATTAATCAGCAGATATCAGACAAACTACCATTTCTGAAAAGCTACGCTCTCGCTCAAATAAAGGAAGCTTTATTCAATATTGTGAATGGGCCTTTATATACCAAAAATTGGAGAAAATGCTAGTAATTTGGCATTAGAGGAAACAGAAGGCTTTAAACCAAGATTTAGGGTGGTGAAACCAACAACTTCAGTGTGCCATTCAATCTGAGGCCATGTCCCATAATACATTCCTAGAGCTGCAGCCTTGCTTGTGAGTCCTGGAGGGTCCTGAATGGTGACAATTTTTATGACTCGAGGGGCTGTACTGTGTACTGTGCCTAGCACAGTGGGAGCAACAATACATGTTGAACAATAAAGAATCATTTACCGAATAAATATTATTCCTGAATCATCATATACAGTTTAAAAACATTAAGCAAAGATCAAATTGAGCAGGGGAGATTGCATTTACCAGATCCTTCCTTCTCCTCCACTTCCACTCCTCCAACATCCCTAACACACACATGCACACATACATTCTCTCTCTCTCTTTCTCTCTCTCTCACACACAGTAGCTTCAAAGTCATTTTTGTAAGTGATGAAATTTCACATTATCCCAGATTGCTTTTATAACTTCCAGAGAGTATGTGTGCTAACCAGAGAGAGACTGAGAGACAGAGAGGGAGAAAGTACCCCCTTTCCCACTGGGGTGTGGTTAAGCTGCAATCTCTTCTCCATTTTCCATCTTTCCAGGATTTGGGGCATGCAGGGGCACCTGGTGTGCCCTAGAAGCACACAATCCACTGGGGCCAGGATTGACAGCAGTTAGTAACGTGGGATCCAGCTCCCTTTACTTCCAGGCTTGGAGGCCAGGCCCTCCAGATTGTGCTCACTCGAAATATTACATAAATCTTGGCTGCTACAAACTAGGACTTATGAACACAAATTTTAAAATAAACAAACAAACAAACAAAAACATGGAGACAGTAATATTATACAACCTATTTGAAGGGAGTGATTGTAATGACCTACCATAAAGAAAGTAAATAGAGTCAGATTTAAATTTTTCATCCCCACTCTGCAAGAACTATAAATGGAATCCCAATGGAGGGGAAAGACTACTGTGTTTTGGGTCTAATCTGACATGAACTGAGTCACTTAACCTTTAGGTACTCAACTTTTTAATCACTTAAAAGTGAACCTTAAGTTAAAGTATCTGATGCTCTTATTATGCTGAGCTCCTCTGCCTATTTATTTATTTATTTACTTACTTACTTATTTATTTTTTATGATCCCTTTACACTCTATAGGGCTCAGACTATCCCTGGAGTAGGGAGTAGGAGAATAGATAAAGACTAGACCAGAGTAGTGCCATCTCCCAGACCACAACGAACCAGAGATGCTATTTAACCTGTTCAATCTTGGTAAGACCCCGTATCCACTCAGATCCAACTACAGTTACGTCAGCCGGCTTAGCTCTTGCTAACTTCAGCAGCTAATGGGTTAATTCTGCAGTAGTCATTACAATCTTGAAGTCCTTCAGGAGGCCAGGGTATCGTTCCACAGGGACTGTGGACAGAGCACTAGGATAAAGTGAGCTTACCATCCTTGGACTAGAAGTGCCCTGAGAAGCCACCTGAGTCACCCACCACTGTGTTCCACCAAACTCTACAGAGGGGACGGGAAGTCTGTGAGCTCCTTAGTCAACATGTCCAACTGGTGCCCTCAGAGGAAATCATTTCTCAGGCTAACCACCCTGCAAAGTCAGGTCTTGACTGCATTTCATAAAGATAATAATAAACGTGGCACTAACAGCGAAGTGAGGACTTGGGCCATGCACTATGCAGAATAATTCACACATATTACTTCAAGTATCCTCAGAACAATCTTAGGAGATAGATATTATTATCGTTGTTCCCATTTTACAGAAGCAGAAACAGAGGAAAGGAGACCGACATTCCAAATGGCGCACAGCAGAGGAGACAGGAGTGGATCTTAAGTGAGGGCCCATTTACACAAGGGCCCATTTCTACTCTAACTATAATTCTGTTTTCTAGAATTTAGTGGAAATCCTGCACAACCATGGTCTGTCTGGCTGGACTCAGCCCCAGTATGTGGGTGGCAATTTCCCTCTACCCACTGACCTGGGGGGTGGGGGGTGGGGGGTGGGGGGTGGGGGGTGGGAGGCCTCCTCCTTCCCCAGCTGTAAGGACTCCCTTCCTTTCCTCCTTTCCCAGCTGTTAGGATTCCCTCCCTTCCCCTGCCCTGGCCCCCATTGTTTTCCCATCTTTTGCACTCTGCTCCGAGATGTCAGAGAGCGATTCCAGTGAAACGAAAA
The DNA here is from genome assembly GCA_026018925.1 of Tupaia tana. Taxonomy (NCBI): domain Eukaryota; kingdom Metazoa; phylum Chordata; class Mammalia; order Scandentia; family Tupaiidae; genus Tupaia; species Tupaia tana. The sequence continues at coordinate 41,215,649 of JAKSZU010000008.1, forward strand.
GCGAGAGCGTTTTTAAGGTGAGACCAGCTGGACGGAAAGAGCTGGAGGATGTCTTGGGGTAGGCGGGTCAGTGTGATTAGAGCACCTGTGTTTGCCACCTGATGCTTAAAAGCTCTGGCTCTTTATTGAGGGTTGCACTTTGAAGGGAGGGCTCCCAGGTCTTTCGAAAGACGTTCCTGTGCTGTAATAGATTTGCATCTCCAAGAGGCAGTGCCCTTCAGGAAGGTTAGGGGCCTACCACGGGAAGAACCTGCTAAGTTTAGTGGAGCCTAAGGCCCCTTAAGGCTTCTTGGTGGGTGGTTTATCTTCCTCAACCCAGCCCAGGCCACCCCTTCCTGCGCGCCTCACGTGGCGCTTTACCTGGCTAGGACCCGAGGGTCGAACTTGGCTCGGTAATAGGCCACCTGCATCCGCCGAGCCGCCTGGGCCGCCACCTCGGGCCTGGGCCCCGCGCCTGCAGCGTTGAGGTGACTTTGCCGCTCTGGCTTGACCTCGGCCAGCGCGGGCGGCTCCGGGACCACCTTCCTGCTGGCGCCGCAGCCCATCCCGCAGCCCGCGTCGCGTAGCGCTCCGGGTAGGGGGACAGTCGGGGTCCGAGTGGGCTCCGCGTGCGGCTGCCCATTTATTCTCAGAGCAGGTGGGAAGGGGCTGGACAGAGCGGCCCGCCCTTCGCGCAGATCCGAAAGATACCCCACTGCGCGGCCTGGGCTAGGAACCCGCCCCCGAACCTGCGCCCACCGCCTTGACCGTAAGTGACAGTGACGGCTCTTCCCTGGGTGCTCCCAGGCAGGGTCCAAGCCTGGCCCAGCGGGAGGCACAGCCTGCTTGGGGCTCAAGCTCTGGACCTCACTTTTCTGTCTCTCGATTGAGGAAGTGAACATAAAAACTTACATGATCTGGTGAAGGATAAGGCGTTTCTAAGACTTTAGGTCTCATAACCAGATAACACAAACATTATGATTTTTTAGTTCTAAGAGCTTGTAGTATCTAAGGTATAACACATTATCGATCTCTGGTATTAATTAGGCAGCGGATACTGGCCTGCGTCCTGCACTTCTCTAAGTTTCTTAGGGCTGGAAGACACCTGTCCCTCACCGCTGGGTATTCATCAGTCATCGAGAGAGAAAAACAGGGGCAACAGCAGATTTCTAAATTTAGCCCGATATCCTTGTCAGATAGGCTAAACAACTGATATTTTTTAAATTATATATAAATACAAAGTACAATCTTATATTTGTACATGTTTCATCCTTGTATTCGTGTATATCTATACATGTATGTATATAAGTGTGTGTGTGTATATATATATATAGTATAGATATATATTATAGATATATATTTATCATTTTGATCAATATTTTATATATTTATTATATTACCATATTGATTTGATGTCATCAATATTGATTTTATCCAATAATTCAATGAATTATATTAATATATTTGGTGTATTATATTCATGTTCCTGTGTGGGAAGTGAAAGTCAAACAAGTCAGCGTCACAAGCCTAGCAAGTGGTAGAACCCACATGGGAGGACACGTCTCCCAATTTCCTTTGCACCTTCAATTCTGGCATTCCTTTCTAATTTCATTTAATGTGTAGTTTGGTTTAACAGAGAATGTCTGTGATGGGTAAACTAGTCACAGGTACTCCCAGAACTATACTTTGAAGAAAATTTGGGAATATAGGTTGGGTATAGCTGAGAGAAATCCAAAAGGAATGTAACTATCAAATAAAGCGTCTCTTTTATTTTGGTAAAGAATTCTGAAAATTTGGGCCAGCAGGTGGTATGGTGGTTAAGGTGCTGGATCCCACGTGGCCTACTCCGCAGTTCGAGTTCTGGACCCAGTGTCAGGTGAAAAGCATGTCAGGTGTGTCCTGAGAGGAGAACAGAGGACAAAGGATTGTGACGTGGCCATCCCCCCATGGCTGTGACTTCTCACTTTCCCCTCTCTCTCTGTCTCTGTGTCTCTCTATTGAGCACTTGTACCCTATTGCAAAAATCTAAAAAAAAAAAAAAAAAAAAAAAATCCAACACAAAAAAGAATTCTGAGAGTTCTCCAACTGCTAGGAAACAAGAGAAGGTTGATTTTAGGCAGGTGAACAACTCCTTATTTTATATGTCAAGCTTTTGGCTAATTTGCCAAATAGGCCACACTAACAGAATGGAAAAAGAGAACAGATAGAGAAGCCTGAAATTAAGGTGGCACTCAGAGAACAGTATCCATTCCTCAGACAGCCTGGATGTAAGGGTGTTTGGATGAGTGTCCCCCACTGTGAATTCTAGACGTGGACACCAGTGAAAGCATTGGCTAGTTCCACCAGGCAGGCAGTCTCTCTGACTCTCTGGTTTCTCCCAGCTGCTTTATCATGGGCTACACAAAAGCTGTTCTAGCCACAGCTGGCCAAATGGCAAGGATAACTTTTTCAAGAATCTCCTCCTATGCTTGATTCATGTTCTTTGAAAATTGGCTAATACAGTCACTGATTTTAAAACCCTTTTAAGGGGCCGTCAGGTGGTGTGGTGGCTAAGGGCGCTGGACTCCCTCATGGTCAACCACAGTTTAAGTCCCAAGCCTGGTGATTTACTTTCTCACTTTTTCTCTCTCTCATTCTGTCCCTCTCTGTTCAAAAATTTAAATAAATAAATAAAAGTAAATAAAAAAAACAATTCTTAAAAAAAATTTAAAAACCTTTTAAAAGTGAACATTAGGGCCAGTGTCATAGCCTAGAAGTATGGGACCCAGATCCCACATGGCCCACCACGGTTGGAGTCCAGGACCCAGCAGCTTGAAAAACATACCAGACATCTTTATGATGTGCATGCCCATAATCCTGACAGGATGGAGACATGGGGAAGGAATTGTAGCATGACCAAATGAGGGACGTTTTTTCCTCTCTCTGCCTCTCTCTCTCTGGTGAGTACACACAACTTCTGCCAATTAAAAGGAAACAAATGAAACATTAATAGACCACAGATTTTGGAAAGTAGCAACTGTTTACTGGGAGTGTTGATAACATAAATTCTATGCCTGGAGACAAATTTAGCTATCCATTTGCAACTTACCTTCAAGAACTTTTGCTTTGAAATGTTAAAATGATTGTAAGTATATTGTTTTCATCTACCTAAGCCCTGAAAAAAAATTCTAAAGTATTATGTAGAATAATATCCTAAGACGTGGAGTTTCCTGTGTGTATGTCTCTCTGTTGTGCATATAACTGCTTCATTATAAGATCATTTAGGCATTGTATGGGACCAGATGCTCTTCACACATTAATTAACTATTTATACTTACTTACATTATACACTATAACCTAATTAAAGTAATAAAATTGTTAAAATGAGCTTTAGTTTTAAAGCCAGTTTTATATGAACTTTTATTTTTACATGAATATATTTAGTGCTTACAAGTAGCTTCCTGTAACACACCAGCTGAATAAATGAAAATAACATTTAGCACTTTGTTCTCTGAGCTGCACTGCAGCAGAGTTTTATGAAGAATAATTAATAGATTGAACCTCCAACTTCTAAACAAAAAGTCTCACCTCAGCTGCCATTCATTTACCCCAAAATCTTACTAAACAGTTCTAACCATAGGAAGTGATTGGAATAATATATTATATTACAATCACTCAGTGTCAGGTTCCAACTTAGACCCAGTTTTAAAAAAACAGAAGGGCATATAGACCTAAATTTAGAATGTGTTGGGCAATAGAGATTTGGAACCCACAGAAACATCCTAGAATAAATCCCTGGCTTATATTTCATAAATTGATTTGATTAAGTGATTTCATTTGTGAAAAGATTGAAAGCATTTAAGCAATTATACCAAGTCAAAACATATTAAAGACTTAAACCATTATTTAGGGAAAACACATTTCTCTTACTCGAACAATATTGGTGGAAAACATAAAAATGCGTGTACATTTTATATTCGATTCTATTGTCATACTTCAGTACACTTCTGTAAAATAAAAAGAGGAAAGCAAGCCATTAGGGGTATCCCAAGGAGTAATATACTGGGAAGCCTCCAATACTATACTCTCCTATATCTTTTTTTTTAAAAAAAAGAATTATTTATTTATTTAATTCCATTTGTTATTATAATAATTTTTTAATTAGACCAGAGAGAGAGAGAGAGAGAGAGAGAGACAGTGAGAGAGAGAAAGGGAAAGCAAGAAAACAAGCCGCCAAGTCCGAGACTCGAACTATAAGGGGCCATGTAGGAATCCAGTGCCCTCAACCTCCACGCCACCTGCTGTTCCCTACTCTCCTATATCTTAAAACGAAGAAGATATATAATCAAAAGACATTTTCAGCAGGTAACGTGAAGAATTCACTTCAATTTAGAATACGTTCCTCTTGAAGTAGCCACAATTCTGTCATTTTTCACATTTTAGTTCTCTTTAGAGTCTCCTACTGGGATTAATTTTCTCTAAAGTGATCTGCCTTCAACATCAGTTTGAAGGAGCTCATCTTATTGACTTCCTTTTCCCCAAGGTGTAGGATTTGTGTTTGTAATGACAACTAGCATGGGGCTCTTTTAAGCTGATTTCACATACAGCATGGGGCATGGAACAAACAGAGCAAAGCTACTCTCAAAGCGTTCTTCCCATAAACAAACAGCCGGGAGCTTCCAAATAGGATGTCTTTGTGTGAAACTCAGGGATGGGAGGAACTTTTCTGCTACCCTTGCTAAGTGATTTCACACCTTGCAGAAACGGGACTATAATAATTCAGACACATCAGTGCTGATTTTGTCTGACTAAATATTTGTCCTTCACTACACTGGGGAATCATTCATGTTAACTTGCATATCTTTACATTTAGCACTAAGGAGATCATTTAGTTTTCGCAGAATTTCAATTTTAACAAGTTATTTGTCTTGTAACTACAAAAAAGGAAGATAAATATTAGTATGTTGTAATAAGTTGTAGGTAAAATCTCTGCTGTCAAATAAAAAAGACAAATTTCCCTTTTTTGCACTGGTGACTCAGAGGAACCCTCCAGCAGTAAATGAAGTTTCCCTGATATAGTGTATAAATTTAAAAAGATTAAGTGAGAGAGAATTTTACTATATTTTAGCTGATCCACTTAAAGGATTTCTGCTTTTTCAAGTTGGTAGTTCACATACGAAACTTTTAAAAATGATAGAAATATTGTAGTCCCTGCATCCACCATGGATTCCATTACCAGAAGACAAAAATGGTCAGTTATTTTTATTAATATAAAATACAAGGAGTCTTCAAAAAGTCTATGGGTATAAATAGAATTGAACTATGAATGGAGTTCCCTTTATTGGTTGTTTTGTACCAGAATAAACACATACTTTAATTCTATTTTTCCACTTATTTTTGGAAGTCCTTTGTATTTTGGGGAGTGGAAGACGAGACCACATTCACGTAACTTTTATTATAAGATACTGTTATAACTGTTTATTTTAGTATTCATTGCCGTTGCTAGTTTCTAACTAATTAGTGCCTAATTTATAAGTTAAGCTTTGGCACAGGTATGTGTGAATAGGATAAAACAGTATCTGTAGGGTTCTATACTACCTGTGGCTTCAGCAGGTATTGGAAGTATGCCCTGTGAATAAAGGGGGACCACTGTATGTTTGTTACAAGGAAAAAAAAATCATAATATGTTAATAGGTATGTGGAGAGGAAGGCCTTTATAGAAGGATCTCATTTTCAAAAAATACTAATGAGGGACCAGCAGTTAGCTGGTAATGGCTAGTAATGGCTATGTCGCTGGACTCCCAGGTAGTCGACCATGGTTCGCGTCCCGGACCCAGTGGCTTAAAACTCACGCAGGGCGCCTGTGCGTATGTGCCCAAGATCCCGGGAGGAGAACAGAGGAGAAGGGATTGCAGCGGGACCATCCCCCCTGGGGGATGATTTCTTGCTTTCTGTCTCTATGTCTCTCTTTGTCTGTCTGGCGAACGCACGCGCCCTAGAGCAAAAAACCTCTCCAAAAAAAAAAAAAAAAAATTACTAATGAAACAAATTCCTACGATGAGTAATGGAGGTCTTCAGCTGACAGACTGCAAAGAACAGAGGACCTTGCAGGCAACTCTGTGAGTGGGCTTGGGAACAGATTTCTACCCCAGGAGAATCTTGAGATGACTGTACCTCAGGGCTACAGCTGACAGCAACCTCCTGAGAATTTACCTTAAAGTAGGCTTTCAGTGTTCACATCTGAGAACCCCACTTGCCAGTTCTATGAACTTAGGGAAGATCCTTAACCTATCAGCCTAGTTTTCTCTCTATAAAACTGAAATAATCGTAATGCAAATGTCATAGAGTTGCTGTGAATAACTTAATTCAGGTGAAATACTTAAAACGGTACCTAAAGTGTTATAAACGCTCAATAAATACTATTTTATCCAAAAGAATTACTTTAAAGGGTTGCATTAGTTATCTACTGCTGCATAATACACTTTCTCCAAATGTAGAAGTTTTAAGACAACACACCTACGGGCCAGCAGGTGGCATGGTAGCTTCCAACAGCATTAGACACCCACATGGCCGACCACGGTTCAAATCCCAGATCTGACAACTTGAAACTCATGCAGGGCACATGTGCGTGCATGACCAAAATTCTGAGGGGAGAATGGTGGAGAAGGGACTGTGGCATGACCATCCTCCCTTGGGGGTGATTTCTCACTTTCTCTCTCTGTCTCTCTGTGTCTCAGGCAAGCACACACACCCTATAGCAAAAATTTCTCTCTAAAAAAAGTAAATAAATTTTTAAACTAAATAAATAAAACAATAGGCATTCATTTTTGCACATTTTCTTAAAGATGAAGGATCTAAGAGGGTGGATCTGGCTCAGGGAGTCAGGAGGGAGCTGCAGCTGAGCTGTCTGATGAGACTGCATTCAACGCAAGGCTCTCCTGAAACTGAAGCCCTTCAAGTGTGTGCACATGGCTATCAGAGGCCTCAGCTCCCTACTGGCAGTTGGCAGAAGGTCTCCAGTCCTAGGAGACCGTGTGGGCTTCTCCACAACCCACCTGCATGTCTTCACAGCATGGCACCTGGCTTTCCCCACAGCTAGTAAGAAGCTAGAGCATGTATGAGCATATAAGCAGGAGAGTACCCAAATCTTACCTAATCTTGCTTAATCTCATCTCAGAAGTGGAATATCATGGGACCAGCAGGTGGCATGATGGTTAAGGGCACTGGACCCCCACATGACTGACCGCACTGTTCAAGTCCAGGACCTAGTGACTTACTTTCTCACTTTCTATTACTCTCACTCTGTCCCTCTCTGGTCAAATTGAAATAAGTAAATTAAAAAATAAATAAAGTTAAATAAAATAATTCTTTTTTAAAAAAAAGCGGCATACCACCATGCTGGTCATCTGATGGCCACACAGAGCAACTCCAGTACAACATGAGGAGGAAATACACAAGGCATGACTACCTGGAGGGAGAGCTTTGGCAGGGCCATCTTGGGGACTGGCTTCTACAGGAATAGAATGAGGATGGGAAAGTGAAATTTCATTGTAAAGAGGAATTTTGAAAGTCAAAGATGGACCTAGAGATTGGACACTGCACTTAGGAGGTTGCAGGCTCTTTGCTACCACAGCCATTAACACTTGGCAGCACCTGACCTGGCTGAGAAGATACTCAAGCATGAAGGTGGTCTGAACATTCAGATCTTTTCTGAGCCTGGGTTCCATGGCCTTTTCCTGCATGAGGCCAACTCTAATCATAACTAGATAGTAAGGATCTTGAGGATGTGGACTTTTGTGTCCAGCCAAGCATTGAAAACAAAACGGGATCTCTATAAATGTGTATTGATTCACTCTGTACCCCATGTACCATTACTATTATCTGACTGAATTAATAAAAATTTATATGTGGGGACCAACAGTTGGAGTAATGGCTATGTCGCTGGACTCCCATATAGTTGACTGTGGTTCGAGTCCCAGACCCGGTGGCTTAAACTCACTCTGGGCGCATGTGCATGTGTGCCCAGGATCCCAAGAGGAGAATGGAGAAGTGATTGTGACATGGCCATTCCCCCTGGGGGGTGATTTCTCGCTTTCTGTCTCTCTGTCCCTCACTGTCTTTCTGATGAGCACACATGCCCTATAGCAAAAATCTCTCAAAAAAAATTTTATATGTGATGTCTATGTTGATATTTTTTAAGGTATATTTATATCTTTGTGTCCAAATTCTTCGGTTTTGCCAAGAGAAGTTTTTTATATTCACTTCCGTTGCATTTCTTTAGGGACGTCCCTTCATTTTATAAACTTTAAAAGAAGCCCCAGATATGGGCCTGCCTAGGTGGACTGGTCTGGGGCACCATACTATACTTCATTGTTGGAAGGCACGTGAGCAACCACAGGTTCAGACCCTGGGTTTGGTCAGCTCAAATCCCAGCAGGTATATGCACACATGCACGTCTGAGATCCGGGTGAGCTAGAGAAACGGGCTCATGGTGTGACTAGACTCAGCCAAGGCTGTCTCTCTCTCTCTAGTACAAATATGTTTTCTATCATGAATAAAATAAATATAACTTAAATAAAAAGAATGACAATAAATATAAACCCTTGTGATTTCAACTAAAAATGCCTTGCAAGAACAATGGGTAGTTACAAGGAGATAAATAAAGATGAAAAGAGGATCAAATTATTCAAAATATTTAAGAGGAGAGTGGAAACATGGTAAAAATAAATACCAGGGATACCTTAGCACAGTTGGACCTCTTTGGTTTTGTTTTCAGTTTGCTATAGGGTGTGTGCACTCACCAGAGGGAGAAAAAGAGAGAAAAATGAGGAACACACCACCACACACCCCCAGGAAAGATGACCACATCACAATCCCTTCTCCTCATTTTCCTCACAGGATTTTGGGCACGCATGCCCATGTACCTGCTGGTACGTCAAGCTGCCAGTCCAGGACTCAAACCGTGCAGTTGGCCATGTGAGATCCATTCAACTTAACCACCATGCCACTGCTGGCCCCAGTTGGACATTTTTAACTTTCTATCACTATAGTCTAGATTCCATCTTCATAATCTTGTTTTATGAAAAAAAATTCATTTCGGGACCAGCAGTTAGCGTAATGGCTATGTCGCTGGACTCCCACGTAGTCGACCGTGGTTCGAGTCCCGGACCCGGCGGCTTAAACTCACGCCGGGCGCGTGTGCGTGCGTGCCCAAGATCCTGAGAGGAGAATGGAGGAGAAGGGATTGCGGCGTGGCCATCCCCCCTGGGGGGTGATTTCCTGCTTTCTATCTCTCTGTCTCTTTCTGTCTGTCTGGCGAGCGCACGCGCCCTATAGCAAAAACCTCTCCAAAAAAAAAAAAAAAAATTCATTTCCATTTCTTTACTTCAAATTCACTAATGTAACCTCCAGTCAAAATAAAATTCTGAGGAAATAGCCACAGATATTTTTATTCTAAGTCCTCCAAAAAGCAGGTCCCTAGATAGGACTAGATGTGCTTGAGGAGGTCTTATGATTGCAGTTCCACGACATTTCCCACATGGGTCCAGTTGTGTTACCACGGTACTATCACCTGGCCCCTCGTTTTTATGCAGGATGTTTTTGGGGGCTGTCCTTGAGACTGAGCCTGCAGAAAGAATTAGAAGCAAATAAGGGAGAACATGAACTCTGATGCTGATTCCAAGAAGGTCTCAGCCCACCACACGGTGAAATAAAATATTCAATAGTGAATAAACTATCACTTATGGAATGCCAGTCAGTCATTGAAAAGAATCTTTTAGATGCATAATTTTCTGTCATGGGAAGTCAAAAATAATTTTAGGTAGGGGTAAAAACTGGAAAAAAAATGCTAAATTGTGCTATAAACACCTATCTTAAGTAAATAACACATAAATATAGAAAACAATGATCCACACACACGTGGCATGTTTTCAAGCTGCCAGGTCCAGGACTCGAATAGCACAGTGGGCCATGCGGGATGTGAGATTCAGCCACCTGCTGACTCAGAACTAGTAAATGTTTTTGAACCCTGGATTTTATTTGACTCCTGTGTGAGCTACTTACCTGGCAGGTGATTATATACTCAACGTTTTAAAAGGCACAGAGACATAGGGACAGATCAATAATGCAATTTAAACCTTAGAGCTTATTTCTCCCAGAAACCTACAACTTCATTAAAGCACGCAGCATGCTTCAATGTGGAAATCAAAGTAAATAAGCAAAGAAGCAATGTCTTAAACAAAACAAGACAACATAGCATTTCTGAAATAACGCTTCATATAATGGCAGAATACAATATGAATTTAAACACTCTCTTGTTATTCCCAAAGCCAGTGACATCTGTCAAATTTGGGCACCAGAGGAGATGAAAACAGGGTGAAGAGAATTTGGTATTAAAAGCTTTCACAGTTGACTTCAGCTTGACCATGAGCTTCTCCTGGGCAATGGGGTTGTGTCCTACATTCTGAGATTAATGCGACCTCCAATCTCATCCACAGCAGGTTTCTTCAAATTGCTGCAGACAGAAAATTGTCACTAACAGTTGGCGAGAAATGTGTTGGTAAGGTGCAACTGATAACATTCTGGGAAGAGAATGCTATCTCCCTGTAAGAAGGACGTACGTAGGAGTTATAGATATGTACCAAGTATTGTGTAGAGATGGTGGAAACGCATAGGAACCACAAGTCGAACAAAAACAAGGTTCTTTTCTCTGTTAACTTTGGAAAGCTTTGCTTGTATGAAGCATTGCAGCCAGGAAATCCAGGCTATGTTTCAGTAAATAGTCAACAAATGTTGATTTAAGTGAAACATCAGTTTTGAAGGGTTGTTATGAAAACGATGCAAATATCTTCAAGTAAAAATGGATCTGATTTTTATTTACTAAAATGATCGTTTTAAAAAAAATGTGTTCAGATATTCAAATGTTGCTTTATGTCTTTGTGTATATCTTGAGCACCCCTAATCCAAAATCCAAAATTTTGGAGCACAGATATGACACCACAGAAATCCCACATTTGATGTCATGTGATGAGTTGTTGGCAAAATGTTGCAGTACAAGCCAGGCATGGTGGCACGTGTCTGTAATCCCAGCTATTCAGGAGGGTGAGGCAAAGGGATTATGCGAGTTCAAGGCCAGTCTGGGAAACATAGCAAGATGCAGTTTTTAAAAAAATGAATTAACTGGAGAAGATTCCACATGGATACTGGGAACTAGATATTTCAGGGCACAGGCGAAATGAAGATTTTCTACTCATAATTCAGCCTCCAGCAAGCAAAGCTAGTGTGGCAGGAGAGTTGAGCCTCTGAGAAGATTCCACATGGATACTGGGAACTAGATATTTCAGGGCACAGGCGAAATGAAGATTTTCTACTCATAATTCAGCCTCCAGCAAGCAAAGCTAGTGTGCGATCACTACAGAACTGCAATCCGATTCTAGAACACCTCTGTCTGCTTGCTCCTGAACATTGAGGCTTAACTTCAAGAATTTGAAAGAAACACGCCATTCATCAGATGACAAGAAATCACCGTCGGATCACGAGAAATATGGGAAAACGAGAAAATACCTCTCCTCCAATGGAAAAGAGTAACTCTCCTTCATCCACAAACAGTTCGGTGAAAGTCATGGAAATGTCTGATAAGGAATTTAGAGCATTCGTAATGTCGAAGCTAACAGAGATGGAAGAAAAGAGAGATAATGAACTGCTAAAGAGAAAGGAGAAAGAAGTTGCCGAGTTCCAGGAGATGAGGAAATTCTTGCAAGATCTAAAAGAGGAATTACACACTTTACAAAAGACTCAAACGGAACTGCTAGAGATCAAGTCTATAATACAAGAAGTCAAAATCTCCCTTGAAAGTATTAAAAGCAGACTAGATCATTCAGAAAATAGAATCTCAGATGTAGAAGAGAAAATGGCTGGCTTAGAAAAGTCCACCACGAAGACTGAGAAAATGGCTCAAAAATTTGAGAATGATATGCGAGAAGTACTGGATACCATCAAACGTCCAAATATCCGGATAATTGGCATTCCAGAAGGTGAAGAGACCCATAAGGGCATTGATAATCTATTCCATGAAATCCTGCAAGAAAACTTTCCAAACCTAGAGAGGCATTCGAAGATCCAGTCCCAGGAAATACAAAGGACCCCAAATAGAATCAACCCAAGGAGATCTTCTCCAAGACACATTATAGCCAGGTTGACCAAAACCGCAGACAAAGACAAGATACTAAGATTGGCAAGAGAGAAACATCAAGTTACCTACAAAGGACATCCCATCAGGCTAACAGCAGATCTCTCATCGGAAACAATGCGAGCGAGGAGAGAATGGGAAAATATATTCAAAGTGTTACGAGAGAAACAGTTTCAGCCAAGAATACTGTACCCGGCAAGATTATCTTTCAGGTGGGAAGAAAAGACAAGAACATTCTCAGATAAACAAAACCTGAAAGAATTTACCAGCACCAGACCAGATCTCCAAGAAGTTCTCAAGGGTGTGCTGTATCAAGAAAATTAAACACAGACACACGGAAATAAGAGTCCAAAAACTATGAAAGTGGCCAACTTAATCAGAGGGACAAGTCTGAATTTGAATATTATATCCCAGAATTTAATCAGGAAAATTGAACCAGAACAGAAGATAAAAGTACATGAGACTGATAGGTTCATGCACCTTCCATTTGAACAGAATCCTAACTTGTTTCCTGGCTTTAAGCAAAGTTCCTTGGCATTTCTTTGAGTTAAGTTAAAACTGGTTTTCTTAGTAGTAATGAGTGAACTCACCATTGAAAGTAGTTAGATTATGTAGGAAATTGTGTGATCAATGCAACGTGGGTGGGAAGGGAATGAAGGACAATTGTAGACACCGGAGGTGGTGTGAGAGGAGGGTGGGAAGGGACAGAGGGTCAGAAAGAGGGGTGAAAGTAATTCTAGGAACTAGTAATGGAAAATTTTTTGTAATGTGCATGATTGTATCACTATGCAGTGTGTACTGGATGGGAGATTGCATTTTGTATGCTGTGATGAAGCTTAGGGAAGGAATGTAAATTGAGTTACAAAAAAAAAGTTTCAGAAAAAAAAATATATATATATTCAATGACTGCAGTAGGATATGTAGCCACAGCTAGGTGCTACTTTATAGGATGCGTAAAGTAAGACTTGTGTTCATGGAAATGTGGGTATCACCTGTGTTTGCTATGAGGGTATTTGGATTGATTAGGGTCTTTGGCGTTACAATAAAATGTGAGGAGAAAACAGTATAGAAAGCAAACATAGATACCAGAGACTGTGGGAGGAGAGTGGGAGATGGCAGAGGGTAAGAGAGAATCTAGGATGGGGGGAAAACAGCAAAACATACAGAAGACAAGAAATGGAAGATCATTTGCTGACAATAACATGCTTGTTGATGTGCTTGATTGAGACAATATATAGTGTAATTTGGATGGAAAAATCTCATTTTGTATGCTGTAATGATGTTCAGAGAATGAATGCAAATAAATAAATAAATAAATAAATAAATAAAATAATTAATATACTTAAAAAAAATCACAAGGGACACGTGCATATGAAAAAAAAATGAATTAACTAATTAATTAAATAAAAAGAAAAAAGCTAAAAAAAAAAATCCCAGTACACACAAAAATTGTTGTGATACAAAACTATTGTGTAAAACTACCTACAGGCAATTTTTACAAGGTGTATATGAAACATAAATGAATTTTGCATTTAGACTTGAGTCCTACCCCCAAGGTATATTCTTGTATATGTATGTACAAATATTCAAAGATCTATAAACATCCCAAATCCAAAGCACTTCTGGTCCCAAACATTTAAGATAAGGGACATTCAAACTGTAATTGCATTAGATACCTGATATCTTTGGCAGCATGAGAATTGTGCCATGCAAACTTCCCGTTGGGGAGAGCACAGTTGATCAGGTACACCTGCCCTTGAGCTGTGAGGTCCATCCTAGAGTTTGCATGGAGTCCGTGCTATCCAGAAGCGGCTCCTCACCAGAAGGCTGAAGGTGGTGGAAATACTACAGCAGACTCTTTGTGAGAGACAGCGGTCTCTTTTTTTTTTTTTTTTTTTTTTTTTGAGAGGTTTTTGCTATAGGGTGCGTGAGCTCACCAGACAGACAGAGAGAGACATAGAGACAGAAAGCGAGAAATCACCCCCCAGGGGGGATGGTCACGCCGCAATCTCTTCTCCTCCATTCTCCTCTCGGGATCTTGGGCATGCACGCACACATGCCTGGCGTGAGTTTTAAACCACCGGGTCCGGGACGCGAACTGCGGTTGACTACGTGGGAGTCCAGCGACATAGTCATTAAGCTAACTGCTGGTTCCCGAGGCCTCCTTTCTCAGTTGACTTTGGTTCAAGGACTCCTCAGTGTCTCTTTGTGTGGCACTCCAGTACAAGCCATGCTTCTAACCAAGGCCGGCTGAGATGGGGATGTATTGAGGCAAAGAGCTATTGGGAGTGCTTCTCCTCTCATGGAGAAAATAAGTAAACTTTATAAATAAATAAACAAATAAACAAAAAGTTCTGCTTCCCAGAGAAATCAACCTTTAAAACCAACTTTTTAATCTTATGAAGAATTCAATAAAAACTGTTAGAGTTTATATCAATTTAAGTATTAGAAAGGTTAAAATTGTTCTTGACAACTTTTGACCATTTGTACTTCTGTTTATGAATTGTCTGTCCTTCATTTTTCTTTTGGGTTGAACTCTCCTCTCCTATCAATAGAATTGTCTGTCCTCTGTCATTTCTTTGTCTTTTATTAATAAATCAGAGATAACTTCTCATGTGACATATTCAGGACTACCCAAACTCTTAGCATGATCCAGTCTGTAAGAATCAAAACGAACTTTGTCAGTCCACTTTTTCAGTTCTGTTTATGATAGTTTTGAAAACATAGATATTTTAAATATTTATGTAGAAATATTTTCATTTTCTGTTTTATTGTTTCTGCCTTTTTCATAGTAGTCAGAAAGGCCTATGTTGGATACTTTCTGATGCTGAAATGCCTTGTGTAGGACTGGCCCTGTAGCACAGTATTAAGTACCATGCAGGAAGCTGGATCCCCATGGCCAACTGTGGTTCAAATCCTGCTCCAGCAGCTTGAAAAACACGCCATGTGTACATGTGCTCAAGATTCTGATGGGATGGAAGAATGGAGGAAAGGGGATTGTGATCTGACCAGGCCCCAAAGAGGGACGCTTTTTCTCTGGTACACACATGTACCCTCTGGCATATAAAATAAAAAAAGAAACAAAAATGCATTTCTCATTTTCTACTCACCAATCAGATGTAAAATCACCAAAGCAAATTCTATCTCGGGGTTCAAAAATCACAAGAACAGCTTTCATTGCTTTAGAAGAAATGCAGGGTGGGAAGGTGACAAATTCATTCTCCTGAAGTAAATCTTACTCAAATCTTTATAGCCTTCTATCTTTTCTGGCTTTGTAATTCAGTGATGTTTTCATTGACCCTAGTGACCACTCTGGACCTGCAGTATGAGACGAGGTTCCTCCATTGTGCGCTATTTAGTGGCCTGCCATCTAGTGGTAGAAATTAAGAAGTTCAGATCTTCTCCCAGAAGAACCACCTCAGCTTTAAAGCCAGTTGAATAATAAACTCATATTTGCATAAAATTATGTATTATATTTAAATCAGTGTTAAAATTGTGCAATTACCCTGGTGGTTAGGGCACTGGAATCCCACATGGTAGACCATGGTTCAAGTCCTGGAACCCGAGGCTTGAAAATCACACCATGTGAGTGTGCATGCATACCCAAAATCCTTAGAGGAGAATAAAGGAGAAGAGATTGTAGCATGGCCATCTCTCCTGGATGATGATTTCTCACTTTCCCTTTCTTTATCTCTCTCCAGTCAGTGCAGGTGCCCTATGGCAAAAAAAAAAGGGGGGGGGGGGAAGGTGCAATTAATAATAAATCTCGAGTCGTAAAATCTTTTTACCACAAGTTCTGCCATTAGTGATTTGTGATATCTATTAAAAACACTTTTTCTTGAACTTGCCTCATAGCCTGGTGGTCAAGGGAGTCAGATTCCACATGACTGACAGCATGATTTGAATTCTGACCCCAGAAGTTTGAAAATATGCTGGGCTGTGTGCATGCATGTCCCAAATCCTGGCAAACAAAAATGGGGGAAAAGGGGTTGACATGTGGATACCACCCCAAGAGTGCTTTCTCCTCTCTCTCCTTCTCCTTCTCATTGTTCCTCTGGAAGTTATTTTTTAAAAGAAAAAGAAAACTTTTTTTTCTTAACCTTCTTGAAGTTGGGTTTCTATTTTTTTAATAGAAGAATATTTTTGATGTTCCCAAGTTCATTTCCAATATGTTCTATAGCTCCATGTGGCCTTTGAAGCTCTTACATGAAGAACTTTCTCTCCACAAATGAAAAAAATCATTTCAAATATTTTTAAGTCAATTGATAGTAATTTTTAAGAGAACTTGGCTAACCAAATACTTTTCTAAGAAGAAAAAAAAGCCTATCTCTTGCAAAAATAGAACCAATAAATTGGAGTTAATGTGTTTCACTTCATTAGGATATTTCTAGTACTTGGCAATGTTTGAAAATTTAATGGTTCTCCTCGAAAAGCCATGAGTTCCTCCTTATTTCTGCAGTTGGTGTTTCATTACATCAAATGACTTCTGAGGTCCCTTCCTATATACCAAGACTGTAAAGCTTGTTAGAATAAAAGTTGTTCTGATTACAAATCTTCCTTCTGTGACATTTTTTCCAGGGTTGTAATAATGTAAAATAATGACTTTTCTACATATAGTAATTCATTTTTTTAGCTCATATGTTCCCATAAAAATAACACTCTTAGCACAACAATGCCATTTATTATTCCCACTGGTGAATTTTCCATCATTAGTTCATGTAATTACCATATAAGCTACTGCTATAGCTAGACAGGTTCTGGGAGCATTGCATCAAAATAGAAAAGAAAAATAAAAATGAGAAATATTTAGAGGGGAGAAGAAAACACTGTCAGGCTATCAAAGTTTTAAAATACACATGAATTCAAAAAAATAGAATTTTTCAAGTTAAAAATGAGGTGAATATTTATAAAAACAATAGCGTGATGTATAAGTTTTATGATACTTTTTTAATAGTTAACTTTAAAAATCGGAATTTCCCAAGGGAAGCTATGTTCTAAACTCCATCTTCTAGACTCCCGAAATAATCAGACAAGGTAGGGCGACCTCCATTTTCTCTCTGTCTCTGGCTGTCTATCTCTCTGTCTGTCTCGCTTTCTCTCTCCCTTTAAATTAAATTTTTTTTTTAAATTTTTCAACCGTTTCTCTTCACCTTGGGTTTTTTTCGTTTCATTTGTTAATTTCAGAAGTCATTATACAGCTGTGGTGCATCCTGGCCTGTTGAGGGAAGCTATGCTCTAAACCCTATCTGGTTGTGTTTTTCTAGTTTTTTCTTTTTCTTTTTGCATATATATTTTTTATTCTTACTTTCCCTCTCTAAGCTTCACTCTCCACACACTGAATTGTCTAAATAGGCCTAGGTGCACAGTAGCCAAGCATCTGAATACTTTTAGAGTCATTGAAATCCTCAATGCTTACTGAGCCTCTTGCTTTAATAAAGAAATTTCTTTTTATAAATCTGAACTCCTAATCTTTCTGTGGATACCACATTGCAAAGCATAGTAGAGGATAGATTTTGTCACAGAATGACCAGAAACAACTGCCAAGGCACAAGAAACATGAGAAATCAAGAAAATATCTCTTCCCTAAAGAAAAGAACAATACCTCATCATCCACAGATAGTACAGTAGAACTCATGGAAATGTCTGATAGCGAATTCAGAATATTCATAGTGACAAAACTAAATGAGATACAAGAACTGAAAGATAATGAACTCCAGAAGATGCAGGAGAAAAGAGATGCGTTCCAGGAGGTGTTGAAGTTCTTCCATGATCTGAAAGAGGAAATACTCACCATAAAAAAAGAATCAAATGGAGCTATTAAAGATGAAGGCTGCCATTCAGGAAATCAAAGCCTCCCTCGAAAGTATTAAAAGCAGATTAGTTCATGCAGAAAATCGAATCTTGGATGTTGAAGGCAAAACCTCTGATCTAGAAAAAACAACCCAAAAAACTGTGAAAATAAGCAAAAAAAAAAAAAAAAAATGAGAATACTATATGAGAAATACTAGACAGCATTAAGCATCCAAACATCCAGATAGTCAGTATCCCA
Organism: Tupaia tana; assembly: GCA_026018925.1. Taxonomy (NCBI): domain Eukaryota; kingdom Metazoa; phylum Chordata; class Mammalia; order Scandentia; family Tupaiidae; genus Tupaia; species Tupaia tana. The sequence continues at coordinate 41,233,843 of JAKSZU010000008.1, forward strand.
GAAGGTGAGAAGACTAATCAGGCCATTGATAATCTATTCCATGAAATCTTGAAAGAAAAATTTCCAAATCTAAAGAGGCGTTCAAATACCCAGACCCGACAAATATAAAGGATCCCTAATAGAATCAAGAAGATCTTCTCCAAGGCATATCATAGCCAGACTGGCCAAACCTACAAAGATACTAAAATTGGCAAGAGAGAACCATCAGGTTACTTATAAAGGTTATCCCATCAGGCTAACCTCAGATCTCTCATCAGAAACAATGCGAGCAAGGCAAGAATGGAAAAATATATTTAAAGAGTTAAGTGAAAAACAATTTCAACCAAGAACACTATACCTGGCAAGATAATCTTTCATATGGAAAGAAAGGATAAAAAAATTCTCAGATAAACAAGACCTAAAAGAATTTGCCAATAGCAGACCCACTCTTCAAGAGGTTCTGAAAGTAGTGCTCTACCAGGAAAACTACATACAGAAGTAAGAGCACAAAAGGCAATCAAGAAAATGACCAATTTAATGGTAGGGACAAGAAATATCAATAATGACATTGCATGTTAAACAGAAAGATTGGCCCACAGTAAAACTGCGTATTCAACAGAAGAGAGTTTGAACCTAAGACTGAACTGGCAAAATAGAATTTTATGACTTTTTGAGTGAAACATTACTGATTAATTTTTACTACGCTTTGTTTTCCCAATTTAAGCATTTTACTTTCTTTTGAGTTGTTGATAGGTTCAGCAATTTGTTAAAATATTTTTCTAGTTTCTTTCTTTAAATGGAAACATAAACTTTTCATCCTTCCTGACCCTACTGTAATTGGAAAATATTTGGGAGTATTCTTATTTTGTGGCAGAAGGGTTATTTGCTTAAGTTCAATAATGCTTATTGCATTGAATCAGAAATCGGAAATACTCATTATTGGACAGGGCTTTGATTGGAATGTCATATCTGAAGATTAATCAGAAAACTATGGGACTAAGGTGGATCTCAAGTAAGCCAACAGAAGCTCTTAGAGAAATGGCCTGGCACCTTTTAGTTCTGTCTGGCATAGAGGATTAGAGAAGATATGTGAAAGAATTCATAACCTGGACTTTTCCAGCCCAGCATTGTAATCAGTAAGACTGCAAAAGAGCAACCACACCAGAGGATTATCTTGAGAAAGACTTTGAAGGAAGAAAAAGAGACTGATCTTTGCTAGCAGATGGTATATCACAGAATACTTGGTAGGCAGGGCTGAATAGAGAAGGTTTATGTGTGACTAGTATGCTGGGCATTTGCTTTTCAAGAATTTGAGTAGTTGCCATGTAAATATTTTCTCAAAAATATTTAAAACATATTATTTCTGTTGTTATAGAGTCACAAACAAAATTATACAAAATTATAAAAAATATTTGAACATTATCTTTAAAATTCAATATTCTAAAATTTTGAAAGTTGTTTATTAACTGTCAAGAACTATGGAGTATGAGCAAAAATTTAGAAATATGTAAAGTAAATGTTTGTGAAAAAATGTAAAAATAAATAAATGGGAAAAAGAAAATAAATCAGAATTTTCCAAATAACGTTCCAAAGAACACTACTTTTTAAAGTTGCTAAAGGTATTGATTACTTAAACAAAGCGAGCCATTGTCTGATGGATTGTTTGGAAAATGTTGTGTCGAATTAAGCACTATTAATTATGGAAGGGCTTCTCAGAGACGCTGCTATGTAATATGAACACTGACTACACAAGATGGGACGGACCACCTATTGCATTCCCAAACCTATTTGCCCACAGAGCCTCTCTCAGCGATCCTAAAAGCAAGACAAGTCACTGTGAACAAATGAGTAAATGAAAGCAGATGGTGCAATAGCAGGAGAAAAGGTAACATGTCCCTTGCTACTTAGGAGGGGAGAAGAAGGACTTGTCATTTATGATGATCAACAGTGGTTTGGGGAATGAAGTAAGACCCAGGGAGAAGCAGGAGAGTCAACTCCTTGACGCTCAATGAGCTGTCTAAAGAGTCTCTTAGATAATAGGGGGCCGGCAGGTGGCGTGGTGGTTAAAGGAACTAGACTCCCACAAACCAACCACGATTCGAGTCCCGGACCTGGTGGCTTGCTGTCTCACTTTCTGTCTCTCTCTTTCTTTCTCTCTCTCTCTCACTCTCGCTCTGTCCCTCTCTGGTCAGATTTAAATAAATAAATAAATAAAGTTAAATAAAAAAATTCTTAAAAAAAAAAGAAGAATCTCTTAAATAAACAACTGGAACCCATTTGGTAAAACTTTATAGAACATTTTGGACACAAAATTTACAAATAAAATGGACCAAATGAAAATATATTTGTTGTAATGTTATGGTGACCTCTTGTGGTACAAAACCAAAATGACCCTTAGAAAAAAATGAGCTCTGGCATCTGAGCAGCCAATAGGCTAATGTGTGGTTTTTATTTTGAAAAATACAAAATTCTGGAATCTACAAAAAAAAAAAAAAAAAAAAAAAAAGAAATAACCTAAAGAACATCTGACCAAATTGCTATCAAGTGTTACTTTTTTTCTTTTTTTCATTTGATTTATATATGTATATTCATTCACTGTACATCAACACAGTATACAAAATGAGGTTTTTCATCCAGAAAACATCGTATATTGGTTCAATCAAGGATGTTACCATACATGTTATCATCAACAAATAATTTTCTATTTGTTGTTTCTTACATATTTGTCCCCCCTCCCTTGATTCCCTACCTCTCACCCTTTGCCAATTTCCCCCTGCTCCCACACTGTCTCTGGTATCTACAGTTGTTTTCCATGGCTTTTTTTCACATTTTATTGATTCATTAAAGATCTTAATTTTAAAACTTTCAATAGCAAGCACAGCTGATACATACATATCCATGAACCCACGTCTGACTTTAGGCATAAATCTCAGTGAGTAAAGTGAACATACTATAAAGTAGCACCTAGCTGGGGCGATGTAGCTTACTGCAGTCATTAAAAAAGTATTAATAGGTATTTTTAAATGCATTTTTAATTTCAAGAAAAACAATTTTAGTTTTAATTGATCAAATTCAAAAAATGTTAAGAGAAATTTGCTTAAAACTCAAAGTCAGGAAAAAAGTAGGATTCAGTTCAAATAGTAGATGTACCTATCAACAGTTCAAGAGAAGACACAAATCCTTAAATATGCAAATCAAAGCATTGAAGAAAATTAGTAATGTTTTAGTCTAAAGTCAAAAAATTATATTTCACTAGTTTAGACTCAATTAATCTCTCTTCTACTGAATTTGCAGTGTTACTGTGGTCCGATCTTTCCATTTAAACTCTGGAAGTTAACATTCAACTACAGACTTGCCCCTACCATTACACTGGCCATTCTCTTAGTTGTTTTTCATACTCTTATTTCTGTGTGTCTGACTTTAGTTTTTCTGGTATAGCACTCACTTCAGCACTTCTTGTAGGGTTGGTCTGGCATTGGTAAATTCTTTCAGATTTTGTCTATCTGAGAATGTCTTTGTCTTTTTTCCCCCATATGAAAAATAATCTTGCTTGGTATAGTATTCTTGGTTGAAATTGTTTCTCACTTAACACTTTGAATGTATTTTCCCATTCTTTCCTTGCTTGCATTGTTTATGATGAGAAGTCCGACATTAGGCTGATGGAATAGCCTTTTAAAGTAATTTGACATTTATCTCTTGTCATATTTAGTATCTTGTCTCTGTCTGTGGTTTTGGTCAATCTGGCTATGATGTGCCTTAGAGAAGATCTTCTTGGGTTGATTCTGTGTGGGGTCCTTTGTATTTCTTGAATATTTGAGTGCCTCTCTAGGATTTGAAAGTTTTCCTTCAGGATTCCATGGAATAGATTATCAATGTCCTTAGTTTCTTCACCTTCTAGGCTACCAATGAACTGGATATTTGGGCATTTAATGGTATCTAGTATTACTCATATGTTATTCCCTTCTTTTTTTTTAGTTATTTTCTCAGTCTTTTTGGTGAATTTTTCTAGGTCAGAGGTTCTATCTTCTACATCAATCTTCTGCATGATCTAATCTGCTTTCGATATTTTCAAGGGAGGTTTTGACTTCCTGTATTACAGCCTTCATCTCTAACAATTCTGTTTGATTATTTTGTATTATGTCTATCTCCTCTTTCAGATCATGCAAGAACTTCCTCACCTCTTGGGACTCGTTGTCTCTTTTCTCCTGGAGTTTGTTGTCTCTCTTCTCTAGCATCTCTGTTAGCTTTGTCACTATGAGCATTTTAAATTCTTTATCTGACATTTCCATGAGTTTCCTTGTATTGTTGGTGGAGGATGAAGAGCTATTCTTTTCCCTTGGGGGAGAGATATTTTCTTGGTTTCTCATATTTCTTGTGCCTCCGTGGTGGTTTCTGGTCATCTGATGAATCATACTTTTTTTCCCCTAGTTTTTAGAGTTAGATATGAGTTTTCAGAGGAAGCAGGAGAAGGTGAACTGCAATCTCTAAACAGTATCATTTTTCTACCTTTGTGCAGCTGATTCAATGGAAATTGAGGATTAATCTGACCCTAAAAGTATTCAGATATCTGGCTACTGAGCATCTAGACCTGTCAAGAAAATCAATGTGTGGAGGCTAAGAAGAAAAGTGAGAAAGGTAAAAAGAAAAGAGAAAGAAAAAGGGGAAAAAAAGACCCCAAAAAAGGGCAAAAACAATAAAAAAAAAAAAAAGAAAAAACATTTTTTAAGTGAAAAATGAAAGGGGCTGCTTAGAACTCAGGTATAGATGGCTGCTGATTGGCTTATCCTATGGGGGCAGGAGAAAAGGTAAGAATTAGCAAGACAAAAGAGTGGCAGAGAGCTAAGAAATATATATATATATATATATATATATATATATATATATATATATATATGTGTGTGTGTGTGTATATATATATATATATATATATATATATATATATATATATTCACAATAGGGTGCATTAACCTGACTCCTGGCTAGATCTGGGGAGCAGGAGGGTGAAGTCTGAGCAGAAAGTCTCCGGTAAGCCTCAAATGTTCTCTCTTCAGGGTGGTGTTGGTGGGGAAAGGTGGAAACCCCATCTATTTCTGTAATAGTTGATGTTTTGCAAAATGTATGTATTGCTCTGGTAAGCAAAAGAGAAAATATGAACAAAGCATATATAATAAAATAATAAGGAGAAATTGTCTTTCTCAGGTAATTACTCATTTCTCATTTCTCTATAAGTCAGCAGATAGAATTTGAACTGAAAGCATTAATTAATGCCCTAAGTGTTTGACATACATAGCCATTCCATGATTTTGAACTTTTTACCTTTACTTTATAGTCATATCGAGGTAAATATTTTATCTAAATATTAATAAGTGGTGACTGATACTCCTTCTTTTTTGTCAGATTAAAAATTCTTGCCATAGAATGGATCTTGTAATAAAAGAAATAAGTTCTCTAATGAACAGTGAGCTATCATAAAGGAAGATGTGTACTAAATCAGGTCCAGGTTTAATATATAAAAGCAAAATATTATTTTGTTAAAGTTCGTAAGGTAAACCATTAGGACAAATAACATATTACAAATCACTAACAGGGAAGATTTAATAGCCAAGCAATACCTGGAATTCCTTTAGTCTTCTCTTCAGGAAGGAGAAAATATTAAAGCACTTTTAAAACTTTAAATTATCCCAAACCAACAAAGTATGAAAGGTCCTACCTCTTACCTCAAACATAACAGAGCCTTCTGGCTAAGGTAGTCCAGAAAGTCGATGATTCACGTGGCAGTTCATATATTCGCCTCTGTTTACAAGAAGTGGGTTAAGCCAGGGGTGTCCTCTGGCTGGGTAACGTGGGAGCTGTCCTGTCTCAGTGTCAAGGGAGCAGTCTTGGTTTGCCGGCGGTGTTCTGCTTTCTGGTTGTTCTCACTGCAATCCACTTCAATGAAATTGGGATTCTTGAAGAGCATACACAGGAATTAAGTTCATGTATTTTTTTTAATATTTTAATTCTTAGAGAGACAGAGGGAGAAAGATAGAGGGAAAGTGAGAAATCACCCCGGGGGTTGGCCATGGCATAATTCCTAGTCCTCCCCTGTCCTCTCAGGATTTGGGGCACATGTGCTCACATGCCTGGCATGATTTTGAAGCTGCCAGTCTGGCTTGAACCACGATCAGCCGTGTGAGAGTCCAGCACCCCAACCACCACAGACCTTCTGGCCCTGCATTCTTGTATCTTTGAAACTCAATATTTTCCAACATTTTTTTTTTTTTTGGACTGATATGGGAGGTTTGTTTTATTTTTACACACTCTAATTAGAAAATCTTTTTTTTTTTTTAGTTTATTTCTTCCATGAAAGAGAAAAGGTGTAAAACACCCCCAACAGAGCCTTTGCACATGATCCATTCACACCCAGCTTCAGTCAGCTAGGATCATAGACTCACAGGAGCCGTGAAGGGATATCCGGGATGCTATCCCCGGCCCCTCCCTGTGGCTTCAGCTTTGCGGAGCATAGCATTACTACTGTGCCATGCGGCAGGGCCCAGTGAGAAAATCTTCAGTAATGGAGGGAAAGTTAGGAAAGGTAACAGTATATCCATTTATAAAAAGCCCTGGCCCCTATGAGCACATCTGCTCTTAGAAATCTGCCACTGTGTAGTGACATAAGCTTAGCTTCCAGGGAGGAGTATGATTTTGTGTGTGTGTGTGTGTGTGTGTGTGCACACACATAGATATCATAATGTCTTATTAATAATAAAGTATTATTCAGTTATAATACATATGTCACAATTTCTTTTTTTTTTAATAGAATTTTACTATAGGGCACGTGCATTTTCTGGAGACACAGAGGGAGATGGAGAGACAGAGAGCAAGAAATCACCCCCTAGGGGATGGCCATACCACAATCACTTCTCCTCCATTCTCCTCCAGGATTTAGGGCATGCATGCATACATGCCCAGTGCGTTTCAAGCTGCCAGGTCTGAGACTTGATTTGTGGTCGATCACGGGGAAGTTCAGCACCTTAACGACTATGCCACCTACCGACCCTATATGTCACAATTTCTTAATCCAGTTATTATTTGATGAGCATTTGGGTTGTTTTGATGTCATCTTGGTCCTTGTGAATAAGCCGAGATGAACATGGGAATACATACATCTCTTAGTGACACCATTTCATTTCCTTTGGACATATACCCGAAATAAGATTAGGAAGAAAAATACTGTAATCTCTCACTTCCATGTGGAATCTGAAAAAGTGAAACACATAGAAGCAGAGAGTCGAGTTAGAATGGTGGTTACCAAAATTTGGAATATGTCTGTCAAAGGGTCCAAACATTCAGTTTTAAGATGAATAAGTTTGGGGGATCTAATATACAACCTGGTGGCTATAGTTAACAATATCATATTGTACACCTGAAATTTGTTTAAAAAAAAAAGTAGCTATTAAATGCAATCACCACAGAGATAGAGAGAGAGAGATAACTATGTAAGGTAATGGATAGGCTAATTAGCTGATTTTTTGGTAATCATTTCACAATGTGTGTGTGTGTTTGTGTGTGTGCATGTGTGTGTACATATGTGTGTGTGTAATATATATATCTATATATATATAGATATATATATAGATATATATGTTACAACTCCCACATGGTTGACCGTGGTTCAAGTCCTGGGCCTGACAGCTTGCTTTCTCCTTTCTCTCTCTCTCTCTCTTTCTCTCTCTCTCTCTATCTCTCTCTGGTCAACTTTAAAGAAATAAAATAATGACAATGAGTAATATTAAATGAAATAATTCTTTATAAAAATCTACTTTAACACTGTAAATATATTCAAACTTTTCTTTGCCAGTTATACCTTAATAAATCTGGAAGAGAAAAAAAGAACTCCACTGTTAAAGCAGAGCTCCTCAGATTCAGTTCTGGGAAAAATTGTACAAAGTAAGCATAGGACATCCTGTCATAAAAGAATGCAAGGGAGCTATCAGTTAATATTAGACTTATGTTGGCGTCCACCCCCGGGCTCAGCACTACTATGGAAGAAGCATAAGAAATGAGACAAAAGGTAGAGTAGAAACGGACACAGGCAGCCTGAGCCTAGGTAGCCCAAGCAACTTGTGCCGCCCAGATGAACTGGACATCTTTATTTATAGAACAAGGAGACATTACATATGTATGTTTTAGGACACTTCATACATTGGTTGCCAGGTTACAGACAATAAGAAGCAGTTAACAAATCTATAAGGGCTTAGTCACACCAGGCCAGGTATTTCCCTTGGTGATAATCCCATCAAGAGAAAATCTCATCTTCCTTTCTAATGCAAAGAACTAGCTGTTAGGTGTGGGGAAGGAACTAAAGAGCTTCTCCCACCACCACACCCAGAGTAGGCTAAGGAACCTTTCAGATGCAGAGCAGGGATTGGATTTTGCCAAGATATTTCTTGAAGTCTATCACATGTGTCTGTTGGAACGCCCCTAGCAATTTCCACCCTTGCTCTGTCTGCAGCCAAGGTCAAGGAAAGACAAGTTACAAGGTTCTGCCAAACCCCAAAGAGCATGTGGTGTTTGCTCAGAGCATGTCCCCACACCTCAGACTCTCTCTCTTAAACGTGTCCCCACAGACTTACATCAAAACAATATCTTGACTATGTTTAAATACATAAGTTAATAAAAGTTTTATTTTGTGGGGTCAAGTATGTGGCATAGTGTAGCTAGAATCCTACATGGCCAACCGTGCAGTTTGAGTCCTGGACCTGGCAGCTTGAAAAATACACCAGCTGTCTGTGTACGCATGCCCAAAATCCTGAAAAGAGGGAGAAAAGGAAAAGAAGGGGTTGTGTCATGACCACTGCCATGGGAGTGTGCTTTCTCTCTCTCTCTTCCTCTCTTTCTCCAGCAAGTGCGCATGCCTTGTGACAAAATTGCAAACAAACAAACACAACAAGGGAGTCTTTATCTTTTAGAGATAATTATTGGAGTATTTATAGATAAAATAATATATATTGGATTTAAAAACGTGTTGTGACTTTCCCTATGATGCAATAACTCAGAGCAAGAAGGAAATAAGCAAGATTCTAGATCAGGAGTTACCAAGTAATGGCCCAAAGGCTAACTCTGGCCCACAACCTGTTTTGTAAACAGTTTTATTAGAACAAGTCACACACATTCATTTTGTGTGGTTTATGGCTGCTTCCCCACAGCAATGGCCGAGCTGAGGAGTTCCAACAGAAATTGTATGGCCTATCGTGTCTAAAACATTCATTTCTGAATGATCATTCAGAAGAGATCATTTTCATGATCTCATACAGAGAAATCTTGCTCATCTCTGGTATAGCCAAACTAAGAGTTGCCATAAGTGGATCTTTTTTTTTTTTTTTTTGGAGAGGTTTTTCGCTATAGGGCGCGTGCGCTCGCCAGACAGACAGAGAGAGACATAGAGACAGAAAGCGAGAAATCACCCCCCAGGGGGGATGGTCACGCTGCAATCCCTTCTCCTCCATTCTCCTCTCGGGATCTTGGGCACGCACCGCACACACACGCGCCCGGCGTGAGTTGTAAGCCACCGGGTCCGAGTCGCGAACCGCGGTCGACTACGTGGGAGTCCAGCGACATAGCCATTACGCTAACTGCTGGTTCCCTAAGTGGATCATTTTTGAAGCTAGTGATGGATGCATGAGGTTTAACTACAGTCGTGCTTTCCTTTTGTATGTTTAAATTTTTCTTAATGAACCATTTAAACTTTTTTTTTTTTAAGTGCTGAGCTTTGGGAAAGGGCTTTGATTTGGCTTTTGATTTTGTCATTAAGAATGATCTCCTGGGGGGCCAGCAGGTGGCATGATGGTTGAGATGCCGAACTCCCACATGACTGACCACAGTTCAAGTCCTGGACTTGGCAGCTTGCCTTCTCGAGGTGACTGAAGATGGTGAAATTGTGAGGGAAGGGAACAGATAGTGACGATGTATTCATTTAAGTCTCTATTTTTTGGATCCAAAGGCTTTGGATACGTTCAAAGTCTGGGCCCTGTGAAAGCTAAGTTTGTTTCTCTGTGATTTTCAACAACTAAACCAGAATTTACATTGATTAAATGTTACCCAGCTTCTTTCAAACAGCTTGAAAAAACAGAACATGACGGAGGAATTCCTGCCACTTTTACTCCAACAAATATAGGATGCAATGTGTATATATGTATATATATGTACACATATGTATGCATATATGAAATGCTATGTACGTAAATAGTGTTTAAGATATTTGACACAGTTTTTGAGCTTAAAATGTGAGAGAACCAGCACTCCTTTTTGGAACATGAAACACAACAATTAAGTTTCAGCTTCATTAAATACTTACTGTGTTTCTAGCTGTGCATTTTGAGCTGTCTGGTGGCTTCTGAGAGTGGGTTTCTTCTGTGTGATCTGAGTAATAACACTGTCTGTGCACTCTACGTCTCACAGAAATCATGAGATTCAAATAAGAAAATAGAAATGAAGAGTGCTTTATCAACAATAGTTGGCAATGGCAGTGGCTTATTGTTATAGAATCATAGCACCCCATCAACTTCCAGAAGTGTTTTCTAGTCTCCACTCCTAGATTAGATGAAGAGGAGCTACGAGTCTGTGGCTATGTTATTGAATATTTTATTTTCACTAGAGCACACATGTACTGTCCGGAGAGAGAAGAGGAGAAAGCACCTCCTATTAGGAAGAGTCAGCAATTCCTTCTCCTCCATTTCTGCCTTTTCTCAGGATTTGGGGCATGCATGCACGCACATACCCAGCATGCTTCTCAAACCACCTGGTCTGCCACTAGAACTTGGGATCCAGCTGCAAGAACTACCAGGGCACTGCACTGGCCCAGCCGGTGGCAATTTTAAGACATTACTAGCCATTGTTTTAGGAATACACTATGTTGTGGAATTAGCATTTCATGTTTCTACAAACTGCCTGCTCACAGTTCATTTACATAAGGTTTTTTTTTTTTTTTTAATTTGAAATAAATCCCCTTTTTGTTCTACTGAAAGTCTTCAAGGAATTTAGAACAAATAAGTCAAAGCTCAGGTGGAGGTAGTAATGTTTACAAAACATGTAGGTGTTTGAAGCCTCCCAATAACAAAGCTGGGAAGGGGCCAGGCTTTGGGAGGGTAAAGACCCAGACCTGTCTCCACCCCTCCCCACACACACTCCTTTACTCTCATTCTTGCTGCCTTTAACTTGGCTCATCTGGCTGATTCACTGTTGCTGTAAAAACAAAGCTAAGCATGTTGTGTTGAAAGCCACTGAAACTGGAGAAAACTAGTCACAAACCCTGACTATCAGCTGATCAATTGCTCACAGGCAGCCTGGTAATTACAGCCCCTGTCCCAGAGCAGTGCCAGTCTTCAGGGGTGGACTCGGACTGCAGAGCTGTTTCAGCCTCGGTGGGCTGGGATCGCTTTCGCCATGCTGGAGGGTGCAGAGTTGTACTTCAATGTGGACCATGGCTACCTGGAGGGCCTGGTGCGAGGCTGCAAAGCCAGCCTTCTGACCCAGCAGGACTATATCAACCTGGTCCAGTGTGAGACCCTAGAAGGTACGTGTACTGTTCTCACTCTGTAAAAAGGAAAAAAAGGAAATGGTGTCACTCTCGGAAAGCATAGGGAAAGAGCTATGAGCCCATGGCCTGAGTGTCCTGGACAGGCTCTTATTCTTGGAATCAAAATTTCTGATATCTGAACTTAGAGGAGAAAATAAAATTACATGTCTCTCTTCAATATTTTCTAAAGAAATTTATCGTTTTATTATGGATGTAGGTAACAAATCACAATGGTTAGTATAAATAACACTAACAGAAATTCAATCTTTTTCTCTCCCTTTACAGTTCTTATAGACACTTTGAAATTCATTTATGTTTTCTCTGTTCTGAAGTTAGAGTAGATATTACACTCACCCTTTTATCTTGGTTCATAATATCTTAATACAGAAGTACAAAATTTATTACATATTTTGAACACAATTTAATAACTATCTTTGAAAACATTTGATTTCCATGGTATTTTATTCTACGTATGTATAAATGTTACTTGTAGAGGAACTTCACCAAACTGCCAAAGAATCTATGAGAGAAAAAAAAAAAAAAGAAACTAAGGACCATAGTTTAGAGAATTTTATTCCATCCCGTTTTTCAGTATCTAGATGCTACTATGGTGGACTGGCCCTGGATTCAAAAGTCCTGGCTTTGACCTTCACCACATCTAGGCAGTGGCCTGGGGCTCCAGGTTTTTGAGACTGAGTCCTCATTTGTAAAATGTGATGGCGAGGCCCAATTTGCCACATTGTAGGGAGAAATAAATGAAATAAGCACTCAACAAATGTGAATGGTCACTAAACCACAATGTTTTCAAAATCTTCCCAAAGATTCCATACCTATAATGGTATTCTTGTTATTAAAAACAAGTGTACTCACTCATTTTGGAAAAAAAAAAAAACTTATAAAATCAATATATGTCAATAATTCGGTGCTTTAAAACTTGCAAATTATTCTAGAAGAAAAAAAAAAGAAAAAAGCACTGAAGATAATGCCTTCTAGGAAGAGTTTAGAAGGCAAAAACAAATGAAAAAATATTCTGAAGGTGACTTTGCAGGCTTCCCAAGAAAAACCAGATGGTCCCGAGATGTGTCTATGGTTCTCACCAGTTAAAGCCAGAGTGAAGGCAAAGCTGCCTTCCTTGACATAGACCTTGTCCTTTCATTGCCATTAGGCACAGAACCTCTCAGATGTTAACTAAGTGTGTTGGCTACAGATACTTATGATATAATTCCAAATTATTTACTTTAGCATATTAAATTAGGAGTTTGTGGACTGAAGAACGCATCATGTATAGGAAATTTGTATAAATTGAGGTAGAAAAAATTAGAGAACACAAGGCAGAGTAGGTGCTTCTGAGAAGCATTTGAATCATTTCTATTTAGATTTCAGTTAAGATTTTCTATGAGCTAAGAAAGGCAAATTTAAATGCAAGCAATATATAAAATATCTACCTGATACCAAAACTATGGCTTAACCTGCTCATGAAAGAATTCAAGGAGAGCCAGTCTGTGGTGTGGTGGTTAAGGCAGCTGGATTCCACATGACCTACTCTGTGGTTTGGGTCCCTGACCCAGCAGCTTGGGAAACATGATGGGTACACGTGCATATGTGCCCAAAATCCTGAAAGGAGTGAGAAATAGAGGAGAAAAGATTGTGGTGCAAGCATCCCCCAGGGGGCATTGCTTTCTCACTTTCTCTCTCCCTATGGCAAAAATCTAAAAACAAACAGAAAGACAAAAGAAAAGTTTTAGTACTCATAACTGCTTGAGTGTATGCATAACTGCCTGAGTGTGATCAGAAACTCTCATCTCTTCCAAGGCCTGTCCCTGAATAACGGTGACCTCAACTGTTTGCCACAGCCCACAGTGACTCAATCATTCCTAGGTACAAAAGAAGGAAGCTAGTTCTCAGTGCCTTGTGATTGGTACAACTTTGAGATTGTATCCATAAAGAAACTTCCACATCAGAAAGAACAGAAATAACTTGGGACCAGCAGTTAGCATAATGGCTATGTCGCTGGACTCCCACGTAGTCGACCACGGTTCGAGTCCCGGACCCGGCGGCTTAAACTCACGCCGGGCGCGTGTGCGTGCGTGCCCAAGATCCCGAGAGGAGAATGGAGGAGAAGGGATTGCGGCGTGGCCATCCCCCCTGGGGGGTGATTTCCTGCTTTCTATCTCTCTGTCTCTCTCTGTCTGTCTGGCGAGCGCACGCGCCCTATAGCAAAAACCTCTCCAAAAAAAAGAAAAAAAAAAAAAAAAAAAAAGAAAGAACAGAAATAACTTTAGAGGAGCATAAAATAGTCTTTTTTATAAGAATTATTTACTTTTTTATTTATTAATTTATTTATTTTAGTGTGACCAGAGAGAGACACACAGGAGGGAAAGTGAGAAAGCAAGCCACCAGGTCCAGTACTCAAACCATGGTCAACCATGTGGGAGTGTCCAGTGCTTTAACCACCACGCCACCTGCTGGCTCCCATAAAACGTTCTTTAAAAAATTTTTTTTTTACATTACCACTTGTTTTCATCAGAATTTTTAAAAATTACTAATAGGACATGTGTACATATTCTTTCTTCCAAAACAAACCAGCAAACAAAAAAATGAGATGGTAAAATTGGTACTTAAAGTTTAGTAATGCATAATATTACCATTATTACTATTTGCATTATATTTATAATGTACACTGGCTCTCAAGACATGGGAAAGTATTCTAATCGAGCCTTTACTTTGTCACACTCACCACGATTTTCTGGAAGGGAAAGGGAGAAGCCAGTTATATCTTGCTAACAGGTATGCTCTTTTCAAGTGATTCGACCTTCAGTCCTTCTCCTACTGTGCCTTTGGGTAAGAATTAATTCAACATCCATTTATGAAATACTTTCTAGCTAGACCAAATGAAGTAAAGATAAATAAGATATAGTCCCTGTCCTAAAGGATTTTCTTTATGGAGAATAAAAACTGAAAAAAAAATAAGAAACTCTTAAGGAGGACAATTAGATGACACTTACCAAAACTTCAAATGCATCTACGCTTGGCACAGGAATTCCAAGCCTCATGGCCAGATATGCACACATAAAGATTGCAGCTATTCAAGGTTCTTCATGTATCATTATTTATTAGCAAGGAGCTGGTTAAATAAGTTATGGAACATTTATACAATGGAATATTCCATTGTTAAAAAAGAAGAGGAAGAAGAAACTGGAGGAAGCTCTGTAAGAGGACTAATAAGAAAAGATCTCCAAGACATATTAAGTGAGAAATGCCACAAGAAGCCCCGTGTGTGGTATGATACTCTTTAATAGAAAGGAGATTAATTTTTTTTTTTTAGGTTTTTGTCATAGGACACATGTGTTCACCAGAGACCAAGAGAGGGAAAGTGAGACATCACCTCCTGGGGGAATGGCCACATCACAATCCCTTCTCCTCTACTCCCCTCTCAGGATATTAGACATACACACACACACACACACAGGATGATTTTCAAGCTGCCAGGTCCAGGACTGGAACTGTGGTCAGCCATGTGGGAGTCCAGTGCCTTAACCACCATGCCACCCGATGGCCTAGGAGATAGACTTTTAAAACATAGTTTCTGTATTATTGTCTAGAGACAAAGAAACTCAAAGGATCCAAAAAAAAACTAAAAATAGTAGTTACTTGAGGTGAGAAATCAGTGACAAAGGATGGTGAGTGGGTGGGTGGGTGGGTGACAAGCATAGAACTTTCATTGTTTACACTGCATATACACATCTACTACCTCTTTTTAAATTTACAAATAACATATAGAAAGAAGACTCTGATTTCCTAGGACTTTCTCCATGGTCCCTTGAACATTATTGGTACCTTTAAATTAAACCACTTCTTTTTCCGACCTTGTATGAAAAATGTCTGTCCAATATTGTTACTTTCTAGTTGAAAATAGATCAGTCTTTTCATCAGGCAAGATAAATTTCACTCTCAGCTTAGAAGGCTCAAGTATTCTGGTTTATCTCTACTTCCTAAGCATTTCCTGGACACCCTTCTGTACTTTCTAAAGCTGTTCCTTCGCCCCAAAACCCATTCTGCTGTTTGCCTGGAGAACACCCAACCCCTTTTAAATGCCCATCCTCTCCAGAGGCACTTCCCTCTGCTTCTGTATCCTTGGTGGGTAGAGCTGACAAGTCTCAATTGTTCCCTGTAACAGACCTAATCCCTAGGTCCCATATAGCATCTGTGATATTTTCATAGATATGTCGCCCTGTGCCATGACATCTATGTCTTCTACAGCTCCAGAGACTATCAACAGTTAGAATCTTAACCAATGAACAAATAAGTGTCCCTATTTCCTGTACCATAAGGTTCTTGAGGGCAGAAACTGAAGCTTACACTAGGCTCTCTCCAACTTCCCAAACCTGAGACTGTGTTTTCACGTGGTAAGCATCTGAAAATATACATTAGAAATAGCTGTATGTTTGTGTTCAAGTCTTGGGAGTTCCGTTTCCTAGCTCTGGGATGTTAAGCAGGCTGCGTAACCTTAACCACGACCTTTCTTACCTGATATTTAGATGTTACCTCCTTGGCTTAACTCCAAGTTCACCAGAGAAGCAGAAATATCTGAAGATGTTTTGTAAACTGTAAATCTTAAGTATTTCTGGGATCCACCCTTGAACTGCAGTGTACATGCAAGAATTAGTTTTCCCTCTTCTACTAGACTTTGGAATTCCTGAAATAGTTCTTTGATTCATTTCATGGTATTGGTTAATGGTGTTAGATCTATGCTTCTATTAAGTCTATGTCATTCTCCAGAGATTCACGGTTTGTGTATGTTCATTCTGGTGAATAAAAATCAAAATGAGGAGTTTCAACCCTGATATTACTCACTCAACTATATAATGAAGTACTATACTAGTGTGGCCACTAGTATATTGGCCTCAGCTTTTAATCACAAATTAAACCTAATGTTTGAGACTCATCTAAGTGACTAAAATGATAACAGATCCTATGAAGAATAGGAAAAATAGTAAGACACTATTCACTACCTTAACAACTGTCTAGATAAGAAGATATCACAAATAAGTAAAAATTAAATAAATAAATAAATAAGTAAGTAAAAATAGAGAAGCGGGGTGTTAGGCAGTGGTATAGCAGCAGATTGAACTGTGAGACAATCCCACATCAAAAGGTTTCCAGGTCAAGACCAGAGACCTCCCTGAGTATGTTGAGATCATACTTGCCCACGATCCGGGAATGGCTAAAGGCAGGGGTTGTATTGCAGCATCGAGACTCTGTTGAAGATGCACCTCTCCCTCTCCCTCTCTCTCTCTTATTATGTCTCTGTCCTTTTCACTTCTGGAGGAAACAAATAAACTTAGAAAACATACAAAAATGATTCAGACCCATACATAGCAGATGTACTTGAAGTGTACCAAATCTTGAACAGTAAGAAGTTGAGAAAAGGCAGTGAGAAGGGGTTTGAAGGGGAAAGGAGTTGAGGTGGCCAGGCATCCTTGACAGGCAAGGAAACTAATGAATTACAGAAATGAAAACATGACGGCGTTTGAGTGGGGAGTAAACCAGTTTGGCTGCAATTCTAGAATACTGGAGATAAGGCTGGAATTTAGGCTGGGGAAACTTTTGAAGGACTTTGAAGGTTTGATTATGAAGCTTCAAAATATTGAAACTAGCATTGAGTGAGGACAGCAGCCCTTTCTGAGTCTTCAGTTAAGCATGCATGTGTGGAAAACATGAATAAGTTCTCTCTCTGAACCTCAGTGTCTTCGTCTATACAACGGAGATTATTGCTAAGGTGAAAAGATTGCATGCTAAGACAGTTCTGTCAGTGCCAGATACTCTACAAATCTTACAAGTTTTTGCTGTTGCTATTGTTGTGTTATCATACAAGATCTTGCCATGTCACAGTCTTCCAGCCTTAGCTGGAACCACTGTCCCCAGCTGGGCCCACAGGGGCGTGTCACCACACCTAGGTCGGTTTTAGAAAGCCTCAGTTGGTTCAGGCCATCCTCAAGTTCTCCATCCTCCTGCCTCAGGGAATGAAAATCAGAGAAGAAAGGCAGGGGATTTGAAATAATAAAGCATTCAACATCATATGGACAGTAGCAAATGAGCAAAAATGGAGGAAGAAGAGACTAGTTTTATCAATATTTAAATATTAATTAATAAAAGTCTGAGTAATTATAAGATCTGGTGGTAGATTCCAGTATGTTATTTGGAAACTTCTGGTTTGATCCTTAGCCAACTGAATCAAATTATTTTGGAGCTGAGTAGAGTGCAGGTGAAAAGAGAAAATCACTATTTTGAAGAGGCTGGCTCTTCACCTGCCTGGGTCATCTTGCTTAATCCCCACAACAGCCTGAAAGCAGGGACTCTATATCCATTTTGTAGATAAGAAAACTGAGTTCTGAAAGGTCAGATAACTTCCCTACATTCAGCACCAGCAAAGTGTGGGCCAAAGGAAGAGGGGGCTGCTTGAGAGAGCACCTTGGACAGGTACCTCTAATGGCAACGTCATAACCTACCTGGAGTGTGACAAGTCTGGACGTTCACTGTTACAGAGGCCCAAATGGAAGCTACAAACACACACACACACACACACACACACACACACACGTAATTTTCTAAAAATAATCTACCTAATTAATAGAGAAGGTAATCAGGAAATCTCAGTTTCCTTTCCTGACATTTTCTCTAGCCAAGTGATTTCAGATAATTCCTCTAACTCGGTGACTAACCCACATCTATTTTTACTTTATGGTTCTGTACAAGCAGGCAGACGCACATTTACACTACTCCATGATATACTAATATCTGTTATAATGGTTGAATCTATTCCTTTTATTCTATTGCTGTTTGAGACCTATTAAATGAGTCAATAGTGATCTCTAAGTATGAAAAACATTGCATTTCTCATTTTAATAAAAAGGGGAAAAATAACGCCATCTCTATGGATTAAAATAAAATAGTGCACTTTTTCCAAATGCACTCGGTGGGGTGGCCCCACAAATGGGATGGCCCCACTGTTTTTCAATGGCTTCAGAGGTCTCTACTCTTCAAAAAAATCACTTAAATTAGTGTATCGGTCTTTCAATTCCTACGAAAGAAGCCTATTTATTCCAAATTCATTTGCCCATCAAGTCCTATGACTCACATACCTATTTAGATAAGCATTTAGGGAAATGCAAAGGAAAACAGTAAGTGAATCAATTTTGAAACTGTAAAACTACGAGCACTAAGGCTTTCTTAGAATCTTGTGGAAGTGTCCTTGAGTCACGCTGGTGCTGGAGAAGATGAGTTCTTTTTCTCATTTGTCCCTCCAACAGCTACAGTATTGTAAGATTCCTACAGGATCTGAAGCACTTGAGATATTTAATTTCAGGATCTCATTGGCAACTGAAAGGTTTCAAAGTTATTTAGCTTAAAAGAAACATATGTCACATGAGCAAAATATCATGCTTTTGAAAGAAATACCATTTGTGTCACTTCTGTTGGCAAATAACTCCTTAGTGCTGAGAATGCAAACTGTCAGATTGCATAAAAATCTGAACCGCCAAAATAAAAGCCATACAAGGCGTGGAAACACACACACACACACACACACACACACACACAGACTATAATTGTTTCAAACTAAGGTCATTGAATAAGTAATTGAGCGAATCAATTCTGCAGTCAGACTAAGAGCATTTCTGGTGCAAAATCTACTCCAGATACTGAGAAAGAATGTCTGTACCCTGAATCTCAGTCCCTCAAAAACCGCTTTGTGACTATTTACAGACCCACTCTCCCCCAGCTACCAGAGGCAATCAGTTTGTAGCCCACAGGGCTTCCTATTATTCTCATAATAAACATGTCATACAAAGCCCAGATCCTGTTTATTTTTTTGGCTTCCATTTTCTTTCATTTATTTACATTTAATCAATATGCAGCTTTACAGTGTATAACATAGTTTTTCCCAGCCTAAATATAGTGCATATTTGTTAAGTCAAAGACATTACCATATGCATTATCATCAGCATTTACCTTTTCATTTTTGTGTCTATTAAATGTATTGTTTATTGTTTCTCTGATTCCCTCCCTCTCACCCCTTATTACCCACCCTCAGTACCCCCAACACACACTGTCTAATATCTACAGTTGCCCTCCCCTCTATTACACCTTCTAATCTTTCAGTATCTGCTCTAGAGAGGAGACATTCAATATATATTGGTTGGGGACATATAATGCTCTTTCATAGTCTGACTTGCTTCACTTAGCAATAAATCTTTAATAATCTTTTTTTAAAATATTTATTTAATTTTATTTATCAATTCCCTTTTTTTTTTTTAATTTGACCAAAGAGAGACACAGAGAAAGAGGGGGGGGGAGAGTGAGAAAGAAGCCACCAGGTCTGGGACTCGAACCGTGGTTAGCCATGTGAGAGTGTCCAGCGCCTTAACCACCACGCCACCTGCTGGTCCCCCCACTTAGCAATAAATCTTTAATATTTGTCCACTTTGTATCAGAGGTCAGGGTCTTATTTTTTTTTTTTTTATGCCTAAGTAGTATTCCATAGAGTACATGTGCCACTTTTTTTTTTTTTTTTTTTTCAATCCTCTCATCTGTTCTTAGACATTTGGGTTAATTTCCTGTCCCAGCAATTATAAATAATGCTGCTATATACATGGATGTGCAATTGTTTTTCTGACTGAGGGTTTTTTTATTCTCTGGATAGATACCTAAGAGAGGAATTTCTGGGTCATTTGGTAGTTATTTTGTACGTTTCTGATGAACCTCCATGTTGTTTTCCACAGTGGCTGTACTAATTTATTTTCCCACCAACAGTGTAAGAAGATTCTCTTTTCACCACAGCCTCACCAGCACTTATCATTCCTTATTTTTTTAATTCTATCCAGTCTTACTGGTATTAAGTGGTATCTCATTGCAGTTTTTATTTGTATTTATCTTATAGCAAGAGATGTTGGGCATGTTTTCATATGCTTTTTGGCCACTTGTATGTCTTCCTTAGAGAGTTGTCTGTTCAGCTCATTTATCCATCTTTTAATTGGATTGATTGTTTTGCAGATAAGCTGTTTAAGTTCCCTGTATATTCTGGTTATCAGTGCCTTATTTGAGGTAGTTTGCAAAGGTAGTCTCTCACTCTGAAAGTTGTCTCCCCATTCTAGTTGTTTCTTTTGCTGTGCAGGAGCTTCTCAGCCTAATAGAGTCTCACTTGTCTATTTTGGGGACAATTGCCTGTGCTTTTGGGGTCTTCCTTCAGAAGTCTTTGCTTACTCAAACATCTCCAAGTTTTCCAACAATAATTTTATAACTTTGAGATTTTATGTTTAGATCTTTGATCCATTTGTATTTGATTCTTGTTAGCGTGAGAGATAGTGAAAGACAGAGGTCCAGTTTCATTCTTCTACAAGTGGACGTGCAGCTTTTCTAGCACCACTTACTGAAGAGATTTTCTTTTCCCCACTGAATTGTCTTGTGCTTTGTCAAAGATCAGTCAGCCATATGTTTTGGGGTTTATTTCTGAATTCTCGATTCTGTTTCATTGGTCTACCTGCCTGTTTTCGTGCCAATACCATGCTGTTTAAATTATCACAGCTTTGTAATATATTTTGAGGTCAAGAAGTGAGATGCCTCCTAATTTATTATTCACGCACACAATTGCTTTGGTGATCTGGAGCTTTTTATGATTCCAGGCAAGTTTTATTATTTTTCTTTTCTATTTCTGTGAGGAATATCTCTAGTAGTTTGATTGGAATTACATTGAATTTGTAGATTAATTTGGCTAGGATTGACATCTTAATTATATTAATTCTTCTCCAACCAGGAACATTGTATCATTTTAAAATTTCTTTGTGGAGGTCTTTCACATCTTTGACTAGGTATATTCCTAGGTATCTTATTGTTTTTGTGGCTATTAAATGGAATTGCTTTCTTTAATTTTATTTCACTTTGTTCATTGATAGGTATAAAAATGCTATAGATTTTTATATGTTGATTTTGTATTATGCCACTTTATTCATTTGTCACTTCCAGGAATTTTATTGTGGATTTAAAAAAATTATGTATATAATCATATCATCTGCAAATAGAGATAATTTCAATTCCTTTCCTATTTGAATACCTTTTATTTGATTATCTTGTCTGATTGCATTGGCTAGGACTTCTAGTACTCTGTTGAAAAGGAGTGGAGAAAGTGGGCATCCCTGTCTTGTTCCAGTTTTTATTAGAAAAGCTTTAAGCTTTCCCTTTTTCAGTATAATGTTAGTTCTGGGTTTGTTATAGATGGTTTTTACTGAAGAATGTCCCTTCTATGACAATTTTTCTGAGAGTTGTAATCATGAAGGGATGTTGGATTTTATTGAATCCTTTTTCTGCATCAGTTGATATGATCACATGATTTTTATCTTTCCTTCTGTTAATATGAAGTATTAAATAATTAATTTTTTTGCAAATATTGAATGACCCTTGCATCCCCAGAATAAAGCCTACTTGGTCATGGTGTATAATCTTTTTAATGTGTTGTTGGATATGATTTGCTAGTATCTTGTTGAGAATTTTTGCATCTGTATTCATCAAGGATATTGGTCTATAGTTTTCTTTTTTTGTTATGTCCTTGTCTGTTTTGGGGATCAGGGTGATGGAGGCATCATAGAATGAATTTGGGAGTGTTCTTTCCTTTTGGACCTTTAGAACTAGTTTGAGGAGAAGCAGGGTTAGTGCCTCTTTAAAAGTTTCATAGAATTTGGAAACGAAGCCATCAGGACCTGGGCTTCTTTGTTGGGAGACTATTCATTACTGATTCAATCTTGTTGCTTGTCTTTGGGCTATTCAGGCCTTCTATTTCTTTCTGATTCAATCTTGGTATGCTATATGTGTCCAAAAATGTATTCATCTCATCTAGATTTTCTTGTTTATTGACGTGTGATTGCTAGCAGTAGTGTCTCATGATCTTCTGTATTTCTGTTATATCTATTGTATTATCACCTGTTTCATTGCTGATTTGACTTATCTGGTTCTTTTCTCTGTTGATTAATCTAGCTAATGGTGTGACAATTTTGTTTATTTCCTCAAAGAACCAGCTTTTGGTTTATTTTTTTCTCTATTTTCTGTGTAGCTCTTTTATTCTCTACTATATTTATTTCTGCTCAAATCTTCATTATTTCTTTTCTCAGTATTTTTTGGAGTTTTTTATTGTCATTTTTTTCAGTTCCCTGAGATGTGTCATTAGGTTGTCTATTTTCCACCTTTCTGTTTCTTTCCTTGTGGGCATTAATTGCTATAAACTTCCCTCATATGACTATTTTTGTTGTGTCCCAAGGTTATAAAAACTAGTTTGTTCATTATTGTTGGTTTTCATGGCCCTTTTATTTTAGTCTTAATTTCTTCAATGGTTGTAAAGTCATCCAGGAATGGGCTGTTTAGTTTCCATGTGTCTGTATTTTTGAGCATTCTTTCTGTAGTTGATTTCAAGTTTGATTCCATCATGGTCAGAAAAGATGCTCTATATAGTTTCTATACCTTTGAATTTGTGAAGACTTGTTTTGTGTCCTATTATGTGGTTGATCTTTGAAAACATTCCATATAAGGGTGATAAAAATGTGTATTTTTTTGAATTTGGGTGAAATATTTTATAGATGTCTATCAAGTCTGCTTGATTTATGGTATCATTTAGATCTTATTTCTCTTTGTTTTTTTGTCTACATGATCTGTCTAGAAGAGACACTGGGGTGTTGAGACCTCCAATGAATATTGAGTTGTTGTCTATCTCTCCCTTTAGATCTGTCTCTATTTCACGTATTCAGATGCTCCAATATTGGGTGTGAAGATACTTTTAAGTGTAATATCTTCTTGGTGAATTATTTGCTCCCATTCTTATCTCTTCTTGTCTACTACTTCTTTTAAATTAACAAATAAAAATTATTTATATTTATTGTATGCAACATGGTATTTTTAAATACGTGTACATTAGTAAATGGCTCAGTCAATTAAACTGACATATATATTACCTCATATACTTATTTTTTTGTGGTGAGGACACTTAAAATCTATCCTCAGCAATTTTCAAAATACAATACGTGTTATTTACCATAGTTACTATAGTTGTAAATAGTGCTCTTGAAATTATTCCTCCTAACTAAATGAAATTTTGTATCTTTTAACCAACAAGTCCCCAGTCCTCTACCCAACCTGCCCCTGGTAATCATTATTTGACTCTCCTTCCTTGAATTCAACTTTTTTAGATTCCAACTCTAAGTGAGATCATTAGGTATTTATTTTTTGGTGCCTGGCTTACTTCATTTAACATCATGTCTTCTGAGTTTACCATGTTTTCACAAGCAACAAGATCTTCTTTTTTAAAGGCTGAATAGTATTCCATTATGCATTTATAACACTTTATTTTATCCACTTATCCATTGATGGATACTTAGGTTGATTTTTTATCTTGGCTATTATGATTAGTGCTACAATGAACATGAAAGTAAAGATATCTCTGTAACATACTGATTTCATTTCCTATGAATATACACTTAGTAGTGGAATTGCTGAATCATATGCTTGTTCTATTTTTAACTTACTTATTTTTAATTTTCTTCTTTTCCACTTCTGTTTAACAACACTAAACTGCTCTGAGCTTCTTGCACATATCATACTTTCCTAATTCACAGAATGCCTTCCGCGCAATCTTATATTACATTTTAAGGTTCGCTGCTGGCTTAATCTGCTTCAGGAAACTTTCCTTGACTTTTTGCTCCCATCTCTATGGATCTGGGTCTCATTTTCTATGTTCTCATAAATTTAGGTTCTTATGGACTTAGCACATTGTTTGAAACATCCTCCCCGACTAGACTGAGTTTCCTTGAGGATGAGGAAGATCATATGTCTGGTTCATCTTTGGCTCTCCTGTAGTTGACAACACGTAATAGACACCTGGTAAATGGATGTTGGATGAAAGATCCAGTAAGATCCAGGATACTATATTGGCTCCATTTGCTAGACGACACCAAAGACATTTTAGATTTCAAATATTCAGTAACCTGTTGAGTATTGCCTTAAGAAGTAAGACAAAACAGATATAAAACATAAAAAAGATAGTATAACTACCTTTTGGGGATAACAAACTTAAAATTTTGTAATATTTTATAATAGGTGCTATGCTAGAGGTATTTGAAAGTATTTTGAAATTCAGATGAGTAAGACTGAATAAGTCTGCCTGAAGAATTAAGGTGTTACTGAACAAGTGATAATTTAATTAGATTGGTTGGCAATAAAATAAAGGTTTTAAGTGGCACTGAAGTCAGATAAACTTGACTTTTAATTCTAGTTATCTATGTGATCTTGAGTGAGTTATGAATCTCTCTGAGCTTCACTGTTCTTATCTATAAAGGGGCATAAATAAAAATCATTCCTACCAGGACCAACAGATAGCGTAATGGTTATGTCGCTGGACTCCATGTAGTCCACCACAGTTCAAGTACTGGACCGGGCAGCATGAAATTCACTTCAGATTCATGTACATGCATGCCCAAAATCCCAGGAGGAGAATGGAGGAGAAGGAATTGTAGTGTGGCCATCCTCTCTGGAGTGTGTGTGTGTGTGTGTGTGTGGGGGGGGGGGGTGATTTCTCACTTTCTACCTCCTGTCTCTCTAGCAAGTGCATGTACCCTATAGCAAAAATCTCTCTTAAAAAAAAAAAAAAAAAAAAAAAAAAAAAAAAAAAAAAACAGGGACCAGCAGTTAGCGTAATGGCTATGTTGCTGGACTCCCACGTAGTCGACCGCGGTTTGCGTCCCGGACCCAGTAGCTTAAAACTCACGCCGGGCGTGTGTGCGTGCGTGCCCAAGATCCCAAGAGGAGAATGGAGGAGAAGGGATTGCGGCATGGCCATCCCCCCTGGGGGGTGATTTCTCGCTTTCTGTCTCTCTGTTTCTCTTTGTCTGGTGAGCGCATGTGCCCTATAGCAAAAACCTCTCAAAAAAAAAAAAAAAAAAATCAGTCCTATCTCATAGGATTACATAAGTATTAAGTGAGATAATACAAACTTAGTACAACATCTGGTACATAAAAAGCACTCAGTCATTGGTAACTATTATTTTAATGCTATAACTAGAACTTGAAGAGTATGTTATGAGGAGTAAGTCTGAAAAGGTAGGGGAGGGAACCAGCAGTTAGCGTAATGGCTATGTCGCTGGACTCCCACGTAGTCGACCGCGGTTCGCGTCTCGGACCCGGTGGCTTACAACTCACGCCGGGCGCGTGTGCGTGCGTGCCCAAGATCCCGAGAGGAGAATGGAGGAGAAGGGATTGCGGCGTGACCATCCCCCCTGGGGGGTGATTTCTCACTTTCTGTCTCTCTGTCTCTGTCTGGCGAGCGCACGCGCCCTATAGCGAAAAACCTCTCAAAAAAAAAAAAAAAAAAAAAAAAAAAAAAAAAAAAAAAAAAGGTAGGGGAGAAATTCTAGAGAGGAGGGTGGCATCAGCATTAAAAAAAGTATGGATGCTATAAAACCCATGATTTATCCATGAGGAGTGACAACAATTGAAGCTGGAATTCACTTCAATCCGATTATCTGGCAATCAGAACCATTGATCTTTAAAGAATACTTTGCATGGTCTGGTGGACGTGATACTGAATTTTAAGAGTAAGGAGATTCATCTCCTAATCCAAGTTCAACTATTATTTAACCTCACCGGGCTTCAATTCCTTCAACTATAATAATAATTTTAAAAATTAAAATAGAGAAAGATGGCTGCCCATTAATAAATCTCTCTCTTTTATCAAATGGGATAAAATCTTAGTATTTTGGTTTTTGCTTTTTTTTAAGAAAGATTTTTTACTGTAGAATATGTGTGCTCGCTGGAGAGATAGAGAGAGACAGAGAGATAGAAAATGAAAAATCAGCCCCCAGGGGGATGGCCACCACTCCACAATACCTTCTCCTCCATTTTCCTCTCAGGATTTGGGGCATTCACACATATGCATACAGCATGAGTTTCAAGCGGTCAGGTCCGGGACTCTAACTGTGATCAACCACGTGGGAGTCCAGCTATGTAACCCTTAGGTCATCTGCTAGTCATAGCATTCTCAACAGTTTTTAAAGCTACTGTTGTGTATGACTAAAACTGGCTCAGGTAAAACTTTTTGTCATCTCTGGACTAGATATTTATCAATTTTTTTTTTAGCTCTGCTAAATAATACCAGATATCTTAGCTAACTGAACATTTTTATGCTGTACTGTAGTAGCTGTATCTACATTGATATTTTTTAATTGCTTTAAAGATTAAAGCATGGGGTCAGCAGGTAGCATAGTAGTTAAGGCGCTGGACTCCCACATGGTTAGCCATGGTTCCAGTCCCAGACCTGGTGGCTTGCTTTCTCACTTTCCTTCTCTTTCTTTGATCAAATTGAAAAACAATAATAATAAGTAAAAATTTAAAAAATAATTATTTATAAAAAGATTAAAGCATTATTAGACTTTAACATACACTTAACATAACATATACTTATTTTCAAGTCTAATATGGTAACAAGCATGTGTTTTCTATAAAATTGCTATAAATTCAATTAATGTTGAAAAATTATTCATGCAAGTTCAAACTTTAATTTGATTTGTGGTTTTATTTCATTTCAGATCTGAAAATTCATCTCCAAACCACTGATTATGGCAACTTCCTAGCTAATCAAACAAATCCTCTTACTGTTTCTAAAATTGACAATGAAATGAGAAAAAAGCTATGTGGAGAATTTGACTATTTCCGGAATCATTCCTTGGAACCCCTCAGCACGTTTTTCACCTACATGACGTAAGTGATGACAAGAAGAGATCTTAAGACTCATGTGACTGCAAATGACCCTTAACAGTTAGAGATGGGTATTAGGCTGAAGTGAGGCTTAAAGCCTTTTCTATTATTTGTAAGTTTGAATACATCCAAATTTTAGCAACTGGAAAGCTCACTGAGCCACATTTTTTTAGGTAGTTTTCATGTATTTATAAATGTTATGTGGGTGATGGTAGCCTCCATACAGGCAATACCTTCAGTTCTCATTGCAAAAAAATCAAAGTGAGGCTGACGCATAAGCTGTTAGTGCTAAAGGTGAGGATTACGTGACAGTTTTTGATTGCTGGGGGGTGGGTGGGCATGTTACAAGTCGTTCTTGAGGTCACATCTACCCTTTTGATTTCCTTATTACAGTATAAGTAGCCCACGTCCAGTTATATGTGTTTTATTGTTGCCTACCACCAAGGGTTTCAATCTTGGAAAGTATGGGCTCTGCGTTCGGAAAAAATAAAAATATTTAAACTCCCAACAGCGGTAAACTGTACTTCTGTTCATCCAGCTGATAAATTATATTCAGTACTCAGATGGGCCATTTGGAAATACCTTTTTGCCTCCTCAGTTGTTCTAGCTGAGAAGCTGAGAGGAAAGACCTGCAATAGATGAGCTGTGTGTTAGGTAGATAAAAGCTAGCATTAAGGTTCAAAGTTATAAAGACTAGATCCAGGTCAGGTATTCAGGGCCTTCACAATATTAGTGGAAAGAAGCTAACGATGAGGAAACTGCTGGGTTGTACAAGCAGAAATTAGTCCAAAGAGAACTCTGCGCCAAACACTGTGCTCAGCTCTAGGCACAGAAAATTAGAGAAACGTGTGATAAAACTGAGGTGCTGGTTAAGCACTGCATGTAGGGAGCCAGTTTCCACGTGGCTGACTACACTTCAAATTCTGGCCCACAGCTGCTTGAAAAACATTCCCCATCAGCTTGAAACATGCTGGGCATATGTATGAGTGCCTCAGATCTGACAAGCTGCAGGCTGGAGGAAAGGGATCATGCATGACCAGATCCTGGGGAGGGTGGTCCACTCGCTTGCTCTCTACCCTTCTCTGTATCTTATTCTCACATGTGCATGCATACACTCTATCATGAATAAAGAACAGAAATTTTACTTTATTCATTTATTTCTTCCGTAAGTGAGAGGTGGTGAGGGTTGAGGGGAGACAGAGAGGAATCACCTCCAATGGGGTCTTCATGCCATAATCCACTTCCAGCTTCAGTCAGTAAGAATCATGGGCACATGTGTGTATGTGTGATATGCACAGGGAAATGCTGGGATGTGAACCCAGGACTTTCCCATAAGATTTCCGCATCAGTGAGCATTGAGTTACCACAGTTGGTCATTTCCTATTGGAGTTTTCAGCATTTTTAATTGATGTGTAAGGACTTTTTGTAAATGAAGAAAGTTAGCCCTTTATAATATATGTTTCAAAATTATCTTCTTGGTTTTAGATAATTTAATTTCATAGTATTTGCTCTCAGTTCATTATTTTTGTTGTTGTCATTGTTATAGAAACATTGAATATTATTGAATATAATTAACTATAATCATTGATAGCTTCTAGCTATTTTATTCTCTTCCAGAATATTTTGCAGTCAGGTGTCTATCCAGCACCCACCAAGTTCCATCAAATGCAATTCCTTCCTGTCCCATTAGGAAATAACGCCCTGGGCAACATTACAGAAATGATTGAGTCTGTCCTAATAGAGACCGTCTAATTGTAAGATGATATAATAAATATAATCTTAAGCATTGCACATTTTATGTGATATAATTACTGTACATGCAAAACTTGTTTTGAAACTTGTGTTGAACAGATATTTTTAAATCCTTAATAGCAAGAAGATCTGGAGGTTTTGTATACTATAATTATACACAGTTGTGTGAAACAAAGGAATGAATCCAATAGCATTTTAATGAAGAGACTATTTAATATAGGCTTTGGTTTTTTTTTTTTTTTTTTCCCTTCCTTCCTACTCAACACTTTCCAGCAGCATTTTAGCTTCTCTTTTGAAATTAAGCCATCTTCTTAAAATAATCCCTTAAGTATCCAAAGTATTCTACCCCAGGGACTGTAAAATCTCTGAACATACGATGACCAAAGAAATACAGTCTTCAGTACTTATACAGTAATGCAGTCTGAGGTTAAAGACCACACACTGAAGAAATCTTTAAAGATTCATTCATAAAAGCTAATCAACATTCTAGACTATCCCACGGATACATTATAAACCATCCACAGCTTTGCACTGTGCTGTGCATTCAAGTACTGAGCATGTTGGTTTTCCCTAAAGCATTTCTCAGGTCACAGAACTTTTAGTGCTAAAACCAGAGAAGTTTTTAGTGAATCAGATTAGTTGGTTATCCTATCACCTGATAATCAATAAAAAGGAGAACAGAACTCTGGTTTGCTGTTTCTGTTCTAATGAAGCCAGCAGATGTTTCCACAAATGGTGACAAAATAAGATAGAATTAAGTGGGACCAGCAGTTAGTGTAATGGCTTTGTCGCTGGACTCCCATGTAGTCGACCACGGTTTGAGTCCCAGACCCGGTGGCTTAAACTCACGCCGGGCACGTGTGCATGCGTGCCCAAGATCCCAAGAGGAGAATGGAAGAGAAGGAATTGCGGTGTGGCCATCCCCCCTGGCAGGTGATTTCTCGCTTTCTGTCTCTCTGTCTCTCTCTGTCTTTCTCGTTAGTACACGTGCCCTATAGCAAAAACCTCTCCAAAAAAAGAAAAAAAAAAAAGATAGAATTAAGTAAGTCCTACAATAGAGGCTTGAACAGCTAATCAGAGAAACTCAGAAAACTTCATTTTGACTTTAAAACATTTTGCAGGGAACACAGAATTCGAGTCAGTATTTTAAGTGGGTTATAGATTGAGGCCTGGCCATAGTGGCACAGGCAGAAGAGTATTGTATGGGAAGGCCTGAGGTTTGGATCCCAAACCATCCTGAACATACCTGGCACAACCACATCTGCACCCATAATCCTGGTTAGCTGTGAGGATTGTTGCATGCCAAGACTCTGTTGCAGGTCTGTGTGTGTGTGTGTGTGTGTGTGTGTTGTGCACTCGTTTCTCTCTCTTCCTATCTCTCCTATCTCTTATGAAAGGAAGAAATTTTTAAATGGGCATAGATGGAAAGAGTCATGGAAGCAGAAAGGGATTTTGGGTTTGGAGATAACAAATCACCTCAGATATAGCTGGGGTCCAAGCATGAGCTAGAGGAGCAAGAACTGGAATAAGAGAGGCTTTGACTCTAGTTCTCTAAGTAAAAGTCAGTAAAAGGATGTGTTACAAACTGTACCCTTCACTTAATGGTCACCACCCCACAAGGTGAGAAGCCACTTCCTCCTGGTAGGCCATGTTATTACAGTAGCTAAACCCTTCTGCCACCTCTGGCTGTGTGGCCAAAGGCAGTTCAACCTAAGTATTTGTTTCTTCTCTAACCAATAAGAGAGTATCTGCTCTTAGGATGATTGTGCACATGGTACTTGGTCAGTAAATGGCAGTTGCTATTACTATGCTTATTTCTTGATATATACTTAAAAACAAAGTACCCAAGTCCTCAAAGTTAGTAAGTAGACAACCTAAGGTGTGACATCAGTTAACTTCAGATAGCATTCTCAAGGTGCTATTTTTTTTTCTTTTTTGTTTGTTTTTGCATTTCAACTCTTACTGCCTCACAAAATGAGGGGATTGATCTGATCTGTATTTTAGGAGAACAATTCTGTGGGCCTAATAAAAGATGCATTGAATGGGTGGCATGGTGGCTAAGACGCTAGACTCCCACATGGCAGACCACGATCAAGCCTTGGACCCAGCTGCTTGAGAATTACAGCAGCCGCATGAGCGTGCATGCCCAAAATTCTGAGGAGAAGGGATTGCAACATGGCCCTCCCCTGTGGGGAATGATTTCTCACTTTCTGACTCTGGCAAGTGCATGTGACCTGTGGCATAAACCAAAAAAAAAAAAAAAAAAAAAAAAAAAAAAAGAGATAGGACTTAAGGCAGAGAAATTGAAGATGCTTGAAGATGCTATTTGAAAAATTCAGACTGGAAATCTCAACAGTAGAGTTAGGAAGGAGGGGGCAGATTTAGATATACATAAGAGGCTGGCTTAACAGAATTTAGTATCTTGATTTAATGACGACTTAGAGAAAGCAGACAATGACTCCTGGGAATTTTGAGGAGCTTTTGCAAGTAAAGTAAAATATATTATTTTTATTTCTAATGATAAAATAATAGAGGGTCCATTGTAAGTTAGAGAAAGTTGTATAAATAAACAAATCACTCTTAATTGCACCATTATTGACATATTTTTATGCTGTTTCTATACATTTTGAAAAAAATCATTAGCGGTTAAATTAAAATCTTAATTTTTGTATATATACTATCAATGTTTTCTCCATATCAATTTTCTAATATGTTTAAATAACTACAGGCATTATTTACCATAATCTTACAGTGTAGCAATTAAATGCTGAACACAGAAAGCCAGGTCCCACGTGACTGGTGGTTTGATTCCTAGCCTGATGGCTTAAAAAACATGTTGGGCCCGTGTGTGTGCAGGCCCTAAATCCTAACAGGATGAATAAATGGAGGAAAAAAAAGATTGCAATGTGACGGCAATCCATTGGGAGATATTTTCTCTTACCATCTCTTTATCTCTCTCTCACAAGCACATGAACCTTTTGGCCATTAAAAAAAAAATTTATTTTTAAATATATATAGTTTTACCCTCTGGTTGTATACATTTTAAATGTATTGATCGTTGTGTTTTTCTTATCTCAAACTCTGCATAGTATTTAATTTGTTAAATTCTGATTTCAACCATCAAATTCCAAACAATATTATGAAATTGTCTATTTGTATGACTATGCTTTTGTAATTCTGAGTCTCTGGCCAAAAATGTTCTTCTGAGGCCTTAAATATTCCATTTTTAAAGGTTTTGGATCCACGCATTCAATGGGACTTGTCAAGGACAGGGCAAAAACGTCTCTAAAACGTCTGATAAGGCCTTCAGCCATTGAAACTCTCAAGTACTTTATGAATGGAAAAGCACGGGTGCTATTTGGCAAAAGCAACACTTGGTCTATCTGTAACTGGATGGTATTCACTTTATCAGCATAACACATTAAGTGATGGTTATGAGTGAGGAACTACTAGATTCGAAGATTAGAAGTGAATTGAATGTAGACTGTTTGCTAAGCAGTGGCAGGGTTGCTTAAGGAGAAGATTCCAAGACCATGAGATTAAGTAGGCCCTAAAATGTGGTCCAAAAATCTGTACCTCTAAAAGCCTTCTAGCGACCCTGATGTAGAGGAGAAACTGTTATAATCAATAAGCAGATTCTAACTTGGGTTTGCAGTATACCAGCTGTGGGATGGTATTAAAAAAAAAAAGATCCCTGGTAGGGGCAGAAAATAATGTAGTGGTTATACCTCTGGTGTTACACCTCTGGACCCCCACATAGCTGACCATGGTCTGAGTCCCGGACCTGGTGGCTTGAAACCCACTCTGGGCACAGGTGCGTGCATGTCCAAAATCCCAGGAGGAAAGTGGAGGAGAAGGGATTGTGGCATGGCCATCCTCCCTGGAAAGTGATTTCTCATATTCTTTCTCTCTGTTTCTCTCTGGCTCTCTCTAGTGAGTGCACGTACTTTATGGAAAAAAAAAAAAGACTTTAGTCACTCAAAGCTTTGTTATTCTCATCTATAGTATAGAATAGAAATAGTAATTACGTACAATATAGAGTTGTGAGTTTAATTTTTAAAAAGACAAAAGACCAGGCTAGCCTCGAAGCCTAGTGGTGAAGAAAGCTGGATCCCACCCAGCTGGTCAGGGTTCCAGTTCTGGCAGGCTGCCTGTAGAATATGTGTATGTGTGCCCTAAGTCCTGATGGGATGGAGAGGTAGAGGAAAGGGGATTGTGGCCTAGCCACAGCTCATTGAGGGCCTCTCTTTCATATACACACCTTCTAACAATTAAAAAAATAAATAAGTAAAAGCAGAACCAATTACTTATTTTGTGAGTCCTTGTTAAACAATGTTTAATAGCTTCAAGAGAACAACAGCTGAGAATTGAAACAATCACAGGGCCCTGTGTGGCTACAGAGATCACACGCCCACGAAACTGGCCTATGGGGAAAATATGTATTTACACAATCTATAAATATATTCGCACACACATACACAGGCTCAAGAAATGTAGTTAGCAATATTTGTGTTATGTTTACCTATATGAGTGAGAAGAGGTAGCCAAAAGGAAGTGATAGCCAAGCTAAGGCCTGTGAGATGCTGCCGGGTTGAGGTGAATCCAGCAGAGGGCAGAAAACTGCTATGGATTTGGGGACAAAATTAGTGTCAGAGGATTAAGGATGTTAAGGGAATGAAAGAGCTGAGGACGCCATTGGTGCAAGTTTTCCCGAGTAGGATACTAATCAGGGCCCCTAAGGACATATTCTTTTCCTTCACACTTTGTCAACTCTCTGACTTGGTATCAATCAACCACCAGGGGGCAGAATTGATCCCAGTAACCTGTTTATGAGAGATTTGAAGCTGTCCCATAGCCTTCGTTTTCCATATGGAGACTGAAATCCACCCTTGCTCTGATTTGGATTGCTATTACCCTAATTTTATTTTATTCATCTTGTTTCTTGTTATTATTCTTTTTCTTTTTTTTTTTCATTGAAAAGAAGCACATGTGTTTTTTGGGGTTTTTTTGTGTGTTTTTCTTTTTAGTTTTTTTGCCATAGGGCACGAACTCTTGCTGGAGAGAGATAGAGAGATAATGAGAGGAAAAGGACAAAAATCACCCCCTGGGGGATGCTCACCCTACAATCCCTTCTCCCAGGATTTTGGGCATGCATGCACATGTGCTCTGTATTTCAAGCAGCCAGGCCTGGGACTTGAACTGCAGTTGACCGCATGAGTGTCCAGCACTGTACCCACTATGTCACCTGCTGATCCCACACATGTATGTTTTAAAAGAGGAAAAAATTTTATTACAGTTTGTTTAGGGGCCAGCAGGTGGTTTTATTTTCTTTCTAGAAATAAGGAAACAGATGAAGTAGTGTTTGTATTTCAGTACTCATGTCCCAAAGTCTAGAGGTAATGACTGATAAGCCTGATATATGTCTTTCCAAATTTTCTATGTGAAAAGGTGTATGTATGATATTTATGTGGATAAATATATTATATATATATATATATATATATATATATATGGAAGCACAAATATAAATATATGGATACATAGCTGGTTTTCTTTGTTTTCAAACAGTGAGACTGTATTGTATGTAGTCTTTTTTTTTTTTTTTTTTTTGAGAGGTTTTTCGCTATAGGGCGCGTGCGCTCGCCAGACAGACAGAGAGAGACATAGAGACAGAAAGCGAGAAATCACCCCCCAGGGGGGATGGTCACGCCGCAATCCCTTCTCCTCCATTCTCCTCTCAGGATCTTGGGCACGCACACACACGTGCCCGGCGTGAGTTCTAAGCCACCGGGTCCGAGACGCGAACCGCGGTAGACTACGTGGGAGTCCAGCGACATAGCCATTAGGCTAACTGCTGGTTCCCTGTATGTAGTCTTTTTAAATGCAATCTTTTATGAATTTTTCCACAGAAACACAGATAGATCTACTTTAACAAATATATCTTCTCCCGTTGTGTTGGGCATACCATAGTTTATTTAACCATTCTCCCTTTCCTCTGTCTAGGCTCTTTCATTTCTTGCTGTTTTGAATAATGCTATCCCAGTCATCTTGTCCACACGCCTTTGCTTCCGTGTGCCTGAATTTCTTAAGGATGGATTCCCAGAAGGGAACTTGTTTTGTCAAAGGATGTGGAGGTTTTAGATTTTGATAGATATTAGCAGATTGTTCTGTAATACTCCAACAATGTTTGAAAATCTTTTCTCCTATCCTCTGCTGTGAGGGTTTGTTTCATTGTTTTTTTGTTTTGTTTTCTTTTGTTTTTTTTTTCCTTTGTCAGAAAAAAATAAGATTCTCCAAAGCTTGTAGTGAGTGGTGTTTTGAATATATTAAAGATGAGGTCCACTCACCACTGTTCTTGACTGCGGAAAGCAGGCTGTGACAGACACTTATCTCATGTTTAACCTGTGTAACTGGCAAAAAGAATCGCTCTGCTGGTGTTTTTCTGTGAATTACCAGAATATCCATGTGTACACGTAGAGAAAGTATACCAGTGGAGCAGTCTCTCTAATCTTATGATTATTCTCCCGGATGAGAAAATTACTTAAAAAGCAAGAAATAGGCAGTTATGCCACCTAGTAAGGAAGTCAGGGAAAGATACCAGGGAACCGGTTCTTTCCATAACTTCCGTTAACCTAACGAGTTCCTATACTTGTATGAACATTAGAAAAACTTAATCGACTGAAACAAATGATTGTTTTATCCCTATTCTGTGTGGGGTAGGATTCAGGCCTCTTAAAAGTCACAAAAAGTAATTCATCTGGGGCCTGCAGGTGGCATGGCAGTTAATGTACTGGACTCCCATGTGGCCAACCGGGGTTTAAGTCCCAGACATGGTAGCTTGCTTTCTCACTTTTCCTCTCTTTCCGTCTCTCTCTAGTGAACACATAGGTCATATAGCAAACTAAAAAGTAACAATAGTATAAAATTAAATATGTCTTTAAAAAGTAATGTGAATATATTAAGGATAAAGTCATTATATTCGTGGATATTTTAGTTAATTAAAAAAAAGGGTTAAGAATTATCTACAACTAATTCTATTTGAAATTAACATGTAAAATGACTTACCCAAGAGCACCCAGTTGAGTCGTGGCAGATTTAGTACTGAAATCTAGGTCTTCTATCATGTCATCCCAGCATAAATAGAAATACAAATTTAGAGAGCAGAAAAAAGAAGGTATCACTTCTATATGGAGACATTTTTAAAGCTTTTTAAACTGGCATTTGGGGGCAGCCCCACAGCACAATGGTTAAGAGCTGGATCCCACATGACCAAATGCAGTTCAAATGCCACCCCTGGTGACTTGAAAGACACACCAGGCCCTTACACATATCTGCCCCGGATCCTGATGGGAATGAGGAATAGAGGAAGAAAGATTGCAATGTGATAGCACCCCACCACGGGGTGCTTTTTCTTTCTCTTTCTCTCTTTCTCTTTCTGGTGAGCAAGACACTTCCTCTGTCCATAAAAAAGAAAGAGGTGGCATTTGAATATGGATTTAAAGGGTAGGAAGGATTTCAACATTTAGCCATTGATATGGAAGGAGAACTGTGTACATCTAAAGAATAGGAACAGACAGTCATGTAGAAAAGGTTTTGGTTTTGGTTTCTTAATCGCCAGAGGGCACATGTGCTTGCCAGAGAGATACAGAGAGACAGACGAAGGGGGAGGAGAAAGTGCATCCCAATGAGGA
Organism: Tupaia tana; assembly: GCA_026018925.1. Classification (NCBI taxonomy): domain Eukaryota; kingdom Metazoa; phylum Chordata; class Mammalia; order Scandentia; family Tupaiidae; genus Tupaia; species Tupaia tana. The sequence continues at coordinate 41,270,608 of JAKSZU010000008.1, forward strand.
GTGGTCACAGGGCAATTCCTTCTCCTGCAGGAAAAGAAATTCTTAATCCAAACAGATGGGTTAGCCCAAGATTGAAGAGAATTTTAAAGATTTCAGAACTACCAAGGATTTGGGAAATGCGTAATGATCAGCATTCTTGTCATAAAAGATGCTATTATAGGCAATGCTGACTTCTGAGTAATTTTTTCAGTTTTATTTTGCTAGAAGGAAAAATGAGTGTGACAGCAAAATTAATTGCTTTTCTAAATTATTTTAATTTCCTCTTCCTCTATTTAAGAAAGGGAAGCTTCAGGGAAGTAAGAAGTGTTCCCGAAAATGTCACATTTCAAGAGGAAACAGAATGCTTATGGGGATATTCTAAATCTCGGCTGATTATCTAACAAATCAAGCAAAACAGCAGGGCTGCCCCATCTATGTGAACACAGTGTGGTGAGCGTTGTAAGGGCAATGTTTACCTACGTAATCCAGAACAAATTTCCTTTGAAAATTAGCACATGGGGTGATTCCTAGAACATTGCTCCTATTGTTTATATCACAGCAAGTAACTATTAGGCTTGTTAAGGGTGGGTCAGCACCTTTGGTTGAGGAGTTTCATCGAGGAAATTAAATACTTATTAAAAGTGCAACCAATATATATAACACACACACACACACACACACACACACACACACCCAGTAATGCTTTCCATGGATAATTATTACCCCCCCCCATGCATTTTATGTCCATATCATTGATTTTCTATATATACAAACATGACCTGGCCAACATATCACATAGTTCTGGTCAGCAAAGACACAGGTATTGTCATTGTAAACACTGGATCATTTGTGGCAGATAAGAGAATATTGACCTATCCTCCCAGATAGAAAGGAACCTACAGCAATAAAGAACTGATAAAAGATGTGGTTCCTGTGATGAAGCCAGATCTTATTCACAATGCTTTTGGATCATGAATTTGTTGTAATCACCAAGTTATTTACTATTAAATAACTTCCCAAAGGCAGAAGTTTAGACTGAATCTAGAAACCCCTCCATTTAACATAGGGGTCAGGCCTTACACACACACACACATATATATATGTGTGTGTCTATATACAAACAGTTATCATTTATAATAAGTTAGCAAGCATTATTTTGAGATTAATAATTACTTTCCCAAAGAGATAACATCAAATTAGTTGAAGTTCAGATAAAATAAAATATCATTTAGGTCCAGCATATGGCCAAGTGGTTAAGGGAGCCAGATCCCACATGGCTGACTGAAGTTCAAATCCTGACCCCAGCAGGTTGATAAAATGCCAGTCAAGTGTGTGAGCATGCCCAAAATCCAGACAGGATGGAGAAATGAAGGAGAAGGGATTGCAGCATGACTACTCACCATTGTGTGTGTAGGGAGTGTTTCTTCTCTCTATCCTCTCTCTCTCTCATCTTTGCCTCTCTCTGATGAGTGCATGCACCCTGTGGCAATTTTAAAAAATTGTATAAAATAATGACCATATAAGGACAACTCCAGGGTTCCAAGATGCAGAATATGATAGTAAGAGGTGTATAAAATTGGTATGTCAGACTTGGGGGCAGGCTCCATGGCCTAGTGGTTAAGTCAAATCCGATATGGTCAACCACGGTTTGAATCCCAGCCCTGGTGGCTTGAAAAACACACCAGACGTTTGTGTGTGTGAGGGTCCAGAATCCCAACAGGATAGAGAAACTGAGGACAAGAAGTTGCACCATAAGCACTGCCCTTTAGGGGGTGCTTTCTTCCTCCCTCTCTCTGTCTCTGTCACTCTCTAGAGAATGCACACATCCTCTGGCAATTAAAAAATAAAAATGAAAATTATAAATAAATCAGACTTGGGAGCTAGTAGCTGAAGAGGTAACACGATTTATGGTCTTGCAGATGTCCCAGTCTTCCAGATGAGTGTACCTCTCAGCTTCTTGTCTCTAGGCTACACCTGGTTTGATGCCCTCTTATCATCGAAGAACAATAGGTAAATTTAGAAAGAGTTCTGTTAGCTAGAACTAAATGTAAAACTACAGAGATGTAGAAATCTCAGGCTAAAAAGAGTGTAAATATTGCAAATCTTGTGCAATAAAGACTACGCAACTTGCACGTTCCTGCAAAGCCCAGTTCATAGGAACACATCTGAGAGTGTATGCCCTCCTTCCTCACAAAGGCACTCCACTAGTGCTTTTGTATGCATTACGTCCAATGCCAACCTTGCAAAGTTGAATAAATATTTTCCCTTGAAACCTGAGAAAATAGAGCTCTTGTTAAACTGGTTTTTAAGCATCAGAACTGGGCTTAGAAAATAAGTTTATCTGTTTCAAAGCCTGGACTCCTACTATGACAACTTGTCTATGATGTAAATACTGCTTTCCCATGTATGATCTGATCTCATTTGCACAGTGACTGTGTGAAGACAGTGATAATCTACCTCTTGTCATCACGGCCTAAGATCAGCTCTTTGCAAAGAATAATCCGGGAGCAGTGAATCATGTAATGGTTACGTCACTGAGTCATCGACCATGGTTCGAGTCCAGACCCAGTGGCTTAAACTCACGCTGAGTGCATGGGCGTGCATGCCCAAAATCCCAAAAGGAGAATGGAGGAGAAGGGATTGTAGTGTGGCCACACTTTCTACCTCTCTCACTTTCTGCCTGTCTCTCTCTGTATCTCTGGCAAGCACGTGTACCCTATAGCAAAAAAATGTCTCAAAAAAATAAATAAATAAATAAAAGAAAGAAAGGAAAGATGATCTGTATTCTTCTGTTTTCTTACTTGTTTACTCAATGCGCTCCATTCTCGTTTCCTACCCCTTTATGCCACCAAAGCTCATGCTAGTGGTTAAGCCCAATGAGTAGTTTTTCAGCCCTTTCCGAACCCACCATGGCGTTCCCAGTTGTTGAAGTCCTGTTCCATGCATTCTGCCAGGACACTTTTTCTTTGCGCTCTCTTTATCATTTTGACTTTGTCATTGCTCCTTACAAAATCTCCTTCCTGTCCTTTAAGACCTTTTCAGAGGGCTATTCTTTTCTGTCTGCCAAAACATATTCTTTCTTAATGATTTTAACCACACAATGGTCAGAGAAGTCATCAGAGACCAATTAACAAATAACGAAATGTCTTAGTTTTATTCTAAAAGCAGAAGAAAGCCATTGATGGACTTTTAGCAGTAAAATCAGAGGTGTTGCTGATAAAGACAGAGCATGCAGAAGGTAGAACAGATCAGGGGGCTTCTGGCTTAGTAACCATTCCAACTAGTATGTAGATCTTGGTTTCTAATACCATTCTCCCATAAAAAGAGCCAGGGTTCCTTGGAGAAGTAAATAGCTAATTCTAGGCCAGGGAAAGAAAGGAAGGTGATGAGCCTGGACTATCTAGTAATGCCAAGAGTAAAGAAGTGCCTAAAACAAAAACAAAAGCACACGTGATGATGTAATATTAAAGGGACAAGGAGGCAAACTGAAAGAGTGCTTGATAGTCGAGCTGAGACATTCTGAAAAGCAAAATAAAGGAAGTAGAGATGGCCCCTGACTTACAATGGTTTGACTTATAATAGTATGAGAGTGATATGTATTCAGTAGAAACTGCACTTCGAATTTTGGTCTTATCCCAGTCTAGTAATCTGCAGCAGAATACTCTGGTGATATGAGGCAACAGTAATGAACTGCAATTCATTGAGCCATGTAATCACAAGAGTAAACCAATCTCAACAGTATCAAATGTACTTTAAAAATAATAATAATAAAGAGTTGAGGCCAGCAGGTGGCTTGATGGTTAAAGCACTGTACTCCCACATGGCCAACTGCAATATGAGTCCCAGACTTGGTATCTTGAAAATCACAGTAGGCACATGTGCATATTTGCTCAAAATCCCAAAAGAAGAATGGAGAAGGAATTAAGGCATGGCCATCCACCTTGGGCCATGAGTTTTCACTTTCCCTCCCTCCAACTCTAGAGCAAGTACACTAGCCCTATTGCAAAAACCTATAGATAAATAAATAAATACATGTGTGCACAACAGAGACAGCACCTTCAACAGGGTCTCATCAGCTCACAATCGTCTTTACCCCAGCTCTCCAGTTCCCCAGGATCCTGAGTGATTGGTGTATTTTCAGGCCAACCCCAGGACTGATATGAACCTGCAGTTGGCCATATGACTTCTAGCCTTGCAGGGCACTTTTCATTACCACTGTACCACAGCTACTGGGCCACATTTTTTTAACTTAATAATATTGTCAACTTACAGTGGGGTTATTGGGGTATAACCCCATTGAAAGATGAAGAGTATCTGTAGTATCAAATTGTCATTTCCGAGTATAAAATGATACTATGAGTTCATACCTATGTAAATAAACAACTGAATAAATTAGTAAGTGAAGTATAAGAGACAAATCTCCCTTGAAGAGTTCCAAACAATTGATGTAAAGATTCCCCCCCCTCAACCTAGGAAATCATTAGTCCCACTTCCTAAGTGTGCTGCCCACAGGGATTTCCTTCCCTAAAATACAATATGGAAAAGAATGAGAAGGAGTAATTTTACCTTGGAGACACTTGACATACACTTCCTCCGCCAGGTGGTCAAGGTCAACATCAACGGACGCAAATTATATTAGCAGTATATTCTCTTTATGTGATGTCATGAAAATGGCACGTTATGTTGTGATCTTCCTCCCAGTAACCCATAACCTCAATCTTTTCATTAAAAAAAGACAAACTCCAATATTGGAGCATCTTACAAAATACTTGACCAGTGCTTCTCGAACCTGAGAAAGTTACACAGCCTGAAGGAGCCTAAGGAGACATGATAGCTAAGTATAATGTGGTACCTTGAGTGGAAAAGAATGGAGACGTCAGGGAAAAAAAACAAAGGAAATCCAAATCCAAGTAGACTCTGGGCTTCAGTTAATAATTATATGGCCATATTGATTCCTTAGTGATCACATATATGCTGTACTAATTTAAGATATTTTTAATAACAGGTAGAACTAAGTACAAGGTATATGGGTACTCTGCATACTAACTTCTTTTTCTGTGAATCTAAAATATGAAGTCTACTGAAAATAATATTTAGAAACAGGGCTCTTATAATCCTTAGGTATACAGTGTCTAAAGGACAGACAAGAAAAACTACAGGTGAGCTGACTAAAAAATGACTGATAAACCATAAGACAGGTTTTCACAGGATTCAGGTTAAGAGGAAGGTGTCGTGGAGGACACTCGTGCTTGACACTCATCAAAGACCATGGAGAGTTTAGGCAGGCCAAGACTGAAAGGGGAAAGCCCACTGTCTACAGTGAAGCCCCGCTTATAGTTGGTCTTTGAGGAAGAATAAGGGAGTTCAACCACTCCTCTCCTCTCCTCCCCATGTACGCTATAGGAAGCCTTGGAGGATTCCTGTGGCCAAAAATATTCCCCCACCCCCCTTTTCTCCCCTTTGATTCTATTCTGAAGTCCAGGATTCACCTCTTCGCTCACTCTGATTCAGAACTATAAGCACATTGTTCCCTTCGCTAACTCAGAGACACGTTGAATTTCATCTTAGAGACAAACAATATGGTAGCCAGTGGTGCCTTATTGTATTGTAGCCAATGTTCCTCTGTCCCCATAAATCAGTGGTCACCATCCTTCTAGCACAAACCCCAAAATTTAAAAATGAGGCCACCACAATATGTAAATATATTTAATGATAAATTATATGCATATACCATCCTTCTAATATATATGTGCATTTTAAGACATACACAAACTCACACGTCCTAGTGGATGATTCCAGATACCCTCTAGGATAGCAATCTTTCAAACATAGTACATGTCCCCTAGATATACACAATGGGCTTCCCAGGACTATGGAAATAGGAATAATGTAAAATGACCTATTTCCAAATCTTAAAGGTCTATGTGTATTAAAATCTAAGAATGGGGCCAGCAGATGGCATAATGGTTATATCACTGGACTCCCACATGGCCAACTGTCATTCAAGTTCCAGACTCAGTGGACTGAAAATCACACCAGGCTTGTGTGTGTGTGCCCAAGATCCTGGGAAGAAAATGGAGAAGTAAGGATTGTGACATGGCCGTCCCCCCTGGCTGTAATTTCTTACTTTTCCTCTCACTGTCTCTATCTCTCTCTCTCCCCAGCAAGCACATGTGCCCTACGGCAAACCTCTTAAACACACACACACACACACACACACTCACACACACAAGAATACTTGTAATCAGAGCATGGTGCTAGTTCCCTCTTCATCTCTCTATTCACAGCTTTTTTTTCATCTTTCAAAACTGTATTGTGATGTATAGCCCTGACATATAAAGAGCTCGGGGCACTTAGCACACCACAAGGCCATTTGAAACATCGGTGTCTCAGAGGACACTGAAGATCAAAAGGTGAAGAGAAGTCAGACCAGCTAAGAAACCTGAGACCCGAGGAATGACGCAGTGGTCTGTTTCCCGGGTTTTCCTTTTGCTTATATACTGCTGACCAGAGAACCTCACTATCCACAAGCCAGTGGGTGCAGACAGAAAGCCCCAAGAGAAGCCTGCTTTCTCTCATCCAGACCAGGAACGGGGCAGCCAAGCAAGTAGAAAGCTTAGACAATAACTGCCCTACTCCTGCCAAACACGGTGAGAAAACTGCAACCCACTGCGTCTGCAAACCTGAGTGAGGAGCTCAGCCATCTACCCTCACCTGGCCATGAGTCATCCTTCCCCGTGTTCACTGCCAGGGCGAGGTCAGAGGAAGTTAAGCGGGAAACTAAGACTTGGACCACCTCCCCACAGTCATGGGCCCCGTTTTTCACCTGGGTGTCAGTAGAAGTCACATGTAGAGGAGTAATGAGTCTCAGAAGGAGAAGGGAAAAGGGGAGAGGCTTGAAAAGTATCCAAAGAAATAATGGCTGAAAATCTCTCAAATCTGCAAAATACGCAAGCCTACTATTTGTTTGTTTGTTTTGTTTTTGTTTGTTTTGTTTTGTTTTGTTTTAACAAGCTAAGTGAAAGCCAAACACAAAAAATGAAATAAAATCCAGGCCAACCCACCTCATAATCAAACTTCGGAAAGACAAATGAATCTTGAAAGTCATGAGAGAGAAATGCACCCACTTAATGGAGAAAGCAACTCAGATGGTAGCAGATTTTCCATTAAAAACTTTGGAGGTCAAAAGGATGTGGCATAATAGCTTTCAAGTGCTAAAGGAAAAGAAAAACCAACATGACCTTGTATCGCCAATGAAAATATCCTTCAGGAATAAAAGGAAATCATGACTTTTCCAGATGAAGAAAAACTGGGAATTCGTCACCAACACACTAGACATAACAGAATGGCTAAATGAGATCTTGAAACATAAAGAAAATGAGAAAAGAAGGAATCTTAAAACAACAGGCAAGAAGTAAAACACCCAGAAAGGAAAATTATGGGTAAATACAGTAGCTCTTTCTACCCTGAGTGTGCTAAATTGTATTTGACAATTGGACCAAAAGTTATTACATTGTCTAATGTGGCCCTCAATGTACATAGAGGATATCGTTAAGATAATTAAAGTAGAAAAGGTAAAGAAATTTAAGAAGGTAAAGTTTTTACACTGCACTAAAATTGATACAGCCACTCTGGAAAACAGTTTTGCCATTTCTTGAAAAAACTTAACATATACTGACCACACAACTTAGCAACTGCTCCCGTGGGTGTTTATCCCAGAACAATGAAAACTTACCTCCACATAAAAACCAGCACACAAATGTTTGTAGCAGTTTTTATTTGTAATAACCAAATACTAGTGGAGAAAAAAGCAAATGTCCATCCATAGGTGATTAGTGAAATAAATTGTATATCAATACCATGAAATACTACTCACCAATGAAAAGGAATAAATTGTTTACATGCAATAACTTGAATATATTGGGTCATTGGGAAAGTTCTGAAGCATTTTTGGACAGAAAAAACATAGAGAAATATGTCATGACTTTCCCAACCGCCTAATAGTACATGTACCGCAAGAGCATTAAGCAGAGTTAAAATAGCCAGTCTCAAAATGCAACATTTTATATACTTCTGATTATAGATTACTCACAAAAGGCAAAACTGTATGTGGGAGGACAGGTTCATGCCTTCCTGGAGTTAGGGCTGGTAGGAGGGAAAAGAGTGTGACTACGAAGGTGGGGAGCACACTATAGCTCTTCTAAACCAAACTGTGCTTTTCTACTTCATGTCATAGGTATAGTGCTTGGTGAATTCAGTGAAGGACACTTATTTGTCAACAATTGCTAATGATACTAAAGTACCAAAATTTTTACCCATAGAAGAACAGTTCTCCTAACGTGTCAAATTATAGCTCTATATTATTTGACCATTTAGCTACTGTTACATAAGCCCATTATTTGGCATCTATATAGAAAATATATTTTAGTTATTTTCAGGATTTTTAAATAAGTTAGGGAGTAAGAGGAAAAAGCTCTAAGACCCAAACCAGCAGGTGGTATGATGATTAAGACACTGGACTCCCTCATGGCAAACTGTGGTCTGAGTCCTGGACCTGGCAGCTTTCTTTCTTTCTCTCTCTCTCTCTGTCTCTCTCTCTCTCTCTCTCTCATTTGTCTCTCTCTGGTGAGCACACATACTCTGTAGCAAATTAAAAAATAATCATAATAATGATAATGATAAATGGGGACCAGCAGATGGTGTAATGGCGATGTCATTAAACTCCCACCTAGTTGACTGTGGTTCGAGTCTTGGACCTGGCAAATTAAAATTCATGCCAAGCGACAACTGTAGACACCAGAGATAGTATGAAACTAGAAATGGAAAATTATTGATGATAACATACATGATTAAGCCACTATGCAGTATATTCTGGATGGGAAACCACTTTTTGTATGCTGTGATAATGATTAGGGGATGAATGTAAATTAATTAATTTTAAAAAAAGTTTCAGAAAAAAAAAAACACGAAAACTATTTTTTTTGAAATTAAAAAAACAATGCATATTTGATGACTGCAGTAAGCTATATAGCCCCAGCTATGTGTTACTTTATAGTATGTCCGTTCTACTCACTGAGGTTTATGCCCAAATCAGACTTGTGTTCATGGATATGTATATATCAACTGTGCTTGCTATTGGAAGTATTTAGCTTAATTAAGTTCATTAACAAATAAATAAAATGGGGGGAAGGCATAGAAAACAACCATGGATACCAGAAACAGTGTGGGAGGAGGGTGAGACACGACAGAGGGTGAGAGATAGGGAATCAAGGATGGCAAAATAACACAATATACAGGAAACAAATGGAAAATTATTTGTTGACGATAACACGTATCTTGATGTACTTGATTGAGCCAATATACAGTGTATTCTGGATGGGAAATCTCATCTGATGTACAGTGTATAAATGTAAATAAATAAATTTAAATAAAAAAATGCATGCCAAGTGTGTGCATGTGCATGCACGTCCAAAATCCCAAGAGGAGAATCAAGAAGAGGGGACTCTGGCGTGGCCATCTCCCCTGGGGGGGGGGGGGTGATTTCTCACTTTCAGCCTCTCTGTCTCTCTGATGAGCGCATGCGCCTTATAGCAAAAATCTCTTTAAAAAATTTTTTAAATAATAATGATAAATAAAGTTAAATAAATAATTCAAAGTATTGTCTGGCTGTAGCTGTTTTATCTGAACCTGATAGGGAGCCAGAACTTTGACTTTCAGGGTCCCTGCCTTGCTGTCTTCGAGCAGAGTGCCATCAGGGGTGACATGTTTGCTACCTCCCAGTCTGTCTCCTCATCTGTGAGGAGGTGGGCATGGTCTCCACAGCGCTGAGCGTGTGTGAGGCTTGAGTGAGAACTTGCACGGAATGCCTGACACATAGTAAAAGACGCAGATGAAGTTGGCATTTAAAAAATATCTTTACAACTTGAAATTTTTGAAACTGAGTCATTTATTCTATCACAGCTTTACGTGACTTTACGATTTTCACAGGTGCCAGAATTAGAGTTATAGAATAAGACATTTAGAGAGGACTAAAAATAACAATGTTTGTCTAGACCATGAGTAGGAGAAAAATGAATCTGACCAACTGGGCACCGATCCTAGCTCTGTCACTGCTGTAGAGCACAGTTATTCAAAGTGTGAGGGCAGGTTGAACTAGAAGGACACTCAGGTGTCTTTAACCTCAAAGATCATTCAGGCAACATTTCTGATTATTTAATTCCTCACCATCATATGCATAACCCTGGAGATCTGTAAAGATCATAGTCTGGAGAATGTATGAGGAGGGGGAGGACTTGAAAAAGTTCATGGGAAGGGACCAGCAGTTGGCTTAATGGCTATGTCGCTGGATTCCCATGTAGTTGACCACGGTTCGAGTCCCGGACCCAGTGGCTTAAACTCATGCCAGGCACATGTGCATGCGTGCTTGAGATCCCAAGAGGAGAATGGAGGAGAAAGAATTGCGGCATGGCCATCTCCCCTGGCGGGGGGGGGGGGGGGGGGGGGGGGGCGGTGATTTCTCGCTTTTGGTCTCTCTGTCTGTCCCTGTCTTTCTGGAAAGTGCACATGCCCTATAGCAAAAACCACTCCAAAAAAAAAAAAAAAAAAGTTCATGGGAAATGGAATTAAAGCATGACTTTGGTGCAAAAAAAAAAAAAAAAAATTGAAATCCGTGTACATTTTTCCTACAATATTGATATTTCTCACAAACTTGTTGAAGACCCCTAGTAAACTATCTTCTGGACACGTTATCTCTCCATCACCCTAACAGCCGATAATGATGATATCCCTTGAGATGGGAATGGGGAAGATGGCAATGAGACACTCCCTACCCCGCTTCTCCACCCCACTCTCCATGGACCAAGCCCTGAGTTCTCACTTCATTTCCATTCAGGAAATGAACACTATGAGAACTAGTCTTACTGTCCCATTTTAGAAACAAAGCCACGTCAAAAGTAAGAGTTGAAATAAAGTTGAATCCAAGCTATAAAGCTCTTGTTCTTTGCAGTAGAGGGCCTCACCTCTCTATTGACAGAAGTTAAAAATAGTCAATATATGTATATGCACACGTTATATAGGCACATGGGTGTCACATGTAGGCCCAGGCCTGCTCACAGCATTGACATTGGTTGTCCGTCAACATTGGTCTAATAGTCCACTGCAAATTGGGAATGTGAGCAGCTCATATGCTGTTACATTACAGGGGTGCTGTAGGGAACAATTAAATGTCTGGAGCCTGCTAAGGATTATTAAGTGCTAGCAATTCCCCTCTCAAGTAATTGCTTTTGAGCCATAAAGGGACAGTTAAATAAGCACTTCCATTTTAATATCATTTTCAAGAGATAAAAAGGATTCTAAAATTCCATAATGTCTAAATTTGGTTCTGCTGTTTGGGAGGCGAAGTAACTTTATAGTCGTGTGCTTTTTATAAAGGGATAATTGGTTGCTTCAAAAACTTCTTAGAACTTTTATTGGGGTGAATTGTAGAAACTCCACAATGAAAGAGACTCGCTTTTCCAGCCAGAAATGAATTCTTGAACACGAAGACTGTAACTCATACAACCAGACTCCAGTGACAGTGCTTCTCAGGGTCTAGGTTAATTTTCACCCAGTGGAAGGCGCCATTTTTCAAGCCTGTCTTGTGGCCGTGGTTAAGCCTCCCATTACCGTCAAACCCGGGGGAACCTCAATTCATCAACAGACTGTGCCTTCCCTCTTCCCACCTGCAACCTCACCTTCCTGACTGCTTCCTTTGCCTCAGCGCTTAAACATCGTCACCTCTCTCCCACCTTAATAACTAAATCAAAAGCTCTCTTGGCCCCCCAGATTGCTATATAACTTTCTTTCCTATCCTTTAAGGATATTTTGTCATATGTATCACTCTTTTTTTTAAGGTATTTTCACTTCCCATTCATTTGAAACACACACACTGATGAGGCTTCTACCTTCCTCCTCCCTCTCTCCCCATCACATTCCCTGCACTCTCAGATGACCTCAGCTGCCATAGTCTATCCATGTCTCCTTCAGCACCTACCTTGTCTTAATGGTGGCCTTTGACACTCCTATCACTTCTTCCTAGAACTCTCTAGGAAATGTTGTAGAATTTCCTCCCCAGATTTTCCTCTTCCTATCTAGTCATTCTTCTCAGGTTTCTTCAAGTTCCTTAAACATTGGAGTTCCCTGAAGTTCTTAAGGGAGAACTCTATGTGTACTCTAGGACGTAATCCTAATTATTCCTAAAACTTCAATTTCCACCTTTAAACCAGCCCCTTCTAAACCTGCTCCCACCCCAACCCCCACACCCCATGTCTCTAGTCTCCAGATGTCTTCAAGATTCAGAGTCCTGGATGTCTCTTCTTGGATCTCTCCTGGGCACCTAAACTCATTCTGTCTAAAATATCTACACCTACGGCAACCTCCTCTTCCTCCAATGCTCTCATCCTAACAAATGGCTCTACAATCTATTAAATCTAAAACCACATGCATCAGGGGCCAGCAGGTGGCATAGTGGTTAAAGGACTGGACTCCCACATGCCCAACCACCATTAAGTCCTAGACCCGGCAGCTTGAAAATCACACTGGGAGCGTGTGCATGCATGCCCAAAATCCCAAGAGGAGAACGAAGGAGAAGGTGTTGTAATGTGGCTATCCACCCTGAAGGTGATTTCTCCCTTTCTCTCTCTGTTTTTCTCTCGCTCTCTGTAACAAAAAAATCTAAGAATCAAAACAAAACACTTACACATACATCATCCTCTACAGCTGAAAGCAGGTTATTACAGTTAGATTCCAAGAACTGACTGCCTGAGTTTGAGAATCAGCTCTCCAGTTTGTTAGCTGTGTGTACCATCCTGGGCTACATTTTTATCTCTCTGGGTCTTTGGTTCCTGATCTATAAAATGGAGATAATAATGGTCCTACCTCCCAGTGTTGTTATCATGATTGTATAAAGTAAGTCTTTGTAAAGTATCTCCCCATATAAGTCTTTTGTTTACCTCTTCTTTTTTTAGTCCATATTCTCTATCATAATAATATTTCATCCAGGTTAAGGGGATTCAGTATCCTTCGCCCTTAACACCCACATTTCTGATCTTGTCTTTTAGAAACCTGCCTGCTCACTGTGGCCGCAAGCACATCAAATACCCTCAATCTCCTTGTGTTCTCATCTCTGGGCTCTTCCAGCACTCATCTTTCTGCCTTGAAACACTCTTTCCCCAGTTCCCAGCCACTTTGCCTGAATAACTCTTACTCATTCTTCAAGTTTCAACTTGAATGTCACTCCTCTAGGGAGTCTGCTCCCTGGACTGGATTAGTGCCCACCTACCAATCCCCTCACCACCCTATAAATTCTTTTGTATCTTATATAAACTTCACAGTAATCTGTTGAAAACAATTCTTTGTCCAGTTGCTCTTTTAAGGTGCATTTCTATGAAGGAAGGAGCAGAGTCTCTTCTGCTTCTTGGCTTCATTGCTTGGAATATCGTCGATGCTGAGGACGTGCGTCAACAAGCACACACATCCAGACTATCCTGAGAAGATGTTATGTTGGGTGCAGAAATCACAAAAAATATGAACATGGGCTTTTGGGGATCTAAGGCAGAAGAAGGCTAGAAAATTCACTCTCTGGGCTCATAGGAGACCAGGAACATGGTTTTAGCATTAAATTTTGAATCTTTGGTGATAGGCTTCACTTTAGAGTCAAGTAGTTGGTGTTTAGAGTAGAGTGAGATGCTCCAGCTCTGTGTTTCTCAAGTCTACAGTCCATTCTGATGAACCAAACAATTTCGTCCCCCACCCCTCCCCAGCATATTTGAGAATTACTGTGCAGGGAGCACCTCTGCCTATTCCTGCCAAGGTTTATCCTACCTTAGTTAGTTACTCTCATATTGAATATGGCTTTTCAAACTGATGCCCGCCCCCCCCCCCCCCCAGAAAGTCAGATAGTTTTCCCTATCCATGTCTCTCGCTCTCCTTTTTATCCCCATCCATGTCTCTTAAACCCCAGAGATAATGGGGCCAGCAGGTAATGTAGTGGTTAAGGCGCCGGACTCCCACCTGGCTAATTACACTTGAGTCCTGGACCTAGCAGCTTGCTCTCATTTCTCATTTTCCCTTTCTATGCCTCTCTTTCTTTCTGGTCAGCACATGCACCCTACAGCAAATTAAACAAGAGTAATACCATTTTTTTTTTCTTTTCTTTTTTCTTTTTTTTTTTTGGAAAGGTTTTTGCTATAGGGTACATGCGCCCTCCAGAAAGACAGAGAAAGACAGAGAGACAGAAAGCGAGAAATCACCCCCCAGGGGGGATGGTCATGCCACAATCCCTTCTCCTCCATTCTCCACTTGGGATCTTGAGCATGCACACACATGTGCCCATCATGAGTTTAAGCCATTGGGTCCAGGACTTGAACTGTGGTCGACTGCATGGGAGTCCAGCAACATAGCCATTATGCCAACTGCTGGTCCCAATAATACTAATTAATAAACAATTAAACAGTGGGAAAAAAAAAAAAAAAAAAAAAAAAACAGAGTTTAAAAGAGACTCATGTGTTTCCTGGGTGAGAGCGTGTCCTGAATTACGCGTTTTCACTTGTGAGATGCTTCTTAGCCATATGCGGTTGTTTTCCTAATGACTGGGTCTTCTTATAAACCAGGTGCAGTTACATGATAGACAATGTGATTCTACTGATGAATGGTGCATTGCAAAAAAAGTCGGTGAAAGAAATTCTGGTGAAGTGCCACCCACTAGGCCGTTTCACAGAGATGGAGGCAGTCAACATTGCGGAGACACCTTCAGATCTCTTCCATGCTGTTCTGGTTGAAACACCATTAGGTATGACTAAGGACTTGTGTAGCTACTGCTATATGTGATCACAGCCTTCAGAAAACATACTGTCCACTCACATTTTTTTTCTTTTTTTGGAGAGGTTTTCACTATAGGGCACGTGCACTTGCCAGACAAACAGAGAGAGACATAGAGACAGAAAGCGAGAAATCACCCCCCAGGAGGGATGGTCACACCGCAATCCCTTCTCCTCCATTCTCCTCTCAGGATCTTGGGCACGCATGCACACGCGCCCGGAGTGAGTTTTAAGCCACCGGGTCCGGGACGCAAACCGCGGTCGACTACGTGGGAGTCCAGTGACATAGCCATTACGCTAACTGCTGGTTCCCTCCACTCACATTTTTAAAAATCATGAATACAGTGGTCTACAGATTCCTAGCAGTGAAAAGGACATTAAAGAATCGTCTAGTCCGGATCCTTCATTTTTCAGGTCAAGACAAGTGAAGAAACCTTCTCAGGGTCACATATAAACCATTGGTAGCAGAGAAGCAGCAGGGGCTCATCTCCCAACCTTCCTACCTCTGTATTTTGTACCAGACCACAGCGAATAAATTAGAGCATTTGTCCTTTTCCCAAAACAAATCACTTTCTAGCTAGTTTTCATATGACTAGTTTCTCATCCTTTCGTGTTAAATTCTGCCTAAATAAGGTTGCATGTAGAAAGCATTTTGTTTCAGGAAGTTTAGGAATGTCACTTTCCTGGGATGCTCAGGAGCATCTGTCAAATGATTCTAAGCCACGATGAACTGAATGTTAATTTCATGGTAATTTGGTACTGACATCAGTTACAGTATTTAAAATGCTAAAGGGATCATTTGTATAAGCACAATTTATCTAATATTGTCAGAAAATTTGTATAGCTAACAGCTCACTATTGGTCATTTATCAAAATAGTTGCCATTTTAAACAGAAACTTTAGAAGGGGAAAAAAATAATTGGTGTCATCATTAAGTTACGGATGCTGAGGCAGCCTGGTGGAAAGATGGTAGGTCTGGAATCAGACAGCCATGAGCATGAAGCCAGACTCTGGTTGGTCCAAATAAGGTGTCTTGAGGCAATTCAGTTCACCTATTTCCTCACAGTGATTAAATGCAATAAATAAATAAATTTATTAAAAAAAAAAAAAAAACCTGCAGGAATGCTCTCAGCAGAGACGCTACCAGAATAGAACACAATCTTTAATTGAAAATGACGGTTTGGAAGAAGGCTCTCAGTGTTCCACTCCACCTCCACCACTGGCCCAAATTTTGTTTGGTATTATATATAGCAATTGTTCTACCTTTGACCTTCCTGTTAAGTACTGATTTTAAATAAATAATCTGTTTCTTTTAAAAAAGGAAATAATTGTATTGCACTGTAACAGAGATTTGAAAACTAAAATGAGCAGTTTTATTATAACTCAATATTTGGCACATAGTAAGGCTGTGAATGGTAAATATTAATATTATTATACTCTTCAATACTAGAGGGAGGGAGACATCACAAAGCAAGCCTTAATTGAATAGTTGCAAGGTGTTATAAGATTGAATAACTTAAGGTATTTTCCATGTCTAGTGTAGTGAATGGTGTTTAGGGTTCACACATAAGCACGTAATGAGTAGTAACTCCTATCATTCTGGTTACCAGTAGCCTCACTGGGTCTGTGGATCACAATGCCACAGTATTCTGGAGTAACAGAGAGTAGGGTGTTCAGGAGATATTTTCTACAGTTTAGAATCTTTAAACCCATTTATTTTGTATGATAATTTCTGCTTTCAGCTCCATTCTTTCAAGACTGTATGTCTGAAAATACCCTAGACGAACTGAATATTGAAATACTGCGCAATAAATTATACAAGGTAATGGTTTTCCCAAATATTTTTCTTGATTACCTCATATATATCTAGAGTTCTGTACTAAAAGCAGTAGGGTACAAAATAAAGTAAATCACATTTCACACACACAAGAAAAATTTACTTAGCCTGGGCCAGCAGGTGGCATAGGTTAAGGTGACTGAATCCTGCATAGCTGAACATCCGGTTTGAGTGCCAGACGTGGCAGCTTGAAAAATATGCCAGGCACATATGTGTGCATGCCCAAATCCAAAGAGAATGAAGAAGGGATTGCAGTGTAGCCATATCCACCCGCCCCCCCCCCCCACACACACACACACACCAGAATAATTCTGCCTTTTCTTCTAGGGAGACATATACATGTCAAATTTTTAAGAGGAAATAATATGCCCTATTCTTCTGTGTTCCTAGCTCCATGCATGGTGATTGGAATATGAAAGGTGTTGATTAGATGGTAATATGTGGATAGATGGGTAGATGAGTAGGGTGAACCACATCAATCCATTTAAAGCTACCAGCGTACATAGTAACCTCTTTTTAAAATAAATTTTGTCTTTACTTTATGATAAAACTCATGTATGTGCAGGTGACAATGAATAGGAGAGAGAGAGAGAGAGAGAGAGATGAGTATCCTCCATGAGGTCCGGTCACACCACAGTCCCCTTTCTTCAGTCCTTCAGCCCAGCAAATCCTCCTGTGCATGCCAGGCATGTTTCAGGCTAACAGGGCCAGGGATTCAAACCTCAGTTGCCATGTGGGATCTGGCTTCTTTTGAGCAGAGCATGACTACCGTGCCCAGGAGACAACCCTACATAGTAAATCTGTTACGCAGTGTCCATCTCTGTCCTGGACCCTGTTATCTTAGAACCCTGAATCTCACAGTGAACCTTCTCACACAATTTTAACCAATGTGTGCAGAATCCCAGCAGGACCAGAGTGTGGACACTGCTTCTCATATACCACTGGTATGTGACTATCTGGACTTTGCGGCCACCAATAGAGTAGCGTCATGTATTATAGCATGAGCACAGTCTGCCCACTTTTACTCTTACAGACATAGCACTTTTGGACGCTCTCACAGAGTAAGTGAATATATACTGCCATGCCGTATATATAGCATGTCATGTTCAAACACACGGTCCTTAGAAAAGCATTCTATTGCATGTGGTTTTCCCTTTTATAAAGAGACTTCTGTGCTTAGAGGCAGCATCCCTGAAATATAACTAACAGAAGGCACTATTCTAAGCAGCTTATAAGTTTTAACTCCTTAGTCCACCCAGGAAAACTACGATTCTTGTATTATCTCCATTCCTCAGATGAGAAACCTCGGCAAGGTAAGGTTTCCTCGGCAGAATTTAATTAGCTAGTAAGTGTCAGAGCCAGGATCCAAACACATGCAGTCTGACCCTACAACACACACTCTATGCCTTTCCAATACATCCCTGTGCTCCAAACCACCCCAAATGTGTCTATAAGAGATTAAATGTCGGCATAGGGCTGAGCCCAAAAAAAGATCTTGGCACTCTTGTTAAAATAGCAAAACTCAGCCATGTGAAATAACCCAAGAACTATGCACAAAAAAAGTGCTGTTAAGTAATTATAAGTTATGATAAATGCAATTATGTTCTTTTATGGAGTTCTCTTTTAGTCTATGCTACATGCTGCAACGTGAAAGCTTCTACAAAATTTATTATAAAATTCCTCCCTATGGGAGAAGTAATTCAATTTCCATTAAAGCATTTAATAAGCCATGAGAAGCTGATCTAAAAGTTTCCAAAAGGAAACTATATTCATTCTATTGTTTTATGATCTTTTTTCTTTTTTAGTCTTACCTTGAGGCCTTCTATAAATTCTGTAAGAATCATGGTGATGTCACAGCAGAAGTTATGTGTCCCATTCTTGAGGTAAGAAAGAGTCCTTGAATGTTTTTATGCCAAATAATGTGCCTATACACTTTTTATTGTTTTAACTTTACCTATATTTCTTCATCTTTAGGACTTTATCTAGGAATCAAGTCATATATTTTATTATATGTATCATTTGATGTCTCCAGTCAAGATGAGCATTTTCTAAATGTTCTACACAGAGGAGTTATTTTGGAATTAGAAAAGGATAATGCTTATAAAAGTTTGGTCATTATTCATTTTATATACTATATAGAAAATAGATTTTAGTTAGCTAAAAATGTAGTTTACTACAAGCAATTAGTGGACTGATGGTATCATAATAATTACTCGAATTCCCTGCAATTGGGTAGCTGGGAACCCCCACAACTTGGCACCAAAGACTACTGTGAGTCCACCTGCAGGGACATTGTCGTTACATAAATCCTAAAACAAAGGCTGTACCATGCAACTTATTAGCATTCCAACTTTCATCAGGAAGGCTCCTTTAGCATTAGCAAAAGTTGACAGTTGGTAAGTTCATTTAATTATGTGTCAAATACCACCATTGGTGTCTACCTCTCTAGTTGTTGTTATACTCTTATTTTTTCTCCTTAATTGACAGAGGGCATGTGTACTTGTCAGGGAGAGACAGAGAGGGAAAAAGCAACCCCCACTGCAGTGTGGTCATACTACAATTTCTTCTCCATTTCACCAGCCTGCTGGGATTTGGGGCATGCATGCACCCCTATCCTGCATGTTTTTACAGCTGGCAGGACCGGATTCAAACCACAACTGGCCATGTGGGATCTGACTCCCCTAATCACTAGGCTATGGGACCACCTCCCTTTTTAATTCATCTTAATCATCGGGGATTTTTGTCTATGCTCAGGGTCTTGTGTAAGAACATCAAATACATAAAATTACATTGGTTTATGGTATACTCAATGTCAGAAAGTGAAGGAACTCTTTCAGGCATGCTGATGATATAATGAGTAATCTAGTTACTCTATGAAATGCTCCTCACTCTTTTCATAAATTTAATTGCCAGCCACACCATAAGAAATAGTACTATCTGTAGTTCAAGAATATAGTTTCTATTCAGCATAATTCCTGTGGTTTACAAATGGTTTGTGTTTGCTGTAACCACAAATATGTTATGTTAAAAATTACTGTTACATTAATACTCCTATTCTTACGAAGGGTATACAATGACACTCTTAACAGCTCCCGTTCACTATGTGCTAGGTCCTGTCCTAAGTGCTTTATATACATGACTTCATTTGGTCTTCAAACTACACCAGATGAGTATTCTAGTGTCTTGTTCCGTAGGAGCAACTGAGGCATAGAAGACAGTAACTTAGCTGATGTCACACAGCTAGTGAGTGGAAGTGTTGGGATTCGTCAGATTCTGTGAGCTCATCTACCAGGCCATTTTCCTTCTGCATTAAACTTACCATTCACAGTTCTTATATATGAAAGTGAATACTAACTCATAAGCAAGATCACACAACATGTGCTATAAAAATAGGAAATTGGTAAGAATTATGTTTTTGAAATCCTTGGTAATGTAAAAAAATAAAATAAAGGACAGCATTCTTGTCACTGGGAGGATCTGATCAAACTACTATATGCCCAGTGTTCTCACTGTCCTTTCCTAACTTCATGATAATATCAGACTGGATTAGATTTCTTTTTTCAAACTGCATTAAAAATAAAAAATACATTCAACTGCCTTTACACGTTTGTATAGAAATATCAGCTAGAGATAGGATACAATATTCACCTTTATAATGACATGATCAGAGGAGATCTGTTGGTTTTACATATTTTAGATCATGTAATTATTCCCCTATTTGTGCAGCTATAGAGTACTCACAGTTTATAAGGTCACATATATATTCTCATTTAATCTCATTTGACAGGAATCATCAAAAGACTTAATATGGTGGAAGAGAGCATTAACCTAGGATTACATGTGAAAATTTTACCCAATTACAAGATTGTAACTTCATGTAAAAAAGAAATTGACTTATGTTCAAAGCAAATGTATTTGTCTTGTATTCCTGCTGATCTATTTGGTTAATGGAACAGTGAAAATCAGCACAGAATGTTTGTTTTATCTCTACTGATCAAATAAAACATGCTAGCAAGGCTGGACTTGATTCCCGTTCACTTTTTCTTTTTCATTGCCAAGATTACCTCCACCCACTGGCTCCCACCAGGTATCCCCTTCTTCCTGTAAGGAACTGGCAAGATCAGTCCAATTCTAGGATATACACCTCACAATGAATTTGAACAAGTCAGCCATACACTGCTATCTCTCACAACACCAGAAGTTAAGTTATAGTTTTTGGGAGATTGTGTGTGTGTGTGTGTGTGTGTGTGTGTGTGTTTTGGGTTTTTGCCTTAGAGTAAATGCACTCACCAGAGAAGAGAAAGAAGGAAAGTGAGAAATCACCCCTCAGGGGGATGGCCACACCTCAGTTCCTTCTCCTCCATTCTCCTCTCTGGTTTTTGGGTGTATAATCAAAAGTTCCCAGGGTGATTTTCAAGCCACTGGGTTTGGGATTCTAGCCATGATCAGCCATGTGGGAATTTAGCCGCCCTAATCACCATGCTATCTGTTGGCCCCCTAAGTTATAGTTTTAAAATGAATGAGTAATTACAGGGTTAAAGGAAAGGCGGAACCTCCAACATACATTGTACCACACAGCTTGCCAAATCTGCAAAGGGAACAGGAACTAAATCAAACACGCCACCCCTTTAGTCTCTAATCAGATGCCATGTCAAACGCTGCTTAGAGATAGATTGTCATAGAACAGTATAAACCGTACACAAGTCTGAAGTTATAGTTCTTTTTACTAAGAGGATACACACACTCAGATACAAAGAGCCTCTAAACTAGAAGAGTAAGGTGGATATGCAGTTATAATAAAATGGAAATTAAAGATTTTTAGTGGTTCGAAGGAAATTATATCCAATTAAAGAAATAGAAGGCCTGGCTGTATAGAAGATGGCATTTAATGGGACCCTCAAAGGCAGATATGATTTTAACATGCAAAGTTTTAGGATGGAGCGTATGCATTGCAGGCTAAGGGAAGATGTACGATAAGGGTAAGGAGTTGGAAAGTATATGGGGAGTTCAGATAATAAATTGTATCAATCAACGTCCTCTCTTGGTGATGCGGCCTATGAACCCCTTCATGTTCTCTCCCAGATACCTGTCCATCCCACTTCTCCAATAGCTTCTCCAGTGTTTGAGCTGTGATTGTTCCTTCCAAATGCCATGCTTCACTTCATGCAGCTTCTTCTCCCAGCATGACCTGCTGTCTTTATGCCTGCAGTGCTACCTACCCTGTCCTATTTCTCTGAAAATTCTAACGTCTTTTAACTGGACAGTGCAGTAAAGAACCTCAGGGTGATTACTTTCATTGTTGCTTCTCTTGCCCTAATTTTTACTTTAAGCTTTCTTATTGCCATGAAATCTACCTTTTGCATTTCTTCTCTGATCCCTAGAAGGTCTAAAATTACTGACAGGACTGGTTATATTCAGTAGCCAGAGGCAGTTGCCTTTGCTTCCATAGAAAGCCACACCCTGCTTCTGGCTTACCATAATTTCCATGTGAGGAATCAAAAGAACCAGACAGAACCAACGGGCTCTTCTACTGATAGGAAACACCTGTTCTAACAAAAAGAGTTCCAGTAAAATCTGTTTGCAAGTCTGGCTTTGTTACTGGTTAATTAGTAAAAAATAATCTGGTTAAAGCATAGCCTACACCAATTCTTTGTGACTTTCATGTGCATCAGAATCACTTTGGAATCTTGTTAAAATGCAAATTCTAGTCAAGACTGCTGTCTGAGTCTGTTTCCAATTAATCTCCAGGTGATGTCAAAGCTATTGAGCCATAAAATACACTTTGAGTAGCCACATTGTAGAGAATATTGGAGAATTTCAAAGTTGAATCATAGGCCATGTTGTGGGCTTCAGTAAACAGTGAGGAGTGTCCAGGCACTGGCTATTCAAACATGAACAATGACTAAGAGAGGCATGGTTCCTCAAAGATTTTAGAGTGTAGTAGGGAGAAAAACATAGTCACAGAAATTTAAAATACTGTGGTAAGTGCAGGATACTTCAGGTACCTGTGGAGAGTTTCTTAGCTTAAGGGCACCATCTCAAACACCCAGGTAGGCAGAGGAGGAGCCTCTGAAGGATAGACTGAGAGGAAATGGTCAGAGTAGGTAGGAGGAGAACCAAAGGTAGTAGAAGCATGGAAACCAAAGAAATAGTGGAGAGAATTCAAGGAAGACTGGGTGTTTAGATGACACAGAGAAGTCTGACACGAGGCAGTCATTCACGTGCCAAGTGGTGTTCAGCACAGAGGAGACAGGCCAGGAATATGTGACGTTACCATGTAGCCAAATCTCATCATCTTACAAATAAGAAAACTTAGACCTCAGGAAGGTGACTTGCCCCAAGCCACATAATTCTTAGCAATAGTGTTAGATTTATTAATACCCAAAAAATGTTAAAAAAAAAAGTCGAGGCCAGTAGGTGACATAGTGGTTAAGGCACTAGACTCCCACATGGCCAATCAGTTTCAGTTCCAGGCCTGGCCGCTTGAAAAACGTGCTGGATGCGTGCATGTGTGTGCCTAAAATCCCAGCAGCTAAGCGGAGGAGAAGGAATTGCAGCATGACCATCCCCCTTGGGGAGGGGGCGATTTTCCACTTTCCTTCTCACTGTCTCTCTCTGTCTCTTTGTCTCTATGAGCACACATGCCCTATGGCAAAAACCTTTAAAAAAAAAAAAAAAAAAAGAAAGAAAGAAAGAAAGAAAGAAAGAAAGAAAGAAAAGAAAAAGTAAACCAAAACCAGAGAAGTACAAATGTATGTAGTACAAAATTTTATTATGTAAAAAAGTATGCTAACATTGACAATTAGAAAGGGCTATTAACATATAAGATATGTACTTTTTGTCCAAATACCCTGTTAGGCACTGCCACTCGCATTATCTTTCTATCCCAGAAGGGACCCGTAACATTCCCTTTTCTATTGTGGAGACATTTCTGACTCTAGTGGCCTACATGACAGAGGCACATGAGTAACTCATTGCAGGCGGCCTGGGAAATAAAGATTGGTGAGATTTCGAAAGCCATAGGTCATCATTGCTACTGGGTGGTCCTTCTCTGACAAGCAAGAAGATACTTCTCCACTCTAGGAAGATCCTAAATGAACATTAGTAACACATGTCTGTGTTATGATTAGGTATAGCTCTGGAAGGCAAAGCAAATCACTTCAGAAATGACTTTGCTTAGAGTTCTGTTCCTCACATGCAGTAAATTATTAGATTTCACTGATTTTGTGTCTTGTAATTCAGTTTGAGGCTGACAGACGTGCTTTTATCATCACTCTCAACTCCTTTGGCACTGAATTGAGCAAAGAAGACCGGGAGACCCTCTACCCAGCCTGTGGCAAGCTCTATCCCGAGGGGTTGCGCCTGTTGGCTCAAGCAGAAGACTTTGACCAGATGAAGAGAGTGGCAGAGAATTATGGAGTTCGTGACTGCACTGGGTTCCCTAAGGGTTCTGGGTTCCTTAAGTGCTCTGTGTTATTTTATCACATGTACTTTAGAAGCTCATACATAAAATTTACACTTCATACCCAAAAAAACTATGTTTATAAGGTAGCAAGTAGTGCCTCTCCCAGAGAAATACTTCACTTTTCTAGCCCAAGCCAGTGTTTTTAATGAATCCCTGTGACTTGATCAATATGAGCTCTTGGGTTCTTTAAGATGACAATGCAAAGGAGTAGAAACTTGAGAGAAGCTCACATTTTTAATATTATGCCAAAGAGCCTCACGCAGTCACATATGAGATATTACAAAGGTTTATTATTTGCTGCCTTGACTTTGTTGTTCTTTTCTGGAGGGCTTCAAAAATCCACAGGAAAACAAGAGTGTCACTCTAATCCTGGAAAAGGACTAGAACGTATATATGTAACTGTCCACAAACCAGAGGGATTAGAATATAAGACGAGGTAGATAACCTTAAACTGAGACTATTTGGGCTCTTCATGAGGAGTTGGAAGTTGGGGTAGAAAGAGGGAATAAGCTGCTCTTTCCTTTTCAGATTTCTAACCACTGAGCAAAGAGAGCAGAAAAACCAACATATCCATAATCTCCCGTGTAGTCCAGCAGGCATTCTATACCTTGTCTTCCTTCTCCAGTGGGTAGCTGGAAGGACCACTGAGTTGGGCTATTTTACATAACTATGACATGAGCTCACATTTCCAGAACCCTGCACCAGTCTCTCCGGGAACTTGCTTAATAAAAGACTAAAATGTACATAGAAAATGTACATTTATTTCTTGTTTGGAAAATAATTCATATATATTTATAAGAAATAGAATTTAATTCATCTCTTGTCTTTGCCTTTAAGGTATACAAGCCTCTGTTTGAGGCTGTCGGCGGCAATGCAGGAAAGACGTTGGAAGACGTGTTTTATGAGCATGAGGTATGAACGATACAAGAGGGAATGCTAGGAGTCTATTTACTTTTTTCTTACAGTGAGTTTTAAATATGTTCTTACTTCGAGTTTTTGTTTCACTGTTGATCAGGCCAATTGATTAAACATATTCATAGCTTATGGTCAATAATGCATTAGTAACTCTGCCTTGAAAAGCTTGAGCCCTGTGGCTCCCAACTGAGAGCTTCACCTGGAATTGTCCCATCCTGGCAGAAGCACACACAGCGAAAATCTGGAAGGAGCGCAGTTATCTATAATTAACTAATTAAAGAGGCAAAGTCAGGACATTTTCATGATCAAATCCTGACTGCCCTCATTCTGTTTGTGCATCTCACTCTCTAGTCCATTTCTTCTTCCAGAAGAGTTTATACGTGGTTATTATATAACGCGTAGGCACAATTATTAGCCTTAGGAAGTATTCACATGGAATTCATCCAGAAAGTTACAATTATCCTCTTGTCAAAAAAGTACAGAAGAGTACTCAATCTATTTAGAATCCATTTCTGGGCTACTGTACTGTTCAAAGGAGCTGTTTTATAGTTTTCAGTTTTCTTTTGGGGATAATTTACAGAGTGGGAGAAGGGTCTTGGTACCAAGTAAAGTCTCCCAAATTTTGAGAATTGTTATAGTGTATTCTATTAATTCCCCTAAAACCATTGGTTCAACTATCCCAGTCTGAAATTTACCAATAATGTTAGGGTTAGACTGAATGTAAAAAGCCAATTGAGAACCTTCCTGTTAGACATTTTTTAGCAACTGTTTAGTGTCTGACATAGGGTAGTAAAAATCATGTACATTATCTAACATATTAAGGATGTTTTAAAACCCCACACCATTTCACTGGTGTTGCAAAGGATGCTGTAAAGGAAACTGCCTTTGGCAGGAAAAATTAGTGTCTCTCCCTGAGGACAGAGGTGGCCTCCACTTCCTGGCCACTTTGCTTGAGGTTTTCAGAGGGACTCAGCACCTCCCCTCCATCCTTTTTAAATTCCAAAAGTCAAAATGGAAAAGAATACAACAATGATTCTATTTCAGACTTTACCTCAGTTTAAAAATTGTTTTCTAATTTTCTTTTGCTCACCTAACTTACATGCAAAAGATTTCAACTCTCTGTAAAGTTGCTGCAGAACATTTCAAGAATCATCTCAGAGTCTAAATTCCAGGTCCCTGTGACATTGCCCTAGAGGTGAGTTAGAAAGCCCATAGACCTTTTAAATTTTTGAAAGTTGTGGCCAAGAAAAAATACCTTACCTAAAGGAGACAAGCCCACTCACTGGAAACCAGATAAATATTACCACAAAATTATACATGGCCCCCAGAGTTGTCCTGGGAATCTTTATGCTAGCAGTGCTGCTAAGATTTGGTTTTTCTTGTGATTCTACAAAACTTTTTTTTTTTTAAAGATTATTTATTTTCCAAAGAGAGGGAGAGGCATCCTATATCACTATCTGCACTACAGCCCTACAGCCAGGACCATGTGCTTGTCTAGTGTGCTCAGGTGGACCCAGGACACAAACCTGGAGCCTTCCCACATGGTTTTTAGCATCACACAGAAGAGCCCCTATGGCCTGCATCACTGTGGCTGGGCCAAAATTTACTTTTTAAACTACTCTTGCCTACCTTTATCTGCCGTGAGTCCCCCATTACAACGTGCTGCGTTGTCACTGTTGTTCTCTGTTTGGTTCAGTTTGGACATAATTTACTTACACGTAAACAAGCGCTGCACAAAACAGATGGCAGCTTAGTATAACGTCATACATGCAGTACGTTCCGAATAACCTGATGCTCCATGTTACTGTTTTCCTTCTTCAGGTACAAATGAATGTACTGGCATTCAACAGGCAATTCCACTACGGCGTGTTTTACGCATACGTAAAGCTAAAGGAACAAGAAATGAGAAACATTGTGTGGATAGCCGAGTGCATTTCACAGAGACATCGAACGAAAATCAACAGTTACATTCCAATTTTATAATGTAGCAGAGGGGGTCAGATGCAGAAAATTATAAATAATGAAAGGAAGTTATTGAGGAACATAAAAGGCATTGTGCTATTTTACTAGGTTATGCAAATAAGGCTACAGCTTCAAGAATTGCAGAGTCACTGGGAACACCTTACACGGATGCTGAAACAAAGCATTTCTATTTTCAGATTCCTTAAATCTTGTTTCTACATTTACGTCTCATTCTTCACTGGGTTTTAAATGGTCATTTTTAATAAACCCTCTGGTACTTTTCTATTCATGTTGGATCATGTTAAAAATTAGACCTAATAAAAGAATTTTCTTCTTCGTCTTCTGTTTCTTTTCTTTTAGAGAGAGATTTTTTGCTATAGGGCACATGCACTCGCCAGAGATACAGAATGTGAGAAATCTTTCCCCTTACACCCCCGGGAGGGATGGCCACACTGCAATGCCTTCACCTCCACTCTCCTCTCAGGATTTTGGGTACACATGCACACGCATCCAGCATGAGTTTTAAGCCACTGGGTACGGGACACAAACTGTGATAGACTATGTGGGATAACCAATATAAGCAATATAACAATTATGCCATCTGCTGATCCCTACAAGTATTTTATTCTTCTCTATCTTTCTCCACAGGACTAAATACCGAGTATCTGCTTCACTTTTTAACTTTCTATTACTGTCCTGGGTAAACAAAACTCCAAAGCTGTATGTAGCTAACATGACCACATTTAATGGGAAATGCATATTTTTTCTAATGTACTTTGATTTGGTAGGCTTGAGAATGATTCTCTAGATGCAAGAAGTGTTAAGCTTGTTAATAAATTAGTTTCATACAACTTTCTTTAAATAAGTGATACCTCTCTCTCTCTCTCTCTCTCTCTCTCTCTCACTCTCTCTCTTTTAATTGACAGAGGGTATGTGCACTTGGTAGAGAAAGAGAAAGCATCCTTTGGTGGGTTGTGGTCATGCTGCAGTCCCTTCTCCATTTCTCCAAACCATCAGAATTTGGGGCAGACACACACACATATGCACCCAGCATGTTTTTCAAGCCATCGTGGCTAGGACTTAAACAGTAGTCAGCCATCCCAAGATCCCCAGGGAGAAGGGATTGTTGCATGACCAACTTGCCAGAGGGTGATTTTGCACTTTCCCTCTTATGGTCTTTGTCTCTCTCTCTCTCTCTCTCTCTCTCTCTCTCTCTCTCTCGCCTCCCAGTGAGCACACGAGCCCTAAGGCAAAACCTACACACACACACACACAAACAAAAAAAAAAATCCACAGTGGTTGGCTGTGCGGGCTGTAGCTCCCTATGCAGGGTTTGACCACCGCACTATGGAACTGTCCCAGAGGGTATGCCGCTCTTGCTTGTGGGTTCTTCATACTTCACCTGAGAAAAACTAAACCTACTCCTTGTATTTTATTCATTCAACAGCAAAAATGAGACATTCCATTTGCAGAGTATGGATTTTTCATAAAACTTCAGTAAAAGTAGTCCATAAAACTACCCAGAAAAAGTAACAAAACATTGATCAGGTCCTTTCTTTAAATATAAGGGCTATTTCCTAAGTATAAAAATTAGTATTTTCTATTTTAAAAATTAAACTTATATACATATTTTAAAAGTATTCATATGAGAACATTTACAGAAAATGTACACACATTGATATCCAGAATTAAGTGTGTAAACCAGTTTGTAAATCAATTTTTCTGCTAAAATTCATCTTTATTTGCTTTCGTTTTTGAAGAGGTTTTTGCTATTGGGTGTGTGCGTCCGCCAAAATGACAGAGAGAGAGACAGACAGACAGAAAGCAAGAAATCACCCCCAGGGGGGATGGCCACGCCGCAATCCCTTCTCCTCCACTCTCCTCTCGGGATCTTGGGCACGCACGCACATGCGCCCGGCGTGAGTTTAAGCCATCGGGTACGGGACTCAAACCATGGTTGACTACATGGGAGTCCAGCGACATAACCATTACGCCAACTGCTGGTCCCCAACTTGTTTTTAGTATGAAAATATCTTAGTTATTTTAGTGACAGAGATTTTAAAGCAAAACAAACAATAGCAGCTCACAGATCCAGAAGGCAAGCCAAATGCCCAGCTTCACACCTACACTGAAAGCCAAACCCACAGGCGTGTACTGATGCTGTCTGAGAGTCTATGCCCTGTAGAGGGCTTCCATGCAGACCCATTAACTACAGTGAAGTGCCCATTGAACAAGTGCAACCCTGGTCTGGAAAACCTTCTTGCCCTGCTCAGGCCACTGTCCCTCATGCTAGGGCTTGGGCCAGGAGACACCTGTATTTTACACTTTAATCTGTGGTGTCTCTAGTGGAGAGTTTAAGGCTTTGGACTCCTTTAAGTTTGGGAGCAAAGATGCTAATTGAAAAGGGGTAGTTTAGAGGGACCAGCAGTTAGCATAATGGCTATGTCGCTAGACTCCCACGTAGTCGACCATGGTTCGCGTCCCGGACCTGGTGGCTTAAACTCACGCTGGGTGCGTGTTCGTGCGTGCCCAAGATCCCGAGAGGAGAATGGAGGAGAAGGGATTGTGGAGTGGCCATCCCCCCTGGGGAATGATTTCTCGCTTTCTGTCTCTATGTCTCTCTCTGTCTGTCTGGCGAGCGCACGCGCCCTATAGCAAAAACCTCTCAAAAAAAAAAAGGGAGTAGTTTAGAGAGAGAATGACAATGATTCTCAGACTAGCTCTTTCCCACTTACTCTGTATGATACAGTAGGGACACTTAATGTGCCATAAGACTGCAAGCTGAAGTTAAACTCCCTTTCCCTGTATATAAACAATAAAGACTCTAATCTCCCAAACATCCTCCCAGCCACCTAATAGCCCAACCATTGCGTGACTAGAGAAGAAAGAAACTTCCCTAAAAACCCTTGAGGCAAACACAATGGTCCTCTATCATGGGTAAGAATATTCATAGCATTTGAAAAAAAAAAATTGCCTTGGGGCCAACAGGGGCCATAGTGGTTAAGAGGCTGGATCACCCATGGCTGACTGCATCACCCATGGCTGACTGCAGTACAAGTCCCAGACCTAGAGGCTTGGAATTCACACCAGGCACATGTGTGTGCGTGCCCAAAATCCCGAGAGAGAAAGGAGAAGGTATTGTGAAGTGGCTCTTCACCCAAAGGAGTGACTTCTCACTTTTTTTCTCACTGTCGCTCTGTCTCTAGGGCAGGTGCACCTGCCCTACAGCAAAAACCTGGAGGAGAGCAGGAGAAAAAATATTTCCTTGAAGTCTCAGAGCTTCTAAGTGGCTGCACTGAGGTCTGATGACTCTATTATGTCTCAAGGAACCGGCCAATGGAGGACATAGATTTTACCAATTCTTCAGATTTCCTCCTCTATTGTCTTGGAACATAATAGTCCAATTAATTCTACACCTAGAATTCCTCACACTATGCAGACAGTCCTGCTACAGTTGTCCAGCCACAACCAGACAGCTCTTCTTGCACTTCTTTCAGCATTGTTTCCCTGGGTTAATCAGCTACCTGTGGGGGGGGGGGGGGGCACTTCTGGGTCCTTCCCTAGGTTTTATAGTGGAAGAATTGAGGTACACGATGGGACACAAATGAAGCAGCTGTGACTTGCAAGGTATTTGGAAGGCTTCCAGGAAGAAATGCAGTCATTTTGGTTGTTCAACTGCTTTAGGAATGAGCAGCACGGACTGAAGGCAGGTGGAAATGGCCCTCCTGCTGAGTTTGCTGGGCACTGAAGAAATTCAGTTAACTAGTTTGAAGGGCCCCTCCCTTCCTCCTCAGGATGGCAACAAGGTAATATGACATTGAGAAGGTTAAAAGAAAGTTTTCTAGAGTGGAGGAGAAAGACCTGTTGATGTTCAGATCTGAAGGGCTTCATTCATGGCAACTCATAAGTCTACCACTTTAAAAATACTTTTCATTATATCTTAGAGGCCAGCAGATAGCGTAGCGGTTACATCCCTGGACACCCACATGGCCAACAATGGTTCTAGTCCTGGTGGCTCGAAACTCATGTCAGGCATATGTGTGTGCATGCCCAAGATCCCGGGAGGAGAATGGCGGAGAAGGGATTGTGGTGTGGCCATTCTCCCTGGGGGGTGATTTTTCACTTTCCCTGTTACTGTCTCTGTCTGTTTCTCCAGTGAGTGCACACACCCTAAAGCAAAACCTCTAAAAAAAAATACAATGTCTTCAATCTCATAGATAAGACATGGGAAGGATGTATTTATAGTTGCACTCTGTTTGGTCTTAGTTTCAGGAACAGACAAACTGCTCCCTATCATATGACTCCTTTTCTTCGTTTTGCGTCCTTTTCTCTTCACTTCAATAAATTGAAGCATTAATATAATAACTACATATATTAAATAAGAGTGGCTGGGGAATACATGACCTTCCCAGAGGGCACCATTCTTAGTGACTTCATCCCTTCTGTCTCACCATAGCTGAGCCCAGGAGTTTTGATGTCATTTTGGATGACTGCATAGTCATTAAAAAAAAAAAATGTGTAAGTTTTATGCACATACAAAAATAGAATGTAGGAACTATAATAAAGCCCAAACCACCTTCCTTAAGTAATTTCTCCTCTCTCACATCTTCATTATTCCATCTGGCTCCTCATCAGTGACTTCTCCACCCACTCCCCTTTTCTCCTTCGTCACCTTGTGCTGCAGTTTGCAGCTTCCACCTCTGACAGAGGCTGATCGCTAACTGAAATCCAACTGCTCCCGCACTCAGCATGGATGGCATCTGGCTGCTTATGTAAGGGAGAACAAGTTGGAATTATCTCTGAAAACAAGGACGAGTAAGAAAAGAAGAGGCATGTAGAAACTAGCGTGAATATCAATACCCTAGAAAGGAGTTCTCCCTAGAGAATGATCACTCTATCCAGATGCACAAATGCAAGATGACAGCTAGGATCATGGACAACATTTAAAAGCACATCACTAGCTCTATGGTACTGGTTCTTCTGGTACTTCTGAGACTGTTGGTACTTGCTAGCTAGTATGCATTTCTTACTGGCAATAAGATAGTAGCAAGATTCACTGACGTTGAATTTAGCTCTTCAACAGTGAAAGTCATTATTACCTTCATTATCTTATGAAAAAATAGAAATTCTAGATTTTAAATAGTACGTGTATTTTCTCATCCTACTTTTTCAGGTGCTTTTTCTTTCTCTTCTTTTCTTTTCTTTTCTTTTTTAGAGAGATTTTTGCTATAGGGTGTATCCACTCACCAGAGAAACAGAGAGACAGAAAGCAAGAAATTGCCTGCTGGGGGGAGGATGGCCATGCTGCAGTCTCCTCTCTATTCTCCTCTCAGGACCTTGGGCATGCACAAACACTTGCCCAGAGTGAGTTTTAAGCTACGGGGTCCAGGACTCGAACTGTGGTGGACTATGTGGGAGTCCAGAGACATAACCATTAAATTATCTGCTCGTTCCTATAGGTGCTTTTTAAATTAAAACATCCAATAATTTCTCCACTCAGCTGTTAATGCTGAGATGCATATTTGTGTATTATGTAGAGTGCTCATTATTTTATATTTTTGGTTTGTTTCTACTTAGGTTTTCTAAATTTTGTTATTTCAGTTTGAGTGGACACTAATATGTTTTACTTTATTTCTTCCACATGAGGAATTAAAAAAAAAATAGATGTTATTTTGAAAATAAATGGAAACAGAGCTGGGAGGAGTAGATAACGTGGAGATTAAAGTACTGGATCCCACATGGCTGACTGTGTAGTTTGAATCCCAGACATCACACCTTGAAACTCATGCTGGGCGCACATGCATGTGTATGTGTGCGTGACCAAAGTCCCAAGAGGAGATTAGACAAGAAGGAACTGTGGTGTGGCCATGCCTCCTGGGGAGGGGGGTGATTTCTCACTTGCTCTCTCTCCCTCTCTCCAGTGAATGCATATGTCCTATAGCAAACTAAAAAGTAAAAGAAAAAAAAAAGGAAAAAGAGCTAAGACTTGAATAAGCTTTATAAGTAGACACTTGTAAAATTCAGTAACATATTTGGGAACCGGCAGTTAGCGTAATGGCTATGTCGCTGGACTCCCACGTAGTCGACCGCGGTTCGCGTCTCGGACCCGGTGGCTTACAACTCACGCCTGGCGCGTGTGCATGCGTGCCCAAGATCCCGAGAGGAGAATGGAGGAGAAGGGATTGCGGCGTGACCATCCCCCTGGGGGGTGATTTCTCGCTTTCTGTCTCTCTGTCTCTCTCTGTCTGTCCGGCGAGCGCACGCGCCCTATAGCGAAAAACCTCTCCAAAAAAAAAAAAAAAAAAAAAAAAAAATTCAGTAACATATTTAAGATGTGTGGCGGTACGGAAAGGGAGCAGCCACAAATCCCAGCTACTAATGTCCAGGCACTGTGGTTGTACACAGGATTGACCCTGGTGGTACGATGACAGCAGTGTATACTGAACACATCCTTCAGAACTTCAAAGGGTTTAGGGAACCAGCAGTTAGCGTAATGGCTATGTCGCTGGACTCCCACGTAGTCGACCGCGGTTCGCGTCTCGGACCCGGTGGCTTACAACTCACGCCGGGCGCGTGTGCGTGCGTGCCCAAGATCCCGAGAGGAGAATGGAGGAGAAGGGATTGCGGCGTGACCATCCCCCCTGGGGGGTGATTTCTCGCTTTCTGTCTCTATGTCTCTCTCTGTCTGTCTGGCGAGCGCACGCGCCCTATAGTGAAAAAACCTCTCCCAAAAAAAAAAAAAAAAAAAGGGTTTGTCAGTAGACACATCATAGGAAAGTAATGAAAGCTCCATACATGCAAATAAATAAGCATGCATTATGTTATAGGGAATTAACACATTGTCGTTTAAGGTGTGTCTCATACTAGATGTGTAAAATATCAGAATCATTTTAGCTATAGAATTTAAAATGAATCCTTAATAGAGACTTGAATCTTTTGAGTTCACATATCCTTTCAGAATCTGAGGAGACAGATTCTTCCCTCAGAATAATAGACATCTACACATCCACTTTAAATTTTGCATAATGTATTAGAAGAGTATGGATCCTGCAAAATCCAATAGTGCACAACCTGGAAGTCTATAAGCTACAGGTTAGAAATCTCTATTGCATATGGGACCAGCAGTTAGCATAATGGCTATGTTGCTGAACTCCCATGTAGTCGACCGCAGTTCGAGTCCCGGACCCAGAGGCTTAAACTCATGCTGGGCACGTGTGCGTGCATGCCCAAGATCCCAAGAGGAGAATGGAGGAGAAGGGATTATGGCATGGCCATCCCCCCTGAGGGGGTGATTTCTTGCTTTCTATCTCTCTGTCTCTCTCTGTCTTTCTGGTGAGCACACATGCCCTATAGCAAAAACCTCTCTAAAAAAAAAAAAAAAAAAAAAAAAAAAGAAAGAAAGAAGAAGAAGAAGAAAGAAAGAGAGAGAGAGAGAGAGAGAGAGAGAAAGAAGGAAAGAAAGAAAGAAAGAAAGAAAGAAAGAAAGAAAGAAAAGAAAGAAAGAAAGAAAAAAGAAATCTCTATTTCATAGACTAGGGAAGAGAATAAATGACAGGTGGGAGAGCAATAGATGAAAAGGATTTAAATTTTCAAAACACAAAATACAGGTACTCATTTACTTTCCCCATCTCTTTGAAGGGCATTTGCAGAACTGCGCAAGCAGCTTCAGGATGGAGGCACTCTCTTAAGTGGAGAAACAGTCCCCACCTGACCAAGAGTCACTCATGTCAATCATGGAGGTGGTGAAATGACTTGAGGTCACCACTAGTTTGCTCTCATACTACGCTGAAATTAAAATTTAGGGGCCAGCAGAGGGTGTGGTGGTTACATCACTGGACTCCTACATGTCCTACTGCATTTTGAGTCCTGGATCCAGTGACTGGAAGATAACTTCAGGCATGTGTGCCTGCATACCCAAAATTCCAGGAAAAGAATGGAGGAGAAAGGATTACAGCACGGCCATCTACCCTGGGGGGTGATATCTCACTTTCGTCCTCGCTGTCTGTCTCTCTTCCTCTCTCTCTCTGCGAGCACATGCACTCAATGGGGGGAAAAATCTCTAAAAAAAAAAAAAAAAAAAAAAAAAAAAAGAAAAAAGAAAGAAAGAAATTCAAATCATCCATAATCTGCTTCTTAAAACAGTTGGTGTTCCTATCCATCAAATGCATTATCCAAATGCTACTAGTTTTTGCAAGAAGAGCAGGTAAAAGCTTTGTGGCTTGGTTGAAAAATAAATACTGACCACCTGATATTTCCTGACATGTATCTCCAGAATTGAAAGATCAAATAAGAAAAATCACTTTTAAGATGTCATCTTTAGGGAAATGGAAGAATATTATGCTCTCACATTTCCTCATAGCATTGAGGATTCATAGAAATGAATCATTTCTACCTTTCTTAGTCATCTTTTATTGCTTAAAGCCAAATAAAAGTAAGTCAAGTGGAAGAATTAAGAGTGAGCAGGACAGATGCATAACTTCCTCAGGTAAATACTATAAATCCAGGAAGAGCAGGTACAAATTTAAGTCAGTACATTTCCCAGGAGGAAACATGTATCTTTATGCTCAGGAAGTAGCCTATGCTATCTTGCACTGATGAAGCCATTTTTAGGTAAGACTGGAGAGTGTGATTGCATGCAAATATAAAAACAGCTGGATGCACTGCTAATCCCCTCTTAGCCCGGGAAAGTATAAATTGACTTAAGACAGGAGTCATTTTAAAATATGGGAAGACAATAGCAGAGAGAAAGAGAATGCCTCTGTGAAAATAAAGTAGAAATCAGCAGTGAGTCGAAGGAAACCTAAAAGGATCATGTGACTTTTTTGAAACTAGCTCGAGGTTGGAGCCATGAGAATGCCCTACTTTGAGAAGTAACTCACTTACCTGAGGAAAAATAAGTAAAAGCACATCCTGTGGATGTTGAGTGAGAAGCATAGTCTTTTTGAAGTCAAGCTAATGCTTGACTCCCCCCTAAGTTCTTTTAGATTTTCCTTATGTATTTTCACAGGAGGATATAGTTATTGTAAGAATTCAATTTAATTAGAAAAGAATAGACTCTGAACAAGAATATATATACTAGCTTTAATTGTAACTCAGAGACACAGTGGAAGCAACATCACTGAGACTTTTGGATACTCAGGTAAGGCAATGTGGCCACTCTTGCTGAACATCAAGGACCTGCCATAGCAGCAGTTTAAGTGCCCTAAATATATCTTAAGAAGGCTCATCTCAAATTCAATAAATAACTACTAGAAAATTATACCTCACCAAAAATCCATGGGTTTATGACTGAGACCTCCCTGAACACTCTAGGCATGCATGTGTCCATTATCTAGGGCTTGCTGAGATGGAATGGATTGCAGCATGAAGATCCTGGGACCAGCAATTGGCATAATGGCTATGTCACTGGACTCCCATGTAGTCGACTGTGGTTCATGTCCCGGACCCAGTGGCTTAAACTCATGCTGGGCACGTGTGCGTGCATGCCTGAGATCCTGAGAGGATAATGGAAGAGAAGGGATTGTGGCGTAGTCATGCCCCTGGGGGGTGATTTCTTGCTTTCTATCTCTCTGTCTCTCTGTCTTTCTGGCAAGCGCACATGCCCTATAGCAAAAACCTCTCCAAAAACAAATCTTATTAGAGGTGGTTCTCTCACTCTCTCTCTCTCTCTCTCTCTCTCTCTCTCTCCTTGAAATAAATAGCCTTCATCTCCATGAATCTGATTGCAGACAAAGGGAACAGGCTCTCTTTTTATTAAATAGAAATTATAGCAGAGTCTGCTTATTGTATAAAGCTGATTTCATTTAAGGATCTTTCTCTTTAGGTATGTAAAATGTCAATAGCTTGTTAAACCAATTTTGGGGGACCAAATGATACTACCAACTGATGTAAACCCAAAGCTAGAATTTAAGAAAAAGGAGTTTTGATCACTTAAAAAAATTAATGAGACCATACGTGTCACATTTACTTAGCCAGCCAGTGTCAAAGCACTCATGTACCTTGCATGGATTATAGGGGTGTAGAGATGTGGACGCCTGTGGCCTCAGGAAGCCTAGGCCCTCTAGTGTCCTCCTATCCTCATCAGCCCTTCCTGCCTGCCCAGTTGCCTCATACATATTATTATTTCATATGTACATATGATGTAGAAATAAGGAAGGAGTTGTGTGTTTTTGTTTTGTTTCATTTTTTCTTAATTGCTAAAGGGCAAGTAGGCTCACCAGAGAGAAAAAGAAAGCAAACAGCCTTCAGGGGGGCATAGTCATGTTGCAGTCCCTTCTCCTCCATTTCGCCATCTTGTAAGATTTGGGGCACACTCATGCATATGTCCAATATGTTTTTCAAGCTGCCAGGATCAACATTTGAATCATGATCAGCCGTGTGAGATAAAGCTCCCTTAATTACAAGCCTACAGGGCCAACCCACAGGACGCATTTTTAACAAGCTTGCCAGCAGGCGAATAACCCACAGTTGATCCAAAGTGATACAAGCCAAGACCAGCACAGCCCATTTTTATATTTTTCTGATATCTTTTACATAAAACACATGGTCACCATAATTTAGTTTGTATGTTCCCAAGAGTTAGCATCTTCCATATTCTCTGTAGCTAGACCTTCTTTATCTTACAAAAGAAAAAAAAAATCAACATTATAGTGCCATAAATAAATTGGCATACATGTATGACCAATTATTTTCTCAATAATAAATCAATCAACTATCATGATCATATCTTGATCTGACAACCCTACTACATTAAGTTGAATATTTCTTTGTTTTCTTGTTCAAAATAGCCTTTTAAGAAATACACCTTTATTTCTTCACTGTTGTATCTTCTCTAAAGAGACCGAGAAATAAGGTGATATAAGCAAGATACTTAAATATGGGTATAAAATGGGTGTTTATGAATATAGTATTTCAGAGTTAATACGGACACTAGTTTTCCAAATAAGGAAATTAAAATCAGAAAGGCTAAGAGTAGAAGAGTCAAAACTAGGTGTTAAGTGTCTGGCTCTTCCACGTATGAATATAACCTTCCTAGCAATGGTTCCCTTTTCTCCCCCTTAAGTTAGAGCTGCCAGTTTAAGACTAAGGTCCTTATTTGATCTGAATACATTCTGTGAAAAATGACAAACATTCAATCAAGCTAGCTTAAAATAAAAAGAAAAGGAAATTTATAGTATCATTCCATTGGGAAATTGAACTACTCATGGAAAGGACCCAGGATTTCAAAAATTTCATTAACTTTGTCTTTCTCCCTGTAGTGTCAGAAGAATTTACAGCAGTCTAGGCTTACATTCTATCAACTACCCAACCAGGCAGAAAGAGTTCCTCTTGTCCAATAGCAACAAAAATGTGTGAGTTTGCCAGTGACTGGTTTGCCAAAGTATTTCAGGTAAATCTCTCCAATTACAATAGCATTTCACTAATATTTGAGAAGTCAGAAAAAATTATAAGAATAATTTATTTTAAATTTACTCTGAAAATTATTAGAATA
This sequence comes from Tupaia tana, assembly GCA_026018925.1. Classification (NCBI taxonomy): domain Eukaryota; kingdom Metazoa; phylum Chordata; class Mammalia; order Scandentia; family Tupaiidae; genus Tupaia; species Tupaia tana. Next base: position 41,309,112 of record JAKSZU010000008.1, read on the forward strand.
GTAAAAAATGCCACCTGCTTTCTATACTCATTCATTTGATATACATTTGAGCATTTATTGAGTACCAAGTCATATCGGTGTAATTTTTGGGGGGAGACTTTGGTATAGGGTGTGCGCACTCACCAGAGAGAGGAGAGAGACAGACAGAAAGGGATAAATCACCCCACAGTGGGGATGGCCATACCTCAATCCCTTCTCCTCCATTCTCCTCTCAGGATTTTGGGCATGCATGCTCATGCATCCAGTGTGAGTTTGAAACCACCAGGTCCAGGACTCGAACCATGGTCAATTACATGGGAGTCCAGCAAGGTAACCATTGCATCATCTTCTGGTCCCCATTTCAGTGTAATTTAAAGCTTCTTGTTGGAAGTAATTTTGTCATCATCTAACCCTTAAAGTAGTTGGAATACTAGTTATGAATGCTTTGGTTTATAAAGATTTTAAATTTAAAATGTTAATTAAGTTATATCATGACATCTTAATCTTCACCCATCCTATGCAACCCATCAATAAATTCTCCCAATTCTACTAACAAAGCTGTTTCTTTAATCTACCTCCTAGAACTAATGCTTTAACATCTTTTGTATAGATTAGGACTATAAACTTCTTACTTGTCTCTATTCTGTCTCTTTTTAACCTGTTATTCTCCTATAACTTAGAAAACTTTTAAAGCCTAAGCCCATGTCACCCCCTTATTTAGAACTCTCTGTGACTTTACATTACATGTCAAATAAAATAAAACCTTTGTCATGACTTACAAAACACATAACAGTTACTTGCCCACTTTTCCATTCTCTTCTCCAAGTAACTTCCCCTAACCGCTGCTCCATTCTCACTGCCTTTTTTGAAGGTTACCAATACCTTGAGTTCTAACACCCATTTTAGGGCTATTTATACACGTGATTATTTCAACGTAGGATCTTTTCCCACTGAATTTTCATGTGACTGGCTCCTTCTTTCATTCATTTTTTTTCCTTTGATAAGCAAGAGAGACAGAGAGAGAGGCACCCCCAACAGGTTTTGATACCACAATCTGTCTTCAGCTTCATCCAGCCCTAGATCATGAGCATACACGTGCTCAGCATATTCAGACAGCTCTCCGGAGACGAACTTGGAGCCTTACCATGAAGATCAGGCTCATGGAGCATCAGGTTTTACCCCTGAACCACCATCAGGCCTTCTTCCCTTCGGCTTTTAACGTCACTATATTTTCGTGTTGCCCAACTTCAGTGGACATTTTTCATATTTTTTTAATTGTGCAGACCACCATTACATAGCAATATTACAATAACACTTCCTCAAAGAAGTTCTGCAAATTTAATAAGGTGCCTTGCATTGGTCTCTCTAAAGAATCCCACTTTCTAATAAAACTCATAATTCTTACCACAATTTGTAAACAAACAAAATGTATTTGTTTGTTTGTTTGTTATATAATGTTGGTCTTTCTCATGCAGATGTATTCTAGGAGAATTAAGGCATTTATCTTTTGTATCACTGCTATATACTCTTTGACACAAAACCCGGTATATGGCAGCATTTAATATGTACTTATTTAAGACGAGATCTCGTTATATTGCCCAGGCCAGCCTCCAGCTCACAATCCTCCTATCCTAGCCTCCCTGAGTCACTGGGATTACAGGCACAGGCCACTGCCCCTGGCCTTTAGATTGGACCAGGAATCAAACCCAAGCTTCCATGTGGTCCCAGATCATAGATCTCAGCATCTCATTAGCATGCACCATTGCACCTGGACTCTAACACATGTTTTTTTTGATAAATAGGTTCATATCTGGGACAAGTACTGCATCTGGGCCCACATTTGCAATAAAAGGAAACAATGACTAGGGATTTGCACCTATTATAGCCCTCACTGAGAAAACAGGAGCCCTCAGGTCACCGTCCCTTGCCTGCAGTAACACTTGGCATAGTACTACCAGTCAGTAGCCAGGCCAGTCCCAACACAGAAATATGCTTCAGCCAGGAACTACTTAATCAAATAGAACTTATTTTTTATGGACTGCAAATACAAGTATTTGCAAAGGACAAATCAAAGGACAGATAAATTCCTGAACTAGCTCTCTGGTGTCTCCTGAACACCAAGACAAACTGAGATAATGATTCTCAATCCAATTCGCCTACTGGCTGAAAGATTTAACATCTGTCTACCTTTAAATTTTTCATAAGTCTAGAATATGCAAAAAAAGGGTTAATTTTCTCATTTATGGGGTGTATTTGAAAATAAAAAGTTAGGCTAGACTATCAAGGGAGATTTATTCTGCCATGTACTATTTGTTTACTCAACTAATTACATTATCTTTTTTTTCAGAGTGTTCAGGAAATGTAGATAAAAGCAGAAGCACAGAATATTCCATTTCTGTGATGAAAATTAATGGGTATATTGAGGGGGGAGAAGAGAAATGATGTTAAAAAAGCAGGAGGACAGAAATTATTTCAAATAACTTCAAATGGCATTTAAGGTTAATTTCAAAACACTAATATTACTGAACCCAGTGTCTGTACACAAGGCACCAAGTCACAAACCATTTATCCTGTCAAGAACAAAAAGGTACACATGTAGGTTACTAATAAGCTGGAGAAATATATAAGATATTCTGAAATAATTATTTTGGAGTTTCATGTATTATATACTCATGGTACGCTCTTCTAATTATTAGGCAGCACCTAGGAATTCTTTCAAAACAAACATTTTCTTTACTTATATGTAGAGCCCTTAGGGAGAGAGAGAGAGAGAGAGAGACATTCCTTAGTAAACTCCTTCAGGCATGGGTTAAGATTAAGACACAAACCATGTCCTAACACAGTTTGAAAGCCACATGAATGCATAGTCTTATGAAACTTCTGTAGTTGTGCAATTTTCTCTCCAAGTAAGAATGCTGAAAATGCACTCACTGTGACCTGGCATTGTGTTTCCTTGGTGACACCCACTCCTCATGAGCACTTGAACAATAAATCTAATCTCATCAAATGTTTTTCAAATGTATCATTCAAAAATAATAGCTTCAAGGAGATAGTCTCTAAATAAACCAGTTCAATACTCCTAATACTGTATATATAAACTTTGGAAGACTTATGAGATATGAGGGTGAGTAAAGGAAAGTCATAAAAGATGAAGCTATTATGGCCAGCAGGTGGCATGGTGGTTAAGGTCCTGGACTCCCACATGATCAATTATGGTTCAAGTCCCAGACCTGGAGGCTCAAGAATCACCTCAGCGTGTATGCGTAAGTGCCCAAAATCTTGAGAGGGTTTTTTTTTGTTTGTTTTTTTGTTTGTTTGTTTGTTTGTTTTTTGGTATAGGGTGCATGTGCTCGCCAGACAGACAGAGAGAGACAGAGAGACAGAAAACGAGAAATCACCCCCTGGGGGGATGGCTATGCCGCAATCCCTTCTCCTCCATTTTCCTCTCAGGATCTTGGGCATGCACGCACACGTGCCCGGTGTGAGTTTTAAGCCACCGAGTCCAGGATGCAAACCGCAGTCGACTACATGGGAGTCCAGCAACATAGCCATTATGCTAACTGCTGGTCCCGTAAGTGCCCAAAATCTTGAGAGGAGACTGTAGGAGAAGGGATTGTTGCATGGTCATCTTCCCTGTGGGGATGTTTTCTCACTTTCTCTCCCTGTGTCTCTCTGTCTCTCTCTGGAGAACACATGTGCCCCATGGCAAAAATCTAAGAAAAAAAGAAAAGAAAAAAAAAATGAAGATATTTTGGGACAGACCTGTAGCCTAGTAGTTAAGGGAGCCATAAGCCACATAGCTGACACTAGTGCAAATCCTGACCCTAGCTGTTTGAAAAACATGCTAGGCACATGTGTGTGAGTATCCAAAAATCCTGACAAGATAGAAAAATGAAAGAGAAGGAATTGCAGCATGACCATGCCCCATTAGGGTGTGCTTTCTCTCTCTCTCTCTCTCTCTCTCTCTCTCTCTCTCTCCTCTCCTCTCTCTCTCTCTCTCTCTCTCTCTCTCTCTTTCTCCCCCCCCACCCTGTTATTCTCTAGCTGGCACACACACACACACACACACACACAGGCAATTAAAACAAAACCAAAAAAAAATACTGGTTACTATATGTTGTTCTCTGGTCATCTAACCTAAGTCGTTTCACTAGAAACTGCTTCTCAATCATAGAGAAATATTTCAAAGTAGGACTACTTCAAAGACTAGTATTTGTTTTGATACTACATGAGAATGGGGTTTTAAAGGCCAATGTGCTAGACAATTTCAGAGGTGAGATTTTTTGGGATAATAATAAGGTATCCAATCTCCATGGAAGTTCTATTATTACTCTACCCTCCAAAATAAATTTGTCTTGATTTTACTAGACATAGATAAAATAAATTATTCCAATCTTGTTGGGCATTAAACAAACAAAACTGAATTCTAAGGAATTAACTGGTTAAAACAAAAAAAAAAGAAATGAGTTTAAGAATCAGGGGAATATTAATTTGTATTTAATTTTTAAAACTTTGTGGCTGCAGAAAAATTACTGAACTTTTAAGTTCAGTTTTCCCATCTGTAAAAGTGAGATGATTATGTGTATTATGTGTATGTGATTATGTGAGATGATTGTGTAGAAATATCTTGATATTTCTATAAGATTTAAAATAATTGATACATTAAGTACCTCAGACACAGCATTGAGGTACTCAATAAATGTTCTATTTATACCTCCTTCAGAAAGACTTGAATTAGAATGGCTTGTGTGTCATCTGGTATTAGACATATTTGATATTAGACATGGAGATGATAGATAGATAGATGATAGATAGATAAAAGCATAGATAGATAGAGAACTAAAATAATTTTACTTTATTCCCAAATTACAGCTGAATTACAGATTAATTCTAATCTCTGAGAATTCTTGCCCTCCATATCAACCTGCCCTACACAGTATGGTCTCTTTTGTACAGTGATTTCTCCTTTTCCCAACCTCCCTTCCTCAAGCCCCTAGAGTAGCTCATGTGTTTGTCTTGCAATTCCATTCACTTCTCCCAATTCTCTTTCCCCTTTCCTCTCTGAAGTGCTTCATGGTACTATTTGCTGAAACACAGGTCATTTACTGAAACTGAGCTCTTAGCACAATTATTTTGTTTCTTGGACTCATCATCACTCCTTTTATACTCTCGACTCAGTCTTTGACAAATTCCTATGGGAAATTAAAGAAATATGTCTCTGTTTTCTTCTTTTTTATTAAAGTTTATTTATTCATTTCTTCCATGAGCAAGAGAGACAGAGAGAGTCAGAGAAACAGAGAGACCTTAATAAAGTCTGGGTTTTTTTTTTTTTTTTTGTTACTTTCAATTTGTTTGTTTTTGTTTGTTTAGGCTCTTTGTTTTGGTTTCTTTTTTTTTTATTTTTTTCCTTTTTTTTTTTTTTCTTTTTGCTGTAGGGTACCTGTGCTTACCAGAGAGAGACAGAAAAAGATAAGAGAGGGAAAGTGAGAAATCACTCCAGGAGGATGGCCACACTTCAATCCTTTCTCCTCTATTCTCCTTTTAGGATTTTAGACTCACACTTACATGTACCCAGCATGTTTTTCAAACTACCAGGTCCAGAACTCAAACCATGCAGTCAGCCATGTGGAATTCAGCACCTTAATCACTGTATTGCCTGCTGGCCCAGGGCTTCAATAGGGTCTTGATGCCACAATCCAAACATCAATGTGCCCATGATCAGCCAGCCCTGGATCATGGGGACATTCATTCTCAGCATACTCAAGGACGTCTCTGGATGTGAACCTGGAACCCTCTCATAGGGTCAGCCTCACAGAGTGTCATATTTTACTGCTGTGCTACCGTCAGATCCCTATCTCTTCCTTTTGTTTGTTTGTTTGTTTTGTTTTGTTTTGTTTTGCTATAGAGTATTTGCTGGAATGGAGAGGAGAGAGAAAGCAAGAAACCTCCTTTAGGGGATGGTCACATCATAATTTCTTATCTTCCATTCTATTCTCAGGATTTGGGGCCATGCAGCTAGCATGTTTTTTAAGCCACCAGGTCCAGGTCTAAACCACATAGTCACTCCTGTGGGATCCAGCCATCTTAACCACCATGCCACCTGGTTGGTCCACCTGTCTCTACTTTCTTAAACAGTGGCCTCCACACAGGGTATAAACACTTTTTGATGACTCAAGATGCCGCGTGTACAGCCCCAAATAACAATACAAAGTTGCCTCAGGCAACTAAGCTGAATAGCGCTCTCTGCCATTCTTTGACATGACTCCTTACAAATATATGTTTTATAGTTTTCTGTGTGTTTTTTCCTATCATTTTCTTTCCCCTAGTCTCACTATCAGTCTAATGGAAGTTACTGTTTATTACACTATTATTATTTATTCATTACTATTTTAATTTAAGTATTCTTTAGCCTCCTTCTACTGCATTTGATTTACTGCTAATTTACTGAGAGCCATAAAAACTAAATTTTTATGTAAGGTTAGAATTAGGTCTAAAGTAAAATAAATAGAGATCAGAGGAAGCTTTAGCACCTGGACTTTGTGATGCTGCTTTGAATTCTCAGTAAGCTTTTTAGTTTGATGGATTATTTTCTATTTCCTGAGCTCTGAGATTACTTTGTTTAATAACTGCTGGGTATGTGAAGGGTTTTTACAATGTTATCATTGTTGTTGACAGGAAGTAGTGGAGCTGAACTGGCAGACTGGTACGTCCTCTAAATCAGTATTAACTAATGTCTTGTGACGATATGTAGAGACCTTGGGTACTGCAGATGCCAGTTACCAAACTGCATTACAAAACCAAGCCTTTAATTCCTTCTGATTATTAAGTATTCCACTGAGAATGTGTGTGATAACAAAGCAGTAGAGGATATTTTCTTCCCGGTGTTCTGCCAAATCTCCGCTTGAATTTAACACTTTGGCTGAGCACATTTCCCCTTTCTGTTTCATCTGGATAAATTTGCTTTTTTGGCTTCCTGTCACATAAGGTTATGTTTACAAAAAGGCCATATCTTATAACCTCTCATCTTTGGGTAGAAGGAATTTCACAGGGTACTGTCAGGCTAATTAATAGGGAAAGCTGCTTAGTGCTAGCTGCTATGGAGACATCAGATACTGTAGAAGGCAGACCATGTCATTTTAATTGGCATTGAGAGGAAGTTGAGCTAATATTGAGGAATAATTTAAGCCAAAAATCCTTCATTAACTGAATATAGCATTTTCAATTTGAAGTGAAAAGTCTATTTATTGAAGGGGAAGATATCATCTCTTATGAAAAAAAAGGGGGGGCACCCGAAAAGAAAGTTATTTAAATTGAGTTCCTGTGGTTTTGTGGAAAAGATCATTGTGGACTTGTCTACTTTTGTGTCTGCTAAATCTAATCTATAAGAAGGCTATAAAATCTGTGTGTTCAAAGAACTTCACTATGTGAGTTTATGAGAACCTAATCATTAACCCACAGGACGGAGAATCATCCAGTAGTGTTTGCAATCACTTAGTACTTTTAAAATTCTTACTTTGGTTAAGACTCTTATTTGCAAGCAAAAGAAACTGACTCTTTCATCCCAGAGAAATCTTAGAGTGTGTTTAAAGTGCTACAAAATCAAAGGAAGAGCAGGCTCTGGAGTCCTTGAAGAGAATGAAATAGGAGCAGATCCAAGGAAATCATCAGGGTTGGTCATTCGTGAACTTCTGTAGGACACGCACAGCAGATGACTCAGCTCTGAGAACCTTCGGTTTCTACAAATTTCAATTTATTTTCAAACACCTGGGGAGGGAGTATTCCATTGGCCCAGCCAGAAGTAGCATTGTGCCCTTGGGTTAATAGCCAACGCCAAGGGTTTGAGGTAGAGCATTAGAGAGAAGTTAAAACATACCGGGTCTCTCAGAGAATCACTGTGCACTGTGCAGCAACCTCCATTCAGTTTTACTATTATTAGTGAGTTCATAATCAGACTCTAGATTCACACAGCTACAAACAGAACTTTGGATTTTCTATACTTTTCTTTTTAAAAATGAATAATTTCAACACTTTATTAAGTGTGCTAGGAAGAAGATAACCTGCCAGGCATAAAAAGATGAGCTGTCACTCAAGTAGAAGATGCAGATGTGTAGACAAAGTGATTAGTATCATTGCAGCTATAATACAAGCACACACATATTTAGGGAGTTAGAAGCTTGAAAAAAAGAAGTGTCAATCTACATATACCTAAAGATGTCAAGGAAAACTTTCCATAGGAAATAATATTTGGGTTTTGTTGAATTTTGAAGAATAAATGGGAATTTTTTATGAAATGAGAAGAAGGAAAAAATTGCTTCTCAGGTTGATCCTGTAGCCTGCTTGCTAAGGGAGCCAGATCCCACATGGCTGACCACACTGTTGGAATTCTGACTCTGAAAGCTTGAAAAACATGTAGGCCAGACATGTGTGTATGCACACCCAAATCCCTACAGGATAGAGAAATGGAGGATAAAAGATTGCATTGTGTCCATACCCCACTAGGAGAATGCTCTCTCCCTCTCTCTCTCTCTCTCTCTCTCTCTCTCTCTCTCTCTCTATCTTTCTGCCTGAGAGACAAGATAGAATTGCTCCAGATTTACTTTTTCCCCTATATTGCAGCTGTCTTACAGCCAGTCTTCTTTTCTAATTCAGATTGTTCTTCACATTACTGCCAAAGTGGTCTTTCTAAAACTAACCTTGATCTTGTCACTTCCCCAAATCATGAGTCCTTTAATTGCCCTTTGGCAATTAAAAAGAGGGAGAAGGGGAGGAAAAAAATGCATTTAAAAATATTCATTCCTAAAAAGAGAGAACAAGATTCTATATATTTGAAAACATCAAAGAGTTTAGTATTATTTGGACCTTTAGTATTATTTGGAGCTTTGGAATCTAAAATAGATACTAAAAATGAGTCTGGAGAAGGGAAGGTCCCTGAAGTTCTTATTATGCAATATAAAGTTGAATGAATTTGCTACTTCAGATAATACAGAGTCATTAAAGGATTTGTGATTTGGGTATGTGACATGATCAAGGTTAGTTTTATGAAGACCGCTTTAGCAGTAGTGTGGGGGAGAGTTTGAGTAGCAGAAGACTTATTGACTACAAGACAACTTCAAAAGAGCAAGAGAGCAAAGTTCTGAGAAATTCAGTCTTGTCTCTCAGGCAGTGGTCTCGATACTGGGTCACTAACCTAGATTTTAAAAATTAAAGAAAAGTATTTTGAAACCATGCAGAAACCAAGTGCTTATATAGGTCTGCAATCAGAAGCACATGGAAAGACTAGAGAGTTGTATTTCTGAGTCAACAACAGGAAATAGCCTTCAAAGTGGATATAGATGAGGTTTCATATGTAAAATACTTTGAATAAGCACAGAGTGCCAGATGAAACCCTGGAGACAACAATTAAGAAATGGATCAAGAAAAGGAAGACTGAGTTGGAAATTCTAATATAGTAGGAATAAGGCCCATGAAGAACAGAGTCACAGAAACCAAAAAGAAGGGAAGGAAGGAAGTTTCAAGAAAGACTATGCATCAGTTAGGATTAGATTTAGCTATGGATTATAGTTTTTTTCTCACATAGACTAGGTGTGGAGTTAGACAATTGGTATTAATATTGGGGTTCCATTATCCTCTAGTTCTTTCTACATTCTCTTCTGTATCCTGGTAGCCCAGGACAGTTGCTCAAGAATTTATGTTAGGAGAAATGATATGCTGAAGAAAGAGGCATCACTTTCCTCAAAGACATTTGCTCTACATATTTACACACTTTTCTTCAGTACATTTGCAGAATTTAGCCACATGACCACATCTGACTTCGAAGAGATTGGATCTTATTCTGGGCAGCCATAATTCCAGCTTAAACTGAGGTTCTATCCTACTAAGGAAGAAAGGGAAAGTAGATCTTGGGAAACAACTGGAAGTCTCATATAGAAATTAGTTAATGATGACATAAACTAAAGAGAGTTCTTGTAAGATGAAGATTAAAGACTGTTCTTTGAATTATCACTGGTTAAGGGATTTAGGGACTGATTTTATGATCGGAAAAATGCAGATGATTACAGATTCTTCTTTCAACAAGCTGGGTTATGGGGACTAAAAAAAGTGAGAGGTAAGACTATATTTAGCTCAGCACCCTCATGAGAATGGAGTTCATGAAGAGTGAGGGCTAAGGCTTTGATAGGTCATCTGCAGATGGAAACAGAAGAAGCCATCACCACGAAGATGAGAAGAGAGCAACCTATTTCTCCTAGAAACATACTCCTCTTCCTGTTTCCTCCCAGAGAAATTCTTTTTATATGGGATTGAATGATCAGCATTGTTATGTTTTGTATGTGACCTATTTCCTAGTCAGGGCTAATTGGTAGAGGGTAAATCTAATTCAAATTGTCCAAAGAACCCAACCCCATAAACTATTTGAATTAATGAGGAGTAACTCATTTACTCAAGTGGGCCAAAATATCCCTACCACAGGATTTAAAATTTTCCTGACAGAGAAATACCAGCCAATTTCATTTCAAACTACTAACTGTAAAATTGGTTGGCAGCGGTGTTTTTCATCACGTTTTGAAAAGCAACCTGCAAGATAAATTAAAAAGACAAATGAAGACTTAGAGAAATGCAAACATAAATGACTAACAGAAAAAAAGACAAGAGTCCTAGCAACATTTGGATCCTTTCTACTTGTTGCTCCTGAGATCCAGAAACATTCATTCCCTAGAGAAATATGAGATCATCAGGATTCTTATAATAAATTTCCCTTTCAGCTTAAGTAAATTGTAGCTGAGTTTTTCTCATTCATCATCAAAATTATCCAATGAATACTGACAGGAATATGCTTATACATTTAGGAAAAGATCAGGAGAAAGGTTGTAGATACAAAAGGTTGAAGATACTGATAATTTGAGAATATATCAAAGATGACATTTCTCTTCTTCCTAAGATACCAGTTTCTGCCCAAAACCTCTGCTCTCCTTGTGATCTCAGTTCCTGATCCCAACTGTTTGGTCAGTGAAGGGACACCTGACTTCCTTCTATATTCTAGATGAACTAGTGAGATCAGATTCCTTTGTGGGCTTTAGAATTGCAGTGTGTGGAGATTGAACTCATGAAGAGTCATAGCTGACAATATGATGGTCTATGGGCAAGCTGAAGCTGAAGAGGCCAGAAATAGAAAGACATGAATGGAGCATTCCTATAGAGAGAAGAAGAAATGATTGTGGAGCTCCAAGAGGGAGGGCAGTGAAGGGAGTGGTTGGCTTCAGAGTCAATTAAATCAAGGTTTGAGCCATGGCTTCCCTATGATCTGAATCTTTTTAAGACTCATTTTTCTCACCTGTAAATTAGAGCTAATAATAGTATTCTTACAGGGTTGGGTTTTTTTAAATTTTCTTTTAATTTTATTTCAAGTTCTTTTATACATTCAATCACATTATTTAGCTTGCAAAGTGAATATTCTAACATGTGTACATTTCTCCCCAGTCTAGTTGATAATACTATAAAGTCATCTTCAAAAGATAATAGCCATTTCTTTGTTCCATTAATGCTGTCTCTCTATTTTTCTCCTTAATGTCCTTCATCAGACTCTATTCCTTCACTCACCCTCTTACCATCCTATATCTGGTATTCACAACCATTTACTGTGTTTCTGTATCCTTTAGTCATTCAGTTTCGGTCATAGAGTGCAGACACTTGGTATATGTATACCAAGTTGTTAAAACCAAAAGAAAGGTAAATGTAAAGTGCAGAGTAGTGCCTGACTCAGAAAACTTACAATTAATACTGATAATGCAATATACTTATTTATAATATGTTCTATGTATTAAAAAAATTATAGTAAAATACCATGATAAATTATAAAAGTTAAGCTCTTTCTTTTATTATTATTATTTTTATTTCATTTTCTTTTATACATTCAATCACATTATTTAGCTTACAAAGTGAATATTTCAACATGTGAACATTTCTCCCTAGTCTAGTTAAATAGTTTTATAGTTTTATAAAACTATAAAATTATCTTCAACAGATAATACCATATTTCTTTGTCCCATTGCTTCTAATTGCCAACAATCCCAGAACCTTTCTTTGTTTATTTTTTCTTTTTTTAAGAGAAGTTTTTGCTATAGGGCTCATGCACTCACTGGAAAGACAGAGAGAGACAGAAACTGAGAAATCACCACCTCACCAGGGGGGATGCCCTACAATCCCTTTGCCTCCATTTTCCTCTTGGAATCTTGGTCATGCACACACACACACCCAGCATAAGTTTAAGCCGCCCAGTCTGGGACTCAAACCACAGTTGCCTATGTAGGAGTCCAGTAACATAGCCATTATGCCATCTGCTGGTCCCAATCCTATCTTCACTTCTGAGTGAAATCTAATGTATTCTTGGAGTAACCATTCTGTTCAATCTCATTAGACTGAGATTTTGTTTCTGACTAATGCAGAGTGAGAATGCTTAGATCCCAATACTCAGGGTGCGCTGAACCAACAGACAGCAATATTGCCACTCTCCCACCACCCCTGCCACAGCCATCCCCCATCAATTCCGAAGTACTCTGCTCCCTTGGCTTCTGTGACACTGCACTCTCCAGGCTTTTCTAATACCCGTGGCCACAACACTCCTCTTTTCCCCTTCTGCATGACCTATAAATGCTGTAATTCCTTCAGATTTGTTCCCAGGTGTCTTCATTTTCTTCACTCTATATTTTCTTCCTAGAAAATAATACTATAAGTACGTGATGTCAGTTATCATCTAATTGAAACTTTGACTCACAAAGGTTAGCTTTAGCCCAGACCTCTCCTAATTTCCAAATATGCATAGTTCAGGGCCCACTCAATATTTTCCCTGGAGATCTAAAATAAAGCATATCAAAATTTACAAGCCCAGGGCTAGGTCCATAGCCCAGTGGTTAAAGAAACCAGATCTCACATGCAGTTCGAATCCTACCCCTGGCACCTTGAAAAACACACCAGGCGTATATTTATAAGTGTCTAAAATTCTGAGAGGATGGAGAAAGGATTACTGCATGACCACAAGCCAATGAGGGGGGTATTTTCTCCCTCTCTCTCTTTTTCTACCCATCTGTCTCTTTTTGGCAAGTACACTTGCCCTCTGGAAATAAGTCCTAAACTGATACGATATTTTGCTCCAGAACCTATTTTTTGTTGTTGTTTTCAGCAAAGGTTCTCTGTCTTGATACTAGCACCTACTCACTCTTTCAGTTTTGCAATCCAGAAGCCTGTAACTTATACTAGATGGTATAAGATGGTCATCTTTTCGTTTACACTTTAGTCCATTCATCACTAAGAGCTGGTGATTTTACCATCAAGTTATTTTTTGAGTTTGTCTAGTTCTCTGTCTGCATTGCCTATTTCCCTCTTGCCTTAACTCTCTCTTCCATTCTGCATTCAACCACATTGACCAACTTTATTCCTCTGTTATGTCATAGCTCTTCCTATTTAAGATATATCAAATGCATTGGCCCCTCTTCTTTAGTTTACTATAAACCCCAAGAGTCAATGAATCTGTTTGCCCAGCATCATATCTCAGTACTTTCTCAAAACAATTTAATGCCTGTGATAATAACTTGAAAATGATAAAATCATACATAGATATGATTGTGTATATTAAGATACTATAAACTTGAACAAATGACTTTTTATTTTATTCACTTTTTCTATTTTCCACTTACAATGGTATTGCAATTCATCCTCTAAAGGATTACATTTTCATTTTTATAAAACAGCCATAATGGAACCATATTAATGTTTATTTAACTTGAATTAACCATGACTTTTTTATCATCATAAAGTTGTGTCAGAATAAATAAGGGTGATATTTACAAGGGATTCATTGAAATTTTTCCTTTCCTATTCTAAAAGTCAGTTTTCCAGAAATACGTACTATTCCTTTTTAGATGCTGATATAGTTCAAACGTAATATTAAACTATTTCGTCTTAAAAAGGATTTATTTCAATTATCAGAACTCCCTTGGAAAACACTTCTATTAACTTCTCATGAAGTAAAAACTGTATTATCATCATAATTATTAAGATTATATCTACTGGCAGAATTTTCCACTTATATGGAAAAGAAGTATGGTGATGCCTATTTCCCTTTTAATACTTTGAACTAGTCATATATTTTTCATGTTACTCTCTTCTTCTTAGTGAATATTTTCCTTGATTTTATGGCACTAAGTGAAAAATCATATTTAATTTAGCATTTGAACTAAGTAATCAAGATAACACATTTTCCAAATGTCATTTTTTTCTTGCTGTATCTATTTCTTCCACATTATTGCATCTTAATTTGAGGAAACTAAAACACTCCATCATGGAGTAATATAAGATAACCACTGCTACTTTTCTGCATAATCACTGATTTTTTTTTATTTTTTTATTTTAGTACTAGGTAGGATTTAGTTAATATGCTTTAGCTTAATTTGGGGGAATTACTCAATCCCTTAGGGGTACACATCCAAATCATTTCTCTATTAGATACAACAGAAATAATGATTTATAGAGAATAAGATTCAGAATCAGATTAAGTGATCAACTCTTAATCTGTGAGTTGGCCTCTTCCTACTGTTTTCTTTTTCTTGTATCTGGGTATCATCCAGCAATGTAATGACCTTTGGTTTTAAAATTGTACATTTGTGCATAACCTTGTTAACTTCGTTGTGTGCCTATTGTTCTGAAACTTTCTCATTCTTCCACGTTATTCTAGTTTTATGTTGTATTTCTCTATCTGTACACACTATTAGTTGTAATTAGTCTCTGGCTTCAAATCTACTCAAAGCGAACAGACAATTGCACAGTCTTTTAGTCGCATCTGATCATTGTCGACAACAAGCCAACAATTCAGACCAAAAATAACCTCATTATTTTCCACAATAAGAGAAATAGCTAGTAGTTTTTGCTTGGAATTTTTGTACTTTGGCCATCCTCATGTGTTTATCCATGTAAAAGTACCTTCTATGAAACGTTTTTCTCTGCCTTTTATTTTTACAAGTATTATAATTTAAATACCAATAAGATTGCTCTCTTCAGAATTTAGGACTTTTTCCTTTTTATAAGGCTTCTAACTTGTACATCTTACTAGACACTATTGTTTGATAATTCATCCTAAGTCAGTGATTTATAAAATGCTAAATAGTTTTGATTTTATTATTGTTACTTCAGTTAACTATTCTGTATAAGACACCTGCAATTTCTTCTTCCATTTCAGAGATCACATCAGATAGAGAAGTTCATATTTAAAAAATATATAGGAGGGTCAGCAAATGTTGGCATGGCTGTGTCACTAGACTCCCATGTAATCAACCCTGATTTGAGTCCCAGACCCAGTGGCTTAAAACTCACGCCGGGTGTGTGTGTGTGCTAGCCCAAAATCTCAAGAGGAGAATAAAGGAGAAGGGATTGAGGCATGGCCATCCCCCCGAGAGGTGATTTCTTGCTTTCTGTCTCTGTCTGTATCTCTCCAGCAAGCTCCCACATCCTATAGCAAAAGTCTCTTAAAAAAAAAAAAAGTATTTAGGTTTTAGCTATCAGAAAACTGGCTTAATGGGGACCAGCAGTTAGTGTAATGGCTATGTCGCTGGACTCCCATGTAGCCAACCTCTGTTCGAGTCCCAAACCCGGTGGCTTAAACTCACGCTGGGCATGTGTGCATGCGTGCCCAAGATCCTGAGAGAATAGAGGAGAAGGGACTGCGGCGTGGCCATCCCACCGGGGGCAATTTCTCGCTTTTTGTCTCTCTGTCTGTCTCTTTCTGGTGAGCGCACGTGCCCTATAGCAAAAATCTCTCTCAAAAAAAATCTGGCTTAATGTAAAATTGCTGTTTTTAAAATAAGTAGGGGCTGTGCCAGCAAACTTTGGTACTTACTGCTTTCTTGTTACTCCTCCAATCTTTCACAACTGCTCCTACTCCAAGAGTAGGTCAAGTTCCCTCATCAAACACTGCTATAATACCATGTTCTTCTTATACGTAAGTTTTATCTCAGTTTGTAACTATATATTTATTTTGAGATTAGTTCATTAATGTCTAAAGTTCCCTGTACACTGTAACCGCCATGAAGGAAGGATTGTATTAAGGAACAGGCTACAGTGCTTTAACAGAGAGAACTCCAAATAATGCCACTTATACACATCCTAAGTTTCACGTCACATTACATCCCAGAGCTGGGCAATCCAGAGCTGGTGGCTAGTTCTGCTTTCCTCCACACATAACTTCCACCTCAAGAGAGAAGCCAAGTTCTTACTATCTCTTACTATCTCTCTGTCAATGAGAAAAGGACCACATGAATTCCCTAAAGCAACAAATATTGCTTCTACTTACATTCTATTAGCTACAACTTAGTCATCTGACCATGAGGAATTGCAAAAGAACTTGAGAAATGTAGGCTTTAGCTGGCAACTACCAATACTGGGGAAGAGAAGAGATTACATATAGGGGACAAGTAGCTATCTTCCTCAAGATCTGTTTGTTGGGGCCAGCAGGTGGTGTGGTGGTTGGGGGCACTGGACTTCCACATGTCCAACCATGGTTCAAGTGTCAGACCTGTTGGCTTGATTTCTCTCTCTCCCTGTCTCTCTCATTAAATAATAATAAATAATTAAAAAACTCTATTCGTTATTAATGAATACTGTATCTCTAGAACCTACTGCAGTTCTTGCTCCATAGTAAGTGCTCAATAAATATTCGCAGAATAAACTGATGAGTGGATTTCACATCTTTGTGCCATCACTGACTTTCACTCAAGTGTAATTCTCATCCTTGCCTTCTCTCTGACCTGAAACAGCACTGGATTCAGAAGAGCAGGAGGCCAAAGGGAGGTATGAAATGAAAGAATGGCTATACATACAAGTCAGGAAGTAGTTTTCTTGCAAGGGTGAGGCTCAGGAGATTAACTGATACCTATGCTTTGAGAATCTTGGATTATTAAGATAAAATAAAGGCATTTTAGAAGATATCCAGGTGGGTGGTGTCTTCTCAGGCCTGTCATCTTCAGAACATAACTCAACACTTAAGTTAAAGACATGGCAGTTTCTTCTTCCAATGGAACAGAGAGGGTTGTTGAAATGAATGCACATACATTTCAGAAAACCAAATATTAATTCTGAGAAATGACTACTTACAAATCTATAATAAGGAAAAGAAACATTTTCTCTTTCAGAATTGAGTTACTATTTCTCATTATCAAAAGAAATAAATGAGAAATATGTTCATATCTTGCCAAGGAAAATTTCACTTTAGCATTCTCCATGCCCATCTATGACCTTCTACAGCACTTTTCACATAATATTATGGTTTGTTATATTGTGAAGTATTTGTGGACTGGATGCATCTCTTGTTAACATTTATATTCCCTCTAAGCATCACATGGTGCAAAGTAGTACCCAGTGAATTTCTGCCAAATAAGTCAATAAATGACTCAAGGATTAATGAATAAATTAATGAAGCTCCTGAATTATAGTGTTAAAATGTAACTTCAAGAATAAAATGTAACTAGAAGAATAAAATCCCCACCTTGCTCCTTAGGACAAAAACTAAAATAATCTCAGAGCCTCAACAGCAGATAGCATGATGGTTATGTTGGTGGAATCCCACGTAGTCGACTGTAGTTCTTTTTTTTTTTTTTTTTTGGAGAGGTTTTTGCTATAGGGCACGTGCGCTCGCCAGACAGACAGAGAGAGACAGAGAGATAGAAAGCAGGAAATCACCCCCCAGAGGGGATGGTCACGCCGCAATCCCTTCTCCTCCATTCTCCTCTCAGGATCCTGGGCACGCACGCACACGCGCCCGACGTGAGTTTAAGCCACCGGGTCCGGGACTCGAACCACAGTCGACTACATGGGAGTCCAGCGACATAGCCATTACACTAACTGCCGGTCCCTCGACTGTAGTTCTTTTGAGGACAGGACCCCGCTACTTAAAACTCATGCCAGGGAGAGTGATCTGTGCAGCATCCACTCTCCTGCGCGGCTGCAGCTCAGTCGGTTGGTGCTCAGCGAGACCATGGCTTCGACTCTGGAAGAGCTACAGAAAGATCCAGAAGAAATAAAGGTGTTACTGGAAAAGGCCACTAGGAAAAGAGTATGTAATGCCCTTACAGCTGAAAAAATCCAAGATTGAGACAGAAATCAAGAACAAGATGCAACAGAAATCACAGAAAAAAAGAGAACTTCTTGACAATGAAAAGCCAGCTGCTGTGGTTGCTCCCATTACAACAGGATGTACAGTGAAAATCAGTAATTATAGATGGGATCAGTCAGATAAGTTTGTGAAAATCTACATGACCTTAACTGGAGTTCATCAAGTTCTTATTGAGAACGTGCAGGTGCATTTCACAGACAGGTCATTTGATCTTTTGGTAAAGAACCTAAATAGCAAGAGCTACTCCATGATTGTGAACCATCTTTTGAAACCCATCTCTCTTGAAGGCAGTTCAAAAACAGTTAAGACTGATACAGTTCTCATATTATGTAGAAAGAACACAGAAAACACACGATGGACTACCTGACTCAGGTTGAAAAAGAGTGCAAAGAGAAAGGAAAGCCTTTCTTTCTGATGAATGTTCTAACAGAAATTTATGAAGATGAAGATGAAGATGATGATATGAAGCGAATCATTAATAAAGCCTGGGCAGAGTCAAGAGAGAAGCAAGCCAAAGGAGAATCAGAATTTTGAGACTTAAAGTCCTTTCAAGAACTGTGATGTGGAAATTCTGATGTTTTCAATAAGGGACTGTTGGTGAGCAGCACATATAAATTGACAGATAACTATTTACACAGCCTTCTAAGTATGACAGTGAATTCTCCATGTCCTACTGGAGAATTTATTTTAATTAAGTATGCTTATTAAACACTTCCTCCAAAGATGGTTTCATTAGCACCCTGACCATTTTGTTCAAGAAAGGATTATATTGCATTATTTGAAATAATGAAAATGCTATGTACTTTTGTTTAGCTAAGAGATAGAAAACAAAAATATTTGTTTGCCTTTAAGTTAGTGACATCAATTCTAGTGTAAGAACAAGAAAGTGTAAAACTTGAATTTTTGCTTAAAATACAAGTTTGTACTTGTACTTGAAAGTTGATTTCTTACTACCAGCTGCAATGCATTACCAAGTACCAATAATTCAGTTATTGATGATCCTGTGTATTTAAATATATTTGTTTATGCAGCTATAGAACTGAAACTAAATAAAAACTTGACAAGAATAGATAAGCATTCTGTATATACCAGTTAGAAAATTTTGCCATGGGTCAGATGGATTATAAAAGTAATAACCACGTAAAGCTAAAATAATTAGCTTGAAAATCCATCCATTCCTATGTTCAATAAAGTTATATTTTTTAATTAAAACAAAAAAGGCACTCATGCCAGGTACTGGTGTCTGCATGCCCAAAATCCTGAGAGGAAGATGGAGGAGAAAGAACTGTGGTGTGGCCATGCCCCCTAGGGGGTGATTTCTCACTTTCTCTCTCTCTGTCTCTCTGGCAAGCACACATGCCCTATAGCAAAAATTCCTATTAAGGAAAAAAAAAGTGTTGGGAGCAGCAGTCAGAGTATGATTACATCAATGGACTCCCACATAGTTGACCACAGTTTGAGTTCTGGACACAGAGGCTTGAAATTTACACCAGACACATGTGCCTCCATGCCCAAAATTCCAAAAGGAGAATGGAGGAAAAAGGATTGCAGCATGTCCATTCTCCCCGGGGGATGATTTCTTGATTTCTGTCTCTCTCTGTCTCTCTGGTGAGTGCACACTCCCTAGAGAAAAAAAACCTCTCCAAAAAAATTAAATATGAAATAGTAATCCAGTTATGGATGAGAAAAATACTTTTCTACTTATCATAGAACTAGAATTCACTATTTTCTAAAATTAATATGTAGTGGGCCAGCAGGTAGCATACTGGTTAAGGCACTAGATTCACACATGGTCAACTATGGTTTGAGTCCTGAACCCAGTGACTTGAAACTCACTCCAGGCACATGTGCGTGTGTGTCCAAAGTCCCAAGAGGAGAATGGAGGAGAAGAGATTACAGTATGACCATCCCTCCTCAGGAGGTTATTTCTCACTTTCTGTCTCTCTGGTGAGCACATGCACCCTATGGCGAAAATCCCTAAAAGTAAATAAATAAATAATGTATAGCTTCGGGAAGTGGTGTTGAGGTGTGTGTAGTGTCATAATGAGTGTCTGAGTGGTCTGTTTCTCACTGCACAATTGAGAGAAAGAACCGCCATTCCTTGGAATACACAGTGCTCTCATAGCAACCTATGACTCATCCCGGAAGACTCTTTTACATACCTAGATGTTGCCCAGATGCTTAGGGAGTGTCAGCACAGACCACTGACTGCCTTATTGAACTTTTACAACACTCCCACCCACCCCAAGAATGTTACTTCAAAATGTTTGACTCAGAGTTAGAAAAATATACTTGAGTGGAAGAAAAGAATGGATCGTCTGAGAGAACAGCCTCTATGTTTAAAAGGCATGGCTTCTATCGTAGTTCACTTGGCTACTATGACAAAATTCTATAGACTTGGGTATTAAAAACTATATACATTTATTTCTTACCATCTGTAAGCCAAGATGTCAAGGAACAAAATACTGGCATATTCAGTGTCTGGTAGGACCTACTTTCTTCTTCAGGGCCATATTCTTCTCATTGTGTCTTCTAAACAGGCTAGAAGTTTCTCTTGGGACTCTATCTTATAGGTACTAATATATTCATCAAGGTTTTGCTCCAAGATCTTATCATCTCCCAAAGGCCCTGTCTCCTAATATCATTACCAAGTGGGTATGAATATCAACTTTTGAATTTAGAAGGACATAAACTTAATTAAAAAGAGATTTTCAGAATAGAAGTCAGAAAAATGAAGCATGGGTACAAGAAGCCAGATTATAAATATGGATATGCTCAAAAGGAGTTTGTGTATGCAAGTTTTAACTTCTTGGGTGCTCTCTCTCTAGAATGTGAGAAAGGTCATATTTGAAGCATATTTGACAACACCCTTGATTTACATTGAGCCAGTTAAAGTATAAGAAAACTATTCTAAGTATTGTAGTGGTGGCTAGCAGTAAAGACAAGTAGGTCTTTGCTTCATTAGCATTGTCCACCTTGGTACCAATGGATGGGGCCCATGCTCTTTATCAGGCCTAGAGTAAACTTGGAGTATGGCAGAGGTACTTCACTCTCACAGAGAGAGAAGGGAAGTCAGATAAGAACCTTCTCCTCCCAAAGGCAGATAATTCCTCTCTGACCTGCTTCTTATTTAAATGTCATTAACTTGACAAAGAGTTAAGAGCAGAATTCTGGAAAGGATCATAACTGCAGTTCAGCATAGCCTTAGTATTTCCGTTCCCAAAGAATTCGCCTGTAATTAAAAGGCCAGTAACCCTACAGAGGTTATGTAACATACACCTGTCATTGCTCCCAGAGTAGTACCAGCAATATATGGGACAGTTGGTGGGAATGAAGATGTCATTATAAGCTCTGCATTTAAAGAACATAGTACCCTAAGTACCTAAAATAGTTTCATAACTGATTTCTTTATTGAATAGCATGTATCTCATAAGCTTAATGTCACAGTAATTAAATCAGTACCTATTGAAAAAGACTACAAAATGCCTTTTAAAAATTACACGGCTTTCAATTTAAACAGATTATCACCTTTTCTCAGTTTGAATGTTTCATCTCCAATTTAGCCATAACTCAAAGCCAAAATAGCTATTTGGCTATCACTATGCGTTCATTTTACATTAGCGTGTATTTATATACAATTTTTGGGAGATTTTTGCTATAAGGCATGTAAGCTAACTGGAGAAACAGAAAGACAGAAGGGAGAAATCACCCCCCTGGGGTGACTGCACTGCAGTCCCTTCTCCTCCATTCTCCTCTCAGGGTTTTGGGCATGCACATACACATGGCATGCGTGAGTTTCAAGCTGCCATAGTAGACTGAGCCATAGTAGACCGCGTGCAAGTCTGGCTCCTTACCACTACACCACCTGCTGGCCCTTATATACAATGTTTAATGTTTAATATGAGTCTATGAATCTTTTGTTAAATTTCCTGGAAAGTGACCACCATTTTTTCCATAATTGATAAAGGTTTCATACTGCTTACTTAAAGGGCACTCAATAATTATCCATTGATGGTGGTTTTGCTAACAGTAGAAGGAGATGAGATGAGTTAAATTAAACATTTTCTTTTCACCCAGCAGGCATAGATTTCTCCTCATGACAGAATTCCAGTGGTAATGATGAAACCTCAAGACTTCCACAGAGGACTTTTTTCCCCATTTCACCTCTATCTCTGTTTCCTTTGCTCTAAGCCCTTTCTCCAGTCAGCAGAAAGGGCTGGACCTAGGGCCTCACCAGCTACTCCTCAGCTGCTATTTGGGAGTGGATTAGCTACCCAGTTCAGGCCTCCACTACCTCCCAACAGTTCTTACACTCCACTCCCATCATCAGCATCTATTAGAAACAGCTTCCAAGACTATTGCTGAAAACGTGACACGTGGCTCCAGCTCCTTGGAAAGTTCTGCCCCCCCCCCCCAAATGATTAGGTAGACAAATTAGATCAGTGCCAACATTGGTAACCATGAGGGCAATGCAAGCCAAGCAGCACATAAGAATTGCCATGTTAATATCTGACGGGCTGCCCATCCATCAGCCATTTGGCAGGAAGTCGGTTGTAAGAAGTTTCTTAAACCTAGAACAATTGTAGCTGATCTGAGTTTTTCTCTGAAAGCTGGAAGCTGGTAACCTTGGATTCTCCTTTCATAAATTAATTAAATATATTCATTAATTAAGTAATTTTAGCTGGGCCAATTATAGAGAAAAGTTTGCTCCTACTTTAGGTACAATACTGACCTGGTTTCTTTGATCTCAACTGAAATTGTATCCTGTAAGTTCTACATTAATTCATGGCATTTTCTCTAGATACCAGGGAAGAATCACTGTGTAAAGAGGATTTATCATGTTAAATGGGCCATGATGCTCTAACTTCCTATTTATCAGATTATTTGCCATTTCTACCCACAGAACACATTTAAACTTCTGAAAAGATTTTGCCTGGACGGGAACCAGCAGTTAGCGTAATGGCTATGTCGCTGGACTCCCACGTAGTCGACCGCGGTTCGCGTCTCGGACCCGGTGGCTTACAACTCACGCCGGGCGCGTGTGCGTGCGTGCCCAAGATCCCGAGAGGAGAATGGAGGAGAAGGGATTGCGGCGTGACCATCCCCCCTGGGGGGTGATTTCTCGCTTTCTGTCTCTATGTCTCTCTCTGTCTGGCTGGCGAGCGCACGCGCCCTATAGCGAAAAAACCTCTCCCAAAAAAAATAAATAAATAAAAAGGTTTTGCCTGGAAGATAGTAGGTATGTAAATAATCTTAGAATAAAATCTTCTTCTCTATTTTACCTTAAAGAACAAAAATTTCCAATAATTTTTTATGTATTATGTTGTGAGTAAATTTTAATAGTACACTTATAGAAATTTTTATGATTAATTATCTGGAAAAGTAGGTTATTTACTGTAATTGCAATAAAAATAAGGTATTTTGGAGCTAGCTAGTGGCATGGTGGTTAAGGCAGCTGGATCCCACATGGCCAACCCTGTAGTTTGAGTTCCAGACTTGGTGGCTTGAAAAACACACCAGGTGCATGTGTATGTGTGTGCAAAGTCCCAAAAGGAGGGAGAGATGGAAGAGAAGGGACTGTGGCATGACTGTGTCCCATAGGGAGTGCTTTCTCACTTTCTCCCTTTTTTTGTCCTGTCTCTTTCCAGAGGGCACACATGCCCTCTGGAAAAAAAAAAAAAAAAAAAAAAAAAATCTTTAAGATAATTTGGTAATGTCCAGAATGTGATATATTTTATTCCCTGATGATCAGTTAGTTTTCATTGATTATTTTAATTTTATATGCTTGCTAACCTAACCAAAAATACATGAGATGAGTTTGCTTATTCCCAGAAACCAAGAGTTTCTAAATAATTCTAGTAAAAATTAGTTTAAAGTTAAAGATGTGTCAAGTTTAGAACTGATTAAAAGGTCTTTACGTAGTAGACAATGTAATAATTATACTAATTGTACTTTAATTTCATTTTTCTCATGAGCTTTTTAAAGTCCCTGCATATGTACCTGCCATTTCAAAGTTTACAATCTGAATGGGAAAAATATATATATACACACAAACATATGTATATATACAGAATAGATCTATAGTATGTGCATATATCTGTAATATATACCAGAATTTGATAAGTTTTCTATAGGAACTTTCCGTAAGAGTTAATTAGAGAGGACTACTGCTGAAAGAACAGACATTTCAAGGGAGAAATCAGCTTGGTATCATTTTTTTTTTTTTTGGAGAGGTTTTCACTATAGGGCGCATGCACTCGCCAGACAGACAGAGAGAGACAGAGAGACAGAAAGCCAGAAATCACCCCCCAGGGGGGATGGCCACGCTGCAATCCCTTCTCTTCCATTCTCCTCTCGGGATCTTGGGCACGAACGCACACGCGCCCGGTGTGAGTTTTAAGCCACCAGGTCGGGGACGCGAACCACGGTAGACTACGTGGGAGTCCAGCAACATAGCCATTACGCTAACTGCTGGTCCCAGCTTGGCATCTTTCGATAACAAAGATTGAGACAAAGGAAAGCATTCCAGGTGGGGATATTATGAGCAAATACATTGAAATGGAGAAATAAGTTAAATGTTGAAGGGAGAGTTTTATCAGTTTAAGTCAGTTTAATCAGACCATGGATCAACATAAAGAAGTTGGAAAATAAAGGTCAGGAAAGAAGAAACAACTCTTCACCAGAAGAGATAGAACAATTTTTTCTCTTGGGTACTTTCTCTCAAACTGATTATATTTCACAGCTTTTCTTTTTCTTTTTTCCTTTTTCTTTAGTTATCTTTTTGGTTTATAAGTTAGAGGATGCAGGTGCTTGACAGAGAGAGAGAAAGGGAGAAAGAACCCCAACCCAGTGTGTGTGTGTCTGTGTGTGTGTGCGCACACGTGCGGTGGTGGGGGGTTCTTGCTACAATCCCTTCTTCATTTTTCCCTCCTGTCAGGATTTGAGGTATGTATTCAGTGCATTTTTTTTAAGCAGAAGGGGTCAGGATTTGAATGGTGTAGTCAGCTATTTGAGATCCAGCTTCCTTAATCACTGGGCCACAGAATCAGCTCATATTGTTTTTAAGGTAACATGTCCACATGATTCTTTAAAAAAAAATTGTTGTTATAGTATGTGTAATTGCCAAAGAGATTCAAAGAGAGTGAACAAAAGAAAGTGAGAAGTAATCCCACAGAGGGGATGGCTGCACTGTAACCCCTTCTCCTCCATTATCTTCTTGGGATCTGGGGCACACATGCACGTGTGTCTGGCATGAATCTCAAGATGCCAGGTTTGGCACTTGAATCATAGAGTCAGACATGTGGGATCTAGCACCTTAACCTCCATGTTACATGCTGGCCCAGATACATGTGACTTCTAAGATTATGTTAAAAGTATATTAAAGGAATACATATAAAAGCAGCAGTTTGAGACAAAGTCAAAGAGTGGTGCCGTTTTTATATGCAAAGATTTTTCAAAAAGTTCATTTAGTGCCAGCAGGTGGCATGGTGGTTAAGATGCTGGAATCCCACATGTTCGACCTTGGTTCAAGTCCAAGACCTGGTGGATTGCTTTCTCACTCTGTGTGTGTGTGTGTGTGTGTGTGTGTGTCTGGTTAACATATGCACAAGCTTTAAAAAATTAATAATAATAATAATAAATAAATAAAACAAATAATCTTGAAAAAAGAAAGCTCATGAAAGATGTGCACTATGAAAAAAAAGCATAGATTTCAAAAACATATTACACCAAAATAAGGTTGTACCTTAATTTCATTCTTCCATGAAAGCTTTGAAGTACCTCATACAATATATTTCCCTACCATCACCTTTTTTTTTTTTTTTTATGAGAGAGAGATTTTTGCTATAGGGTGCATGAGCTCTCCAGAGAGACAGAGACAGAAAGTGAGAAATCATCCCTGGAGGGGATAGCCATCCCACAATACCTTCTCCTCTATTCTCCTCTTGGGATTTTGATCATGCAAGAACATGTGCCCGGTGTGAGTTTAAAGGCACCAAGTCTGGGACTCAACTCTCAGTCAGCCATGTGGGAGTCCAATGACGAAACCACTACACCATTTGTTGTTTCCCCTTACCATCACTCTTTATCCATTCTCCACAAGCAATGCAGCCTCCCTTGCCCAGGCTCTCTCTCTCTGGTGTGAGAATCTGGTTCCTCTCCAGGTAAAAGGCAAGGTGATGGTGGACATAGTATGAGTGTTGATGCAGATTTAAGTTTATCTTTTGTACTGCTAGTTACTAACCCTGACCTCAAGAGCTTCAGAATCTTCTTTTGTAGTTATATCTGGACCTTAAGGTTCCTTACTTCTGACCTTGGGGATGGCAAAGCTTGGTATTAGGGAGGCAGAGGAAAGAGAAGAAGGGTAAGGAATTTGGCATTGTTATTTATCTAACTTAGTTTTTTTTACACAAAAACTAAGAGTCCCTGTTTTCTTCTATTGCATTGGCCCTTAGAGGTATCAACTCTATTTTAATTGCATATGACAGGAATAACTCCAATTTATATGATGGATGTCCACAATATAATAAAATATTATTCAGTCTTAAAAGAGAAAGGATATTCTGATACAGACTTCAACATTGATGAACCTTGAAGGACAAATGGAAAACTATTGTATGTTTCCACTTACATGAGGTACCTAGTGTAGTTGAATTCATAGAGACACTAAGTAGAAAGGTGGTTGTCAGGAGCTAGGAACAGAGGGTGTGGGAAGTTAGTGCTTAATGAGTACGAAGTTTCAATTGAGGAAAAGGAGTAAGTTCTACAGATAGATAGGGATAATGGTTCCACAACAATGTGAAATGTACTTAATGCCCCAGGACTGTTCACTTAAAAATTGTTAAACTGTCAGGTTGTGTGTGTTTCACCATAATCAAAAATATATGGAGATGTTTATCTGACTGGATCTTCAGTGTATTCTCAAATGAGTATTTCCTAAGTCAATAGATTGTCCTACATTGGCCCTATGTTTCTTATGCTCTTATTATTTTCTCTTCATAAAGTCTCAACTGTTTCTCCCTTCCCACTTCCTGGGCACTACCATTTCCCCAGTTGCTAGGTTTTCATGAACTTTCTCTATAACATCTGAGCAAGTTTATTTCTAGCATAAATTTTGAATCATAGTCATTCTCCCCTCCCCTTGTTCACTACTAGGTGAAAAAAGAAGATGAAGCTTCAAATCTCAAGAAGGAGGAAGAGGAATAATCATTCAATGAGGGATGAGATTGGGTTTTCAGTTTGTTTTTCTTTGTTTATTCTCAAGAATACAAAATAAGTCAGACAGTCTACCTCCATAAATTTACATAAGGGATTCATATCTTTCCTAGTAGCATAACTTCAGGTCCTTATATAGAAGAATAGCTATCGTCTTCTCTCCTTAGTTGTATTTCAAGACTCTCTCCATTGATTTAGTATTGGAGGGTTCCAAGATCCATTGCACATTTCCAATAACTAGAACCCCACCACCCACCTACTCCCACTTTGCCCAAGTCAAGAAGTGGGACAAGGTTGATAGCCTTACTACATTGGCCTAATAATAAGAAATGAAGATAATACACATGAAGCTCTTTCTGTTCCTGAAACAGATGCCTAGCAAATGATGGACATTTTTAATATAAGAGTGATATGTACATATCACAGAAGAACTTTAAACATTGCTCTGATTTTTGTTTGTTTGTTTCATTTTCTTTTGGTTTTGTTTTTTGTTGCTTTTTTGCTAGAGAGTGCATACATTCACCAGAAAAAGACAGAGAGAGAGGAGAAATCATCCCCAATGGGAAATTGTCACATCACAATCACTTTTTCATTTCACCCTCCTTTGAGGATTTTGGACACATACACACACTCATCCAGTGGTCTTCTCAAGCTGCTGCATCTGGCACTCAAATCATGCAGTTATCCATGAGGGATTGACCTGCCTTAACCACCAGGCCACGGAGATGGCTCACCCTAATCTTAGTGGGCTATGCATTGTAGGATGTTAAACAGGAAAATGGCATGTTCCTATCTGTGCAAGAAGATGAAATTAGCACCAATGATAAAGATAGATCAGGAAATAATGCAACTAGATGAAAGAAGATTAGTTAGGAGGGTATTGCAATAACTGCTAAAAAGTGATCTTAAGGACTCATGCTAGAAAAGTCATTGTAGCAATGTAAAGGAGAGGAGCAAAGGAAGAAACAGTCAAGGTCAAACTAATGGAATTTAGACAGCAGACTGAATATCTAGGGCAAGGGAAGGGAGAGATTAAGGTGACTCTTAAATGTGAGTCCACATTGTTGGGTGGATATTGATACCATTAGCCGACGGGTGAAAGTAGAAGAGAGGTGGTAGAGAAGATGTTCAATCTCATACATGCTGTGTTTGAAATAGCAGTAAAACATCCCAGTGCAATGGCTCAAGTAAGCAGATGGAAATATTAGGGTGCAGTTAGGTAGCAATGTTATATGTATTGAAACAATTGCTTCAAGGAGATTAGATCAACCAACAGAAAACTTTGGGACATGTTGACATTTTATCCTCTCCATCAGATAACCTTTAAAAGAAAATCAAACATTTGGGCACCATTTTCATTGTTAAGAAAATAAGTTGAGAAAAATAGTCATTTCCAAAATAAAAAGAAAATATAAATTTCAAATAAATCCTTGAAGAGTCTTCCTTTAGGCACTTTAAAGAAAATGCTGTCACTGACTTATGGGCCAAACTATGCTTTTGTCTGTGTGGTATGCTAATTATGTTCCTGTTTCTGAAGATTGTTATCTATTTCCTTTGCTTTTCCATGTGGTTTTAAAAGGCCTTCCTTTCTTTCTGTTTCTCTGAATTGTGAAATATACCCTTTCAAAGTCTGAAAATAATATATAGCTTAGCAATTTCTTTAATATATTCAAGCTTTTCACAAGTAGCTAACCATATCTAATCCTTGTCCTAAACACTGAAATGATGCGATAGAAAATTGGCAGCATGTAGTGAAGATGGGAGTGAGAGGGGAGGGCTTGTGAATGCGACGAGGCGGGCAGATGACTTTTTGTCTCAGGACAGTCTTTGGTGACTACCTGATTTTAATTATCAGCATTACTGTTCAACTTTCCCGAATATTTTCTAGTGCTCTTAAGGAGACTTGACACTTGTGAGATGAAAGTTAATTCTCTCTTAAAATATTTAAAATTCTTTTATCTGTTGTATCTTGTTACAAAATTAAAAATCAGTAAAGCACGAATGTCTAAGACTGAGTGGCTAACTTGCCCTTTTCATAGTTGCTTTATTTAGAGTTATCTGAAGATAATATAAATAATTGTTTATTTATGTTAACACACACATATAAAATATACATAAATATATATATAAAAATATAAATATAGGGACCAGCAGTTAGCGTAATGGCTATGTCGCTGGACTCCCATGTAGTCGACCACGGTTCAAGTCCTTGTCCTGGCAGCTTAAACTCAGGCCGTGCGCGTGTGCGTGCGTGCCCAAGATCCCAAGAGGAGAATGGAGGAGAAGGGATTGGTGATTTCTCACTTTCTATCTCTCTGTCTCTCTCTCTGTCTTTCTGGTGAGCGCACGTGCCCTATAGCGAAAACCTCTCCAAAAAAAAAATATATATATATATGTATATATATATATATATATATATATATATATATATATATATATATACATATATTATATTTTTTATTTGCCAGAGAGTTTTTGTGCTCACCAGAGAGGATAGAGAGAAAGAGAGAGAGAAGGAGAGAGAAAATGAGTAAACACTCCCTCCCCCATGGGGAATGGTCATGCACAATCGCTTCTTCCTCGATTCTCCTCTGAGGATTTTGGGCACACATATGCACCTGGCTGTTTCCCAAGCCACCAGGTCCCCACTCAAATTTGAAAGTTAACCATGTGGAACCCAATCACCTTAACCACCATGCCACCAGTCAGCCCAGCTATTTATATTCTTAATCTCATTTAAGCTTCACAACAATCCCAGGAGGAGAGGATATTGTCATGTACTACTCCACCATCACTAAGAACTTGCAAACATAAGTTCCATTTCCAATGCACAGAGTGATGACTGTCATTCTCAAACTTTTTGTATACCCTAACTTGGAGACTCTTTGGCAAAAATTGTCTCATACTGAAGTTGGAATCATCATTTTGCAAGTTTTATCATGGGGGAAATTTTTTCAATACAGTCAGGTTCTACCTAAATCATCCATGTCTGATGGAAGCATCATTACTGATTCACGAGTTTGTGAATGAATATTTGTCCTCAGACCACAAAATGAGTCTTCCACTGAAGCTTATTAATCCCTTAGGAGTGAACAAGGGCCATTTTCAGCTCATATACAAGGTGAAGAAAGCATATGGCACTGTGCCATTTGTGGCTTTTTTTCCATCAACCACAGATGTGTGCTCAGAATCTTTCAATAGCTTTCCAGAAAAGAAACTAAAGAAACAACAGCACTAATTCTTTCATGGCTTTGGCTTTCAAACTGTATCTCTAAAAGTCAGTCTTCATACTCATAAAATATTTAGACTTAAATCATTTACTTCTTTTCAGAGGACTTTACGCAAATTTAATAATTGGTTTAAGTCATTTCCTTTATATGGACCTGAGGGAACTTGGATTGTGTTGAATAAACAACAAAAACATCATGAAGTTTTGAGCTCTTGCTTTTTAAATTATGATTTCTGCAGAATTTGCAATCAGACTTTTCAAAAATTCCAAAACAAGAATGGGCTTTGAGTTCAGTTGTGACGTCAAGAGGTATGTGAGCCAGAATTTTTCAGTGAAAAACACAGTGCATGTTTCCTGTGAGCAAAAGAAAATAATATTATCTTGCAACGTTATGTATTTATTTTTTAAAAATACAAACTGTTGTGATAAGATTGTGATTAAAAGATGATGAAATTCTAGTTAGAATTCTACTTGGTCCCCAAAATGAGCCAATCAGTTCAAAATGAGAAGAGTTACAGAGGCCACAGTTTTTTACAAGGAACACCTTGTTCTGCAGAAGCCTCTCCAGCATATTCCATTTGTTTTAATGAGATCTGTTTATGGCAAAATGCTAAATGCATATTACATAAATTGAAATTTGATGCAACATAAGCATGTGGGATTCTCGGATAAAGTTCTAGATAGGGTAAGACAAGGACTGAACTTAATACACTTTCAAGAGATTTCCCTTGAGGGGTTTCAGAACAATAATCCATGATTAATTGGACTACTTTATCAATGGGAAGTGAAAGGACACAATGGTTTATGGAAAGTTTATGTTTTTCCAATATCCTACATTCTCCAGAGGAAATTAGGTCAGGATAGATAGATAGATAGATAGAGATAGATAGAGGTAGATAGAGGTAGATATATAGATATAGTTATAGATATAGATATAGATAGATAGATATAGATAGATACAGATGATAGGTAGATAGACAGACAGATAGACAGATACTACCTACAAATAGACACTATATAATAGTATAAGCTTTTTCAAAGAATTTACTTGATTGCCATTGACACTGTTTCTTCTAGCAATTTTTGAGTAGGTAGTAGTCAATGTTGACATTCATAAGTTGACTCACTAACCAATTCATTTTTTCATTTATTCATTTAATAAAAATGAATATCTACTTTGTTCAATGGTGTGTTTTTGTTTTGTTTTTAGAGAGATTTTTATCATAGGGCACATGTACTCAGAGAGACAGAGAGAGACAGGGAGACAGAAAGTAGGGGGACAGCCATGCAGCAATCACTTCACTAGTCTCCTCTTGGGATTCTGGGCACGCACACACATGCATGATTTTTAAACCACTGGGCCTGGGACTTGAACCACAGTCGACTACATGGGAGTCCAGGATGTAACCATTCCACCATCTGCTGGTCCCTATTTGCATTTTTTAAAAAATTTTCTGGAGCATTAACTATGTGCTAGATATCAAATATGAAAAACAAAATATTCATTTCTCTAATTTGCATACCGTCATTAGATCAAATCATAGCTATAATTAAAAGTTATTAAATTGAGAAAAATGCAGGTCTTCCTTAGTTTAAAAGAATATTAACTACCATTTATTTACAATTTACCAGGCACTGGTAAAACATTTTTTGTTGTTTTTAATAAATTAGCTCACTTAAATCTCAGAGAAAATCTAAGTAGTGAGTATTAACTCTAAATTTTAGACAATAGAAGAGGTTTCAAGAAATTTATTGTTTGGTAGGGACCAGCAGATGGTGCAATGGTTACATTGCTGGACTCCCATGTAGTTGACTGAGGTTTGAGTCCCAGACCTGGCAGCTTAGAACTCAGGCCAGGTGCATGTGCGTGCGTGCCCAAAATCCCAAGAGCAGAATGGAGGAGAAGGGATTGTGGCATGACCATCTCCCCAGAGAAGTGATTTCTTACTTCTCTCTCTCTGTTTCTCCAATGAGTGCATGTGCCCCCTAGCAAAAATCTCTCAAAAAAGAAAAGAAAGAAAGAAAAGGTTTGGTGAGGGATCAAAGTTTCAAAAGCAGCAACTCTTGAATCCTGGAGTATTTTTTTTTTTTTTTTGAGAGGTTTTTCGCTATAGGGCGCGTGCGCTCGCCAGACAGACAGAGAGAGACATAGAGACAGAAAGCGAGAAATCACCCCCCAGGGGGGATGGTCACGCCACAATCCCTTCTCCTCCATTCTCCTCTCGGGATCTTGGGCACGCACGCACACGCGCCCGGCGTGAGTTGTAAGCCACCACGTCCGAGACGCGAACCGCGGTCGACTACGTGGGAGTCCAGCGACATAGCCATTACGCTAACTGCTGGTTCCCTATCCTGGAGGATTTTAATCTAGAAGAGAAAAGTAGGAGTTTTGGTGACAGAGATGGTTGTTACCAAATATCTGAAAGGATTCTGGCATGGTTTGAATGTGTTCTCCAAAAATTTATGTATTGGAAACTTAACTGTGATTGTAATAGTGTTGTGGGGATGGAAACTTCACCCACTAATGGCATTAAAAGACAAGGCCTTTGAGAGGTGATTAAAATTAGATAAATTCATTAGGGTTGGCCCCTCATTATTAAATTCTGGTGCCTTTACAAGAAGAGAGAGAGAGACCAGAGTATATGCATGTACGCAAGCACATGAGGACACACACACACACACACAGAAACACACACACACTGCCGCCTTCTCCTATGTGATGCCTTTTGCCACCTCAAGACTCTGTAGGGAGTCCTCACCAACTAGAAGATCCCCACCAGATGTAATCCCTTGACTTGGAACCTTCAAAACTGGAGGGGAGGTTAAATGAAACTTTTTCTTTATAAACTACCCAATCTGTAGTATTCATTATAGCAACAGGAAAATGGATAAAAACAGATGTCGTGTGAAAGAAGACTAGACTTACCCAATAGGTATAAAATACACTGAAGCCTCATATTAGGAAAAAGCTTTTAGGAAGCAGAGAGGTCCAAAAATAGAACCAGCATCTTTAACAAGTAGTGATTCTCCCCACCTGGGAATACACAGCACAGGTGAGTGAGTTCCTTTGTGGCAGTGCTGTAGGCATTCAAGCTTTCTTCTGATTATCATATCAATCAAATCTGTGGTTATTCTTACTTGTAGTTTAAATATGTTCCTTGTCTCCAGAATCTGAAGCTCTTACCCTTAATCTACAAAATGTGGATGACGTCTATGAAACTAAACTCAAGAATTATTTTGCCGCAACCCATGTTGCAAGCATAACGGATGGAGAAAGTTAGGCAGTTGCCTAAATGTAATGGAGGTTCATATGAAGGGAACATTGAACCATAAGGTCCAACCCACATAGGCAGCTGTCTTAAGAAGTACACAAGTAATATGATAATGACAGAATGAAGGTGACTCCATCTTAAAGCCAATTTTCCATCTTTGCTGACATTTAACCCCAAAGCTCATTGGTGACATTCCCAAGGTTTGAATATAGTCCAACCTGTTACTGTAATTATATCTATTATTTTTACCCACAGAGCTACATGCTCCTGATCATAGTTAAGACTTGGTATTGATACTCAAAACCACTTTGTACAGTTTTCAAATGCTTCTTCGCATGTATTCCCCACTTCTCTTGCATACAGTCCTCTCCCTTACCATCTATAAAAGCATGTATTTTCTGGGCAAAAGGTATGGCGATCTACCTGTCTTGAATCTTCCCAAGACCTCACATTCTGTCTGTACTTTTCTTAATGACCTCTTAGCCCACAATATGGACTTTGATCATTCTTTAATCTCAGCCCTTTTGGCCTCATCTCAGAATAATGATACATATAGATTATCTATGTGGCTAACTTGTTATTATTTGAATTTAAATGATGTTTAATTATATGCCAAGAGGAAATGGGGTATGAAAATGTGGGAGGGGCTGTCCTTACTAAGTAAGAATAGGGTTTCAAGTTGACTGAGAAAGCCAGGTGTATTTAGCCAGAGTATGCCCAAGAAACAAAATTAATAGATGTACATATGATGCGAAAGAGATAGAGATAGTTTAAGGAATGGGCTCACATAATTATAGAGGCTGGCAAGTACAAAATGTAGGTTGAGTTGGCAAGCTGGAGGCTGTGGGAAGAGCTGATGTTGCAGTTCATCCCCAAAGGCCATTTGCAGACAGAGTTCTTTCTTACTTAAAAAAGTCAGTCTTGAGCTGGCAAGTGGCATGGTGGTTAAGGGTGCTGGACTGCCACCTGGCCGGCCATGGTTCGAGTCCCAGAACTGGCGACTTGCTTTCCCACTTTCTCTCTCTCTCTCACTTGCTCTCACTCTGTCCCTTTCTGGTCAAATTAAAATGAGTAAATAAATAAATAAATAAAAGTTAAATAATTTTTTTTAAAGTCAGTCTTTGTTCTATTATAGTCTTCAACTAGTTGAATGAGGCCCACCCACATTAGAGAGGGTAATCTGTTTTACTAAAAACTCACCTATGTAAATGTAAACCTCATCTGAAAAACACCCTCCAGAAATATCCAGAATAATGTCTGAACAATGTATGAGCACCACAACCCAGTCAAGTTGACACAAAAAGCTAACCATCACACCAGTGGATGGCTCCAAACAACATGTCCTTTGACATCTGCAGAAACAGGGAGCAGACCTGCTAATAAAAGTTGCTGAACATCTTCCCACATTTCCTCTCTGCTTTCTGAAAGGACAGCTCCAAACCGAGATACTTTAAAACTCTAAACGAGGGTCGGCTCCATAGCCTAGTGGTTAAGGAAGCTAGATCCTATGTTGCTGACTATAAAGTTTAAATCTTAACCCCAATAGTTTGAAAAACACTCCAAATATGCATGCCCAAAATCCCAACAAGATTGAGAAAAGAAGAAGGAATTGCAGCATGACTAGACCCTGTTGTGGGGTGTTTTCTCCCTCTCTGTCTCTTTCAGTTTCTCTGTCTCTCTCTGGTGAGGGCACACACCCTCTAGCAAATTAAAAACACAAGGAAAAAAATGTGTTTTCAAAAAAAAAAAAAAAACTCCAAAATAAGTAAACACATTTTTTAAAAAAAATTTTAAAAGAATGATTTTATTTAACTTTATTTATTTTCATTTGACCAGAGAGGGACAGAGTGAGAGACAGAGAAGGAAAGTGAGAAGGCAAGCCACCAGGTTCAGGCCCAAACCATGGTTCACCATGCGGGAGTCCAGCACCCTTAACCACCAAATCACCTGCTGCCCCAGTAAACACGTTTACGTTGAATATCAGACGAATGTGACTACTACCTAATACATAGTTGTAAATAGATACCATTTGAATCAAACAAAGACACAGCAATGTTGTTCTAAGATATCTCAGAATTTAAAGAAACACACTCAAAGGAAAATAACAAAAACTCATGCTTCTAAAATAACCATTAGATTGAAGAAAGCAAAAATGGGGGTGAAGCTAACAGGACAAATAGAATTATTCTCTTTATCTTTAAAATCAGCACCAAAATAAGGACTCAGGAAAGATGAAAAGAATGCTTTTTTATTTTTAATCTTTAACTTTTATTACAAGATCATGACAAATTCAGTAGAAAGGAAGTGGGATACAGAAAAAGATGGAAGAACAGGATTCCTTACATAACATGACATCAATATATCAAGTTTTATAAACTGACATCTACGTTTTTAATCAAACAAAGTAGAGCTTTAATTATACATAACAATTTCTAAGTGGTTTTAAAGCCAGGAACTATACTGAGTGTTTTTATGCATATTATTTCATCCAATAAAGAAGTTACCATAGGAATTTTACCATTAATATTCCATACTTATTTGTTTGCAATTTGCCATGTTATTAGAATTTATTTGCAATTTGCCATGTTATTAGAAGGACACTTTTTTAACCGTTCCTATATCTACAATCTGTTCATCAGACTCATCCGGGACACAAATATTAAGTAGTAATTGTAAATAACAAGTTATCTTCTCAAACCAAGGCAGCTTTAATTTAAAATGTGTTAAAGGTATGTAAAACAGTAGGCCACTGAGACTAAAAAGAAGCACATACACGTAATGCATACTTGGAGACTTCACCAGCGGTATCACAACCAAGCTCAGGGTCATAGCTATTGTGATCAGTGCAAATGGCAAAAACACCTGCAAAGGGAAAAATATTTTTTAAAAATTAGATATGAAAATCCATATAGGATACCCATATATTTATATAAACAGAAAATAAGATACATGCTAATCATAAAAAATAGGCTAAGCTAGCTATGACTTGAAGCTAATCTGGTTTAGAATTTAGATGGAGTGAGGGTCAGGGAGGAAAAGCATTAATGGCACAAAGAGGTGTGGTATTATCTGTTGAAGATATTTCGTAGTTTTATCAACAGTACTAGGGAGAAATGTTCACCTATTGAAATATCCATTTTGTAAGACAAATAATAATGTGATTGAATGTATGGAAGAAAATGAAATGAAAAAATAAAAAAAAGAAAAGAATTTAGATGGAGTAAAAGGACATCCTAAAGACTCCCATTGTCAAGGTATTGGCTGGAAGGAATGAGCATCAATATTTTACTGTTTATGAAAGGAAATAATTATGGCTGTCTACTGCTAAGATAACCACCTGCTGATCTAGGTGACATGAATTTATTAAGAGGGAGCTTCTAAGACCCAGTAGAAAACACAATGTTATTCTATGAAAAATATCTCAAGAAAGTAAGAAATTCAAGACAAAAAACGCAAAGACTACCCTCAGACCCAGTTACTCAGGTAGTTGTTATGACTTCATAGGCTCACATAATGACAAACAAAGGAAATCAAGACAAGATTTTGACCAAAACAATTATCCCTATTTTTTTGTTTGTACATTTTGCCAAAAACCCTCAGGATTCCTCCTTGGTATCTGCTTTGTGTTAGGACTGAGACAGCACTACACCTAGCATTTCCCAACGTAGTGAGAAAATTTGGTAGGTAGCCAATACTGAGATGTCTTTAAGAGACAGATATGAAGCGTTACAGCAAAGAGATAACACAACTAATCATAATTTATGAAACCTGTCAGCTAGAAGTTTCCAGGGTCTGGCACTGATAGCTACTATTGTTCATCCAGTTTATATTCGTTTAGAACTTAGATCATTGAGCATCTTCTTTTGAGGAGCCATCCCCATAGCACGGCAGTTACGGGAGTTGGACCTCACATAACCAACCATGGTATGAATCCCAGTCCTGGTGACTTGAAAAACACATCAGGTGCATGTGTGAATGCCCGAAGTCCTGGCAAGAAGGAAGAATGGAGGTAAAAGACTGTGGCGTGATTATACCCCATCAAGGGGATTTTCTTTCTCTCTTTCTCTCTCTATAGCAATGAAAATAAAATTCAAAAGACTCTTCTCTTGATTTGTAAAATACTCCTGAGGAGGGAAAAATACTCTTGAGAAGGATTACCTATCATCTTATGGCTTAATATCAGTAATCAAATTATTGAGAAAGGAGAAAAAAGCATTCATGTGGGCATACAAAACAAATTTCAACCACTGTACTTAGGTTTCCCTGCCTTCTTTTCTGATGCAAATGTTTGTTGAGTAATAATATAGTCATCTTTAGGTATCCATGGGAGATTGGTTTCAGAAACCTGCCATACCAAAATGCTCAGATGCTCACATTCTTTATATAAAATGACATATTTTAGTATTTAAAGTATTGTATACTTTAAATGACCTTCAGGTTACTTACAACAACTAATATAAATATTAAGCAAATAGTCATTAACAATATTATTTGTATTTGTACTGTTTTTATTGTTGTATTATTACTTTCGTTGTTAAAATATTTTCGATTAATGGTTCATTGGAGTACAGATGTGGAACCAGTGAAAATGAAGGGAAAACTGGATAAAAATAGTAGTCATCAGACTAGACTTTGGATGGTTTGCACACCTCTACTTCTACAACAAATATCTCTAGAAGGTAGGTATTATTCATTTCCATTTTAGATACAAAGAAATGATAGATCAAGGTTAAACAACAAGACTAAAGTTCAGCTAATAAGCTGAGGAATTGGACTTGAGACCAAGTTCTTAATGATTATCTTATACTATTTCTTTGTGTAGTACAAATCCATCATCAGTTCATAACTTCTTTGTAATCACATCTATTTAGGATCAGTGATCTAACAAAAGGGTGGGCCAGAAAACAGCAAGAAGGAACAAATTTTTAAAATACAGCACATTAGGGCTAGATGGTAAGGCAGCAGAAATACAACACTCTGCAATACTGGACCCAACAAGACTGTCCTGGGTTCACACCCCAGGGCCTGTGATCCAGGCTGACTGAGACTGATTGTAGCATGAAAACTCTGTTAAAGGTTCCTATCTCTCTCACACTCTTTCTTTGACAATGTAAACCCTTTTTTTTTTTTTTTGAGAGGTTTTTTGCTATAGGGCGTGTGCGCTCGCCAGACAGACAGAGAGAGACATAGAGACAGAAAGCGAGAAATCACCCCCCAGGGTGGATGGCCACGCCGCAATCCCTTCTCCTCCATTCTCCTCTCGGGATCTTGGGCACGCACGCACACGCGCCCGGCATGAGTTTTAAGCCACCGGGTCCGGGACGCGAATCGCGGTTGACTACGTGGGAATCCAGCGACATAGCCATTACGCTAACTGCTGGTTCCCTGTAAACCTTTTTTTAACAATTCAGTGTGCCCCCTCGGCAACCCATTTTCTGGACCCCTCTCTTCTTGGGGACTCTGCTTTTCATTCCCTCTTCTTCAATAAACTCCCAGCCTTACTACACTCTCAAAAAAGATTAAAATTTAAAAAATTAAGAAAAGGAAGAAGAAAGAACAAAAGAAAGAAAGAAAAAGAGAATAAAAGAAAAAGAGAAAGAAGAGAGAAAGAAAGAAGAAAGAAAGAAAGAAAGAAAGAAAGAAAGAAAGAAAGAAAGAAAGAAAGAAAGAAAGAAAGAAAGAAAGAAAGAAAGGAGGGAGGGAGGGAGGGAGGGAGGGAGGGAGGGAGGGAGGGAGGGAGGGGGGAGGGGGGAGGGGGGAGGGGGGAGGGAGGGAGGGAGGGAAGGAAGGAAGGAAGGAAGGAAGGAAGGAAGGAAGGAAGGAAGGAAGGAAGAAAAAGAAAGAAAATACGTAAAACTAAAAGCAGTCCTTGGAGGAGAACCTCCGTGGACACCAGTCCTACTCTAGATTAAATCTCCCCTCTGCATGTGCTCTCTGGGCCTCTTCTATGTAGCAACCATCCTATTACATTATTTGGCTCACCTGACTTTTTAGACTGATTCTAACCTACTTCAAGGCAGAGCTCAAGTCTCAATCTATCTGTACCCAGGGTGTCTAGCAAAATGCTTAAAATATAATTGCTTCTCAATAACTAATACTCAAATGCACAATAGTTAAAGGATGAGTGGATGGAAAAAGTAGATGAGAGATTAAAAAGGAAGAGTGGTTTCAAGTCAGCCAAAGTTGGTGATTTCCAAAAAAATTTTTTTCTCCCAGAAACAAGTTTCTTTCTAAACCTGTTTTCTGATCTGTACAATGGAGATAGCAGTATTATCCACCATTTGTATCACTGAGAGGATTTAAGGTGATGAACCGAGTAAAGCTGTTGAATGTGCTACCTAGACAACCGAGACTGGGATACTTTTCTCCAATAATATCCTTATGCTCCAACTTTTTCCTTATATCCTTTTCTTTTTTTTTTATTCACATTATTTTTGTTTTGTTTTATTTGTTTTATAAACAATTTCTTACCCTATTTTATGTAAGCTATTTCCTGTCCATATTCATTCTTTTTTTTGTATTTATTTATTTTATTTTTATTTTTATTTACATTTTTTTAATACATTCAATTACATTATTTAGCTTTAGCTTACAAGGTGATCATTTCAATATATGAACATTTCTCCCCGGCCTAGTTGATCAAAATATAACAACACTACCTCACTGTCTCAACAATGCTGTCTTCATATCCCTCCTCCAAATGTCCTTATATCCTTTTCTATGATTGAGGGGCTATCTTCTCTCCTGAGAAATCTTTCCTTATCTGGACTGAAAGTAAGTTTAAAAGTCAGTAAAGTTGAAAAGAAGGAATTTGTCAATGACCAAAGTCAACCCATGTTTTAGGACCTACTGTCATCACTGTGACCTCACCTTGCCCCTTTTATTTGCCACCTGTTAAATCTGATCCTGACTGTGGAAGACATTGGTGTGTGTAAATAGACACATCAGTAAACAAAGTAATTTCTATTCCAAAGACACATAATAACCTATCTAACCACCTAGGGAAATAGGTTTATGTCTAGAATACCATTATATAGAACCTAAGAGATTTTATACTGAGTGAAAAATCTATCCAATAAAAAATTAAAATTAAAATTAAAACCAATTATTTTTGTGTTTTTCAACAAATTGTGAAACACTACATGTATATATAGATGTAGACATACACTTAAATACAGTTACACTCAATATCTTTGATTTCACACAGAACAAAAAAGAAAATCTCATTCTTTTACCTTATAAGGTCTATGTAGATTAGGCTCCTGGTATCTCAGTTTTAGTATTCCTGCTGTTTTTAGTAAACTCCAAATAAAAATCATAAAATAAACATAGTTTATCAAATCAAGTAAGTTTGTTAAGACAACCACAGTGGATGCCATAGTGACAATTAGTAGTATAGACATAAATGGAGAGGAGTGAATATTAAGCATGTTAAATAGCAAAGGCAGCTGCCCTAGATGGGCTGCAATATATACCTCTCTTGATAATTCAAGCACATTAATCATAAGGGTGCTAAATAATGAGCCAGAAATACTAAAAAGAAAAAACCATGTTAAGGAGGGGATCACTTGATTAATCCATGTGATAGACACAGCATCTGCAGAAAAAAAAAAAGAAAAGAAAAAAAAAGAGAATGTGTTAAGAAAGAGAAATAGATGACCAACTTTTTAATATTATTTCAAAATGAAAGCAGAACACTTTAAAATGGATTAAGAACATTTAATTTTGCTGCTTACTTCCTCATTTACACTTACATAACACCTTATGCAAGATACGTCTGTTTTAGCTCTAT
Source organism: Tupaia tana (assembly GCA_026018925.1). Classification (NCBI taxonomy): domain Eukaryota; kingdom Metazoa; phylum Chordata; class Mammalia; order Scandentia; family Tupaiidae; genus Tupaia; species Tupaia tana. Next base: position 41,350,751 of record JAKSZU010000008.1, read on the forward strand.
CACACTGAACCATTTGGTTATCATTTCATATGTCTTCTTCAACAGCAGGAACTCTTTAGTCCCAGCCTGGTGGCACAGTCAGTAGCACAGTGAACTACAGCGCTGGAAACCACATGGCCAGTTGCATGTTCAGATCCCCAGATAGCCTAAACATGTGCCAGGCATGTGTCCAGAATCCCAACAGCTGAAGGGCTGGGAAAAAGGGGTTATGATGTGACCAGACCCTGTCAAGGGTGGTTCTCTCTCCCTGTCCCTTTTGTGCATGAGCACATACTGTCATGAATAAAATAAATTTTAAGATAATTTTTTAAGAGAGGTTTTTGCTATAGGATGCATGCACTCACTGGAGAGAAACAGAAAGCACGAAATAAGCCTCCAGGGGGGCATAGCCATGCCACAAACCCTTCTCCTCCATTCTCCCCTCGGGATCTTGGGCATGCAACATGTGCCCAGCATGAGGTTTAAGCCACCAGATCCAGGACTTAAACCATGGTTGACTACATGGGAGTCCAGCGACGTAACCATTACACCATCTGCTGGTCCCAAGAAAAAATTTTTGAAACACTAGCACTTCACTCAATGTAGTGAGCCTTCAGTAAATGTAAAATGAATTAATTTTGTTGAGTAGATGGTTGAATGCATGTTTACTTTCTAAGAGTAGTTTACAGATTGCTGTTAGTCACACGGAGTCAAAACAGCATAGTGTAACCATACTGACGCAGGAACGAGATTTATGTATACCATGGTACAATTTGAAATAAATTACAGGAAAATAAAACATGTTCAGAGAATATAAACTACACACAAATAAAATTATTTATAGTCAGCCATGGTAGTGCTCCAACAACACAATGATCTACAATTCTGAAGGCACATGGGAAGGCCTTGAGTTCTCTTCCCAAGATCTCTCTCTACACAACAGTGGATGTACACATGTATCTATAATCCCTGCTAGCTGAGGCTGAGGGTAGATCGTGGTGTGGAGGCTCTGTTGGGGGTGACCATCTCTCTCTCTCTCTCTCTCAGTCTCTCTGTTTCATAGAAGTAAATAAATAACAATTTACAACATGATTAATGACATTTGGGACTTGTCTAAGCTATAGACTAATGGTTCACACCTGGAGGTGATTTTGCTCTCAGGGGTCATTGGACAATGTCTAAACACTTTTTTGATGGTCACAACTGGAGAGGTAAGAAGTAACAATGTCATGTAGTGGTAGAAACCAAGCATTCTGCTAAACATCTTTCGACACACAGGGCAGCCCTCTACAACAAAGAATTAAATGGTCTAAAATATAAATAGTACTGAGATTGAGGAACCCTACTATATACCAACCTCTAAAGAGTTTTCAGATTGTTTTGTTTTTCTTTTTTTTCTTTTTTTTTTTTTTTTTTGAGAGGTTTTAGCTATAGGGCGTGTGCGTTCGCCAGACAGAAAGAGACAGAGAGATAGAAAGCGAGAGATCATCCCCCAGAGGGGATGGCCACGCCGCAATCCCTTCTCCTCCATTCTCCTCTCGGGATCTTGGGCACGCACGCACACGCGCCCGGTGTGAGTTTTAAGCCACTGGGTCCAGGACTCGAACCGCGGTTGACTATGTGGGAGTCCAGCGACATAGCCATTACTCTAACTGCTGGTCTCCAGATTGTTTTTTTTTTTTTTTTTTTTTTTTTGAGAGAGAGATTTTTGCTATAGGATACGTGAGTTCCTCAGAGAGACAGAAAGTGGAAATCACCCCCCAGGGGAAATGGCCATGCCACAATCCTTTCTCCTCCATTCTCCTCTCGGTATGCATACACATGCACCTGCCATGATTTTCAAGCCATCAGGTTTGGGGCTCAAACCGCGGTCAATCATGTAGGAGTCCAACAACATAACCATTACACCATTTGTTGGTTCCCAGATTTTTTTTTTTTTTTTTTTTTTTACTAAAAGGTGAAGGCTTTTAAGAATACTACTGAATATTTCGATGTAAGTCATTTCAATATAAGTATAAAGGTCACTGTGAAAAAAAGAAGTATCCAGTGTTCATGAAAATCCACTTGAGTCCAAACTGTATTAGGTAAATATATGCTAAGACAGATCACTCAGTCACAGAGAAACAAGCTCCCAATTTTTCAATGGAATGAGTACAACAGAGTAAAGTGTCCCCAAGAGTAAGCAGCCTCTGGGATTATGATTTTGTGCCCAGATTAGTTTCCAAGGGAACCTCCAAGACATACATCTACAGACCTAACAATAAATAGTAAGATCTAAAATGTGACAAAATTAAAATGTCATCAATAGTTCCCATTCTTAAAGATCTTTGTTTTGTTAACTCATTTTAAATAACCCTAAGTGCCCATTCCACTTTGCCCTTTAGTGCTGTTCTAGTCTTGGGTCTTGCTTAAAGATAGCTCCTATTTCACTTATTACTCATTTCAAATAAAGTATTGTTGGTCATTCCTCCTGGACACCCATACCTCCACATTTTTCCCATTTTTGATATATTTCAGAAATACTTCTTTCCAGTAATGCAAGGGAAATTCTTCTTTGATTTCCCAGTGTGTGTTCTGTAAATGTGGTTTCTTAGAACCAGATTTGGGTCTGGTATAGCTCTGCCAGTGCTGGCTGGCAAAAATTAAACATCTCTCCAGTTAATTCTTATCTCAAGCCAGCCCAGTGACCTAGTGGTTAAGAGTACTGGATTTCATATGGCCAATTGGTTCATGTCCCGAATCTGACAGCTTGAAACACACCCCTGACCCATTTGTGTATTTGCCCAAAATTCTGAAAGGAAAGAGAAATGGAAGAGAAGGGATTTTAGCATGACCATACCCCATGTTGGGGGGAGTGCTTTCTCCTCTCTCTGTCTCTCTCTCTCTCTCTCTCTGACAAGAGCATATGTGCCCTCTGGCAAATTAAAAAAAAAAAAAAACACCTCTATTCCACAAGTGATTTTTTCCTTTTTCCTCTTTTCCACTTGTCATTTTTCTCTTTTTAAAAAAAATGTATGTTTTGGTAAAAAGTAAAATAAATATACTAACTCACATAAAATACAAGTAAATGTTCCTTTCCTTGCCAGTTCCTCATTCATAAATTCTGGATATAACTAATGTTAACATCTGTTAGGATCTTCTTTTAGGAATTTTTCATGACTATGATAAGCAACTATGAGGGCTGCATATGTATAGGCAATGTGTGTGTGTGTGTGTGTGTGTGTGTGTGTGTGCATGCCTAAGCTTGTTTTTGTTCTCACTTTTCAACCTATCTTGATCATATTAGTACATATGCGTCAATCTGATTTTTACAGTGAATTCTCAGTGTTTTATCATGTAGCCATAAAATAATTTATCTACCCACTACATATTAGTGGATTGGTAGGCTGTTTTCAGTTTTTTTGTTATTATATAATGTACATTAATAAAAACATGTCTTCAATTCTTGACATTTATGAAATTCTCTTCAGAGTTAATTCTTACAAGTGAAATTCATGAGTTTAAAAACATACATTTTAAAATAAGGATGATAATACAAAACTACCTTCTAAATAAATGTTTCCATCAATTTACCAAGAAGTGATTTTAAAATTATCACTTTCTTTTCAAAATCCTTAATCACATCTTGATGTTTGGAGCCAGTTACCTGCAGGCTGCTCTGGCCAGGGAAACCGCTGTTTCAGATCATCTTGTCCTATGCCAACACCCTCTAGTTTTAAATATGGCATAGAAGGGACCCTGAAGAACACCAATGTGAGCTCCCCTACCAGCAGTGTTAGCAGGGTCTCAGGAACACTGACCCCCTCACGCTGAAAAAGCTTGGAACCAGGGCTACTCACTATGACATTTCCAAACACCACATTCTACAGGGACCCCATTCTCTTCTCAGTTGTAGAACTTATTTGCAATAAAGGCTATTTTTTCTTCTAAGAGAATAATAGATGCAGAAACAGGTCAGAGTTTCAACATGGACACAGAGATATTACATGATTAATATAGGTTGAATATCCTTTATCGAAGCTGCTTTGGACTAGAACTATTTTGGATTTTGGATATTTTTGGAGTATTTGCATATGCATAATGAAAGTTTGACCTGGAACCCAAATATAAACAAATATTCATTTATGATTCACATACATCATTTGTACATAACCTGAAGATAATTTTATGCAATATTTTTGTTTTACAGTGTTTAGACTGCAACTAGTCACATGAAGTCAGATAGGAAATTTCCCACTTCTGGGATACAGTTGAGATTTTGGAGTTTCAGATTAGAGATGACCAACCTGTCCCACTGTTTCTTTTCCTTCGTAAACCCAGAACCCAGTATTTATCACAGCCTATTTCCATGTTCTTCAAATCAAATGTAGCATACAATTCATCATAGATGATCTATATTCATTTGGGAACTTTCCATACATTTTAGATATACCTTTTTATTTTAAGATTATTCCCCTAATCCTAAAAATTTCAAATTCAAAAAACCTTTTATTGTGCTTATTTTGCCCAGCTATGTAAATTATGCACTTCATTAAAGAAAATTTAGAAAATTTAATGTAAAGAATAAAGTAAAAATCATACAATAACGATCATTAATTACTTTCTGTTTTATGTCATAATATAAGTCCTTCCTTTTCTCTTATTATTATATTTAAAACTGTCTCTTTACCTGAAGTATTGATGAGCAATATATTCTTTGAAATAGCTCAGAATAGTATAAGCTTCCACAAGTTATGTATTTATTTCATACTTAGACATTTCAATGATCTTTAATTTTTTACTATCACACATAATGCCATAATGACTGTCCCTATGCATTTATTTTTCATGTATAGCTCTCATGATCTTTTCTAAAGAATTCTTTATTTATGTAATTTATTACTATTTTTTAATTTGACCAGAGAGCGACAGAGACACAGAGAGGGAGGGAAGGGAAGTGAAAAAGCAAGCCTTCCAGGACCGAGATTTGGACAGAGGTTGGCCATGTGGGAGACTAGCACTTTAACCACCATACCTTCTGCCAGTCCCTCTGATTATCTTCTTAATTTAATTTTATAATATGGAGGTTGGACAGTGCCCCAGTGGTAAAATGCGATGTTTTGTAGGGCTGACCCACAAAAGAAGGTCCTGAGTTCATGGTCGGAGAGCTCCCATAGTACATGGAGCATGCATGTGTCAAGATTTGGGCTGGCTGAGACCGAGAATGGACCACAGCACCAAGACCCTGTCAAGAGTGCTGTATTTCTTTCTTTCTCTCCCTTTCTCACTCATAGAATAACGAAATAAAACAATTTTTTTGAAAGGCTTTTGCTATAGGGCAAGTGCGCTTGCCAGAAAGACAGAAAGAGACAGAGAGACAGAAAGCAAGAAATCACTCCCCAGGGGGATGGCCACACTGCAATCCCTTCTCCTCCATTCTACTCTTGGGATCTTGGGCATGCATGCACACGCGCCCAGCATGAGTTTAAGCCACTAGGTCCGAGACTCGACTCACAGTCGACTGCTTGGGAGTTCAGTGACATAGCCATTACGCTAACTGCTAGTCCCATAAAACAAAATTTTTAAAAGCTCCTAATATAATAAAATTATAGATATTTGGATTCGAAAACAGTCACTCAGAATTTAAATAAAGTGCCTAGAAAATAAGCACTATAAACCAAATTATAAGCAATTATAGTCAAAATACTTCATGGGACTTCTGAATACGCCACAGAATTGTTGCAGCTGTGACAATACACCAGAGGAGATATTAATAACTTCTTTCTTTACTACCAGTATGGCCAGAGCACTGGCAGTTGTAACAGATGCTGGCTTCAATGAACCATAGCAGCTGGGCCAGCAGAACAGAAGCTCTGATCAAATCCATTATTAACTTTGTAAATTTATTTTTTATATAATCAAGGTAGTTAATAAATCACTACTTGTTTTTTTTTTAATCCAGTTTTACATTTGTTTTTTGCCACAAATAATCTGAACCTATTTATTCTATCTATTTTACAGGTCCCTAAAGCAACACCGATACCATGCAACAGCGTAAGAATTGAGGCAAAGTTTGTTAGACATAACTCCAGTGCCTCCAAGATTCAAAAAACCAAAACCAAAAACAGACAGCTGATCAAAAGAGATTAGTCCTAAAGGTAGTAATTGACAGATTGTCTCACAAGGTGGCGATTCCATTTTTAATGTCAGTTTGAGAATATTACTATTCTTCCACTTTCCCTGCTTCTCATATCTTTTTTTTTTTTTTTCTTTTTTTGGAGAGGTTTTTGCTATAGGGCGCGTGCGCTCGCCAGACAGACAGAGAGAGACAGAGAGATAGAAAGCAGGAAATCACCCCCCAGGGGGGATGGCCACTCCACAATCCCTTCTCCTCCATTCTCCTCTCGGGATCTTGGGCACGCACGCACTCGCGCCCGGCGTGAGTTTAAGCCGCCGGGTCCGGGACTCGAACCGCGGTCGACTACGTGGGAGTCCAGCGACATAGCCATTACGCTAACTGCTGGTCCCTTTCTCATATCTTTTTGAATTTCCTTTTATCTCTTGAATCTGTTGCTCATTTTTAAAATCTATGTTTATTAAATAATTTCTCACTCTTTATTCTACAGTTTGAACTCTCAGTTATATTTTTAAGCTTCTTTCTTTCATAAGTAAGAGACATAGAAAGGGAGAGAAAGACAAATAGGCACCCCAACAGGGTTTTGACACCATGATCCACTCCCAGCCTTCAGCCAAGATTATGAACATACATGTGCCCATGTACTCAGTGAACTCTCCAGACATGAATCCACAATCCTCCATGCAGATCAGACATTCAGAACATCACACTTTATAGTTATGCCACCATCTGGCTATTTTAGGTCAAATTTCCAATATATTCAGGGTCTTTTACCACCATAAATTTTAGTGTTATTTATAGTAAATGAAGACATTAGTTTATATATTAATAATATTAATTATCTACATCATTTGACCATTAGCATTCACTCTTTCTTTAAAAAAAAGAGAGATTTTTGCTATAAGGTGCGTGCGTTCGCCGGACAGACAGACAGACAGACAGGAAGTGAGAAACCACCCCCAGGGGGTGGGCCACACAACAATCCCTTCTCCTCCATTCTCCTCTAAGGATCTTGGGCACGCTCACACACACGCTTGGTTTGAGTTTTAAGTTGCTGGGTCCAGGACTCAAACTGCAGTCAACTATGTGGGAGTCCAATGATGTAATCATTACACCACCTGCTGGTCCCAGCATTCACACTTAACTGCTAATATTCTATATTTTAAATTTATCATTTTTTGCATCACCTAAAGAACACTGAGAATCAAATGTCTTGACAGTCTTAGAAGATAAGAACATTGATTATACAGTGTCACTATGGTGACAAGAGATCATGAAAGGAATGCTAATTTTTTATAACTCACCATACATCATTATAAATACCTTTCCATAGTATTAGAAAAGGCATAACCATGCTCAAATATGAATTTCATTTTGGAAAATGACAAGTTGACTCTGTATACAGAATAATGAACAGTAAACAGCAGTCCCAACTGGTGAAATGGTACCTAAATTATGCCTAAAGGATCTGGATTTTAGTACCTTAGCCATTTGCATACAAACCTGAAGAGAGAATTTCCCTGGGTGACAGAACAGTCAGATAGGAAATGTTAACCAGCAAGTAAACAACAGTCACCAGAGACATTGCAGTAAATACACACCGGGGAATTGTCTTCTGAGGTTTCTTCATCTCTCCTGTAACACATAAAAGAACAAAATTACAATTGTGAAAACTACTTTTTAAACTTTTAAAAATTGCTTCACGTGTCAGACCAGCTGGTGGCGTGTTGGTTAAGGCAGCTGATTCCCTCGTGGCCGACTCTGCAGTTCATGTCCCACTTCTGGTGGCTTGAAAAGAAGGCTGGGTGTGTGTACTTGCATGCCCAAAATCCAAGAGGAGAATGGAGAAGAGATTATAGTGTGACCATCCCCCTAGGAGGTACTTTCTCACTTTCTCTCTCTCTTCCTCTCTCTCTTTCTCTCTCTCCTCTCTCTGTCTCTCCAGCAAGTGCTAGTGCCCAATAGCAAAAAAATATAAAATAAAATAAAATAAAATAAAATAAAATAAAATAAAATAAAATAAAATAAAATTACTCCGTGCTCCATGTGTCCATATTGAGCTGGGTTCTCCTCTTATCCACATGACCACCACCATGACCACACATATATACAAGCATCAGCATTGGTGTACACAGGCACCCCTGGTCTGCATTAGCTGCTATAAGAATAAAAGGGGACATTTTTGTTTATTTTTTCCCCATAGATGGTAAAATTCTTTTTTTTTTTTTTTTTTTTTGGGGGGGGGGGGGGAGAGGTTTTTTGCTATAGGGCGTGTGCGCTCGCCAGACAGACAGAGAGAGACATAGAGACAGAAAGCGAGAAATCACCCCCCAGGGGGGATGGTCACGCCGCAATCCCTTCTCCTCCATTCTCCTCTCGGGATCTTGGGCACGCACGCACACGCACCCGGCGTGAGTTGTAAGCCACCGGGTCCGAGACGCGAACCGTGGTCGACTACGTGGGAGTCCAGCGACATAGCCATTACGCTAACTGCTGGTTCCCGATGGTAAAATTCTTAAAGACACAGAATGAGAGATGAAATCTGAGCCCAAGGCCTTTATCATTTGGAACCTCCTGATGTATTTAGCCTTATCTATTTAGGGGAGAGGCACTGGTTTGGGGTAGTGAGAATATAAACACTGCCTGAAGCTTAAACTCAGGAAGAAGAGCTACACATGAGTTAATCACTTAAGCAAAAATCACTTAAATAAAAGTAAAAATACTGACTATGGTAAGTGTACATACTGAAAGCAGCAAAGTGTCAGGACAATGTTATGGTCCCCCTTACTGTCTGTATTATGTATAGGGAGACTGGCATTTTTTTCAATTCCTCAAAAATGTCATTTTCCCTTTCCCCATAGAGCCCATTCTCTTATTTGAAATGCTCTTTCTTTATCTAGTTGCTTAGTAGATCCTTATACTTCGTTTAGATCTCAGTAACAACACAAATTTCTCTGGGAAAATAAGAAAGGAAACTATCTTCCTGGCTAGAAAAATGTTTCTATTATACAGTCTCATAGCACATATCGAAAAGAGTTGGCCACAAATTCTCTCTCCATGTAGACTCTTTACCATTCCTTTATGCCAATATTAAGTGCAAAAAATAAAAAATATATTATGATTTATTATCATATATAATGATTTTCTAGGACAATATTATTTTCAAATATTATTCTGTCAAGCCATTTTTCCATGCCCTGTGAATTCCCTGACACAAAGAAGTGAACATCTGTAATTGAGTGTCTATGATGTGACTCTGTACCCAGACCACTGGCAATGGGACCAACTATAGACAGGAGAAACACTGGAAGCCAGTCATTGCCAGGATCTGATGAAATTTCTCTCAAAAATTTGAACCAAAGGTCAATAAGGCTAAAAGAATAAAAAAAAAAAAATGTTATGGTGGTAAAAATGAGAGAGTAAAATCTTGTTTCTGATTAATAAGTCCTACAGCTTCTCTGTTCCTTGTTGCTCCTGAAGATGGATTGTCCAGATATTCCTTGAAATACAGTATTATTCATAAGGTAAATTCTCCCTTTTACTGTTTAAGCTAATGTGTGTGGTTTTCTGTTACTTAAGACCAAATCTCCCTGACTAATAAATATCTATCATTTGACATTTATAAAATTTCTTCCATCTGTCTCTGCCAGAGGTTGAATATAATATGCAGCACACTAGTATGAACTGATTAAGTACTTGAAGAGCAAAGCACTTGTAAGCTTCAAACGTATGGACTAATTCCACGACACAGTGGTGAAGTGCTACACAAGAGAAGATGAATCCCACTTGGTGACTGAGGTTTGAATCCCCAGCCCCACACACCTGAAATATGCCAAGCACAGGCACTGGCACCCGATGTCTGACAGGCTAAAGGATTGAAGGAACAGAGGAAAGGGATCACAACATGACCAGGCCCCATGAAGGGCACTTGTCTCTCTTTCTCGTTCTCCCACTCTGTGTGTTTCTTTCGCATGTGCATGTGCTCTATCTAATTTTTTTGTTAAAAAGGAAATATGTAGTTTTTAATCCCGCCTGCATCATCTGTTAGGTGTGGGCCTCTGGACAATAAATGAACTGTCAGGATCTCAGTTGCCTTACCTGCATATTGAGAGAAATGGGGACTATAGAGACAGTATAGTTCCGATCCCAGTGCCTAGCCTGTAGTAAGTGCCTAAGAACTGGTGGTTGTTTATGGTTATCAGTTGAAGCTTTGGAACAAGCAGAAGGGCAACTTTTTACATCAACTTATACCTTTTTGTGGGCCTTTTACTCATTTCACTGTGTATTAGACTTGAAGAGAGGAGACAGAGATGATTATTTAACTGATAATAAAAGAGTACAATAATCAGGCAGATAGTGAATATCCTTGGATCTTGAACTTAAGTGAGGCTGTTTTTATACCATGCAAAGTCTGCTACCTATTAATTACCATTTTGCAGATGAAATATAGTCTTTCTTAAATGTTTAGTTAACAAATTAACTTCCCAGCACATATTGAAATTCTTTCAGCTTTTGTTAACAGCAAGCTGCTTATGAGAAATTCCATAATAGTTTATAGGTTAGTAAATTCTATAAATCTATTTTCAGCAGAGCATAATTATTTAACAATAAAACATGTCTGTCAATGAAACAAGACAAAACTGGCTCAGATAGAAGCAGCGATCTCTCTTCTATGTTTAAAAGGGAAAGGGAGAAAGGACATGAGAGAAGGAAGAAGTATTGTTCACTGTCTTATGCTAGCTCTGAAACTGCAGCGCTCATTTAATCACAACCCACATAAAAGCTTTCTTCTCTCAATATCTCATTAGTTGTTTTTTCCTCTAGAGGATACACATGCTTACAGGAGAGAAACAGAGATAGAGAAAGGGAGGAAGGGAAAGTGAAAAAGTACCCACCATAGAGGATGGTCACACTGCAACCACTTCCCCATCTCTCCCTGTTCTCATGATTTTGCAAACTTGGGCCCAGTATATGTTTAAAGCTTCCTGGTCTGAGATTCAACCCGTGCAGTTGGGATGTGGGATCCAACCGCTTTAGCCACCATGCCACCAGCTGGCCCGTAATACCTCACTTTTTAACTCAATATAAATTGAGTTTCCTCTCATGCTTCAAGTTCACCAATGACTCTTACTTGGTAATGAGATATTTTCTGATCATTCTTCATAGTCCTGGATTTCTGAAGCATTTAACTTTGATTACCACCACTGTTTGGAACATGTGGTTTTCCTTTATAATTCTTGAAGCCTCTTTTGGCTTCTTCACTGGTTTTTCTTTCTTCACTTACTTCCTGTGAGTTGGAATTGTCAAGTTTTCTGTCTCCAATCCTACATCATTTTGTTCTTCTTTTCTCTATACACATGCCTTTGTAATCCTATATATTATCAAGACTATCAAATGGAAACCACTTTTTAGTCATCCAAGATGACATGCTGTGTCTTATGTACACCCAGCAGGCTGATCAAGTCTCCACAGTTTCATTCATATCTTTCTACTACTGGAATTTTTTTTTTTTTTGGTTCAACTCAAATTGCCACCTTTTTCACTTGATGACAATGAAGAGTAGCTTTTCCTTCCACTGAATTTTCATGACTATATAAAACATATCTTAAGAGGCCAGCAGGTGACCTGGTGGTTAAAAGCACTGGAATTCCACATGGCTGATCGCAGTTTGAGTCCCAGACCTGGTGGCTTGCTTTCTCACTTCTCTCTCTCTCTCTCCTTCTTTCACTCTCCTGTTTTTTACCTCTCTGATCAAAGTAAAATAAATAAATAAAGTTAAATAAAATAATTCTTAAAAAATACTTTAGCTATTACTATCCGTGTATTCTTCCAAGGTTGACTTCAGCATCACTTTTTAAATATTTTTAAACTTATATTTAATCACTGTCCATCTTTACAGTATAGAATATGTTTTTGCCCAGCATGAATACAACACATATTAGTGAAGTCAAAGAAATTACTATATGCATTATCACCAACAGATAACTCTTATTTTTATGTTTGTTAAATGTTTTTTCCCCCAATCCTATCCCTCCCACCCCCTGTCGCTCACTTCCTCCTATATTGTCTCTAGTTTTTGCAGTTACCCTCCCTGCTATTATACCTTCCAATCTTTCAGTGCCATAGAGTGCAGATCCCCTTACGTGGGGACACAATGCCTGTCTTTCATAGTCTGGTTTGCTTTACTTAGCATTAAATCTTCCATATCCATCTAGTTTGTATCAAATGTCAAGGGCTCATTGTTTGTTTGGGGATTTTTTATGACTGAATAGTATTCCATAGTGTATATGTGCCATATTTTTTAGTCTACTCATTTGTTCTTGGTCATTTGGATTGATTCCATGTCCTAGCAATTGTGAATCAAAACAGCATAGTATTGGCACAAAAATAGGCATGTAGACCCATGGAACAGAATGAAGAACCAAGAAATAAATCCCAAAACATACAGCAACCAATTTTTGACAAAAAGCACAAGAAAACCCAGTGGGGAAAAGAAAATCTCTTCAGCAAATGATGTTGGTAAACTGGATATTCACCTGCAAAAAAAATTGAAACTAGACCCCTATCTCTCACCATTAACAAAAATCAACTCAAAAGGGATCAAAGATCCAAACATAAAACCTAGAAGTATAAAACTACTGGTGGAAAACACAGGGGAAACTCTTGGAGACATCAGTATAGTAAAGACTTCTAAAATAAGAAGCACAGGCAAAAATCCCAAAAAATACACAAGTGGGATTACATCAGGTTAAAAACCTTCTACACAGCAAAAGAAACAATAATTAGAATGAAGAGACAACCTTCATAGTAGAAGAATATATTTTCAAACTGTGCTTCAGATAAGGAACTGATAACCAGAATATACAGGGAACTTCAGCAGTTTACCCACTATTATTTAAGGCACAGAATTCTAAGCCAGTGTGTTCATTTTGCAGATTGAAGAAAAAAAAAATTAAGTTTAGAGAGGAAATACTTGCCACAGTTGGAGAGTGGCAGAGATCAGACCAAAATCTAGTCATTGCCTCTTCTACTAAACAGTAAGCTTAGGATACATAATACACCTTACTCATCTTGAGGCACGAGTACACAGTTTTAAAGACAGGAGGCATTGGGACCAGCAGTTAGCGTAATGGTTATGTCTCTGGACTCCCATGTAGTCAACCGCAGTTCGCGTCCCAGACCCGGTGGCTTAAACTCACGCTGGGCGCGTGTGCGTGCGTGCCCAAGATCCTGAGAGGAGAACGGAGAAGGGATTGTGGCGTGGCCATCCCCCCTGGGGGGTGATTTCTCGCTTTCTGTCTCTCTGTCTCTCTCTATCTGTCTGGCGAGCGCACATGCCCTATAGCAAAAACCTCTCCAAAAAAAAACAGGAGGCATTAAGCTGGCTCTGTGGTGTAGCAGTTAGATGTGGTATATGGGGAGCCAGGGCTCACATGGTCGACTGAAGTTTGACTCCCAGGCCCAAGCAGCTTGCAAAATACAACAGGTGCATGTGCATGCCCAAAATCCTGATGGGAAGGAGGAACAGAAGAAAAAGAATTGTGGCATGATCACATCACATTGGGGAGTGTTTTCTCTCTCTCTCTCTCTCTCTCTCTCTCTCTCTCTCTCTCTCTCTCTCCCCCCCCCTCCCCCTCTGGTGAGCATGCACACCCTCTGGTAGTTAAAGAGAGAGAAGAAAAGAAAAAGAGAAACAGTTTTGTCCTAATATTGAAAGGAAGGGTATTAATTCCAGTCTCAGAGCAACCTAGTATATTTATTGTATAATTTCCTTTAAAAATTCTTAAGGACTGGCTCTATAGTCTGCTATTTAAGATGGCTGGATCCCACATGGCCAACATATGGTTGGATCCTGGCCTCAGTGGCTTGAAAAACATGCCAGGTGCATGTACATACATGCCCCAAATCCTGACAGGGTAGTCAAATGGAGGAAAAGAGATTATGGAATGCCTGTGCCCCATTGAGAGGTGTTTTCTCCCTCTATCTCTCTGGCAAGTGCATGTACCCTTTGGCAAAATTTTAAAAATAAAAATACTTTAGTGCCTAGAACAAGTGCAAAGCAACCTAGCACTTGCTCTGCTCTGAGATTCTGAGTAAGCCAAGATTCCGGTCTATTGGATGCCTATTTCAGTAGCTAGCTACTGTCATTGTGGGCCAAGGGTCATCGAGCGGCTGGAGAAGTTCTTGTCTCAGGCACCCAAGGGGTGCGAATCTGAGGAAAGAAGGGAACTTATTTTTAGACTCCTATAGTTATAGGTGGTGGTCCAAAATATTTATCTTTGCATTTTGGCTAATTTAAATGCATCCAAGTTTGCTCTAGGGTGACTGCTCTTAAAATGTATACATGAAAATTATACCTTTATCATTACATTGAAATGTTTGATGGGAAAAGGCCAATTGGACCCAAAATCAATTTGTGTTATTTTATGAACCTTTACCATTACAATCAAGTAAAGAAAAAGAAGTTATAATAAAATATAAACTATAACTATAAACATAGATAAATAAAAATACTTAAGAGCCTAAGTGTGTCACACCTACCTATGATACACAGTCTGGCATTGGATCATTCCTGGTTTCACAGGTGAAAAATATTTCTACAACCCTGGCATTCACCCGTTAACAAAAAAGAAACTAGATTAACACAGAGGTCTCAGATGTGTTGTCCCAGAAAAGAAGGCTGAGAAACAGAAGTTGTTTCATCAAATAAGTATTCTGTATTAAATAGGGGAAAAAAAGAGTAGGTAATTGCAAGATTGATGGGTCCTGATTTAGAACGCCACAAAGAAGAAAAAATACTGACTCATTTATTTAAAGTAAAGCTTAAAATACAATAAAATATGTGCCCTTCATATTGCATGCAATAAATTATGGCTAGAGTTTTGTTTTTGCTTTTTTCTCAATGAACTGTTAATTACCTGCTATAAATGTAAAGCATCCTCCACCTGAATACGCAAAATACCCTTGGAAGATGGCTTCGGCAATATGGGAGGCATCTGGAAATTCAGCATCAAAAGCATTCTGAAAACTTACTATATTCTTCTCCCTTCCTCTTATCAGCAACACCATTCCACTGAGGGAAATGAAGCCAAGTATGACCATTTTCAGCACTGTGCTAGCAACCTGGAGCCAAGTCACCAACTTCACACCACAAGAAGTCAGGATTCCCACAATCCACAACACGACCAGTGCCAGACATTTCTTCGGCAGCTCTGGGGCAGAGCAGCCAGGATAAAAAGGTTGGATGGTGTATTCAGCGAAGAGCAGGGCTTGGCTACCGATTATTCCGGGCCCTGCAAATAAGGTCGTCCAGACGCTCAGAAAAGCCATCATGGAGCCAAAACACCTCTTAAGAAAATAGTAGTGAGCTCCACAGCATGGGAAGGTTACACCAATCTCCACAGAGCAGAGAGTGACAGTCAAGGACAGTACAGCACAGGCAGCCCATATGCACAGAGAGAGCCCCACATTCATGCAAGAGTACTTCAATACTCCTTTGGGGGACACAAAAATTCCTGCACCTATTATATTAACGATTAAAAAACTTGTGCTAGAATAATACCCAAAGACTCTCTTGAGCTGTATTTTCTTCTCTTTATCCATTGTGACTGAAGAATTTTAAAAATGCTATGCAAAGTTAAAATTTCTGAATTTTCCTGCCTATGTCACTGAAAACGATGTTCACAGATTCCCTGAAATAAGACAGTGCTATCCTTTCTGTCCCATCCTTATTAAATATAGCTTATTTTCAATGATTAACAAAATATACATGACACATCCAAGTAAAATAGTCTAAGAATATTTTGAAGGGTATAGTTTGACTTGTCTTTTAATTATTAGCAAAATAAAACATTCAGATGGAAAAAAGAGAATTTCAGAAAAGTCAGGGAGTCAGGGATTACAGTGCATAGCTGGAACTTCCTGCTCTACTTCACTCCTTCTCTAAATTATTCCTAGTTCTTTTCCCTGGAAACAACCCTTTTCAACCATGTGTGGTTTTAGATTTTGTGTGTGTGTGTGTGACAAATGCCTATATAACTAAATAATATGAAAAGACTTTTATTTCTAAACAGCTCAACTTTAGAAAACAACTACTGGGGGAGCAGGTAGTGGTGCAGCAGTAATGGAACTAGACTCACAAGCAAAATGCCCTGGGCTTGCCTTCCAGGGCCTTCCTGAGGACACCAGGTACAGGGACACACCCATGATATCAGGGCCAGCTGAGAATGGGGGTGGATTGTGATGTGAAGGCCCTATTAGGGATCTCTCTCTCTGTCTCCTCTCTTGGAAGAAGTAAATAGACACACACACACACACACACACAGACACACACACAAAGAAAGAAAGAAAACAACCTCTTCCCATGAACATTGAGGAATTAGCTCACTTACGATCCTTTCACTGCCTCTTTTTTGCATTTTTTGCCACTAAGCTTTCAGGAAACAATTTATCTTTGATCAGGCTCTTGGAAGACAATAAACAAGGAAAGGGAGAGACATTCCCTGCACCATAAGCCTGTCCTTTAAGTAGCCATCCATCATCCTGGTGGCCTTAGTCACACGCAGAAAGATGTGACAGCAATTACAGAAGAATGCCTGATCCCATGGTCCTAATCATCTGAACAAGGCTTGTGCTCAGTAGCTCTCACATGTGTTGACTTTACCATGTAAAGCATTGTTCCGAGAATCTCCAAAGATTCATAAGCCTGGAGTACACATACACCTCAGAATTAAAATAGGTCTGAATTGTCCACGAAGAGTGAGTGAAAATAAAATTGTTTCTGCTTTGACTATGGGAAAACTGGCTGTTTTCTGGCAAACTATATCCAACAAAGTTCAATGATCGTACTGTGTAGATCTCAGTAAACATGACCAGATCCACACCCCAAACGAAACCAAGCCTCTCTTCCATTCCAGAGAGCAAGAATTTGGGACAGAGGAAAGGAGACCAGAATGCTAAGGGCAAAGCTAGCTATGGTTCTGCCAGTAAATCCCTACCTCTATCTACTTTAAGAGACTTTGAAAAAATCTACTACCCACACTCTGAATCTCACAGCAGGAAACTAAGGCTAAGGGAAAAAGCCATGGCCGCCAAATAGGAGTGTCTTTGCTTTGTTGTGGTTACCTTGGCTAGGCTGAACATTATTTTCAAAATCTTTAGAATGGGGAACCAGCAGTTAGCATAATGGCTATGTCGCTGGACTCCCATGTAGTCGACTGCGGCTCGTGTCCCGGACCCAGTGGCTTAAAACTCACGCCGGGCGCGTGTGCATGCGTGCCCAAGATCTCGAGAGGAGAATGGAGGAGAAGGGATTGCAGCGTGACCATCCCCTCGGGGGGTGATTTCTTGCTTTCTGTCTCTATGTCTCTCTCTGTTTACCTGGCGAGCACACACACCCTATAGCGGAAAATCTCTCAAAAAAAAGAAAAAAAAAATCTTTAGAATGGACCGGAAGAAGGATTCCTGTGTGAGATCTGAGGACAAGCGAAAGAGCAGTTTTTCAGGTGTTCACAGGGACAAGAAATTTCTCCACAACCAAACTAAAGTCAGGTTCCTTTGAGCTCTTCTCTTGACTGTGCCTTGTCTTTGGCCTGCTGAATTCAAATGATCAGGAATTTTCCTACCCCTGATATCTAATCAAGTTGCTCTTAGTAATTTTCCCTCTGCTGATTCCTCATTCTGCTCATTGGCTACAAATCCCCAGATGTCATAGCTGTATTTCGAGTTGAGCTCAATTTTATTCTGAAGTCTCTCCTACTACAGTAGCTCAGATAAAGTCTTTCTTGCCATTTCTAACAAGTGTTCAGTGCAATTTTTCTTTTCAACCTGGTTATTGTCATTGTCATGCAGGCTTGCTTCATTAGTGTGAGGCAGCAACTCCATATTCCCCAAGATCCTCCTCCAGCCTTTTCAACTCCTGGGTCAGTACATGTTGAGCACGATAGTGAGTGCACCAACTTCTGCAAACTCCAGGTCACAGGTAATGAGAACTGACATGGATTTCTGTTCATCTTTAGGGCTCTGCCTCATGCCTGAGAGTGCGCGCTTGCTCTTGTTCTCCCGGACTTTGACACACATCGCCCCTTCTGGACTGTTCCCAACATCAGTCTTATAGACTACTTAACTACCTCCCACAATCACATAAGGTTAAATCTCTGTTACAAAGCTAATCTTTGTAATTTTATAGGGAAGTAAATAGATAATGGAGAAGAAGATAGAAATAGAGAGAGGAGGTCCAGCTATAGATATAGGCATAAGTAGAAGATAAGAATAGAGAAATATAGATATACTGGTCCTGCTTCTTTGATTAAACCCTAACCAATACAAGAAGAATAAGATATGCCATTCTATGCCTCTCTGGAGTACTGTAGCATGTATTCAAGTAATGAAGAGGAAGAATGGCAGACAAGATCCTTGGACTAGGGTGTTGGCCCTCATTTCTGTTCCTTTTTTGGAATAGCAGAGATTCTCCCTATTTAGGGGTTGCACTCTCTAAAGTTGGTGTCTCCCAGTTTGAGAGGGATATTCTTGGAAATTCTATGAGGGCCTACTATAACAAAGGAGAAGGTGGAGAAGTCATTTAGTACTAAATTCAGTTGCAGAGTCCCTGTAGTGGCTAGAAGAATGTTTTTTGCATGGCACAGAGGGAAGCCCAGCTTTTAAACAGGAACTTAGGAAAGCCAAAGGAAAATCTGTCATAACTATGCCTTCCTCCAAATGAGTTGTGAAATGGGAATGGGAACAGCAGAGAAGAGGCATTTTGGAAAACATTAAGTCTTGCCAGACTGGCCCCATGGCCTAGTGGTTAGGGGAGCCAAATCCCAAATGACTGACCACAGTTCAAATTCGGCCCCTGGTGACTTGAAAAACATGCAGGGAGGAATTTATATGCATGCTCAAAACCTCAACAGGATGGAGAGGTCAAGGAAAAGGGACTGAAGCCTGACCTCACCTCATTGGAAGGTGCTTTCTCCTTCTTCTTCTCTATCTCTCTGTCTCTCCGTCTCTTTCTGATAAGCACACACACCCTCTGGCAAATTAAGAAAAAAAAAGTGGGGGGGAGCAGCAGATGGAAAAATGGTTACATTGCTGGACTTTCATGTAGGCAACTGCTGTTCTAGTCACACACCCAGCCAGCAGCTTAAAACTCACACCGGGCACCTGTGCATACATGCTGAAAATCTAAGAGGAAAATGGAGAACGGACTGCAGTATGGCCATCCCCCCAGGGGTGAATTCTCATTTTCTATCTCTCTGTCTCTCTGGAGAGCACATGTGCCCTATAGCAAAATCTCTCTAAAAAAAAAAAACTAAAATCATCTTTTCATCCTGAAGGGTTTATAATGTCATTCTTTTCTATTTATTCATTTTTAAAGTTTATTTCTTCAGGAGAATAGAGAGAGAAAGAGAGGCAACACTACAAACAGGGTCCCAATACCATAATCCACCACCTTCAGACAGCTTCAGTTTATGGGCAAGCGCATGCCTGGTGTACTTATAGAGGTACTTCCAGATATGAAACCAGAATCTTCCACATGAGATTGCTTCATTGGATATCATATTTTAAGAGCCAGTGGCAGGCTGAGGATGCTAATATATCTGTTCCTTCATAAAAACTGGAAAAATAACACTGAGAAAAGGTGTCAAAATAAAATTTTCATGTACTTTGTAAACTAACCAAAGGCTTGTAACAATCTGAAGAAAAAAAATTACTTTTAAAGAATTATTTTATTGAACTTTATTTATTTTAATTTAACCAGAGAGGGACAGAGAGAGAGAGAGAAAGTGAGAAAGCAAGCTGCCAGGTCCAGGACTTGAACTGCAGTCAGCGATGTGGGAGTCCAGCACCCTTAACCACCAGACCACCAGCAGACTCCCTGAGAGAAATGTATTTAAAAAAATTTCTGGGGACCAGCAGTTAGCATAATGGCTATGTCGCTGGACTCCCATGTAGTCGACTGCGGTTCGAGTCCCGGGCCCGGTGGCTTAAACTCACGCCGGGCATGTGTGCGTGCGTGCCCAAGATCCCGAGAGGAGAATGGAGGAGAAGGGATTGCAGCATGGCCATTCCCCCAGGGGATGATTTCTAGCTTTCTGTCTCTCTGTCTCTCTGGTGAGCGCACGCGCCCTATAGTGAAAACCTCTCCAAAAAAAAAGAAGAATTTCTGAACCTGTATAAGAATAGTAGAATTTGTGGATTTTTAAAATCTGACCAACTCCATCCTTTTTACTTCAGTTCCAAAGTAGTCATGAAAACCAGCATCCATGAAATCAGGGTGCCAGGAAAACCAGCAGTCTTCCTGCCATTAGAAAGAGGCAAACCAGAAGGCAAACCAGCAGATGGCATAGCAGTTACATTGTTGGACTCCCATGTAGTCTAATGCAGTTTGAGTCCTGGACACAGTGGCTTAAGTCTCACACTGAGGCACCAGCAAATGGCATAATGTTTACGTTGCTGGACTCCTACATAGTCAACTGCAGTTTGAGTCCTGGACCTGGGTGCTTAAAACTCACACCAGGCGTGTGTGTGTATGCATGCCCAAAATCCCATGAGAAGAGAAGAGAAGGGACTGCAACATGGCCATTCCTCCCGGGGGGTTATTTCTTATTTTCTGTCTCTCGAGCTAACACATATGCCCTATAGCAAAAAAAAAAAAAAAAAAGAACAAACAAACAAACAAAACACCTTACACTAGGTGCATGCCCGTGCATGCCCAAGATTCCAAGAGGAGAATGGAGGAGAAGGGATTGCAGTATGGCCATCCCCCCCACGGAGGGTGATTTCTTGCTTTCTATCTTTCTGTCTCTCCAGCGAGTGCACGTACACTATAGCATAAACCTCTTAAAACTAAATAAATAAATAAATAAAAGGAAGAAAGGAGCAAACCAAAAGCAGGCAAAGGCATAATGAAAAAGAAAACCTCAGACTAATATCCCTGATGAACACAGATGCTAAAATCCTAGCAAACCAAATCCAACAGTATATTAAAAAGATCATACACCATGAGTAGGTAGGAGTTATCCTAGGGATGTAAGGATGATTCATTATAGGCAAAGCAATATACATAATACAGCACATTAACAGAAAGAAAGATAAACATTATATGATCATATCAATAGATGCTGTAAAAGCATTCAATAAAATACAACATCCATTCGTGATCAATATGCTCAGCAAAATAGGTATAGAAAGGATACTTCTCAACATAATAAGTCATATATGACAGATTCACTGCTAATATCATACTACATGAGGAAAAGCTAAAAGATTTCCGACTAAGAGCCAAAATAAGGCAAAGCTGCTTATTTTCCCCACTGCTATTCAACATAGTGCTGAAAGTCCTAGCCAACACAATCAGACAAGAGAATAAAATAAAAGACATTTAGATAGGAGAAGAGAAGGTTAAACTGTCCCTGTCTGCAGATGATGTGATTATATACATCAAAAATCCAAAAGAAGCTATGAAAAAACTCATGAAAGTTATAAACTCTGTAAAACAGCACAATACAAAACAATATACAAAAATTTATACCATTTTTATATGGCAACAATGAACAGACTGAGACAGAATTGAAGAAAGCAATTCTCTTTAAAAAATAAAAACAAACAACAACAAAAACCTAGAAATAAACTTAACCAAAGAAGAGGTGAAAGACCTCTACAAGGAAAATGATGAAAAACTGTAAAAAGAATTAGAGTATGATACAAAAACATTGAAAGTTATATGGTGTTCCAGGATTGGAAGAATAAATATAATCAAACATCAGTCTTACAAATTAATTTACATGTTCAGTACCATGCTGACCAAATTACAAAGGCCATTCTTCATATAAATAGAAAAAAAACATGGGGGCCAGCAGATGGCATAGTGGTTAAGGTGGCTGAACTCCCACACGGCTGACCATGGTTCAAGTCCAAAACCTGGCAGCTTGCTTTTTCACTTTACTTCTCTCCCTCTGTCTCTCTCTGATCAACTTTGAAAAAAATAAAAATAAAAATAATGACAATTAATAAAATTTCAAAAAATAGACAGAAAAAAACAGGAATAAAATTTGTCTGAAACCATGAAAGACCCCAAAAAAGACCACCAAAAGACTGCCAAAGCAATACTTTGCAAAAAGAATAAAGTAGGGGGTGGGACCAGCAGTTAGCGTAATGGCTATGTCGCTGGACTCCCACGTAGTCGACCGCGGTTCGTGTCCCAGACCCGGTGGCTTAAAACTCACACCAGGTGCGTGTGCGTGAGTGCCCAAGATCCCGAGAGGAGAATGGAGGAGAAGGGATTGCGGCATGGCCATCCCCCTGGGGGGTGATTTCTCACTTTCTGTCTCTCTGTCTCTCTCTGTCTGTCTTGCGAGTGCACGCGCCCTATAGCAAAAACCTCTCAAAAAAAAAAAAAAAAAAAGAATAAAGTAGGGGGTAGCTCACTGCCTGCCAATATATTACAAAGTGGTGATAAAATGGCATGCTAGTAGCACAAAAAAAAAAAAAAAAAAAAAAAAAAAAAAAAAAAAAAAAAAAAAAAACAAAACAAAACAAAAAAAAAAAAAAAAAAACGTATAGACCAATGGAACAGAATGTTGAGTCCAGAAATAAACCTCAAATCATGCAGCCAACTGATTTTTGACAAAGGATACAAAGGATACAGTGGGGAAAAGAAAGTCTGTTCAGCAAATGGTGCTAGAAGAATTGGATATCCACCTGCAGAGAAATGAAAATGAACCCCTATCTCTCACCATTAACAAAAATCAACTCAAATTTTAAATGTATACCTCAGGGGCCAGCAGGTAGTGTGGTGGTTAAGGTGCTGGACTCCCATATGGTCAATTATGGTTCAAGTCCCAGATATGGCAGCTTGTTTCTCATTCTCCCCATCTTGCTCTCTTGCTATCTCCCTCTTTCTCTCTGGTCAAATTGAAGAATAATAATAAGTAATATTAAATAAATATTTTTAAAAGTAATATCTCAAACTATAAAACTATTGGTAGAAAGCATTTCTTGAAGATGTTGGAGGAAACAAATATTTCTTAAATAAGATCCCTAAAGCTTAGGCAACAATAGACAACTGAGATACACCAAGCTAAATGCTTATACACAACAGAGGAAACAGCAATTAGAGTGAAGAGACAATGCTCATAATGAGAGAAAATTTTTGCAAATCATGATTCAGACAGGGATTGATAACCAGAATATAGAGGTAACCCAAGTAGCTCACCTGTAAAAAATAATAATCCAATTAAAAATGGGCAAATGTACTGAACAGATAACTCTCCAAGGAAGACATATGAATAACCAAAATTCATATGAAAAAATATTCAACATCTCTTACCAAATCAAAACTACAATGAGATACAATTTAACCCCAATCAGAATGTTTATGTTCAAAAAAAAAAAAAAAAAAAAAAAAAAAAAAAAAGCAAAGAACTACAAGTGCTGGCAAGGCTGTGATGGAAAAGGAACTCTCTTACACTGTTGCAGGGAATGTAAATTAATACAACCTCTGTGAAAACAATATGGAGATGCCTCAAAAACTTATAAATTAAGTGCCATGTGACCCAGTAATCCCACTCCTTGGTATTTATCCAAAGGATAGGCATATACAAAGTTGGGGAGACACCTGCAGGTGTTTATTGTAGCAATGTTTACTGCAGCATAGTTCACAATTGTTAAGATATGGAACCTACCTAAGTGCCCAAGAACTTTTGACTAGATTGAAAATCTGGCAGGACCAGCAGTTGGCATAATGGCTATGTTGCTGAACTCCCATGTAGTCAACCGTGGTTCTAGTCCCGGACCTGGTGGCTTAAACTCACGCCGGGTGTGTGCGCGTGCATGCCCAAGATCCCAAGAGGAGAATGGAGGAGAAGGGATTGCAACATAGCCATCCCCCCTCTCCCCAGAGAGGGGTGATTTCTCGCTATCTCTGTCTTTCTGGTGAGCACACACGCCCTATAGCAAAAAAAAAAAAAAAAAAACCTCTCCCAAAAGAAAAAGAAAAACTATAGTGCATGTGTACTATGGAATACTATTCAGCCATAAGGAAAAATGAGGCCAAATCCTTTGATTCAAAGTGAATGAATAGGGTCATGATGGGCAGCAAGATGGCATCTGCCAGCAGGGTCATGCAGGTAGTGAAGCCACATACACCATTAATAATGTTTCCTGACAGAAGAGACAATCATAAACCCAACATATAAGAAGCTTTGAGATCAGCAGGGTTACCATCCCATTGTTCTGCAGTTTCACAGCATTCTAAAGGAAGTAAATCACCAGATTTGCTGATATATCAGGGTTCACCAGACATGGCAGAAGTAATCAAAACTTTACCACAGAAATACAGAAGGAAACTGGTGTCTCAGGGAGAAATTGAATTTATCCAACGTGGTGATCCAGAGTAATCACTATGGCTGCTGTTTTCTTCAGACAGAAAAATTGTCTTTGCAATAAAGGACTTTCATAATAACAAATGAGAAACTGTATATTTAACAATTTACTTTAATAAATATTGTGTAAAAAAAGAAATACAGAATAATTTTTTTAAAAAGTGGATGAATATAGAAGACTTACTGCTAAGTGAAGTGTGGTAAGCAGTTAGCTAGAAGTTAGCAGAGTCCTAAGAAAACAGCATCATAAGGACATGAGTCACATCAATCAGAACTTATCAAGAGTTAAAACTAGACCCTCTGCAGAGATTCTTTTTTCCCATCCAGCTCCTGGCACAAGGAATGTGAGGCAAATCCCATTTTTCTTCTTCAGTGCCTAAGAAAAGAACATAGGGAAAGTTGTTAATTTCCTCCTTATCATTCCTCATAAATACAACAGGACACAACAAGCTGTTTTGGTCAACTTCCTGACTCCCACTGGGGCATTAAACTGGTTGGGAAGTTCATAGAAATAAAGATGCTCATATCTTCCATGTCCACACTGAGCATGCAGGATTAGGTAATCAAATTCCTCACCTGTGAGAAAGATACACAAACACAAAAAGGCTGCAAATTCAAACAAAGAAGCCAGATACTATTGCAGACCTTCCCCTACTAAATATTCATTATCAACTCTTAACATAAATTTAACAGCTAACCCCATGCCCGGTGCAGTTGTCCTTCTCTGGCAGCTGCCCATCTGCGTGCCTTTGAGGCATGGAGGTATACTTCTTTTCTATTAAAAATCTCACTTTCCTACTAAAACTTTCCTTTTCTAAGTGTTTGTGTGTTTCATTTTACATCTCAAAATGGGTCTCTAACTTTAGAGATCTGGACCTAAGAAACCTAAGATTTTACATAACACAGCTCAACACTCTCCTATCCTAGAACAGAAGTAAGCCAGAGTCTGAAAGTCACACACTGTATATCCCCGCTCAATATACACCAAATGTTTCCATTCTATAGCAGAAACTAAAAGATCTGAAGATATGATGGCAGAGAAGATAAGTGTGGATACCAGAGACTGTACAGGAGGGGAAAATATGAAAGAGGGTTGGTGGGAGGAAAAAAATTGAAGGAACATTTAATAGAAAATAGAACACAAATTTCTCTGTTGGAAATGATGCATATTGCAATACCCTTGATTTGAATGTCATGGACTGCATGCATGTTAAAAAACCATATTGTGTTATAGAGGTGTACAATGATTGATTTAAAAAATAAAGAAGCAATAAAAAGAAAACACAAAGGGGCAAACCAAGGGATTAAAATAAATTCCATCTCCAGAGCATTTTTCTTATTTGACATTTACTTAGCTATTTGAAAAGTTCTATTTACAGGACACTGTCGTTATTTGAAATGACTCAGAGATTGTTCTGTGGGAAAATCCTTATCCACAGGGCATTTGTAGAAAACAAATAACTGCTGAGAGGCCAGTAAAATGCAACAGTGTGAGACTGGCCAACATGGAAAGGTTCTAAATTCATGTCCAGAGACCTCCCTGAACGCACCACGCACATGCGTGTCCAGAATCTGGGGCCAGTTGAAACGGGGTGGATCATGGCATCAAGACCCTGTGGGGGTACTTTCTCTCTGCCTCTGTTTCTGTATCTTTCTCTCATAGAAGATATAAATAACTTTAAAACAATCAACTACCATTATTAAACACAGAAGGAAGATATATTTTCAAAAGGCCTTTGAAAAGTTCTGAAATATTTCTGAAGACCTGGAAGACCATGAGCATGTTTAAGGCTATACAAATGTCCAGGAAAGACTCCAAAGAGCCCCAGCTGCTCACCTCTGGCTGGCCTTGAGGCACTGTAGAAACAGGAAGCAAAGCTTAGGCCAGACTGGTAAACTGTCTGATCACCAAAAGAGTGCTTCAACACACACAGAAGTCCTTGGCAAACAACGGAAGACTTACTGGTTCAAAGAATTCAAAGAAATCTCAAAACAGTCACTAGCTCATTACAAAACCCTCCTAGTAGAGAATTCAAGTGTAGACTGTTAGTTTTACAGGATTGCCATAACCAAGTACCTAAAACTGGGTAAGATGATAGAAATTTATTATCTCACTGTTTTGGAGACTTTAAGTCCAGTATTAATATGTCAGAAGGGCTATAATTTCTGATGGGTAAAATGAGAATAATTTTCTGAGCTGTTCTTAGATTCTGGTGATTTCCAGCTCTGCTTGGCATTTGTTCTTAGTAGATGCATCACTATAATCGCATGTTTTTTGTTTTTTTTCTCTCTGTGGGTCTTCATGCATCTCCCTCTGTCCCTTTCTATGTGTACAAATTTCCATTTTTATATGGATACCAACCATATTGGATTAAGGTTCCCATAATTATCTCATTTTTAACCTGATTAGCTCTGCAAAGATTCTGTTTCCAAGTAAGATAATACTCTGAGGTATTGTAGGTTAGGATTTTTACATATCTTTTATGTATATCTATATCTGTATGTATTATTTACATTTAATCACTATATATCTTTGCAGTGTACAACATGGTTTTTCTCAGCATGAATATAGTGCATATAATTTGAGACAAAGACATTACCATATACATTATCATCAGCAAATAACTTTTCAGTTTTGTGTCAATTAAGTGTCGTTTGCTTTTTTTCCCCTGTTCCCTCTCTCTTCTCCTATACGTCACCCCCTAGTACTCCTCCCTTACTATCTCTAGTATCTACAGCTGTCTTCCCTTACATATCTTTTTAAGTAAATACAATTCAACCTACAATATGAACTTTATGATACTAGTCCAAGAAAGTAATCACACATACATGAAAACAAGAACAACAACAACAAAGCTGGGAAGGAGGGACCTGATTTTCAGAATTATCATATTACATTATTTTAAAATGTACTATTTTAAAAAAAACTTGTGCGAATCTTAACAGGAAAGCATGGACCATACACAGGAAAATAAGCAGTCAATAGAAATTGTCCATAAAGGAACGTAGTGGTATAGTGGTTAAGGTTCTGGATCCCAACATGGACCACTGTGGTTCAAGTCCCAGACCCAGTGACATGAAACTCACCCCAGGCACATGTATGTGCATGCGCAAAATCCTGAGAGGAGAATGGGGGAAAAGGGATTGCTACATGGCCATCCCCCTTGAGGGTGATTTCTCACTTTCTTCTACCTCTCTATCTCTAGTAAGCACATGAGCAATATAACACAAACCTCTCTGGAGAAAGAAAAAAAAAAAAAGAAAGAGAAGAAAAGGAAAGGAAAGGAAAGGAAAGGGAAGGAAAGGGGAAAGGAAAAGGAAAGGAAAAGGAAAGGAAAGGAAAGGAAAAAAAAAGAAAAGAAAAGAGAAGAGAAGAGAAGAGAAGAGAAGAGAAGAGAAGAGAAGAGAAGAGAAGAGAAAAGAAAAGAAAAGAAAATGCCCATAAAGAAGCCCAGATGTTGGACATACCAGAGAAATGTTTTAAGTCAGCTATTACAAACATGATCCAAGAACTAAATGGAGGCCAGCTCCATAGCACAGTGGTTGAGTGTTATGCTTAGGCATGAGATCCCACATGGATGACAATGATTCAAGTCCCAGCCCTGGCAGATTAAAGGACATACCTGGCATAATTGTGTATATGCCTGGAGTCATTACAGAATAAAGAAGGAAGAGGGATTGTGGTGTGACAAAGGGAGATTGTGGTGTGACCATGCCTTATTTGGGATTTCTTGCTCTTTCTCTCATGGATACCTGTACCCTCTGACAATAAAAAAATTAAAAAGTTATTCGTTTTAAAAGAACTAAAGGAAATCAAGGGGGAAAAGTGAAATATAACAGGGCAGGGGATTTTTGCTTTCTCTCTCTCTCTTTGTTTCTCTCACTGAATTTAAAATATTAGTAAAGAGACATAAATTATAAAAAAGAATCAAATCAAATTTCCAGAATCAAAAAGTACAATAACTGAAAGAAAAAATTCACTAGAGGGGCTCAACAGCAGATTTGAATTTAAAAAGAATGAGTGAACTTGAAAATGTATCAAGATTATCCACTCTGAGAAAAATAAAGAAAAAGGAATGAAAAAATAATAAAAGAACTTCTGAGACCTGTGTGATACTGTCAAGCATACCAACATGTATATGATAGGAATGCCCAAGGGAATGGAGAGAAAGGGACAGAAAGAGTATTTGAGAAAATAATGACTGAAATATTTCCAAAATTGATGAAGAACAAATTAATTCTGCTATGGTTTAAATATGTCCCCTCAAAATTAATGTGTTAAAATTTGGTGCACCATTGTAACAGTGTTGGGAAGGTCGAGACTTAATACAATGACAAGATTAAGGGGTAGAGCCTTTGGGAGGTGATTAGGATAAGGACCTAATCAGGTTGGGTCCCCCCATGGTTGAATTCTGGTGGATTTACAAGTGGAAGAAATGAGACAGACACATGGACAAAGACATGTACGCTAGACAGAAGGGACATTTTATAATGATCAAGTCAACAGGAACAGGTAATTATAAACTGTAAACACCTAACAGCGGAGCCCAAAATGTACAAAACTAAAATGGACATAAATAGAGATAGCAATGTTAAATTTAACAATAATAGTTGTAGACTTCAATAGTCCACTCTCAAAAGTTGATAGAATAACTAGAAAGAAAATCAGCAAGGATATATAAAACTTAAAAAACATCAACCCCCTTTACCTAGCACCCATCAATAGTAGAATACACATTCTTTTCAACCACATAAATAATATACTAAGCATAGATAATATATTAAGTCATGAAATAAGTGTTAATAACTCTAAGAGGATGGAAGTGAATGTAAATCATGCAAATGAAATTAAATTAGAAATTTAAAAAGAAAAAAGGGCCACCCAGGTGGCATGATGGTTAAGGGGGCTGAATCCCACATAGCCAACTCTGTTGTTCAAGTCCCAGACCTGGAGGCTTGAGAAATGCACCAGGCATATGAGGATGCATGCCCCAAATCCCAAGAGAATGAAAGACAGGCATTGTAGTATGGCCATTGCCTCTGGGACAGGGGGATTTCTTGCTTTCTCTCTCTCTTTCATCTCTTGCCTTAGAATACATGTGCCCTAAAACAAAACTAAAAAGAAAAGAAAAAAAAATGAAAAAGAAGAAAATTAAAGTAATCAAAACAATATAGTATTAGCAAGGGAAAGAGAAATAAGTCAAAAGAACAGAATAAAGAACCCAGAAATAGATTCATGCAGACATAATCAATTGATCTTTGACAAAGGAGCAAAGACAATTGATTGGAGTAAAGAGAGTCTTCAACAAATAGTGTTGGAGCAACTGGACATTCACATGCGAAAAGACGAAAGAAAGAAAGAAAGAAAGAAAGAAAGAAAGAAAGAAAGAAAGAAAGAAAGAAAGAAAGAAAGAAAGAAAGAAAGAGGGAGGGAGGGAGGGAGGGAGGGAGGGAGGGAGGAAGGAAGGAAGGAAGGAAGAAAGAAGGAAAGGAATATGCAGACTATACACCTTTTATAAAAATTTATTAAAAATGGATCATAGTAGGAGCCAGCAGGTTGCATGGTGGTTAAGGTGTTGGACTCCCACATGGCTGATAACAGTTTGAGTCCCAGATCTGGCGGCTTACTTTCTCACCACAACCCCTGTCCTTGCTCTGTCTCCCTCAGGTGAGCACGCATGCCCTATAGCAAATTAAAAAAATAACAATGATAAATAAAATTAAATAAGTAATTATTTAAAAGAAAAAATGGATCATAGACCAAAGTTTTAAACAGGAAGCTACAGAACTCTTAATAGATAACACAGAAGAAAACTAGATGACCTTTGATTTAGTGATGACTCTTGGGCTACAACAGCATGAAAGAAAAAAAAGTGATAAATTAGGCTTTATTAGTACTGAAAAACAGAAGCTCTGCAAAGATCAGTGATAAGCATGAAAAGATAAGTCATAGACTGGGAAAAAAAATATTGGTAAAACATCGATTTGAAAAAAAGATTTATCTCTAAAATATACAAAAAAGTTTGAAAACTCACCAATATAAAAGCAAACAACCCAGTGAAAAAGCAGGCAAAATAACTGGACACCTCAACAAAAAAAAAGATATACAGATGGTAAAGAAACATATGAGAAGATGCTCAACATTTTATGTCATTAGGGAGTTGCAAATTAAAATAACAGTGAGGTGCCATGATGCAATTATTAAAATGGCTAAAATCCAGAGCAATGACAGCACCAGATGCTGGCAATAGGATTCTCTTTCATTGATGGTGGGAAGGCAACAACCATGCGGTGAACTCGGAAGCCAGTTTGCCAGTTTCTTAAAAAAATAAACCTAGGCTTACATATGATTCCAGCAACTGCGCACCCTGGCATTTATCAAAATAAGCTCAATGTCTACACAATAACCTGCCCATAGAGGTTTATAGCAGCTTTATGCATAATTTGTTGAAACTTGGAAGCAATCGAGATATTCTGATTATATAACCTGTTTATTCTTCAACAGGTGAATGAATAAACAAACTGTTGTATTTTCATAACTGTGATCTAGTCTGATGGTGGAATATTATTCAGCAATTAACAGGAATAAGTTACAAGTTTTATTAAGACATAGAAGAAATTTAAAGGCATATTTCTAAGTGGAAGAAGTCAATCTAAAAAAGAAAAAGCTACATACTACATGATGCCAACTTTACCATAGTCTGCGAAAGACATAACTATGAAGGTAGTATTAATATTAATATAGTCCCTTGTGTTTTCAAGGGACACGAGAAAAATAAATAAATAAAAAGGGAGCAGATATTTTCAAAACACACACCTAATAAAGGACTTGCACCTAGAATTTAGAAAGAATATCTACGCCTCCATGATAACATGTACAATACATCAATAGACAAACGTGTGAACAGACATTTTACCAGAGAAGCTATAGAAATGGCTCATTTAAAAAACTCATATGAGAAGATGTTCAAAATTAGGCAAATTCAAATTAAAATCCCAAGGAGATTTCACTTCATACTCACCAGACTGACTGTCACATATAAGACAAGTAAGAGTGGGTAAAGATGTGGAGAAACAAGAATCCTCCTATATTGCTGGTGGAATTGTGAAGTGCAATCATTTTGGAAAACTGTTAGGTGTTTTTCTCAAAATGTTAAATATTTAATTATCTTATGATCTGGCAATGATGTTCTAAACCCAAGAGAAATTAAAACTTATGTTTGTACAAAGACTTGCACAACGATGTTTATAACAACATTACTTATATGACCAAAACCTGAAAACAACCTGAGTGTCCATCAATTGGTGAATGAATGAAAAATAAGTGGTATATACATATAATGAAATACTATTCAGTAATAAAAAGAACTTACAATGCATGGTATATCATGAACAAAACTCAAAAAACATTACACTAAATGAAAGAAGACAAACAGGGGCCAGCCAGTGACATAGTTGTTAAAGCATTGAATTCCCATATGGCTGACCGTAGTTCGAATCCCAGATCCAGAAGATTAAAACTCATGCCAAGTGTGTGTGCTTATGTGCCCAAAATCCCAAGAGGAGAATTAGAGGAGAAGAGACTGTGGTGTGGCCATGCCCCTGGGGATGACTTCTCACTTTCTCTCTCTCTGTATCTTCAGTGAGCACATGCACCCTATAGCAAATATTTCAGAAAAAAAAGAGAGAGAGAGAAACAAAATGAAATCATGGGCTACATGGTGGAACCTAAATAGAACAGAACAATCCTGTGAGGCAGACCCATGTGGGAAGGTTGCAAGTTCAAATATGGAGACTTCCCTAAGCGTGCCAGGCATGCATGTATCTGTAATCCAGGCTGACTGGGACTAGAGGTGGGTCATGGCATCAGGATCTTGTCAGGGATGTTGTTTCTCTCTCTCTCTCTGTTATGTGCATGCATAAACACACATATGTGGATAAATGAATTAATTTTTAAAATAAATTATATATTGTATGATTCATTTGTATGAAATGTTCAGAAAAGGCATATTTACAGAGATAGAGAGTAAATTAGTGGCTGCCTAGAACTGGAAGAAGAAACAAGAATTTGCTATAATAGGCATGAGGGATCTTATTGGGAAGGATAAAAATATTCTAAAACTGTCTTAGGGGGATGGTACACTACTTGGTAAGGTTACTATAAACCATTTTGTAAATTATTAAAATAAGTAAATAATTAGTTCCCAGATCTTGTGCATGCAATGATTTATTTCCTATGTGCCTCACCAATTTTCTGGTAGTTCATTACTAGTGATGGTCTTGGCATTTTGTAATAGATTTACAAAGGCTATTTGGGGGTTAAGTGACCACCAGTATATTTTATACAGACTCAAGTTAGCTATTCCTGCAACATCCTCTCAGACTTCAAGTTTAAGAACCTCAGTGGGAGGAAGAGTTCTTACTCCAGAAGTTTCTCAAGTGTCTGTTTCTTTATTTTTTGTTTAATTTACTTCAAATTTGTCTCTATTATTCTTTTAAAATTTCTCAAGTTTAGTAAAAACTAGAATGTTCTGTCTTGTTTCGTTCATTTACATAGTTTTTCAGTGGCCCTTCAGGTGCAAGGAAATAATACTGTCCTGCTTTCAGTATGTTTTACTCAATTTTAAGCATTATTTTGTCGTCTTGTTCCATTTAAAACACTTATATCAATATGTGTTAATAGCCTTGCCTTATTTGTTAGACAGTGGTAATGTCATTCAGCTGATAAGCATAACATTAGTATATGCCTATACATGAAGAAAGAAAAACATTGCTAAATAATCAAACGTTGGGCCAGCTCTGTGGCACAGTGATAATGTGTTATTAAAGAGAAGCTGGATCTACATGGCAACCACAGTTCTAATCTCCAGCCCAGTCAGCCTGAAACACACTGAGCATGCATGCAAGTGCCCAAGGTTAATGGGCTAGAAGACTGAAGGAAGGAGATTGTGACATGACTCTGTAAAGAGTGTTCCTCTCTCTCTCGCTCCATTTCCTCCTCTTATATGCATCTACACACATGAATAAAGAAAAAATATTTTTCAATAAATAAATAAAATAATCAAATGTCAACTATCATAAAATATGGTCTCATATTTTGACTAAGATAAAAATTTCACAGCTATGACATAATGGCATGGACTGCAGACAAAGATTATACTTCTATAGAAAACATTGGGGGAAATTACTTGAAATTGATAAATTGTCTTGTTACTGATTCTGTGCATAACATGTATAACATGCTGGAAACACGCACACACACAAAATTCATAAGAAAAGAGTGTCGGGAACCAGCAGTTAGCATAATGGTTATGTCACTGGACTCCCACGTAGTCAACCGCGGTTCGTGTCCCGGACCCGGTGGCTTAAAACTCAGGCCGGGCGCATGTGCGTGCGTGCCCAAGATCCCGAGAGGAGAATGGAGGAGGAGGGATTGCAGCATGACCATCCCCCCTGGGGGGTGATTTCTCGCTTTCTGTCTCTCTGTCTCTCTCTGTCTGTCTGGCGAGGGCACGCGCCCTATAGCAAAAACCTCTCCAAAAAAAAAAAAGGAGTGTCAAGCCAGCCAGTAGCGTGGTGGTTACGGCAGCTGTGATGCAGGGTATTGGGGTGATCAGGCCTAATACCAGGGCTGAATTCAAGGATCACGAAATGACCAGGTTATTTGTCCCATGCTTATGGAGAATTAGAGACATGGACACAGAGAAGGGATATTAAAGAGGAATTTACTAAGAGAGAAGAGAAGAAACAGCTCCCAAGTAGGGAGGGGTCCCAGGAAAGCCAAAGAGAGGCTAGGGTGAGAAGCAGTTTTTATGTCGCTGGATCCCAGCAAGGAGGGGCTCTGCATGCAGCACACGTTTTCCTCATGGGGCACTAAGTGTCAGGTGATTTACATCATTCTTTTCCTATTTGACAGGGGGCTCACAAAACACAAGACTTTAGACTTTCAGACCGAACTGAAGCCTGACTTTAACTGAGATCTGTAGCCCACACCATTTCTAGTCATTATGTTCTCTACAAGTCTAAGACAAAGCGTTGTTCTTTGATGTATTTTTTTCCTTGTTTCTGAAATGTAGTTTCATTTAGACCTTCTTATCTTACGGGTACAAGCCTGCATGCCATGTTCCCGTTTTTTAAATGATAGCTTGAGCTTTTTGCTCGCTTGTGCTCCAGACTAGGAGAGACTACACTCTTTGTTTAGAAAGAAGTAATAATATGAAAAATGCTAGCTTCAGTGTCATTATCTCAAGCACGCTGCAAGAAACTTTATGCGTAAGCAAGTAGTGAGAGTTCAAAATTGACTTTTAGTGACAGCAAATGATTTTTATTAAAGTGACTCCATCTTATCTCATATTCTCCATTACATGGGCTCCTAACCCTATCTACCAAGCCAGAGATCTTACTCCTATCCCAGCTGGATCTCACATGGTCAACTAGGCAGTCCAAGTCTTTTGACTGGTGAATTAAAAAATATGCCAGGTTCATATGTGTGCATGCCCAAAATCCTGAAAGGAGGGAGAAAAAAAGGAGAAGGGAATGTGTCATGGCTATCCCCTCCGGGGGAGGGAGGAGGTGCTCTTTCTCGTCAGTGAGCACATGCACTCCCTGGTAAATTATAAAAAGGACAAAAAAAAAAAAAAAAAAAAAAAAAAAAAAAAGTGTTTCATATAAATGCAAAAAAAAATCTCTAGATATTTTTTTTAATGTCAGTTATTTTATGGATGGATGGATGGATTTGCCAGATGGTGCATATGCTTGCCAGAGAGAGAGAGACAGTACTCCCCAATGGGACATGGTTTTGCTACAATTTTTTCCCTCTATTTTTCCATCCTGTCTGAATTTGGGGTGTGCAAGTATGTTTTTCAAGCCACTGGGGCCAGGATTCAAATAGAGGTCAACTAAGTGGGATCTGGCTCCCTATACATAAATCTTAACCTCTGTGCTACAGGATCAACCCTAACTCTAGATTCTTTATAAAAAAAATGTATTACATTGTACTGATAAAAGTACTAACTATGAAAAAGAAAACTGAGTAGAAAGAAAAAAAAACGAAAGATCATAGAATGTTTGCGAGATAAAGAAAAAAATAAGACCTAATTTATCTTTTTGCTATTAATTAAATTGTACTTTCAAATCTCAAAAGTTCTTCTAAAGCTGAAATTTTTATATTGACATTTAATAATGCCTTGCTGGAAATGGCCACTTTGTAAAACCCGCTGCTTATAAAACAATACCATTTGCTCCATTCACGTGAGATACTACTTATAACTAGATTTAGGAGCAGAAAAATGCTAATTGGAAAGGAGAAAAGCAAACTAATAAATGCACTCTTCAGTTCTGAAATTGGTTTTGAAAGTTTTTAATGCATTGAAAGATGAGACTGTATCCAGTTTGGATTTAATGTTAGTTCTCTAAGTTCTGATATAACAATCCTTTGGTATAATCAGATTTCATTATATCAGTTAGGACTACATGCAAATCAAGAATCCACAGGAAAGTGGAGTGATTTTTACAAACATAGAGTTATCGTGTTTTTCTTGCATAAGAGAAAGCCTCAGGCAGACATCAAGTTAGTGGCTTATCTTCATCAAGGTCCCTAATGTCATGCAATGGCTACTAGAGCACTAGGCACCACCAATCAGAGCAAGAAGGGGAGGGTAGCAGTGCTAAGTCACATATCCTTTTAAACAAAAACCAAAAAGCCCATGGAAATTCTCTAGCTAGCAAGGTAAGAAGAAAGGTTTGGTCAGCCAATCCACAGTGTCAGAAATAGTTTTTAAGAACTGTTTTAAATTCTTTGTTCTAATTAAAATACTTATGAGATAAATCAAGAGCTCTGTAATAAACTGTAAAGAATTTATTTCAAAAGTAGTAAATATTCTAGGAATTAGGATAACCTTTAGGTTCCTACCTTGCATCTAGCCCAACAGTAATATACCAATGGTACCTGGCGTTTCATATCTCTTCCTATGAGAACCTGTTTATCCTCAGCATCTATGTCTTCCAGGCATATGACCCAAGGGCATTTCCAGTGCAGTGACTTATGGGTGCTCTCTGTTACTTGTTCCAAAAGAGCTCCACACAGATGAAATGCATTCCCGGAGAGCAATACGCATGTGAAAGAAAAGTAATGATGGAGTGAGAGCTTACAGAGTAATTATGAATGCTTAACATGCATTGTTTAAATTCTTTTCTACATGATTCAAGAACTAGTGAATTAAAAACTAGGGCTCGCAAGTCATCTCCATTAAGGTAGTGGGAAAAGAGTAGTGCAAAGTTTCTAGAAATTACTATTTATTTATTTTCTATTTTTTAAATAATCATTTTTGACAAGGATTTTTTAATTTAATTTTATTTATTCATTCATTTATTTTAATTTGAACAGAGAGAGACAGGGAGAGAGAAACATAGAGAGAGAGAAAGTGAGAAAGCAAGCCACCAGGTCTAAGACTTGAACCATGGTTGGCCATATAGGAATATCCAGTGCTTTAACCATCACACTACCTGTTGGTCCCTAAAATTGCTATTTATTTTATAACTAAGGAAAGTAAAATTCTATTTATTCCATTCTTTGAATACTGGCTTATTATACTTCAGCAAAATCCACAATTGCAATCAGCTAACCTAGAAAATTAAAACAAATCCTTTGCTGATTGACAATGCATTAGAGGCCCAGCCACAGTGGTGAGTGATAGTGTAATCTCTGTGATGCTGGACGGCACATGGGAGATGAGGTCTCAGTTCCAGAGGAACCTGCACACGTCAGACACACACATGCTCATGATCCTGGCTATTGGAAAAGCTGCAAGGAGATGACAAGGTGAGATCCCGTTAAGAGTGCTTGTCTTTCTCTTTCATGATCTCTCTCTTATAAAAGAAAGAAACTTTCAAAACAAAACAAAAGAGACCAAAAACAATGGATTAGAAAAGCATACAGTGATTGGACGTATAAAAGAAATTAAAAGAAAATAAAATACATTAAAAAAAAGAGAAAAGCCATGAACCAGTATTGTATATGAACATAAGTTCTGCTAGATTGGAACTCAGAAAAACTTTTATAGAAAAAAAAGGTGAAATATATATTTTTTTGGATCAAACAGTAGATTCTTCTAAAGTGAAAAAAATGTCAAAATGTGGCTCCCTAAGTACTTTAAATATTTATCCCTTAGTTTCATTTAGCTATTTTTCATGTTTATAGTATTACTTCCAGATGATAGATGTTCTAGAAAATATTTCAGCTTAGAAATGGTTATTCTTCTTCTCTGCCAGCCTTATGTATAAGTGTTGACCAGAACTGTTCTCAGGAGGAAAGTTCATAAAATAGATTTAGAAATGTTGGAATCGGGTCGCAGCTGGTGTTGTGAGGTTAAGGTGGCTGAAGCCCATATGGCTGACTCTGCAGTTTGAGTCCCAGACCTGGTGGCTTGAGAAACATGCCAGGTACATGTACATGCATGCCTAAAATCCTGAGTATGAGAGATGGAGGAGGAGGGATTGCTGTCTCTCACAGGGATGCTTTCTCACTTTCCCTCTCCTTGTCTTTTTCTGGCGAGTTCAAGTGCCCTCTGGCAAGTTACCAAAAATAAACAAAAGAAATGTTGGAATCTGTCTTTTCGGCCTAATGGAAAGTGAGCACAACCATTAGATATATTAATGCTTCTTTCAGCTAATCATTAAACAGATCATGTAAAACAAGTTCACCAACAATACCAAAGACTTGCCTTGTCTGTAGAAGAATCCCCAGGTGTCTCTCTATTTATAATTGTTTCTGTTTGGGGCTGAATATTCAGGTGAAGGCAGAACCTCATCATCAAAGCCTTCTTCCCCATCTTAGAGGTACGTGGTAGAAACAGTGATTCTGGGCCGGCTGCGGTGGCACATGTGGCAGGTGCACTGTTGTGCAGTGCTGGAAACCATGTGGAATGACTCTGAGCTTTCATCCTGGGTCTGCTAGAACACAGTAGGTGGCCCATGATCCTGACTGGGTGCAGGGCTAGAGGAGGAGAGGAGGATCATGTCATGAAGATCCTATCAAATATTCCCTTCCTTTTCTTTCTCATAAAGGAAATAAATATTTTTTTAATTTAAAGCTACAGCATTTGTATTAAAAAAGACAGAAAGTGATTCTATCAGATTCAGGGACACTGGTGGGCCTCATAGGATTGTATACAGAAATCATGTTTGAGATTATTTACATTTTTAAATTATAGTTCATATTTGAACATGTCATTAGTTTGTTCTCACCTCTAAAAACAAGCAAAGGCTGAATGTCCTTTAGAGCTCAGCATCTGTGGCCAGGAAAGGTCACACGCATAAACTGGGAACTATTTTTGATAACTTGGACTTGGAAAGACCAGCTTAGTTCTCTGTGAGCTATTTAAAACTTGCTCTGGATTCTCAGAGAGCAGCAGGTCTTCTGATTACGTGTTTACAAGCTAGCCCTTACAGATCAGAGCGGCCCTCCACTGCACAGCCAGGATACCCAACACTGCTCACCTTTAAAGTGAAGCCCCCAGATATAACAGAATAATCTCCATATGCCTCTATACAAGTAGGCAAGTGTGATAAACCCTGTTTAGAGACTAGTTAATAAACTTCTTGTCTGGTGTCATCAGAAAAATCCATATTAAACTTGCCTCCAAATTTTACACTTTTTTAAAACTTAGTCACAGCTCTCAAAATAAATCTGAAAATAAAGAATTTGAACAAGTAAAAGATAAATTCTGAGGCGCAGGAGAAGGTGATGAGTTAGTTCAGAGCCAAAGTAGCAATGATCTTCGGCACTTTGCTTGACCTTCCTGTGTCTTGGTTTCTCCACTTCAAAATGAGAATGATGGTAATGAGCACACCTTAGAGCTGTCGTGAGAATGGAATGAGTGGAGTGTTTGTACACGTGAGAACAACCCCCTGGAACACTGTGAGTGTGTCATGAGGATTAGTCATCATTATTGCAATGCAAGAGACCTTGTTCTCCATAAAGCTTTACTTCCAAATACTAAAAACAATTCAAAGTTACGTCTTCCTTCTTAACAGAGAAAATTGACATTGCTCTTTTATGACACATTCAGTCGATTTCTTTGATCTTGACTTAGAATAAAGAAGTTCCAATTAATCATGAAATAGTGAGTGAGAAGATGTGTAACTAGAAATATTGGGCATGCAAAAATCTATAAAGAACTGCTATTCCTCTATAATTAAAGTTAGTTTTACTCTCAAGCCCTAATTTACATCTGTGATAGAAAATGCATTCTCATCGATTCAGGTTACCCTAGTCACTTTCAGTTTAAAACTCAGACCATGCCACCTCTCCCTTCTTTGCTCTCTGCCTGGGCCAAAGTTCCTTCGATTTTTTTATAAGTTGCTGAGAAATGTGTGTCTGTGGGAGAGGAAGGGTGTGTGTCTCAATACTAACCTCTCTTAGGTTTGACTGCAACTAGAGTGGAGCTCAGATTACGACTGAGCATGGGCCTGTCCCTACTGCCGCCCATGTGCTCCTGTGACCTCAACTGGTGGAACAGAGAGTCTGTTGCTTTGACATTGATGGTCCACCCTGCAAACCAGGCCACAGGGTTCCATAAAGATCTACCAGAGGAGCTCAGACCTGATAGATCTTCATTCTTAGCCAAAAAGATTTCAGGGGGAGGGGTAGATGAACTCACCCACTCCTTTTCCAAATAGGCCATACTACCATTTCTGCTGAACTGAACTTTTGTCGGTGCTCGATTGCATTAGTCGTTGATTGCTGTATAACACGCTACCCAACACTGTGCGGTTGACAATAACAAACATGGGAGGCCAGAAGGTGGTGTGGTGGTTAGGGGCCCTGGACTCCCACACGGCCAACCGCGATTCGAGTCCCAGAACTGGTAGCTTGGTTTCTCACTTTCCCTCTCTCTCTCTCTGGTCAAGTTATAATAAGAATAAATAAAGTTAAATAAAATAATTCTTAAAGAAAATAACAAACATGTGTTATCTAGTTTTCCTACTGGTCAGGAATTAAGGAGAAACCTAGCTGGGTGTTTCTAGCTCAGTTTTCTCAGAGGGCTACAATCAAGATGTCACTCATGAATACACTTATGTGAAAGTTTGCCTGGGGCTGGAGGATTCACCTCTCAAGTCACTCATCTGGCTGTAGGTGAGAGACCTTCATCTTCACAGGCTATTGGCCAGAGCTCTCAGTACCTTCCCTTGTGGCCCCCTCTATAGAGCCTCTGAAGGCTTTCTAGGACATGGCAGCTAGCTTCCTCCAGAACAAGGATCTGAAAAAGAAAACAAAGAAGAAGTCACGTTGTTTTTCATGACCTAGCCTCAGAAGTCATGTACTATCACTTCTGCTACGGTGTGTTGGTCACACTGATACAATGTGGAGGGACTACACAGAAAGGTCACTATCAGAGGGTGGAGATCACTGGAGAACACCTTGGAAGCCACTCTCGCATGAATATTCTGCAAGTTTCTTTACCCGGAATCTTTTTTTTTTTTTTTTTAGAGGTTTTTGCCTTTAGGGAACGTGCACTCACAGGAGAGAGAGACAGACTGAGAGACTGAGACGGAAAGTGAGAAATCACCCCACACACAGCCCGCAGTGGAGATAGTCACACTGTGTTTTCTTCTCCATTCTCCAATGGGGATCTTGGGCACACGCACACACACACACACACACACACCTGGGGGGATTTTCAAGCTACCGGATCAGGGACTCAAACCATGGTCAGCCATGTGGGAGTCCAGCAACGTAACCACTATGCTGTCTGCTGGCCTCCCTTTATCCAGAATTCCATGTGGGGTGTAAGGCACATCATTCTTTCTGATCCCAAATCCATTGCAGAACGTACAGGTGCTAGAGCACTTAGAGTAGTCTGGCACATAGTTATTACTCAGAAAATATCATCATCCTTGATACTCAGAAAGCCTTCTATCCAGAAAGGGAGAATGGGCACACAGAGAGCCAAAGGCTCACAGGGATATCTACGCTCCTGAGCTCTTTAGCCCAAATTACCTCCAAGACCTTTCTCAAACAAGGAGGGCTATTTTTGGTTGTTGAGTTTTTGTTTTTTTGTATGTTTGTTTGTTTTTAATTTCCTCGCCCTGTGCCAGCTGCTCTTTTATCTCGATCCTACAGACGCACACTTCATGATGGTTACAGGGCTATGGTATATTCTTTACTTTAAGCCCACCAACATTAAAGCCGAGATTTTGTTATTCAGAGAGCTTTTTGCTTTCCTAAGCACCTGGCTCTTAGAAACTTCAATGGCTCATTTAGAAACTCCAAGTCTGTAACACCACCTAATAGCTAATGCTCACTAAGGACCAGGTACTAACCAAGTATTTTATACATTAACTCGTCCAGTCATCATCACAACTGCATGACACGGTGCACGAAATTATAAGAAATAAATATTTGGTCTCTGCCCCAGTTCCAAACACAAGAGCTTCTAAAACCTTTAGAATTTCTTGACTGAGAGTTATGGGTAGAACATCTGTGGTTTTTATTACATTATTATTCATAATAAGCCTCTTTCAAAGTACCTGAGTTTATGTTAATAAAGGTGAATGGGTGCTGGTTACTGGAGGAACTGATCATGTGTTAACAGGGTAGAACTTTCAGCACTAATCCCAAACCTCCAGGAAGCGAAAGATGACTGGGGATCGAGTTAACCACCCAATGGCCAATGGTTTAATTAGCCATGCCTGTATAATGGAACCTCCATAAACGCCCTAAATGAAGAGGGTCAGGGAGCATCCGGGTTGGTAAATACATCCCTATAAAAAGAGGCAGACTCCATAAAACAAACACGCTTGGGCTCGAGACCTTTGACCTACATACTTCATCTGGCTCTTCATCAATGACCTTTATAATAAACTGGTAATAGTGTTTCCCTGCTCTCTTGGAGCAGATACAGCAAATATATTCCCAGTTTATAGCCAAGTCAAATAGAAGTGTGGGTAACCAAGGGACTCACTGCTTGCAATTGGCATCAAGTGAGGTATAACATTGTAAGAATGAGCCCCTAACACCAGGGATATGTGCTAACACCAGGGAGTTAGTATCAAAATTGAATTACATTCTAGAATACTCAATTGGTGTCTCTGGGGAACTGGACAATTGATTGGTATGCAAAACTCACACATTTGGCATCAGAAATGTTATGAGTAAAGAAACAGTACTTTAGGATTATTATTAGTCCACTTTACCAACAAAACACACACAAAAGTTTAGTCTGCCAAGTCCAGAGAAAATGACCAGCACAACTGACTTTTTTTAAAAGAATTATTTAATTTTATTTACTCATTCATTTATTTTAATTTGACCAGAGACATGCCACCTGCTGGTCCCACAGCTGACTCTTTTTTTTTTTTTTTTTGAGAGGTTTTTGCTATAGGGCGCGTGTGCTCGCCAGACAGACAGAGAGAGACAGAGAGATAGAAAGTGAGAAATCACCCCCCAGGGGGGACGGCCATGCCGCAATCCCTTCTCCTCCATTCTCCTCTCAGGATCTTGGGCACGCACGCACACGTGCCCGGCGTGAGTTTAAGCCACCGGGTCCGAGACTCGAACCACGGTCGACTACGTGGGAGTCCAGCGACATAGCCATTACGCTAACTGCTGGTCCCACCCCACAACTGACTTTTGAATCACAGCAGCCTAGCTCAAGTCTATGTTCCAGACTACAACCTTGTATCTATCACCTTTCAGGAATATGCTTGTGGTTTTGGCTATTTTACATTCTTCATTTCTTGTAGCTCTATATTCCAGTCTCAGGAATATTTCTTTTTAATTTTTTTATTGTGAAATTCAGCATTACAGAAAAATTACAAAAATAATACAAAGAATTCTTTATAATCATTGCTTGAATTCTGCAAATGTTAACATTTTGCAATATTTGCTTTATCGTGTTCTGTCTTTTTCTTTCTGTCATGTCCCTATGTGTGGAAATTGTTCACACACGTACACACACACACACACACACACACACTGTCCCACAAACTTTGAGAGTAGGTTGCAGACAATCTTCTTAGTTTTTCTTTTCTTTTCTTTTTTTGGAGAGGTTTTTGCTATAAGGCGTGTGTGCTCTACAGAAAGACACAGAGAGACAGAGAGTGAGAAATCACCTCTCCGGGGGGATGGCCACACCGCAATCCCTACTCTTCCATTCTCCTCTTGGGATCTTGGGCACACAAGCACACGCTCCCGATGTGAGTTTAAGCCACCGGGTCCGGGACTCAAACCATGGTCAACTACATGGGAGTCCAGCAACATAGCCATTACGCCAACTGCTGGTCCCAATCTTCTTAGTTTTTCAATATTTCAAAGTGTTTACTAAAATTAAAGGCATTCTGTTAAATAACTTTAATATGATTATCAAAATCAGAAAATTAACATTGATGTAATACTAAGGGTAGAATGTTCAAAAATGTTTAACAACCAGCTTTCCGGAAAAATAAAAAGTCCTGGTTTGTTACATTCCCATGGTGTAAACATGTCTACTATGGCTAATTTTAAGCTACCAATTCAATATTACTAGACTTACAGTTGAGAAGATGTACATAATTGTCAACTTTTGTGAACCAGTACAAACCACTTCACATCACTGAAAAATACACTCTATTAGTATAATGTCTGTAAAGTTTATAAAGTATGAAAGAGAAAGAAAATATTGTAATAATAAATGTATTTTCCTACTACTTTATCTGTGTTCTGTTAATATTCTCTCAAGTTACATCTAAGTACTGTTGTCATTAAGTACCAGGAAGAACAGTTGTGGCTTAGGTCACAATTTTATGTAAAAGACTATCTTGTTTTAGTTGTAAAGCAATGTTACATGTGACTCAATTGTGTAAGGTAGCTCCCAAAGCAGTTCAGAGAAACTTGATATCTAGAATTAAAGAGACGATAATCCTGCTCTATGATTATTCCTATTTGTAATATAAATAGCTGCTAGATATTGTGAATTGGAAGTTGTGGGACTGAATTTAAAAAATGGGAATAGTGAAACAGGCACAGGGGTGTGTGTTTATAAGCCCAGTTACCTGGAAGGCTGAAGCAGGAGGATAATGAGTTTGAGGTTAACCCGGGGAACATGGCAAGAACCTGCATTCAGAAAAAAAAAAAAAGAGTAGGGATAATAAGCCACCTTAAATCATAAAAATAAAATATTTTCATAAAATAAAATGTAAATTTTTTATAATTTTATAAAATGCCAAATTGATTATGGCATTTAATCAGGAAATTGATATATCCTTTTAATTGAACACATATGTATTCATGTGTATACACACAGTACATTGTTTCTCTAAGGCATTTGACAGTTTTTTGAATGTACATAGGAAAAACACAGGGATGA
Source organism: Tupaia tana (assembly GCA_026018925.1). Classification (NCBI taxonomy): domain Eukaryota; kingdom Metazoa; phylum Chordata; class Mammalia; order Scandentia; family Tupaiidae; genus Tupaia; species Tupaia tana. The sequence goes on from JAKSZU010000008.1 coordinate 41,395,573, forward strand.
ATATCCTAATATATTAGTTTCTATCTAGGGGGGAAAGATGTTGATTGGACAAATGGTGTTACCTCCAGCTTCAAATTAGTATCAGTAGAAATACTCAGCAGTACTGAGCCAGCTCCATAGCTTAGAGGTTAACGGAGCCAGATCCCACATAGGTGATCACAGTCTGAATCCTCACCCTGGTAGCCTGAAAAACACACCTGACAGGATGGAGCAATGGAGAAGGGATTAGAGTATAGCCATGCCCCATGGTGGCTACTTTCTCCCTCTCCCTTTCTCTCCGTCTCTCTCCAATGAGCACATGTGCCCTCTGGCAATTTAAAAAGGAAGAATGACACAAATACACTATGGAATACCACTCAGTCATAAAAAAAAAAAAAAAAAAAAAAAAAAAAAAAGACAATACTGGCATTTGATAGAAAGTGGACAAACATGGAAGACTTTTTTTGTAGACATTATCTATTAAATATACTACACAGACACATAGGCCTATGGATCTAGAGAGCCTGGGATCAGAGAACTCATTAACAAGGGGAACAAAGAAGATACAGTGCAACAAGCAACTCCAACAGAAAATAGGATCTTGGGTATCTCTGTGTTTTCTCCACACCCTCTTTTAAAAGAATTATTTTAACTGCCTGATATAAGGCCTATGCCTTTAGACGTTCCAGCCCCCAGAGACTGTGAGTCAAATAAATCTATGTTCTCTTAAACTCACCCAATCTCAGGTATTTCTGTAAGCAACGTAAACCTAGTAACAGACTAAGACAATATGAGTCCCCATAAAAGTCCCTTCGTATTTCTCTGATGATATGGAAAAGAGTGCCTGTATTAATAACTTAAAACAACTGAGTCACCTCTGAAGTTGTCAATAACACTGTGTAAAAGGCAATGATTTCAGAGGACCTCTTGGCCACGATTGTAGTTAACCAGAAGGCACACTACTGAGTCATCAAGCCCTTCGTAGGCGTCAGGACTAGGACACTCGCTGTCCTAGCTAGCAGGAGGTGCTTACAGAGATGTTCTTCAGGGCAACACAAGTAAATGAGACTCAAACTAGAAAAAGTTCATATTTTAAATGCATGAAACATCATCAGACTCTGTTATAGTCAGAATGCAGCAGGCTAATGCTATGACTTAAGTGATTCCTGTGAAGGCAAAAAGGAATAAAAACATTGACAAACAATTCCTTGGCCATTCCTGAGTTTTGTTGCTTTTCTTCTCCAAAATAACTCACTGCTGGGGCCAATATTTAAACCACTCACTTCAAACCACACAATAAGGATTCATCCTATTCTTAATTCATTCTGCATTTAGACATCTTCTCTTAATTCTTAAATACAGTAGTAAGGGAACACCTATTATTTAACACCTTTTAGGTGTTAATTAGTCAAACAGAATAATGAAGAAACATGAATAGGCTGAAGATAACTACATAGGGCACATAGACAGTCAATTCTCCCTCGTAACTAAGGCTAGTGTTGCCACTTTAAAAATGAAAATATAGGGGTTAGCAGGTGAAGGGATGGTTAAGATGACTGGATTTCATGTGGCAGACTGTGTGGTTTGAGTCCTAGACCCAGTGGCTTGAAGAACATGCCAGGAACAAGGGCCTACGTGTCTAAAATCCAGAGAGGAGAATGGAGGAGAAAAGATTGTGACATGGCCATCCCTTCTAGGGAGTGCTTTCTCACTTTCCCTAGTTCTCTCTCACTTTTTCTCTCTGTGTGTCTGTCTTTGACAAGCACACACACTTTATAGCAAAAACAATTTAAAAGTAAATATATTTCAAGTATTTCAGGTAATAATTTTAATTCTCAAAACTCATCTATAGGGACCTGCAGTTAGCGTAATGGCTATGTTGCTGGACTCCCATGTAGTCAACAGCGGTTCGTGTCCCAGACCCGGTGGCTTAAAACTCATGCCAGGCATGTGTGCATGCATGCCCACGATCCCAAGAGGAGAATGGAGGAGAAGGAATTGCAGCGTGGCCATCCCCCCTGGGAGGGTGATTTCTCACTTTCTGTCTCTCTGTCTCTCTCTGTCTTTCTGGCAAGCACACGCGCCCTATACCGAAAACCTCTCAAAAAAAAAAAATTTTAAAAAAATTAAAAAAAAAATTAAAAAAAAACCAACTCATCTATATTGAATGTTAATTATGAACCACCAAACACTGCTAAGTGCCTTGCTGACATTCATTTACTTATTTACTCAAGTACCAAGGGCCAAGCATTATTCTCAGTATATCATACGAAGCAGTGAAGAAAGGAGATGATGATAATAATGCCTTTGTGGATTGTACATACTAGTGGAGGAAGTCAATCAAACTGATCAACAGTATACCAATGAATCTAAAGGCTATGCTAAAAAATAAAGCAGAGAAAATTAATGAGAGTGAATTGACATTACCTTATTTAAGATTCACAACAAACCTAAGACGTATAAATGAGAAACCAGAAGGCACTGAGAGGTTAAGTCACTAGACCAAGGTCACAGAACTAATGAGTGAAAAATGTAAGGCTAACTTCAGAGCTTAAGCTCTTAACCATTGCATGGTTCTTATGCTTATTTTTACCTAATTATGTTCATTATTGCATGGAAGAATGGAATGGAAAACAGCAAAGAAGAGAGGTAAGAAAAACACAAGATCCATAAAAACTTAAAGGAAGGCAAACCATTGAGCAGTATTATCCCTGCGAATCATAAAAACTTCCCCTGTGCCAGCTGGGTGTGTGTGTTGTCCTTTTGGTTTTTTGACTATGCTGTATTGACAATTGTTTCTTTTCTAACTTTCCCATTGTGCACGGAGCTGCTGGAGGGCAGGAACTACAATTGTTTTTATGCTCACAGTATCAGCACAGTCTCAAGACCATAATTTATAGCCAATAAATGAATTCCGGGTGAATAAATGAGCAATTAAAGCAGAATTCCAGTCATTATGAAGAAAGCTGAAAAGGAAAGAGAGTTGTCAAGAGCCTGGATAGTTCTTTTTCCAGGTGTACCTTCCTACAGCGAGGACACTCACACACTCACAGACATTGGTTAAGAGCTCTGACAGACGTAGAAAACTGAGGTTAGGTTTTTACCCTGAAAACTTGTAAGCTGTGTACCCAGGACTCTTTTACTCAATTTCTCTAAGCCACAGTTTCTTTATCCATGAACCACAGATAACAGAAGTGTCTAACTTTTTGCTGATATAAGGGTTAGATATGATAATCCATGTTAAATTCTTAGCAATAGGACTAGCATACTATCATTGCTTCATATAGGTTAGTTGCCATTATGATGATGATGATCCTTGTCATCATTTTTAGGTACTTGGCTCAAGCTAATAATTAAAGAGCATCTTTTCCTAAATAGTTTCTTTAAAACGAGTTTTAACCAACAATTCTCTATAATAGGAATATTGTTACCCACTCATTCTTTCAGTCAAAATTCTCCTTATGCTTTGAGGCACTGAAGACCAAATAGTTTTTCTAACCAAAAGAATAATGTTAAGAGGGTTAAAATGGAAATTGTAGGTGTTAGATTGACATTTTGGTGTGGGAGTCTCAGAGTACCACTTAAAAAGTTGCCTACTCAGCTTGTCATCTGATTAAGTAGAAATGCCAGGTGCTCATTCATGAATGATCCATTAATGGTTTGTCAACCCGTATGCAAAACTAGTTGCATAACTGTTCAAACAGACCATTTCCAAGGAACAGTAATGGTTGTCCAACTACTGCAAAATCTATCTGTTCTCTCTCTAATGAGAAATCATTCTGATATATTAAAGTTATTAAGTAGGGCCTTCAGGGTAAGATGCGAAACAACAGACCGAAAAATTAGAACTTAGATGGCATTATTACAGTGTGATTTTCATAGTCCACTGAGCAGGCAAAGAGTTCTATACATAAATATTATGAATATCTATGAGATCATTACAGTAGTATCTTCTTTTTAGGAAGAATTATTTAAAGACACTCTTTCCTTGAAAGTGCTAGGTTGTTTAGATTCCTATTATTCCATTTAAGTTTTCTTTTCAGTAATAACAAAGTTCAAATTTGCAAAAAAGAATGGTTAGTTGGAACGATTGTTTAATTCAATGGTTAAAATAAAAAGACAATGAACATTACCATCACATCCATGACCAGAGGGGTAGAAACATCATGGAACTGGAAATAACAAAGGCATCTAGCCCTTTTGGCTTCAATGCAGTTCAGCTGCACCAAAACAAATACATTGATCATAAAGACGCTAAAAAAAAAGGATGATTTAAAAGATAGCTCTACTGGGGGCCTTCAGGCAGTATGGTGTAGGGCACTGGACTTCCATATGGCCGACTATGATTCAAATGCTGGACCTGGCGACTTGCTTTCCCACTTGCCCTTTCTCTCTGTCTCCGATAAAATTAAAAAATAATGATAATAATACATAAAATTAAATATATATATATATATATATATATATATATATATAGCTCTACTGAGGTCTTGTGGCATGGCCAGCCCCTAGGGAGTAATTTCTCACTTTCCCTCTGTCTCTGTCCCTCTCTGGCAAGAGTACATGACCTATGACAAAAACCTATTAAAGAAAGATAGAAAAAGATAGTTTTATTTTTTAAAATAATTGTTTATTTAATTTAATTTATTATTATCATCATTGTTACTAACTTGATATTGGGCATACATGTTCACCTGAGAGAGAAAGGGAAAGTAAATAAGCAAGCTGCCGAATCCAGGACTTGAACCACAATTGATCACGTTGGGAGTCCAGCACCTCAGCCACCACACTACCTGCCAGTCTTGAGATAGCTCTATTAAGCTAAGTTATCAGAATCACATAAAGCAGAAGATACTAGAAGATTTCACAAAGTACTGAGAAAATTAAATTCAAATATGGGTTTGTTTTAGAACAAAACAATTTTGAAACCGTGCATAGTTTTTTTCATAATACACACTTTCCGTGAGCTTTTTAAAGATCCCCTATACAATTAGAAATACTTTTTAGCAATCAAACTTCCTTATCAACTCAGAATGTATATAGCTTTCCTATGAATAACTAAGGATACTAAACCCTATACTTCACTGAATTTCAATGTACTATATGATCCTCTTCTGTATCCCTCAAAATTCTTGAATATATTTATTGGCACACTTACTATACTTTTAATTTTTTTTTCTCTCTGCTGCTCTACTTTGAATATTTTCAAGGTTCGTTGTACTGTTCTCAACCTTGTAAACTTAGTTCCTGCCTTGGCATCTCACAAAGTAGGCAATCAAAAAATTCATTAAATAAATCAATATATTAATATTTTCTAAGGTCTGATTAATATTTTCTAAGGTCTGCTATTGTTATCTTCATGGGTGAAAACACAAAGCAAACTGCTGGAAATGGAGGCAAGATACAGAAAGGAGGAGGGAGAGGAGTAAAATGTGTGATAAGAAAAACTTCAGACAATCTAATTTAGTGGAGTTTAACTGGGCAAAAACAAACATGATTGGAATAGAGCAGTTCCCTGGAATGGCTTCCAAGTAACTCCAGGTAGCCTCGTGGTCACTAAGTATTTAAGTTCTAGAAAGAGAAAGTGACATAAGCAGGAACAGGAAAGTGGTAGACAAAAATGGAAGTGGGGGAACAAGGTAGAGAAATAATTGGATTGGTTACACCTTGAAGTTTGTCTGTATTAACATAGTGTAAAAGGCAGGATGCCTATGGTTGACTGAAGCCCTGTTGCTATGACTGGCTGTAACCTAGCAACTTTATTAAGGAATCAGTTCACTAAGTGAAATCACACTGCTTATGGAAGCTAAGGCAGAAGTACAAAGGCTTTTACAAGCCAATATACTTTTTTTTCTTGCTTGAGATTTTTTGCTATGGAGGTGTGCACTTGCCAGAGAAACAGAAAGTGAGAAATCACCCCCCGGGGCGGATGGCCCCACTGCAATTCCTTCTCCGCTACAATTCCTTCTCCTCCATTCTCTTGGGATCTTGGGCATGCACGGCCACGCCCACAAGCCAATACACTTTAACAGATGGAAGAACCAAAGAGGAGATGAAGGCAAGAGAGAAGAGCCCTATCGCAGTAGCATTTTTTAAATGGTGAGCAAGAAAAATAGGTCATGGAGATGAAGGCAGCCAACTCAGCACAGATATGTACCACATTTATCAGTGTGTTGAACTCAAGATCAGATGTGGTCTAGCTTTTACTCACAGGTGAGAAGATAGCAGTGTTAGTAATCACCAACTTGAAGGAGGTCTGCAAAGATAAAATGAAAGTCATTGCTCCTCACTTTAGATGCATATGGTGTTAGGACCTAAAGAGTATTCTAGAAGTGGAAAATAAGACATTCTAGAACAATTTTTTTAGAGAGATTTTTTGCCATAGTTTCCATGTGCTCACCAGAGAGACAGAGAGACAGAAAGCTAGAAAGCGAGAAATCACCACTGAGGGGGAATGGCTACACCATAATCCCTTCTCCTCCATTCTCCTCTCTGGATTTTGAGCATGCACACACATGCCCCACATGAGTTTTAAGCTGCCAGGTCCAGGACTTGAACTGCAGTTGGGAGTCCAATGTTGTAACCCTTATGCCATCTGTTGGTCCTATCTAGAGAAATTTTTAAAATTATTTATTTAATTTTATTTATTCATTCATTTATTTTAATTCTACTAGAGAGGCAGAGAGAGAGAGAGAGAAAGTGATAAAGCAAGCCACCAGGTCCAGGACTCGAACCATGGTTGACCATATGGGAGTATCCAGCACCTTAACCACCATGCCACCTGCTGGCCCAAGAAATTTTTTAATTCTTAAAGGAGTTAGATCCTAGACCAGCAGATGGTGTAGTAGATAAATTGCTGGACTCTCACATGACTGACCCTGGTTTGAGTCCTGGACTTGGTGGCTAGAAAATCATGGGTATGTGTGCGTGTATACACAAGATCCTGGGAGGAGAATGGAGGAAAAGGGACTATGATATGGCCACACACCCGCAGGAGTATGGGGGGTGATTTCTCACTTTCCCTCTCATTGTCTCTGTCTCTGTCTCTGTCTCTCTCTCTCTCTTCCCAGTGTGTGCATGCTCCCTAAGGCAAAAATCTTTAAAAAAAAACAAAAAAGTTAGATCCTAAAATATAAAGTGTCCTTGAGGATGTATTTGCCCCAGCACTCAGCAGCCCCAGTTTGTCTTTAGTGGTACCAACATATTGGCCTCTCATAGAATAATAATTACCACCATGACAAAATTAAAATTACTTTATATGGCTTAAACCTTTTAATAGCTTCAGAGGTTTTTTTTTTAAGCCTATGAGTTACTTTTGTTCTATCTGTTAAGTTTATTTTTTCATTGAGCAAGAGGGACAGAAAGTGAGAGAGCACTACTGCCAGTGTCTGGAGCAGCGATCTACCCTTGGCCTCAGTCAGCCTAGATCACGGGCAAGTGTGTGTCCAATGTGCTCAGAGAGGTCTCTAGGTATCAACCCAGGACCTTCCCACGTGGGTCAGCCTCAGTGTCACATTTTACTACTGTGCCATTGTTCATCCCCTTCATTCTCTTTTTTTCTTTTTCTTTTTCATTTTTTTGTTTTCTCAAGAGATTTTTGTTATAGGGTACCTGTGCTCACCGGAGAGACAGAGAGACAATGTGAGAAATCACTCCCCCTTCCCCCAGAGGAGGATCACTCCCCCCTCTCCCAGTGCAATCCCTTTTCCTTCATTCTCCTCTCAGGATCTTGGGCCCTCACGCACACACACCTGGCATGAGTTTTAAGTCACTGGGTCTGGGACTCGAACCATGGTCAACTACATGGGAGTCTGGCATAACCATTATGCCATCTGCTGGTTCCCCCTTTATTCTCTTCATTAACTCTGTACAAATAGTCTCATCCTTATTTGAAGTTGCCTGTCTTATTTATTGTTCATGTGAATGATGATGATCCTAATGATCTCAATAATGACATGGATGCTAGCTGCTCATGAAGGCCCTTATACATGTGGTCCTTCTACAGTTTTCTATAAGATCGTATCTATAAAGGATTACAAAACAAAACAAAACGGACTCTCCACTACATTAAGTAATAAAAATAAATAAATAAATAAATAAACCAAGCAATGAAACAGATACCATCTAACAACATATTTTTAACAAAATTGATGAGGAAAAAAAAAAACAAACAAACACAAAATTGTGGAGCCAAGTTGGGAGGTAAAGTTTGGGAAGCTTCCTAAGCCTCTTTTCTGACTAACTACCTTGTTGGTGAGGATAGATTCCTCACCTTAAATAGTTAGGAGATGGCCAAATATGTGATACCTGACACTGGACAGATGTGAATGACAGCAATTTCTTAGTGACACAGAGGAAACGGACACTGCACACCTTGCAGGGTCACAAAGGGGCAGCACTCAGAGGCAGAGTGAACTATCAAGGGCTGTGGGAGCCAGGCTTCATGGTCATAAGCTGATGGGGTACTTTTCGGGCTCCTGGAGGAAGATGTGATTGGTTTGTTTGAACAGCTGCAGATTGACATGGAGGTAAAACCCACTGTGTTGAGGACAAGTTGAGGTGCAGCTAGTCCAGCTTAAGGGGGAACTGGCCAGGTAGGGAGCCTTGCTAGATGGGTGGGGGCATATATGGCAAAAGCAATGAAATTCCCAGTTCATCTTTTAGTAAGTACCTTGTGAGAATCAAAGATGTCACAGTAGCTCTTGAAGTGGTAGGACTTACCTCTCTACTACTGAGTCAAACTAATTCTTCCAAATTCTCTTGAATACTCCCATACTTAGCTTTCGGAGTAAAATTAGATGAGTCATCTTATTTTTTTCACAGACATGAGTGATGGGAGTAACTGGTTCAATAGGGAAAACTAACCGTGAGACTGACTCACTCGCAGTGACTCACATGGGATTTAAGAACAGATCTAAAGCCTGGGGCTACTCCCTCTCCACAATGACTTTGTGAGCACCAAAGCAGAGTGTACCTATGGCAGAAACAATAGCGTGGGCTCACCACACTTATCTGCATCTCCAAGGTACATTGCAATTATACTGGGGCCCTGAAACTGAGTTTCAGTCAATTGAATGTGACTTAAGTAACAAGTGCCACTTCCAGACCCATATGAATTCTCCATTTTTTCCTCCCCTTTCCATAGTGACATTGAAGGCCACCTGGTAAGGATGGGGCCTCACAAGATAGAAATCATTTAGTCCCTGAGTGACTATGACTCCTGTACACCACAATATTCTCATTGGACTATGACATAAGACAACTATAATACACTTCTAGACCTTCCATTCTGGAGGATCCCCATCTCCAGCAGGGCCCAGAACTGTCTCCCACTGACAGTATGGCTGGCTCTTCTTTCTGCTGCTGTGGAGGGTAGGTGAGGACTTCTGGGTTGGAGCAAGAGTAGGGGATGCCAAGTGGCTGAGCCACTCAGTGATGTCTTCCTTGCCTACAGCATCTCACATCAGGTGCAGCAGCAGCTCCTGGACTGCTGGGGGCTGCTGCAGCAGGTCTCATGCATATAAGTCACTATGGATCCAGATCAAGACCCCAAAGACTCAGGTCACTTCAGCCTCCCAGATTCCCAGGGGGTCAGCCATAGTGCAGAGCCCCAGCACAGCCGTGCCACCAGCTCCTCCAGCCAGTTTTAGGTCAGGCTGGATGAAAAACTCGGTCAGTCTGCCCACCATCAGGGACCTGGGGGTTCAGGCACTAGGAGGGCTATGGAGCTCCAACAGAGGCAGTCCAGGAAGAGACCTTGAAGGAAATCGCAGTGCAGGATCAGTAGGTAGTGAACCTCCTTCCACAGCTCAGGGCTGCACAAGCCCTTCAGATACTCCTGGGCACAGTGGGGAGAGCACAGGAAGTGAACCCTTTGCAGACCTCCCCACCCAGAAGGTCAGCCTTTCTCCTCCAAGCATACGTCCTCCTCCTGCCGATCGAGAGCCAAGTTTTACAAAGTACATATAACAGAGAAAAGTTAAGTTGTAGGCAACACTACCCAAGCTGAATAAAGTAAGAAGAATTGAGATGGTAATCTACTATGTTAACAAATAAAACAAGAACTAAAAAACAATAGAATAAGAAAAGAATGGAAGAACTAGGAGATTATGAGAATTCAATTGAGAGCTAAAATAGAATCAATACAGATATAACAAATAAATCAGAGATACAATGTACAGAGATGAAAATCAAAGTACTGAGATACAGAAAATATTTGAGATAATCACCAAAAATATGGGATGGGGAGGTGGGTATTGGGACAGTCAAATATAGACAAATAGATATGAAGCATGAATATCCACAGTTCAGCAAAAGGCATCCTAAAACTCGTGAACTCAACTCATGCAATAATAAAACTCCCAAAGAATTATTGTCCCCTAAATAGTCCTCAAATAAAGCATGATTCCAGAAGATTCAACACCATCATACAAACCTGAGAGAAAATTTCAAACAGAATAAGCTACACTAATCTAGTCATACAGATGTAAAATAATAGTGTTTTTTAAATAAACAAATAAAAAAGAGGGGAGTGAGGAATGGAAAAGATTCATTAGGCAGCACATAGGCAGAAAAAAATCCCTGTAAAATGGAAAACAATTGAGGCTGTCTTTGTCACAGCATGGTCCAGTCCAAACACAATGGAAAAATAAATATGAATTATTAAAGGGAAAAAAAAAAATGATCCAAGAAGAGTATATTCAACCAAAATGTCCAAACATCAAACAAACCTTCTAAAATCTGAAAGATCTCAAGGGTCTTACTGGGGGGGGGGGGGGGGGGGGGGGGGGAGGCAAGAAGACAAATACGAATTATTCAACTCAGAGATGGAAAACTCCAGGCGCCAGGTGGTAGCACAGTAATATAATAATTAGACCTACATGACATAGGTCCTGGGTTCACATCTGAGCGCTCTGGATGTGCCTGCCCACAATCTGGACCCACTGCTGGGAGGGAATTGAGGCATGAAAATCCTGTTGTGGGTGCCTCTCTCCCTGTCTCTCTCATTTTCTCATGGAAGAAATCAATAAACTAACTTAAACAACATAGAAAAATACACATGAAATAACTGACTGAAGGATATAAAGTACAGAATAAATATTAAATTAGCATGGTCAAAAACTGATAGCACATAAAACAATATAAATACTGCAATGTACCATTTTATAGGTCCAAAAAAAAGTTTCAGCTAACCACTGGGAATCCAGCCACCAGGATGAGAGGAGGCAGTGGAACCTAAGAGCCCAAGGTCTTTTTTTGAGAGGTTTTTTTTGGCTATAGGGCGCGTGTGCTCACCAGAAAGACACAGAGAGACAGAGAGACAGAAAGTGAGAAATCACCCCCAGGGGGATGGCCACACCGCAATCCCTTCTCCTCCATTCTCCTCTCGGGATCTTGGGCAGGCACGCACACGTGCCCAGCGTGAGTTTAAGCCACCAGGTCTGGAACTTGATCCTCGGTCGACTACGTGGGAGTCCAGCGACATAGCCATTACGCTAACTGCTGGTCCTGAGCCCAAGGTCTTTGAGCCTGGGTCTCTATTCCAGTTTTGTTGCTTCCTTAGTGATATAGCCTTAGGCAATCAAAAAAACTCTCCATTTCTTTGTTTTTCAACTAAAAAATAGGATGATACTTCCACTTCATCGCGTTTTAGGGATAACATGATTTAATACACTTTGGCATTTAGGATAGTGCTTGGCGTACTCTACTCAGTAAGTGTTAGCTTTTATTAGCAACGTTCTCATTTCCCACAGCGGAGACTTCAATCAATATGGTTTAAAATGGAAAGTGAAGAAGTAATTTTTAAGAATGACTCCAACTTCTTAATGCTTTTTATGATCTCTTTCCCTGTTTTAAATTTAATTTGCCAGAGGGCCCGTGTACTTGGCAGAGAGAGAGAGAGAGAGAGAGAGAGGGATGGGGGCGGGGCAGGGAGAACACACACTCCATGTGGCACTGTCACGCTGCTGTCTCTTCTCTATCTCTTCATCCTGTCAGGATTTTAGGCAAGCACACACACATATCAGGGCTGAGACTCAAACCACTGTTGGCCATGTGGGACCTTAATCACTAGGCCATGGTACTGGCTCTATTACCTCTTCTTAAGCTTAAAGAAATTCGTAACATATACTAAGTCTTCAAATAAATTCAAATTTAATATTCTTTATTTAGAATAGGATCTCATTAAAAAATAACTTCACCAGGACCAGCAGTTAACGTAATGGCTATGTCGCTGAACTCCCTTGTAGTCAACCGCAGTTCAAGTCCAGGACCCGGTGGCTTAAACTCACACCGAACGCGTGTGCTGCATGCCCAAGATCCTGAGTGGAGAATGGAGGAGAAGGGATTGCGGCATGGCCATCCCCCCGGGGGGTGATTTCTCGCTTTCTATCTCTCTGTCTCTCTCTGTCTTTCTGGTGAGTGAATGTATCCTATAGCAAAACAAAAACCTCTCAAAAAAATTAATAAATAAATAAATAAATAACTTCACTGACTTATAGATCTATGTTTTCATTGTGTATAGGTACAGAAAGATTTCTAGAATAACGTTATCTCTGTATAGTTGGATTGGCAGTAATTTTTAAATTTTTTAAAACTTTTTTGTATTGTTTAAGTTCTTTATATTAAAATAAAAATTTTACTTGAGAGCAAAAAAATCTTGTTTCTTACACTGTTCAGATTGTGTATCTTAGGATAATACCCTTAGATATATTTATTGCCAAAATATTAAGGGATTTTGTGCAAGCGAACACCACTGTCACTGGAAAGACTACTTGGTTTATGGTCCGTAGATATTTTTATCTTACCCTAGTAGAACCTGCAGAAGCTTTTCATCATACTTTTTTGTCTTTTAAAAATCTTTTTAAAAGTTGTTAGAAAAGTAATGCAAACTCTTAGAAAGTTTCAAAGAAAAAAGTTATCAAGAGAAAAATAAATCTCATTGACAATATCCCACTTCCGTTTCCATTACAACATTGCAACATTCTTACATCATTTCAGAAGTTTTCTTAGCATTTACAAGTGTGAACACATGTGTCAAAAACATTTATCTATTTACTATGTTTTTACTCATATAAGATAATACACTACATATTATTTGCTGCCTTAAGTCAGGTTCTCTGGGATACAGACTTGTGATAGGGAATTTGCATTCAAATACAAAGGATCTTGAAAAAGTTCATTGAAAATGCATATTACGAAAAAACTATGATGGTGCCTTTCTTTCCCTTTCTTTTTCTTTCTCATTAAAGAAACAAAAATTATGTGTGTATATATATATATATATATGTGTGTATATATATATATATATATATAATATGTATATGTACACACACACATATACATACACACACATATATCACAAAATCCCCAAAATAAGAAAATGTATTGAACAAGAGGAATGTATTCATGGAAGATAAAGACATTTGAAAAAGAGACAGCTAGAGAAGTAGCAAACATTTCTTTTCTTCTTTTCTTCTTCTTCTTTGTTCTTCTTTTTAGTGTGAGTGTGTGCACCCACCAGAGAAAGGGAAAGTGAGAAATCACTCTCCGGGAGGGCTGGCCATGCCACAATCCTTTCTCTTCCACTGTACTTTGAGATTTGGGGTATGGGGTGCACATGAATAAGTACCTGGTGTGTTTTTCAAGCTGCTGGGTCTAGGACTCCAGCCTCAAATTCAGCTATGTGGAATCCAGCCGCCTCAATCACTACATCACCTGCTGGCCCTTAATTCCATTTTTCTACCAACTTTTTGAAGTCTCCTCATAGTTTACTGGAAATCATATCAAGAACAAAACTCATGGGAGAATAAAAGAAGCAGAATTGGGACCAGCAAAAAGCGCGGTGGTTATGTCGCTGGACCCCCACACCTGGGGACTTAAAACCATGCCAGTTGCCTGCATGTTACGTGTGTGTGTGTGTGTGTGTGTGTGTGTGTGTGTGTGTGTGACCAAAATCCTGAGAGTAGAATGGAGAAGGGTTTGTGGTGTAGCCATCCTCCCTGGGGGATGAGTTCTCACTTTCTGGCTTTCTGTCTCTGGAGAGAGCACATGCCCTATAGCAAAACTCTCTCTCTAAAAAATAAATAATTGAATAAAAAATTTTAAAAAATTAAAAAAAGAAGCAGAATTGGGCAGAAGCAGCAGCTGAACTGCAATGCTAAGAACCCTGATATCCCAATCACACTTGGCAATGATTCTATACAGTTTTATCCTAACATAACTTATCCTTATCTTGCTACCAGATTTTACTTGTAAATTAGACCAATATCCAGTTTCTTCAAAGGAATAATGTGTGAAAAAAAGTGACCAGAGTTTATATTTTGTGCCAGATATAAAACCCCACATGTCTAATGACTTTATATCTTTTCTTTTCAACTTTCTGTTTATTTATTATTGCTTGGATAAATTTTTTCAATGTCATGCAAGAATAACATACTGTCCATTTATTAGTTAGGCTGCAACAATGCTGCGTGATGAACCAAACTCAGTAGTTTATAGAAACAAGCATCATTTCATGCTTAAGGATCTGCAGGTCAACTATAGGGCAGTTTATTTAAACTGGGCTCAGTTGAGTGATTCTGCTTCTGGCTTGGATTTATTCGGACTATGAATTAGAGTAAGGTTTATTCTACATGTGTTTGTTCTACTGGACTCATGCTCTCCTCCTCGCATGTCACTGGAATGCCAAATTAAGAACCAAGCCCATTTAAGGCTTCTACTCACATCATGACTAGGAACACACGTTGTCCAAAGCTGGTCAGAAAGCCAAACTCAGCATCATGAAGTTGGTGAACTTGACTCCACCCACAGTGAGAAAGGAAGGGGAATGAATACTTGCTGAGCAGTTATCCAGCCATCACAAAGGAGTTTGCTTATTTTATAGGCACTACCTCACAGCTCTTTGATATTATCAGTTGATTAAAAACAATCTTTTTTTTTTTAATTTAAGGAAAAATTTCTAGATTGTAAATATCTTTTCCAAAATAAGAAAATAATGTATGAATAGTTTGGAAAAAAAATGTAAATGAAAATCAGTCATAATAACATGAAGAACAGATCCTCACCCTTAAACTTGGTGCAATTAAATACCCATAAGTAAGCTCTTTATCTGTGTTTATATTTTTGTTGTTTACAGCACATGTCTCAGTTACTATTAAGTTATAGATATTTTATTATATCATTACATATTCTTCAAAAACATGGACTGCATGATAGTCCATCCTGTTTCCTTTTTCTTTTTTTTTTTTTTTTTTGAGAGAGATTTTTGCTATAGGGCATGTGCGCTCGCCAGAGAGACAAAGAGGTAGAAAGTGAGAAATCACCTCCCAATGGGGATGGCCACGCCCCAATCTTTTCTTCTCCATTCTCCTCAGGATTTTGGCCATGCACTCACATGTACCCAACATGAGCTTTAAGCCACTGAGTCTGGGACTCAAACTATGGTCAACTACGTGAGAGTCCAGTGATGTAACCATTATGCCATCTGCTGGTCCCAATATTCCATCCTATGGTGGTATGCTAATTTATTCCATAATGCCCATTACTGGACATTAGTGTACATAAATTTTTGTGCATCTCTGACTATTTTCTTAGTACTTACAGCCTTCTTTTTTTTAATAAAAAAATTGTACTTATTTAGAAGCATTCAGAATGTCAACAAAACAGCTGAAATCTTTTTTTTTTTTTTTTTTTTTTTTTACAATTCCAGAGTGGTATTCAGTTAGCAGAACAACAATTATTTCATATAAGCTACATCAGAGACAACTGAAGATGAAAAAACTACCATCCCCATATATAACTCATTTGTGCTGTGTGCTAACAAAAAGCTGCTTTACGTTTCCATGCTAATTTACAACCCCCATACCGTACCAGGCAAGGTTAGTGGCTATTGAAAATACCACCAGGACAGGGCTATCTAAAGACACATTCAGTAGTGTGTTAACTATACAAAAAAAGACTGTTCAGTTTAAAAACGAATCTTACATAACCTTACATTTCAACTTTTTTCTTTAAAAGTAGTGAGTTGTGTACAGGGGATTTAATGTTAAATGCTCTCTAGACAAGGAGAAAAAACTGCCCTAGAACCAATTTATTCATCATCATCTTCTTCATCTTTGTCCTCTTCATCTTCCTCCTCTTTCTGATCTTCTTCATCTTCCTCCTCCTCCTTCTTTTTCTTGCTCTTTTCAGCCTTGACAACTCCCCTTTTTGCTGCATCAGGCTTTCCTTTAGCTCAGTATGCAGCAATGTCCTTTTTGTATTTTTTCCTTCAGCTCAGCAGCCCTCTTTTCATTCAGTTGTTTATCATCTGCAGGAGTGTTATTCCACATCTCTCCCAGTTTCTTTGCAACATCACCAATGGATAGGCCAGGATGTTCTCCTTTGATTTTGGGGTGATATTCAGAACAGAACAAGAAAAAGGCCCAAGGAAGCCTCTTGGGTACATTGGGATCCTTGAACTTCTTTTTTGTTTCCCCTTTAGAGGAATATAGATTTTTATTTCTCTTTCATAATGGTCCTTCTTCACTTTGCCATATCTTCAAATTTTCCTTTCTCTTTAGCAGAGATGATATTCCACCTCTCTGAGCATTTCTTAGGAAACTCTGAGAAGTTGACTGAAGCACCTGGGTGCTTCTTCTTGTGCTCCTCCCGGCAAGTTTGCACAAAGAATGCATGTGGTGACATTTGCCTCTTGGCTTCCAGGGAGCTGCTTTGCCATGTTTAGTTGTCTTTCAAGGCACAAGATCACCCAGTGCCTGTCCAGCTCTCACTTGCCCCGGCACTGTCTCTATGGAGCTCCCTTATTGCCTTCTCAGTCCTTATTCTCTCTGCTCTGGCCACCCCTACCTCCTTGCTGTTCCTCAAAAATGCTAAGTTTAATCCTGCCTTAGGAACTTCTTATTGACTGCTCTCCCTATCCGGACTGTTCTCCTCCCACATATCTCACATGACTCCTTTTTTTAAAAAAAAAATTATTTAATTGTATTTATTATTATTACATTATTATTATTTTATTTGCTATAGTACACATGCATTCATCAGAAAGAGGCAGACAGAGAGAGAAAAAAAGAGCAAGAAGGAAAGTGAGAAAGCAAGTCACCAGGTTCAGGACTCGAACTATGATCGACCATGTGGGAGTCCAGCATCTTAACCACCATGCCACCTGCCAGTTCCTCATTCCCTCTTTTACCTCCTTGGGGATTTTTTTCTCAGAAGTTATCATCCCAATGAAGCATCTCATGACCACTCCATTTGGAACCGCAGCCCATGCTTTGTTCTTTCCTTATTCTTTCTTCTTTTCTTTTTCTTTTTTAATAACAGTTAATATTGTCCAGTATATTACATAATTTGCTTATTTATTATATTTGCCCTTTACTCTCTCTTTCCTCTTGTTAAAATGTAAGTCATATGGACTCCTTTCTGCCTGTGGACGCCGCCGGGGAAGTATCATTGAACTCTCTCTTCTCACTGCCGTCATGTCTAAGTCCGAGTCTCCCAAAGAGCCGGAACAGCTGCAGAAACTCTTTATCGGAGGGTTGAGCTTTGAAACAACCGATGAGAGCCTGAGTAGCCATTTTGAGCAATGGGGAACGCTCACAGACTGCGTGGTAATGCGGGATCCAAACACCAAGCGCTCCAGGGGCTTTGGGTTTGTCACGTATGCCACTGTGGAGGAGGTAGATGCAGCCATGAATGCAAGGCCACACAAGGTGGATGGAAGAGTTGTGGAACCAAAGAGGGCTGTCTCAAGAGAAGATTCTCAAAGACCGGGTGCCCACTTAACTGTGAAAAAGATATTTGTTGGTGGCATTAAAGAAGGCACTGAAGAACATCACCTAAGAGATTATTTTGAACAGTATGGTAAAATCAAAGTGAGTGAAATCATGACTGACCGAGGCAGTGGCAAGAAGAGGGGCTTTGCTTTTGTGACCTTTGATGATCATGACTCTGTGGATAAGATTGTCATTCAGAAATACCATACTGTGAATGGCCACAACTGTGAAGTAAGGAAAGCCCTGTCCAAACAAGAAATGGCTAGTGCTTCCTCCAGCCCTAGAGGTCGAAGTGGTTCTGGAAACCTCGGTGGTGGTCAAGGAGGTGGTTTTGGTGGTAATGACAACTTTGGTCGTGTAGGAAACTTCAGTGGTCATGGTGGCTTTGGTGGCAGCTGTGGTGGTGGCGGATACGGTGGAAGTGGGGATGGCTATAGTGGATTTGGTAATGATGGAAGCAATTTTGGAGGTGGTGGAAGCTACAATGATTTTGGCAATTACAACAATCAGTCTTCAAATTTTGGACCCATGAAGGGTGGCAACTTTGGAGGCAGAAGCTCTGGCCCTTACGGAGGTGGAGGCCAATACTTCGCCAAACCACGAAATCAAGGTGGCTATGGCGGTTCCAGCAGCAGCAGTAGCTATGGCAGTGGCAGAAGGTTTTAATTAACTGCCAGGAAACAAAGCTTAGCAGGAGAGGAGAGCCAGAGAAGTGACAGGGAAGCTACAGGTTACAACAGATTTGTGAACTCAGCCAAGCACAGTGGTGGCAGGGCCTAGCTGCTACGAAGAAGACATGTTTTAGACAATACTCATGTGTATGGGCAAAAAATACGAGGACTGTATTTGTGACTAATTGTATAACAGGTTATTTTAGTTTCTGTTCTGTGGAAAGTGTAAAGCATTCCAAAAAAGGGTTTTAATGTAGATTTTTTTTTTTGCACCCATGCTGTTGATTGCTAAATGTAATAATCTGATCATGACGCTGAATAAATGTGTCTTTTTTTAAAAAAATGTAAGTCATATGAAAATAAACATTTTAACTGATTTTTTTATTGTTGTCAATGTTAATTTTAAATCCCCAGAGCCTGGAAAAGTGTCTAGCATATACTAGGCAGTCAGTCAATATAGATTAGGAGTTAGTGAGAATTAAAATCAAAGAGTATATTTTAAACTTTCAAAAATTAAGTTATGGGGGCCAGTGTTTAAGGAGTTGGATCCCACATAGCTGACTTTGCAGTTAGAATCTTGGACCTGGCAACCTGAAAAACATGCCAGGCATATGTGTCTGAATTCTCAAAATTCTGAGAGGAGAATGGAGAAGGGATTGCATAATGCATCCTCTATTCCCCCTGGAGGGTGATATCTCTCTCCCTCTCTCTCTCTCTCTCTCTCTCTCTCTCTCTCTCTCTCTCTCCAGCGAGCACACACACCCTATAATAAAAAAAAAAAGAAAAAGCTATTTACAAATAAATTCAATTATGGCCCAAATTGGTCTAAGAGTAGTCACTTTAATAAAATTAAACCACATTGCATTATATTCAGTATATTTTACAGTGTTTCCACATCCAAATAAAAATGCTTATACATATAAAAATTATGTTTATAGTGCACTCCAACTTCAACTTGAAAGTAAATTGATCATTATTTGTTTGTATATAGATGGTTTCAAATTGTGTTACAGAAAAAAAACTTTCAACACTCTTTTGTATAGTTAACAAGTGCTTAGCATGGCTAGATCATTAAAATCCAACATCTACTCTCAGAATAATTTTAAAACGGAGATAAAAAAAATTATAAGAGCCTTGCATAAACTTTCTCAATCTTCTTAAATATTCACTAAAGAGCTAATAGTCATGTATTCAAAAGGAATTTGCTTTCAGTGTTTAATAGTAGGTGAGTGGGGCTCAGTGCTTTATTTAGGAAATTACTTGCTACTTCTGCTCTCTCTTTTCCAAGTGACTTCATCTTCTCCAGATACATTCCTCTTATTTGATACATGTTCTTGTCTTTGGGATTTTTATTATACACATTTTAAAGTTAATTTGTTTTATTTCTTTAAAGAGAGAGAAGAAAAAAGAGGGTTAGAGAGGCACCTTCAATAGGGTCTTGTCACCACACCAACTGCCCCAGTATTCTGACCATCCAGGGTCACAGTCATGCATGAATTTTGTGAATTGTGGATTTTGTTCATCTTTAGTTCATACTCATTTAAGCGATAATACTTTTTCACATTCATTAGGATGATTACTCTTTAATCAAAAAAAAACAAAATAGCCAGTGTAGATGAGAATATGGAGATACCAGAACCCCTGTCTATTACTGGTAGAAATCCAAGATGTATAGCCTCTGTGAAAAATGAAATAGCAAGTTTTCAAAAACTTGAACCTAGGTGTACATCCAAAAGAAGTGAAAGCAGGAACTCAAACAGATACTGTATAATAACAGTCATAGCAGCATTATATTCCCAAGAGCCCAAATGTGGAAGCAACATAAGGACCCATTGACAGATGGTATGTGCCATTAATCTTGAAGATATTATGCTAAGGGAAACAAGCAGGACACCCAGGGACACGTATTGTATGACTCCACACACGTGAGCCCCTACAACTGGTCCAACACATAGAGACACACAGTCGAACAGTGGTCAGAGGTTGGGAAGAAAGAAGGAGAGTTACTGTTCAATGGGCCTCTTCAGTCGGGGAAGAGGAAAAAGTTTTGAAGATGGATGATGGTGATGTTTGCACAGCTATGTGACTGTACATACTGACACAGAACTGTACACTTTAAAATGGTGACAATAGTAAGCGTTATGCTGTATATATTTTACCAGCATAAAAAAGAAAAAAGGAAAAGAACTATTAAATAAATAAGTAAAAGTAAACCCCATTTTTTTCACTTAAGAACTGTGAAACACTAATATGTTTAAAGACCTGACAGAAGGTGGTACTGCTTTCTGTGGTGTTTCAGGAAAGTCTGATGAGAATAGATTATAAAAGCTAAGCCACAACAGCAAATGCTGGTTGACACTGCTACTCAGCAGGCTGAGACCACATGAGAGGTACAGGTTCTATTTCTAAAAGTCATGTGAGGTAGCAAGGGCCTGTAGCCCCAGTGACTTGGAGGGTGAGGCAGGAGGAGCGCAACATTACAAGGCCTAATTAAAAAAATTAAAATAAAAAATAAACTATGAAAATGAAATCAGAAACATCAGTCAAATCTTTGCTTTACAGCTTCAATTCTTGTTTCTGAAAAGAATTTCCCTATCATCAAAGAATGTATAATCACATCTAAGAACAAAAGACTTTTCTATGTTAAAACAGCTTTGGTTCTTCCTTTGTAATAATTACGTATCTCTACGTAACTTTAGTAGTATAAGTTGCATAAATACTACTGCTTGCTAATGTAAGACAAGAAAAAACAAACTACATTCTTCAGTAATTCAGTGGCACTTATGCACTTGAGGAATGAGAGATAAGTTCATTTTTCTCTTAGTACCATCAAATATGAATAGACAACTTCCTAGAGTGTCCAAAATGTAACCAGAAGAGAAACCACATCACTAGAAGTGCCATTAATTATATTTTAGAATGATCTAGAATTAGGTTTCCCAGAATAACCAAAGAAATAAAAGAAATATTGTGAATAAAATAAGTACTTCTCATTAATTATGATTTCTGGAAAAGATATGTTTTGCAATGTAAAGGAAATAGTAATGATATAAATGCATATCAGAGATTCTTTTATGATACTGAATATTTCATGAAACTGAAAGCCAGTGTTAAATATTGCATGTTGTTGTCACCCTTTGGGTCCCTATTTCTGGTTTTAAATATTTGGTCAATACAGACAATGAGAATAGAAAATTCTAATCTCGGGACCGGCAGTTAGCGTAATGGCTATGTCACTGGACTCCCACGTAGTCGACCGCGGTTCGAGTCCCGGACCCAGTGACTTAAACTCACGCCGGGCACGTGTGCGTGCGTGCCCAAGATCCCGAGAGGAGAATGGAGGAGAAGGGATTGTGGTGTGGCCATCCGCCCTGGGGGGTGATTTCTCGCTTTCTATCTCTCTGTCTCTCTCTCTGTCTGTCTGGCGAGCGCATGCGCCCTATAGCAAAAACCTCTCCAAAAAAAAAAAAAGAAAAGAAAATTCTAATCTCTACAATTTACTAGCAGTGTGAAGTGAAACACTTTAGTTGAACTAAGTCTCATTTTCTTTAATGCAAATGGAAGTGATAACATCCACCTGGCTGTGGTTGTAAGAATTAGATATAATTAGTATCCTTGGAATATAGTAGACATTTAATAAATTGTCATTATTATCAATAATACTAACGATGCAAGGGACCTGAGAATGAGACTGGCATCTGTTTAGATAAAGTGAATACTCCTGATAACTTTATTTTTTTTTACTCACAGGCAATTAAACTTGTAAGAAAACAATGAGAATTAAATGACACCAGAACCACAGAACACTGATACTTTCCTAGTTGTAACCCCTTGTCATATTTACTCCTACTGAGATGCCAATGGTTGGAAGAGAACTGGAAGATAACTTGCCAGTTAATAACTTTGCTAAAGCTATCATTTGGGAGAGTGATGTTGATGTCTATTCTACCCATTTAGTGGCAGGAAAAGGGGAAATTGGCTCCGATTGCTGCCGGAAAGATGTACTGTTCTTATGGAAGTTTTCTTTTTTTTTTTTTTTTTTTCTTTTTTTGGAGAGGTTTTTGCTATAGGGCACGTGCACTTCACAGACAGAGAGAGACAGAGAGATAGAAAGCGAGAAATCACCCCCCAGGGGGGATGGCCACGCCACAATCCCTTCTCCTCCATTCTCCTCTTGGGATCTTGGGCACGCACACACACGCGCCCGGCGTGAGTTTAAGCCACCGGGTCTGGGACTCAAACTGCGGTTGACTACATGGGAGTCCAGCAACATAGCCATTACGCTAACTGCTGGTTCCATCTTATGGAAGTTTTCTTAATTCTGCTCTTCCCTTAAGTGATCATCCTATCTTGCCTGTCTTTTTACAAACATCACTAAAACAGCTCCCTCCTTCTACCAAACAGTCCAAGTAATGTGGTTCCTTTCTCCTTCCTTCTCAGAGATGACTAGTCACCTCAAAACTGTCCAGAAATGCTCTTTCCCCTCCACTCTCTGCAACTTCTCGATGGTACATGACTCATTTGACCAGCCTTTCCTTTATGGAAATTATTTATTTGTCTCTGCAGCTTCCTGCCTGGGTCTTCTTCTCTCACCTGTCTCCTAGATGAGGCATCCCCTAGCTTTATGTCAGCTCCCTTCTTTACCTCCTGCGTAGTATACTTCCTGTGATGACCTTAGCCATTTTTGTGGTATTTATTAATGGATATCCTATATCATAGCCAGCCTCTCAATTTCAGTACCCATTCTGTTCTTTTCTGTCTCATTAGCCTTACATCCACTGTTAACTCTGACTAAAATGTTCTCTTCAAGATTATTTTTCAAGATTCAGCTCAAATTGTTCTCTTGTCCATGAAGTCTTCTCCTAATAGAAAGGAACATTCCTTTTTATGAATGTACATAGTAATTTATCTGCATGTTTTTATGGCAATTCTTAGACATTGCCTCATTGTTATTTGTTCTGGAGCCTGGGTCCATGCCAAGGAAAGCCACAATTACAAGGAAGACGAAGAGTCATATATGGTATTAGAGGGTGAAGTAGCCAGCAGGACAGGTAAGAGAATGCAATTGATAAGCAGAAAGAAGGTCAAGGTGGGGTGGTTCCTAGAACATTCCTGGTCCTTCCACCTACATCTTATAAGGATTCCCATAGGCACATCTTTTCTATGTTAACTTCAATAGGCCTGTAGTCTGCACAATAAATTTAAGTAGAAAATATGTGTAAAATACCCAAACATCATAAAAGGTATGCTCGTTGCTCGTGGTAGAAACACTTTTACCTTGCCAGTGGGTAAAAACATGAGAAAGCAAAGGAAGTACATGATAGGTTTCTTCTTTTTGAAGTAGCTTCCATCCTCCCTGTATTCCATCTACTTTCTGATCACAGGTAGAGTCCAGAAGTGCCAGGAATGAAAAGAAGGAAGAGTATTAGTACCTAGGACAAAAATGGCTGAACTGTTGCTGAAGGTAAATTTGGCACATATAGTAGTAAGCTCTGACTCTTTTACAAAGGTATTTTATGAAGCAAAATTGGGAGCTGGAGAAGGGTTACTGACTAATTCTTATTTAAAGCCAGACACAACTCTCCAATGGAAGTTAAGTTCATTGTATTTTGCAGGGTGTGGGGGTAGGAGGATATGATAATATAGCTCTATAAAGCCAAGATTAGTATATCCATCTTATAGTTGGAAAAACAGAGTCTCAGAGAAATTAATTGACTTGAAAGTCATATAGTGAATAGGTGACAAAGGCAAGTTGTACACAATTTTGGCATATTTTCAATGACCATGAGCTTTCTGGACACCAAAGCAAAGATATCAACTGCCCTAATCACTAGGAAACTTGAACCAAGAGTGAAAGCTAAATGAACTGTTCATTTTAAAACTTGAAAATGAGCAGAAAGGAGTAGCCCAGTAAACCTTTACCTCGCCATAATCTTTGCAAATAGTAAAGTAACTACCAACTTCAGTTAGTGAGACAATTTGATCAGTTAGCTATTGGTAGAAAACAGGACTATATGAGGATGGAGGCAAACATTGTTTCACTTTGTTTTGTTTTACTAATTTGTGGCTCATGGATAAAGGTTTTTCTTCTACAAATGATAATCTCAAATTTATTTATTTGCAAGAGGGCAACCGCACTCACCAGAGAGAGAAAAAGAGAGCGAGAAGGAGAAAGCACCCCCTCACTGGATATGGTCATGCCACAATCCCTTTTACATCTCTCTCTCCTTTCAGCATTTTGGGCAAACATGCACATGCACCTGGTGTGTTTCTCCGGCCTCCAGGTCTGGGACTCAAATTATATGGTTGGTTATGTGAGGTCCGGCTGCCTTAACCAGCAGGTAACAGAACTGGCCCTCAAATTAACTCACTCAGTAATATTTTCTTTAAACATTTGGATCTGGGTTGATTTCTGAATTCAGACTTTCTGACTGACAGAAGAAAGACCTATCTACTTCTCACTGACCATGTGTGTGTCCCCACTTCTAATTCTTGTCTAAGATAGACCTCTTGAAGGAGTGAGAACAAACAAGAAGTGAATTCAAGGGGGTCAGATTGTGGCACAGTGGTGGGACCTTCGTAAGAAGGTCCGATGTTTGTAACCAGAGACCTTCTTAAACACATTAGGTGCATGCCTGCCCATGACCCAGGATTGACCACGGCTGAGGGAGTGGATTGCACCATGGAGACGCTGTTGGGAATGCTATTGCTGTCTTTCTGTTTCTCTTTATCTCTCTCACTTGTGGAAGAAAGAAATAAACTTGAAAAAAAAAAAAGTAGGAAGTAAATGTTATTAGTATTTCCCCTGATCTGATATACCTATAGTTTTAAACTTTTCAATTTGAAATAATTATTGACTTACAGTAGTTGCAAAAATAGTGCAGAGGTCCCATGCACCTTTCAGCATGCCTCCAATGGCTACAGCTTACATAATTACAGTAGAACAGCAAAACCAGGAATGGATTATTGGTCCAATATGTGTGTGTGCTTCTATGTCATTTGATCACACAGGTAGATTCCTATAGCCAGTTCTGAAATCAGGACTATTCCCTCACCGCAAAGCTCTGCTACCCCTTTATAGTCACATCTATTCCCTTATTCCCTCACCTTCTCTATCTCCTGTCAAGCATTCATCTGTTTTTCATCTCCATACTTTTGTCATTTAGAGAATGTTGTATAAATGTAATAAATGCAGAAATTAAATTAGATAGTAAGTCATTTATTGAGGTTTTTTTCACTTAGCATAATGCTCTTGAACTCTATCCAAGTTTTGTGTGTATTGGTAGTTTTCTTTTTTTTAATACAGAGAAGTATTTTATTGGTGGTAATCATGATATATTCCATGAAGACAGTTTAACCTCTAACCTATTAAGAAACATTTTGGTTATTTCCAATTTTGGCTATTATAAATAATGCTTCTCTAAATAATTGTGTACAGGGTTTTATGAAGAAGTTTCATTTCTCTGAAATACCCAGCAGCTCAATTGCTAGGTCATATTATATGTAGGTTTAATTTTTAAATAAACTTCCAATTATTTTTCAGAGTGTCTATATCACTTTAGATATAGAAATCTATGAGAAATCCATTTTCACTGAATTCTTTTTTTTTTTTTTTTTTGAGAGGTTTTTGCTATAGGGCACGTGCGCTCGCCAGACAGACAGAGACAGAGAGACAAAAAGCGAGAAATCACCCCCCGGGGGGATGGCCATGCCGCAATCCCTTCTCCTCCATTCTCCTCTAGGGATTTTGGGCATGCACACACACACACGCGCCTGGCATGAGTTTAAGCCACCGGGTCCGGGACTCAAACTGCGGTCAACTACGTGAGAGTCCAGCGACATAGCCATTACACTAACTGCTGGTCCCTTCCCCTTTTTTTATTTTACGAGCATTGCTAGTGGTTTACCAATGCTATTACATTTTTGAAAGCCAACTCTTTTTTCTTTTGTTTTCTGTTTTTAATTTCACCAATTTCTTTTTTTATCTATATTTTTCCATTTTATGTTTGCTTGGAGTTATTTGTCTTATTTTTCATTTAAAATTTTTTAAATTATTATTATTCATGATAAAGCATGTGCATGTGTACATGAGAGAGTACACGCTAGATGAGCACTTTGCCCAGGGTCTGGTCACACCATGATCCACTTCTTCCAGTCCTTCAGACTATCAGATCCGCACTTGCGTTTGTGCCTACAGCGTCTCTGTCTAGCCAGCCCAGGGATTCCAGCTGCAGTTGCCAAGTGGGCTCTGGCTTCTCGTGAGCGGTACTTCACCACTGCATCAAGGAGCACCCTTCTTTTTCACATTTCTTGAGGTAGATGCTTAGATTATGAATGAGAAACTTTTCTATTCTAATACAAGTTTTAGTGCTATAAATGTCTCAGCACTATTTTGTGTCTCATACATTTTGATATTGAAATGCTCATTTAGTTTAAAGTCTTTTTTTTAATTTCTCTTGAAACTTTTGTTTTGGCCCACGATTTTTTCCTACTGCTTAGGATATTCATTTGCTCATTACTTTTGAGCAAAAAATATTTGAAATTCACACATATTTTTTTCATAAAGTGCATTTTCCACGAACCTTTTGATGACAGATTATTTATTTTTGTTTGTTCTTTTCTGTTTTTCACATCTCTGTTTTCTTTAACCCACTTTCCTATGTTATTTGAAATCTTTTAGAATTCAATTTTGACTTACCTATCATATTTTTTTTTTTTTTTTTGGAGAGGTTTTCACTATAGGGCGCGTGCTCTCGCCAGACAGACAGAGAGAGACACAGAGACAGAAAGCGAGAAATCACCCCCCAGGGGGGATGGTCACGCTGCAATCCCTTCTCCTCCATTCTCCTCTCGGGATCTTGGGCACGCACGCACACGCTCCCAGCGTGAGTTTTAAGCCACTGGGTCCGGGACGCGAACCGCAGTTGACTACGTGGGAGTCCAGTGATATAGCCATTACACTAACTGCTGGTTCTCATCTATTATATTTTTTTATATTTATTTATTTACATTCAATCACCGTATGTCATTACAGCATACCAAATGAATTTTCCCGTCATGAATACACTGTATATTGGTTCATTCAAAAATATTACCATACTCATTATCATCAACGGATAATTTTTGAGTTTTAATCTATCTGTTTGTTAAAAAAAAAATTAGTAGCTGCTCATAATGGTTAATTTTATGTGTCAACTTAATGGGGTCAAGGTTCCCAAATACTTGGTCAAACACTGTTCTAGATGTCTCTGCGAGATGATTTTGGATGAGATTTATTCTTAAATAGGTAGACTTTAAGTATAGCAGATTGTCCTCCCTGGAGGTCTTTTTCTAATCAGTCGAAAGTCTGAATAGATCAAAAGACTGACCCCATCCCCATTCCCATCCCATGCCCAGAACAAGAGGAAATCTTCCAGCAGAATCTTCAGGCTTGAACTGCAGTATCATTCTTTCCTGGGTCTTCAGACTGAAGTCTCTGAAAATTTTGGACTTGCCAGACTCCATAATTGCATGACACAATTCCCTAAAATAAATCTCTATCATTTATATTTGTATCTATCTAACCATCCTATTGGTTCTGTTTCTCTGCAGAACCCTGACTAATACAGATAAAATGTATCTTGCAAGTATTACATAAGTTTTTGAAGTCTACTGGTGTTGACATGTACCAGTGTAGAAGCCCTGCCTCCCTTTATATTGCTTTGCCCTCTCCCATTGATATGTTCTAAATGTTTCCTCCCAGTACATTGGGAACCATGTCAGTGGGTATTATATCTGCTCATATTTTAGCTTATTCCTGCATTCTTTTTTCCTTCCGATGCTCCGAGATATTTTTTCTTAATCATTTATTTTCTCTGTCAAAGACTACTTTTAGCCACTCTTTTAAGGTAGGTCTGTTGGTGACAAATTCTCTTTTTCTTCATCTAAGAATATTTTGCTTTCTGCTTCATCCCCAGAGGATATTTTCATTACATGTAGAATTCTGAATTGTCATTTATTTAGTTTCATCTTTAACAAATATCTCACTTCCTTCTGGCTTCCACGATTTCTAATGAGAAATTTACTGATGTTTAATTATTTTTCTCCCTGTAGGTAATGCATTACTTCTTTATGGCTGTTTTTAATATTTCTGTTTGTCTTTAGTTTTCACAAGTTTGACTACGATGTGTATTTATATTTCTTTAGGTTTGTCCTGTTTGGAGACTACTCACTTTCTTCAATCTATAGGCTACTTCTTTTTCTTTGCTTTGCCAAATTTGATACATTTGTAGTCATTATATCATTATCATTTAGAGGGGAAGGAGTTCCTTATTACTGCTGAGGAGGAATGAGAGGTCAGAACCCCATAGGCCTCTTCTGATACCACGTGACTAGAAAGAAGTAGCCCCCTCGTGATTTGCTCCCCACGTGGGCTTCACTGACACCATGAAGGGGGAATGGCCTTGCTGTTGTTGAGTGGTGGTTAAAGTCCTTACTCTCTCATAGACGTCCCACCTCGCTGGGGAGTGGAAGAAGTTCCTGATGGCCATAGGGATGGAGAGGAAGTCTACTCTCCTCACTAGCCTCAACTGACAGGGAGAGAAAAGGGGGGACTTTTTATCTCTGAGAGGGCATGAAAGTCCCATGAAAGTTTTAAGCAAAGAGTGGGAATTAAAAGCAAGGGTAAGAGTCTAGGCCTTTGCTGGTGGAGTGGGGTGGGCAGTTTTCCTGTGGTGTTTGGCTAGAGTAGAATGGTTAATATCTAAAATTTTCTACTTTGCTTGCCTATCTCTTTCCTTTTTCTGATCTTCTGGCTACAAAGAGCAGAGTTTCCTTGGCGCTTTTTTTGGTATGAGACCAAAGGCAGTCTGAGTTGGAGTAGTTGGCTTCTCCTATATCCAGTGTAGAATATGTAAGACAGAAAAAAAGAGGGAAAAAGGAAGAAATAAAAAGAAAGGAAGGAAGGAAGATGAAAAGAGAGAAGAGGAAAGGAAACAGGAAAGGAAGAAAGGGACAAAAAAGAAATCCTAAAACGTCCATCTACAAGATGTCATTCCTTGAGTTTCAAGGTCATTAGTTGGTCTGCCCTTCTCTCTGCTTTATATTTTTCTTCCTGTATATATTATATCAAAGGTTTTCTTTTTAGGGAATTTGGTGATAAGAATAAAGAAGAGTGTGTTTACTTTACCTTCCTGGAAGTACCTTTTTTTTTTTTCAGGATTTTAAAACATTGTAATGTATCAGATAATAATCTCTTTTTTTTTTGGGGGGGGGGGAGGTTTTTGCTATAGGGTGCATGCACTCACCAGAAAGACAGAGAGAGAAACAGAGGCAGAGAGCAAGAAATCACCCCCCAGGGGGGATGGCCACGCTGCAATCCCTTCTCCTCCATTCTCCTCTCAGGATCTTGGGCACACACGCACATGTGCCCAGCAAGTTTAAGCCACTGGATCCAGGACTCGAATTGTGGTCCACTACATAGGAGTCCAGGGACATAGCCATTACACCAACTGCTGGTCCCTCAGATAGTAATCTTTACACCATCTCAGTCGTCAAAATCTGAGGATTTCTTAAATAGTTGCTAATGAACTGTTAAGGGATGAATTCTGTCCCCTCAGAATTTATATGCCCAATTCCTATTCACTTAAAAGGTGATCACATTTGGAGATAGGGTCTTTTTCTCTCCTCTTTAAGTAGTTATAGTAATTTATGATTTACACATAATCATTACACATCTTTATAGGTCACAGAATGGTCTTTAAAAACATGCATACAGTGTGTAATAAACAAATTGAGGATATAAACATACTCACTACCATCAACATTTAACATTATGTTGTACACATTCAAAATTTGTTCCAAAGTTTATTCTCCAAGTATGTACTGACTTGTCTATGACATTCTTTACTATGAGGTACAGTCCTAAAGAAAAAAAAAAATGGAGGTAAGGTCTTTAAAGAGGCGATTAAATTAAAATGATACTAGGGTGGGCCCTAATTCAATGTGACTAATATCCTTATAAGAAAAGGAGACTAGGACACAGACAGAGAATGAGGATGGTCATATGAAGACATGAGAAGACTGCATTCTACAAGCCATGGAGCAAGGCCTCTTAAGCCAATCCTGGGCCAGCCCCATAGCCAGTAGTTAAAGGAGCCAGATCCCATGTGGTTTACCACAGTTTAAATCCTTGCCCTGGTGTTTTGAAAAAAAAAAAAAAAAGTGCATGTGTGTGTTCATATGTGTGTCTGTGTGTGTGCCCCAAATCCTGACAAGGTGGGGAAATGGAGAAGGGATTGTGATGTAACTACACCCCATTGAGGGGTGCTTTCTTCCTCCCAACTTTGCCTCTCTCTGGTGAGCTTGCATGCCAATTAAAAGAAACAGGGAGGGAGGGAAGGAAAGAAGGAAAGAAGGAAGGAAGAAAGGAAGGAGGGACGGAAGGGAAAGAAGAAGAGAGAGAGAGAAAAAAAAGAAAAAGAGAAAAGAAAGGAAGAAAGAAAGAAACTATCATGATGATACCTTGATCTTAGCCCCCATAATTACGAGAAAATAAATTTCTGTTGTTTAAGCCACCCAGGCTCTCATACCTAACTGTAGCAACCCTAGCAAACTGCTACAGTACCACAGCATTGAAACAGTAGGTACTGGTCTTATTTAATCACAGGGGGAAATGTGTACATGGTAAAAGTTAGATATCTCATTTCACCTTAGTCTTTCCTTTTGACTTAAACTAAAACTTCACAGTTGTACCAGCCAGCATATGCTCCAGAAAAGAATGATTTTTCCTACAGAAGAAATAGTCAGAGAAAGTATTTAACAGTTGAAAATCTGGACATCTTCTGCTATTGGACTTGTTCCATAGCATGCTGACTGGAACTTCTAAATTCATGAGAGAAATACCTGTCTGATGCAAAGACAGATGGTGTCATAAAAGAAAAAAATCTGGGAAAAGATATATATAGAAAATAGTTACATTGCACCTGCAGTGAACCAAGTGAAAACAAAGTTAGATGCAGGGTCAAAAGAATAAGAGAAAATAGAAAGTGAGTGAGGGACAGGAAAAGAAGAAAAAAGAACAGAGAAGAAGGAAAACAGAAGAAAGATACAGTTTGGGGAGAGTGAGAGAAAAAAGTATTAAATCATTTTTTTCTTTACTACATTTTACTAATAAAACTTACGTTCTTCCAGAGTAAAAGTGTTTGTATGGGTTGATTATAATGTTTTGGAAAAAATGGCCAATCTGCAAAAAATAACATTTATAAAATAACATACTTTGTTTCCTCAGTTTATTTGCAGAAATATTCACAACAGTGATGTGGAGGAGAAAAACAGTAAATAAAGTAAGAGGTTCCAAATGTGATGATCTATCAAGAATTTGCAATGCATAGAACACCAGAGAGAGGTTTTTCCTTTTGATATTTGGTTTCATCAGTGCTGCATTTGCTAAGCATTAGTATATATATTGGCCGATAACTGTTTAACTCTCATTCCTGACTGGTAATAACTTATGGCCATCCCCTTCTCCAGAGAATTCGCTCAGCCAAATGGGAATCACCCTGGGGATTCAAGGCTTTCAAGTGCATCTACTCAGCAAGAACTGGAGTGTTGGATCAAGAGAGAGAGAGTATAAAACTGGAAAAGGGTGAGTTTGGTAAAATGCAGGCAGGCATTCTCCCATAGCACGGAACGTAATATCTTGGTCAGGGCCTTGGGTGAGGGTTCCGGTGTGCTCCTGAAATAGCTCCTGGAAGCTTGCAAAAAGTGATGGCCCACATTAAAGAAGGCAAAGGTGCCAGATCTCCCAAGTAACTTAGAGGAGGAAAAGATCCAAAGGCTCATAGAAGTGGGCATACAAGAAAAGACTTACTGAATGTCTTAGTCCGTTTCTTCACTGAAATAGAAATACCTGGAACGGTGACTTATAAGGAAAATAGAGGTTGACTTGCAATACTCACAGTTCTAATAAACAGAAAATCCAAGAGCATCACACAAGGGCCATAGGCAGAACTTTAGCAGAGCAGAGTGTGATCCGTATCCATGTAGCTTTCTCTTTCTGCCATTCTGGTCTCAGTCCCTGTGATTATAAAACCCACCAGAACTCAGGTTAAGATTTCATCCTCTTAACCCCCTTACAACAGCCAAACATAAGAATTTGAGGGAGACACGTTCCAACCATAGCACTATTTGAGGCTGGAAAGCCCTCTGAGTGATCACATTCAAGTCCAGATTGTTCTGATCTGAAAGGAAGTAAATTCTGAATTTAAGGTCAGTCAGTGCAAGAGTCTCACATTCCCTCTTGATTGCTTCTTATCCCCAAAGGTGATATAAGGTTAAGATGGGGATGGGAGAATTGGGATAAGAGTTCCATTCCTTCCTCTGGTCTTCAAAGGCCTCAGTGAACTATATCTTCACTAGCCTAGTCTTCAGACTTTTGGATTATTCTACAATCTGGTGCAATTTATCATAATTAACTGAAAAGGGCTATTAAAATCCTTCTCTGTTTTCTAACTATATATCAAGGTAATTTCAACTTTTCTTCTTATACTTCAACTGAAAAAAAAAAAATTGCTCAACAGTAAATCCAGAAGTAGCTATGAGAATTCAGCTACCTACTTATAAAGTCAAACATTGAAGATACTTGCTAAAATGTAAAACAATGCTTCTCTGCACAATTTTTTGTTTCTTTGAGAAGATATATTGTTTTATAAACATATGTTACCTAGGTTAACTTGTGGTGAATTTATCATTGATATCCTTAAATTAACTAGTAAGTAAACTTTAATTTGTCAAAGGGCATGAGTACTCACTGGAGAGAGACAGAGCAAGGAAGAGAAAGAAAGGGACATCTCCCCTCCTTTCGGGATTTTGGGCACGCATGCATATGTGCCTGGTGTGTTCCAGCCTCCAGGTCCAGGACTCAAACCATGCCATCGCCACGTGAGATACAGCCACTTTAATGACCATGCCTGGGAATGTTTTTAAAATGTCTTGCTTTTACCCTGTACGCAGTGAATACTGATGTATGTATAACTCAAATTAACTTCAATAATCTTTAACTGTATAAAGAGTTCTTGAGACCAAAAAGTTTGAGAACCACTGACCTAAAAGATATTAGAGTTCCATAAATACAGTCTTGAGCAGAGGAACACAGACTGAGGACGAATGGGATCGCCTCTCACTGGGTCAGTGGCATCCTGACAACATGGTTCTTGCCGTGAGCCTGCTCTGTAGCCTTTGAGCTTCTACACTCTGCCTATTCTTCCTAGTTTTTCTATGCTTAAAAGCCAATTTTCCTGGATGAATTTCCTATCTTTCTGATAAATTGACTTTGTTTTAAGTTAGCTGAAGTTAATTCCTGCTATGTTAATGAACATAATGTGTAGTAATATTATTTTTAAGTTTGAGTCTGGGACCAGCCCATGGCCTGGTGGTTAAGGTGGTTGGATCCCACATCATTGTTCAAGTTCCAGACCTGGCTGCTTAGGAAAAAACATGCTAGGCATGTATGCGTCTGGGCCTCAAATCTGGAAAGGTGCATGAGATAAAAGAGAAGGGATTATAACATGACCATGCTCCACAGATGGTGCTTTCTCATTTTTCCTCTCTCTCTCTTTCTTTCTCTCTCTGTCTTTGGCAAGCACATGCCCTCTGGCAAATGAAAAAATAAAAATGAAAAAGAGCCTGAGTCTGAAATCTTTCATTCATAGTTCAAAATCTGTTGTAAGTTCTGCCTACAAAGTCAAGCATTGTTGACATCAAGTAGGTCCATGACAACAAGTGGGGAATTTATTTGGAAAACCAAGTTCTACTCTCCCTGAGCTATTTTAAATCAGTAGTGAACTGTCAGCTCACAAAACATCACCTCCTTTGATTACATGTTGACAAACCAGTGATTAAAGATCCATCTAGCCCTCTACTCCAGAGTAGAATATCTGTTGCACACATCGTGGAAATAATCTTCACAAGTATGGGCATTGTTTGGAAATATTATTAACCCCATTTTAGAAAATGCAACAACTAAATCTCTTTCCTGTTGTTCTCAGGGGAGTACACATTAAAAAAATCCTGACTACAAACCTTATAACACTCAACATAATCCTGGCTCCCATAATAAATATGATCGTTCAGTATCTGTACAGAAGGAACTTGAATACCAAAAATCTAGTGGATACATTTTCTTTAAGTCTTTATTTTAAAATACAATAGACAATTTATGTTGCAAATTTATTTTAATTCCATCAAAGACAAATTTTCTATTTCTCCTTTCTGATACTGTTACCTGATTTCTTTTTTAATATTTTTCCAGAAGAATGTGTCCCCTGAAAAGGCTTACTTTCCATCTTTGGTAAATGTAATTCTCAGCTCTAGCTTTGGTAGAAGATTTATCAAATGTGAAAGACAAAACATTTAATATCTGCTTTTAGCAGAGATACAGGCCTGTTTTACACAGTCCTGATAAGCTATATCAGACAGGATTGCATTTATACTTAGGCATGACATATTTAGAATGCTTATAAAGTAGAGAAAAATGATCAGATCAATCAATCAGATCAAAATGAGGTATTTTACAAAGAAATTTGGAGTGTTTATCCTATAGAAATGGGGAACGGAGGGCATGATTATGGTTGTCTTTAAGTATTAAATGAGAGAGTTATTAGACCTCATCGATTTGTCATCAATTTGTGAAAGCTGTAGGCAGAGTTCAATTTTCAAAGACAGAGATTTTCCGTCACTGAGATTATACAAGCTTGGCATGCTGTAGACATGTTAAGTGTTCTAATTTGGAGATGTTTTGACCCTACGTAAGGGGGCAACCCCAAATCTGAGAGGGCTCGATGGTAACCTTTACTAATTCCAAAGAACACACTCAGAGGTCCAGTAGGGAAAGACAGGAGTTTACTTCCTAGGGAAGCTCTACTGAAGGCTGGCCAGAGAATGGTCCATGCTGCCATGAACATACTCACATTATATATGTTACAGATCAAAGAGTAGACACATCCTCTATAAGATCCACACAGACTCCCTGTCTCCCTGTTTCCAAAGCAGGAACCTGGATCCTATATACATTGTGGATGACAATGGTCAGGTTATCGACTAGCAGAGCTGCCAAGGTTGTACATTAATTCAGTGCCTCTGACTTCGTTCCTACATATATTGTTTGAGGATGACAATGGTCAGGTTATTGATTAGCAGAGTTACCAGGTTTGTACATTAATTCAGTGCCTCTGATCTGGAGATGTTGACATGGGAGAGGGGTACGTGCTTCCGGAATGGCCCCGGCCTTTTTATGAGGTAAGAGAATGGTTATGAGATGTCACAAGGCCCAGCTGGATCAGCTGCGGGGTCTCAGGGAGATGGAGTAAAGAGGGAGGGGGGACAAAAGCGTGATGTATGGAGCCTACCCTCACCCTATAACTCTTCTTATTTATTATTTCAATAGCTCTACAAATGAATCTAAAATTCTGATTCAGAGTTAATATGGAGTAATTATAAAACCCACATCATACAAAATAGTTTGGGGCCAAAAATGAATAATCTATAAGGAAATAGCAGCTCTAAGCCTGCATCTTAATTGTAATTGTATAAAAACACAGTACTGCTTTTTTTAAGCATTTAAGAATATCAATACAAGTACACTTAATAAAATAAATTATGTTTTAAGTTAAAGATGGTAGTACTAAAAATTAAAAAGCCAACAGAGCAAATGCAGTTGTCTTTTCAACTTAAAATCAGGGGTCAAGGTAGGTTTCAAGAAGTAAAAAAGGATTTTATTTTTGTTAGCTTTTATTGAGTGTATTATAGATTTAGTAGAGAAGAAACAGAGAAGAAAAAATGGATGAGTGGGAAAGTTTATAATTTACCAAGATAGGACAACAGAGGGTCTTTGCTCTTATAGAAAATACCTCCTCTGGGCAGATGGAGCCCTTCATTTATGGGCAAGGAGGCAAGCAGCCCCAGGGGTTAATTGCAGACTCCTGTGACCTGCTTGCCCTGTGAATAAAGGCATTGGATTTTCTTTTTGACAAAAGAAAGTTATTTTTAAGATAAATTCTGTGTGGTTTTAAAAATATGCTTGTTACCATATGCTAGAGGCTATATATCCAGGAATATGTAGATATATGATCTCACTCATTATGGGGAAAAATGTGTATAGAAATTTCACACTGATGGTTTTACCAAGGTTTCATCTTCATGTAGAATTTGCAAAATCTTTTCGCAGACACTACAGGGAGTGAAGTATTCAATGGTAATTTAAATAGTAAATGATTTTTATTCCAAACTAAACAGAATTAAATTGAAAGTACATTCGAGTTAATTATAATAAAAAGTTCCTGCAGCTAAAGGAGAAAAACATAGATTAAAATGTATCTAGGGAAGATTGGTTATTCAGATCAAAGCCAAGCAGACAGGACAATATCTGGACACTAGCACAAAAACATTTTTTTTAAATGCTATCTATAAAATCTAAATACATTTTTATAGATCTTCCTATAAAGAGATAGAAAATAGCAGATGATTTAATGAGAAAAATGAGCTAATATTTACTTGTTAGCTAAGAATGATTTTCAGAGAGACATTGTAGTTTATTTTTTAAGGATGTTGTCCAAAAATTTACATTTAAGGATTAGACTGTCATATCTGAAGATATTACCAGAAAGCTATGGAACTAAGGTAGATCTCAAGAAAGCCAACAGAAGCTCTTGGAAAGATTGCTTGGCTCCATAAACAGTTCTGCCTGGCAGAGAGGATTAGAGAAGCCGTATAAAAGAATTCATACCATAAAATAGCCCGGACTTTTCCTGCCCAGCATTATAATCAGTAAAGATTGCAAAAGAGAAGCCACAACCAGAGAATTACCTTGAGAAAGACTTTGAAGGAAGAACAAGAGACTGATCTTTGTTAGCAGGTGGTAAACCACAGAATACTAGGTAGGCAGAGCTGAGTTGGGAAGGTTCATGTGTGAGTTGTGTGCTGAGTGTTTGCTTTTTGACGGTTTGTGTAACTGACATGTAAATATTTTCTCAAAAATATTAAAAACCATTTGTTATTACAGAGTCACAAACAAAACTATGACACATATTTTGAAAGTTATCATTAAAATTCAGTTTTTTGAAATTTTTAAAGTTGTTTATCTCTTAACTGTCAATACTATGGCATATGAGCAAAAATTTTTGATATGTAAAGTAAATGTGAGAAGATATTAAAAAATAAGATTTTGAAAAATTAAAAATAAATTTAAGATAAAGGTAAAATATTTCTTCCCCTTTCTAAAAAAAAGAAAGAATTAGATTGATTAAACAGTGTCCCCCTTTGGGGACAATGGTGGTAAGGCAAAGCATGCTGCTGACCAGAAAAAATGGATTATGAGGGTTTCCATGGAGCCAGCATCAGTATCAATGTGTTTTATTTGACAAATCTCAAGGCAGGAAAACACCACCATAAACAACACAAGTAATATTTTCAAGTTCACAGTTGGAAAAGATCAACGCTGAATGGTATAATTTCAGGCCTGTGAAGGGGTGGGGAGTGCAGGGGGAACTTGGAAATGTGACCAAAATAATTCTCCTTAAATTGTGCCAGAAGAAACAAATCTCTACTATCACTCTCCACTTTGATATAGCACTTTAAGGATCCTGCATTCAACTGTGTAGCTTGGGGGAAAAAATACAGTAGGCAGACATTTCTGGTATATAATTTGAGAGAAGTAAGCCTTCTCTTCTACCCCAAAATATCTCCACAGCTAGTCTCAGATTTTGCACCCCATAATTAGATGTGCATTCTCTCTTCATCTTGAAGGGCTTTTGTGTTTGGTTGTCTTTTGCAACTGAAAAATACTCCTGGAAAGGGTAAATCTATCAGTTAACACTTTGGAGAGAATTAGTTACTAAATAAGGGAGTGAGAGGTTTGAAGTAACAGAAATGAAGAAAAGCACCCAAGCAAGATACACTGGAAACAAATTTCAAACACTTCTCAGTTGTCTCTAGGGCTTTGTAAGTGTACGTGCATAATATTATCAGTAATAATAAATAATGCTAATTGAATATATTCTATGTGGCAATGTGCCAACCACTTTACATGGGCAGCAGATTTGACATTAGTCATCAGAAGGCTTTCAGATATCCAAAAAGCATACCTTCCTTCATTTCTCTGGACTCGAACACAAATTAACTTATCAGTACCTATTATCCACTAGCTGAGGAAAAACATAACTTTGTTCCAAGTAATTCCAGACACTGTGATTTTAAAAGAGGTAAATTCAGAATTTAATCTTAGTTCAAATTCTTAGCTTCCTCTTTGATCTCATCTTTCCTCTGGTAATAGCGAGATGAGAAGGAGCAGGTAGGAGGAAGGGGAATGTTTTACATAGCTTTCTGGTATCAAACTTAAATAAATGGCAAAGACACATTTGAAATAGAAAATGTTTTATTTGGAAGTAAAAATTAGGATTGCAATCTAGGGTGCATTCACAATCGGGTGTCCTCCCACATGTCAAAAAACAAAGGCAAACTAGAGGTTTTATTAGGAAAAGGAAAACAAACTACTTAGGCCGTTGTGAAAGAGAGCTTATTTTGAAAGAAAGCTTAAGAGACTTGTGGTCCTTTGTAGTGAGTTTGGTTGTCATGTAGAGGACTCTAGTTGTGTAGCTAGTTTTCATGTCTTGGCAGGCAGTCTCATGGTGAGTTGCTGGGTAAAACTCTTAGAATCACAACAGGCCATTTTGTTGAATTGGCCCTGTGGACTGTAGTCCTTGGAACGTTTATTTGTATTTGCAACTTGTTTTTCCTCCTGGCCTCTTGACTCCCTGTTAGTAAGGCATGATAAAAGTGTTCTCTTTGCACGCCCAATTTGCATAAAAGTGCGCCCAATTTCCATATTTCCCCCTTTTGATAAAAGTGCTCTCATTTGTATGCTCAATTTCCATATTTCCCCCTTTTGATAAGGATTTTTTTCTCTGAAACTATCCCTGGTGACACATCCTCAAGTTAGGTCTTTATTGAACACTGGCGCCAGACTAGATTGTTCACAATTGTTGGTTAGATCCCATGTAAGGGGAGAAAATAAAGGAGCTTATGTCAGGAACTTGGGTCATATGTGAGCAACTAAGAGGCCAAAGGGAAAACACTTTATCAGAGAAAACCTGTCTGAAGCTTAGTGTTGAGTTTCATTTTGTTAGTCCCATAGGTGCTAGCAATGATCTTGAAGCACTGGGCCAACATTATCCTGTTAGCAGAGTTAGTTTTACAAACAGTATCAGACAACAGCAACATCATAATGTAAAGACTAGTCATTAGAAATGTAACAAATCCAGTTTGAATTCATCAATTTTTAAAAATCTTATCATTGTAATTTTTTTCTGTAATTTTAAGACCTTTTTTTGTAAGACTGGGGTACTGTTAGGTTGAAGGAAACAATATAAATATGTGGGTCAAAAAGCTTGGCTGTGTGAAAAAGGGGCCAAACACACAATTTGAACAAATAGCTAAATATGGAACACCAGGGGCAGGCAGGTGGCATGGTGGTTAAAGGTGCCGGATTCCCACATGGCTGACCATGGTTCGAGTCCTGGGGCTGGTGGCTTGCTTTCT
This sequence comes from Tupaia tana, assembly GCA_026018925.1. Lineage (NCBI taxonomy): Eukaryota > Metazoa > Chordata > Mammalia > Scandentia > Tupaiidae > Tupaia > Tupaia tana. The sequence goes on from JAKSZU010000008.1 coordinate 41,435,567, forward strand.
CCCTTTCTCTTTCTCTCTCTCTCTGTCTTTCTCTGGTAAAAATTTTTAAAAAAAAAAAAAAAAAGATAAAATAAAGAAATAAAAATTTTAAAAAACATAATACTAACAAATTTTTTAAAATGTGGAACACCAGAGCAGTCTCTCATTGGGTAGACCAAGGGTTCACTTGCATCATGAACAGATCACTGTTTCTGATGACAAATCTAACACTCAGTGAAGTTTCCCTCTTTGGCAGTATATTGGGAAAAATGAATTAAAGCATTATCTTCAGGAAAATAAAGGCGTACAGATAAAGAATAATAATGAAAAGAAAAAGGTATTCTGGCCTGGCCCAACTCTCTTGGGGTAGCAGTCTACATCAAAGGTCATTCCCTTTATTTGGGGTAAATTTGCATTTTAAATCACCTGTTGGGTTGCTAGGCCAGTTAGGAAAAAAAAAAAAAAAAAACTTTTTAAACAAAACCCCAAAAAACAGTGTGATACGGGGATTCAGAAGTCAGTGCCTTTAAATTCGGTGGCACACCCAGGATACGGACTAATAACCAGAATATATAGGAAACTCAAGTGGTTTATCTGAAAAAAAAAAAAAAAAGAGAGAGAAAAGTGGGGCAAGCCAGTGGTGTGGGGGTTAAGGCCGCTGGGTCTCACATGACCAACTGCATGGCTTAAGTATCAGACCTAGCAATTCGAAAATCATACTGAGCACATAAGTGTGTGTACATGCTCAAAATTCTGAAAGGAAGAAAAACTGGAGGAGAAAGGATTACGGTGTGACCATTCTCCATGAGAGGTGTCTTCTCATTCTCTCTCTATTTCTTTTTCTCCCTGTGTCTTTCTGGTGAGTGCACAAAACCTCTGACAATTATAAATAAATAAATAAATAAATAAATAAATACCCCAAAACACAGTGTGATACAGGCATTCAGAAGTCAGTGCCTTTAAATTCGGTGGCACACCTGGGATACGGACTAATAACTAGAATATATAGGATACTCAAATGGTTTATCTGAAAAAAAAAAAGGTCAACCCAATTAAAAGATGGGCAAATTAAAATAATAATAATAATAAAGTTAAATAAAATAATTCTTTAAAATGAACTGAACAGACAACTCCCTAAGGAAGACATACAAATAGTCAAAAAGTGTATGAAAACATGATCAACATACATCATAAGGGAAATGCAAATTAAAACCACAATGAAATACCACCTAACCCCAGTCAGAATGATTAAGATAAACAAAAAAAAAATTAAAAATGGTAAGTGCATGTGTATGCCCAAATCCCAAGAGGAGAATGGAGGAGAGGGAATTGCAGCATGGCCATACCCCTGTGAGTTCTCACATTTTCTTTCTTTTTGTCCTGTAAGCAAGAGCACATACCCTGTAGCAAATTAAAAAAAAAAAAAAAATTCTAAAAGTTACATTAATGTATTTGATATACATCCTCTGGCATAAAAAAGAAAAAGAAAAAATTACTGAAGTCATATGAACTTGAAAATAATTTGGGTTACCTATTGATTTTTGGTGGGTTGAGGTGTATTTAATTCATGAACATTCATTTATCTCAAAGTCCATTAAAACAGAGCTTTTATAAATTCATGATAGAAAAAAAATATTACCTTCATAATACATACATATGTAAGTATTTTAAAATTTATAGACATATGTAGTTTTTTTTTTTTTTAGAGGTTTTTGCTATAGTGTGCATGCGCTCGCCAGACAGACAGAGAGAGACATAGAGACAGAAAGTGAGAAATCATCCCCCGGGGGGATGGTCACACCGCAATCCCTTCTCCTCCATTCTCCTCTCAGGATCTTGGGCACGTACGCACACGCGCCCGGCGTGAGTTTTAAGCCACCAGGTCCGGGACGCGAACCGTGGTCGACTACATGGGAGTCCAGCGACATAGCCATTATGCTAACTGCTGGTTCCCGACATATGTAGTTTTCATCATTTTTCATTTTAAAAGTTTAGGCTATGGACTAACTTTGGGGTAGTGGAGTTCATTTAGCAGTTAGTTTTATTTTTTGCTGGCTTTTGTTTGGCCCTTTAGGATTTCATCTATAAGTCCTGGAACAAGGAGGGTATCTTAGACTTTTGGGTCCTGGCTGGATCTGGGAATTAATTAATATAAGCTAGACTAACAAGAAAAAAGCACAAGACAAATTTTATGTGGCATGAGATCCTTTATAAGGATGAAGATACCAAAGAAGCAGTTAGAGTCAGTTGCCAAATACTGGATTGGGCAAAAAATAGATAACTGTGAAAATGTGACTGAATTATGTGGAGAAGTTAAAAGATAGGAGTTATTCTAACAAGGTACACACAGTATTTTCTTGGTCTCAACCTGTAGGCCTTGAAGATAAAGAGGTTGCCTTTCCTCCTAACATGAGGAGAGTGTCTTTTTTTTTTTTTTTCTAAAGAATTATTTTATTTAACTTTACTTATTTATTTAGATTTTTTAAAATTTGACCAGAGAGGGACAGAGCGAGAGAGAGAAAGAAAAAGTGAGAAAGCAAGCCACCAGGTCCAGACTTGAACCACAGTTGACCATGTGGGAGTCCAGCACCCTTAACCATCATACCATTTGTCAGCCCCTGGGGAGATTGTCTTTTACATGAGAATTTTATCTTTTATTTTTAAGAAATAGCAGAAAAACTGTTTTTAAGGTTCTTTACTAAATAAATAGTCAAGATCAGGAATGTCATATCTTAACCTCTTTGTCTCTCCTGTAGTAATTTCCTTGGAAGTTTCTAGCTTTAAAAACTAGGTTGGTAGCTGTGGAGGGAAGAACAATAACTAAAGATCTGGGGAAGGGGGGGGAGGAAAATTTGACTTGGAGAAAGAATGAAGAGGAGTTGTTATAGGAAGGGGAGAGGAAGGCTCTTGAGGAAAAAAACATCTCGGCTAGATTATAGCATTTTCACTGTAAGGCAATTTTTAAGTCTTGAATGCATTTGAAGCTCCCAGATACCAGTTAAGATATATATTACATACAAGGGGCCGGCAGGTGATATGGTGGTTAAAGGCACTGGACTCCCACATGGCCAACCATGGTTCAAGTCTGGACCTAGTAGCTTACTCTCTCTCTCTCTCTCTCTCTGTTTTTCCCTGGCCAAATTAAAATAATAATAATAATAATAATAATAATAATAATAAAGTTAAATAAAATAATTCTTTAAAAAATATCTATTACATTCAAATTATTTGATTTTATAACCAGTCTTCTATTTGTTAGGATAAGTGAGCTTGGGGAGTTTGAATGATTCCTATAATATTTGCATATTTGACTGACTAAAGCCCTAGAAATGGGGAGGTGAACAATCTTGGGATACTTTTCAACTTTGAGAGCCCATACTGTAAATAAATTTATCTAGGCATGTGGGAGTCCTGCACCCTTAACCATCACACCACCTGCCAGCCCCAGTATTTCACTTTTAACAATAATTTATTGAACCTATATTTTGAGTCATTGTTTTAGAATTTTATAAATAGAATAACAATTAAGAAAACAAAGTTTTTGCTCTCATTGAACTTAAAATTTATCAAGAGATATATCATAGCCAAATTAATAATAGAAAAAGAATGTTGGCCCAGCCTGTAGCCTGATGGCTAAGGAAACTGGGTAAAACGTGGCTGACTGCACGATTTGAATCCTGGACCCAGCAGCTTAGGAAACATGCTAGACATGTGCACATGTGCCCCAAATCCCAAGAGGATGGAGAAATGGAGAAGGGATTGCAGTGCGACCATTCCCCATGGAGAGTGCTTTCTTGTTTTCCCTTTCTCTGGCTAGCACATGCACCCTCTGGTAAATGAAAAGAAAAAAAAATAATGTCACTGTCTCAGTCAAGATAGTCTTCTTACTCTTTCTACTTGCTAGTGTTGGAGAACCCTCTCTGCTTCAGATTCACCAACAGCATGAATAAAGAACGTTAGTCAAACTTCAGGCTTAGGTCTAGAAGGTGGCAGGAATACAGCTTGCAGAAAGAAAAATACGGTACACAGACCAGTTACAGCTGATAATAAAAAGCTTCAGAGTTCTCTAAAACAAAAACAAAAAACAAATAAACAAAAACTAGCCACGAATAATATAGCTGGTATCAAAGAAGTAAACATGATTGCAGATGATGGGACAGTTATTCATTTTAACACTCTCGAAGTCCAAGCTTCCCTCTCTGTTAACAGCTTTGTAGAAGTCAAAGCAATCACAGAAACACTTCCTGGAATACAGGCCAGGTTGGTGCAGACGGTTAACAAGTCTAAGGAAGTTAGCTGAATGGTTCTCATGGCAAGTCTTGGATAGCAAAGCAACAAAACCAGAAGACCCTGATGAAGAGGATGATCATGTTCCAGATCTTGTAGAGAATTGGAGGCTAACTACAATCTTTTCTGGGTTTTAGAAGCTGGCATGGACTAGATTTAACAAATCAGCTATGTGGTTCCAAAGTTTTACAGATATTGAGAACATCATGTGTTAGCAATGCAATAATATAAATATTTTGTATATTAATAATGCTGCTTGTTTAGCATTTTTTGGTCATTTGATTTAGTGTTTTGGACTTCCTCCAAGGACCTGTTTTTATTGTTTGTTTTGTTTTGTTTTGTAAAATATGAAGTAGTGGTGCAGCTTGAAGGTATTTTTTGGTTTTTGATTCTTGTTTTTTTTTTTTTTTCATTGTGGTATTTTTGGTGTATGCATGTGGGTATGTGTGCATACAATGGAAATCAAATTGGAAAACAGTTCTATTTATCCACTTCCTTCCCCCAGCAAAAATGGAACAAATCTTTACCAAAAAAAAAAAAAAAAAAAGAAAGAAAAATAGCATCAGACCAGTAGTTGGCGTAATGGCTATGTCGCTGGACTCCCATGTAGTCGACCGTGGTTCGAGTCCCAGACCTGGTGGCTTAAACTCATACCGGGAGTATTTGCGTGTGTGTCCAAGATCCCAAGAGAAGAAGGGATTGCGGCATGGCCATCTCCCTGGAAGGTGATTTCTTGCTTTCTGTCTCTCTATCTCTTTCTGTCTTTCTGGTGAGCACATGCACCCTATAGCAAAAACCTCTCCAAAAAAAAAAAAAAAAGAAAGAAAGAAAGAAAGAAAGATAGCATCATTCGATGGTATGTTTTTATAAAGATAAATAACAAACATTTAGCCAACATTAATAAACCCATAATGAGAGTACAAAGATATATTCCTGTATATCATCATTATTTTATTAGCAATTAAATCTTCATGTGGCAAAGAAGAAGTTACACAGATTTCATGTCATGTGAACTGTGAGTCTGATGAGAATAATTTCTTGATTGTTTTAATCAGTAAATCTTCTTTGTATACTTTATAATATGTTGTCACAAATTTTATGTGGTCTGTGCTTGATTTTCATTGTTTCTAAATTTAAAAATTTAAGGAAGCTGCTTAAATTTTATGAATTTTTCAAGATTTCTATTTTATTTTTCTTTTCAAGTTTTATTTTTAGGCTCTAGTTTGTATTTTAAAATTTCTATTATGCTTTCAACTTGTCCTCACTCTCAGTGCTCTGAAAAGCATTGTCAGAAAAGTCATGATGTATTTTTCTGTTGTTTTATGCAAAAATGTGTTATGACTTTTTCAACAACTATATATATATATATATATATATATATATATATATATATATAAATTTAATGTCTATTTTAAAAAATAAAGTAAATATACAAGTTAAAATTATTACTCATGTTTTCAAAATGTTTTATTTCTTCTAAAATTTTTAGAATTATTTATTTTTTTAATATTTATTTAATTCCATTTGTTATTTTTGTTATTGTTTTTTAATTTGAGCAGAGGAAGACAGGAAGGGAAAGTGGGAAAGCAACCCTGCTGGTCCAGGACTTGAACCCCTCTCAGCCATGTGGGAATCCAGCACTCTTAACCACCAAGCCACCTGCTGGCCCTATAATTACTTAAAATAAAGGACAAGGGGCCAGCAAGTGGAATGGTAGTTAGATACTAGACTCCCATATGGTCAACTGAGGTTCGAGTCCTGGATCTGGCATCTTGCTTTCTCACTTTCCCATTCTCTCTCTGTCATTCTCTGGTGAGCACATGTGCCCTATGGCAAATTAAAAAAATAATAATAGTAATAAATAAAGTAATTCTTTAAAATTTTTTTAAAAGAACAAAATTTAAATTATGATAATATAATGAAAACTTCCTCTTATTTATTATTTAAATAAGGTCAAGATTTGCATTTTATTTTTTCAAATTTTAATTTAATCTTAATCTTATTAAAACTTTATCAGAGAAAACTATCTGTGGGCCAGTCCTGTAGACTAGTGGTTAAGGGAGCTGGATGCCACATGGCCAACCCACGATTCAAATCCCAGCCCTGGAAACTCGAAAAAACATGCTAGGTATCTGTGCCCCAAAACCTTACAGGGTGAAGAAATGGAAGACAACGGATTGTGGTGTTACTACGGCCTATTAAAGGTATTTTCTCCTTTCCCATCTTTCTCTTTTTGGTGAGCCCATGTGCCCCCTGACTATAAAAAAAGAAAGAAAGCATTATTAGACAATTTTATATTCAATTCCTAATTGCCAGTGTAAAGAATTGGTGCTATGTTGGGCCAACCAGGTGGTGTGGTGGTTAAGGCGGCTGAATCCCACAGGGCCAACTGTGCTGTTGAAGTCCCAGACTGAGTGGCTTCAAAGCCACATCTAAGTGCATGTGAATGTGTGCTCAAAATCACGTCTCAATCTCTTTCTCCAAGCCTGGTGTGAAGCCAACAGGGTTGAGAGTCAAACCCTGGTGGGCCACGTAGGATCTGGCTTCCTCTGTCAGCACCTAACTACTATACCATGGGGTTGGCCCAGCCATAAAATTATTTTTAGGGAACCACTAGATAAAAATCACTTTTCCTAAAAATCCTTTTTAATGCCTCTAAATTTTTGCACATTTATATTTCTATAATCAAGAACTCATTCATCTCATTCTTTTTCTATCAAAATCTTTCTATCTATACATAAAGGCTTTGGAGATCAAAAACATCTCCAGTTTCAAAGAAATAAAGACCAAATATTGAAAATAATAGAAGATAGGTTAATGTTTGAGGGACAGAAAATACCCTTCACAAGTAGTTTCCTGTTCCACTCATTAAATTTAAATTTTATAAAATCTGAAGCTATTGAGTGGTAGAGGGTACCATTAGCAACTCATTATTTTTTTTAATCTCACCTATATGCATGAATAGATGCATAAAAATAAAAAATGAACCATCTTGTCTAAAGGCTCCTAATGATCTTTGACTAAATGCTTCAGGAATCATCCCCTCTCTCTAGTGAGAAGATTTTGACACTGAACTAGGGACACCTCATATTGAGTATGGCTTATATAGGGTACATACCAATACACTGGAAAATTAGACGTGGAACACATTATCATTATATGTTTTACAATTAGTTGGGTCATCAATAACTTTCCATATTGAAGTTCTGGACACATTTTTCCAATACTGTAGAGCTAATGCTGTTTTCTCAAACAGAGGGAAAATTATAAAGCTTATTAAACCCTAAATACTAAAACCCTGATTCCTTAGTTTTAGTATTCCTTAGTTTTAGTAGTCTATAATTATGTAGTCCAAAGGGGATTTGCAAAGTGAGGATAGTTTATTAAAGCAATTAAACTGATATGATCATCAAAATGGTTGCCACAATAGCCATTAGTGATATAGTTCTAGCTGGAGAAGGGGGAATTTTAAACTTTGAAAAAATCAAAAAGGCAGCTGTTCAATTCAGCCTTCTTAGCCCAGACAGAAACACAAAAAAGAATGTGGAGACGTTGGCCTTTGGTAGGCAAGGTACTTTTCTCCATTGTGACAAGAGGATAGAAGAAAATGCAAGGGTTGTAGAATTGATAGGTTTAAATTAGGAAATTCTATTTTTTCAATGAAGTGGAAGGGAGGCCATTAATTGAGAACAAATGGGTTGGTACAACAAAATAGTCCGTAAGAAGAGAAAAGTAATGCTATTGGAAAAGTGTAGTAGGATTTCTGGTGTTGAAGTGCTCACTTAACATTTTTTTTTAAATGGGGTGAATTTAGTGCAGTAGTTGGGACTCATTTGGGGCTGAGGCTTTGCCAGGTAATTATGAGCAGAGCAAAGGGAGGGAAAGTTTCTGTCAGAGAAAGTCTTAAAAGATGGACAATGAAATCTAAGCACATTCCTGAGTGAATGCAAAAGGGGACACTTGGATAGTCCAGAGTGATAGAATCCTTTTTGAAAGTGTAAGTTCACCTGGATTAGAGTCGTTTCAGTAAACGGATCTGGTTGGAGGACTTGTGAGTTTCTTATAGCCAAAAGAACTGGATAAAAGAAATAGTGCTTGGGACCAGCAGTTAGCGTAATGGCTATGTCACTGGACTCCCATGTAGTCGACTGCAGTTGAAATCCCAGACCCGCTGGCTTAAACTCATGCCAGGCACCTGTGTGTACGTGCCCAATCCCGAGAGGAGAATGGAGGAGAAGGGATTGCGGCGTGGCCTTTTCCCCGGGGGTGGGAGGGGTGGGGTTGGGTGGTGATTTCTTGCTTTCTGTCTCTGGCGAGTGAACGCGCCCTATAGCAAAAACCTCTCCAATAAATAAATAAATAAATAAATAAATAAGGAACAGTGCTTGACTTTCAGGACTAGGAGAGAAAAAACAGTAGAGCTTCTGCCTTATTTGCCAGGACACTAGTCTTTGGAACCCTGAGCTGCTATGTTAGATATCTAAACTACCTGTTCTGACATGAATAGAGAGAGACCAGGCCATACAGAGATGCCATGTCTACGTGCTATGGTGAACAGTTCCACCTAATGTGCCAGACCAAAGTCAGCATCAGCTGCCAGACATATGAGTGAATTTGTCTCCAAATGTTCAAGCCCCCAGTCATCAGATCACCCTCAGTTTTCAAGTCTCTTTAGATAAAGCTCCAGCTACTGTGAAGTCCCAGATATTGCCCCTAAAAACAATTCTCCTGAACCCTGTGCTTATTTCTGACACCACAGAATTCAGGCATCTTAATCTGTTTTTTGTTCCTAAAATGTAGTACCATAGACTGGGTAACTTATAGACAACAATTGATTTGACTTATGACTCCAGGAGCCAATAAGAACGTGAGCTTGATGCTGGCATTTGGGGAGGGCTTCATTCCGTGGTGGAAGGCATAGCATGGTGAAGTGAGAAAATATAGAGAAAGAAAAGAAGGCTGAACTCATCCTTTCATCAGGAGCCCACTCCAGCAGTAACTTACCTAGTCTCATAATAGTGGCATTAATCTAGTCACAAAGGCAGAGCCTTTAGGACCTAAATAAAGGTCCTACCTCTTAATGTTACAATGGCAGTTACATTTTTAACATTAAGTTTGAACATTGGGGGATATATTCAAATCATAGCACTGTGAACATAATAAACAATAGTTTTAATGACATGACAATTATTAAAGGATCTTAAATTGCAAAATATCCTTCCCAACTCAAACTCTAATCTTTCTAAGTTTTACTTTGGATATCAAATCAGCTGGATATTTTCACAAGTTTCCTAGGGTTTACAAAAAGAAGCTCCTATAATATCCTCTTATTTAATCAGTAAAGCTTAAGTCTGATTATCTTCTCTTTGAAAGCTTCAATGACCACTTTTGATAAAAGTAATTTTTTAAATTTTTATGAGTCCTGTTAGCATTTTTTGTCTTTTCTTATTTTTTTAGAGATTTTTGCCATAGGGCAAGTACACTCACTGGAGAGAGGGATACACACAGAGACTGTGAGTAGGAAAGTGAAAAATCACCCCCCAGGGGAATAATCACGTCACAATCCCTTCTCCATTTTCTTCCTGGGCTCTTGGGCACACATGCACATGCACCAGGGTGATTTTTAAGCCACCCTTGTGCAGAACTTGAACCATGGTCAGCTATGTGGGAGTCCAGCAATGTAACCACTATGCCATCTACTGGCCCCTGTTTTTGTTTTTTATTATATTAACATAGAATCCAGTTTTTCAAATAGATCTAGCAAGTTGAGACAAACTTAAACTCTTCTATCTCATATTAATTTACCCACTTAACAGCACTGAACATTGTATATAATAGGTGTTCAATAAATATCAATTGATTGAGGGACCAGTAGATGGCATAATGGTTATGTTGCTGGACTCCCATATAGTCGACCATGGTTCAAGTCCCCGAACCAGTGGCTTAAACTCACACCAGGTGCATGTGCATGCGTGCCCAAGATCCCAAGAGAAGGGAGGAGAAGAGAGGAGAAGGGATTGTGGCATGGCCATCCTCCCAGGGGGTGAGTTCTTGCTGTCTGTCTCTCTGTCTCTCTCTGTCTCTCTGGTGAGCTCAAGCACCCTATAGCAAAAATCTCTCTCCAAAAAAAATCTATCAGTTGACTTAACCATTAATTCAAATTCCATAACTAGATTTTAAAGTTGATTTTATTCTGCAACTAAATAAAATTCATTTTAATTACTCACTTTTAAAGAAAGGTATTTTGTTTACATTCATCATATAAAGCACATATTGTCTTCATAACTTCCTTTTTGTAGTGAAATGCTCTTTTCACATGGAGTATACCACCTCCATATGTATTTCAAAGATGGCAGTAGTCATGCTAATAAATGAAGTTATACCTGTTGAGAACTGCTGGCCAAGTTTGCATTCATTAAAACAATTTTCTAAGGCTGGAAAAGAAAATAGCTGGAGGAAGGGTGACTGAGTCAGTGGGAGGCTTCTCGTAATTAGTAAGCAAAGCTGCATACATATCAAGCCATGTGACTGACTTTCAAAGCAGCAAACTACAGGAGAAATTTCAGCTGTCCCTGGAAAATACTATCTTTATATTCCCTAAATTACAAATGTTGTAAAATTTCTGAGCACTGAGGAGTTTGTTTATTAAGGAGACAAGATGAGGATGATGAGGGAGTTAGAGAATCATCTCAAAAGCAGGGTGAAGAAAGCCATTTGTGGCTGAGAGCTTGTTCAACAGAAACCAGCAGACAGTATAGCATAATCTTACTGGAATGACGGTTACACAAATCATTCTTCCTTCTTAGTAAATCTGCAGTGTCAGAATTGAAGACTGAATTTGGATGAGGATTGGGTGGGAGGTCAGCATCAGCACTTTTCCAGCTATACTAAACAGGTAGGCATTTGGAGCCAGATGGTGCGGTAAAATGTGGCACTTGGAGGCAATCCTACAAGGGAAAGTTCCCTGCTTACATCTGGAGAGCTCCCTGGGCACGGGCTGTCCACGATTCATGGCTGGCTGAAGACTAGGGATGGATTACCGTGTCCAGACTCTGTTCTCTGTCCTTTCACTCATGGACAAAATAACTAAATGAACTTTAAAAAACAAAAATACAATGTAGGTATTTTAATCAAGGACTGTCTGTTCACTAGGACTTGGGCTATTGAATAGGACCTTGGCCCATGACCATGCCCTAAGTTCATGGACTTTTGTTTATTTACTCAATAAATATTTACTGGGAACATACTAAAAGGCAGTCACTTTTCAGGGTGCTAAGAACACAGTGGAGAGGGGAAACAGATTAAAGTCTCTGCTTTAAAGGAATTTACATTCTATGGGGGAGTGGAGATGGACAATAGGAAAATAAATACAATTTTCAGATGATAAAAAATAAATAAAATCAGAGTAATATGATAGGGACTGACCTTGACACTTGGTAAAACAAAATCCTCTTCGAGGTGCCAGACTGGTCTGACTCATCGGATCCCTTACAGGGATCTCAGAACAGTCACACCCCAAGTCTGTGCAGAAGACAGTATATTCATTCCTGTTGGACCACAGCTCTGAAGTCTCCTAACTGGTTGTAGGCCTTCTTGGCTACAGGAGGCTCTTTACAATCCAGAAGCAGGAATGTTGTCCAGGAGCTCCAAGTTGCTCTGAAATCATAAGCCTCTTTCAGCAGAATCTCCTGGACTGTACTAACTGCTCTCACCAAGCATGCCTTGATTTATGGACTACTTGATTATTTTCTTACTTGTACTAATATTGTTGCTATCGGGTTCATTTAACCTTGAGCCGCACATCCTCTTCTACTGCCATATCAGGATTATAAGGCTTGCTTTCTGAGACAAGCCAAGCTTGCCTAATCCTATAGAGAGCCTAACCTTATCTAATTGTGGCTTAGATTGAGCATGCTGCTGACAGGCCCCATAGTGATGACATCCTGGAAGAACCTGGTTTTGGCTTTCCTTGTGTCAGCACCAGGATTTCTGCCAACATGCCTAGTCTTACAAATGCTTCAGCAATTCCTCCTAAATCTATACTATTTGGAACATTTTGCCAACTGAGGTTAAGATATTATGCTTTGGACAGTGACTGGTAAGGAGTCCTGAATAAGATATCTAAACATTAGCCCTGCTAGCTGGGAGAAAACTTCTTCCATTAGTTCCAAAAATGTTGCCTGTCTGAGAGGCACACCTATAACCAGGCAGAAAAAGCACAGGCAGCCATGGGAATACACAGGCTAAGACCTATTAGGCTGGGGGTGTGGTCAGTTTACCAGAGTTTGAGGTGTCCTAGAATAGCTGTGTAGTTTCTCACTCCAAAATCATTTGCTTAGAGAGCTGAGAAAGACATTCCAATAGATTAATTGAAAGGGGGAATTTTCTAATTGATATATGGGAATGTCACATCATCTAACCTAATTATAATAGCACAATTTTTCTCAGCTTCATAAATGCTGAGAAAAATCTTCAGACAAGCTTTTTTTTCTTCTTTTTATTTTCAGGAAGCACCATTTCCTTTCTCTATATCTCTTTGTTGTTTTTTATATTTTTGTGCTAGAGGGCACATGCACTTGCCAGAGACAGAGAGGAAGAGGAGAAAGCATCACCTATGGAGAATAATTATGCTGTAATCCCGTCTCCACTGTTTCTCCAGCTATCTGGGGCTTGGGGCGTACATGGATACATGCCTAGCTTGTTCTTAAGCAGCCGGGTTTGGAGCCCCAATGTAGTTGGCTATGTGGGATCCAGCTGCTTTATCCACCAGGCTATGGAGCTGGCCCTTCTGTATGTATCTCTTTATACCTCAGTTTCATTCTTTATATAGCCAGGCTTCTTTCGTCAGTCTCTTAGTTTCTGTTCCTGAGTAACTTCAGCTTAACCTATGTCTTTCACCTGTTGTGGAGCCATGCTGGTTCCGTTGTGACCAGACCTTACAGTTGTAGTTCCCACCACTGATCACTAGTCCAACTCTGGGTCTCTTAGTTCACTTTCTTATGGAAGAGAATGTGATTGTCCCAACTGATCGTCCCCTGGGTTATATGTCTATTCAATTGTAGCAATCCCCTGGGGCTAAAGATCTTATGTGCTACAAATATGGCAGCCATGGGTATGGTCCAGGAAAAGATTTTCTTTTATGGCAGATGTGATAAAAAGAGAGGCAATGATCCCATGCAGGTCCAGCCACCATCCACAACCACCAAAAGAGCCCTCTTTTCAGGCCAATAGCTTGATAGGGCATTGGTATAGATTCTTACGCCTCCAACTCTGTATGAATGTTTGAATTGCCATTGCTGATGCAGAATGTAGTCCCAAATTTGTTTATTTTCCAAAAGAAAGTCAGATTTTAGACACCCTAAAACAGACATTTTGTAAATTGTGATCTAAGAGAATTACTCTAGCAAAATAAGAACTTTTGAAATAATAGTGAACAAGAAGCGCCAACAGATGGTGCCGTGGTGATGTTGCTGGACTCTCACATGGCTGACTATGATTTGAATCCTGGATCCGGTGGCTTGACACCCATGTTGCATGTGTGTGTGTGCATGCCCAAGATCTCAGAAGGAGAATGGAGAAGAAGGAATTGTGACATGGCCATAGCCCCTGGGGAATGAATTCTCACTTTCCCTCTCACTGTGTCTGTTTTTCTCTGGCAAGTGCACATGCTCTAAGGCAAAAACCTCCCCCCCCCCCCATACACACAAATAATAGCAAACAAGAATGTAAATTTAAAAAATAGCTTTATCATGGGTCAACAGGTGGTATGGTGGTTAAGGGTGTTGGACTCCCACACGGATGACTGTGGTTCAAGTACTGGACCTGGCAGCTTGTTTTTTCACTTTCCCTTTCTCCCTCTCTCTCTCACTCTGTCCCACTCTGGTCAAATTAAAACAAATAAATTAAATTAAATTAAATGATACATTTAAAAATAGCTTATAAGGGGCTACAAAACTGTGGCAGATTTTCTGGTACTTGCACGTGTGGTTCCTTCTCATTAGGATGCCTTTCCTTTACCATCTTCATGGCAAAGCACTATTTGATCTTCAAGCCCTAGATTAACCATCAGTTTTTCAAGAAAGCCTTTTCTCAGAACCAGCAGATGGCGTGTGGTGGTTGCATCACTGGAGTCCCACATGGCTAACCACAATTCTAGTCCTAGATCTGTGGCTGGATACTCACGCTAGGCGTGTGTGCATGTGTGCCCGAAATCCTGAGAGGAGAATGGAGAAGAGATTGTGGTCATCCTCTCTGTGGGGTGATTTCTTGCTTTCTTTCTCTCTGTCTCTCCAGCAAGCACATGCATATGGTAGCAAAAAATCTCTCAAAAAAAAAAAAAAAAAAAAAAAAAAAAAAAAAAAAAACAAGAAAGAAAGGCTTTTCTTACATGGCACATGGCGTTTTTTTCCTCCCTAACAGGCAAGGATGTCCACTCTCTTCTTTGGTCACAAAGCAATCACAAAACAATAGACAAAGTTTCCATCTTTATGAAGTTTTATCTTCATAAAACTTTATTTTAAAAAGTTTTGATGGCTGAAAATGTAATATTTGACAATATTTTAAAGAGGTGTTTTAAAAAATATTTTGCCGGGGGCATATGCACTAACCATAAGACTGGGAGGCAACCCATGGAGAATGGTTATCTCACAAACCCTTCTCAATTTGGGAGAAATGGAAGAGAAGGGATTGCAGCATGACCACAGCCCAGCCCATTAGGGAGTGCTTTCTCTCTATCTCTCTGGCAAGTGTGAGCACTTCTCAGCAAAAAAATAAAGAAAGAAAAACAAAGTTTTCAACTTGTCTGATGAAAAACTTGCATATCAACAATGAAGTGAAGAGATTTCACATATGAAAACATTACCTAGAATCTATAAAAAGTTTTTAATTTCAGGCAAAGCAGCAGCTTTGTTATCATAATATATACTTATGGCAAAAAAAAAAAAAAAAAATGTAATGCCTCCTTCCAGGCCCTTGACTTTCTTGTTCCCTCTGCTGGAATCCTTTCCCCACCTTGGCCCCTCTCACTCATGTATCACTCATTCTCAGCTTTACCGTGACCACCCTACATCTCAGCGCTCTTGCATGCTTTATTTCCTCCTATAAAATAGTTCTAAAAGGAATTCAGTAAGATTCTATTATTGCTGAGAATTTATGTTCTTCAATAAACTTTTCCTTTAGAGGCACACAATTGGGATCAACCATGACTTTCCTTTTTGAATTACAATTTAGCAAATATAATCTGAGAACTGATGGAAATACCCATATATTCACTCAATCATATAATACAATTCCAACACTACATAATTTCTTCTAATAACTGTTCTTCAAAATCTTCAGCAGTGTTCTCTATCTATCTTCCAATGTTGATGATAAAGGTGAACATATTAGTTTGTGGCTTAGTGTTTTCCATGTACTGTCTCACTCTGGCTCTGGAAGGAAAAACAGCTTTCCAAGTGGCCCCTTATTAATATGTAAAGTTGTAAACATTAGTTATTAAGTATTGTAAGTTTTAATGTTATGCTGAGTAATTCCTGACTTTGAAAACTGCTGAAAAAAGTCTAAAGCATTGCCCTTATGTTCTGGATGCTTGGGCTTTTTGATGTCTTGCTAAACATGAGTACATCTCAAGGCACAAGACATGTAGTTGAAGTTCTTCGTTAACAATAATAATAGAAATCCACATTCCAAATAGTTTCATCATAACTTTGACCATGAGGGAGGTGACTATTAGATTTGATTAGATCTTGCTTAAAAGTATGGCTACCCAAGAGCTTGTTCATGAAGAGAAGAGCCACAGCTATGATTTTCTTTTTTGGGCAGTTGTGCTTGCGTCATTAATTGTTTTGCCTTTATAAATTTTATCTGCTAGTTCTTTGTAGGAATTTTCTTTTTTTTTAAAGAATCATTTATTTCATTTGTTATTATTATTATTTAATTTGACCAGAGAGAGAGGGAAAGTGAGAAAACAAGCCACCAGGTCCAGAACTTGAAGCATGGTTGTCCATAGCCTTAACCACCATGCCACCTGCCAGCCCCCATTTGTGGGATTTTTCTAAGTCACTTTTCTATATGATATGGGCTACTTTAGTTAAAAGTTAAGATAGTACAGAAAACCTACACAGTGAAAGAATGAGAGGAGATACCCACTTTGTGCTAGGGAATATAATCCTATTCCTTGCTTCTATGTGATAGCATGTCAAATCCTATGCCAGACGCAGTGGTTCAGACTGTGATGGCCCATCGTTAATCGTTTTATTAAAATATTAGTAAGGAACTAGTTTCTATTGAAAATTATACTTAAATGACCGGAAGTTTTAATATATCCTTCTCAAACTACTATGAATTGCCTATGCAACCCTGAAGTATACACGTCCCACTTTAGGGTAATTGTTCTAGTATTTGTTTGAGTTGGAAAATGTATCTATCCTTGGAGAGATTTCCCTCCAGTGAAGTTCTAAGACTCTTAACCATCTTCAGTTGCATTGCTGAATTACAGAATAGTGTGTTTTCATAAGTGTACTGAATTTGTCTTAACTCCTCAGCTAAACTGTAAGTGACTTGAGGCACAATGTACTTCTTACTCTTCTACTCTTTATTATTCTTCACGGTAACTGGCATAGTCCTTTTTCTAAAGGATACATAATACACATGTTTTCTTGTGCTAAATTGTTTTTAACTTCTCTTATGCTATTATCTTGTTTGCCTGGATTGTAATTTCTGTAAGGGTAGAAATCTTGTTTTATTCTTTGAATTTCTTACATTTGCTACAAAACTTGTCAGGATTTTTATTCTGTTGATTAAAACCAGATAACAACGGACCAGGTGGTGGTGCAGATCAATACAGGAGAAGATGCCCTGGTTTGTGTCCTGGGACCTCATTAAGCAAACCACATGCATGCATGCATGCATGCCTATGATCTGAGCTGGCTAAAGCCGGGCGTGAATTGTGACATGAAGACTCTGTCAAAGATACCTTCCCCTCTCATGGAAGAAAAAGACATAGAGGAAAACAAAAGATAACCGAGTAGATTTGGCCAACAACTTCATTTTACACAGAAACTGAGCCAAAGGTTATGGCTCAGGGCTCTAATGAATGTTTATACAGTTAATTTTAGATAGCACAAATTACCTACCCTATTCCCATGGATAACACACCCAACTAACAAATGTATCACTAAGAGGAAAATGTTTATATGCTTTTTACCCAAAAGAGAGCATGTGCTTTTATGTAACAATATTAAAAAAAATTATAGAAAGCAAATTCTATGAGGAAATATTCACTAATACTCTCATTTCTTTAGTAAAGTAATATTTACACTGTACTTAGTATTTGCAGCACATTGATCATAAATGTGGTATAATACAGCACAGAACAGAGAACAGATTGATAAACATATTATATAGTCATATAACAATCCATATCAAATGGAAGCTAAATAAAGCTCTTACAAACTCCCATGGAACTGTTCAGTTTTGTTTTGTAATAGCTAATGTGCTTATAAATGATCTGTTCAGCATCTATCTGTTTCACTGGGTTAAGAGCTTCGCTGAGGTCCAGACCAGGTCTGACTTGATACTACTGTACTCCTGGTGTGAAGCACAATGCGGGCACCTAATCAAATATTTAATAAGCATATGTCAAATGAAAAATAAATAGATGGATATACAGGGAAGAAAACAACACCAAGAGTTGCCTCTTTTTTTAAAACCCCCAAATAAAAAGAATTATAAAACAGAGGATAAAGCTATTCTTTATTGAAAAAAATTCAAGAAAGGCAAACTATTAAAAAATGAGTCTTTATATGTAAATTAAAAGAAAATGTAAAAGGTACATTTCTTTTAGATTTTAGCAAAGGTTGACAGATTCAATGAATTAACAATTTGTTCAACAAATATATGAATCCATACAAAGTACTAAGCACTCAAATGAGTGCTGAGATACCGCAGAGCATAAGATAACCTGTTCTCTGTCCCATGGAGTTTAGAGAATACAAAAGTACTAGAAGACCCAGAGATTATTTCCTCAATATGTAAACAAAAACAAAACCTCTATTATAAAATACATTTGCAAATTTGATTACAAGCAAATAACTGACAAGTGATCTGTGATTATATTGAGACAAGTAGAATGTCCCAATACCATATTATGCTCTGGTTTTCTATATAATCTATGCTGCTCCACACTCTAGGTTATTGTTTGTGCTATTAGTCCTGGCTAGAACATTTTCTCACCTAAGACTTTTTTTACTTGTCTGAGTCTATTAATCGTTTACATTTCTGAGACACAGAGTCTAACATCCCACACACCCTCAACGACTATAGCTTTGTATACATTCCCCAACATTGAAGAATGATTTGTCTGTACAGCTATTTTCTGAGTTGCAAGTTCCTCTTGGGCAAAAGCTAATTTTCATTGCTTTCACATTTATAATAACAGGTGATGAATAAATGATTAAGTTGAACTGACGCCTCTGTTTTTTCTTTAGAAACCTATATCTAGGGGGACCAGCAGTTAGCATAATGGCTATGTTGCTGGACTCCCATGTAGTTGGCCGCGGTTCGCATCCTGGACCTGGTGGCTTAAAACTCACGTCGGGCGCGTGTGCATGCGTGACCAAGATCCTGAGAGGAGAATGGAGAAGGGATTGCAGCGTGGCCATCCCCCCTGAGGGGTGATTTCTTGCTTTCTGTCTCTCTGTCTCTCTCTGTATGGCGAGCGCACGTGCCCTATAGCAAAAAAAAAAAAAAAAAAAAAAAAAAAAAAAAAAAAAAAAAAAAAAAAAAAACTCTAAAAAAAGAAACCTCTATCTAGGACCAGTAAGTGGCATGGTGATAAAGGAACTAGACTCTCATAAGACTGACAGCAGTTCAAGTCTCTGAACCGACAGCTTGAAATTCACATGTGTTTGCTAAAACAGCCTCTCAACAGATGTGTGTGTGTGTGTGTGTGTGTGTGTGCCCAAATCCTGAAAGGATAATGAAGGAGAAGGGATTGTGGTGTGGCCATCTTCCAGGAGGGTGATTTCTCTCTGTCTCTCTCTGCCTCTGGTGAGTGCATGCACCCTATAGCAAAAATTTCTCTAGGAAAAAATTTAAAAAAGAAACCTGTATCTGGGGTCAGCAGGTAGCATGGTGGCAAGGCGCTAGACTCCCACATGGCCGATTGTGGTTTGAGTTCCTGACCTGGTGGCTTGAAACTCACACTGGGCATGTTTGCATGTGTGCCTAAAATCCTGAGAGGAGATTGGGATAGAAGAGACTGCAGCATGACCATTTCCACAGCCAGTGATTTCTCACTTTCCCTTTGTCTACCTCTCTGTCTCTGGTGAGTGCATGTGCCCTACAGAAAACACTAAAAATGACAACAAATCTATTCAAGAGGGTCAGCCAGGTGGTGTGATAGTCAAGGTGGCTAGATTCCACATGGCCTATTGTGTAGTCCAAGTCCCAGACCTTGGGGCTAGAAAAACACACTGGTGGCTCTGTCCATGTGCCCAAAATTCCAACAGCAGCATGGAGGAGAGGGAATTGTAGCATAGCTATCCTCCTGGGGAGGTGCATTCTCACTTTCTCTCTATTTCTCTGTCTCTGGCAAGTACACATGTCCTATATCAAAATTTTAAAAAAAGATAGTACAAGTGCATACATACACACATGCACACATACAAACACATACACACAAGAAACTGATAGAAAAATCCTTCAAACGAATCCTTAAAAAAAAGGTGGGAGGGGCTTGGCATCATAGTGGTTCAGGGAGCCAGATCCTGGATCTAGCCCCGGTGACTTAGAAAAACACACCAGACACACGTGCATGCATGCCTCCAAATCCCAATAGAGTGGAGAAATAAGACGGAATAGTCGTGTGAACACGCTCTATTGGGGAGTGCTTTTTCTCCTTTTCTAACTCTTGCAAATACACATGCCCTGCGGCATTAAAAAAAAAAATAACTGGAAAACTGTGTCTAGCAGAATTTTAAGAGAATAACTGTACTAGCTGTTGTTTTTCAGACAGTAAAAAAAGCTATATGTAGATAGCATCAGGTGATGGGAGGCTGTTTGCAAAAACAGCCTCTCAACAGACATAGCCAGGACTCCTGGGAAAATAGAATACCATTTCAGATGCAGAGACGCTCAGTGGCTTCACAACAACAGCACTCTAAATGGGGTCCCATTCATCTTATGACACTCGTTAAGTACTTGTTCTGTACTCTAGTTACTTTTCTGTATTTATGGCTAAAATCATCTCTACTTTATTTCACCACCACTTCCATTGGACATTTTTACTTTTACCTCAGGGCATCCAGTTACTGCTTCTTTCTGTTAAACCTCTTTGTTTCCATGCCATTCTGCTATCTGTATCTCACTCTGAGCGTCACACTACCAGACTGTCACCTTCCAGCAGGGTGTTAGCAAGTCCTTCTTTTTGGCTATGTCCTAAAGTATAGGCTAATTGTTATTATTATTATTTATAGGTTTTTGCCTTAGGGCACATGAGCTTGCCAGAGAAAGAGAGAGAGACAGTGAGAGGAAAAGTGAAAAATCACCCCTGGGGAGATGGCCATGTCACAATTCCTTTTTCTCCTCCATTTTTCTCTTGGGATCTTGGGCATGCATGCACATGCACCTGGAGTGATTTTCAAGTCACCGGCTCCAGGGCTTGAACTGTGGTCAGCCATATAGGAGTCCAGCAACATAACTGCTATGCCATTTGCTGATCCCAGTACAGGTTAATTTTTAAATGAACACCCTTGAGCCAAGAACCCATCACTGCTCTGTTCAGCTGTTGTCAAGCGTTGTTGTTATTGGGCAAAAATAAATCCCACAAATGGGGGTATCAAAGTAATCTGAGGTCTCTCAAAAGGGGACAGATTGTCAAGATCTTTCTCTTTGATACAGGACATGTACATGCTGTGACCTGATTTTCAAGCTGCCAGGTATAAGACTCAAACTGTGCAGTTGGCCATGTTAGATCCACCTGCCTTAACTTCTACACTACCTGCTGGCCCCAAGAGTTTTCAATAGACAGTTTACCAAAAAAAAAAATCACTTTTTTTTTAAGAGAGAGATTTTTGATGTAGGGCACATGTACTTGCTGGAGAGACAGAGAGAAAAAGAGAGAAAGAAAGTTAGAAATCTCTCCCCCCCAGAGGTATGGCCATGTCACAATACCTTCTCCTCCATTCTCCTCTCAGGATTTTGGACACCCATGCCCATGAACCTGGTGTGTTTTAGGCCGCCACGTGTGGGACTTGAACCACAGTTGACTACATGGGAGTCCAGTGACATAACCATTACACTATCTGCTGGTCCCCACAGAAACCATTATAAACAAGATAAGACTAACTCAGACCCACAGGACAAATCACTACGAGAAAATCCTACTAATATAATATTACCTATCCAATGGATCAAAAGGGAAAATTATAGATAAAACAGGTATTTCGAAAAAAGCAACTGATAGATTAGTATGGATTTAACATTATTTCAGATAGTTTTCTAGTTAAATTCTTAATGTGGTGAAATTTTATAAAGACAACATTATATTTTGCTAGGGGAATATGAATAGCTGTTAATAAATCCCAAGAATACTATTTTTTTAAATGAAGAAACTGTTAGAAGTGATAGTGACATTAAAATGATAATATAGGACCCAGGAGTACTTGAATCATGCTGTGGCTCAGGTACCTCTCCTTTCTGGAATGCTCCTCAGGAATATATGTAGAGGAAATGAAGACAAAGGGCAAAGGAGTACTTTATTATTAGCAACCTCCATCTTGATTCTAACCCTCAACCACATTCTTTTTCCCACAACCTGTACCACCACTGATGTGTTGAAGTAAAAAGAAAGTGGAGTGACAAAAGGAAGTGAGAGATTGCAACAAACATGGTACCTAGGCCTGCTCAAAGGAAGCCACACTTGTACACTGATCTCTGAACACACTGTCACTATTTACACAGTGAAAGTGGCTTATTCAGTGGCCTGAAACCTTGCTAAACACATGAGCTGCTTTTTTCAAGAATCAGGATAAAGGGGAACCAGCAGTTAGCGTAATGGCTATGTCACTGGACTCCCATGTAGTCGACCGCGGTTCACGTCCCGGACCCGGTGGCTTAGAACTCACGCCGGGCGCGTGTGCGTACGTGCCCAAGATCCTGAGAGGAGAATGGAGGAGAAGGGATTGCGGCGTGACCATCCCCTCTGGGGGGTGATTTCTCGCTTTCTGTCTCTATGTCTCTCTCTGTCTGGCGAGCGCAAGCACTCTATAGCAAAAAACCTCTCAAAAAAAAAAAAAAAAAAAGAATCAGGATAAAGGAAGGAAGAGGGAAAATGACAATGGAAAGAATCAAGTATTATAAAATGATAATTCTCCACAAAGTAATCTATAGGTTCAGCACAGTCCCAACCACCATTCTGATTAAGTTTTTTTTTTTATTAGCAAAAATCGATAATAAATATCTGAAAATAAACATAACATTTTTTAAAGAGTTATTTTATTTAACTTTATTTATGATTATGATCATCATTATTTTCCAGTTTGATCAGAAAGAGACACAGAGAGAGAGAGGAAGTGAGAAAGCAAGCCACCAGGTCTGAGACTTGAACTGTGGTCGGCCACGTGGGAGTCCAGCACCTTTAACCACCGTGCCACTTGCCGGCCCCAACCATGAAAACTTTGAAAAAGAAAAGTAGGGAAAGTCTGTGCGCACACCAGTGTGGTCATACCCTGGGGTTTTAGCAACCTGTTGTGAATGGTCTGTTCATTTGTTCTAATTGGTTCTTGCTTGGTATTATCAGTTGTTAAAACATTTGATCTATTAACCTTGCTGATAAGTATCAAATTGTACACTACAAGCACACTAATTAAGAGTGTAATACGAATGATGAAAAACAAAAAAGACAGATAAAAGGAAAGGATAGATGACCTAGAAGTAGATCCGTGGTTAGTGGGTGAAAAAAAAAATGATTTTAACATTTGATACTAGAATTTCTTTTGAAAAAGAAATCATTTTGTTAAGAAAGCTATCTTGGGCTGGCTCTGTGGTACAGTGGTAACAAGTTGCTCAAGAGATACTGGATCTCACACGCCGACTGCTGCTCAAATCCCTGGCCTGGGTCACATACACAAGTGCCCAAGAGCCAAAGGAGTGGAGGGGGATTGCGACGTGGATGTGACCTGACCCTGCGGAAGGTGCTCTTCAATCTTGCTCACTCTCACATGCATGTGCACAAACTCTACCGTGAATACAACAACAGCAACAAAGAAATCTGAGTAATGATGGGAGTCACAGGTTTACTTAAGGAAAAAAAAAAAGGTACTTTAATAATACAGGGGTCATCAAAAAGTTTAGAGGCATAATATGAGAAACCTATGGATGAACTTCAAAAAATACTTTGTACCAAATATACTCATATTTTCTTTTTCTGTAGACTTTTTGAAGCCTACTCATGTATTGCATGAAGATAAAAGACTCCAGAAGCATAGGTTGGAAGAAAATAACGAGATACAAATTGGCGTGCCTAAGAAATAAAGAAGTAATGGGAACCAGCAGTTAGCGTAATGGCTATGTCGCTGGACTCCCACGTAGTCGACCGCGGTTCGCGTCTCGGACCCGGTGGCTTAAAACTCACGCTGGGCGCGTGTGCGTGCGTGCCCAAGATCCCGAGAGGAGAATGAAGGAGAAGGGATTGCGGCGTGACCATCCCCCCTGGGGGGTGATTTCTCGCTTTCTGTCTCTATGTCTCTCTCTGTCTGGCGAGCGCACGCGCCCTATAGCAAAAAACCTCTCCAAAAAAAAAAAGAAATAAAGAAGTATTTTGTGCGAAGAGAGAGAGACTGAAGAGAAGAAGAAGCACCAGGTTTGTGGAGAGAAGTGAGCAGTGAGAAATTATTGGCTCTTGGTTGTCTGAAAGGCTTTTGAAAGCAGGAAGCTTCTAAATAAAGGTCAATTTAAAATTTTTTGCATTACTGCATGCAAATCCCCTGTCACACCCTAACTGTCAGTGATGAATGTTGTACACAAAGAACAGCTTTTATGAGTGAGGTTTTCTTCTGGAGCAGGAATAGGGTGGTGAGAAGGAACTTAAGAAAAGGAGTCCTGAGATTTGTGTCTAGTGTGGAGTAGAGGGAGACCAGCCATGTGGGATGAGATATCTGTGAAAAAGAAAGTTAATTGGGAGCTTATTCACACAGCCAGAAGACATATGAACAGATCGGTTTTTGTGGAATTCAAAGAAACTGTAGGAAGAGAGAGACTGGACTTCCCACAGGATGTTGACTAGAGGGTTGGAGCCAATTTTATTTAAATCTTAAAGGGTGGGTGTAAATATATAGTAAATACATAGCAAACCACACAAAGACATATAATAATTGGCTCAAAGTTGATTATAAGGAAAATATAAAAGAAACAATAATAAAAACCTGTAGTACTACAGAAGTACAAAAATAAACACTATTTCTGATCTCTCCTATCTAAGCTGGAAGATAAAGCACAGCATATATAAATAACTAAAGGGGAAAAAAGTCATTGAGCTACACTTACTTTTTGTTTTTGGCTTAGGGCATGCGTACTCTCCAGAGAGAGAGAGAAAGAGAGACAGTAAGGGAGAAATCATTTCCCAGGGGAGATGGCCATGCCACAGTCCCTTCTCCTCTATAATTTTTGGTACACACACATGTGAGCACACACACACACACACTCCCAGCATGATTTTCAAGCTGCCAGGTCCGGGACTCAAACCATGGTCAGCCATGTAGGAGTCCAATGTTTTAACCACTACAACACTACTGGCCCAGGTTATTTAGCAAAAAAGTCTTTTCAAAATGAAAGTGAAATATGGGAACCAGCAGTTAGCGTAATGGCTATGTCCCTAGACTCCCACGTAGTCGACCACGGTTCGCGTCCCAGACCCAGTGGCTTAAAACTCACGCCAGGCACGTGTGCGTGTGTGCCCAAGATCCCGAGAGGAGAATGGAGGAGGAGGGATTGCGGCGTGACCATCCCCCCTGGGGGGTGATTTCTCGCTTTCTGTCTCTAATGTCTCTCTGTGTCTACCTGGCGAGCGCATGTGCCCTATAGCGAAAATCTCTCCAAAAAAAAATATGAAAGTGAAATATAACTTTTTTTTTAAATAAACTTTAGGGTTTTTTTGTTTGTTTTATTTGTTCATTTATTTTAATTTGACCAGAGAGAGACATATGTAGAGAGAGAGGAAAAGTGAGAAAGCAAGCCACCAGGTCCAGGACTCAATCATGGTGGGTCATGTGGGAGTGTCCAGCACCCCAATCACTACGCCACCTGCTGGCCCCAAGATATAACTTTTTTAAACAAATGAAATAGTAGATTATTTTTGTCAGCATAACTGTATTATAAGGAACATTAAAAGAAGTCCTTTAGGCTGAAGAAAATGGAATTCAATTTGTAACCCAGGTTCCCATGAACTGAGTATCACTAGAAATGGTATACATTTGCGTCAGTAGAGAACTTTTCTTTTTCTTTTTAATTTTTAGAAAAGATGATTGATTCTTCGAAGTAAACAATGTTAATAATGCATGCCAGAAATTATAACATATGCAGAACTTAAAATTATAATAATAGCACTTAAAAGAATGGGGAGAAAGTATAACATTAAACATATTTCTCACACTTCAGTAATAAATGGACAAAACAATTCTAAATAGACAAAAGATTTGAACAGATGCTTTACACAAAAAAATATACAAATGACACATATGTATAGGAGAAGACATTTAACATAACTGGTCATCACTGAAATGCAAATTAAAACAATAAGTTACCCTTACACATCTACCAGAATGACTAAAATTAGAAAGGATTGACATTACCAAATGTTGGAAGGGAAGTGGAATAACCGGAACTCTCACACGTTGCTAGTAGGAATATAAATGGTACAACCACCTTGGAAAATAGATCAGAAATTTCTTATGGAGTTAAATATATGGACCTTGTTAAAGTAGCATGTGCTAGATGCTGCTGCTTGGCAGGTGGGGGCCACATGTGCGGCCTCAGTGCATTTACTGGCCCATACTAAAAAGCTGGGTGCAGTGTGAGAGCCTGTAGTTCTAGCTACTCACCAGATTGAAGTAGGAGGAGCCCAACATAGTGAGATCCTGTCTAAATAAAAAAAAGACAAGGGCCAGCAGGTGGAATGGTTGTGAAGGCACTGGACTCCCACATGGTCAACTGCACTTCGAGTCCTGAACCTGGCGACTTGCTTTTTTACTTTCCCTCTCTGTCTCTCTCTGGTGAGTGCATGTGGCCTGTAGCAAATTAAAATAATAATAATGATAAATAAAATTAAATAAATAATTCTTTAAATAAAAGGAACAACAAAACACCATGTACACACACACACATGCACACACACACAAATACATGACATATAATCCAGCACTTTCTCACTTAGCCTTACCTACCCAAGAACAATGAACACATATGTTCACAAGAGGATTTTTTTTTTTTTAAAGATTTTTGCTATAGGGCATGTGTGCTCACCAGAGAGACAGAGACAGACAGAGAGACAGAAAGCAAACAATTTCCTCACAGGGGGCATGGCCATGCTGCAATCCTTTTTCCTACACTTTCCTATTGGGATTTTGACGATGCATGCACAGGCGCCGGAGTGCCCGGTGTGAGTTTCTAGCCATCGGGTCTGGGACTTGAATCGTAGTCAACTATGTGGGAGTCCCGCAATATAACCCTTACGCCATCTGCTGGTCCCACACACTAAGACTTTTTAAAAAGTATTCACAGAATCTCTTACGGGTGATACCTAAAAATTAGAAACACACCAAATGTTCATCAACAGGACAGAAATAAACCAACAGTAGCAATTCTATACAATGGAGTACTACTCTGCAATAAAAAAGAAGAAATGACCACTACAAACAACCCTATCAATAAATCTCTCAAATATATTGAGCTGAAAACAGTTGTAACAGTAATAGTATACACTGGATGATTCTATTTATATAAAATTCTATAAAAAGTAGAATTATTCTATACTGACAGAAAGCAGAGCTGTGGTTGCTTAGGAATGGGAGTAGCTGGGGGAAGGACGAGCTTGATGGTACATTGATGGATGGAAATATTCTACGCCATATTTGTAATGGTAGTTACAGTGCGTATGCACTTGTAAAAATTCACTGAACCATACCATGTAAATGAGACTAGTTTAGTATATATAGATAATAGCTCATTAATTCCATTAAGAATATACTAAAAATAATTTCCTTCATAAGATAATCACTTTATGTTATTCCCAACTCATAAGTCTGATATACTTGGTAACTGTGTGTAGCATCTGCAGGAAGGTAGGTGGGAGAGAAGGCCAGCAAGTGAGGCAGGTCTGCCTCAGGTTGACTCAGTGCCTCAATGGAGTCCTTCTGGTCTCAGCGGACTGTTTGGGGGGATACTACTAACCATGAGGTCCAGACACTGACCAGCAGAGGAGCACAAGGAGAAGGCTAGGCAGGTTATGAGGCAGGTGAAGCAGTCTTCAGTCAGTAATGGCAATGAAGCAAACCACACCTCTCACAAGTATGAGAGGTCTTCAAAACATTCATGGAAAATGCGTATCATAGGGACCAGCCGATGATGTAATGGTTATGTCACTGGACTCCCATGTACTTGACCAAGGTTTGAGTCCCAAACCGAGTAACTTAAAACTCATGCTGAGTGTATATACGTGTGTGCCCAAAATCCTGACAGGAAAATGGAGGAGAATGGACTATGGTGTGGCCATCCCCCCAAGGGGGTGGTTTCTCACTTTCTGTCTCTCTGTCTCTCTCTGTCTCTTAGGTGTGCACACATGTCCTATAGTAAAAAATCTCTCTCTCAAAAAAAGAAAGAAAAATGCATATTATAAAAAAAAGGAAAACTGTGCATGGATTTTAAAATATTTTGCATCAAAATAAACTCGTACCTAAATTTTTTCCCTTTGTTCATGTTAGAGTACATGTGTATGCATGTGAGAGAGAGAGAGAGCATGCATGCACACCCTCTAATGGTATGTAGTTAAGCCACAATTTTTCTTCTTCTGACTCTCTATCCAGTCAGGACCTTAGAGATTTGAACTCCAGTTAGCCATGGGGAATCCAGCCTCTTCTGCACAGGACTTATCTGCTATGCTATGGGCCAGCCCTGAACTTATACTCTAACTCCACTTTTCCAAGAACTTTTTGAAGCCCCCTGATATATATGAAAGAGAAAATTTCTTTTTTTAAAGAATAATTTTTTTTATTTTAATTTGACCAGAGAGGGACAGAATGAGAGAGAGCAAGAGAGACGAAAAGTGAGAAATCAAGCTACCAGGTCTGGGACTCAAACCGTGGCCAGTCATGTGGGAGTCTAGCACCCTTAACCATCACGCCACCTGCTGGGCTCAAAAGAGGAAATTTCTAAGGTGTAGGGGAAAATAACAGTTTGTTACAGTTTCTTTAACACTAATGCCATTTGGACCTGATAATTAAAAAAACATTTTTTTCTTTATTCATGATAGACCCCAGGTATGCAAAAGAGAGAGAGGGAGAGGGAGAGAGAGAAAAGGAGAGAGAGAAGAAGAGAGAGAGAGAGGGGCACCTTGTGATCATACCATAATCCTCTCCCTCCAGTCCTTCAGCCTGTTGGATATTGGGCACTTGTATACACGTCTGCATGTTTCAGACTGACTGGGTCAGAGAATTCAAATCACGGTCATGATGTAGGATCTGTGTTTTCTTGAGCAACACATTATCACTGCACCATGGAGCTGGCCCTGGACTTCATAATACTTAGTTACGTGAGTGACAAGGGAAGGAAGTGTCTTGTACATTTCAGGATATTTAGCATCAACCCCAGCCTCTACTCACTAGCTGGCAATGGAACACAAATCCCCCTGTCCTCATGAAAAATGTCTTAAGACACTGCTCATTTCCTCTGGGATGCAAAATTGCCTCAGGGTGAGATCTACTGGATTAATGTATTTATTTAATTTTATTTATCATTATGACTATTTTGGAAATAATTATTTTATTTAGTTGTATTTATTACTATTATTATTTTTTAATTTGACCAGAGAGAGAAAGGGAAAGTGAGAAAGCAAGTCACCAGGTCCATAACTTGAACCGCGGGCAGTCATGTGGGAGTCCAGCGCCCCAACCATCACACTACCTGCTGGCCCAAATATATCTGTTATATATTGCTGGATAACAAATTATCACAGAATTTAGTGGCTTAACACAATAAATACATTACATCACAGTTACACCTACTACAGGTTAAGAATTTGAGAGTGACATAGCCAGGTGGTTCTAGTTGAAGATATCTGATGATACTGCAGTCTTTTCATTTCCATGGACTGTTTTGTAATTATCAGATCCAAATCAAGAGACTGCAGTCAAGATCTGAAGGCTTGACTGAGACAGGAGGATCCAAGATGTCTCACTCACATGGTGACTTACACAGGCCAAAGATCCTTGCTTGTCATGGGCAGGATGTCTCATTTGCTTGCCATGTGGGTCTCTTCCTAGGGTTGCTTGATGTGTCTTGACTGCATGGCAGTTATGAATGAACTGAGAGAGAGCGGAAGAGGGTCTCATAAGTGATACGCTGTCACTTTTGCCACGTTAATATCTGTTAGAATCAAGCCACTAACAATAGCTCATATTCATTTGGGAGAAAATAAGGCTTTGCTTTTCCAGGGGAGCTGTATCAACAAGTTTGTAACTATATTTTAAAAATCGGTACTGTTAAAAAAGGATTCTTTAACAAATTGCTGGGGGATACCATGAGCTATTTAAAGAAAATAAAAGTTAGGTCATCATTCTAAAATAAAATGCTAATGTATCAAATTACTTAATGGAAAAAGGGAACTTGTCAAACAAGTAGGAAAAATATGAGTAGAAAAATTATTTGCTCTCGGGGTGGGAAAGGACATATGAAATAAGAAACAATAGGGAGACCAGCAGTTAGCATAATGGCTATGCTGCTGGACTCCCATGTTGTCGACTGTGGTTCAAGTCCCGGACCCGGTGGCTTAAACTCACGCCAGGCGCGTGTGCGTGCATGCCCAAGAAACCAAGAGGATAATGGAGGAGAAGGGATTGCGGCGTGGCCATCCCCCCTGGGGGGGATTTCTCACTTTCTGTCTCTCTGTCTCTGTCTGTCTGGTGAGCACACGCGCCCTATAGCAAACACCTCTCAAAAAAAAAAAAAAAAAAAAAAAAAAAGAAAAAAGAAAAGAAAAGAAACAAGAGAAAACAAAAATATTAGGTCATTGGGAAAGTTATGATGAATTTTTCTGTTTTTCTACGCATCATGACTTTCCTGATGACCCAACAGAAAAGACTAATAATGTTGGGCTCCTAGCAAGGCAGTCAGGTGCTACACAAAGGAAATCAGATCCCACATGGCCAACTGGGGTTCAAGTCTCTGCCCCACTGACTTTTTTCTGGGTACACACAGTTTTAGGACAGTGATGTGTTAGAGAATTGGAGGAAAAAGGATTGCAACCAGACCCCTTTAGGGGGTACTTTTTCTTTCTTTCTCTCATATGTCCTCTAGTATTTAAAAATAAAAATAAAAAGGTCCAATAGTTTTACTTGGGATCAATATCTGGAATCAATATATAAAATGTCCCTGTCCCAGTAAGAAATAAAAAGCATTCATTTGAAGTCAAAGAAATGTTCAATAATAAAAGGCTGGCTAGCTACTAGGTGTCAACTTAGGGGACAGGGTGACTACTAAGAGCTTCCGTTTAGAACCAGCCTGAGAGGGAAACTGAGCACTCAGGGAGCAGAAAGTGAGACACGGTAGAGAAAGAAGCAGAGACCCATTAAAGTTCTTCAGGAGCGCAGACTCCTTTTGCATATACGGAATGGGTCCTTGTAAGCAAGCCATCACTTTTACCTGAAGGGACTGGACAGCAAAGTCTGATGAATGAAGAGGAAGCAGTGAGCATTTAAAATATAGAGATGAATGAGCATATTGAGGGACTGTGAAGACAGACAGAGCATGCTAACATGAAAGGAGCCTTGAATATAATGTCACCTTTGTCATGAAAGTGCTGTAGGGCCAATATGTGATTTTAGACAGTGGAGAGACATGCTCATATGTGCATTTAAAAATGATCCTTGTATATATCATATGCAAACAATTCAGAGGGCAAAACTAAGATAAGAAAATGGGAAGAAATATGCATTTGTTCAGTCTAGAGATATTTAAGGAATCATACAAATATTCATGGAGTGTCAGAGCTGTTTTTGATACAGAATTATTTTAAAAAGCTTAATTATAATGGAAAAAGAGAAAGAACTAGAAAGGAATTTCAAAATCAAGGGAAATTTTAGGACAGAAAAGTCTTAACATGTGATTACGAGGAGTTCCAAAGGAGAGGATGAAGTTAAAGACAAGCATAAGGAGACGTCACCAGGAAGCAGGCTGTGAAGAGGTTTGGAGAGGAGCAGGGACATCTAGCCTCTGAGAAAGAAAGAAAATTGGTGAGCTTGGGTGTAGAGGTAGGTAGTTTGTGGGGGTTTGTTGAGGTGGTTGAGCAAAATATTAGAAATCCATGCCTACAGGTCTTTATTATCTCTCTGAAATGGAAAACCACGCCCTCTGATAGTCATATTATCACCACTTTCTATTTGCAGGATGGCCTTTCTTCTAAAAGCAATACACATAACCGCTGTATTTAGTCCTTTGATAAACCACTTTATTGGTTTGTGTAACAGAGATAATAGATGCTCCCTTGTGCATTAATTGAGCTGACACATGTACTTGGGCTTAACATGCATTAGCTTTACCACTAGGCTGACGTGGGGTGAGAGGTTGTGAACATTTTTGATTAGTAACAAAAATGGACTGGAAGTTTATCTATTATGGAATGACTGCTAAATACAAGCATTTACTCTTGCACTGTTCAGCTAGGTCAGGAGTATTTATTAACAGGCAGCTTCGGCTGTAACGCGTTCGAGGAAGGCACACCAGCGCCCAGAAGACCTCACCTGAGGTCAAGCACCAGGTTGGGGCCAGGACCGGAAAGTCAAGTCAGCAGAACCCTGCGCTAGTTAAAAGCTCGGTCCCAAATCTTGGCGCTGACCCCGCCCCTTCCCCAGGTTTAGGCCCCGCCCCCTCCCCCTATTGGCTGCCTCCCCTCCGACCCGCACCGCCCCGATCGTTCCGAAGACCCGGAGGAGCGGATTTTTTTCCTAAGGCAGCGTCGAGGCGCCCTCGCTGCGCATGCTCGCGGGAAGCCAGATTCCGGGTCCAGAGTTGGAGACTTCGGACAGCCGCGGCGCAGCGCGCGGAGCCGGGGCAGGCAGGGAGGCGCGCGCTCTGGGCGCGGCGCCGGCGACGCGAGCACGCGGCGCGCTCCCGAGGGAGGGAGGTGTGGGGTCGGCTGGGGGTGGCGCGTGGCCGGGGTGGGGGTGGGGGGAGGGTCGGGTGTCGGCTCGCGAGGCGTGCGGGTTCCGAGTGGCTGCAGGCGGCCTGGGCTGCCGGGGCCGACGCCTGGGTGGCTGCCGCCGCCGCGCCTGCTGCGAGATGGCGATCTTGGGCGCGGAAGGGTGAAGGCGCCCGCCGCCGGAGGAGGTGCGGCAGCCGTGGCTGCCCGGCCGCCGGGAGCCGACCGCTTCGCGCCGGGTAAGGACGCCACCGCGCGGGGTCAGGGGCGCCCGGCCGGGGCGCGGGGGCGGGGGGGCGCCGGCCCGGAGCCCTTCCCGCGGGGCCGGCAGTCCGGGGCCGGTCGCCGGCGGGCGGGACCCTCGGGGGGCGGTCCGGGGACTGTGCGCCGCCTTTCTGCCTTCCAGCCCAGGGCCGGGAGTTTTGTGGGGTGGGGTCACAGGTCTTGCCCCGAGTTGGCCCTGGCACAGGCCTGTGCTGATGATCCTGGAGCGGAACGAAGTGTTTCCGTGACTCTGCAGCCGCAGTTCTCAAGCTTCCTCAGCCTTACCTTCTCCTCCCTTCCACCTTTCTGCCTTTCCCTAACACCTCTGAGAACACGGGTCTGTGCACTTACTGCCGCTGCCCTTACTTTCACCCCCATGCGAGCGTCCCAGACCAAGGACTCCAGCCTTACCACGTCTGTTTCTGACATGGTTTTGATCACTCCCAGTTCTTCGCTGTTTCCGCAGCTCCCCCACCCCCCCCCTCCACAACCCCCACCTCCACCTTTTGTGACCTGATAGGTCCCAGTGACCTTGCAGATTTTACCAGTCCTTACCTCATCTGTGTTCTGGAGCCGCTCCTTTCACCTTGTTTTATTTTTAATTTTTTTAAATGAAGTAGTTTGCCTCTTTTACAGCCTTTGCATGATCAGTCTTGTGCAGTCTTTTCTTTACTCTGTCCATTTGGAGTTGTTTCTTTTCCTCTGGCGATTAAGTGAAACCTTTACGGAAGAAGAGTTTCTATTATAATCTGGACATTTCTTTCTTTTCCAGGATAAAGTATTTTCCAGAAGCTGATTTGGTTTTCTGTTTGATAAGTCTTTATCTTTTTGTGTAGGCTAAGGTGCAACAAGATTAGAGTTTCTACTTTAAAATGCTGCTGCCATTAGAAGTGGGAAAAAATAATATCTAAAGTTCTCTTTTTCTCCCCCTTTGGTGTTTTTGCCTGAAATACCTGGTTTACAGTTGTCTTCAGGTTTCTACAAGAGTTCATGCTTATGTATAAATCAGCTTTACCTGTCTAGCAAAGTCTGTGTGTATTATGCAGGCAAAATGCACCTCTTAAAAAAAAGAAAGGCATTCTTTTATTTATGTTACTTGTTTTCAGCCATAAAGTAATACATGATTTGTGACTACACATGACCATTTTTCATAAATAGCTATTCTAAAATTGAAAATATACAGGCCAAATATTGGGAACTACTCAAGTTGAGAAGTATAAAGTACGTGGATTTGTCCTTTAGGATGTTGCTTATTAACATTTTCAAATAGTTCTTCCCTTAAAGTGCAGAACTGCCTATCAGACCTGTGACACCAGGGTTTTGCAAAGCAATAACTAAGAGTTAGGTTTTTTGGAAGCTTGGCATGGTAGAGGATGTTGTAGATAAGGTCTCTGCCTTCAAAGAGATAGTCATCTTTGCTGTTTAAGGTCTCTGCCTTCAAAGACATAGTCATCTTTGCTGTTTAAGGTCTCTGCCTTCAAAGACATAGTCATCTTTGCTGTTTACCATGTGTGGCTGAACTTTCTTTTACTAACTTGCACAATTATTAGGCAGCTACTGCGTGATTGTGAGGTATTTTGGGGGATATGAAGATGATGACTAGTAGTTTCTGCCTTAGACTAGTTAGGTGAGTAGGGCCGTACACACATGCCTCATTTGTCTTTTAATATGGTTCAGTTTCATAACAGAAAAATCCTCTCTGAAATCAGATTCCAAGTGGGTAGGGTACAGAGCACATTTGGCAAGGTAGGGTTAGGTGGTATGGTTTGTCGAGTTTCTGGCTTGAGTTTCTGGCTTGTGAAATCTTGGTTTTGAAGGATAACTGTGATTTATGGTGGGCAGGGAAAAATATTCCAAGTAGAGAGAAGGCTCTGCTAAAGCACAGAGTGCACATGTTTAGGGAGGGGCAAGTAATTACATTTGGGTGGAACGTCACATATCAGGATGAAGGTCGATAAGAATTTGGATCAGTTTATAGGTTGTTTTTAATGACAGGCTGATGACCTTGGGATTATTAGGCAGTGGGTGTTCCACAGAGTTGGGAATAAAATAGTTTTAAAATCTTTCTTTAAAAGGATGACTCTGGTAGCAGTGTGTACTATGAATCGAGGGGTAGAGAAGTAGAGAGAGCCTGGAGATAGAAAGAGCTCTCAACTGCTGTGACCATAGGCAGAAAGAGTTTGAGTAGTAATATGAGTGGTAAAGAGACAAAATGT
This sequence comes from Tupaia tana, assembly GCA_026018925.1. Lineage (NCBI taxonomy): Eukaryota > Metazoa > Chordata > Mammalia > Scandentia > Tupaiidae > Tupaia > Tupaia tana. The sequence goes on from JAKSZU010000008.1 coordinate 41,470,718, forward strand.
AATAGAATTTGATGAGAAGAAAAATGAAGAAAGTAAAAATAACTCGTTCTGACCCAGGAGGTTGGGAGAATAGTGGAACTATTTTGAAAAAAGTCTTTGGAAGGTTTGCCCTCAGTATATGTGTTTCTTTACAATCTTTTGAGAATTACTAACCCTTGGTGAAATTAAAGAAATTCGCTGGCCTGCAACACTTCCATTTACAAAAAACTTTGCTTTGTGAATACAAATTTAGGGGGATCTGGACTAAAGCAGGGTTCTCTAACTCCCTGGGTCATGGACCAGTACCAGTCACTGGCCCATCAGGATCTACACAGCAAGAGGTGAACTCCAAGTTTCATCTGTATTTACAGCCACTCCCTATCTCTCCCATCACCACCTGAAGGCCACGTCCCTTGCTCCAGAGTAGTGTGCTAGATTCTCACAGGAGCCCTCAAATGGGACTAGTCTAGTTGCAGAAAAACAAACTCAGGGCGCCCACTGATTTCTCCTTTATCGTGAATTGTGTAGTTATTTCATTATATATTATATTGTAACAATAGTAGAAATAAAGTACAATAAATGCAATGCACTTTAATCATCCTGAAACCATATCCTCCCCCAATCATGTCCATCTGTGGAAAATTTGCCTTCCACCAAACTGATCCCTGGTGCCAAAGAGGTTGGGATGTCTGATCTAAAGCTCATCCATGGAACCCGTGGGCTGGTAAGTTGAGCTAAGGGCAGTTTTTGGAATTACTGGGATCACTTTAAAACAATAGTAACATCAGATTTTTCCATTCACTGGTAAGAACCCCTACTGTAGAGACAAACTGTATGTATACATAGAGAAGATGTAATATACACTTGTGTTAGAGTTTTATAGTTTATTGAGGCTTTTGACGAACTTTTATTTGCTTTTATATTACAGAACTTACCCAAGAGTTTAAATGATTTACCTTGGTTAAAGTTAGTTAGTGGGTAAAATGAAACCAGGACTTGGTTGATAATGATGGCTTTCTTTATAGTGTCAAGATAATGAACTAATTTATCATCAGGTAGATGTTATTGCCTTAAAGTGACCTTATCAGTAAGGACTTGATGATCCCAGGAGATTCTTTCTCGTTATAACACTTTGTGATTCTTGAGTCTTAGATTTTCATTGGCCTATCTGTACCCCTCTCTATGCACGTGAGAATTGATGAGACTGAATTGGGTGGATGGAGAGCAGATAGCAGTGTCAGACCAGTCATTTTGATTATTATTATCATTATATCTTTCAGTTAGTGTTGGGGGAAAAGTGAGAGATGAAGTAAGTGAAGTAAAGAGCTTTAAAAGCTTTTAAAAACATCTCTATTCAGTTATACTTTAAAAATACTCCTTTTAGGAGCCCAGCAGGCGACGTAATGGTTACATTGCTTGACTCCCACTTAGTTGACCACAGTTTGAGTCCTGGACCTGGTGGCTTGAAATTCATGCCAGGCGTGTGTGTTTGCGTGTGTGCCCAAAATCCTGAGAGAACAGAGGAGAAGGGATTGCATCATGGCTATCCCCGCTTGGGTGATTTCTCACTGTCTCTGAGTCTCAGGTGAGTGCACAAGCCCAATAGCAAAAATCTTTTAAAAAAAGAAAAAGAATACTCATTTTCTACATCCAGGAAACTGTAATCATGTAAAAAGGGAAACTTTACAAAATAAATGAAATAGGGGTACTTATTCAATGAAATTTTCTCCCATTGGAGTAAGTAGGTAACTCACTAGTATGATTAAAACCCGGTTTGATTAGTATATAATGGAGTTTTCTCCACCTGTGATTTCCCTGGTATTAGAGAATCAGAGCATGTTATTACTTAGTGTCTTTTATAGGCCTTGAAGCTCTGATTTAATTATTAGAAAGATTGGGGTCTCTTACTCTTCATATTAAAATGTTATAATGAGCAGTGGGAAAACAAATAGGTTGGCCTTTGTAGTATTGTCAAAGGAACTAGTTACTAATATTTCATAGAGGAAAAATGTCTGATAAAACCATACATAGATGAATTTTATTCTTTTTGTTGGCATTAAGTAGAATATGTTGGGGCTGATCCAGAAGCTTAATGATTAAAGGAGCTGAATCTCATGTGTCTGACCATGGTTTGAGTCTTGGCCCCTGGTGACTTGAAAAACACTGAATTCGTGTTTATATGTGCACCAAATCCTGATAGGAAGGAGAATGGAGGAGAAGGATTGTGGTATGACCATGGTCCATTGAAGAGTACTTTCTTCTTCTCTCTCTGTCTGACTGGTGAGCATGTGCATCCTCTGGCAATTAAAACAAAAAAATCTTAAAAAGAAATAGTATCTTGGGCCAGTCCTGTATCCTATTTGTTAAAGGAGCTGAATGGATCCCATGTGGCAGACTGGCTAGACTGGCAGACTTGCCCCTATGTTGGGCACATGTACATACATGTCCCAACTCCAACAGGATGGAGAAGGGGTTGTAGTGTGCCTATGCTCCACTGGGGAGTACTTTCTTTATCTGTCTCTGATGCTCACTGTCTCTCTCTGGCCAGCACTTGTGCTCTCTAACAGTTAAAAAGTATTTCATCTTAAAATAGTATAGCGTTTTATATTTTTCCTATTGCTGTTTATAATTTATTGTTTGTTTCTCATGACAGAGGAGACGTAGGTGTGTAGGAAGTAATTGTTGCTTTATAGATGAATACCCCAAGGCTCAAAAGAAGATTAAAAAGTTAAAATTTCAAAGTGTATGTCTAGTAAGTGGCCAAAATTAGAGCTAGCACTGACATTCATGTTTTTATTATTCCTTGGTCAATATTGTTTTCCTACCAAACTTTTTACTCTTCATCTACAGTAGAACTTCAGTTGAAAGGCTGTATGTGAAGAGTTTGAATTTACTTGTTTGGAATGTATTAAACTTTTATGCTGTGTAGTTTCGAACTTGTCTGTTGCTTCCTTTGTGTTAAAATGATAATCTCATTGCAGTGGCTATTGGTTGGCAGTTTTGAAATTTAAAAGTACTTTTTTGTAGGATAATTACCTTGTCAAGGATAAAGCAAAAGTTGATTTCTTAATTGGAAAAGTACATTGGTGAAATGTAGGCATTACTTTCCTTTTGAAAAGTTGTAAATTTTCATTCTACCGCTTTTACAGATGAAATTTGTTTCTTTTCTAAAAGGCAGGTCTTTGAAAATTTGTAGTTTTGTAGCACATAAATCTAGATTTGATTTATAAACTTTATATTATATTTCATGTTTTTTACCAGTCTGTAATAACCTTTATCATTACAAAAAGAAAGATACATAAGTTGAGCATCCCTAATCTAAAAATATGAAACTCCAATTCCTAAACTTAAACACAATAATAATTTGGGGGTGGATTTAGATTATTTTTAAAAGTTTATTTATTTCCTTCTTCCATGAGGGAGGGCGATATAGACAGCTCTCCCAACAGAGTCTTGCTGCAGCGATCCATCTGTGGTTTTCAGCCAGCCCAGGGTTGGTGTGCCTCACTTGCTCAGGGAAGTCTCTGGACTTGAACTAAGAACCTTCCCATGTGGGATTCCCTTGCAGAAAATTGCACTGTACTACTGCATTACCGTATGGCCCCAGTTTGAAACTTTTTGTGACAGCATGGTGCCACAAATGGATAATTCCACACCTGACCTCAACTGACAGGTTGTCATCAAAAGGATGTGGTGCAAAAATACTATATAAAATTACCATCAGGCAATAAGGTATATATGAAATACAAATTTTGTATTTATACTTGAGTCCAAAAAATCTGAAAAAATCTGAAATACCTCTGATCATAAGCATTTCAGATAAAGGATATATAATCTGTGGCATTAAGACACTTTTTAGTGTACATTTCAAATTCATATCTTTAAACAGTTTTTGAGAATGTGTTGTATAAAACTACATGTTAGACAATTTATAAATTATAAGGATGATTAGTATTTGTCAATTTCCTGACATGTTTTAAAGCTACTGTTCATTTACACACACACTGGTGTACCTGCTACATGCCAGACATTGTGCTAGGGGCCGAGGGTACGGTGCTAAGATAACAAACATGAAACCTGTCTTCTTGGGACTTGGAGTTAAACAGAGGCACTGACATCAAGAAGAGCATTAGACTTTATCTTCTAGGGTTGCATGAATTTGGGGGAGTATAACTAATTATATCGTTCCTTTTCTCTGGGGTTTGAACAAGTTATGCTAAAACAAGGGACCATGTGAGCATCGTTTCAGTTATTTATCTATTGCCATGTAACAAACAGCCCTAAAACAGAGTGACTTAAAACCACCACTTTGGTGGAGTCTGAAACCAATGATCAGAAATAGCACCTTGGGGACCAGCAGTTAGCGTAATGGCTATGTCGCTGGACTCCCACGTAGTCGACCGCGGTTCGAGTCCCGGACCCGGGGGCTTAAACTCACGCTGGGCGCGTGTGCGTGCGTGCCCAAGATCCCGAGAGGAGAATGGAGAAGAAGGGATTGCGGCGTGGCCATCCCCCCTGGGGGGTGATTTCCTGCTTTCTATCTCTCTGTCTCTCTCTGTCTGTCTGGCGAGCGCACGCGCCCTATAACGAAAAAAAAAAAGAAATAGCACCTTGCAAGGGGAAGGAAAAGAAGGAAGAACAGGTCATCAGCCTCGGACCTGAGGTGGCCGAAGGAGAGGATGTATTTGTCCTCTGCCACATCTTTGCATCTGTTAATGATACTTTTGCCCATGTCACTGATCTTTCCGACAAGGAAACCATCTGCTCTGTGACTGGTAGGATGAAAGCGAAGGCTGACCAAGATGAATTCTTGCCTTATGCTGCCATGCTGGCTGCCCAGTATGTGACCCAGAGGGGCAAGGAGCTGGGAATCACTGCTCTACAGATCAAACTCTAGGCCACAGGGGGAAATAGGACTGAGACCTCTGGCCCCAGGGGCCCAGTCAGCTCTGAGAGCCCTCACCTACTCAGGTGAGAAGATTGGGCCGATTGAGAGTGTCACCCCCATCCTCTCTGACAACATATGCAGGAAGGAGGGGTTGCTGTGATTGCCATTTGTGAACACGACTCCTCAAATTATTGTTTTCTGTTAATAAATTGCCTTCGTGTTAAAAAAAAAAAAAAAAAAACAAAAACAAAAAAAAACACTACTTTTGTGCCAGCTGGTGGCGTGGTGATAAGGCAGCTTGATCCCACATGGTCAACTGCAATTCAAGTCTTGGACCTGGCATCTTGAAAAACACACCAGGTGCATTTGTACATGTTCTCAAAATCCTGAGAGGAGAATGGAGGAGGGATTGTGGCGTGGCTATGCCCCCCTCCCTACCCCGGGAGTTAATCTTACTTTCTCTCTCTCTGTCTGTGTCTGTCTCCCTGTGGTAAGCACATGCACCTTATAGCAAATTGAAAACAAAACAGAATACCATTTTATTTGTTTATGAGTTATGCTCTTCTGGCCTGGGCTTTGTTGAGTAGTTCTGTTTTTTGCTGGTGATTGCTCTAATGACTGTATTCAGCTAGCAGTTCACCTGGGGCTGGGCATATACCCCCACCCCTTTCTCCATATAGTCTTACAGTCTCAGAGCCCCTTCCTCTCTATGTGGCCTTTTTAGTGGGGTTGCCAGCCTTACTGGCAGCTTAGGACTTATAATGCAAAAGATACACTGAGACCTTCTTAAGGCATAGGCTTGGAACTGGCACGTCGTCATGTCTGCTTCGTTGTGTTGGTTACAGCAAGTTGCAGGTGTAGCCCAGATTTAAGAGGAGGGTGTGTGTGAGTCCATTTGGGGCCAGTAAAGTGACAGATTACCACAAATATTTAAGTGGATCAGCTGTATTACATCAACACAGAGCTTCTGGAAAGCTGTTTTAGAAGTTGAGGTTTAGGTTGTTTACTACTTTCTACAAATCTAGACTTTGAGTCAGGGCCTGCCAGAGGAAAAGCTGAGTCTAAAGTGCAAGTGACAGCACATTTGGCTCACTACATAGATGGGAGCAGCCAGCAGTATCCTTGGTGAGAAAAGAAGAGAAACAGTTGGGCCTCGCAGTTTGACTTGTGTACCACCACTATGGGACAACATAGACTTGCTCCACTTAGGGGCTGTGGGTCTAAAATAGTGCCAAACTCGAACTCGAGAGCCCAAGATGCTAGGATGCAGCAGTTTACCCAGTGTCATGAATTGGAAGTGACAGCACCCAAGTAGAAAATGGGCCACAGGTGGGCAGAGACTAATCCCTCAGCTCTTGCAGTGAGATATGAAATTTAGGGGAACAGAACTTCTTGGCCAGTCGCTCTGGCCTTGACCAGGCTTGAGTGATCTGTGCCTCACAAATGGGCTTTTCTGCAATGTCTTGGGAAAGGATAGGATAAGCCACTTCCTTGGGGGCAGTGTCATAGTGGAGAGAATGCTCTTTTCTTCCAGAGAAAGAATGGAAGATGTAAAGAGGAATGGAGTGCTTTTCCTTTCCCTCCCTCCCTCCCTTGCTTCCTTCCATCCTTTCTTCCTTTCTTTTTTTTTTTTTAAGTTCAGATTATCTACTAAGTAATGTCATGGGTAACCATGGGATGAAGAAAATGAGTATTTTGTTTTCATTACCTTTTAGTTCTGAGTAGAGTAGTGAATTATTAAATTTTATTTGAAGAATGTAGATTATTAATGTGTAGCTATGGAGTATTTTGAAGAGTTTCATTTGGTCCAGGCAGTAGGGGGCCACTCTGGAGTGCTGAGTTACATGGAAGACTGCTGTTTGGATCTAGGCTTGACCTGACACATGCCTGGGGGGTGCTACACACCCGTGATACTAGCTGGGTAGAAGGCTGTGGGGAGTACACAGTGAGCTGGATCCTGATGAGGGTGCCTTTCTCTCTCATGAAAGGGAAAAAAAAAAAAACAAAGAACAGTTCAAAAGAAAAAGCAAGTCCTTGCAGCAACTACAAGGGGAGAGGTTGGTGATTGCATGTACTGAGAGATACGACTTACAGAAATAGGAGAGGCTGGAATGCACAGATGGAGATATGAAATTACGTTAAGGTGTTTCTTGATGGCTCTCCTCCCTACCCTAAAGTACTTGAGTAGTTGAGAAATGTTCTAGTATTAACAGAAATGTCAGTGTCATTGTTTTTTGTTTAACTAAGGAGAACACATTCTTTTTATAGCCTTGCCATCGTGTGCCCATAGTTATGGTTAAATAGGGAGGATGGAAGCAAACTGTTGCGTCCTCACTTGAAGTAGGGTGCTGTGGCCCTATATTAGCTCCAACTCTCCAATGTGCTGCTCTGTGTGTGTTTAGTTAGGATGGGGAGCAGAATTAGTCAGATGAATCTGCTCCATCTAAATTAGGATATTCTTTACCGTAGGAGTAAACAAACTAGATGGCTGCACTCTTAAAAGTTTTCAAGGATCCAGACACTCTGGCATATGGAAAGGCAGATCTGTCTTCTGTCACTGCTGTTTAATAGCACCATTGCCCCCATTTCTTTTGCAAAATGTAAAGAGTGTCTTCTTTACTGGATTTTTCCAACGATGAATTGAAATAATGTTTATAAAGCAGATAGCTCTGTGGCTGGAACATGGTAAGCACTTAAAGTATGTTGTTCTTATTTCATTATTAAGTCGAAAATTCAGTCTGCTTTGCTATGGACCTCCCTTATCTCAGGATAGTTGTAGCTTAGTGTTGGCATGGACAGAACTGCCTATTGGGTCTTTCCTTTTAATTAAAAAAAAAGTTGCTAATAGGTTAAAGATGAATCTAGGAAAGATACTGACTCTACATAGCTGGCGGTATATAACAGCTAATGGGTGGTTTGGTTGTGCAACCTGGGAACAGAAAATTACTAACATCATCATCAGATGAAATATGGTATAAACCAGAAGTTGTCCAAGTGTGGTTTCTGCATCACAGTAATTTGGAGGGAGCTCAGGAATCTTTATTTAAAAAAACAATTTTTCTTCATTCTTGGTAGTGTGTGCACATATGACAGAGATGAGCACCCTCCACAGGGTCTGGTCATGCCACAGTCACCTTCTAGACCACCAGCCTGTTGGATCGTGAGGATGTACACAAAAATACCTGGCTAGGCCAGGGTTCAAAGCCATGTGGAATCTGACTTGCTGGGAGTATATTACCACTGTGTCGTGGAGCTGGTTCAGGAATCTTTACTTTCAGCAAATATCTGTTGATTTTATTTACATTACTTTGAGAACTGCTCCTAGAACCTGAACTGGCAATTTGGGATCCTAATGTGCTCTCTCAGAGACCACTTTTTTACCTAAAGTATTTCCTAAGTACACATGTATAATGTAAATACAAAGAGAGCTTAACATCTGAACCTTCCAGATGTTTAAAGAGGCTTAAGATAATTGTCAAGGATTTGATCCAAACAAACTATAGAAACCTGATACAGTGATTACTTGAAGCGCTGGCAAGAAAAATGTCCCTGCAAGAGCATTTATCAGGCTCCCTTGTTCAAAAAAGCTTTCTCCAGTTTTTTTTTTTTTTTTTTTTAACAAAAGACATTCTTTTGAATAAGGACATTCAAAAAAAATGCCTTAGTGAAAGAGTTGGTAGCTTGTTTGCTTTTCACTTAGCAAAGATAAGGCACACTAAAATAGAAATTTTGATTGAAGTATGTCATATTTGGAATTTTCCAGGTGAATAGTAGGTTGGTTGGGGACCAGCAGTTGGTGTAATGGCTGTCACTGGACTCCCATGTAGATGACTGTGGTTTGAGTCCCAGGCCTGGTGGCTTAAACTCATGCTCGGCGCGTGTGCGTGCGTGCCCCCCGAGAGGAGAATGGAGGAGAAGGGATTGTGGAGTGGCCATTCCCCCCTGAGGGGTGATTTCTCGCTTTCTGTCTCTCTGCCTTTCTGGTGAGCACATGCGCCCTGTAGCAAAAACCTCTCAAAAAAAAAAGTAGGTTGGTTGAACACATGATGTAGTAGGTAATAGTCATTGCTTAGTGTAAGGATGTTAACTTGGGAAGAACATCATAAGAAAAGGTTTACCTTTTTATAAAAAAGAATTATTTATTTAATTCTATTTATTATTATTTTAGTTCACCAGAGCAAGACAGAGAGAGAGAGGAAAAGTGAGAAAACAAGCTGCCAGCTCCAGCCCTTGAACCACAGTCCGTCATGTGGGAACCTAGCACCTCAACCACCGTGCCATCTGCTGGCCCAAGGTTTACATTTTTAAACTGGGCTGGCCCATAGCAGTGTTAGTTAAGCACTGTGGATTGGGAGTCAGATTCTATAGGACTGAACATAGTTCAAGTCCCAGCCCTGATGACTTGAAAAACACACTGTGCTCCTGTGCTTGCCTCAAATCCTGATGGGAGGAAAAAGTGGAGGAAAGGGGATTGTGGTGTGATCTCACCCTCTTGGCGGGGGCGGGGGGTGGGGGGGGACACATAGGATCCTCTCTCTTAGTCACCCTCTCGCTCTGGCAAGCACACTGAGCAGAACAAAACAAGAAACAAAAACATCTTTCAAGCTAATCTCTAACATTTGCTTAGGGCTATGGTGATGACAGCCTGTGTCTATGTTACTTAAACCCTCCTCAGTCTTGTGACCACAGGACCCCCAAATCTGGTCATATCTGTTATGAGACAGCAGATCTTTAAATTGGAGGCTGTTCCTGGAAAGACCTAAAAATACGTTTGCTGTAAACACAGGGTACTCTGTTACTACATTTTGTCTTAAGAAATATGCCAAACTCAGGATTCTTTCTAAATTTGAGTGGAAAGGATTAGTTGGCATTTTCTGTTTGAGAAGCCTATTGTTTTTGTGTTTATTTTTACTGTCTTTGTGAGCCCATTCTTCCAGGGAAAAACAACAATAGATGTCATTTTGTCCTTTGACCTTGTAAAATATGGTGTCAGTATTTAGATGTGAATACCCAGAATAGAAATTATACATTGTATTTGGGAATATCATTTTTCCAAGTTAAGAGTTCTGTTAATTGTGTCTTCTTTTAGAACTTTCTTTGTGACTTAATTTTCCTTTAAAAGTATGGGCTGTTACGAGCCTAGGCCTTAAATAACAAAATACAAACCTAGATTTTAGTTTTGTCACTCACTTATAGGCTGGGTGATAGTCTTCAGATTATTCTGAGTTTAAGCCCTACTTTTGTCACATGTAAATTGAGTATTTGTATGTGAAGTGGGATTAATAATACCCAGTTCATACATCTACCATGTGACTTAAACTTGGCACTTAGTATTCAGTAAGTATTCTCTAGGTGGGGTTTATACTACCTTGTTACTGAAGTCAGATCCGTTTCAGAATTTTCTTTAATTTTAGAAAAGTAATGTAATCCATATATAAGGTCACATAAAATCCCAATGAAGTCTAGATACTATCTATATGTGCTTTGTTGGGCAAAAGTTTAATCTTGGATAGATAGCGTGATTAGTAGTCACACATCAGGTCAGATTTTGCTTCATATGAGTTTAGTTTAGTTCAGTTTCTCCCACCAAATGAATTATGAAGGCAGTTTTTATAGTTTGCTTTTTGAATTTGTGGATAAAGGATTGTGTCCCTGTATTTTTCTTGTGTTTTACACTTGAGAAGTACTACATTGTTCTTGGAGTGGAATGATAGATATAAGATGGATTATATTGTTTTAAAAGTTGCCATATTTTTGAATTCTGATATTTTCCTCTAAGAATGAGGGATATCTGATGGAAGTTTATACTGTATAGCATGCTTTAAAATTCTTAGGAAGTGTATTTGTAAGTTGTAGATTAACATTGTGGTCTGTTAGTTGAGTCGCTTTAAAATATCTGTAAATTATGTATTTGATAGAAAACACGGCAGCACTGTATTTCTCTAAGTGCTTAAATGTAATTTTGATCCTGTCCTTATTGTAACAATGGGGGGTTTGCAGTGGTGTGTCATTTTGCAGCATGGTATATGACTGACTGAAATGCCTTTTTGTTGTTGCTAGAGGGCACATGAGCTAGCTAGAGAGAGACAGAGAGAGGGAGAGAGAAAATACCTCCTAAAGAGGTATGGTCATGTGAAATCCCTTTTCCTGTTTCTGTATCCTCTTGAGACTTTGGGCACACATACACACATGCCTGGTGTTCATATCAAGACATGACAAAGACATGTGTGATCCTTTTCCCCTAACCATTAGGCTATGGGGCCAGCTCTGAAATGCATGCCTGCCTGCCTGCCTGCCTGCCTGCCTGCCTTCCTTCCTTCCTTCCTTCCTTCCTTCCTTCCTTCCTTCCTTTCTAAGGTTTTTGGTATTGAGTAGATGTGTTCAACAGAGAGAATCAGAGTCAGAGACAGAGAGATAGATCACCATGCAGGGAGGATGGACACATAGCAATCACTTCTCCAGTCTGCTCTTGGGATTTTGGGCATGCACACACACGTTTAATGTGATTTTCAAGCTGCCCATTCTGGGACTTGAACTGCACAGTCAGCCATAAGAGATTCAGTGCCTTAATTCCATGCCACTTCTTGGCCATGAAGTGGCTTTTTTAACCTGATAGCCTGTATATTGTTGCAGAACTGTGGGAGAAAAATACTGGAATTTCTGTAGTTTAGAATAATTGAAAGAGTGGACAGATTGGAGGTGGTTGTGGGGGATGGCGGTGAGGAGCTTAACACTTACTGGGCACCTTCTGTGTTCTTGATTCGAGGCAGAATTCCAGTTTCTAATTAATGTTAACATTTTTCCTCCATTCACAAAACTATGTTAATTTGGTTTTGGTATCACCATTTCAAAGACAAGAAAATTGAGACTCAGGTGAAATATACACAGATAATGGAGTTGAAGTTTGAACCTATATTGACTTAATTATTCTCTATATTACATTATCTAAATACATAGGCTTCTCAAACTAGACATTGGCACTTTGAAATGGAAGAGTTAGAAAATCTCCACAATTACTTAAATGCTGGTAAATTAGCATTATTAATGTGTTTAGAAACAATCAGGAACTGTTTCAAGGTGAACATAAATTTGGATATTTCAAGCCTGGTCAGCAGGCCTGGGTTTGGCCTGAGCCAAGAAGCTCTGTGTTCTCGAGTATGTATATCTCTTAATTGGCCTCTTGACTTCGCCTCCCAGCTTTTGGGATGCTGTGTTCTCTGCCATTTCATAAGATGTAGCAAATGTGTTATTTTGAAAACAGCAAACCATTGAAAATTTTAGAATTTGAAGAAAATAATTGCTGTTAAGCATATGTACTGTTAAGATAGCACACTTGGAATCAAGTGACCAGTTATTAATGGAATCGTTTGTGTTTTGAGATACGAGGTTATACATAATATAATTACATGAAGTTTGATCTTCACGAAGTAAGAATGTCATGTTGCCCTGAATGTTTTTCCCGGAATACATGGAAATTGTTTATTAAACTTGGTCTCTAACAGCCTTCCTCCTTCATTGTTAATGTGCTTATGGTTTTACACATTTATCTTTTTAAGATTAATTGTTCTTTCTCTCTTAAGCTTAAGGAAAAACGTTTTCAATGACTAGCTTAAAAGCCCTACAAAATCACCTGATTATGAAGTTACTTAAGCTTTAGATGATACAATAAGCGAATAGCAATGTCAGATTGATAAAGCAAACTTCTCATTTTGAGGTATGGGTCTAGCCAAGTATTTATTTTACATTCTGTTTTTGTACCACACATGTAGTAAAAAGAATATTGACTTTGAGCCAAAGAAGTCAGTTCAAACTCAAATTTTCACTAATGAATTTTGTGGTACTGGGCAATTTATTTGAATTCTTGAAACCTAATTTTCAATCTCCGTTAATTGGATTAAAACTGATGATTCTGAAGGATTATTGGTAACATTAGAGGGTTTTTTGTTTTTTGTTTTTTGCTTTTTCAATCTGTGGGACATGTGTGCTTGCTAGGGGGAGAGAGTGAGAAATCACTCCCTGAGGGGATGCCTCAGTCCCATCTCCATTCTTCTTGGGATTTTGGGCACATGCGCACATGAGCTGTGCATATTTTTCAAGCAAGCAGGTCCAGGATTCGAATCATGCAGTTAACTATGTGGGATCCAGCCATCTTCACCACACTACCAGCCGGCTGAGACAATTTTTTTTGTATAGTGATTGCCACAGGATAGAAGCCCAGTAATAATGTCACTGTTATTCTTATTTTTTGGAGTCAGAGATCTGTTTTAATGTGTTTAGTGTTAACCGAATCATGTCTTTCTTAAGTGATACCTGTTATCAGGCAGCACAGGAGTAAGAAGCCGCTTTTCCATTGATGATCACTAAGGCTAGGAGAACAGATGACCAAGTACTAACACTTTTTGCTTTAAAAGCTTTTTTCCACCCATTGTAATAATAATATTTTATATAAGAAACTGAGAAATATAGCAAAGTAGAAAAGAAACTACATCATTCCTAGTATTGATACCATTTAGGTATAGCTACCTTCTATTGACACACTCAAATTTTAGTGTCAGTTCTTTATGATAGAGGAATAGGATTTATTTTCTTAAATTAAGGATAGGAAAAATAAAGTTCATCAATGCATGATATGTAAAAGTATATTTCACATTTTTATTATGACGAGAGAGGATATGAAAAAGGGAGAGAAAGAAATGTCAATGTGATAATAGACACAGTAATCTCTCCAAAGTTCTCTATTTTTGTTTGTTTTATCATGTCTATTTAGGCTAAAAATTGGAACACTTGCTGTTGAATTTGAGAAATCCATTTTTCCTTCTCACTAATGTTTTCTAATGAACAAGGTACAGACATTTCCGATATTTGTTCTTGTTAATGGAGTGAAGCTATTAGTTTCATTTTTGGAAAGTTGGGATAATGTATTTAATTTCATTTAAAAAAAGTTTCTTTTTAATGGAGCAACATCACCATCTTGTGGCCTTCTGGAATATTGTTACCGAAGTTAAGATTTTCACAGCAGTAAGCATAAAGTAAATTATTTTCTGATATTAGTTAAGGGCTCCGTTAAGTTTATTATTGGCGGTTTTTAGCATAATGACAGTGGAGAGTAAAGTAAAATTATTTATACACTAGGATTGTGACTTTGTAAAAAATGTGTATTTGAGGAAAATAGAATAAAAATAAAAATGATTGATTTACATTGATTCAGTTGTGGATGCTTTGCTGCTATTTCATGTTTTCATAAAATTTGCTTTATTTTCAGTAAAGTAATTCTAAGTTTAAAAAAATCTCGATATGTTCCATTTCTCATTTAGTAAGAAAACTGAGGTCCAAAGGAGTTTGGATGCCTGTTTCACTCCGCTACTCAATGGAACTGTTTATTGTCTAAAACTAGTGCTTTCTCAATTGGAGACTGTTGAAGGATGTCTTAGCTAACAGAAATGCTAGAGCCTGTGTGATTTTTATAAAGAAGATAGAAGTTTATTTACAAACTCAGGATTCCAGTGGCTAGAAGATCCAAAGTCCTAGAGCTACACCATGGCTGATAGATGCACAGAGGATGGTGACCTTTATGCAGAGAGAAAGAGACAGAGAGAGAGAAGTCCTTACTGATCTCTCTTTATAAAACCAGCTCTTGAAAGAATCCCTTCTCATGAGAGTTAGGAGTCACTGGGTCTTGTGAGACATTATTAATCTACTCATGAGACTGTCACCCCCATGATGCAATAACCATGAACCAGTACCCGCCCATTCAACCTTACTCAGGGGACAGCATGAAGGAAATAAACTTTCACTTAGTACTTTTATAATGCATACAATACAGTCTAGTCCAAAAACATGAATTTCTGGGGGACATACTTAAACTATAGCAGACAGTTTTTCTACATGAATTTTTAACACTTGTTTTCATTTTGATGACCTTTTTTTAAAATATATTTTGCTAGAGGACATATGCACTCACCAAAAAAGATAGAGAGAGGGAAGAAGAGGTAGAAAACACTCTCCAGTGACATGTGGTTAAGCTATAATCCTATAATCCTTTATCCATTTCTCCATCCTTTTGGGATTTAGGGCATGTGTGCTCACACACCCAGTATGTTTTTCCTTTTTTTGGAGAGATTTTCGCAGTAGGGCGTGTGCGCTCGCCAGACAGAGAGAGACATTAGAGACAGAAAGCGAGAAATCATCCCCCAGGGGGGATGGCCACGCCGCAATCCCTTCTCCTCCATTCTCCTTTCGGGATCTTGGGCATGCACGCACACGCGCCCGGCGTGAGTTTTAAGCCACCGGGTCCGGGACGCGAACCACGGTTGACTACGTGGGAGTCCAGCGACATAGCCATTACGCTAACTGCTGGTTCCCTGTTTTTCCTTTTTTAAAATAATTTTTAAAAATTATTATTCATTTATAATAGTAATTATTATTATTATTATTCAGTTTTTCCAGAGAGACAGAGAGAAAGCAAGCCATCAGGTCTGGGACTCAGACCCTGATTGGCTATGTGAGAGTCCAGTGCCTTAACCGCCAGGCCACCTGCGGGCCTCTCCCCCCATGTTTTTCAAACTGCCGGGGTGGAGAATTGTGCCACTTGGTAGGCCATATGGAATCTGGCTTTCTTAGTCACTAGGTACAAGGTCAGCCCATTGAACATTTTAAAGGGTAAAAGAAAAAAACCCAAACAAAACAATTTATCTACGGTGGTTTATTTTAAAAAGCACTTAAAATAAACAAGGCATTTGGTTTTACTGCCTTGTTTGCTTGGTTGTTTTTGAGATTCAGTTGACTCTAATATCCCTCATCAGCAAATTTGTATTAAACAGCTTCTATGTGCCAGTTTATAGGGAAACAAGGCGGGTGAAATGATGAGGATTGTTTTCTCTCTCTTTTTTTTGTTTTCCTGCTGTTTTTTTTTTTTTTTTTTTTTTTTTTTTTTTCTGAGCCCTAAGTCTGGTGACCAGAAATAAGAGACAGGGTTTTACGTAGTGTATTTTTATAAACATTTCCATCAGAAATTATTTAAAATAAAACAGATGGAGTTAGTATTTTAGAAGGCCAAAATACTAAATTTTAAAAGGGTATCCTCAGTATTCAGGAGCATTAAATGATAAAATTACATAAATAGGACAGGACTATATATTTTTTCTATAAATGCTTTAATTTTTTTGTTGAAATAGTTTCTTGTATTCTTAAGAATTTAGCATTTATATAGCATTTTACAGTCAATAAAGACCTTATATAATAATCTCACCGTGGAAGTATCAAAAGAAAAAATTACAATACATTTAATGATGGATCTATTTACTTGGCTTTTAGTCACAATTCACTGAAGGGGCAAGTTCTCTTCTGCAAAATAGTGTGAGAGCTACCACTGGAAGGTGTTAGTCTGCTGGGTTTGTAAGATAGAAACAAGGAAACCAGTAGAAATAAAGTTTGTTGGTTAACCTCAGGTTACTTCAGGTTACTTCTTTTCTACGAGTTAAAGTACTAGGACTTCTTTATTACTCTAATTCAGGTAGACTGTGGAATCTCCTCTTTTCAGGAAAGATTGATCTGGAATATATCTGCTTCTTTAAAGTTTCAGTTTGATTATGTGGCATTTAGCATGAGTGTTTCCATTTTGTTTTTGTTTGGTCAAGTGGAGCCTAGTACAGAAGCTCAGTCTACAACCATGGCCTCCCCAGATTTTTGTTTAACAAAGGCATCTTCTACTGACAGAGTAAAATTACTTGTCCAAGGTCTTGTTGATTTTATTTGTGAAGCATTCATTCTATACCAGGGATTTTTTAGTGCCTTGTCAATATTAACTCTCTTTATTTTCTTGGACCAGCTCTCTAGCACAGCGGTTGAGTGGTGTGTGTAGAGAACCAGATCTTACGTAGTTAACTGCAGTTCCAACTGTGGCCCCAGTGGCTTGAAAAACATGTGGAGCACATAGGCCCAAGATCCTGACGGGATGGAGAATGGAGAAAAAAGGATTATGGCATGCCCATGACCTTTGAGGGGATACTTTCTCTCTCTCTCTGACAATAGCACACATTCTCTGGTAATTTTTTTTAAAAAAAGGATAGTTGTCTTTGAAGCAGGCCTAACCCCATCTTGGAGGAGCGCCTCTAAGAGAAGTGGGGGAATGAAGCAAGTGTGACTCCATTTTGAAAGGGTGATTTCATTTTAGAAACTGTGCTTCCTCCCCACGAGTGCAGATAAGATCCGAAGAAGCCCCACTCCCAGGTGCCTCAAGAACCTTGGCTGGAACCAGGGAAGCCATTAAAATTCCATTGTAATCAGAACTTACCCTCAAGACTAATTAACCTGCTTGCTTTGCTTCTGTAACTGGCTTTTTTTGCTTTGAAGATAGAAAACCCTACCCTCTATCTCTCCTGAGGCCCCTTTACTTTGTTCCTTTGCCCTTGTAAAACATCTGTGCATTTTTGGCCTATATAAGCTCCTTTCTCTTTTCACTTGGGGCTACGGGGTTTTGAGAGACATGAGTCCCCCATATGCCGCCGGCTTAATCAATAAACTCCAATAAATTTGGTTATGTCTGGATGTCCTCTTATTTCTCGCTGAATAGACTATAACATTTGGAGGCCCCAGTGAGATCTGTACCTGTCTAGTACGTGGGTGAGGCATCCTAGGGAGAGCGGCCTCGCTTGGCCCAGCTGCCTGCTACCTGGAGACTACCCTAGGGGAGGCACCACCTGGGACTTCCCAGGGCATTGTTGACAGCTGACAGGAGACGCTGACTGCTCCTCCAAAAAGTTTGTGGAGTTTCTATTGCTGTAAGCCCTCCGGAGGCATTTCTTTGGGTGTTCCTGTCCTGTCCTCTTTGCTTCAGAGAAGACAAACCAGTGAGTAAGGGGTTAGCCGCGGGAGGAGCCCCCTGAAGTCCGACCTGGGACAAGGGCCATAAACCCTTCCCCACAGGTGGCTGGGACTCAAGGCTGACCAGACGCGGTTATAGAACACTTACTCAGGTTCCACCAGACGTGCTTGGAACCCCGGGGGCGGGATGCCTTTAGACAGTTTGGGAAAACTCAGGCTGGAGGCCCTTAAAGGGGTCTTAGGGATTCTGTGGGTTTCTACTGCTTTTACTGTCGATTTGCTTACTTTCTTCAGAACCTCTTGGAAAATATTTCTTGGTCCTATCCCTTATCCCCTTCAGTAAAGAATATAGAACAATGGATTATTGACCAGTGGATAGCTCTAGTTCACAGACCCCCATCTTGGTTAAGAAACAGTGCCCTAAAAACTGGGAATCGTGTCCTTGTAATCAGCCCATTAGGAGGGCCTCAAAAAGAACAAAAACCTGCTGTCTTACAGTCAGATCCAGAGGAGTCAGACCGGCCTCCCCCTTATAATCCACATAGACGGCAATTCGGGAAATAAGGAGGAGCCACAGGAGGCAGCCATCTCGTCCCCTTCTCTCCACCCTACACCTGGAGCAGGTCTAGGGAGATGAGAAGAGATTGGAGTCCTGACTCCTCGGCATCCCTGCCTCCTAGGTCTAGGGAGATGAGAAGGGATCAGAGTCCTGACTTCTCAGCATCTCTGCTTCCTAGGTCTGGGGAGATGAGACAGGATCTGAGTCCTGACTCCTCAGCATCCCTGCCTCCTAGATCTAGGGAGAAAAGGAGGGATCGGAGTCCTCTCTTCTCAGTATCCCTGCCTCCTAGGTCTAGGGAGATGGAAGAGATCGGAGTCCTGACTCCTTGGCATCCCTGCCTCCTAGGTCTAGGGAGGAAAGAAGGGACTGGAGCTCTGACTCCTCGGCACCTCTGCCTCCTAGATCTAGGGAGGAAAGGAGGGAGCGAAGCCCCGATTCCTCAGAAGTCCTGTTACCCTTAAGGGAGGCACCTCCGACAGATGGTGACCCAGGAGGTCACCCATAAGTTGTATATGTCTCCTTTTCTACCAGTGACCTGTATAATTGGAGGGCTCAGAACCCGCCCTTCTCTGAGAAACCTCAGGCTCTCATTGACTTGCCAGAGTCGGTCCTTTACACACACCAGCCAACTTGGGGTGATTGCCAGCAGCTGTTAGCTACTCTTTTCACTGCTGAGGAGAGAAAAAGGATAAAGGGAGAAGCTAGAAAAGCCGTGCTAAAGACAGGGGGGAACTTTAGAAGATGATCAAGATAGGCTAGGTAGACTTTTTCCTGCTACACGTCCTAATTAGAATCCAAACACTAATGCTGGGATAGAGGCATTAGCCACATTTTGCAGTAACTTATTGACTGGAGTTAAGGCAGCGGTCCGAAAAACCACAAATTTGTCAAAGGTAATGAGAATTATGCCGGGTTCTCAAGAGTCCTCTGTAGCCTTCTTAGAATGCTTGTGTGAGGCTTATCGAGAATATACCCCCATAGATCCCGATGCCCAGGAAAAGAAAAAAGCAGTTAATATGACCTTCGTGTCCCAATCTGCTGCAGATATCAGACAGAATCTCCAACGGTTAGAGGAGTTTGAGGGCATAAATAGGTCACAGCTATTAGAAATTGCCCAAAAAGTTTACAATGAGTGAAATACTATAGAAAAAATTGCTAAGGTTGTAGTAGCTACTATGAGAAAAGTTAATAAAAAAGAAAGAACACACAAAAATAACAAAAAACTCATGCTGGCTAGAGACCCAATGTAGAAAATGTAGAAAAAAAGACACTGGGCCAGAGAATGCCCAGAGAACCCAGAAAGAGGAGAGAAAGTTTAAAATTTAGAAGACTGACGGGACCAGGGCTCATTTAAGATTAGTCCCAAGCCCACGGTTACAATGAAAAGTTGGAGACACTCCTGTTGACTTCCTGATACTGATGCAGCTTATTTTGTTTTCATCAAACCCATGGGACCCCTTGAGAAAAGGGCAGCTACTATCCAGGGCACTACGGAGAAGACAGTATTCTGTCCCTGGATGACACGAAGGACAGTGGACTTACAGCCTTGCTAGTAAAAGAGGCTGACAAGTTAACCTTAGGTCAGGAATTGATCCTTACTGCACCCCATGCAGTGGAGGCACTCCTCCGGATCACACCAGAAAAATGAATGTCAAACACTCCAGTAACTCAATACTAAGCTATTTTACTAGATCAGCCCCAGATTAGATTTCAGAAGTCAGCTGCTCTGAATCCAGCCACCTTAACACCACCAGAGAAATCGGCTCTTGTAATCCTGATGTGTGTGTACATCTATACATGTAATATGTCATGTTACATACCACATGTTGTATGTCTGTGTAAAAACAGGCCTTAAAGTATTCTATTCAATTTGGTTTATAAAAAGAGCACTTATAGAAATTGGTTTAAATGTATTTCAAGTTCATATAACTTTAGTAAATAGGCTGACTTGAAAGGTAGTTAAAAAAAAGATTAAGTGAAAGTCTAAACAATTTCCAACACATATTTTGTCCAGGTTTTACTAATCAAACAATATCATGTTTATCTTAATATGGTTGGTTTAATGAAACAGCTAGTATTTATGTGTTGTGTGTTGCATTTTACATAGTAGATATCTAACAGAAAAACAAATTCATGATGAGCTTTTCTGGCTTTAGTGCTAACAGAAGATTTTGACCTCAAAGTAACTCCGGGATGTTTACAGAGGGCCCCTGAAACATCCAAAAGAGAGATGTTAAACCAGTCAGGCTTACTGTGTATATGTTAGATAAAAATAAAAAACATTGTCAAATTAAGTAATTCTAATTTTCTTGATATTCTATTTGAAGTATATGTATAAATGTTATGTACTTGTATGCCTATACATGCATTGTGTTCCAAAATAATTTGAGTTTCCCAAGAGTTAATGGTAGGCTATTATGTTAAACTGGCATATATAGCCAAATTTCTTTGTCAGTTGTGAATTTCTGTCAGAGCATTAACTATGGCTAAAATCCTAATGTTATACCCTTAAGAAAATTCACAAAGAAGATAAAAAAAGAAAATTTACTCTTAAAAGTACAGGTTTTTTAAAAAATCTAATAATTTAACTGGATAAAACCTTCATTTTCTATGTAAACTAATTGGTTTTCTAAACTGTTAAGCCAAGGTTAGCCAAAAAAAAAAATGAGAAAATGTTTGACAAGGTTGCATGTTGAGTGGCCAATACAATGCACCTGAGTAAAAGAGGTGAAATTGATATAAAGGATTATAAATCCAGTGTTAAACATGGACTCACAGAAACATTATTGCCTGGTTCCCTCCGAGTCCTCCTTATAATTCTTGTTGTTAAGTTAACATGCTTTAGTTATTATTATTGGTCTTTAAATTTTAAGAAATATTGAGAGGGTCTGTTAGTAAAATTGTTCAGTTTTACATTAGAAAGTTGTTAAACAAATTTTGTTATCGTTTGTACATGTTCATGAACTGCTGGTATATGCTAAAATTTAGGGTCACAAACAAAAAATTGCTCAATATCAATGTATGTATGACAAGTTTAATAGCTCCTTTAAAACATTAAATTTCCCAAAGTAAAAAAAAAAAAGATAAATATGCATAGTTATTAAAAATTGGTCCTATATATCTAGAACAAAAACTAGAAAACTGCTGTCTAAAAGCTTAATAAGGTAAGAGTCTCAAAGAATGGGGTGGAACAAGTTAAGGCTAGAGCTCCAGGCTGCCTTATCCCCCAACCCTTTGCTTTTTGTACTTCTGTTTCTTTCAGTTAGGCCTCTTCCTCACTAGACTGTCTCTTTAGTTAAATGATCAAAAAAGAGGTTTAGCTAGAAAAACAAAAATTTAACTTGAGACTACATTCTCCAACTAGAGCTTTTGTATAAGCGATAAAGGAGATGCCTTGTAAAAAAAAAAAACCTGTAAACTGGACTTTGCCCCCGACAGTACCCGGCCACTCCTTGCAGGATCTATTGAAACTTAGGTTCACTTCTCAGTGTAGGGACAATTCAAAACAGATATTGGAAAAGCTCCCAAATAACTCAGAGAAGTGTTATAACAAAATTGACAGGGCACTTTAACCTTTGGTTTACTCTCACCCAGTAGTCTCCCGTGATAATCCTGAAGGCTGAGAACTACTCTAAGGGCAGGATCTAGAAATGGCCCAGATCAGAGCCTCTGCCTCAGAAGAAACTGTTTCCAATGTGGGCAGCCTGGGCACTGAACAATGCCCATGACTGGTGTCCTCATGTCCTCCAGTGGGGCCTTGTTCCCAGTGTGGCGTTGGCCACTAGAGATGAGACAGAATGCATTGAGCTCTCAAGGGAGCTCTGGACTTCTGGAGTCTATGCCAACCTTTGAAATTGAGGATTGATGGGGCCCGAGACCCCAACAGCTCCCCTTAGACATCTGACAGTTTCACTGGACAAGCCTTAGGTAACCCTTAAAGTGACTAAGATTAATTTCTGTCTAAATCAGAGGTTAAGAGTGTTTCCAAAAGTACACTCATAAAAAAATAGGAACAAATAGTAGTAAACGTGTCGACTGAGTCTGTGACAAGAGAGATAATTGTAAGACCCAGCCGGAGGGCAGACATCTCTATCAGCAACTAAAAGTTCTTGTAGCCACCCCAGATTCTGTCCTCTCCCTCCTAAACTCAAGAGAAAAGAAAAAATTGTGTGCACAAGCAGTAAGCTACTGGAGAACCCAAAAGATGATTGCTGTTACCAGATCGGCAGGCCAGTAGTCCCCAAGGCCCTTGAATAAATCATCATCAATCAGGTACATCAGATTACCTATCTGGGAAAACAAAGCTTGCTAAGCTGGTTAAGAGAAAAATACTTTGTGCCTAGTCTGAATAACCTTATCAATGGTGTTGTCTCAAAATGTGTTGCTCGTACATAGGTAAATCCTAAAACCCTCAGGCAAGGCTCCCTTGGAAATCAAATCCCAGGGGAAAAAAACCTTAGTGGGACCACCAGTTAGCCTAATGGCTATGTTGCTGGACTTCCACATAGTCAACCGCGGTTCGAGTCCCAAACCCGGTGGCTTAAACTCACGCCGGGTGTGTGTGCGTGTGTGCCCAAGATCCCGAGAGAATGGAGGAGAAGGGATTGTGGCGTGGCCATCCCCCCGGGGGGTGATTTCTCGCTTTCTGTCTCTCTGTCTCTGTCTGTCTGGCGAGCACACGTGCCCTATAGCAAAAACCTCTCCAAAAAAAGAAGGAAAAAAAAAAAAAAACCTTAGAGAACATTGAAAAATATCTATGGTGTCTAATAGTTCAGTCTCTAAATAAAATAAAGATACCTAATATAAGACTAGCCTGGTTTTGCTTTTCTTTAAAAAAAAAAAACAAACTTACATAATTAGATAAAATTAAATAAATATAAATAAAGTTTATAATTGAACTCGTCTGTTGAATTAAGACATTTCATAATATTAAACTTGTAAAGATAAAAACAAAGAAAACTAAAAGAAGGACATGGCTGTAAAAATGTATTTCTAATAGAAAAGGTTTAAAAAGAAAAGTATAGAGAAGAAATTTTGTGTAGTAAGTTTTTGTCTGAAAGTAAAATGCCTATCTCAGAATAAAAAAGAGGGACAAAAACTAAAAGGTGAAAAGCATATTGTTAAATGTTTGAGTTGTGTTACAAAAGTCTAAGAAAGTTACCAAAATTAATCAAGTTAGTGTTCTAGAGCTGGTTGTGCTATCTTCAAATGTTATATACAGTAAAACAACTAGAAGAGAAGAGCTCCTCCAACTAGTCTAGATGAGGCCTCACATAGTTGTAAAGTTGTCTGTGAGTCTGTCACACCAAAGCCAAGAGGACTACTTCCACAGACTCACCAGGGCCTTGGTCCATTAAGATGGGCCAACAGGGTCGTTTGTAATGGTGCTTCAGAGACCAGAGATTGGCAACCCTGCTGTAGTCACTCCAGAGGCTGACTGCAAGTCGGACATTGTCAAGAGTGTAGCTCGGCAGCTCCACGACCAGACAGTTGGAAAAAGGACAGGCTGCCGCTGACTCATAGGACAGTTAGAGTGGCCTCTGGTACCAGTAGGGCCTCTTGGCCCTTGCTCCCGTTGAGTGCTTTATTTGCCATGCTTCTAATTTTGATTTTTTGCTCTAGTTTGCTCAGTTTTCTTACCCAATTTGTCTCCCACAGGATAAAGGCCTTTAGGTATTAGATGGTAGTTGCCTCTGTACCTAGAGCCCAAGTATACCAGGCACTGCACTATCAAGTTAACTCTCCTTAATAGATATTTGAGAAAACTCAAAGAGGAAAATGATGTGGTTTCTGTTTTCTGAGAAATTTTGTTATTTCCATAAGCACCTAACCAAATGCTGTTCTGCTTCTGTAAACTGCTTGCATTGTCTCCAAAAGCACTGTATCACGATCTCCCTATAAGGGATTTATTTAACCTAATGACTGCATACCATGAACCATCGGCCCAAACCACCGGACCAGCCACTCCTGCGTGTGAGCAACTGTACCCAGCAACTGGAGACCATGGAATCAGCCAAAGTTAGTTCAAACTGGACTTTAAATTAACCCTGCAAGTATAGATACTACTCTCATTTTCACACACGTACAGATAGGCCTGTGAGGCAAAGGAGCTGGTCAAAAGTCAAATAGTCGAGGGAAGCCAGATTTTAAACCCAGTCACTTGCTGCAGAATTGTTCTTAACCACAGTTATGCTGCCTTTTAGTAAGTGTGGGAACAGAAATTCAAATGAGTTTCCTATTTTCAATGGCTAGTTCTTTTCCCCTCCCAGTTAGAAGTTATTAGATCACCAACTGGACTTTGAAAGTCTATAAGTGACAGTTTAGTTGTTGGCAGAATTGACTTGGGTTTCTAGTTACATCCTACCTTATGATATACTTAAAGCTTAATACATTAAGTTTGTGGTAAATGTAATGTCTTTTAAAGTTGTTAACTTCTGACTTAGAAGAGAGCAAAACCAACACTTGTCAAGTCAAAATAGAAATATCTTTGATATTTGATTTTTTGAACTTGCCTATACTTTGACGAGTCATGCTTTCTGGTTAATCTGGCCTTTAGTCTTCTGTCTAAAGTCTATTATAAATTATTTATTCCTTTTTTTTTTTTTAAGAGAGTCTTTGGCTATAGGATGTGTGTCTGCACTAAAGAGACAAAGACAGAAAACGAGAAATCATACCCCCACCCCCACCCCCTGGTGGGGATGGCCACCACAATCCCTTCTCCATTCTCCTCTTGGGATTTTGGATATATATGCACAAGTACGCACCTGGTGTACTTTAAGCTTCTAAGTCCAGGACTCAAACCACAGTCAACCACATGGAAGTCCAGCGATATGACCACTAACTATACTATCTGCTGGTTCCTATTTATTCCTTTTTTTTAGGAAGGAATTTTCATTTTGTACATTTTGCTGGCTCGAAGTTTATCTGAAACACATTTTGTTTAAAATGGTGGGTGGTTAGTTTGCTTTGGGTAGGTAGTTATAACTATTTCTTATTAACTGGGGCAGGCACCCTGATAAGAAGGATGTTGAATTGTTCTAATCATGTAGGTGCTGTGACTGGAGCCTGGGTGAGCTACAAGCCCATTTAAAAGGCCAAGAAATAGGCAGAATTTAAAGTGCCCAAGACTTAAGAGTTAATTGGAATTAACCATTCGGTTGTTGGAAAAGTCATGACTCACTTTTGCATGGAAAAACATAGAAAAATATGGTATGACTTTCCCAACATCCTAATAGAATGAAAAGAGAATAGAGTGAAATAGTTTGACTGGTTATTGGACTTGATTTGTTTTTTTAAGTGAATTTTATGTCAAGAGAAGTGAGGAAGTAAATATCAGGAAAATTATGGGCAGCGCTTACTAGGGCATGTGCCATGAGAATTTAGGACAGCATAAGGTTACATTCCGTAAGGCTTTGGGCTGCCACACTGAGGGGTGTACGGTCAAGATGCAAATGTTTGCTGCTTTGAGGGAAAGAAATTTTGTATTCATTATACACCTGATAGTTTAGAGTAGATTGGTCATTGAGTAATTTAGAGAGCAAGATATTCACATAGTTTAAACATGGTTAACATTGGCAGTCTAAAGGGAATCTAGAGATAGATCAGGGTTTTACTGCTTAAAAATTAAATTGTGATATGTATAGTGCATTTTAATTTAGGAATATTTTTTGATTATACTACATTATACATATTAATGAAAAGCAAATTTTGAGATAATATCGTAAAGCAGAGGAATTTTCTGTGTAATAGAGACTTTAAAAAATTTGTGTGTGTGTGTGTGTGTGTGTGTGTGTGTGTGTGTACATATATAAAATCTCATATTGCAAGTACTCTTAAAGTCACCGGAATGGTGCAGCTTAGAAAAGTTACTCTAATCACTCAGTCGTAGACTTATATTAATAAATTATCAAAAGGGTGATAGTCTTACATTTTGGGGATAAAGTGGATTAATCATTGATATTTGTAGGGATAAGTTAATGAGGACAAGAAAGCTTTATTAAGAAATCAGTTCATGTCTGTGCCAACAACTAAAAGTATGTTTTGAGAACTTAGCACCAAGTTAATTTGAATGGCACAATGGTTGAGGATGGATCCTGGGACAAAAAGCCTGTTTGGAGATAGCGAAGAGATGAAAAAAGAATGTTGCCTTGCTAAGATTGGAAACTATTACACTTAATCTGTTTCCCTGGTAGAATATGTATGGAGGTTTGAAGCTGAAATGCTGTACAAATGTACAGTAGTGGTGATACTGCCATTAGGTGCTACTAGGAGGAAGGTGAGCTGGAGGAATGGGAGCTCCGGGGTGAAGTGACAGATTGTCAGGAGAGGATGCAGTGGTAGAGAGAACTGCTGAGAGATTGTGAGCAGCATAAAGCCCATCAAGTGCGAGATGGGGTCATGTGAGCAAGTGAATAGAATGGAGATGAGCAAGATACAAGGCTGGTGAGTTGGCACAGTTGCACAGGCTGTACGGTGAGGATGATGGCGTAGAGTAGGGAAGAACACTAGGCCTGAGTGTTAGCAATCTATATGGGAAGTTGGAAATGCCTTTGATCTTTAGAAGACAGTAATGGTGATGACTTGGAGAATTTGTTCAAAGTGAATGCTTCTGAGGATTTACATTGACTATGGAGAAAGTCTTTTTTTTTTTTTTTTTTTAATCCTGCTTTGACAGTCCTTTTTTAAATTAAATTTGTCAGAGGGTGTGTGCACTCATAGGAGGCTGGGGGGTGGGGGTGGGGAAGAAAGCACCCCATGGAGAATGCTTGTGCCACAATCCCTTATTCTCCACTTTTCTGTCCTTTCAGGATTTGGGGCACACACACACACAGCATGTTTCTGCTGGGCTGCTGGGTTTGGGACTTGAACCATGCAGTGGGCCATAGGAATCCAGTCACCTTAACCACCACACTGCAGTCTTGCCCAAAAGAGCCTCTTGCCAGCTCCCTCTTGCCTTCTCCCGATATATAACCACAGTGGTATATGATCTTGATATGATGAGTAGTGGTAAGTAGTCCTGTAAAATTGATTTTTCATTTATGAATTTGTAGATCACACAGAAATAAAAAGTCTTACAGAATTAAGCTTTGTCATAACAGAATTCCACTAGAAAAATTTATTTGAAGTACATAAAAAGCTGTGTAGGTACAGTTGTTACACTGTTTATTAGGTTATCAAAAATAATCACAGTTGGCCAAGAACTGATAGGCTTCCAGGATTCAAGATTAAACCCTAGATGGTCCCGGGTAAGCTAGAGTGAGTCCTTCTGCTCGTCAGGAGCTGGGGTTGTGGCATGTGTGTACCTTGTGTTTTCAGGCTCTTCAAAGGATCTGAACCCATAGTTGACCATGTGGCTTCCAGCACTGCAATCCACATGCTGTGGACTACATGACCTTGGCTGGGCTGAAATTACTATTTTATAGAGCAGCTAAATTTTATTTATTTATTTATTTATTTATTTATTTTGAGAGATTTTTTGCTATAGGGTACATGTGCTGTCCAGAAAGACAGAAAGTAAGAAATGAATGCCACCTGACATGAGTTTCAACCACCAGGTCCAGGCTTCGAACAGCAGTCGGCCATGTGGGAATCCATCAGTGTAACCATTACACCATCTGCTGGTTCCTAGAGTTGCTAAATTTTAAATACCTTCAGGTGACAAAGAGTTACTTGGTTTATCCATCTTTATCTTTGTTTTATTCATTGAACTTTAAATTTTGTGTTGTTGATGCTGTAGTCTTGCTTAGTGCAGGCTTTCTAACCTTTTAGGTACATTCTTCATTGGACTAAGCTTCTCTAGCCCTGATGTGAACCATCCTACGTTATTACTGAGGTTTTTTGTGAATTCTTACTGTCTTCTCAACTAGACTCAGTATTAAAAGTGGGCTTTGTCTTCTACCATTTTTATATCTTTGCTGTATCCACTTCACATACTAGGCATCTCGTAAGTATGTTTATTAATTGGTCCAAGCAGATAGATAGATACCTGATAATATTTATCTGGCTTTTCAGAGTCTTAGGACTGTGCACAGTGTACAGAAGGAATCAGATCTGTTCTAATAGATGGTTGTTTTAGAAAATTCTGACCTAAGAATGACAGCTGAAGTAAGGAGGCAATTAAGAGATATCTTCTAAATGAGGATTGATAAATCTGTAACTTATGTTGCTTATTCTTTACATTCAGAATTCTCTTCTATTTTTTTACTGGTGAATAAGAGTGAGCCTTCATATAACCATTGGCATTTTTAAATGGTTGAACTGGGTATAATCAGCTTAGATAGAACTGACCATATTCTCTCAGCATAGGTGATAACTTGAATTAATTTGTTAAAACCCCAACTTCCTTTTTTTCCCCACACCTACTGTTTGAATCCCTGAACCTGCACTGATTCTACAGTTCTTCTCTGTGGTTATATCTTGGTGACCAAGGACAACTGGAACAAAGTCATAACCATCATGCGGTTGTTGTCTCTGTGGGTTTGTGATAATTACAGTATTAGAAGTGCTCAGCAGGAGATGATCTGCACCCTGTCTCATTCCATTCAGCATGTATTCTAAATCCCTCCTCAGTGAACAAGCCCATCATCTCTAGATTTAATATCACCTGTATAAATTGTGACTCCAAAATATTTCTCCTCCATAGACACGTTTCCTGGGCAACATGCTTCTGTATCTTGCTTTATGTATATCTGGATGGTAACAAGTTTCTTGTAAACTGCATATCCAAAATCAAACTTCTATTTTCACCTTCTTCTGCAATAAGAATAACTATCCTCTATTGAGTACTTACTTTAAGTGAAACTTATTTTTACCTTCTTTTCTCACAACAAGAACAATAACTAGCCTTTATTGAGTGCTTATGTTTTGCCGTATAGTCAAAATGCTAAGCATTTTATGTGTTTTCTTATTTAATAATCATTATAACATGAAGTAGGTGGCTTTGTTTTTCCTGTTCCAGTGATAGAGAAAATGAGCCATGGAAAAGCTAAATTGGTCACACAATTAAGTGGCACATCTGGAAATAAAATCTAAATATTATGTTGTCAGGAATGTCATGACATATTTTCCTATACAAAAATGCATCATTTGTGATGACCTAAAAGTTTGATTCCAGAGTTTGCTTTTGAAAACTTTGTGCCATATCGTATCCCCAGATTTGTTACTCCTCTGGTCCATACTCTGCTCTGGTGCCATCATTCATCCAGATAATTAAGTGGAAAATTTTAATATTTACAGATCACTTTTTCTTTGTAATGCTCTGGTCAAAGGCTTTATGTATATTTTGATTTTTTTTCATGCTACTAATACTGTAATTCAGATAAGGTCAGTTTAAACCTGATCTTACAACTACCAAATATATTTCTCTAAAATGCAATTCTTATTATTTAAACCCTTCAGTATCTGTGAGTTACCTTCAGGATAAACTTTAAAGTACTCTGTATGGTGTCTGTACAGCTCTGTTTGTCTGTCAGCCTTACCACTTTATATGCTGTTGCCCGGTCATGCCAGCAGTTCTCTCTGTAGTCTCTCTCAAAGAATCACATTTCGAGATGCAGTTCTCTTAAAGGTTATCTTCTCTGTGAACCCCTTCCTAATCCCTGTAAGTTAGATATCTACTTTTTCTTGGGCGCCCAGTTGTACTGTTTTATACTTTGCATTTGTTTTTAGTAATTGAAAGCCATTTATTTATTTACAGAGTTGTCTCCTCACCAGACTATGAGCTCCTTGAAAGAAGGAATCGTGTCTTACTCATCTTCGTATCCCCAGTGTCTAGCACAGTTCCTGATACATAGTAAGTGATTAACACATTTTTAAACTAAGATTATATTTAACAGTCAAGTTCTATACATGTTACAGTTAGTTGTACCTGTTTAGGCTTACGACTATGCTATCATAAAAAAATACGGCTTTCACACTTCTGAGGTTTGATTTCCTCGTGTCTAAGATAGACATAGTACCTCCTTACTCACACAATATTATTATAGTGTTCAAATAGAAGAATATATGTAACAGTACATTTTCAGTTCTACACAACTTTATGATATTAAATGAAGTAGGGAGACTAATCCTGTGTTGAAATTGGTAATATCTTTGCTGTATGTCTTCCTTTTTGAGGCAAGATGGTGTTATTTTTGAACCATGTCTATCAAGTTCTGCAGTTAAATTTGCAGTTACTTGCTACTGAAGCATATGCTCTTGAGTCTGATGACTGGTTTATATAGAAAGGCTTTTTATAGAACAAGGAGAGAAATTGATTGGGGGTGGGAATCAGGGTACAGAGAAAGATATGTGTAGTGGAGGGAATGGTCTTAGACGGTTGTACCATTCTCAGTCTAGGTAGTGCTTTAAACTTCTAAAATTCTTAAATAACTAATCCTTTACCTGCTTCTTTTATTCTCAGCAGTTATCTTTCTAACTCATTAATAAAGTCCCTTTATTTGTGTGTGTGTGTGTGTGTGTGTGTGTGTGTGTATTCTTCCAGCTGAACCAATTTTTTTTAACCTATCCTCAGGTCTCATTTATTGCTCAGAGAAAGAGGTGTCTTTCTCTCGGAAGATCGATTAGATACCATCTGTACAAAAGCTGTGCCTTTCCCTTCTTTTCCATCACAGACTGCAGAAATCACACTTAGTGAATTAGTGATTTTTCCGTATCTGTTTTCTTGCCTTCTGTGCACTCTTTTAAATTAAAAATGTGTAATTCAAACATGCCAGATCATTTGTAACATACAAAGTTAATAAAAACAAATATTTGTGAACCAACTACTCAACCTAAGAATGAGATTTACACCAACAAGGTCAGAGCACCTACCTGACCCCTATCTTTTTCCAACCCCCAGAGAATTCTTATTCTAAATGTGTGTTTTTTTCTTCTCTCCCAAGTAGCCCAAGTAGCTGAGACTGCCACTGTGCTTGACTTTTAGGATGGGCTGGAAATTACAGCTGGGACTCCTACGTGGCCCTATCCTGTCCAGCCACAGCGTCCAGCACATGATACCGTAGCTGGGCCCATTTACTCCTTTTTTTTAATACCACAAGTTTAATTCTTTGTTTTGAGTTTCATAATCATTTTGTTTGTAGGCTTTTTAAAGCTTACACAAAGTATACTTTATTAGGAAAATTTAATTTATAAATATTTATGCATTTCAAGGAAAGCATCCAAACATCATAAAAGAATACGTAGGAAAACATCAGTATGCAAATTCACATTTATAACCAGAAAATAATCTGGAGACTTACTTTGTTGCCAGAGGGCATGAGTACTTGCAAGAGAGAGAGAGAGAGAAAGAGAGACCATCCCAACTAAAGGAACGTGGTCACACTACAGTTATTTTTCCTTCACTTCTCCATTCCATCAGGTTTTGGAGCATGTATACACATGAGCCTGGCATGTTTTTCGAGCCACTAGTGCTGGGATTCAAACTAGATGGGTTCTAGCCGCCTTAACTAAAACACTGTTGGCTTGCTCCGGATTAGCCTTTTAACTCATCAATTTTCAACCTTTTCTTTGTTAGTATAAGTCTTTCTTAGTATAAATCTTTAAAGGCTATAGATTTGCCTCTAACTGTAAATTTTATTATATACCAAGTTTTTATATGGTTGTTTTTGTTATCATTCAGTTCATAGGTTTTTGTGTTTTGTTTTTTTTTTTTTCTTTTAATTCCCAGCATTCTTCTGATCTAGGAAATGTTTAGAAGGTGATTTCTTTTTTTTTTTTTAAGGTTTTTGCCATAGGGTGTGTGCACTAGCCAGAAAAAGATAGTAAGAGGGAGACTGAGAAATCACCACCCCCAAGGGGGATGGCCATGCTGCAATCCCTTATTCTCCATTCTCTTTGTAGGATTTTGGGCACGCACATATGCATGCCCGATGTTATTTTCAAGTCTTCAGGCCTGGGATTTGAATTGCAGTCAGACAAGTAGGAGACCACTGCTTTAACCACCAAGCCTACTGCTGGCCCCCCAAAAGTATGTTTTTTGTTCTATTTGTGTTTTTTAAATTCAACTTTTGTTACTGATTTATAAATTAGTTATTTTATGGTCAAAGACTGAGAAAAACATTATTTGAAATTCAGAGAGATTTTCTTAATCTCCCAGCGAGTGTATTTTTTTGTTATCCTGTGAGTAGTTCAGAAGAGTTTATATCACAGGTATGAGGTGCTGTTTAATATTCAATAAAACCTGTTTGTTCATTATTTTTGTGTCCACTTGACCTATGATTAATCGGGATGTGTTAAAATTGCCTACAACAATGGCCAATTTATTTCTTGATCTCTGTAATTCTTACAGTCCTTGAGGTTTCCTACCCTCTCATTGACGGTGCATTTTATATTGTCTGGTCCGGACCCAGATTTGATGTGCTCTGAATGTTGCAGAGTGGAGAGAGACTAGTCGCTTCAAAGGATGTAGGTGTCTACTTGGTGTTCTCTTCCCTCTTGCCATCACTTGAGAGAGCAGCATATTTATAGCACTGAGCCTGAAGGCTGGGTTTTCTTCAGGTTTCTTTGGATCAGGTGCAGAACTGGGGTCTTGATCCTTTTTGCCATCCTTCCTTCCAGACGTTTTTCATTGATTGGCCTTTGTTCTATCTCCTCCTGGACCACACTGAAGTTTCCACTTTCCCCTTTGGGACACATACCCATTTGTTTTGTTTTTATCTTTTCTTGCTGCTCATTCCTGAGGTGGCTGAACTGGAGCTACTTTCTTTCCCCCACTCGTAGGGGATTGGTTGCTGCTCTCTGTCTGAGTGCTGAGATCAAGCGGAAGGATTAGCACTTGCTTCACTCTAGCATTCTCATTTAGTTGAGGGCCCAGTATTAGCTTTAGTAGCTAATAAAGTTTGGGAGGCTTACAAGTTAGAGTGACAGCCATCCTCCTTACTGTTTCAATTTCTACAGACTTCTCACTCGCTCATGCATCCTGGTCTCATCTCTGACAGAAGTGACTGAGGTCCCAGTCCAAGATGAATTCTGTCCTTCTTCATTGCATTTCTGAGTTTCTCTGCCAGCGTGGGTGTCTTTTTAGGTGTCTCTCCCAAGGTTATCATTCTGGTGTTGGCTCATATAGCTGA
The DNA here is from genome assembly GCA_026018925.1 of Tupaia tana. Classification (NCBI taxonomy): domain Eukaryota; kingdom Metazoa; phylum Chordata; class Mammalia; order Scandentia; family Tupaiidae; genus Tupaia; species Tupaia tana. Next base: position 41,504,037 of record JAKSZU010000008.1, read on the forward strand.
CACTGCAGTTTCTCCTAATCCTTTTGTAGGTGTTCTCCTTGTTCTCTTAACAGCTGGATCAGCAGGCATCGTCCCTTCAAAGACAGAAGCTGCTTGACTGATTGCATGATGCCAGCAAAGGTGTTTCCTTAGGAGTACGAAAGGACTTCAGAAAATTATGGAAAAAATATAATTAAAGTACTAATTTATTTCAGTGTAAAATTTTTTTAAAAAACCCTTGTTTTCCTTATATGCATGTCTCATGAACTTGAAGATTCCCCCTCATTTCTGAGGATTTAGATTCAGTTTGGGTCTTTGGGAGGAATCTGTCACCACACCTATAATTATCCCAAAGCCAATTGTCTTTGGAGCTCCATATAGCCTGTGGTCCTGTCTGTTATGCCAGTGTGCATAGTGATCTGTGCTTAGCTCCATAGCCTGTGGTCCTGTCTGTCATGCCAGTGTGCATGGTGATCTGCGCTTAGCTCCATAGCCTGTGGTCCTGTCTGTCATGCCAGTGTGCATGGTGATCTGTGCTTAGCTCCATAGCCTGTGGTCCTGTCTGTCATGCCAGTGTGCATGGTGATCTGTGCTTAGCTCCATAGCCTGTGGTCCTGTCTGTCATGCCAGTGTGCATGGTGATCTGTGCTTAGCTCCATAGCCTGTGGTACTGTCTGTCATGCCAGTGTGCATGGTGATCTGTGCTTAGCTCCATAGCCTGTGGTCCTGTCTGTCATGCCAGTGTGCATGGTGATCTGTGCTTAGCTCCATAGCCTGTGGTCCTGTCTGTCATGCCAGTGTGCATGGTGATCTGTGCTTAGTTCCATAGCCTGTGGTCCTGTCTGTCATGCCAGTGTGCATGGTGATCTGTGCTTGTTCAGCAGTCCTCATTCCTGCGGTACCCACTACCAAATGCTTTTCTTGGAGTCATGGCCTCAATTACAGTCTCCACTGCCTTAGTCATCTTAGCAGTCATGGTTTCCATGATAATCACTGTTTGTCTTCAAAGTTATCAGCACTTATCCTGGGCAGATGTATGGTCATCAGGGTGTTTATGGCAGAATGAGCTCTCCAGTCTTTCTCTGTTTTGTTAGAATTCTGATTTCTGTTTTGGCCAAAGGAAAGATCATCTTTATCTTTACACTACAGCAGCAACCATTCGGTTCTATTCACTGAGGCTCAGGAACTAGGAGGGAATCCAGATTTTTGAACTTAGCATAATCAAAGCTTTTCAACCTCTCTGGGTTGCTGGGCTTATATGCTAAATGTATTGATACTTGATCTTCCTTGAAGATTGCCTTAATGGAGTTTTTAGTCCCATCACAAGTCAAGTTTACTAAGAAAAGCAAGGTAGTGAAGCTTCCTGAGGAGCAGTGGACAGGATGCAGTGGGCAGTTGGAGGTGCCTATACGTTATGTCATCCTTTTTTTTTTTTTTGGAGAGGTTTTCGCTATAGGGCACGCACATGCGCTCACCAGACAGACAGAGACAGAGAGACAGAAAACGAGAAATCAGCCCCCAGGGGGGATGGTCACGCCGCAGTCCCTTCTCCTCCATTCTCCTCTTGGGATCTTGGGCACGCACGCACACGCGCCTGGCGTGAGTTTAAGCCACCGGGTCTGGGACGGGAACCGCAGTCGACTATGTGGGAGTCCAGCGACATAGCCATTACGCTAACTGCTGGTCCCTACGTTATGTCATCCTTACTGTGCCAACAGATGACTGTTTCCATATCCTCTGTCTCATCACTTCAGCTGACTGGAGACATAGGTACATCTTCATCAGTGCTACGTTACTCAGCTAGGGAGTTTGTTAGCGAGATAACTTCTCCTTCTTATTCTGTTTTGGTCAGGCTGCCATGTTGGCGGAGAGAAAATTCAAAGGTATGCATTTTTTTAAGTTTGTAAACTTAAGAGTTTTATGTCTACTTAGTGTATTGAACCTTGAATAACTCCTCCCTCCTTTTTTCAAAAATAAAAATGCTGTTACTTTCTGCTCATATAACAAATCTCAGCTTTCTTTTAAATTTTTTTCCTTAGTTTTCCTTTTGCTCTATCAGTATCTTTATTTTGCAGGTATCTACTTACTTTGAGAATTGTCTATATGTAATTATTGGGATTATTTTTATATCTGGTCTCTTTTTGTATTTTCTTATTTATGCCTTTGATTGAGTTGTTTTCTTATTCAATTCTTTCCTACTGCTCAACTGGTATGGAAATTCTATTCTTTTATTTTTACTCCTTTATGTTTAACTTTGAAATACATCAGGAACACTATGTGTGTGGGCTGAAGTTAAATCAGATCATTATTTCTCTGTTGAACAATGCAAGGATTGACATTAACTCTAATGCATTGCCTCCCTACCCTGTCCTTCTACTTATATGCATGTCTTTCTTTGTTCTGTATATTGTTTATAATGTTTTTGTTTAAACACTATTACAAGATGTTGTTAATTTTACTTGGATGTGTTCATTTGTGTAGTTACTTGTATGCTTAGCAGTTTCTTCACTCAGCTTTCCCCTTCTTGCGTCTCAGATCATATTTTTGTGGTAATTTTATTCTTAAGAAACATGTTTTTTAGTTTTTTAAAGGTAAGATCTGCTCTTGATAAACTCTTTTGGTTTATCTGGCAGTGTCTTAATGCCTTCTATGTACCCCAAGAGTGTTTCAGTGATTGTGTAATTTTTAACTCACTCCTCTGTAAATGTTTTACTGTACATGCTTTCATTGTTGCTATTGAGGATTGTGCTAGTATTTTACTTTAAACTTTCCTATGTAATTTCTTTTGTCTTTGACTGTTTTAACATGTTCTCAGTTTTGAAGCTCTGCAGTTTGTTTTGTGTCTAAGTGAGAATTTTGTAGAGCACACGTGCTCACTGAAAAGAAAGAGAGAGAGAGAGAGAAAGTGAAAGCACCCCCTGGGTGGGCGGTTGTCATACCATTACTGCCCTTCTCCAATCTCCTTTTTGGATTTATGGGTGCGCATGCACATGTGTCCAGAGTGTTCCTCATGTAGGATCTAGCCGCCTTAACTGCCATGCCACTGGCGGGCCTATTTATTGTATTTCTTTTTTTTTTTTTAAGAATTATTTTATTTAGCTTTATTTATTTATTTTAATTTGACCAGAGTGTGACAGAGTGACAGAGTAAGAGAGTGAGAGAGAGAGAGAGAAAGTGAGAAAGCAAACCTCCAGATCCAAGAATCGAACTGTAGTCAACCATATAGGAGTCCAGTGCCCTTAACTACCATGCCACCTGCTGGTTCCCACATATTGTATTTCTTAACAGTTGTGCATAAATACCTTTCCTCAGTTCTGAACTTTTAAGTCCTCTGTTTTCTGGGATTGTGAGTAGAGATATATTCGGATTTCATTTTATTCTTAATTTCCTATAGCCTCTCTTTGAATATATTTTTCATATGCTCATTTGAGTGCTATTTCTAAATCATTTCTTCAGGCTTATATTCAGTATTATTGATTCTTTAGTTTTGTGTAATCTAATTTGAAATCTTTCAGTTGTCACAATTTTTCATTCTGCAAATTCTATCTGGTGAAATAATTTATGCAGAATTTCTGTCATTAAAGAAGTGGAGTGTAACTGCCCCATTCCATTACTGCAGACTGCTCATAGAGATTTCCTGCCAGAGTAGTGTGAGGAAGGGGAAAGACTAACCTTGCAGGGGTGGAATGTGTCGAACACTGCCTCAGTCAGATGATCAAGTTCAACATCCATAGTCATAAATCATGTTAATGGCATGTACCCTTGGTATAATATGATGAAAATGGTACTTTACATATGTGGTCTTCATCCCCCAAACCAATAACCTTAATTTAATAAACAGAAAATCATTAGGTAAATACCGATTGAGAGACATTTTACTAAATATCTAACTTTCACTTCTTAAAAGTATCAAGGTCATGGAGGAATGATCTAAGTGAAGCACAGGAAAGATTTAAAAACAGAGGAAAAAAACAAGATAAACTATACTTATTACTATTTCCCAGTCTTGCCTGGTATGTTCCACTTTATCTTTAGTAGAGTAAGAGTAGATAGAAGTTGAGATGTTTGTCATGTAGAGGAAAGCTGAAGTAGTCCTTATTTTGTGTTTTATTTAAAAATTGAGGCAGAGGTATATAGAGCAGAACTTGGGAAATGCTATCTATAAAAAGAAAGATTTATTAGGGATATACCAACTAATGTTGGTATATAAATCTAGACTCCTTACTATTTTTTTTTAAATTTTGATAAAGGGCATTGAAATAGACTGGATTAGATAACAATAATGTACTGGGACCAGCAGATAGCATAATAGTTACATTGCTGGACTCCCACATAATCAACTGTGGTTCAAATCCCAGACCTGGTTGCTTAAACTCATGCTGGGTGAGTGTGCGCCCAAAATCCCAAGAGGGGAATGGAGGAGAAAGGATTGCGTTACGGCCATCCTCCTGTGGGGTGATTTCTCTTTTTCTGTCTCTCTGTCTGTCTCGGTCACTCCAGTGAGCGCACGTGCCCTATAGCAAAAATCTCTCTCTTAAAAATAAAAAGATAGTAATGTACTATTGATAGTTAAATTCCTGAATTTGAACATTGTACTGTGGTTATTTAGTTTTCATTTCGTTTTAGGTTTTTGCCATAAGGCATGTGCACTTGCCAGAGAGAAATAGGGAAAGGGAAAGTGAGAATTCACACCCAAGGAGATGACTACGCCACAGTCTCTTCTCCTCTATTCCCTTCCTTGTTTTCTGGGCACACATGCACATGTGCCTGGCATGATTTTCTAGCTGCCAAGATGGGGACTCCAACCGTGGTTGGCTGTGGGAGTCCGGTGCTTTAGCCTCCTTGCCACCTCTTGGCCCCTGTATTGTGGTTATTTTAGAGAATATTTTGTTTTTAAGAAATACATACTAAAATATTAAAGGGTGAGGGAGCAACATACTCAGGTAGTTCAGATAATAAATATCTAATGATATTTATATGTCATTAATTATATATTTATTAATGTTATTTTTAATCAGTGTGTGACCCTGGTTTCTTAGGAATCTTGCTCAGATTGAATTAGATGTGGTTTGCCATTTTCTTCCACAATGCTTTTAACTCAAAGTCTTAATTTTGTTTATTTATTTATTTTGTTATTGCTAGAGGATAGGTACCCTTGACAGAGAAAGAAAGAGAAAGCACCCCAGTGGGGTGTGGTAATACCATTTTTCCATTGTTTTGGGATTTGGGCATGCATGTACACATGCCCAGTGTGCTTTTCAAGCCAGCAGGGCTGGGATTTGATTTGCAGTTAGCCTTGTGGGATCTGGCTCCCCATGTAGTATTTAACTGCTGTGCTGCAGAGTCAGCCCCTTCAAGTCGTAATTGGAATGGAGAACGGTTGTGAACTTCATCAACATTGCAAGATTGAAAATGAGTGTGATTTCTTAGTTGAGTCAGATAAACAGTTTTAATCATCTTGAGAAATAGTCTCCTGTCTAACATTTTAATAAATTAATTTTTCTATAGGTTTAAGCTGAATTTTGGGACATGGCCACTGCTTCACCAAGGTCTGATACTAGTAATAACCACAGTGGAAGGTTACAGTTACAGGTAACTGGTAAGTTATTTTCAAAATAACTTAATATAGTGAAATTAGATATGGTTTATTGACCATTTGTTCTACAGTGCTTTTAACTCAAAGTCTTAATTTTGTTTATTTATTTATTTTATTGTTGCTAGAGGATAGGTACACTTGACAGAGAAAGAAAGAGAAAGCACCCCAGTGAGATGTGGTTATACCATTTTCCTGTTCAAATTTCCTTTTGAATACCTAATTTGAGTTATTTATTCTGTAAGGGCCATTACGTTTAGGTTCACATTATGGTGTATTTTTTGCAGTGGACCTCAAAGGTAGATGTCTTTTAAAATCATTTCATTTATTTGGTGAGTATTTATTGAACCAGTGCTGGCTGAAGAGGCGATATATCCTCTTCATTGGTGGAAGAATTTGGGTTTTTCAGTGTCATTGAGTTGGTCCTTAAATGTTTGCTAAGTTGGAGCAGATGCAGAATATTGCTTCTTTCATCCATGTAGCCATTGTTCAATCACAGGGCAGATATTGAAGTGGGATTACATATATGAAAACACAGGCCTTAATTCTTCAGGAATTTACTGTATAATGGTGAGATAGATTTGTTTTTATTATGGATAGGTAATCGGGCACAGTGGTCATTATGTAGGAGTGGTGTTTGGAAGGCGTTTGGGTTTAAAGACGGCCTATGGACACAGGAGCGTAGGGTAAGAGGACTCACAGAAAGGGTCACACAAACTTGTGCAGGTGAAATGGAATTCATCTTAACTTAGGTTGGCAGCAGAGAGCCTTAGAACAAGAGGGAGCAGTATCTGCAAAAGTGTGGAAGGGCTTGGTTAGGGGATTTTAAGTAATTTATTCTCACTAGTTGGATACATGATTGAAGGAGGAATGACACCCTAAACCAGTAATTTTACTTTTAGGAGTCTATCTTGCAGATATTTATATTATTTATAATAGCAAAAGAGTGTCATTGGAATTCAAAGGACGATGAAGTGAATTAACATGTATCAATGAGTCAAGCTCTCAGGTAATACTGTGAAGTGAAAAAGCCAGGTGTGGAGCAGTGTATGTAGATTTTGCAATGTGGATGTAAAAAGGAGGACTGCATATGCGACTCTGTGCTTAGAATATTAGGAATAGTATTTGCCGGGCCAGCGGTGGTGTAGTGCTTACGGCAGCTGCATCCTGCATGACTGACATGTGGTTCGCATTCTCAACCCATTGGCTTGAAAAACACAGTGGTTGTGGCTATACCCGCAAACCGGTGTGCCCAAAACCCCAAAAGGAGAAATGGAGATAGGACTGCTATGTGGCCATCCCTCAGGAGGGGTTCATTCTCACTCACATCCCTGTCTCTCTACAGTGAACACACATGCCCTCTAGGAAATCTAAAAGAAAAAAAAAAAGAAGAAATAGTATTTGTACTGGCCGGGGTAGGAGCGGTGGTTAGGATAAGGAGGTACGCTGTAATGCCTATGGGACTGATCACTGTGAGGTTGGCTTACTTCTGGGAGTTCTCAGTGAGCAGAGCTAGGGAACTTTTTTTTGTTTTAGAAAACAAGAAAAACAAAAGCAAGGACGTCTGAATTCATGTCAGTATTTGCAACTCAAAACGGTATCCCCTTAGGGTATATAGCCGGAATACCATATTTCTTTTTAAAAAATTATAATTATTGTTTTAATTCGCTATAGGGTGCATGTACTCACCAGAAAGGGGAGAGAGAAAGAGAGAGAGAGAGAGAAAGTGAGAAAGCAAACCACCAGGTCCGGAACTCCAGTGGTGGTTGGCCTTGTGGGAACACCGCACTACCTGGTGGCCTCAGAATGCCATATTGCAAAGTAACTTAAAGTAATTCTCCATGTGCTTATGTCACCATTTTCATAATCAGATTCATTGTTTCCATATTTTTATTTTTTAATTTTGTTTCATAGCCATGTAAGTCATTTATATATTGGGCTGTTGGAAAAGTCATGACATATTTTTACATAGAAAAAAATACATCATGACTTTTCTGACAACCTAATTAATAGCTCTTGAGTCAAAACCATTAAATCAGGGTACATTTTAAAATGTCTCCTTATCCAGTACATTCTTCTCACTTTTCTCCCTTGCCCTATATATTAACATTTTTATTAGTTTTAGTTTATCTTGTGTTGCTTTCTTTTGAAAATATATGCAGATATATACAGTATATATATCATACCTCTCCTCTCAACTCCTCCCCATGGTTCTTAAGCCCTTTTCTGCACCATGCTTTTTGCATTTAATAGTAGTATCCTGGAACTTGCTCCATAGCATAGGGTAGGGGATCTATGTTCTCTCAGATTAATCATTTCAAAATTATTTTCCTCATAAAGTGAGAACAGGAAGACAGATAAAAGCACAGGGAACTTAATTATCCTGTTCATTAAACCTGGCCTATTGGGAAACTTGACTGTCCTCTTACTATAGAATGGAGAAACTGGGAAGTATTGTGATAAGATAATCAGTTCTTTGGGTCCAGATCTTTAAGGTTAGAGACCTGCCTTGAGAGGCAAAATAAAGCAGTAACCATGAGAAAAGTATGAAAAGAAAAGCTTTTAATAGAAAAGTACACCTGAACTGTATTCGGGCAGGCAGTTGTCAGAGGTCACCTGCACCACTGGGAATGGGGTTAAGTGACTTTTTCGTAGTAGGATCTTGTTATGAATATTTAGCAGGGAAGGCCTGTCACTGTAGCTGGCTCTTAGTTCGTGTTTTGTGGGCTTTTTTTTTGCACCTGTGTACATCTCATCAGGTACTACTTTTCTTGGGGTACGTCATATGCATTCCCTGTGTGGATTTAGAAAGTATGGCATGATATCAGTCTATTGCCGCAAATGGGAGGTGGGATATTGTCCGACGGTTAGAAGAATGTCTCTGTGCACAGGTGGAACAGTGGGAGTAAAGAAAGTAACCTTTTCTAGGCCTTCAGATGAAAGCTTAGGTAATAAAAAGTGAGATAAGCTTCCCCTTCAATGAGGGAATCCAGGATTCTAACTCCTGATAAGCAGTGATTGATAAGACAGATGTCCTTTTTGTTGGACTTGGGACTTCCTGTTCATAATTATCTGACTGCCTATAACACTCTCGTAGTTTTGATTTGGTGATGTGCAATTTTTATCCCGTTTCGGTCTGGTCTGTGGAGGCCTAGTCCAGGCACTTTAGTCCAAAACAAAACGCACAGTCTTACTGATTTCTCAATATCTTGTGGAATAAATATTAATACTCCTGATTTATCAATGAGAAAACAGAATCAGAGGGTCTAGGTACCTTTTGTTAGTAATGAGAAACCAACTGAAGTTTTAGGACTCTAAGTTGTTTTTTTTTTTGTTTTTTTTTTTTTACTAGAAAACAGTGACCTCTGTATTGATTGAGCTTTTATTTAAAAAACAATTAGGTAGTACTATTATGTGATTATTGTAAAATGCATATTTGGTCTTAATTCCATTTCCTGGCATACAGTTCCTAAAATCCTTGGAATCACCAGAATGATAAATGTCTTCTTGTATGCTAATGAGTTGACTGACACTGGCAGCCCCAGGTAGCTTCTCACCTTGTGGGCTGGTCACCATAGACAGCAGATAGGAAATACAGGGTTGGGACCAGCACTTGTCCTAATGGCCATGTTGCTGGACTCCCATGTAGTCGACCATGGTTTGAGTCCCGGACCCAGTGAATTAAAACTCACGCCAGGAGTGTGTGCGTGCATGCTCAAGATCCCAAGAGGAGAATGGAAGAGAAGGGATTATGGTGTGGCCATCCCCTCTGGGGGAATGATTTCTCACTTTCTGTCTCTCTTCTGTCTCTCTGTCTCTGTCCTTCTGGGGAGTGCACACGCCCTATAGCAAAAACCTCTCCAAAAAAAAAAAAAAAAAGGAAATACAGGGTTAGGACTTTCATTCCCATCCCAACTGCTGGAGAGGAGAGGGGCTGAAGGTTAAGCTGATCACCATTAGTCACTAATTTAATCATTTCTGTGTACATAATGAAGCCTCCATAAAAACCCCAAAGCACAGATTTTGGATGAACTTTCTAATAGCTAAACAAGTCCCTGGAGGTTCCTAGAGGGTGGCTCAATCTGGACAGGTTTTGGGAGCTCTGTACCCCTTCTTCCATACCTCACCATTTGCATCTTTTCATCTTTTTGGTGATCATTTTTTTTTTTTTAAAGAGGCTTTTGCCTTTAGGGTCTGTGTGCTTGCTGGATAGAGACACACACACACATAGACCATGAGAGTAAGAGTGACAAATCATCGTTCAGGCGATGACCATGCCACAGTCCCTTCTCTTCCATTCTCCTCCTAGGATTTTGGGCTGCACGCACATGTGCCCGGCATGATTTTTGAGCTACTGGGTCTGAGACTTAAACTGTGGTTGGCCATGTGGGAGTCTAGTGACTTAACTGCTATACCATTTGCTGGCCCCATATTTTGTTTATGATAAACTGGAAAACATGTTTTCCTGAGTCCTATGAGTGGCTTTTGCAAATTAATTGAACCTAAGGAGGGGGTCATGGGAACCCCGATTTATACTTAGTTGTCAAAAGCACAAGTAGAACTAACGCACAGACTCACAGTTTTTATCAGATTTTTCAGGGGCAATATGTGGAAATGGGGGACACAGTCTTACGAGCCTGTAGAATCTGAAGCTGTTTATAGGAAGGTGTGTCAAAATAGAATTCAATTAGAGGATACCCAGCTGGTGTCTGCTGCAGGAAAGAATTGATTGGTTGGTTGCTGGTGGGGAGACATCCCCACATACTTGAGTCAGGGGGTCACAAACGTCTTCTGTGTTGATGAGTGAGATTATAGGCAGTCCTGAGCTTATTTTATTCCCCATATTTCCAGACATGATTAAGATCCCTCTGCTATTGCAGTCTGTCAGTGTACTACGTTCTGCAGTGTGATAGTACCATGTAATAAGCATAATAGCATTCAAAAGTATGTTAGCTTCAATATTTTAGATTTCAGACGTTTAATAGAAAAGGATCAGAAACATAAAGTATGCTTTTAACACCATCTGTATATTGCCTTCTTTTGCAGTCTTCTAGTGTATGAATAAAACCTGCAGATACTGAGGAAATCTTACTTTTATTGGGCATTAAGAATCTTGGTTAGGGGACCAGCAGATGGCGTAATGGTTATGTCGCTGGACCTCCCACATAGTTGACCACCACTTGAGGCCTTGACCTGGTGGTGCATGTGCATGCGTGCATGCCCACAAGATCCCGAGAGGAGAATGGAGAAGGGATTGGAGAAGGGATTGCGGTGTGGCCATCCCTCCTGGGGGGCGAGGGGGGCGATTTCTTGCTTGCTGTCTCTCTGGCAAGCACATGTGTCCTGTAGCAAAATCTCTCTCTAAAAAAAAGAGAGACAGCTAATCTGGTTAGCAGATTTCTTGGGAAATTTTAAATCTGGACCTTTTGTATCAGTCCAGTGGTGTTGAACTTGGAGCAACTTGGACCTAGGAAAGATAAATTTGCACTTCACATATAACACTGAAACACTCTGGTTATTCTGTGTTTCGCTCTTAATTTCTTTTATTATTCCTCAATTATTAATTGATGACTGCTATATTTCAAACACTCTGCCTCTGCTGAAACATTTATCACATTATATTTCAACAAGTTATTTGTGTATTTCTTTGGATTATTATTCACATTAGGATGGAAGCTTACATAGCATATTTGTTTTCATAATCTTAATATCCAGTGTATATGTCATGGAGAAGGCTTTTTCTTACTTCAGACCTACGGTGTTCATAGGTGTTCAATTATAGAAGTGGTCTTACAAGGTTTTGTTGCTGCTAGGTAGTCAGTAGCTTACCCTGTAAGGATGTAGGCCTCTGTGTTAGTAGTTATAACCTTTATTTAAAATTAACTTACCTTAATTTTTAATATCTCTGGTAAATTAGATTTAAAGTTCACTGTGTAAATGTTTATGATTAACTTTAATGATATTTTGATTTTAAAGTTTTATTTGAAAAAGCAAATACTTTCAGGGGAGAAGCCAACTTTCCAGATAATGCATTCAGTCCTTTAAAAAGTGCCAAATTACATAACCTCAGGGCAATCGTTACATAATCTCAGGCGAATTTTGCATACTTCTTGATAGATATGTTAACAGACTTGTAGGCATTTACTTCTGTTGACCCTTGTTGCAGTTTTGCATTAAATTCAAGTGGTGAATGAGGATGCTGAGAAATTGGAACCCTCATCCATTGTTGGTGGGAATGTAAAGTGGCTCAGCTGCTTTGGAATATAGTGTGCAGTTACTCAACAGAGTTAAGCACATGAGTCAACAATCCCACTCCCATGCTCAAGAAAAATGAAAATGTATGTTCACACAAAAACTTGTACACAGATGTTTATAGCAGCATGATGCACAATGGCCAAAACATGGAAACAGTTTAAATGTCCATCAACAGGTGAATGGATAGATAAATGTGGTATATCCATATCATGGATTATTATTTGGCAACCAAAGGAATGAAGTACTGATGCATGTACATCATGGATAAACTTCGAAAACATCATGCCAAGTGAAAGAAGCCAGTTAAAAAATGCCTTTTTCATTTATATGAAATGTTCAGAATATGCAAATCTATAGAGATAGATAGGATTAGTGGTTACCCATGGCTGGAGGCTGGTGAGATGAGGAATGGATGGTTGAGAGGAAATTGAGCAGCTTCTTAATGGTACTCAGTTTCTTTTTAAAACAAAAATGTTTTAAAATTGATTGTGCTGATGGTTGTACAACTCTGAAAATGTACTAAAACCATTGAATTATATAGTTTAAATGATAATTATAGGGTATATGAATTATACCTCAGTGAAACCGTTATAAAAACATTCAAGTTTTCGGGGCCAGTAGATGGCGTAATGATTATATCACTGGACTCCCATATGGTCGACTGCAATTCAAGTTCCAGACCCAGTGGCTTGAAACTCAGGCCAGGCACCTGTGTGTGCATGCCCAAGATCCTGAGAGGAGAGGGGAGAAGAGAGATAATGGTGGTGTCATCCTCCCAGGGGGTGATTTCTCACTTTCCCTCTCACTATCTCTGGCTCTCCCCCCCCCTCCCCCCCCCCAGTGAACCAGGTGCCCTAGGACAAAACCTCTCAGAAAAAAAAAAATTCAAGTTATTAATTATTGATAGCCCTTTAGTATTCTTTATTCATTTTTGACAGTGAAGAGTTCTAGGTAGGGCCAGCCAATGGCGTGGTGCTTAAGGTGGCTGGATCCCACATGAATGACTGTGCTGTTTGGGTTAGGCATTTCTGCCCTAAATCCCAAATAAAGGGAAAGATGAGGAGATGGGATTGTTGGGTGTCCATTCCCCATTGGGGAGGGGTGGTGCTTTCTAACCTCCCCACCAATTCAGGAAGCACACGGGCCCTCAGCAAATATACAAAATAAAATAAAGACGAGTTTTAGTTGCACAAGAAACATATTTCCATTTTTATTGCTTTATTAGTATGCAATACTATTTTTGGCTACTGATACTCACTAGCAAATTTCCTTTTTCTGTTAGTTTCTAGTGCCAAACTAAAAAGAAAAAAGAACTGGTTTGGAACAGCAATATATACAGAAGTAGTTGTAGATGGAGAAATTAAGAAAACAGCAAAATCCAGTAGTTCATCTAATCCAAAATGGGAAGAACAACTAACTGTGTAAGTACCTAGTGTAAAGAATGCAAAGTCTTTAGAAGGGAGTGTGCTTATTGGAATATGTTTTTTTATTTTGTAGGGTAACTAGAAATGAGTGCTTTTTTTTGGTGTTAATAGACAATTTAAAGTGTGAAGAAATTTTTGGTTCATTTTATTTTAGAGAGGAAACATAATCCTTGCGTTTGCTTTATGAATGAAACTATTTCCATGTAACCATAGTTTCTCAGAATGTCTTGGGATAGAGATAGAGCACGTAGTCATCCTTAATTTTGGCATTGCTGAAATCCAGTTTTATAAGTTTCTGGAACTCAAAGATATAACTAATGCCATCAATTTACCTAACTCTTTAGAAATTTGTTCAAATAAGAAATGCTATTCTAATAAGACTTTTGATATATTGGTGGTGTTATGGTTTACTAGTTTTAAAAATTTTTATCCTTATTAAAAGCCCTAATGTGTTTGAAAGTATTATTTTTATTTATAATTCAGATAGTTTACTGTTAAATATAATAATTCTTAATTAAATTGAATTTGTGGCTTTTAAAGTTATTGAAATAAATGCTCCAAGGGGAGTTTTCACCTAGAGTGATGATATATATTCCTATATTTTTGTTATGTAATTTTACCTTTACAGAAATGTGACCCCACAAACTGTGTTGGAATTTCGAGTTTGGAGTCATCACACTTTAAAAGCAGATGCTTTATTGGGAAGAGCAACAATAGATTTGAAGCAGGCTCTTTTAATACACAATAGAAAATGTAAGTTTTTTGTTCTAGCCTTTGTTTCTTTGAGTTTACTTTAAGCGCTTAGAACATTTTGTGAAGTCCAAAAGTAAAAACAAATAGTTTTTAATCCATAAAGGAGAACTTCAGTTATTGCCTATGATTGCTTTTAAGTTTTTAGTGTTAATATGAAATAGAAAATATTTACCCTGGCCTTTCTCTGTTCTGCAGATTTATAAAATTATCTCAGTCATTCACAAGTACCCGGTTATCAATACTTATTAGTCATTTATTATTTACTTATTATTGTACATACTTTAAAACTTGAAAAGTTGTCTTCTGAGCCTATGCTCTTACTTGAGTAGTAAAAATTTTGTTTGAATAAAATCAATTCTGTTAAATTTTTTTCTTTTATTATGTAACTAGTTACTCGTAGAAAATAGAATATCACATATCTGTACTTTTTTTTTTTTCTTTTTTGGAGAGGTTTTTGCTATAGGGTGTGTGTGCTTGCCAGAAAGATAGAGAGACAGAGAGACAGAAAGTGAGAAATCACCCCTCAGGAGGGATGGCCACACCACCATCCCTTCTCCTCCATTCTCCTCTTGGGATCTTGGGAATGCATGCACACATGTCCAGCATGAGTTTAAGCCACTGGGTCCAGAACTCGAACCACGGACGACTACATGGGAGTCCAGTGACATAGCCATTATGCCAGCTGCTGGTCCCCATGTATCTGTACTTCTATTTTCCACAAATAATCATGCTTAATTTGATCTTTCTTTTGTTTATAGAGAGAAACACAGTGTTTTTTTTTTTCTTTTCACCTACTGATTTATCCTTTGTTTTTTTTAAGAAAAATACAGTTAAACATGTTTCTGTGATATTAAATTTTTCTAGCTCAATAATTCTTAAGGCAGTTTAGATATCTCTTATGTAAGCCTATTATTATCTGCAGCATTTTGGAACATATGCATATGTTTATAATTGTGGGGAGAGGATTCATAGCTTGTACCAAATTCTCAGAGTTTGTGATTCATTAGAGATTAAAAACTGGAATTCTATAATTGTTTATGATTTTTAAGTGCCACATGTGCCACATGTCTTTTCATATCATTTATTTAATCTCCTTTTGTGTGGTATTTAGGCATTTCTAATAGTTCAAAGTAATGCCCTTTTGCACTTCTTATTTACTTAGAAATATGCTTATTAATTCCTAAAAGTAGGTTTTCTGGGTTAAGGATTAAAATGCTAATGCCTGGGGCCAGCAAGTGGCATAGAGGTTAAGGCTCTGGACTCCCACATGACTGACTGCAGTTCTAGTCCCAGACCTGGTGGCTTGACACTCAATGCCAAGTACATCTGCATGAGTACCCAAAATACCTAGAGGAGAATGGAGGAGAAAGAATTATGGCGTGTCCTTTCTCTCTCGGGGAGATGATCTGTTTCTCTGTCTCTCTGGTGAACACATGTGCCCTGTAGTACAGTATCTCTTTAAAAAAAAAATAATAGGGAACCAGCAGTTAGCGTAATGGCTACGTCGCTGGACTCCCACGTAGTCGACCGCGGTTCGCATCCTGGACCCGGTGGCTTAAAACTCACGCCGGGCACGTGTGCGTGCGTGCCCAAGATCCCGAGAGGAGAATGGAGGAGAAGGGATTGCAGCGTGACCATCCCCCCTGGGGGGTGATTTCTCACTTTCTGTCTCTATGTCTCTCTTTGTCTGTCTGGCGAGCGTACGCGCACTATAGTGAAAACCTCTCCAAAAATAAGTAAAATTCAATTAAAATTTAAAAAAAGCTACTGCCTAAAATAAGCCAAGTTTAAAAAATTGTTTTTTGTTACTAGCAAAAAAGAAAAGACATCAATAACTTGAAAGTTTGTTTTTGATGTAATTTTTGGACATAGACAAGTTATGACTCAAATAAAATTTCTACATCTGTCAGGATTTGGGGCATGCATGCATGTGTGCCCAGCATGCTTTTTCAGCTTCAGGGCCTGGGATTTGAACCATATACTCAGCCCTGGGCAAACCAGGTACCTTAACCACTGTTTACCCTGTCCTTTCTCCATTCTACTAATTTGTAAAATTATCTCAGTCACTCACAAGTACCCTGTTATCAATGATTATTAGTCATTTATTATTTACTTATTATTTAACCACTAGGTCACAGTGCTGACCCTACCGTGACACTTTATTATATATACGGGCCTTGAGCACCCTCAGATTTTAGTATACGCAGGAGTCTTCAAAACAATCCTCCGTGAATACCAAGGGACACAATTTTGTGTTACAAAAGATAAAGTAAAATGCCCTCGAATTGAAATGACTAGATGTCCTAATAATGAAAAAGAAGTATTTGGCCGTGTATAAAAATGGATTGGGCTGGCACTATCTTGCAGCCTACAACCAGGATCTTGACAAGGTGACAAGTTCAAGGAAGAAGGATTGAAGGATTGTGGCGTAACTCGGCCCCGTTGGGGAGAGTGCTTTATCTCTCTCTCTCTCATGCCCATGCCCTCTAGGATTAAAAAGTAAATAAGTAAATAAAAATAAAGAGAAACAATTGCCACAGTGCCTACCATTTATGGAGTCCTGACCATGTCAGATATGTTAGTAGCACTTTCTGTGGTTTTCCATGTGGTCCTTATAACTGTCCCTTTAGTTTGACGCTCTTGCTATGTCCATTTTTTTTAAGAATTATTTTATTTAACGTTATTTATTTATTTATTTAAATTTGACCAGAGATGAGAAAGAGAGACGAGAAAAAATGAGAAAGCAAGCTGCCAGGTTCGAAACTTGAACCATGGTCAAGCATGTGGGAGTCTAGTGCCCTTAACCACTATGCCACCTGCTAGACCCTCTATGTCTATTTGTAATGCGGAAACTGAGGCTTACAGAAGCGTGGATAACTTACTTAAAGTGCAGCTAGTAAGTAGCAGAGCTGGATTTATAACCAGTCAGGTAGTTGCAGTTGCCTGATTCGCATGGAGAAGTTCTGCCATAAGAGCTCTCCATGGGACTTTGGGCTTAACACCAAGTTTAGGCACTTGTTCCATATGTTATTTACACACCGTTAGATATTCTCTGGAGTTTATAATATGCACGGAAGCAATTAAAGATGATATTGAAAGCATGGGGTAGGAGAGGGTCATTATGTGTGAAAGGGATTGATTCTGGTGTAGTCTAAAAATGTGAAGAACTCCTTCCAAATATAGCTGGCAAGTACCAAATTAGAGTAATTCTTGAAATGCAGTTTTGATATCTAAACACATTCATATATGGCAAAAGTTTTTAAATTAGAATTTTTTTCTCCTAGTGGAAAAGGTGAAAGAACAATTAAAACTTTCCTTGGAAAACAAGAATGGTGTAGTACAGACTGGTGAATTAACAGTTGTACTTGATGGATTGGTGATTGAACAAGAAAACCTGACAAACTGTAGCTCTCCTCAAACCAGTAAGCTAACTTTCTATGTTTTCTTAAATTTAAGGAAAGAAAGCCCAACAAGAGGTGTATAAAAACTAAATGTATCTATTTCTTATCGTTCAGTAGAAATACAGCAAAATGGTGATGCCTTACATGAAAATGGAGAGCCTTCATCAAGGGCAACTACCAGGTAGAATATTTTACTTTAATATTTGTGTCAGTATGATAATACATTTTCCACATATGAAGTTTTAAATTTTAACCTTTTAAAATTTATCACAAAATTAAGAAGTTTACATCTAAACATGTCATATGGTTGAATTTTTATGAAAGTAGCATTTAAAAATAATAGCCTTTGTAATACATATACCATAAAATACATTTTTTCTTTTCTTTCTTTTTTTTTTTTAACCGTTTTTGCCATAGTGTCCATGTGCCTATTGGAGAGAGACAGAAAGTGAGAAATTACTCCCCAGGGAGGATGGCCACAATCTGTCCTCCATTCTCCTCCTGGGATTTTGGGCATGCAGACACATGTGCCCAGTGTGATTTTCAAACCACTGGGTCTGGGACTCGAACTGTAGTCAGCCATATAGAAATCCAGCACCTTAACCACCATGCCACCTGTTGGCCCCCTAAAATTCACTCTTTATATAAAGTAAAAATTTTATTATTTTTAGTATATTCACAGAGTTGTGCAACCATCACTAATTTCACAACATCATGATTCCCCCTGAAAATTTTCACAGTCATCCCCATTCTTCCCTCTCTGCTCCTGGCAGATACCGATACACTTTTAGTCTCTGGATTTGCCTCTTTTAGTCATTTCATATAAACAAATATATATGAATTATAATCTGTTGTAACTGGCTTTTTAGGGTGATATTTCAAGATTCACTTATGTTATAATTACATTAGTGCTTCATTTTTTTTGTTGAAAGTGTCTTTCAAAAATCTGTATTCAAGCTGTTTTATTAGTAAGTGGGTAGAGACAGATGCTATGGAGAAATAGATATCTCATTGATGTTTGAATTGGCATTCTTCTGTAGATCACATGAAGATACATGCTCCTCAGGTTGTGGGCTTCTCTCAAAAGTTACCCTGCTATTTCAAAAACTCCATTATTGGGACTAGCAGTTTGTAATGACTATGTCATTGGACTCTCATGTAGTTGACCGCGGTTCAAGTCCCGGACCTGGTGGCTTAAACTCATACTAGGGGCGTGTGCGTGTATGCTCAAGATCCCAAAGAGGAGAATGGAGGAGAAGGGATTGCAGCATAGCTATCCCCCCGAGGGGTGGCTTCTCGCTTTCTGTGTTTCTGTCTTTCTCTGTCTTTCTGATGAGTGCACGTGCCCTATAGCAAAAACCACTCCAGAAAGAAAAAGAAAAAAAAAAAAAAAAAACAAGCTCCATTATTCTTGATATTGCTCAACTCCTAGTAAGACTTAAAATACTTGATTTTGTAGTTTTAGTTTTTATTTATTTAATTGCATTTAATTTATATTCTATAAATTCTTAAAATTCTGGAATTTAAAATTTAGCTTATTCTGATCATTCTGCACTCAAAAGTTCAGTACCTAGTACATGATTTGTAATAAATATTTGTCAGCGTTTTCAGCTTTTTTTCCAGAATTCAGTAGAATTACGGTTGTTTGGAATTGAGTTTAATAAGTTTCATGTCTATTTGTGAACTTTTTGGAACTGCTTTCAGAGCATTTAAAATAGAGAGAATGGAGAAGAAGGGATTGTGGTGTGGCCATCCTCACTGGGTATGATTTCTCACTTTCCCTTTCTCTCTCTCTCTCTCTCTCTCTCTGTCTCGTCTCTCTCTGGTCAGTACACATGTCCTATGGCAAAAACCTAAAAAAAAAAAAAACTAAAAAAAGATGAATATTCTTAGACTTAAATATTTGAAATTTACATTTTGAACATTATTTTGAGGACCTCAATTCATTTTGCCTTAGTATGTTTGTATATCTCAGATTTTTTTAATCTGTTGGTGTATATATATATATATATATATATATATATATATATACTTAGAACTGCAAGAAACTTCAGTCTAATAAACGAACAGCTTATCTTTGTTCATTACTTTCTATACCTGTCATTTTGCATAAATGTTAAGAACTCAATAAATATTTCTTAGGAAAATTCTAATGAAAATGGTTTTATTGTACGTAGCTCATTGAAATAAGGCTTTTAATTTTTGTTTAAAGGTTGGCTGTTGAAGGTACAAATGGAATAGATAATCATATACCTACCAACACTGTAGTCCAGAATTCATGCTGTTCCTATGTAGTTAATGGAGACAACACACCTTCATCTCCGTCTCAGGTTGCTGCCAGACCCAAAAATACACCAGCTCCAAAACCACTCACATCTGAGCCTGCCAATGATGCTGGTAAGTGTGGCTATTTGTGACACATTGTTTAAATGGAAGCTAAATAAAGGTTATGTTTCTGTGCCTACACTTTTCTTACTGTGAAGTCTTAACGTTCTATTCTACAATAGGCATTTTAAAAAGTACAGTACCTGAAATTTCTTTCTAATAATTTGAACTTTTTTAGGGTATTTAGGTAGATTATCCAAAAACATATAGTTCAGAAATTTTACCACATTTACTAATGAGCAGGTGCTTATATGGTGGTTATATTCTTAGGCTTTATACCATACAAAACTATTATTTTAATGAAATAAAATATTTCTGTAATGATTTCAATGATTTCGTTGAATTGTTAGTAAAAGTTAGTATGAATGGTTCCTTTAACTTGTCTTCCAGCATACAGATTATTTTTAACGTGTAACTTAGTAGGAAAATGTACTGTGAGCTGATACAGCTCTTAGAAGATTTATTTATTTATTGCAGAGGGTATGTGGGCTTGCCAGAAAGAGAGAGAGAAGAGAGATAGCACTCCCTAATGGGGGTTGATCATGCTGCAATCCTTTTTTCTTCATTCCTCCTTCCCCTCACGATTTTGTACACACATATCCATGGACTTGGTGGGTTTTTCAAGCCATGCCTGGGATTTAGACCGCAGTCAGCCACTTGGGATCCTATTCCTATAACTATTGGGCTATGGAGCTGTCCCTTTCACAGATTTTTATATAGCAGGAATACTTACGGAAGGATTCTTCTATAATCTCATTTTTTCAGTGGACTCAGCTATAAATTCCTGTTTTGTTTTTGTTTTTGTTTGTAGTTTTTGTTTATTTTTGTTTGTTTTGTAATTTGCCAGAGAGCATGTGTACTTCCCGGAGAGAGAGAGACAGAGAAAGAAAGAAAGAAAGCATTCGTCATGGGGCACAGTCATGCTGTGGTCCTTTCTTTTCCATCTCTCCTTCCTTTCAGGATTTGGGGCATGCACACAGCATGTTTTTCAAGCTGCCAGGTCCAGGACTAGAACTATGTAATTGCCCATGTGGGATCTGATTGCCTTAACAACCACACCATGGGCTAGCCCAATAAATTACTTTTTTTTGTTTGTTAGTTTGGTCTTATTATATATATATATAATAACGTTTTCAGATATCTCTCCTGAAACTCAAATATTTTAAGACACTTGTTTAAGGTTACTAGTGTATATGTTGGTGATTGAGTTGGAATCCTGAGGCCACATTCCAGAGGCCACATTATTTCCTGTGTTTGTCTGTTATGGGAAGGAAATGTATGAAGAAGCAGATTTATCAATTGCATTGAAATAGACAGATTTATAGATGATACTTAATTGTGCATTTATACCCAAAGTTGGGGTGTGGGGATGTTTACCAAGAGTAATCCTGAGAGTTTTCATAAATATAGGAACTAACAATGAATGATATCTTAAAATTTTAGTTTCTTTACTAATGGTTCCTTTTTTAAAGTTCATTCATTTCCATGAGAGAGAGAGAGAGACAGAAAGAGATAGAGACAGGGATAAAAATGCCCAACAGAGTCTTCACCCCATGATCTACCCCAAGTATCAGCCTGCCTGAGTCACCAGCACATGCATGTACATAGCATGCTTAGAGGCTCCTGAGATAAGAACCAGGACCCATTTGGGTTCATTTGTGTCACCACCCTCTGCCACTGCCTTGCTCTAGTACTGCTCCTTTTTTTTTTTTTTAAAGAAGTGGACTGGAACCAGCAGATGACATAATGGTCACGTCGCTGGACTCTCACATGGTCACCTGCAGTTAGAGTCCCGGACCTGATGGCTTAAGAGTCATACTGGTTACATGTGCATGTGTGCCCAAGATCCTGAGAGGAGAGTGGAGAAAAGGGATTGTGCCGTGGCTATCCTCCCTGGGAATTTCTCATTTTCTGTCCCTCTCTGTGTCTCTCTGAGCACATGTGTCCTATAGCAAAAATCTCTCTTAAAAAAAAAAAATAGATGGATTTAAAGATCGTTCCTTAGTTACCCATATAAGTAAAACCTTTTAATCTTTAAGTTAGCTGGATAACAAAGAATAAATAAAACCATGGTAAAGTTATTTAGAAAAAAAAATCACTTTTTTTATTCCAACCTAGAACATTTGTCTGAGATTTCTGTTAAATTATAAAAGGAAATATCATCCTAGATTATTCAGAATTATGTCTAAAAGTAAGAACAGCCCAGTTAAGACAACTACTATTCCTAAGTGCTCCGACTTTTATGGATCTATGTGAAAGGCCTGCAGTATCCTCTATAACTACAGAAGAGCAAATCTGAGTGAGTTTCATGTATCTTTGCCTAATATTATCGATCCATGAATGTATTATAGAATTATGACATAGCAACATCATACGAACGAGTTATAAATCACTCTGCAGGAGGCTACATCTCTAGTTTTTGCCATTTAAAAAATAGAGCCTGAGGAAATACCTCTAAGAAGGACCAGTAATTATTTTTTAAAAAATACCAATGTAAGGGGAACCAGCAGTTAGCGTAATGGCTATGTTGTTGGACTCCCACGTAGTTGACCGCGGTTCGCGTCCCGGACCCGGTGACTTAAAACTCACGCCGGGCGCGTGTGCATGCGTGCCCAGGATCCCGAGAGGAGAATGGAGGAGAAGAGATTGCGGCGTGACCATCCCCCCTGGGGGGTGATTTCTCGCTTTCTGTCTCTATGTCTCTCTCTGTCTGTCTGGCGAGCGCACGCGCCCTATAACGAAAACCTCTCAAAAAAAAAAAAAAAAAAAAAAACAATGTAAGGATGACTTATCTGAGTACCAGAGTTTTACAGAATAAAGCAGTAAATTCAGAGCTTTTTAGTCTAGGAGTTTGTATTTTTGTGTTTTTTTTTTAAGAGAGATTTTTGATATGGGGTGTATTCATGCGCTCACCAGAGAGACAGAGAGACAGAAAGCGAGATGGCCACATGGCAGTTTTCTCCATTTTCCTCTCGAGATTTTAGGAATGCATACACATGCACCCAGTATGAGTTTTAAGCTGCCAGGTCTGGAACTCAAACCTTAGTCAACTACCTGAGAGTCCAGTGACATAACCATTATGTCATCCTCTGGTCCTTGTTTGTTTCCTTTAAAGAGATTTTTGTGATAGGGCACATGCCCTCATCGGAGAGATAGAGACAGAGAGACAGAAAGTGAGAAATCATCCCCCACCCCCCGGGGTGGGGATGGCCATTCCACAATCCATTCTTCTCTCAGTATTGTGGACATGATACCCACATGCACCCAGTGTGTGTTTCAAGCTGCCAGGTCCAGGACTTGAACCATGGTCAGCCATGTGGGAGTCTCTACACCTTAACCAATATGCTACCTGCTGGCCCCAGCCTAAAGGTTTTCTAAAGTTATCAAATACTTCTCTATACCGGAAAAGCACAAAGGAAAAAAACCTAGTTATCCACCCATAAAAAATTTTGTATTTTAAACAGTATAACTTTCTTCTCAGTTGTTCAAAGAAGTTGTAAACATAAAACAGTAAACCAAATTAAAAAATAAAGCAAGCAAATTTGCTTGTCCATTTGTGATCAAATAAATGAGTTGATTTGTTATATGAGAATATCTTTGGATTCTGAATGGCTGACCCATTTTCATTGTTTATGGAAATAATTAGATAGTAAGGCCAGCTACTTACTAAGCTCACTTCTGATTCATGAAAAGAGTAAGAAAACAACATTGAATGCATATTTTGGAAAAGCTTATACTATCTTCTGTGTTATTCTTGTCATCTTTCTCTATTTAAAGGAAATGGAGTTTTGAGATTTCATTATTTCTAAAATATTTAGCTGTTTGAGTATATTGATGAAAGTACCTATTGATCACTAGTTGGTTAAATGTTTTAGCGTTTGGGTGTACTCAGATGTTCATATAAAAGGCTGAAAGAAGTAACTGAGGCTCTTAGCATTGTAGAATTTCCTGTTTATGCTCTACAGCTTGTCAGATACGTAATAGATACTCTATATTTGAAATAAATTCACTTTTCACCTTCTCTTATTTATCCTTGCTTGAAATGTCAAAGCAAAAACAAAACACACGTTTGAGGAACTATTGGGTTGTCAGGAAAGTCATTCATTTTTGCATAGAAAAACAAAAGGAAAAGTATATCATGATTTTCCTGACAACCTAATACAATGAAGGATCCATCATAAATAATTCCTGTGACAATTATGACAATTGTAAGTAAACTTAGGACAGTCTGAATAATAATAGTGATAATAGCTAGCATTCATGCTGTACATGTTCTAAACATTCGTTATTCATTAACTTACTCTCCCAGTAACTCTTTGAAATAGGTACTAGAATTTTCTCTTTTTTTCTGGTGAAGGAACGAGGCAGACAGGTCATAGCTGGGGAGAGAAGTGTTGTAGTCAACACCTAACTCTGTGGATTCTGACTCTGCACTATACTTTGCTGTTCCCTTTGATATGTGTGGTTTTTAGTGTTTGAAACTGTACTATTCATCTTTCGTACTATAATAAACTTCAAATAGTATTTCTCCAACCTTTTCACCTCCTCCAATTACTATTGGTAACATCTGACTAAACAATCCGATTGTCCTCATTCCATTGACCAGTTTCCAGAGGCTTCCAGAACCCTACTCTGTTGTTAGCAACCAGTTAGCTGATGTCTCTTTGCATGATCCATCATCCCTTTATAGGAGTATGAATTCAGGTATCTTGAGATGGGTGATCCCTATTCCTTTAAGATATTAGTATAAAATGGTGCTTCCTTTTTCTATTTTTTTTTTTAAGATTTATTTATTTATTTATTCACTCATTCATTTCAATCTGACCAGAGAGAGACACAGAGAGAGAGAGAGGAAAGTGAGAAGGCAAGCCACCAGGTCCCGGACTCGAACCGTGGTCGGCCATGTGGGAATGTCCAGCGCCTTAACCACCACGCCACCTGCTGGTCCCTCTTTTTCTATTTTTTTAAGGTTTTTTGTTTGTTTTTGTTTCTTTGTTGTTGTTTTTTTTTGTTTGTTTTTTTGTTTTTTGCCATAGGGTATGTGTACTTGCCAAGAGAGGGAGAGAGAGAGAGAGAGACATAGAAAGGAAAAGTGAGAAATTACTCCCTGGGTGGATGGCTACACTCAGTCCCTTCTCCTTTCTCCTTTTGGAATTTTAGGCATGTACACACCGGTGCTTGGTACGATTTTGGAGCCATTGGGTTAGGGACACGAACCATGGTTATTTACGGTTATTGTAAATGTCATTGGAATTATTTATGATGGATCCTTCATGTATTAGGTTGTCAGGAAAATCATGATACACTTTTTTATGTTTTTCTATGCAAAAATGTATCATGACTTTCCCGAAAACCCAATAGTTCCTCGTGTAGGAATCCGGTGCCTTAACTGCCATGCCAGATGCTGGCAGTGGTATTTCTTTTTTATAATTAAAGACTTTTATTAGTTTTTGTTGTTGGAATTATGAGGGTGGGGCCATACATATTCTATGTATAACATAATACATATCTTAATCTCTTAACTATGATACAATTCCAAGATCTTGACATCTTTAAAATCAAAGGTTTTGTTTATTTGTTTGTAAACTCATTTGATGGCAAAATAAATAGAATCGACTTGAGGCTATTTATAGTTTTTATTTTTTTATGCTTACTATGCATAGCTCTACTTTTTGCTGTAGATATATTAATTATTAAATCATAGTGTGTGACCACTAAACTTGTTTGGGACTTAATGTAAAACATGTATGTGCCAGCTTACGTTCCTGAATTCAGAACAGTTATGGATTGTGTCCCCAAGGGCTTCAGATAAGGATTGTAGGCCGGTACTAAGGAGTTTAAGACAAATACCTTCTAACCATAGACAGTATTGTATATGAGGTTTTATTTATTTTTTCCCTCCTATTCTTTTGAATCCTGATTTAGGGTATATTTGACAAATATAGTTGTAGTGAATATTGGTAGTTATTTGGGCAAAAGTAGTAGGCGACGTGTAGTGAAAAGATTAGATTTGGCTTCTGACAGTACTGAGAACAAATCCCAGTTCAACCACTGACATGTTAGCCATGTAACCTGGGACACATTAAGCTCTCCCATTTTTTTTTTTTAAAGAGCAATACTCATTTAACTACCTTATACAACTACATAAAGGTTAAATGAGAGTATAAATCCAAAACATATACCATAGTACTTGGATAGTAATAGATACAGAAAAAAAATATGCTTTTCTCTACTTCATTCCCTTTTCCTAACTTCTAGTGTAAAATTACATTTTCTAATATAAGGTTACTATTTTATTAGTAAAATAGATCACAGCTTGTGGTGTTAGTGAGATCCTGCATGGCTGACTGTGTAGTTCACATCCCGGCCCCTGCAGCTTGAGGAAAACACCAACACGTGTGTGCATCCCAAATCCTGACAGAGTGGAGAGATGGAGGAGTAAGGATTGTGGCTAGACGTTTCTCATTTCTCTCTTTCCTTCTGTTTCTTTCTGAGAAGTATAAAAAAAAAAGAATAAATAAAATCCATCAGAACTAAGTATGGTAAGTTTCACACGGAACTATCTAACATCACATTTCTTAGACATTTTTATTAGCTTTTTATTCTCAAGTACCTAAATCCACAGAAAGTTGCAAAGAAATGTACAGGGAAGTCCCATGTACCCTTTGCCATCTTCCAGTGTTAACATCTCTTATAACTGAAGTGCAGTATCAGCCTCAGAATTAATTGATAAAATCTACAGAGTGTGTTCTCATTTCACCATGTGAGTTTGTATGTATGTGTGCGTCTAGATTTTTCACATGTGTGCCTTCGTGTAATGGCCCTTACAATCAAGATACAGAACCTCATCCCCATGAGGCTCCTGCATTCTTTATGACCTTTGTAGCCCCATCCACTCTCAAGTGTGAGTTGACTTTTAAAGGAGCTTACATGATATTCAAATACTTAAATATTTCTACCTTTTTCTACTCTATTTGAAGTGTTAGAATGAGGACAAATGCATAGTGCTGTTAGATGGGTGTATCATAAACCTCTGGGAAATGTCTCAAAGATTAAACATGATGAGGACCAGCAGTTAGCGTAATGGCTATGTCGCTGGACTCCCATGTAGTCAGCCGTGGTTTGAGTCCTGGACCTGGTGCTTAAACTCCTGCTGGGCGCATGTGCATGCATGCCCAAGATCCCAAGAAGATGCAGGAGAAGGGATTGCGGCGTGGCCATTCCCCTGGGGAGTGATTTCTCGCTTTCTGTCTCTCTGTCTCTCTCTGTCTTTCTGGTGAGCGCACGTGCCCTAACGCAAAATCCTCTCCAAAACAAAAGATTAGCCAGGAAATTGATCGTGTAACCCAAAAGTCATGATGGCTGAAAGCAAGGCTTGGGGTCATTCATTAAGAAACAGTCAGTGGGTCTAATCTCGAATCCTGTGGAGAAGGAGATGTGATACTTTACCTAAGATTCTAACATGATACTTATGTAAGATTTTACTTATTTGCTCACATACTATTCTACATGTTATTTCGTGAGCCTATGATTTTGTCCTTCCTTTTTCCTTTCCCCTCTCTCTCTCTCTTCCCTTTCTATTTTTCCTTTTTATGGATTTAAGTGTGTAATCATCCTTTTACCTTATCAGATATTTTCCTGTGCCACTACCATAGGCTGGATACTGCCAGGTTTCTGGGTACGTTTGTATCAGTTTTTCAACCAAGGCATTATTGACATTTTGGGCCAAATAATTCTTTATTGTAGGGTACTAGCCTGTAATACATGTAGGATGTTTAGCAGTCTTCCTGACCCTATGTCAACTAGGTCCTGTTAACTTCACTCCCCTTAGCTGTGACACCTAGGCATATCTCCAAACATTGCTACTGTCTACTGGTAGGGAGCTGGGTGGAGAGACTCTTTTCTAGTTGAAAACTATTGTATATATGAGCAGTAATCCCTCTGATCAGTATTATTGTGACTTCTTAATGCAATTCTGGCTATAATGGAAGACAGATGTTTGTTGAATTAGTGAATGGAAATTTGTCTCTTAAGCTAACTTACTGAAACTATTGGACTGTATTTTAGAGCAGTTTAGAGTTACAGAAAAATTGAGCAGATAGTACAGAATTATGAACATTTTTAATTAATGTGGTACATTTGTTATAGATAATGAGCCATTATTAGTAAATTAATAAAGTCTGTAGTTTACATTAAGGTTCACTTTCTTGTTCCAGTTCTGTGGGTTTTGGGAAATGCATATTGTCATGTCAACCCTATTGGAGTATTGTGCAGAATGGTTTCAGTACTCTAAAATTCCCCTGAGCTTCATCTGTTTATCCCTTTCCCAGATGCCTAGTAATTATTAATCATTCTGGTATCTTCGTATTTTGACTTTTTACAATGTCGTATAGTTGGAATCTGGTAATAAATTAGCCTCTTCAAATTGACCCATTTAGGGCCAGCCAGTAGGGTAGTGGTTGAGGCAGCTGGATACCACATGACTGACTACAATTCGATTCTTAGATCCATGGCTTGAAAGGGACTTTGGGCACACTTGTATGTGTGCCTACAATTCCGAAAGGAGGAAGAGATGGAAGGGAGGAGACTGGAGTGTGACCATCTCCATGGAGGTTATTTCCTACCTTTCTTCTCTCTATTCTTCCCTCTCTCTCTATTCCTCTCTCTCTCTCTCTCTCTCTCTCTCTCTCTCTCTCTCTCTCTTTTTCACCGGTGGTGGGGTTGGGGCAACAATCAGAATAAACAAGAATTCGAGATTGCTCATATTGGCTCCTTTGACCTAGCAATGTGTATTTAAGGTTACTCCATGTCTTTGTTGCTTGATATCTTTTTCCTTTTTATCACTAAATAATCCATTGTACAGATGTACCAGTTTGTTTATCCATTACCTATTGAGGCATCTTGATTGCTTTAGTTTGGGCAGTTTTGCATAATGCTGCTGAACACATTCATGTGCAGATTTTTGTGCAGACATTTGCTTTCAACTCATTTAGATTTAAGAGTGAGATTGATGGATTGTATGATGAGAGTATGTTTAATTTTGTGAAATCCATCACTTTGTCTTTTAAGTGATTATACTCTTGTGTTCCCACCAGCAATATGTGAGAATTTATTTTGCTCCATATCTTACCGGCATTCTCATTTGACAATTAATTATTATTTTTATAACACCCTTTCAGAAATATTTTCTATTTTTCTAGTGCCTGGTGCTTTTTGGGGTGAGGAGAGCTATTAGATCACTTGTCATCTTTTCTATTTTTGCTCTTGATTGGTGTTTTTAATTTTTTTCTCTTGAGTTAGCTGATGTATTTTGGACTCATTAATAGAAAAGTATATGTGGTAATGCTAATGTTATTATATATTTTTCTTTTACTTTGTAAAATTTGGAAGAAAGTTTTCCAGCTTTCCTGCTTAAAAAAAAAAAAAAAATACCTGACACGTGTATTTAAAATTCAGATTCCTGGGGCCGGCATATGGCGTGGTGGGTAAGGTCCCTGGACTCCCACATAGCTGACTGAAGTTCAAATCCTGAACTGGCGGCTTGCTTTCTGTCTCTCTCAGTCTGGTCAAATTTAAATCAATCAATCAATCAATAAATAAATAAATACTTAAGTAAAATCATTCTTTAAAAAGTTCAGATTCCTAGGCCCTTCCATATATGAGATTCAGTTCATTGTAGAATGGAAACTGAGATCCGTAGTTTCAATAAGATTCTAACCAATTCTTTTCAGGTAAATTAGGGAGTTCAGACCTGTGTTACTGGTCTTTTTTTTTTTTTTTTTTTTTTTTTTTTTTTTTTTTGAGAGGTTTTTGCTATAGGGCGCGTGCGCTCGCCAGACAGACAGAGAGAGAGACAGAGAGATAGAAAGCGAGAAATCACCCCCCAGGGGGGATGGCCACGCCGCAATCCCTTCTCCTCCATTCTCCTCTCGGGATCTTGGGCACGCACGCACACGCGCCCGGCGTGAGTTTAAGCCACCGGGTCCGAGACTCGAACCACGGTCGACTACGTGGGAGTCCAGCGACATAGCCATTACACTAACTGCTGGTCCCCTGGTCTTTTGATTGATTTATTTCCTTCTACCATTTTTTTTCTGTCTCTAAAATTAAATTTAGACATTTTTATTGCCATTCTTTTTTGTATTCTTCTTTGATGTCTAGGAACATTTGCTAGAACTGTTTTATTGCCATTCATTTCTCTAAAACTTGTTAATTTATTTTGATGTCCTCTTCAACACAATAATTATTTTGTTGTTTTTTGAAAATCATCTAAGCAAATAGTGTGTTGGGTGCGGCGGAACTGTCATGGATGTAAGAACTGGTTTTTTCAACAGTAGAATGTGAATCATGCTGGTATCTGTGTCAGAGCATTATTTTGAGAGTAAAATATAAGATAATTTTTAAAAAGTGCTTAAACAGATTCTGCCAGGTACCTAGTAAATATTTCAGTAAATGGCATTTTGGTTTGTTACTAGTTTTGTTGAATTGTAGTCAGAATATGAATTTCTGGTTGTAGAATTGAGGATTTCCCTTTTGTCTTTCACATGCCAGTATCTCTAAAAATTTAGCTTGAGTGGAATGTCTACACATTTGGCAAAACTTCCTCTAACTCAGAAGTATAGACCAGGTATAATGTTATTAAATCTTTCATATCCTTAATTACTCCTTCTATAATTGTATTACATATTATCTGCATAGTTTTGAGATAGCTGTCTTCAGTTTTTGTGTATGATTTGTCTGTAATTTATTGATTTGACAAATATTTATTGTTTTCATATGTCTGGAATTTTTTTAGCTGTTGGGAATACAGAAGTGAACAATTTGGCAAATATTTATTGGTTTCATTTGTCAGGAATTGTTTTAGCTGTTGGGAATACAAAACTGACAAGTCTGATAAAGCTTTTGCACTTCAACCTTAATGGAAAAATCAAAACAAATAAATAATTTCAGACCATGAGAAAGAATAAAACTAGTATAATATGTAACCTGGAGTGGGGGTGAGACATCAAACATTTTTTAAAAAAGGTGCTCAAAGACTGTGTTTCTGAAAGGATTGAGTACGGACTCTAAATGATGAGAAGCATTCATAAAATACTCTGAGGCAGCAGAGACATAGAGTGCACATTCCTAACTTGGAAGGAGTTTGTTCTGTTCAAGGAACAGAAAGATAACCCTTTTGACAAGTCAGGCATTACAGCCATGGATCAGCCTGTCTAGAGTCTATCATGGGCCATGATAAAGACTTGTGTTATCCCGCTTGTCCTGAGAATCTGTTGTTTATTCAAGGGGAATGAAAAGATGTTTTTCTTCTCTCTCTCTTTCTCTCTCTCTCTCTCTCTCTCTCTCTCTTTTTTTTTTTTTTTTTTTTATTTTGGCTGGAAGGCATGTGTACTTTCCAGAAAGAGACAGAGAGAGGGGAGAGATCACCTCTCTAAACCCCCTCACCCTCTTTGGGAATGGCCATGGCTACAATCCCTTCTCCTTCGTCTCTCCCTCCTTTGGGGTTTTGGACATGTGCACACATGCAGCCAACATGTTTCTCAAGCCACCAGGTCATATCCGGCTGTCTCAACAAGTGACGGAGCTTTCCCTGTTACACATTTTTAAAAGGTTACTTTGGCTGGTTTTTGGAGAACGGATTGTAGTTGGGCAAGAGAGAAGGCAGGCAAACAAACCACTTAGGAGGCTGTTACGGTAGTATAAGCAAAAATGACAAACTTGGATGTAGTGATAAAGTTAGAAGTGCCAGAGCACTTGCTGTTATGTATAGGTGTGTGACAGGTTTTTGCCTTGAGTGACTGATGAGTAGTTGGCACATAGCTCAGTCTGGATTAGGCTCTATTGAATAAGTGTAATTGACTGTTTAGGTAAATGGTTGAGTTGTCATAACTTGATAGATTTGTTACCTTTCCATTCTCAGTTAATGGAGAATCATCCTCATCTGCACCAACGAATACTGCTTCCACCCTGAGTACTCCAATAGTATCTGAAGAAACCATCTTACCTTCAAATTGCTCAAGTACTACTGTTGAAGATCCTCCAGTTCAAGAGATACTGACTTTCTCAGAAAACAATGAATGTATTTCATCTGCCAGTGCAGAATTGGCCTCCGAAGTCAGAAGTATGTTAGACTCTGACAATTCTAGTTCTGGAAATAGTACTGCTTTTGAAGCAGCCAAATTAAGACAGCCAGATGGGTGTGTGGAATCTGTGCGACAGCAGTCTGCAAATGCAAACACAGAAAGTTTGCCATCGGGGTATGTTACTTTTTTTTTATATATATATATATATATATATTTGATTTTGACAGTTGAGTAGCATCTTTTTGATAATATTTGGTCATTAGAAAAATCATGATACATTTTGCACAGAAAAATACAGCATGACTTTTCTGTGATTATTAAATGTGTGTTTAAAATGTTTACATTGTTCAGAAATTTGAAATCTTTAGTTGGAATCTGTTTTATACTATTTGCTACAAAGCAGGTACTTTTTGAAATTAAGAACAATTACTCCTCCTTATATGTGTAGTATCAAGGAAAAAGAAAAAGCCTGATGTTAATTTGCAGGATCCTTGTGACTCGATTCTTGGTTTTCACTTTTCAGTAAGAGTGACCGTTGGGATCAGCAGATGGCATAATGGTTACGTTACTGGACTCCCACGTAGTTGACTGTGGTTCGAGTCCCAGACCTGGCGGCTTAAAACTCAGGCAGGGCACGTGTGTGTGTTTGTACCCAAGATCCTGAGAGGAGAATGGAGGGAAAGGGATTGCAGCATGGTCATCCCTTGGGGGAGGGTGATTTCTCTCTTGCTTTCTATCTCTCTAGTGAGCATATGCATGTGCCTTACAGCAAAAATCTCTAAATAAATAAATAAGTGAGTGAGTGAGTGAGTGACAGAGACACTCTAAAAATCTCAAAAGCTTCCTTCGTGGTCTGCTCTCATGCCCTACAGCAAAAATCTCTAAATAAATGAATGGTGAATGAATGAGACAATGACACTCTGTAAAAATCTCAGCTTTCTAGCTTCTTTTGTGGTCTGCTCTCCAGACTTCTATCCTGACGATAAGTAGGCATCATTTTCTTTAGATAACGTTGAGTTCCGGTGAAAATCACATAACCCTACTACCGGCCCTGTTCCAAACTCAGTTTTTCATTGCTGCTTAGTAACTCTGACTCTCCTTTACATTTCCACATTATAATTATTTAGTGCCCCATGACTTTGTTAGAGCATTCTATGTGTGTTCCGTTTGGTCATTTCCTCCATATTTACCTAACTGTTTTGGACCTTTACTTGGCACTGATGATATCTAATATTAATTAAAGATTCATTATCTCTGCCTTCGAGAAGCTCATCTGGTGGTTCAGACTTGAAAACATCTGTGAGCGCTACATCTTGAAAGTGCTGCAGTAGAAGTATGGACATGGTGCTTTCCAACCTCGTTTGCAGTAGTTGAAATGTTAACTTTCATGGTTGTCGAAACTGCACTTCGAGAGATCTCTAACGGCCTGTTGTTCCCTCACTTTTCCCATCTCAGTCTCTACTATGCTCAGACCCCTTTCTTTCTTCCAGAACGTTGTTTTCTCAGGCTTCTCTGATTCTGCCCTCTGTGTAATTGTGGTTTCAGCCTTTGGTCTTTTTCTGCATGTGCTTCCCTCAGCAAATCTTTTTTTTTTTTTTTTTTATTAATTACTTTATTTTTGTATATACTTTCAATCATATTGTTTGGCTTACAGTGAGACCATTTCGATATGTGAACATTTCTCCCCAGACCCGTTGATCGAAATATCTTCAACAGATAACACCACACCTCCCCATCCCGTCAATGCTCTACCTCTGTATCCCTTCTCCAAATGTCTTTTGTTGGGCCCCACTCCTCCACATACACCTCATCTGACATTCACACCCATCTCTTGTGTTTGTTCAACTGTTAGTCAATCAGTTTCAGACATAGAATGCAGACAAACGGTATATGTTAAGTGGGGACATACAATGTCTCTCCTTCATAGCCTGGCTTGCCTCACTCAGCAGTACATCTTCCATATTCTTCCACTTTCTGTCAAAAGCCAGGGCTCTGTTGGTTTTTATGGCTGAGTAGTATTCCATAGAGTATATGTGCCACAGTTTTTCAATCCATTCCTCCATACGGGGGCATCTGGGTTGGTTCCATGACTTAGCAATTGTGAATAGTGCCGCAATAAACATCGATGTGCAAGCACTTTGCCAATGAAGGATTCTTCTGTCCTTTGGGTAGATACCGAGGAGTGGGATCTCTGGATCATATGGCAGATCTATCTGTAGATTTTTGAGGAATCTCCAAATTATTCTCCACAGTGGTTGGACCAATCTACATTCCCACCAGCAGTGTAAAAGAGTTCCCCTTTCACCACACTCCGCAAATCTTGAATTCACTTGTAAATAGGCCCGAGCCAGACCTTTCTCTGAACTTACATTTTTTGCTGCTTTCTGGAAATTCCCTCTGTGATTCCTGCAAACATTGCAGACCTTAAATTATCTTTCCCTTCCCTTTCAAAAAGTTTCTTGTCCCTGTGTCTCTTCTCTTTGATAATTTAGTCATTTGTCCTAGTTTTACATGTGCTAATCATTGTGACACCAACCTGTTCTTACTGTCCAGAAGTCCAGAGTCTAATTACACAGTGCAGTTAGAGCTGTGCCAGAGGCAGGCATAGGATTGCAGGAAGGAACATATACAGAGAGAGTGTCAGGGAGTAACCTGGACTGTGAGGTCAAAGAATACTTTCAGATACCTAGGTGGTTTTCTGATAGGGGAGGAATTAGCAAAGCAAATAATGGAAGCACAATGAAAAGTTTTCATTCTCAGTAGAGCCAACCTCATATTCAAATCGTTAGCATTCATGAAAATGAGTATACTGGAACCAGCAGTTGGTGTAATGGTTACATCACTGGACTCCCACTTAGTCGACTGTGGTTCAAGTCCCAAACCTTTACATTTCCACATTAAACTCACACTGGGCGCATGTGCGCGAGTACCCAAAGTTCCAAGAGGAGAATGGAGGAGAAGGGATTGGCCCTCTGAAGAATTTAATATGCTTGCCAAGGATTAAGTTTTTCCTGAAGACCATGAATACCTGAAATGCTTTGAAGAATTTTAAGCATACAGATGGCATTATCATATTTGCATTTTACTAAGATTACTTTTGAAGTGATATGATAGATTAGGAGTTAAGGAGACAAGTTAGAATAGCATCCAGGTTGTTTTACAAATGAAGGAAGCTGGCATTACAGTTCAGAATAAAAATACAGAAACTTAATTTTTCAGGGCCCAAATAAATGCTTTAGCATGTCTTGAACACCATTTTGATCCTTGTATTAGGGGTATTTGACAGTAATCTACATAAGTGTTTTTCAGATTGTGGGTTGCAAGGTATTAATAGATTATGACCGGAACCAGCAGTTGGCATAATGGCTATGTCGCTGGACTCCCATGTGGTCGACTGCAGTTCGAGTCCTGGACCTAGTGGCTTAAACTCACGCTGGGTATGTATGCGTGTGTGCCCAAGATCCGGAGAGGAGAATGGAGGAGAAGGGATTGCAGTGTGGCCATCTCCTCTGGAGGGTGATTTCTCACTTTCTGTCTTTCTCTGTCCTTCTGGCGAGTGTACATGCCCTATAGCAAAAACCTCTCCAAAAAAAAAAAAAGGGTAGGACCCCTATTTGGATATGATGAATAAATCAGTATAGTCTAGACTAGGAAATACTGGAGTGTGTTACATGTAGTATGAGTAAATATTATTTGCTAAAAAATTTGGTTTTTTTCTGTTGTGTGTACATAAAATCTAAGGATAAAAGGACGATCTAGTATATGCAGAGATGTTTATGGAAAATGTTTTTCTTATTCTGTAAGATGTGATAAAAAAAAAGGTTAAAAGTCATTAATCGGGGGAGAGATTATAAGAGCCTACAGTAAGGTATATGCTAGCAACTTATGGATATATGTAGACGGGCTTGGTTACGAGTCCTGGGGAGGAAGGAGAATAGAAAAAAGTGGAACCAAGGTGAGGTCTCTGGTAAAGGCAGTATGCTTGGCTGTGTAACTCTCTGCGTCAGCAGCTTTCAACCGGACATTACCTAACTTCTTTGCACAAACATCTTTTTTAGTTACTATGTTCCCTCTAGTAACTTACTGAATTATTTAGATAACCCAGTGGTAGAATCACTGAAACCTAGTGATACTGTGCTGTACAGTCAGCTTGAGAATTGCTGTTTCAAGTACTTTTGTTAAATAATTCTTCATTAATTTTGATTCACTTTAATTGGCTGTATATGTGAAATTAAGAGTTTTGTCTATACAAATTTAAAGTGCAGGTCAGTGGAAATTTTGATGTGTTAGTGTTGGGTTGTTTCTGCAAAGAGATTAAAATAGGTTCTGGGTTTTTTTCCCTCACCCAAATAATGTTTTAGACAGCTTGATGAGTGATTTATTTGACCCAAGTACTGATGACAGAATATTGGACTTGGAGTAGGAAAGTAAGTAGGTAGTGTTCTGTATTTGCAGGGCATCCAGTTAATATATGTCACCTTGAAACGTAAGCTGGGGGATAGTTATATGTATAGTTCCAGAACTCTTGCCACCTAGCACTTAAGCTTCTATATTACTAACTGGAATTCCGTATTTGTTTAAATGTTCTTTTAACAGCCAGAGGGCATATGCACTCACCAGGGAGAGAGAGAGAGGGATAAAGCACCCTATAGGACATGGTCACACTACAATTCCTTCTCCATTTCTCCATTCTATCAGGATTTGGGGCCTACATGCACTTGTGCTTGGCATGTTTCTCAAGCTGCCAGGGCCAGGACTCAGACCAAGATTGGTCATGTGGGATTTGACTCCCTTAACTACTAGATTATAGGGCCAGCCCTGTTTACAATTTTTAAAGTACAGTTTATATAAAAGGAAAAACACAGGTCCTAAGTATGGACCATTATGATGAGTTTTAGCAAATGCATACAGTATGTGTAATCTAATCCCTGATCAAGATATAGACATAGAGGCCAGTTAGTGGCGTGGCAGTAAAGCAAGATGCTCTGCAAGGCTGGCGCACCTGGAAAGGTTCCTGCTTTACACCAGAGACCTTCTTGAGTATGCCAGGCACTTAAAGTGCCGATCTGAGACAGGCTGAGCTAGGGTGGGTCGGGGTGTCAAGACCCTGTTAAGAGAGGCTGGCAGGTTGTATGGTGGTGAAGGTGCTAGATTTCCACATGACTGACCACAGTTCAGGTCCCGGAACTGGTGGTTTGCTTTCTCACTTTTCCTCTGTCAAATTAAAATAAATAGATGATAGATAGATAGATAAATAGATAGATAGATAGATAGATAGATAGATAGATAGATAGAATTATCTGTCTCTCTTGCTTATAGAAAAAGAAAGAACAGAAAGAGAGAGAGAGGAGGAGAGGGACAGAAAGAAAGAAGATATAAAAATTATCATCACCCCCAGAAAATTGCAAGTTCCCTTTTGAGGCAATCACTATTTTGATTTTTCCCACTGAATTCATTTTTTCTATATTATTTTTGTTAAGTTTCTTAGAGAGACACAGAGTGAGAGACAGAGATACAGGTATCCACAACAAGGTCCATACACCATGATCTAACCCCTGTTCCTCAGCAGCCTTACATCATAGGTATATGTGCACCCTGCAGGGAGATCTCTGGAAGTAAACACAGAACCTTCCCATGGTGGTGGTCCGACAGATCTTTGCATTACTACTGCACCATTTTCTGCCCCCCCTTTTGTGTTTTTTTCACACTTAAAATCACAAGGTAACATATATCTCTGTGTGTTACTATGTGTTATTTTCCGTTAGACTGAATAGGGGACTTTATTTGTATTCCATGTACTTATATGCACCTGCCTTGTAGCAGGTACTCTATAAATATTTGTTAAATAAATGAATTAATGTTTGATTAAATGACTTCAGTGAATGAGCAACTGGAAAAAAGCCCTGGTTTTTGTCACTGACTCTAGAAGAAATGATTAACAAAGTCAAAAGCTACTGAAAAATTCAAGAAAGATAAGAACTGAAAGGCACCCATTGAATTTAATCACAAAGAAGTTACTTACTGTTGACCTTTTACAAAGTGGTTTCAGGGAAATGATGAGAGCTGTATACAAATTGCTGGAGTTGGGAGTGGATAAGTGGGAGAGGGTATGATAAAGTACTTTTGAAGATAAGAAGGAATGTATAAAACTTGAGAAGACAGACAGACCGGAAGCAGGGAGTTTAGTTCTCTTTCCCACTGTACAAGATGGCAGTTGAAAAAGCTGCGAAGCAGGATACTGAGAAGAAACCTGGAGCCAAGAAGGCTGATGCCAGTGGCAAGGTTAAAAAGGGTGACCCCAAGGCTAAAAAAGCCCAAGAAGGGGAAGCCCCATTGCAGCTGAAACCCCGTCCTGGTCTGGGGCGTCTGGGGCATCTGCAGATACTCCCGGTCTGCCATGTATTCCAGGAAGGCCATGTACAAGAGGAAATACTCGGCCACTAAATCCAGGATAGAAAAGAAAAAGGAGAAGGTTCTTGTGACTGTCACAAAACCAGTTGGTGGAGACAAGAATCGCGGTACCTGGGTGGTTAAACTGCGCAAAATGCCTAAGTATTATCCTACTGAAGATGTGCCTCGAAAGCGGTTGAGCCATGGCAAAAAACCCTTCAGTCAGCATGTGAGAAAGCTGCGAGCTAGCATCACTCCTGGGACCATCTGATCGTCCTCACTGGACGCCACAGAGGCGAGAGAGTGGTTTTCCTGAAGCAGCTGAGCAGTGGCTTGCTACTTGTAACTGGACTGCTGGTTCTCAGTCGCGTTCCACTGCATAGAACACACCAGAAATTTGTCATTGCCACCTCCATGAAAATTAATATTAGCAAAGTAAAAATCCCAAAGCACCTTACCAATGCTTACTTCAAGAAAAAGAAACTGCGGAAGCCCAGACACCAGGAAGGGGAGATCTTCGACACAGAGAAGGAGAAATATGAGATTTCAGAGCAGCGACATTGATCAGAAAGCTGTGGACTCACAAATTTTACCAAAAATCAAAGCTGTTCCTCAGCTCCAGGGCTACCTGTGATCCGTGTTTGCCCTTACAAATGGAGTTTATCCTCACAAATTGGTGTTTTAAATTTTTTGCCAAGAACCTAATTAAATAACTGACATGTAAAAAAACAAAACAAAACAAAAACAAAAACTTGAGAAGACACAGAAAAAGACGAAAGTTTGATAGAAGTGGATAAGAAAACTTTTATTAATAGAACCGCAAGGTCATTTGTTTGTACAGTGGAAGAGACTTTAAGGCTGGTCAGCTGAGAGCAGGGAGTCCCTGGACATAGAGATTGGCAACACGGGAGAGAAGCACAGGTGTAGGTTCTGGTTTCTCTGATAACAGTCTTACTATCTACCCCATTATTCACGCTTGAAACCAGTAGTTAGCCAGTTACTGGATTTTATTTTCTGTTGTTGTTGTAATATATTGTACAAAGTTTTTCTGCATTTACTTTTTTTTGGACAATATCTTTGTTTACTGGAAGGTTTTGAAAATTCAGTATGTAATGTTTTAGTGAGACTGGAAAACCATACATTAATATTAGAGAACTATGGTTGAAGATAAAGTGTGTCATTTATAAATTAGCACTCCTCTCCAGGAACTTAAAGAGTTCTAGTGAGAATTCTTATTAATCATTCAGGTCATTTACACCTAGTTTGGCAATAGTTATATATTCATCCACTACTTGGGTAACCGTTCTCTGGTCAAATCCAGCCCACCTCTTTTAGAATAGCTTTAGTGGGCCATCACTGTGAGTCACAAAGAAACAGCCAGGGAGTCTCCCTTTATTACTACCCCTGTGCCACCTCTATCTACCAGCCAGCTTCCTCCCTCATTGTTGGCCAAGGCCTGGTCACCACCTCTACACTGAGGACTCGCTCTTATCACTACCTGGTGCCAGGCAGTGGAATTACTCTGGGAGCAGTCAGAACACACACAGCGTTTATTGATTAAGTTTGCCATTTTCTGTGGTTGCAGTTTGTAGTACCCTAAAACAATTACAATAGTAATGCTAAAGATCATTAATTATAGATCACCATAACAGATAGAATAATGGAAATGTTTGAAATATTGCAAGAATTACCAAAATATGACAGACATGGAGTGACAAGCACATGGTCTTAGAAAAATAGTGCCAATACACTTGCTTGTCACCTTCAATTGGTAAGAAATTTGCAATTTTCCTCAAAGCACAACAAAGGGAAGTGCAATAAAATGAGGTATGCTTGTAACTGTAGGGGAGGGTGCAGCATGGGTGTGTGTTTGGAACAGTGGGGAGGGGGTAAGTGTTACAGAATGTGTGTATGTGTACTGGGAAGAGGTCTACAGCTTCATTGTACGTAGTGAAAAGTTAAGACACTGTGTTTGAAATTAATAATAGGAAGTTAAGCATGTTACTAAGAAAAAGGTAAATACAAAATGTATTGACTAAAACAATTGAGTATGTTGCCTTTGGGAGGAGAAAATGAGGTAAAGGAGACAGTAGGCACTGTTTTTTTGCAGGAGCCTTATACACTATATGACCATTTAAACTATGTGAAGGGTGAGAATTGGGTTAAAATCAGTATCTTTTCCTAAATAATAATAATAATTCAAGGACTAATTATGGGAAATATTACCTAAAAATAGCAAAAGTACTATTACCAGAAAGTTCTTAAACTTGATCAGGTTCTTAGGTAATCATTTGTTTTTCTTTACTACACTTTCATACAGATAAGTAGCCCATTGCTATATTTTATTGGTATTGCTGAAATGCTTTTAAAATTAAATCCTGAAGTTAAGTCCTCCCTTTCAATGAACTTTTTATAGGCAGAAGTGTGTAAATCTGAAGTTTCAGGTTATTTTTAATGAAATGCTTTATAAAGAATATCTTAAATTCTTACAGTAATGAATAGCATGAATGTTCTCATGTAGGATTTTCAACCACAGTTATTTTTTTAATCTTGAGCGAGAGAAAGACTTAATTTTCTGATTATAACAAGAGTAATTTTCTGACTATAATAAATCCTTTTCAGATTGTCCTAGTTGTGTTGTCTTTTATTTTTGTATGTTTATTAAAGGTGGGAACAGAGAAAAGATCCTCATGGCAGAACCTATTATGTGGATCATAATACTCGAACTACTACGTGGGAAAGACCACAGCCTTTACCTCCAGGGTAATGCAACGTCTATGTATCTTCAGGTTTTGTTTTGTTTTATTTTTCTGTTTTGTTTTGGTTTTCTTTTTGTAGGGTGCCTGGAGCTCCCTAGAGAGAAGCAGAGAGAGGGGAAAAGTGAGAAATCACCCCCCAGTGGGGAAGGCTATGCCATAACCCCTTCTCTCCCATTCGTCTCTCAGGATTTTGGGCAAGCACACATACGTGACTGGAGTGTTTTTAAAATCACCAGGCCTAGGACTTGAACCATGTCTTTAGTCATGTGAGGTCCAGCTGCTCTAACCACTGCCCACCTAGCTGACTCTTTTTGATTGTATTTTATTACAGATGTGATTTAAAAATGTATTTAATTAGCTTAAATAATTTCTATCATTTTTCATATGTTGAGTTTTTTTTACATTTCATTCATTTGTTTTTATGGGGGAAAAAAGAGAAAAGGGATAGTCAGTTGATACTGAAACTGTTCAAATAATGGACTCTTTTTTTTTTTTTAGACAGTCTTTAGAAATCATGTCAGTAAATAGAGTGGGAAGTTAACTAAGTAGCTCATAGTTTCATAGAACTTATTTTTTTATTGCTAGAGAGCACATCCCTGTGCCAGAGAGAGAAGGCACCCCCCTAAAGGAGTGTGATCACACAGAAGTCCTCTTCTCTGTATTTGTCCATCCCATTAGTGGGCATACACACTCAGTGTGTTTTTCAAGCCATGAGGCCAGGGTTTGAAACGTGGTCAACCATGTGGGATCTACCTCTCCATGCACAGGCTGAGCCACTGGGCCAAGAGGCCAGCCCAATACTTTCATAGGTTATCTGAAGAATATCAGTATTTGTATACTCTCTAAGTTATTTTATCATATCTTGAACTTGGTTTTTAAATCAGCTTTTTGTTTTCTGACATTGAGAGAC
The DNA here is from genome assembly GCA_026018925.1 of Tupaia tana. NCBI lineage: Eukaryota > Metazoa > Chordata > Mammalia > Scandentia > Tupaiidae > Tupaia > Tupaia tana. Next base: position 41,545,969 of record JAKSZU010000008.1, read on the forward strand.
ATTGTTTATTTTATTTGTGGTAGCTGGGAAAGAAGAGTCGATGATCGTGGAAGAGTATATTATGTTGATCATAACACCCGAACAACCACATGGCAGCGGCCTACCATGGAATCTGTGCGGAATTTTGAACAGTGGCAGTCTCAGCGGAACCAATTACAGGGAGCTATGCAACAGTTCAACCAGCGATACCTCTATTCGGTAATTACCAAATGATAAGATGTTAGTACAACGTTTTTCCTCAGGCAATTGCCCTTTTCTACTTTGATAATTTTTAGAAATATTACAGACTACATTACAAGGTGTTTTTTTGTTAAATGTTAGTATTTTGATACATGTAAGCACTTTGTATTTTAAAAATATTCTTGTTTACTAACTAATTATGCATTTAGTTTTGTATCCTTCATAAGGATACATAAGGGTTAAAGTTACAAATGCAGATTCTTATTTTTTCTTTTAGAGAGGTTTTTTTTTTTTTGTTTTTTGTTTTTTGCTAGAGGGCACGTGCGCTCGCCAGAAAGACAGAGAGACAGAGAGATAGAAAGCGAGAAAATCACCCCCCCCAGCGTGAGTTTAAGCCACTGGATCCGGGATTCGAACCTCAGTTGGCTCCATACACTAACTGCTGGTCCCACAAATGCATTCTTAATAAACTGACATCTTTACCAATTCTCCACCTTTAATTATAACAGTTTTGTTTTAGACAATTTACTTCAGGTTTTATTTAGGTCCAGTCTTCCAATATTTTAGCTATTCTGATTCTCATGCCAAATTCTAAGAAACAAGACTTGTCTGTTTTTGATACATCAAAGATATTCTTGGGATTGGACATAGTTTTGTCTGAAAACTATATAGCTGTCTAGAAATTTGACGAACTGGTGCTTTATGTATTGCCATAAGCATATATCCACGAGAGGACTAGAAAAAGCAATACAGGGGACCAGCAGTTAGCGTAATGGCTATGTCGCTGGACTCCCACGTAGTCGACCGCGGTTCGAGTCCCGGACCCAGCGGCTTAAACTCACGCCGGGCGCGTGTGCGTGCGTGCCCAAGATCCCGAGAGGAGAATGGAGGAGAAGGGATTGTGGCGTGGCCATTCCCCCTGGGGGGTGATTTCCTGCTTTCTGTCTCTCTGTCTCTCTCTGTCTGTCTGGCGAGCGCACGCGCCCTATAGCAAAAACCTCTCCAAAAAAAGAAAAAGAAAAAAAAAAAAGGCAATACAGAAAGAACACAGCTGATAAACAGTTTGATCACAGGAGGAGGAAAAGATAAATTTTAAGTACTAAGCAGCTCTAAATAGTGCTTTGAGACAACTTGAAGAAATAAAACATGTAAAGAGGATAGCAGATAGAAAAGAGACATGAAAAGAAAACCTAAATAATTTTCTTTGGAATTCTGCCTCAGGCTGGCATTTTCCACTCCTCTTTTTTAGAGGTTAGATAAGTTCTTACTTGCAGGTTGACCTACTCTTTTAGTTATTAGTAGCCAGCAAAGAAGGAGCTGGGCAACCCAATTTCCATAGTATATCTTGCTGGTACCAGTTGGTGGTTCTTTGATGGTCATCACTTGTACAGAAATCTGTGGTGAGGTCCTTAGTTTAGCTATATATAATAAATAAGAAATTATATACTATGTAATTTTGCTTTTGGTTGGATTTACTTATACACATGAAAACCTTGGGGAAATGGCAAAATTAGGTAGTATGTTATATATCAGAAGTATGTTTTCCTACAGATTAACAGAGTCTCTTTATACAATTGAGGTTCAGTTATCTGGGTACAACATTGAGCCTGGAGTAAGAGTCCAGGATGAATATTCTAGTGGCCCTGCAGCACCACCAAGTACCCAGGTCCTCTGCTTTTTTGCATTGATATCTTGCTTCACTCCTTTTACTTCCATCATGTGGAGTTGCTCTTCTCTGGGCTTCACTTCCACAGTCTAGGCAAGAAGAAAAGGAAAAGGGAATGAAAAGAGGACAAACCTAGCCAATTCTTGCTTTTTTACTAAGAAAGTAAGGCCTTCACCATGGCCTCTGCTTGCATACCTCATTGGCCAGAATTGGTCTGTTTACCAACTCAGCAGCCAGGGAAGCAGAGACTGGAATATTCTTTATGAACACATTGCTGCCTTGAACAAAGCAGTGGTTTGGTTAACGAGAAGGAAGTGGGAAGAAATGAAAGTTGCTTTTAGCAGTGTCTGTTATAAGATTATAAAGTAGTCACCAAGTTACATATACTTTATTAAAAAATTATTTTTCAGGTAATGATTTTTATATTTGTCATTTTTATTAGAATTTATGATAGAATGTTTGTATTTTCTTTAGGATATAGTTCTAGATTGCAATAATATATATGCATACATAAAATGTGTTGTCTTTGTATGAATATATAAAAGATGAGATAAAAGTGTATTTCTAGGGGCCAGCAGGTGGTGTGGTGGTTAAGGCGTGGATTCTGACATGGCCAAGGCGATTTGATTCCCAGACCTACTAGCTTGAAAATTATACCTGGTATATGTGCATATGTCCAAAATCCTGAGACAAGAATGGAGGAGAAGGGATTGTGGCATGGCCGTTCCCCTGTGGACTGACTTCTCACTTTCTCTTTCCCTCTCTATCTCTGTGTCTCTGGTCAGCACACACACTCTATGGCAAAAACCTTAACAAAAAAATCCACAGAAAACCCACGTACCAGTATACCAAATTTTTTTTAAAAAGTATATTTTAGGGCCAACACGTGGTGTGTTGGTATAGATGCTAGAGTCCCGTGTGACTGACCACGGTTTGAGTCCTGGACCTGGTGGACTGAAAATATGGGTGAGTGTGTGAGTGCCCAAAATCCAGAGAGAGAATTTAGAAGAAGGGATTGTGGTGTGGCCATCCTCCCTGGTGGGGTGATTTCTCACTTTCCCTCTTTCTGTCTTTCTCTGGTGAGTGCACTCACCCTAAGACCAAAAAAAAAACCTTAAAAAAAAGTATATTTCTGTTAAGATGATACTGGAGTTTAATATTGGTCTTATTCATAGATGTTTGTTTTAAAGTGATTAAAGTGATAATTTTTCTGTTTTTAAACAAAAAATACTGCCTCATTTGAACACCATACTTTTTTTATATGCTCTTCTCCCATCTTATCTTAACCTTGTAACTTGTTATGGAAGCTCTAGGATATTAAAATATGCCATTGATATATTATTTCTAAATTATTTTAGAAAAACTAACAGTTTTATTAGTTAATTTGCATCTTTTACCTCACTATATTTTTAGAACTTTGTGGGTTTTTTTTTTTTTTTTTTTTTTTTTTTGGAGAGGTTTTTGCTATAGCGTACGTGTGCTCACCAGACAGACCGAGACAGAAAGCAGGGAAGTCATCCCCCCAGGGGGGATGGCCACGCTGCAATCCCTTCTCCTCCATTCTCATCTTGGGCACGCACGCACACGCGCCTGGCGTGAGTTTAAGCCACCGGTTCCGGGACTTGAACCGCAGTTGACTACGTGGGAGTCCAGCGACATAGCCATTACGCTAACTGCTGGTCCCAGAACTTTGTGTCTTGAAATTACTGTATTCACACTTATTTGTCATATTTTTAAAAATCCTAAGATATGATTTTACCAAGCTTAATAAAATACTTTCTTTCTCTCCCCAACCCCTTCTCCAATTAGGCTTCAATGTTAGCAGCAGAAAATGATCCATATGGACCTTTGCCACCAGGCTGGGGTAAGCAAATAGGTTGTTGGTACAAATGACTGTAAGGTATATATGTCAGATAAGCTATTAAATGTTATGCTCATATTGTTTTCTAGAAAAAAGAGTGGATTCAACAGACAGGGTTTACTTTGTTAATCATAACACAAAAACAACCCAGTGGGAGGATCCAAGAACTCAAGGGTATGTATATACTATAACCTTACTCAAGTCATTTTGCTTGTATCATTAGACAGAATCAGTGAACCTTAAGACAGATGTTTTCAGTCCCTAGAAAATGTCCGCTTTGTGATTTTAACTGTACCTTTTAGCTTACAGAATGAAGAACCCCTGCCAGAGGGCTGGGAAATAAGGTATACTCGAGAAGGTGTTAGGTACTTTGTTGATCATAACACAAGAACAACAACATTCAAAGATCCTCGCAATGGGAAGTCATCTGTGTAAGTGAAAAACTAAAGTTCTTAAATGCTACTTAATGAGGGCCTGAGGTGGTGTCTGTGAGTTTAGCAACACATTCTGCTTTTTGCTTTCAGAAAACATGCACAACTATATGTGTATATACATACATACATATATATACATATATATGTATATGTGTATATATATGTATAGTTTTTGCTATAGGGGTGTGCACTAACCAGAAAGAGACAGAGACAGTAAGAGGGAAAGTGAGAAATTACCTCCTAGGGGGTAATTACCTCCTGCAATCCCTTCTCCATTCTCTTAGGATTTTGGGCACACACACACACACACACACACACACACGTACGTGTACCCAATGTGATTTTCAGGCCACTCAATCCAGGATTCCAGCTGTGGTCGGCTATGAGCCCAGAACCTTACCTACCACACCAGTCTACTGGTGCCCTAAGCATTTATATTTGGCTCATTTTATCTTCCAACAGCCCCTTGAAATAGACACTAATATTTTCATCTTTACCAAGTGAGAAAACAGATGTAGGGAGCCCATTAACCAAGCTAACTTATAACACGAGTAATGGAACTGGTTTCAGACCAAGGCAGTCTGTCTCCAGAGTCTGCTCTTAATGTCACATCGTACTGCTGCCACATCAGGGAACATGATGGTCAGTGAATTTTCCAGATTAGGGTATCATAATTAAGCAGTTAGCACATTTCTCCTTCATCCTTCCTCTTAACTGTAGTGTCTGCATTGCCCAGAAATATAAGAAGCAATTGTAAAAGATCTTTGGCAAGTTCCCACCATCACAACTTGCCACCATCTATCCTTCCCCCATTCATGTGGATGAACTGTCCTTGGCCTGTCCAACCTGTCTGCTGGTGCATTAGATTTTTTTCCCCTTTCCCATCTGATTGCTCCAATAATTAACATCTTTCTATCCTACATCACCAGTTTTTCTTTCTCTTCTAAATTATCCTCTTCAGCTATTACTTATCCTAGATTAAAAACTAAAAAACAGCAAAGAGAACACAACTCTTCCCCTTCCTAGTCTGTTCAGTGACAATTCATTATTACTGCTCTTCATAGGAAAACTACTTGTCTCTGTGTTGCAGTTTCTAATTTCTGTCTTAAACCGATACTAAGGACGTTTCTCTGAAGCAGAACTTGCCAAGGGCACCAGTGCCCTTCACATTGTTAAACCAGGGGTGGTTTTGCAGTTCTGTCTGATATGACTTATCAGAACTGTTGACTCAGTACATTTCTCCCTTCTGGCAAAAGTAGTACAGAGAACCTCACTTTTTACATTTTTCTCTGCCTTTCTGGTCTTTGTCCTTCCTTTATTATGCTGAGCCCTCCTTTACTCCTCAGCTTCTTAACATTCAGATTCCCAGAGTTCTGCCCTTAGTTCTCTTTTTTTCCTTCACATCACTCATTCTCTTTGTGAATCTTAGTGTCTTGCTTTCAGAAAACATCTTGGACTAGCCCTATCGTGCAGTGGTTAAGCACTGTATGTTGGGAGCCAGATCCCACATGGCCAAATGTGGTTTGAATCCTGGTCCCAGCAGCTTGAAAAAATATACCAGGCACATGTGCATCCATGCCTGAAATCCTGACAGGAGAAAGGAATAGAGAAGGAGAGACTTTAGAGTGACCACATCCCTGGGGAGTTCTCTCTCTGGCTAGTGCACTGTCTAGCAATAGGCAAAAGGGGGGGGTAAAAAATTTAGTTACTGATGATCCCCAGATTTATATCTCTGGCTCACACTTCTCACTTGAAATTTACATCATACATTTAGCTGCTTGCTTGACAGCTGTACTTGTAACTTCTTCCTGATAGCTCCCGTGATATTCCTCATCTCAGTTAATGGTAATCCCACTCTTATGTGTCCTTGCATGTCTTTTCCGCACACCACTTGTCATCCTTTATCCTTTTAACAGTGCCCCCTCTTTTAGAGGTGGGAATGGTAAGACATTCATGCTATTCTAATACAATACTCTGTGTGTGTATGGTTGTCGGAAAAGTCATGATGTGTTTTTACATAAAAAAAAAAGTCACAACCTTTCTGACAACCCAGTAGTTTACTTATTCATTATACATCTGTGTCCTTCACTCTTATGTAAGTGCTACAAAAAACAAACATTTTTAATCTTCATTGTTAGTGGTATTGGTCACACTATTTAGAAGAACGTCAGGTACATGCTCTCCATTTAGTAAATATTTATTGAATGAATGAATTCATCTGAACTGACAATGCAGAGAGCATTTTCCGTTTATTCTGAGATGTTTCCCAAGATTGTGGAAGTTCTTTATGCCTGTCTCATGCTGCCACTCACTAAGCAAGACTCCTAGGCCCCTCTCAACAGGAGTAGAACTGTTCCTGTACTCCTAGAACACACCCGCTTTGCCTCTTCTCTCACTGACCAGCTGAGCCACATAACCTAGATGTCACTTGTGTTCTGAAGGAGTTCAGTTTTCTTTTGCTTATCTCCAGCAGTATTTGTTTGAGTATCATGTTAGGTTTAAGGTATGGTAGGATTTCCTTCCTTGTCTCTTCTGTCTAAAGCTCTGTCCTCCTTAGATAATGAGAGTTACCCAAAGTTTTCTTTGAAATAAGCTAGTAAACTTTAATATCTCATGTAACTATTTCACACAAGATATATCAACACATGCAAGTCTTCCTCTCCCTCCCTCCCCCCCATGTGTGTGGGTGTGTGTGGGTGTGTGTGTGGGTGTCGTATATCTGTAATAGCCCTCCTTGCTCAAGCCTATGTGGGCCCACTAAATACACTTTGATTTCATACTGAATAGTAAATTCAACTTTATTTTGAGTTAATGTATGGTTCATTTTTGTTTTTCTTTAGAACTAAAGGTGGTCCACAGATTGCTTATGAGCGCAGCTTCAGGTGGAAACTTGCTCACTTCCGTTATTTGTGCCAGGTACTACAGTGGTAAATAAATCTTACGTTCATAATTGTATGGTCTTATCTTTACTTAATACATATACTGTAGCTTACATGATATTGTTATTTTGTTTGTTTATTTTTAGTCTAATGCACTACCCAGTCATGTAAAGATCAATGTGTCCCGGCAGACATTGTTTGAAGATTCTTTTCAACAGGTAAGAAAGATTTTATCAGAATAAAGCAGTACTGTTTTTTTCATTGTACCCTGAACATTTAAAGAGAGTTAGTGTTTTAGAGCTTTCTAAGCCATCCAGAACACAGCCCTAGTAATGGCTACCACTTTTCCCCGTGATTTTGATAATAGTTATATCAAATCCCGTATGTATTGAGTGGTCATTTGCATGGCATTGGCTTCCTGTGTTTCTCGTGGCATTTTATATATCCTCACAACATCCCTTTGGGATTTTTTCCTACTTTTATCACTGTTTCACAGGTAAAGGTACTGAGATGAAGAAGTCATTCTGTCATAAATTTGTATGTATTTCTACTAGACTACAGCTTAAACAGCCTTGAGAAAAAAAATTGATCCATTTTGACATGTATTTGGTTCAGAATCTGTTACCTCAAACCAAAAAAAAGTTTCTATAATGTTACCAAATTAAAATGAAGTTGGTAGATACCATAGTTCATTTGAATAATTCTTTCTCATCTTTAGGTTTCTTTCTAAATGCCATGATCTCAGAGAGACCGTCTTTGAACATGGTTTTTAAGGTTACCATCCCTGCTCACTTCTCTCACAGCAACATTCTAGCTATTCATTTATTTTTTTAAAGCCTTATTTATTTATTCTATGAGACAGAGACAGAGAGAGACAGGTACCACCAGCAGGGTCCTAACAGCCCTGATACCCCCCAGTCTCAGCCAGCTGGGATCCTGGGCTTGTGTTTGGGAATCTGGCATCCTTACAGAGAGCCAGGGATGTGAACCCAGGATGGTACCCATGTGGGTACAGTGGCATTACCACAGTGCCACTTCCTGACCCTTTTATTTTAATAGCAAAACCATCTAACATACCGTATTTTGTTTGTCTCCCTTCCCCTGCTCAGTGATTAGAATAGTACCTTTAACATAGTAGGGATTCATTAAATACTCAGTGAATTAATAAATTAATATAATATGTCTCCCTTTCCTGAATCAACTACAGACTATTTAAAGCTAGGGGTGTGATGATGGTGCAGAGGTAAAACATGATGCTCTGCAAGACTGACCCACATGGGAAGGTTCCAGTTGCATCTGGGGATCTTCCTGAATATGTCAAGCACATATGTGCCAGTGATCCAAGGCTGGCGAAGGCTAGGGGTGGATCTGCCATCAAGACCCTTTAGGTTGCTGTCTTTCTATCTTTTTCACTCATTGAAGAAATAAATTTTTTTTTCTTTTTTTTTTGGAGAGATTTTTTTGCTATAGGGTACGTGCGCTAGCCAGACAGAGAGAGACAGAGAGACAGAAAGCGAGAAATCACCCCCCAGGGGGGATGACCATGCCTCAATTCCTTCTCCTCCATTTTCCTCTTGGGATCTTGGGCACGCATGCACACGCGCCCAGCGTGAGTTTTAAGCCACCGGGTCCGGGACACGAACCGCTGTCGACTATATGGGAGTCCAGCGACATAGCCATTACACTAACTGTTGGTCCCATAAACTTTAAACAAAGATATTTAAAAATGAAATATCAGAATATTGTCATTTCTTCTCCCTGATGAAGTGAATTTTTCATATGAAATTTCTCACTTCCTCCATTTTAAAGTATCACATTGGTAGACTAAACATCCCTAAATTCAGATACACAGGATATTTATTAATATTTCATACAAGCCAAAATGTAGTATCAACACTATCAAGTCCAGAAACATTCCAAACCTAGCTTTTTTTTTTTTTTTTTTTTTTTTGCGCTCTATAGGGCATGCATGCTTGCCAGAGAGAAAGAGAGGAGGAGAGAAAGAAGTCACTCCCCAAGGGGTGGGCCATGCCGCAGTTCCTTCTCCATTTTCCTCTTGGGATTTTGGGCATGCATGCAAATGCACCCAGGTCCAGGATTTGAGTTGTGCGGTCGGTCATGTGGGATTCGGATGCCTTAACCATCATACCATAGGCTGGCTCCAGGCCAGTAAAATTAACTAGCTAATGGACTTTGGGCAAAATACTTAATACAGCGCTTGTCAAAACTTGTTTTGAGGGGCCAGCAGGTGGTGTGGTTGTTAAGGTGCTAGACCTCCCACATGGCCAACTGTAGTTCAAGTTCTAGACCTGGTGACTTACTTTCTTACTTTTTCTTCCCCTCTCTCTTTCTTTCTCTATTTCTCTCTGGTCAAATTAAAACATAATAATAAAAAATAAAATTAAAGGGACCAGCAGTTAGCGTAATGGCTGTGTCGCTGGACCCCCATGTACTCGACCATGGTTTGAGTCCCGGACCCGGTGGCTTAAACTCACGCTGGGCGCATGTGCGTGCATGCCCAAGATCCTGAGAGGAGAATGGAGGAGAGGGGATTGCAGTGTGGCCATCCCCCCAGGGGCCTGATTTCTCGCTTTCTGTCTCTCTGTCTTTCTCTGTCTTTGTCTTTTAGCTAGCGTATGCACCCTATAGCAAAAGCCTCTCCAAAAAAAATAAAAAAGAAAAAAAAAAATTAAAGAAAATAACTTTAAAAAAGAAAAGTTGTTTTGGTGTGAATTAATAAATTCTCCGCAAAGTAAGTCAGTATTTATAGATCAACTTGCTCTAAGCTCTGAGCTGATTTTAGTAAGTGCACATCTAAATTCATGGTAGACTTTATTTTGCTGTTTACTCTGGGGGCGAAACATGCTCTGCTGGATGTGTGTGACTCAGCTCATAACTGCCTGTGCAGGAGGCCTGCTGGTGAGCTGTGCCCTGACCCAGCATACCTGCATTGGTTATGCCCTAACATATGTAGTGGAAATAGTTCATTTTTATCCAAAAGTAAAGCCTACTTACTAGTAACTTAGATTTAAGCTATGAAGAAAGAATTGAGAAAATTTGTTTATTGTTTATTGCTTTAAGCTTATTGTTTTAAGCTATACTAGTCTACATATAACTTCATTACCATATAATTAATTCTTGGTTAAAGTCTAGCTCCTTTCCTGCTGAGAAATAGAATGTGTAGTATAAGTAGGATACAGAACATAGTGTTTTGCCTCTACTTGTGGCTAGTTGGAAAAAATTACAGGTCATCTGTTAAAAGATTTTGGTACAGGGACCAGCAAGTGGCATGGTGGCTAAGGCATTGGACGCTCCATGGTCAACCATATTTTGAGTCCCAGACATGGTGACTTGCTTTCTCACTTTTCTTCTCTCTCTCTCTCTCTCTTCTCTCTCTCTTTTTCACTCTCTGGTCAAATTAAAATAAATGAATGAATAAATAAAATTAAATAAAAATAATTCTTTATAAAAATGATTTTGGTAGTTTGGGGGAGTGAGGGGATGAGAGAATATTTTCTAATCTTAAGCTTTCTTTCTTGACCCTATTCCAGAATAGGAACTATCATTTAATACTAGAAGAGGGGAAAGAGTTTATGAAAATGAGACAGAGAAGTTTAACAGATCAGAATATCTTTATGTAGTTTGTGGAACAAATCAGTAGATCTCTCTAGTTAAACGCATTGTTCTATGAGATGACAAAGTGTGTTTGAGGAAATTTTGAAATTTGAGGAAAATATAGATTGAATTTAAATTGAATTATTTTATTAAAAAACTTGTCCTCTATGTAGTATTTAAATATTCATACTTTTTATTTTTAATTAGATTATGGCATTAAAACCCTATGACCTGAGGAGGCGACTGTATGTGATATTTAGAGGAGAAGAAGGACTTGATTATGGTGGCCTAGCAAGGTAAAATAAAAATAACATATCTCCTTTGAAATAAGTACCTCATTGTATGCCAGGGATACAGGAATATTTGAATATATTGGAATATATGTTTTTAGTAGCAATTCAGAATTATTTTTAAATTCAAAAATTTAAAAATTTATGCAATTTGAGAGGTAGCCATTATTGTCATGGTTGTTCTATATACATCTTCTTGGCATTTATATCTATATGTAAATTTGTATATATGTATAAGTGTATATTTGCATTTTTTTTTTAAACAAAATCATACAATGTACAACATATAGCAACTTGATTTTGTTACTTTATATACCATGGACATCTTTCCTTCTTTCTTTAATTTTGTTGTCAGAGATCACATGCACTTGCCAGAGAGATAAAGAGAAAACACGGGGTGACCATGCTGCAGTCTTTTTTCTTTACTTTTCCTTCCTGTTAGAGTTTAAGCTGCTGGGTTCAGATTCAAACCATAGTCGGCCATGTGGAATCTTGCTCCTGATGCACAATGCTTAGCCCTTAGTGCCGTGGGGTGGGCCCATGGACATCTTTCTATATCAGTATTTGTAGTGAGAGCCCTGATAATGACTGCACAATAATAGCCCGTTGTATAGAGATACATAGTTAATGTGTCAGCATACAAAAGGTTGTTTCCTGTTTTTTTGCTACTATAATATTGTATGTTGATTTTTAACTTAGTTTTTTCCCTTGTCCAAACATAATGTTGTCAATAGTTTATCTTTTTGGTGAAACACTCTCATAAATCTTTGAAAGAATTCAACTTGCTTATCAAAAAAACAGCTTTGTTTTTGGACTCACATTTCACAGGTGTTCAGAATTTCAATATTACAATTTTAATACAACTACTGAAAAAAATACACAGGACCAAGCACAACTGGTAGGAGCCAGATATATGATAGATGTGAGATTAGAGATTTGTTTAATTTGGCATATTTCCTCATCAAAAACATCAGTACCTTTCTCAAAAAGAACTACCTACCATAATAAATGTGTTTATCACATTTACTGTGTATTTGTCCTAATTTCAGAAACATTCAGACATTAAAAAGAAAGGTATGTCTTCAAAATGAGGAAATATGCTATTTTTCCAGTCTCTTACTTTATAATGTTCACATTCCTCTCTGAACCTTTTGTTTGTTTGTTTGTTTTTTTGCTATAGGGCACGTGCACTCACCAGAAAAACAGAGAGACGGAGAGACTGAAAGCGAGAAATCACCCCCGGGGGGGTGGCCATGCCTCAATCCCTTCTCTTTCATCCTCCTCTTGGGATGTTGGGCAAACGTGCATATACGCCCAGCATGAGTTTAAGCCACCGCGTCCGGGACTCGTACCACATTTGACTACATGGGAGTTTAGTGATGTAGCCATTACGCCATCTGCTGGTCCTTCTCTGAACCCTTTTTAGCCTCAACTGTTTGGACCTAGTTTTATGTTTTCACAGGTTTAATACATAGTTCCTACATACCATGATTTTCTTATTCCTAAATTCTTTATTTGATTCTGGTATTGGTAGTTTTGATGGATCATCAAGTGGTTTATTGAAGAGTTCACAAGAGTGATAATATTCCTATAGTCTTTGCATGTTTGAGAATGTTTCCTGTTACTTTAGTATGTAAACAACTTCATAAATATTAATTTCCTTCACAACACTTGTTCCTTCAATACTTTGTAGACAATTGCTCCACTATTTCCTAGCAGTGAATGTTAGTACTGTGAAGTACAAGGCCAGTCCCTTGAAAGGAACTTTTTTTCTCTCTGGGTGCCCACACATTCCTTTTTCTTGAAGTTCATTAATTTCAGTATTGGTTTTATATCTTTTTTTAAGGACCGTATTAAGATCTTTCTTAATTTTAGGGAAGTTTTCTTCTATTATGTCTTTGAAAATTTTTTCTGTTCCATTTGTTCCATTTTCTTCAGGAACATCAATCATGGGTATGTGGAAACTTCTTTGTCAGTTTTACATGTCTGTCATCTTTTCTCTGACCGTTTTTATCTTTGTGCTTTTCCATTCTGTTTTGATTTTTCTCAAGCCTATCTTCGTGTCACTGTTTGCAGTACGGCCCTACGTTTTGCTGCTTTTACTGTGATTTTTCTTCATTAGTGGCTTTACTGTTTTCTTCATTTTCTTCTCCAGGCTCTGCTAGTTCATCTGTTGTCTCATAATTTTTTCAACCTCTTGTGTCTTTTCAGTTTATTAGACAATAGAGGAGGATGTTTTGAAAGTTAATTCCACTGCCTCAGGCTAACAATGGTTAGGAATTATCCCTTTTCTGCTAGGATCATGTTAGAGGTTAGGTACCATATTATAGCCATTCTTCTTTTGAATGGCTTCATTTTTCTTAGAGCCACTGTTTGCTAAAAGTGATCTGAAACAACTGCATATTTTTTACCTAGTTTTTGTACATCTGTGTCAACACATTCCCACTAAATCTACTCAGTCCTCTTCTCTGGGGGCATGTCTTACTTCAGCTTCATCATAGAGGGAAGTCATTTGGTTCAGTCACCATGCTGAGACTGAATTTAGTGTTATGAGTTGGTGTTAATAATTTCTTAGTTGATTTTGTTTAGGGAGTCCCTTTTCGACCTTTATGCTAGTTCAGGGATTATGTTTTACAGCTTTAGAAGAGCTTGTTTTTAAATAGGCTGCTAGACCAGCTGCTAGTTTGCATAGAAGGGATTTTTAAACTTCTTAAATTACTTTATAATATCCAAAAATCACTAGATTATGCTTGAGATTTAAGATTTCTGACTTTTTTTTAAAAACATTGAACACACATTCTCGCCTTTTCATGTGGCATCAATTGACAGAATCAGAGTAGCAACATCCATGTTAGGGGAGCACATACCATTTCACTACAGTGCCCACCACTGCCCAGACATCTAGGGACTATAGTAATGTGCCTTCCTTAAAGCCAATAATTATATTAAGGGTGTAATGAGGAATAGGGAATTGTGGCCAAAGAATGTGAGCCATGCAGAGAATAGAGAAGGGAGCCCCTTTTGCCAATTACTGTAAGCATTTGAGTTTAGAACGCGTCTTTGAAAGAAATTGCTGTTGAAAAGAGCCTTTTGCAAATAGAGTTTATTTTTTAATATAAATTATTGATCTTTTTTTAGTTGGAGTTCATATATTAATTTCTTTAAAGAATTATTTTATTTAACTTTATTTATTTATTTTAATTTGACTAAAGAGGGTCAGAGAGAGAGGGAAAGTGGGAAAGCAAGCCCCCCAGGTCTGGGACTCAGACCACCGTCGGCAATGTGGGAGTCCAGCGACCTTAACCACCGTGTCACTTGCTGGCCCCATATGTTAATTTTTTTTAAATAGGCAAAATAATTGGTTATGAAATGTTAGAGATTGCTTATCATATTTAAAGCTTTACATTTTTAATTTTAGTTTTATCTTTAATGTATTAAAAATAAAACTGTTCCATAGTAGCAGTGCTTGTGTATCTCATTATCACCAGCAAGTACCTCTTAAAACCTTTTGTGTATAGGTGCTAGAATGCCTATGATGGTTAAGGCTACAAAAAATGCATGAAGACATAGCTTTTGCCATTGAGCAGCTTACAGTCTGGTTGATGATGGGGCATGTCATCTGCATAAAAATGAATAATATGAGGTTGTTACTACAGAGGATTCAGTGATGGACACAGATAATACAGTGAAAATCCCCTCAAAAAATTGTTCAAGTGAGATTTTAGCAAAAAGTGGGACTTACATAAACTGAGTTGAAGTTGAGGAGACATTCCCAAAGAAAATTATGGCATAGCAATAGACATGTTACATGTGAAGAACAGTATTTGTATTTTGGCAACCAGGAACTAGCAGGTAACTTTGAATGGAGAAGCAGATCATAGAGTGACTTAAATCAAGGGCTGAAGAATTGGGCAGTGAAGTTGGTAATGGCTCTTGAGCAGAGGTATGATGTCTATATGGATGTATTTAAGATGTTTTAAATTCACATATATATAAATGCTAATAAATAATCATGACTTATTTTCTTATAGAGAATGGTTTTTCTTGCTTTCACATGAAGTTTTGAACCCAATGTATTGCTTATTTGAGTATGCGGGCAAGAACAACTATTGTCTGCAGATAAATCCAGCATCAACCATTAACCCAGACCACCTTTCATACTTCTGTTTCATTGGTCGCTTTATTGCTATGGTGAGTTAATTGATTTTATTTATTGTATTTAGTTAGTTAAACTTGACTAATTTTAAAAGTACCTTAGAGAGGACTTAAAAAGAAAAGATAAACCTTGTATTTTCAATTCCAAAATTTTATTACCAAGGAAATTAGCATAGAAAGAAACTATCAAAATATAGTTTATGAGTGTCAGTATGAAATTAAAATTTCAATATGAGTATTAATTATGTAGCCACTTAGTCTTTTAATAAGTCCAAAGGAAAATCTGAGTTACCTAATAATTGCACTTAATTGATGTTTGGGAAAAAGTAGTCATATTTATTTATTTGTGCTTTAAAGCTATTACTTCAGCAGGTAAGTGTTGAGCACTTTCTGTAATTCCAAGCCCTGTTTTAGACTCTGGGGATGGAAACAAGACACAGATCCTACTGTCAGGAACATAAATTCTGCTAGAGGGAGACAAATAATAAATATGTGCTAAGAGAAAGGGGGTGTTGCTCTTTTATGTAGTAGCCTTAGAGGAGGTCTCTCAGATAGATGACACATAAACAAAAACATGAAGGAAGCAAGGGATTAAAGAGTATCTTGGAGAAGAACATTGTAGGCATAGGGAACAGCAAGACAAAGGCTAAAAGTAAAAGTGTGTGCTAGGAACACCCTTTTTTTTTTTTTTTTTTTTTTCAAATTTATGATATAACATGCACATGAATGAGAAAGAGAAAGAGAGAGGCACCCTCTGGAGGGCTGTCATGTCCCAGTCAGTCCCCTTCCTTCAGTCGTCTAGTTCACCAGAATCCAGGTCACATATCCTGAGTGCTTTCGGGCCAGTCAGCCAGAAGCTTGAATGACGGTCATCATATTGTTTCCACCTCTGCAGTCCAGTACACTACTGGATGTGCCACAGAGGCTGGGCCAGACGTGCATTCTCGAGTGAATAGAGACTAGTGTGGCTGGAGCAGAGAGTGTATGGGAGAAAGTGTGGAAGATGACACTGAGAGGTACTAGGTAGGACCTTTGAGAAATTATATGGTGGTTTTGAATAGAGGAATGAGTTATATTATCTAAGAAACATGATCTGAATTATATTCTATGAAGCTTGCTTTGCTTCGTTGTACAAGAGAGACCATAATTGGGGCCAGAGGAAAGCAAGGTTAAAAGCAGGGAGACCATTTGTAGCAATTAGGGTGAGAAACATTGGTGGCTTGGACTTGAGTAGTGTAGTAGTAAGGGGAATGAGAAATGGTTTGGATTTGGGATATTTTCCAAAGTCAGAGCTAATGATTTTTTGACAGACTAGATTCAGCTGTAGCACAAAAATTTATGGCCTGCACATCTGGTTGGAATTGTTATTTCATAAGATGGACAGGGTTGTGGCAAGAGTAGATTTTGGGGGTGGGAAAAAAATACCAAGAATTCGTGTTTGACTTGTTGAGATTGAGATGCCTATAGGCATTCTAGTAGAGATACAGGATAGGTACAGATGTGTAAGTCTGGAAACAAGAGAATGTTTAATTTAGAGATAAGCAGTTGAAAGTTCTTAGCATATAGAGAATATTAAAAGGCTTTCTGATTATTTAAGGAATAGATTTGAACACAAAAGAAATTCAAGGACATTTATAAGTCCGAGAGGTGAGAAAGAACCAATGGAAAAGCTGATGTAGTAAAATCAAGTAAGAGTAGTTTCCAGAGGACAAAAGAAGAAGGTAGACATGATTAGCCCTGGCAGGTGATTGATAGGTTGAACAAGATGAGACCTGGAAACTGACCTCTTGCTATAGGAAGGTGAAAGTTACTCCTGAGTGGTAGGGCAGAGTGGGAATAAAATCAAGAAAGAATAGGAGGAGTTGAGACAGCAAATACAAACAAATCTTTTAAAGCAGTTTTTTTTAAAGGATCTTAGTGAATTGGGCAGTAAATAGAAATGGAGTCAACAAGAATGGAAGAATTAAAACATTCATATTGTTGATAGTGATGAGTAAGTAAGAGGGTAAAAAAATTTGATGAGGTTAGTAATATAAGAAATAATGGGAGCAATAGCCTTCCGTAGCAGAGAAGGAGATTTATTGGGTGGTCGGAAAAGTCATGACACACATTTGCATAGAAAAAACAGAAAAATATGTCACGACTTTTCCAAGGAACTAATGTTTAGTGCCCATAGAAGTAACAAAAAGCTTGTCTATATATGAGTATGCGGTTTCAGACGCTGGTAATAAGCCAGATGGAGTAGATCCCATAAAAGTGCCCTTCTCATTGTCACTGTTTCCTCCATGACATTAAGTAAGATAATTAGCTCTGATTGAGACATGGGGCGAAAGAGATATCTGAAGGACAAGAAGTAGGAATGAAATAGTCACCTAATAGGGAAAGAGGACTACAGGTCTACACCAAGCTTCTGCTTCAGGTTAAAGGTCATGAACCAGTCAGTTTAGTTCAATGTCCATGTTAGCATTTGCTACTGTCTATTTATAGGCATTGAGTAAGCTGAAAGTTGAATTTAGCTAGTCTTGGGATTTAGTCAGAACTATAAGGAGACAGTATGTGATAGTGTAAATGGAGTAATCTTAATGATTATTGATAGAGAGAATCTAAACTGAGAAATAGAAATAACTTCAAGGACTGAGAGACAGCAATAAAGTAATAGTGGGTTTTTTTAGATCCCTGTGAGGTATAAAACTGTAGGAGTCTGGAGCTTTTTCTGTTGGCTATTGTGAATAAGAATGAAGGCACAATGGGGTTAGTACTGAAGATCTCAGAGGCAACCATAAAAGTAGAAAAGAAATGGAAGAGAGGTCTTTCCAGGTACATAGGGTAATTCTTCATTGCTGCATCCACTTTGGTTAATCTAATTTTAAAGACATATTAGAAAGAGGGTGGGTTGTAACATCCCATTTAAAGTTGTTGATACGAGGCCAGAAGGTGACATGGAGGTCAAGGTGCTGGATTCCACATGACTGACTGTGGTTTGAATCCTGGACCCAGTGGCTTGAAAATAATGCTGGTCTTGTGTGTGTGCCCAAAATCTCAAGAGGAGAATGGAGAAGAAGGGCTTGCAGTTTGGCCATCATCCCCTGGGGATGTGTGTGTGGGGGGGGATTTCTCACTATCCCTCCCTTTCTCTGTGTCTCTCTAGTGAATGCCCCCCATGGCACAAAACAAATTATATACTACATTGTATAGTTAAGTATTTGACCTCAGTGAAATAGCTTTCTTAACTCTTTTTCATACTTTGCATTTTATATAATATTTTAGTTTTAATGATTTATTCTCTTCACTTACTAAATTCTTTTTTTTATTAATGAATTATCTGTTAATTACTGTGCTCCAAATAAGAATTGCTATTTCTTAAATTTTCAATAAAATTTTTTGTTTTCTTTCACAGGCATTATTTCATGGGAAGTTTATTGATACTGGTTTCTCTTTACCATTCTACAAGCGTATGCTAAGTAAAAAACTTACTATTAAGGATTTGGAATCTATAGATACTGAATTTTATAACTCCCTTATCTGGATAAGGTATGAAGATTTGTTTTTTTCAATAAAGCATTTTCTTGAAGCCCTTTTATACATTTTTATTAATTAGTGTATATGTTAATACATCGATTTATTTTACTCAGAGACAACAACATTGAAGAATGTGGCTTAGAAATGTACTTTTCTGTTGACATGGAGATTTTAGGAAAAGTTACTTCACATGACCTGAAGTTAGGCGGTTCCAATATCCTGGTGACTGAGGAGAACAAAGATGAATATATTGGGTAAGGTGACACACCTGCTGAGCTTAATCTCTGGGCCTTTTAGAGCACATTAGAGTGAAATCCTCGATTTGTTACCTTAACCTTGTCCCTTTTTCACTCTTCTGGTATGTTCTCAAGAGTACCAGTCTTCCTGAAATGATGTAATTATGAGGACTTGCAGTTTCCCACTGCCTTTTGCTATAGCCACCCTGCCTTTGCTGACATCGGAGAACAGACCACTGATGCTAGGAAGGACTTAGCAAAGACTGTGTAGCCCTTTCTTTCATTTTTACTTAAGGGACTGGGGTTCTGTTAGAAATAGCAAAACCTATCTGGAATCCAAGCTTAGATTGTAAGTCTGGTGCTCCTTCATTCCATATCACTTTCCCTTTTATAACTTACCACTTTTAGTAGTGCTCACCACCATTCCAAGACTCTCTTGTATTCTATGACCCTATACCATACTGATTGTCTTCACTTTCCCTTTTAGTGGTGGCTTTCTAAATCTTCATTTCCTAAATGTGTGGGTATCTTTCCAAGGTTCTGTCTTTATCCTACTTTTCTGAATATTCTGCCATGGCTTCCATTTTCTATTAAGGTAATATGTGAACTTTAAAAATAATTTCCATTGGGGCCAGCAGGTGGTGTAGTGATTAAGGTGCTGGACTCTCATATGGCTGACTGCAGTTCAAGTCCCATAATTAGCAGCTTAAAATTCACCCCGAGCACACGTATCTGCGTGCCCAAAATCCCGAGATGAAAATGGAGGAGGGGATTGCGGCATGGCATGACCCCTGAAGCGGGTGATTTCTCTCTTCTGTCTCTCTTGAAAACACATGTGCCTTATGGCAAAAATCTCTCAAAAATAAACAAACAAATAATTTCCATTTGCCAGCCAGGTAAATCCAAACTTTTTAAGGAAAAAACCAGGCAGTATATATTTTAGACCTACAGGCCACAATATTACTGCAGCTACTCACTCAACTCTGCTAATGTAGTGCAAAACTAGCCGCAAATAGTGTGTAAAGAGATATGCATGATTATATTCCAATTAGACTATTACACTGAAATTTGATTGGATGTAACTTTCACATCATGAAATACTAATTTTTAAATTATTTTTGTTTTTTTTCATATTTGTTTTGAAAATGGTATTATATTATACATATTACTCTGTTACTTTGTCCATCCTTCTTCAGTTCAGTAGAAATAGATCTCATTTTTCAATAGCTCAATTTTTTTTTCTTTCTTTTTTTTTTGGAGACTTTTTGCTATAGGGCATGTGTGCTTGCCAGAAAGACATAGAAAGACAGAAGGCAAGAAATCATCCCCCCCTGGAAGGTTGGCCACGATGCAGTCCCTTCTCATCCATTCTCCTCTTGGGATCTTGGGCTCGCACGCACATGTGCCTGGCATGAGTTTAAGCCTCCGGGTCCTGTACTCTAACTGCAGTCAACTACATGGGAGTTCAGCGACATAGCCATTACGCTATTCTCTGGTCCCAATACATTTTTCAATAGCTCAATAAATTTTATATTATTCAGACATTTCTGCTACTAGGGTCATTCAGGTTATGTCCAGTTTGGGCCACTACAAACAAGGCAGCAGAATACTTCCTTAAACATGAATCCATACATCCTGCTATTTATTGTTGTAAGACAAATTCACATAAAATGTTTGGATCAAAAAGTATTTAGTAGATGTTGCTGTGTTGCTTTCCTAAAAGGTCATAACAGTCCTTTTTTTCGTTCTTAACCTGCACATTGCTGTCATTTTTCTGCTTTCTAAGTTAAATGCAGCCTTCTTAGCATAGCATTATAGGCTTCTTGCTCCATATTTTTCTTCTAGAGTGTTATTTCAGAGTGGGACAAATTATAGTAGCTTTTTTTTTTCTTTTTTGGGGGTGGGGTGGGGAGAGAGATTTTTTACTATAGGGCACGTATGCTTGCTGGAGAGACAGAAAGCGAGAAATCATCTCCCAAGGAGGTTGGCCCTGTCACAGTCTTTTCTCCAGTCTCCTCTTGGGATTTTAGGCACGAGTTTTAAGATGCTGGGTACAGGGCTTGAACTGTGGTGAGCTGCATGGGAGTCCAGCAACATAACCATTACAACATTTATTGGTCCTGCTGATTTTCTTTATATATCTTTATAGTTTTTGAAGTATTTTTGTTTTGCTTTCTTATACAGTTAGTATTATTAGTTTTGGTGGAAAAACAGTGAAACTATATTTTAAAGAAAAACTGTCTACAAAGATAGTATGTATAGCACTGGACTTTATTTGTGAAGCCTTAAACCACCTTCTACAGAATATATTAATAATTACTAATTAACCCATCTTAAGTATTTAAAAAAATGCTGTTGGTGGATTCCGATATAAAGATCAGTTTAAATAAAACGTCATCTCATGGTTTCTTTGAACTTTGCACTTTGTTGTTTGAACTTTACACTTTATAACCACTACTTTAAAAATATTTAATCTGTATGGTACCTTTTATTTAAGACTTGATGTCTAGTCCCAGATACAATTTTCGGAGGCTTTTGTTTTAGTATCAAACAATAACATATTTTAATCTTATTTTTTAATCTTGCCTTTGAACATTATATGATAACGTTCTTCATTTTTAGTTGTGTTACCTCGACTTAGTGCACAAAATAGGATCTCCGTGAATCTGTGAGTAATTGAATGGAAGAAATATGTATGGAGTAAGGTTGGAATCCAGAGTGAAAAGAGTGAAAAGAGCACACTTGATTATGCTGGCAGGAGTCAGGAAAGTCCTTCATAGGACATCTGTCTTAAAAGATGTGAGAGAGCTTGCCTGACAGCATTTGGGGGGGGGGGGGGGGATAGTAAGAGCAGAATTGAAGTATTAAAGGGATTCGTTTATTCTGGGAATCAACAACTTCAGTGATGTGGAAATGATAAGAAATGGTGAGAATTGGTTAGATAGAAACCTAGTATGGTAGCCATATTATACCCTAATCTGGAGAACTTACATTATCCTTAAAAACCTGGATTTTGCTCTTAAGTTATAGAATCATCAAGAACAAACCAAAATGAGATGATCAGATTGTATTTAGGAAGAAAATTCTGGTGTCTGTATGGAGGATAAATTGGGAGTAACGGTTGGGAAAGGAGACTGGGAGACTAGGTAAGAGATCGTATCAGCAATGCTGTGGTAAGGTATTACAGGCTTGAAATAGGGTAGATGCAGTAGAGAGAAAAATGGGTGAGTATATTTTGGGGGGCAATATGGGAATAGAATAGTTAGATTCCATGGCTGATTACACACATACACACAGTGAGGGAAAATATAGGAAACCAAATATCTGATGATTGAGGCTTCTCAATTTTTTGACAGTCAGATTTTGTTAAGATATCCAAGGAGAGGTGGCCTGTAAATATCTTAATCTCAGAAGAGAATCTCAAGAGGGAAACAAGATTTGGGAATTAAAGAATGGCTTTCCTGTGATAGTTGAAACTTTAGTAGCTAAAAATAATATCTTGAGAGATTGAGTAGCTAGAAGAGAAGAGAAGGAAGAGCTCTAACCCCAACATTTATGAAATAGTGAAACCCATGAAGGACAAAGGATCCACCCAAGCCAAAGCATTAAAAATGGCATTACTGGGGGGACCAGCAGTTAGTGTAATGGCTATGTCGCTGGACTCCCATGTAGTCGACCATAGTTCGTGTCCTGGACCCGGTGGCTTAAAACTCATGCCGGGCGCGTGTGCATGTGTGCCCAAGATCCCGAGAGGAGAACGGAGGAGAAGGGATTGCGACGTGGCCATCCCCCCGGGGGGTGATTTCTCGCTTTCTGTCTCTCTGTCTCTCTCTGTCTGTCTGGCGAGCGCACGTGCGCTATAGCAAAAACCTCTCCAAAAAATAAAAAAGAAAAAAATAACACTACTGGGGACCAGCAGGTGGCATAATGGCTATGTAGCTGCACTCCCATGTAGTCGACCACGGTTCGAGTCCTGAACTCGGTGGCTTAAACTCAGGCCGGGTGCGTGTGCATGTGTATGTGCCCAAGATCCTGAGAGGAGAATAGAGGAGACAGGATTGCAGCCTGGCCATCCCCCCTGGGGGCATGATTTTTTGCTTTCTGTGTCTGTCTTTCTGGTGAGCGCACACACCCTATAGCAAAAACCTCCCCCAAAGAAATAAAGAAAGAAAGAATGGTATTACTGGGCCCAGAAAGAATTATGTGAGAGTTGGAGAGGAAGTTTGTGTAACTCACACTGAAAAGACAAGACTGAGCTTGGCAAGTAAAAATTCTTTGGTGAGGCCAACAGGTGGTTGGTGGTTATGACATCTGGATCCCTCATGGCTGACTGCGCAGCTTGAGTCCTGGATCTGGAGGCTTGAAACACATGCCAGGCATGTGTGCCCAAAATTCTGAGAGGAGAATGAAGAAGGGACTGTGTGTGGCATGGCCATTCCCCCCAAGGCATGGGGGGTGCTCTCTCTATGGCTAGTACACGCACCCTGCAGAAAAAAAAAATTGTGACATTTGTGATTAAAGTTACTATGAATAGTTTACTCATGCATTAAATGTGGTGGCAGAGAAGACAGAGGGTAGCTTCACAGAAATGCTGTGTTGAAGGCAAAGTTTTTGGGAAATAGTCTGAATTACTTTGTGGACAAATGGAAAGAGGAATAGGAAGGCAGAGTTGAGGTATGGGGCAAAGAGAGGTTATTAATTGATACAGAGATAGGCAGCAAATATCAATGATTTGCCTCAGAAGAGTGTAGACCAGTGTCTTCTAGGACAGAAAAAGGGGAGTTAGAAATAGGAGCGGGACCAGCCGACAGCGTAATGGTTATGTCGTTGGACTCCCATGTAACCAACCATGGTTTGAGTCCTAGACTTGGAGGCTTAAAAATCACTCCAGGCATGCGTGCCCAAAATCCCAAGAGGAGAATGGAGGAGAAGGGATTGCAGTATGGCCATTTCTCCTGGGGAAAGTGATTCCTCACTTTTTGTCTCTGTCACTTCGCCAAGTGCACGTTCCCTATAGAAAAAGATCTCTCTTACTTAAAAAAAAAGAAAGAAAAAGAAAAGAAACAGGAGGAGCATGATAAATTGGCTTTTCTTCATCAGGTAATGAATGCTGTTTCTCCAGACCCATCTCCTTTTGCAAGCTCCAGTTCAGATATTTTGTGTCACTAACAGACTTTTTTTCTTATTCATCATACTTGCTTATTCCACAGCTGCTTTATATTTCTCCTCAGACTGTTTCACTTCCATCTTAATTAATTTCTTCTGTGCTGGCTAGGATATTTTCATGTTCTCCATGTGTATGAGGACAGGTCAAAACGTTTGTAGAAAAGTGGAAGTAAAGTCCAAGTTTATTTTGGTGCAAAAAATTTCGAAATCTATGCATAGTTTTTTCATGGTGTTTATTTTCAGTGAGCTTTTTAAAGACCCCTTAATGTATGTGTGATATGTGTATATACATGGTTTGGTTAGAAAAAGCAAAAGAACTTTCGAGGTTCATGTTTTTAAGCCTTTTACTTCAAATATAAATTACCAATTTTAAAACACCATCTTTGTTTTCAGTTTAATGACAGAATGGCGTTTTTCTCGAGGAGTACAAGAACAAACCAAAGCTTTTCTTGACGGTTTTAATGAAGTTGTTCCCCTGCAGTGGCTGCAGTACTTCGATGAGAAAGAATTGGAGGTTAGGCTCTTTTATTACGCTATTGTAGGGAATGTTAATGGGGGAGGTGTTGTTTTTGTGCTTTCACAGAATAATTTCCGCACATCCTTAAATCATAATATCAAAATATTTTTTAAGAATTATTTTATTTTCATTTTATTTATTGTCATTATTTTGTTTTATTGAAGTTGACCAGAGTGAGACAGAGAGAGAAGGAAAGTGAGAAAGCAAGCTGCCAGGTCTGGGACTCGAACCACGGTCAGCCATGTGGGAGTCCAGCCACCTTAACCACAGTGCCACCTGCCAGCGCCCATAGTAGCAAAATCTTGAATCTCCTCATTTATCCAAATACTCAGATGGTATTAATTCTAGCGGTGATTTGAAAGTCTTGATTGCATTCTCTGAACCATGATGGTATCATAAAGTCATCAGATAGAACCAGCTGCTAAAGGTAATAAAAAGTGATTAGAACATTGCTCATAATTCTGGGAACCTCCTGAAATCTCAGTTTAATAGTGAGTTCCTCCAAAGATCCTATTTTTAAGTCATGAGTTCGTAGTAGTCTTAACAGTATTTAGATTTGATAAAAATATGTCAGGAGTTCCTTTTTTTTTTGTATGTGTGTTATAAAATACACATAATAGGACATTTATCATCTTAACTGTTTTCAAGTGTATAGTTTAGTAATGTTATTTAGATTCCCGTTATTGTGCATTCAGTCTCTAGAACTTTTATCTTGCAAAACCGAACCTCTCTACTCATTAAACAATGCAATATTGCGCTCAGCTCCTGGCAGCCACCATTCTATTTCTGTTCCTGTGTGTTTGATTACTCTCGATATTCTTACATATGAAATCCTATAATGCTTGTCTTTTTGTGATTGACTTATTACTTTCACCATAATGTCCTCAAGGTTCACCCCTCCATAGCATTCAGAAGTTCCTTTCTTTCTTTTTTTGGAGAGGTTTTTGCTATAGGGCGCGTGCGCTCGCTAGACAGACAGAGAGAGACAGAGAGATAGAAAGCAGGAAATCACCCCCCAGGGGGATGGCCACGCCGCAATCCCTTCTCCTCCATTCTCCTCTCGGGATCTTGGGCACGCACGCACACGCGCCCAGCATGAGTTTAAGCCGCCGGGTCCGGGACTCGAACCGCGGTCCACTACGTGGGAGTCCAGCGACATAGCCATTACGCTAACTGCTGGTCCCAGTTCCTTTCTTTTTAAGTCTGGATAATACTCCATTGTGTATCTTTTATACATTTTACTTTGCATTCATTCCCCATTGGACCTTGGTGTTGCTTCCTCCTTTTGGTTACTGAGAATAATGCTATGAACATGGGTGTGCAAGTATCGCTTTGAAATTTGCTTCCAGTTCTTTTGGATATACACACAGGAGTGGTATTGCTGGACCACATGGTAATTTTGTATTTAACTTTTTGAGGAACCGCCTTATTGTTTTGCATAGTGATTACACTATTTTACATTCCTGCCAATGGCAAACAAGAGTTTCAATTTCTCTACATCTTAACCAGCAGTTCTTTTGTTTTTCTTTGGCTGTTCTGTTTTTTATAGTAGTCACTCTAATGGGTACAAGGTGGGTGACAAATCTCATTTAGTTTTTTATTTCCCTAATGATTCATTTCAGGAATTCTTTAAGTCTTCTTTTCCCATGTAGGCAGAGCATTATGATAGTCTTTGACATTTCTTTTTAGTCCACATTGTGTGCAGTATTTTAATTATAGCCATCTTTGGCACCTCTGTTAAGAAACTTAAGTTTATCCATGTAATCAAATGTGCATATGAAAAATAGCTTTTTGGGTTTTGTTTAATATTCCTGTGTCACAGTTAGTCTTCTGGCCACTTTGACCTAGGAATTATATGAAAATCAGGACTTTGAGTCTCACTGACACATAGACTGTTCACTAAACCTGGTCAGCAGCTCTTAACAGCTTGCTCACACAGATTAGCAGAAGCATGTAACATAGGCATGGAGGACATATTATTAGAGTGGTATTTATTAGTCTTTCTTGAATCCCAGACTTTACTAAGACCTGAGGAAAATAAACAATTCCATGTGCACAAATGGAAACCATTCCATACCTTCTGGTTAGGAACTCTTGTTTTAGAGGCCCCACCCCAGTGCAAGAGGAACAGAACTGCTGAGTCAGTGGTCTTATATCCAGATATAGGTTAAAAATTCAATAAAAAGACAAAAATATCTTTAAGTGAATAAAGACTCAGCTTACAAAAAAGAGTTATATTAGGGTTCTTCACAAAGTTCATTGAATACACATATCATGAAAAAACTAAACATGGATTTCAGAATTGTTTTGTACCCAAATAAACTTATATTTTAGTTTCATTTTTCTACAAACGTTTTAAGTCTCCTGTAAAGATGTCAAAAAAAAAAAAAAACGCCTGAAAAGATGCTTCTTAGTTATTGTGGAAATGCAAATTTACACTAAATGAAATACCACTATGGGCCAAGGTTGGTCATTTCTCATAGTGTTAAATGTATATCTACCTTATGACCTAGTAGTACCACTATTAGGTGAAAACAATAATATAAATACATGTTTACACAAAGACTTATATGTAAATATTCACCATAACTATATTCATCAAAGCCAAAAATTATAAGTAACCCAAATGTCTATCAGTAAGTAAATGTGTGAACAAATTGTCGTGTCTACATATAATAAAATATAATACTACTCAGTGATATGAAAGAACAAATTACTGGTACCTACAACAGCATGGTTGAATCTGAAAAACATGTTCAGTGGAAGGAAAAAAAAAATGAGAATATGTGTGTGTATGTATTGTAATGACAGAAATATGTATATGTGCTCATATGAGGATATTTCAAATAGTCATTGAAAAATGGAATGCAAGGGCTGGCCCCATAGCGTAGTGGTTAAGATTATTGCACTGGGGGACCAGCAGTTGGTGTAATGGCTATGTCACTGGACTTCCATGTAGTCGACTGCAGTTCAAGTCCTGGACCTGGAGGCTTAAACACGCCGGGCGCATGTGCGATCATGCCCAAGATCCCGAGAGGAGAATGGAGGAGAAGGGATTGCGGCGAGGCCATCCCCCCTGGGGGATGATTTCTCTCTCTCGCTCTCTCTCTCTGTCTCTCTGGTGAGCCCATGCGCCCTATAGCAAAAACCTTTCTCAAAAAAAAAAAAAAAAAAAAGATTATTACACTGGGAGCGAGATACTACGTGGCTGACCACAGTTGGACTCCTGGTCCCTGCTGGTTTGGAGAACATGCCATGCACATATGTGGGTATGCCCAAAATTCTATTAGAAAGGACAAATTAAGAAAAAATGATGGCATGATCACATCCTATTTAAAGGTTCTCTCTCTGTCCCACTGTTAGGTTCACATCACCTTTGGCAATTAAAAAATAGAAGAATCAAAATAATAAAGACAGTATCACATTTTCACATACATTTACACAGGTCATACATTCATCTATTAACTCATTTATTATAAATATATATATGTGAAATATTACTATGAGAGAACTTCAAAAAGTTTCTGAAAAAAGGGAGAGTATGAGTTTATATAAAAGAAAAATTGAATTAAAATACAAGTTTATTTTGGTACAAAATAATTTTTAAATCCGTATGTGGTTTTTTCCCCCGATAATATGCATTTTCTATGAACTTTTTGAAAATTCTGTTGTATTAACTTTGAAAAATAAAAATATAATCTATGGTGAAATCATTGATTACCTAAAGCCAGAGATGAGATTGATGGCGTTGACTACAAAATGGGCCGTAATGGAAATGGTCTACATCTTGATTGTATGGTAGTTACTCAGGTGTACACATCCATCTGTATTCTTAATTTGTAAATACATTTTTGATTTTTAAATATATTAGATTGTCTGAAAAGCAATGATGTAATTTGCATAGAAAAACAGAAAAAGTACATCGTGACTTTCCGACAACCCTATATTATGGTAGCATAGATATAAAAAAAAGAACCAGAAATTTATGTTTGAACCAATCAATTTGGATATTCATTTTGAGATATATATAAAAATATATGAAAGGAGACAGGTTTTTCAGTTCAGCTGATGTTTTTCTTAAAGAATATTCTAAGTGGTGTTTTCAGTGTGAGGTCAATAAGCACAGATAAAATGATGTACCTGAGAATCCTTTATGCTGAATTACCACCAATTTTGTTGGATTATTAACTGAGATCACTATTTGCCCTGCATATAACTTTAGTAATTGTGACATGTGCCTAACTGTGTATTAGAAAATTTCAGATGTATTATTCTCTTCACTAAACCTTAATCGTGGCTTGAGACTGTGATCTTTTCCAGGTTATGTTGTGTGGCATGCAGGAGGTTGACTTGGCAGATTGGCAAAGAAATACTGTTTATCGACATTATACAAGAAACAGCAAGCAAATCATTTGGTTTTGGCAGGTATTTGCTTTTATCATTTTGAGACAAGTTATTCAAAGAAAGATGCTTTCTAAAAATGGTGTTTGAAAAATAATTTAGTTTTTAAATTGAGATTGTTTTTTGACATGGGTTTTTTGTCTTCCAATTCCAACTCTTGAGTAGTTCGAAAACTTGTTACTACTTTGATTTACTTTGTAAATCAAGGACTGAATGACAGAATCTTATTTAATTTATACTTGAACGGCAGTAGTTGTAGGCATAACATTTTTTCTAGCAATATCAAAGTATTCTATGAATTCTCTTTAATTCTAGAAGTAAATGAGGAAATGTGTTTGTAATGAGAACCAATGTAGGTATTTCAGGTGATACTGTTCAAGGGAATATAAAAAGTCTAGGAAAGGGACTAGCAGGTGGCACGGTAGTTAAGGCAGTGGACTCCTACATGGCTGCCACTCCTACATACCTTGAGCCTTGGACCTGGCTGCTTGAAAATCATGCCAGGCATGTGTGTGTGCCCAAAATTCCTGAGAGGAGAATGGAGGTGAAGGGATTGCAGCATGGCCCTTCCCTTGGGGGGATGATTTTTTTATTTTCCCTCTCTGTCTCTCTCTCTGGTAAACACATGTGCCATAGAGCAGGAAAAACTGAAATAAATAAATAATAGTAACAATAATAAATAAATCCAGGTCATAATGTCCAAGAATGGCTTTATTTATTTACTTATTTGTTTGTATTACTTGTGTTTGGCTTAAACTGTAATAGAGTATTCTCAGGATATCCAAGTACGTCATACTACTCTTGAAGCATGTTTTATTTTAATACCCTTATTATTTATTTTGTGTATTTATTTGAGAACTTACTGTCTTTAGAGATATTCTTCACAACCATCTACTGATTGAGACTCATTTGAGCAACTTAATTACTGAACTTTTGGCTTACTTCTGCCTAACCATTTCCCTTTTAGATAAAAAGTAAGCCTGGGTTTTGAATTGTTATAGAAAGATTTTTGGAAAGTTGCATCTTTTCATGAGGATGTGTGTCAAGACTTTCTTGCTGAATATTTTGAGGAAGTGTGGATACTTTGAGAAATTTATCTTAAAATAGACTTCATCATGCGAAAAATTGCAATACTAAAATATTTAAGTGTAACATGTTCATTCTATAATTATATACTTTGTAGTCTTTATTTTCCTTTTGTTTTTTTAAAGAATTATTTATTTTAATTTTCTTTGTTCATTCATTTGTTTCAATTTGACCAAAGAGAGACATTCAGAGAGGGAAAGTGAGAAAGCAAGCCACCAGGTCCAGGACTCGAACCATGGTGAGCCATGTGGGAGTGTCCAGCGCCTTAACCATCACAACACCTACTGTCCCCAAAAATGCTGACTTTTTTTTTTTTTTTTTTTTTTTTTTTTTTTTTTTTTTTTTGTGGAGAGGTTTTTGCTATAGGGCGCGTGCGCTCGCCAGACAGACAGAGACAGAGAGACAGAAAGCGAGAAATCACTCCCCAGTGGGGATGGCCATGCCGCAATCCCTTCTCCTCCATTCTCCTCTCGGGATCTTGGAAACGCACGCACACGCGCCCGTTTTTTAAGCCACTGGGTCCAGGACTCAAACCGCCGTCAACTACATGGGAGTCCAGCGACATAGCTGTTACACTAACTGCTGGTCCCCTTTATTTTGCTTTTTTTCAAAATCCAGTTAACTGCAATATTGGAGAATTATATGTTTCAATACGATATTAAGGGGAGAAAAAGGTGCTGAAAGATGTGTACAGTGTGTTATTCGGTTAGAGAGAAAGTTGTGCTCAGCATAGTACAAGCATATGCTAATATATGTATACACCATCTTTGAAAAGGCAGAGAATAAACTGGCAGCAGTTCTAGAGAGATACTGAGTGGTTAGAGGGAAAGGGGGGAGCTGCTTCTCACAGTGAACCCTTTTTACCACCTTTTGGATTCTGTACTTTTACCTATTACAAATAAATAAAAGGTAGGAACAAAGCCATGTCCAAACCTGAAGTGTCCACTGCATTGTATGTAGGAGTGAGGGTTATGCCAGACCTGATAAGAAGCTGTCTTTCCTGTGTCTCAGTGAAATACGTACCTCAGCACAAGTCCGTACCGAAAGATTTTTGGTTATGATTAGTACAGCATTTTGTGTTATCCTTAGCTAAAATTATCCCTTGCTTTTAAAATAGATTTCTACCCTCAAACATCTCCTTAGGTTATATAAAAAAATTCAAACTAGTTTATCATTATTACCTTTGTTTCTCTTTGAAAAGAACGTGTCAATTAACTAGATAATTTTAGAGATATACGTACTTTGGTTTTTCAGTCAGAAAAATGTTAAACATTGGGAAAATGGGACCAGCAGAAAGTGTAATGGCTACATTGCTGGACTCCCATGTAGTCAACCACGGTTCGAGTCCTGGACCTGGTGGCTTACACTCATACTGGGTGTGTGTGTGCGTGCGTGCCCAAGATCCCAAGAGGAGAATGAAGGAGAAGGGATTGCCATGTGGCCATCCCCCTGGGGGGTGATTTCTCTCTTTCTGTCTCTCTGTCTCTTTCTGGTGCGCACACGCACCCTATAGCGAAAACCTCTCCCACCCAAAAAAAAAAATTGGGAAAATGATATTAGTGGGAGAAAATACCACTCACTATTGAGAGTGGTGATAGATAGGGAGGTGTTCATTTGTTTTCTATAACATAAAGTTGAGGGGGTAGTTGAATAAGAAGATAAGAGTATTTTAGAGCTCAACCAGACCTGTCTTGAGTTCAGATGTTAGTTCTGCCACTTACCAGTAGTTCCAAAAGGAGACATTATTGAATCTTTCTAGACCTTCCATATTTTTTTATGTACAGTGGAAAAGCCTTTGCTTGGCAGGAGCCCTCAGTAGGTGATAGTTGTTATATTATAACCTAACAACAAAAAAAATTCTTAAGTCTTATTTTATAATTTAATTATTTTTGCTATAGGGCTCATGGGCTAGCCAGAGATAGATAGAGAGAAGGAAAAGGAACCTGAAAAATCACCTTTGGTGGAGGGGGGCGGTGGCCATGCCACAATCTCTTCTCCAGTCTCCTCTTAAGATTTTTTTTTTTAAAGAGATATTTTTTCTGTAAGGCATGTGCGCTCACTGGAGAGGAAGACAGAAAGCAGGAAATCACTTTCCTCCCCCCAGGGGGATTGGCTACGCTGCAATCCCTCATCCTCCACTCTCCTCTCAGGATTTTGGGCACACATGCACTTGCACCCAGTGTGATTTTTAAGCCACTGGGTCCAGGACTCGAACTGCGGTCGATTACATGGAAGTCCAGAGACGTAACCATTATGCCATCTGCTGGTTCCCATACTCTTAGAATTTTGGGCATACACTGACATGCACCTGGCGTGATTTTCAAGCTGCTGCCAGGTCTGGGATTCAAAGTGTGTAGCCTGCCATGTGGAATCCAATGACTTAACTTT
The DNA here is from genome assembly GCA_026018925.1 of Tupaia tana. Lineage (NCBI taxonomy): Eukaryota > Metazoa > Chordata > Mammalia > Scandentia > Tupaiidae > Tupaia > Tupaia tana. The sequence goes on from JAKSZU010000008.1 coordinate 41,578,362, forward strand.
CTAAGCTTCTCTTCTATTTCCTCTCTGAGGATGGATATCATAATAATAGTGGTCAACTTACAGAGTTTTTGTGAGGATTAATGAGGTAAGATTCACAGTGCTGTCTTTATTAATAAATTATATGACTTTTTTTTAAGTCTTTGCCATACAGCATGTGTGCTCACGAGAGAGAGACAGAGAGGAAAAGTGTTATATTGGGGCACACATGCACACAGGCTGGTGTAATTTTCAGACCACCAGGTCCAGGACTTAAGTCACATTTGGCCATGTGGGAGTCCAGCATCTTAACCACTATGCCACTTGCTGGCCTTGATGTGACCATTTTATTACACATTTTTTTTTGGGGGGGAGAGATTTTTGCTATAGGGCGCATGCGCTCGCCAGACAGACAGAGAGAGACATAGAGACAGAAAGCGAGAAATCACCCCCCAGGGGGGATGGTCAAGCCGCAATCCCTTCTCCTCCATTCTCCTCTCGGGATCTTGGGCATGCACGCACACGCGCCCTTACACATTTTTCTAATAAAATTCAATGTTAAGTATTATTTAATTTCTTTGAGTATCAAATTGTCATAAAAGTCATGATGTGTTTTTGCATAGAAAAACAGAGAAAACTAAGTTATGTCTTTTCCAATGATTCAACACTATGTTCATTATTGAGGATAGTTTAGCATTTATTTTGTATTAAAGTCCATTTGATTTTGTTACCCAGTTTGTGAAAGAGACAGATAATGAAGTAAGAATGCGACTATTACAGTTTGTCACTGGAACCTGCCGTTTACCTCTAGGAGGGTTTGCTGAGCTCATGGGTGAGTGTGATCATTGAACTTCCCCTGAATATAACTGTGTGATAATATTAACCCTTTGACATATGATAGACCTGAATGTAAGGATTATTCTCTGTGGTCTGTGTAGGGCTTTTACCAGAAAATGAATGGTTGATATCAAAGGCAGGTTTAAAATAACAATGAAAGTCTCCCTATATATCTTAGGGGGCTATTGCTTTGCTCCCTAGGGTGATTGGAAAGGGAATAAAATTCTGTAGAAATAATCTTTCTACTGATTTCTTTCTCATTGCTGGATCTGTGCCGCAATCTGAAGCTTCCAGGCATAAGCAATAAGCAACTTAAATTGTGTATTTCTTTAGTTTATTCTGTGTCATATGTATGACTATGTGACATGTTGTTACTGAGTAGTCAAAACCAAAAAAGTTTAAGGAAGCAGATAAATTTTGTCTTATTTTCCTGGTTTTAGGAAGTAATGGGCCTCAAAAGTTTTGCATTGAAAAAGTTGGCAAAGACACTTGGTTGCCGAGAAGCCATACATGGTAAGTTTAAGAATCTTAAGTAGGAAGGTGAAAGCCAAAGAAAGTATTTTTTTCTTTTTTAAATATGTAAGATATTGTATAACGGCTTATTTTTTAAAGTACTCAGAATTTCAGTTCTGAGGGACAGAATGATTAATGTGGCATTCTATGACTAAACACATTACAGTAAGTTCTTACTGGTTACTTAACAGTACTTGAGAAATATATCCATTGCATCAGCAAATACGTAGAATTACTACTAATTAAGATTGAAGTACTGCCTGGCTCTTAAAAAGTTTGTGCCATGGTGGAGCACATATGACAAATAGGTAAATAACTATTTGCGAATTGGGGAATTCCTTTGAGGGAAATAAAGAGGGTACTGTTATAGAGAACAGCTGGAGGGAACCTACTCTGAGAAAGTTCTTGGAAGGGATTTTGTTTGAATTTCATGAGTAGCATCTATGGGAAAAAACAGGGGAAGAACATTCTTTGAGAAGAAGTGCTGAAGTAAACAAAGGCCCTGAAGTAAGAAATTCTTTTTCAAGGAAATGAAAGACGATTGGTTTGTTTAGTACTTGGTGAATTAGGTGAGGGGGACTGAAGAGAATTTGAAAATGTAGGATAATTTATGTAGAGGCTTTATATTCTATTATAAAGAATGGGGGTTTCATTTTAAGAAAAATTCGAAACCTTTAAAGAGTTTTAAATAGCCAGTTATAATATAAAACAAATATTCTGGCAAGTATAGAGAATTTTCAACCAGACCAGTCAATGTGTGATGTCGAAAAATCACACATGGCTATTTAAAGTACAAGAGAGCAAACGATTTTATGTAACAGTATAGAATGTTGATTTTAGAACGCATGTTGTTAATAACTTTGTTGAATTTAGTATATTAGCAAAGAATAATATCCACAATTATCTGTGTACCATTTTCCAACTCCATGTCTGGGTGGGACTAGATTTTTATGTACTTAATCCAAAACGGTGTAGTGCAACAGATTATACACCATAGATACCAGAATCTGGATGTCTTCTAGTAAACCAGCTATTAAAAAGATTTATAAAACTATGGAACAGAATCACTCTTTCCTTTTTTTTGGAGAGTTTTTTTGCTATAGGGCACATGTGCTCACCAGAAAGACAGAGAGACAGAAATTGAGAAATCACCCCCAGGGGGGCTGGCCACGCCACTATCCCTTCTCCTCCATTCTCCTCTAGGACCTTGGACATGCACGCACATGCACCTGGCATGAGTTTAAGCCACCGGATCCGGGACTCAAACCGCAGTTGACTACATGGGAGTCCAGCAACACAGCCATTGTGCTAACTGTTGGTCCCCACTCTTTCCATTTTTAAAGTAACCATTTTTTAAATAAAATAAGCTTATTTTTATTTCAAAAGTGTTCAATGACTGTCTCCACCTCAGAATGTATGTTACATGAGGACAGGCACTTCAGTTTTCCATAACCATTACACCAGTTCCTGGAACAATATTTGGCATATAAAAGATTCCCAGTAATTAATAGATGAATGAAAGAAATAAGGAAATGGACTCTCAACCCAAGTAAGTTAGGGGGACTCAGGTCATAGTGTAACAGGGATAGTATAGAAAAGAAAAGTTAAGGATTTTTGAAAACATTCCAGAGTCTTCATCCATGCTACTATCATTATTGGTGATTTCATTTTTTCTCTGGGAAGTGATAAAATATTTATGAATGGCTTTAAGTTTGAGTAATTGCTGTATGAAACTTGTATATGTTACTATAGTGATTAAATAATATAGTGGTAAATTACTAAGATTATTTTTGGCAAAATGTTTACATATATAGTATATTTCCTCTATCTACTCAGCTTTTCAATATGCTATAAAAATGGTTGTATTAAAAACTTTTTCAGAGCTCATTTTATTGAAAATACCTGATTTTGCTTTTTGTTTATTTGTTCAGTTTTAATCGCTTGGATCTACCACCATATAAGAGTTATGAACAACTAAAGGAGAAACTTCTTTTTGCAATAGAAGAGACAGAGGGATTTGGACAAGAATGAATGTGGCTTCTTGTCTTGGAGGAGCTCTTGCATTTAAATATCCCCGCCAAGAAAAATTGCACAGTGTATATACGCTGTTCATTCTGTACAGTGAATTTTCTGAACCTCAAAGTATGTTTTCCGTTCTTCCACAGAAATATGCAAAACAATTCATCCTTTTCTACTTTATTTATTGTTTCTTTGAAATGACTGACCAGGAAAAAGATCATCCTTAAATTTTGAAGCAAAAGACTTTATTAAAAATAAGTATATATCTATATAAGCATATATGATAGTGGCTCTAGTTTTATAGAGCTCCGAGTGTATTAAACACGACAGCCGTTCATTCAAAAAGATCTGGATTTGCTTTACATTGTTTCTATTATCCAGGGGAAAAAGTGCAAATTGCTCCATGTTCTTCTCCCTATGTGACATCGCCTGAGGGTGTTTAGTTGCATGGCTGTTCAGGAAGGTATTAAGGGCTTAGGCCAAATCTTACTTTAAGTATGTAAAAAATGCTGCTGGCTTTTTTGAAGACAGGTGCTTGAACCTGTCAATTTGTTTTAAATAAATACAATAGTTGAAACTTTTTCCCTCTTTGCTACATCAGTAATACAAAGTAATGAATGAAATCATAACTTACATGGAAGTCATAAATCAGATTCAGTACAGTTTTGTTACAGAGATTGGAAAGAATTCATTGAGCAGCATAGAGGCTTGTTTACATGTTACTTTGGGATGCTACATATTTGTGGAATTAAAAAAGAATCAGGCACTTCTGTACTTATTTCTAAATCTGTGATGTTCTTCAAATTTGATTCATAATAAATTGGTATAATTTGATACTTAGGAACATATAAAAGGTAATGTGAATTTTGCTGCTTTTCTTGTGTTCCAGGCTTTGGTTTTATGAAACCAGATGGACTGAAGAGTTACATAAATACTTGAACACTCAGACAAGAGACTAATGATGTTCTGTTAGTGTTTGACTATTGTTATTCTTCTTAAATTCACAAAAATTCTGTATCTGAATTAAATTAACATATAAAAATATCCCCCCCTTTTACATATATCAAGTTATTGTCCTAAGTAAATAACACTTTTTAATTGTTTTCATTATATGGGCATTTGCTGATTCAAAGATATATAACAGACTAAAATCTGGTGTGATGATTTTAATGCTACTTTTAGCAAACTGGGCTTCCTAATTAATACAGAAACTTAAATTTACATTTGTATCATGCTTTCAATACGTACTGTAAATTTCATTAACCTAAAATTTTTTTTATAACCATAAAACTGACTTCTTAGAATGTTACTTGTAAATACTTCACTCCTACATGCATACGGTAAATACTAGTATACAATTTAATTTCCATAAACAGTAGTTTTCATTTTGCTAAAATTTTATTTTTCTACCTATTAATTTAGATTGTGTTCTGCATTTTTATTCAGTATTCATAGTAAAGCTGAAATAAAGGCAGTGATTCACTTGGTTGAATAGACTCCTTTTCAGATCCTAATTGCAGACGCTGGTTATTTTCAAGCCTAAAGACTTTTTAAAAAAAATTATTTAAAAATGTATGTGACAGGTTATGTAATATATGGTGACCAGTTTTTAAAAGGACTGCTTAAATTATATCATAAAAGAGTTAAGCACTAGACACACAGTACCACTGCTTTATGAATTTGGCTCTGATAAATTATTGAATGTTATTCAGCAGAGCAGATTTGACCAAAGAAGCTGTTAACTTTCTCTGGATACCAAGATCTACCTATTCTCACTTCTAGTTAGAAATTACCATGTACAGGTGAGGCCCACCAAGCCTGCAGAGAGACTAAAGGAACTTTCTAGAGAAGACTGTTGGGCTATTGGAAAAGTTGTGACTTTTTGTTTGTTTGTTTGTTTGTTTTTAAAGAGAGATTTTTTTTTTTCTATAGGGTGTGTGTGCACTCACTGGAGAGACAGAGAGACAGAAAGCGAGAAATCACACCCAGGGGAGGATGGCCACACTGCAGTTCCTTCTCCTCTTAGGATCTTGGGCACACACACACATGCACCTGGCATGAGTTTTAAGCCACCAGGTCCAGGACTCGAACTATGATCTACTACATGGGAGTCCAGTGACATAACCATTATGCCATCTGCTGATCCCGGTCATGATGTACTCTTGTAACAGATGGTGCTAGTTCATTTTTGGAAGTACTAGAGTCATTCTCATCTATGTTATTGCTGTGTCATTCAACAGCTGACAGTTCTAGCTTCATTCAAAATAAAAAGCAAGCAATTTGGGTGAGTTTTGGAGATTTACAGCAATTTGAAGATGGAAGACCAAATTGTGCATTTTTGCTATATTTTACTGTTTTACTTTCATAAAGAGAAGAAATGTGTGTCAAGCTCACGTGAAAAGTTATGTATGGTGACAGTGCTTTATAAGAATTCACTACCAACAATGGTTCATGAAATTCTGTGTTGGTGATTTTTATCTCAATGATATTCCTTGGTCAGGGAGGCCCTCACCACCAACCAGAGGATGATAATGACAGAATAAAGGCATTAATTAAGTCAAATCCATGTTACACAAGAGATTGCAGAAACATTGAACATCCATCACTCAAATGTTTATGACCACCTGAAGAAATTGGGGTACATAAAGAAGCTTGATATTTGGGTTCCTCATGAACTCAAAGGGGTTCATTTGACAGCACATACAAACATCTGTGATATGTTCATTATGCGTGAAGAAAACTGTCCTTTTTTGAAGTGACTGATAACTGGTGATGAGAAGTGGATCATTTACAATGTGGTGTGCAAACAGTCTTGGTCCCAATGTGGTGATTTGCCTCAAACGACATTGAAAGTGGACATTCATCAGAACAAGGTTATGCTCTCAGTGTGGTGGGATTTTAAAGGTGTGTTTTTTGAGCTCCTACCAAGACACCAATCAATTTGAATATGTACTGTTGGCAATTGGACAGTTTGAACAAATTTATTGTCCAGAATTGTCCAGAGCTCATTTATTGTAAAGAAGTTGTGTTCCATCATGTCGGTGCAAGATCACACACATTTGGTCACCTGTCAGAATTTACTGGAGCTTGGATGGGATCATACTCACCCGACCTTGCACATCAGACTTTCACTTGTTTCACTCTTCAAAATTCCTTGCATTGTGCATCGTTCTATTCAGAGAAGGCTGTGAATCAGCACCTTGTTCAGCTTTTTGCTGATAAAGACAGGTCCTTCTATGGACGAGGAATTATGAAGCTCACTGAAAGATGGCAGGTTATCAAAGCAGGCAATATAAATCAATTGATCTTGGTTTTTAAATAAATAAATGACCTTTGAAAAAATATAGAAAGCTATGTCATGACTCTTCTGACAGTGCAGTAGTTTGGAGAACTCATCGAACTTCCTTCCACCATTGAAGCTCAATTATAGATATCCAGACCTACAGGCGGAGCTGTCTTTTTTTTTTTTTTTTTTTTCTTTTTCTTTTTTTGGAGAGGTTTTTGCTATAGGCCGCATGCGCTCGCCAGATAGACAGAGAGAGACAGAGAGATAGAAAGCGAGAAATCACCCCCCAGGGGGGATGGCCGCGCTGCAATCCCTTCTCTCTCGGGATCTTGGGCACGCACGCACACGCGCCCGGCGTGAGTTTAAGCCACTGGGTCTGGGACTTGAACCGCAGTCGACTACGTGGGAGGCCAGTGACATAGCCATTACGCTAACTGCTGGTCCCCAGGCAGAGCTGTCTTGATTTGTCTACTTAGTGGCAGTCAGAAAGCCTGAAAAAGTGTGACTGCCTCTGTCCTTTTTTCCCTGTTGGACCAACCATGAAGAAATTAGAAGTGTCCAGTTCACTGTGCATTATTTAACACAGTTTATAAGGAAATAGGAGGTAAGAGAGGGAGGCTTAGAGACAGATTCATATTGCTACTTCATTTTGGTGACACTCCCCACCACCACCAATAAACTGAACCAAAAGAATGGATCATCACTATTTCATCAATCAGATGAGTTTATCTTTCAGGGAAAGGGTACCTGAGGGGTTTTTTGTTTCACATTTTTTTTTGTTTTCATTTTTTTGAGAGGTTTTCGCTATAGGGTGCGTGCGCTCACCAAAAGAGAGACAGAAAGCGAGAAATCACTCCCCAGGGGAGATGGCCATGCTGCAGTCTCTTCTCCATTCTTTTCTCGGGATCTTGGGCACGCACGCACACTTGCCCGGTGTGAGTTTAAGCCGCCAGGTCCGGGACTTGAACCACAGTCAACTACATGGGAGTCCAGCAACATACCCATTACGCCAACTGCTGGTCCGTTTTACTTAAGATAAAGTCTTGCTGCTTCACAATCCTCCTACCTTAATCTCCCGAGAGTACCTGGGACTATAAGGCGTGTGTCAGCATGCCTTGCGTTTATGGTGGGTCAGGGATCAAATCCAGGGTCCCCATGTGGACTTGGCCTGCAAAGTAGCAGTTTCTATCAGTGCATACTACCTTGACTGGACCTACTTTCTTTTTATTCCTGTAGTGTCTATGCAGTTGAAAGTGAGAAGGTTAAAATATTTTCCCCATGCTAGCATCAAGTAGCCATCCAGTTCTTCCTACCCTAAAAACTAGACTAGGTGGTTTGTGCCCAACTACTAGATCATCAGGAAGGTCATGATGTATTTTTCTGTTTGTGCAAAAATGCATCATGACTTTCCTGACAACCCAATATATTGCCAGGTATCTTTAACCTGGGGGGGGGGGGGGTGGGCAGCAGGTGGCATAGTGGTTAAGGTGTTAGACTCGATTGTGGTTGACCACAGTTTGAGTCCTGGACCCAGTGGCTGAAACCCATGTCAAGAACATGTGCATGCATGCCCAAAATCCAAAGAGGAGAATGGAGAAGGGATTGTGTCATGGCCATCCCTCCCCAACCCAGGGGGTGATTTCTTGCTCTCTGTCTCTCTCTTTGACTGCCCCGATAGAAAAAAAAAAAAAGTCTCAGAAAAGAAAGTGACCCCTGGTGGCCAGCAGGTGGCATGGCAGTTAAGGCTTTGCATAGAAAACCAGAAAAAAAGTCATGACTTTTCTGACAACCTGAGTTAGAAATATTGTGGGGGCGAAGTGGTAGGTAGATGTGACTATAAAGGGAGTTTTGTGATGATGGAAAAGGTCTGTACCTTGCTTATCAGTTTAAAAATCTGTATGTTACAAAATGGCATAGAATTATATAAACAGCATTTAAAAGTGATAAAATCTGGTAAGGTTTGTGGACTGTACCAAAGCCAGTTTCCTTGTTTTGATATTGTACTATAGAAGATATTACCATTGGGGCACACTGAAAGAAGGGTAGAAATGACCTTTCTGTACCTTTTATTATTATTATTATTTTGGCAACTTACTGTATTTCATTTTTTAAAAATAATTATTTAACTTCATTCATTCATTCATTTTAATTTGACTAGAGAGGGACGGGGCGGGGGATGTGGAGTGAGAAAGCAAGCTACCAGGTCCGGGACATGGTTGACCATGTGGGATTCCAGCGCCCTTAACCACCACGCCACCTGCCGGACCCTGGATCTGTAACTATTTCAAAGTAGACTTTCTTAAAAGTTCTATAAATTGTCTATTTTTTTAAAAAAAAAACTTCTATGAGGTATCTTCTAAAAAGTTCTATAAAGATAGATTCTTTCCTCTATAAAAGACTTTATTACTGGAAGATACCTAATTACACATATGCTTAACAGCATATTCTTGTGCTATCCCAAACTCCTCACCTTCTCCCATTTGATAACCTAGTAATGCTGGTAACTCAATACAAGCTGTTCTAGAAAAGTGTACTTGAAGTCATTCTAAGGAGAAAACTGAAAATGGGGAAAAAAAAGTAAAATTCCCTAACAGTATGCAAAAAAGGATTAAATTCTATGTGTGTATATACAGTGATTATACACACACACACAAAAAAAATAAAATAGAAATATAAAAACTCGACTGGACAAACAACAGGATGTGAAATGGCTGCTGAATTAAATTGGGGGAAAAAAACTGAAGGAAAATAAAACCATCTCAGAAACAACAATTATAAAGTATCGAAGGAAGAATACATGTACCCAGAAATAAAATAAGAGAAATAGAAGATAGAAATGAAAAGAGCTAGGAAATTTAAAAAAGCAATTAGGGAAAAATAATAAAAATCAGGAAAAGATCTAATACATATTAGAGTCCCTGAAAGTAAAGTAAGATGGAAACTAGTTCTAAAAGTGGTGTCATTTTTTTTGGAGGTTTTCGCTATAGGGTGCGTGCGCTCGCCAGAGACATAGAGACAGAAAGCGAGAAATCACCCCCCAGGGGGATGGTCACGCTGTAATCCCTTCTCCATTCTCCTCTCGGGATCTTGGGAACGCGCCCAGCATGAGTTTTAAGCCACTGGGTCCGGGACACGAACCGCGGTTCGACTACGTGGGAGTCCAGCGACATAGCCATTACGCTAACTGCTGGTTCCCAAAGTGGTGTCATTTTGACCAATCTGGAATGACTAAGAACTCGCCTGGCCTCTTCAAAAAGTCATTTACATGTTGTAATAGGAAAAAGGAGAAGTGTTCTAGAGTAAGAGAAAGTAAATAGCAAATCAAATATATGATTTTTTATTCATTTCTGTTTTTGTTTGTTTGTTTCTTCCCCTAAGATATTGTGGGACACTGAGGACATCTGAATATACCTAAATATTAGGTGATTTTAGAGAAAATGACTTCACTTGTGGTCATGGAATTGTGTTTGTTTGGAAAGATGTCCCTATTTTGAGAAAATGCATGCAAGAATATTTCTGGGGTAAAATGTTATCTGCAGTTAGCTTTATGGGCCTAGAAATACAGACATGAAGAGATATGCACATATATAGAAAAGCAGCAAAAGATGAATTATTGTTGAATCTGAGAGATCTGTATATAGAGGCCAGAACTTTTCGTTTCCATTTTGATTGAAAATTTACATGACAAAATAAACAGCAGATATCAGCGCAGTTCACAGTAATGATTCACAGATCCTTTGGGGGAAAAAATCCACCTACACATACAGTCTCAGATAGACATAAGCAGCATTCATGATAATTTTTTTTAATTTAAGAGAGATTTTTGGTATGGGGCACGTATGTTTGCCGGAAAGAGACAGAGAGACAGAAAGCAAGAAATCATCCCCCAGGGGGGATGACCACGCCACAACCCCTTCTCTGCTCTCTTCTCTGGATTGTGAACACACAGCACATGCACCTGGCACATTTTCAAGCCACCAGTCAGGGACTCGAACTGTGGTTGACAACATGGGAGTCCAGTAGTGTAACCATTATGCCATTTGCTGGTCCTGATAACTCCCTTTTAAGAAATAAGATTTGGGGATGGTGGTAGCCTAGCCTCAGATATGTAAATTGTCCAAATATTTTAACTTCCATTTCACCCTTCAATTCTGTGTTCCTTTCACTTCAGAGAACAAAAGTTGGGCTCTGTCTAATGACAGATTCCGTCCACTTGTGAAGACTACATATTTAAAAAAGGAAACCATTTTCAGTCATCTGGTAAGTTCTCTCCTCATGCAGGTGGCTCCAAGATACATCATTGAACTACTTTATACTAAGAATCCTCAACATCCTAACCACCTTTCACTGTACCTTCTTTGCAAGATCTCAATGTAAATTAATCCACCTTGAAAATCCACTTTCCCATATGCCACTTCTTTTTCCCGTGATCTCCTGTAATCCTGGCATGATCAGTCTTTGTACTGCTGTTGTCCCAGATGCAAAATAATCTCCCTGCCTAAGCCGTGGAGATGTCCTCCGCTATTAGAGCAATTTATGTCATTCACTTCATTTGTAAAGAAACCTAGAATGTTTAACCTGTAAAAGGGTCATAGCATTAAAAGAATTAAGAGCCATAGGACAGTTAATTCAAAGAAAAGACAATGTTTATTAAATATTTCATGTTTCATCTTTGTAAAGTTCTCAGCTCTTGTCACTGAAACCTGCAAGGAGTTGAGCTGCTTCTGTTTGTACCTAAAATGGAAAAAATATGTGCTCTGATATAAACAGTACCGCTTAGAGTTTAGCTTTGAAACTTAGGTTTATAAAGTGAACTGTGGTTTCTAAGAATTTCTAAAAACCACAGTAAAACAGTGTAAGAATCAAATTTCTTGACATTGGATGAAACTCAAAACTCTCCCACTTTAGTCGACATTACTTTTATGTTTTAGAAATATTTGATCTGCTATATATGTCAAACAGGAACAATTCTGTATTGGAACAAGCAGTTCATAACACCTATTTTATGATAGTAACTAAACATTTTCTGTATAATGGAAATGTCAGTTCACATTTTAAATGAACACTCGTTTTTAGCAGTATTAGGCATTTAGGTAATTACTTTTAAAGCAGTTTTTAATTCACCTTTACTTAACAGTGCCTCAATGAAAACCTAGCTGCCTTACTTTATTGGAGGTATTTTTACCTGTTTATCCTCCTCTGTGTGTGCTGGATAGTCCTTGGCTTTCGATAACCAGAAAGCAGCAAGCTTTTTGTTGTGTAGGTGCAAGTATGTCTTTCCTAAAAGAAGCAAGTTTTTGCTGTAGAAGTTTGGATCCACTGCACATAAGAAAGAAAGAATTATCTCAGATGAAAAAATATTGCTCTTTTATTGAAGGTTTAATTTTTTTTGTTCTCAATTTCAATAATAAATTTGTATAATACATAATTGATTAGGATCACTAGAATTCTCTTCTCAACTGTTCATATCAAAACAAATAACAGATGGTACCTGACTTACCATGGTTCAACTTAGGATTTTTTCAACTATACAATGGTATAAAAGCAATTTATGCTCATTAGAATTTGTACTTTAAGTACCTAAACAATCACTCTGAATCTCACTTTCAGTACAGGATATAGGATATTGAATACTGTATTATAACATTTTTTTTAAAGAAAATCTTGTTCAACTCTAAGATAATTTAAGTGTTTTTAAGTGTTCTGAGCTCATTTAATGTTCTGCACTAAGCTATGACACTTGATCGCTTAAATGCTATGATACTTAAATGTTTTTTCAACTTAATAATGCCTTTATCAGGACATAACCTCATTCTAAGCTGAAAAGCATCTGTATTTGCAAAATAATTAACATCGAACATCTATGTACTAAGCAGTATATTATACACATTTCTTGATTTCATGACTATTTTATAAAGTATCTTTATTTTATCAAAGAAAAGTTCCTGATAGCAATTTTCTTTTTAATCTCTTTTGTTACCTGCCATATCCCAAATGCCTACAACAGTACCTGGAACATTATATACCTTCACAATACATTTGCTGATTGAGTGAATAAAATGATATATATACATTTAATCAAAACTTAACTGAATGTCAGCTATACTTAGAGAAAGAAACAAATTCTCTGCTCTTGGAATTTATAATGAAAAGGAGAGAAACACAAACATAATATAATTTGATCATGAAAGGAATGCTTCACTTGATGTACAAACTTGAAAGTACCATGAGAAACGAAAGAAAAAAGTTACTAACAGATTACAGCTGGGTGTGTTTGGGGAGTAAGATTATAATAGAAAAAGTGGAGGATATTCTTGGCTGACAGAAAAGTATAAACAAAAAAGCCCATGAACTCACTGTCTTCATTAATTCTTCACAGCTTCCTCCTAACAATCTAGGATCCCCTATGTTCAAAGTATATTTCCTGCCTACAGTTTATGACTAACTTCATTTGCTCCTAACCAAAAACTGTTTTACTTCATTTATACGTATCTGTGTGATGCCATTTTGATACATTGAAGTTTCCTTGGCGTTAAGTATATTCATTTATTCATCTCTTTATTCAGTCATTCATGGAATTTGCCAACTATTTTTGGTAATGAAAATACAACAGAGCCAGAAAGACAGAGTCCCCACCTTCCTTTACAGTCCTACACACTAAACAAATATTCATAGTATGGCGTGAGGGGACATCATAGGAGGGGTAACAGGTACTGAGAACATAGGTGTTTCTGAACCAGATTGGGACCATAAGGAAAGGCAACCTAGAGATATGACCTCTCAGGTAAAGCCTGAGAGATGACTAGAGTTACCAAGGGTAATTTTAGTTGCATGAGGGCAAAACAAGTGCTTTTCTCTTACGTCTCTAAGGTCCTATTTTCAGCTTGTAATTATTATTTTAAATCCTTTTGAAAATTTCATTCCTAGATTTATATTCATGTATAGAAAATACTAATAGTATGATCTTGAGAAGGTATCAAAGGAAGGCAATAATAAATACCAAAAAAAATTTTTAAGAGATTTTTGCTATAGGGCGTGTGCACTTGCTGGACAGAGACAGAAAGAAAGTGAAAAATAACCCCCCAGGGAGATGGCCACGCCCCAACCCTTCTTAAGATGATTAGGGTGCTGGATTCCCACATAGCTGACCACAGTTCAAGTCGTGGACCTGTCAGGTTAAAAATTATGCTGGGCAGGCCTGTGTGTGCCTGCACAAAATCCCAGGACGAGACTGGAGGAGAAGGGACTGCAGCATGGCCATCTCCCCAGGGGATGATTTCTCACTTTACCTCTGTCTCCTCTGGAAAGCATATGTGCCCTATAGCAGAAAAACGAAACAAAAAAACCTGCTTTATGGCCCAGCCAGTGGGCAGGTGGTAAGGCAGTAGGGCAACCCTACACAACACTGGAAGCATGTGGGAAGGCCAGGGTTTGCATTCTGGGTTGATCTGAACACACGGGTGTGCCCACAGGCATGTGTGTAATCATGGCTGGCTGGGAGGGGGTGGGGAAGTGTGATGTGGCACGATGTTGTCAAGGGTGTCTGTGTCTCTGTCTCTCATTAAATATATAAACTTTAAAACAAAGCAAAACAAAACAAAACAAAAAACCTACTTTGCTATCATGAAAGCATTTGAGTAGTCCGTATTTATAGGATGTCAAGTTTAATAAAACACCATCTTAATTTTCATTTGACCAGATTTTAAAGAAATATATTTGCACTGGTTTTTATGGTATAATTGGTAACTAACATATGCTTATGTTCCTTACTTTCCTGCTTAGTGTCATTAATACTAAAAAAATAATACAGGATGAACTGGTGACAGTTTTTTTTTTTTTTTTTTTTTTTTTTTGGGAGAGGTTTTAGCTATAGGGTGCGTGCGTTCGCCAGACAGACAGAGACAGAGAGACAGAAAGCGAGAAATCACCCCCCGGGGGGATGGACATGCCACAATCCCTTCTCCTCCATTCTCCTCTCGGGATCTTGGACACGTACGCACACGCGCCCGGCGTGAATTCTAAGCCACCAGGTCCAGGACGCGAACCGCGGTCGACTACGTGGGAGTCCAGCGACATAGCCATTACGCTAACTGGTGACAGTTTTGTGGGGCTATTCACTTTTTCAAAACAGTAACAACAAACTCAATTTTACAAAAAAATGTATCTGTAACAAAACAAAAACTGGCCTGGTTTAAAACCTGAGTTCCCCATTTATATGCCTCTGATTAGCTATGCAATCTTGAACAAGAACAGTTAACCTGAAAGAGCTTCACAAAAAAGGAAGATTGAATTATGTCAAATAAAAGATCATTTCAGAACTGCAGCTCCAGATTCAGTGGTCTGTTTCTTATTCAAGTGATCTTTACTGAATAAAGACTGTAAAAACCGTTTTACAATGACTTTTAAAATGAAGTTAAATATAATAGAATGGAAAACATCTGTTTTAAAAAGTCCTATTATATATTCAGCACTGACACAATTTTAACTATATTAATATGTAAAATCAAAAATATTTTACCTTGTTCTGCCCTTTCAAAGTAGCCTAAGGCCTGTTAAAAACAGAGAACCCGAATATGAGAAGGATTAAAACAGACACAATATTTAAAAACATTTTTTAAAGACCTATCCCTACATTAAATAAAGGGAAGTAAACTAGCTTTAAATAATGGCCAGTTATTTAACAGTAAGAAATTCGCCAAATGACCATAACATTTATAAAACACTAGATGACAGGATTCTAATATGTGGACCACTTCTGGTATCAGGGTTGCTGTTCGGAACTTATACCAAAAAACCAGCATTATGTGCAGCGAAGAAAGAACATAATCATGTGTAACTCAGTTATTATGACTTTTCTCTTAAATCATAACAAGGCCTACTAGTAAAAACTAGACATAATCAAAAATTGACTTTATGCAGTGATACACAGATTGTACTAGTAAACTTTTAAAAGTCCATTATTGTTAAAATTCCTATGTATAATGCTACTATAAATCTGAAACTATTCATTATTTTGGTCCCACTTAAACTACTGTATTTTAAAAAAAACTTTACCAGAGGGCCAGCAGATGGTGTAGTGGTTAAAGTGCTGGACTCTCATATGACTGACCACAGTTCGAGTCCCAGACCTGGCAGCTTGAAACTCATACCAGGTGTGCATGCGTTAGTGCCCATAATCCCAAGAGAAAAGAGGAGAATGGATTGCTGCATACATGGCCATTCCCCCCGGAGGGTAATTTCTTGCTACCAATTTCTCTGGCAAGCACATGTGCCCTATAGCAAAAATCTCTAAAAAAATCAAAATTTACCAGAGAGTGCATGTACTCACTAGAGACAAAGAGACAGAGACAGAGAAATAAAGTGAAAAGGCACCCCTTGGGGAATGATCACGTTATAGTCTATTCTCCATTTCTACCTGTTTTCAGGATTCTGGGGACACGCGCATACGTTACTGGCGTGTTTTTCAAGCCTCTGGGTCCAGGACTCAGACTGCATGGTTGACCATGTGGAATCACTATGCCATCAGCTAGCCCCAAACTACTGTTTTATAATGCATTATCTAATGACATTAGATTTCTTTCTTTCTTATTTTTTTTTTTTAAGAGAGATTTTTGCTATAGGGCATGTGCACTCACCAGAGAGACAGAAAGCGAGAAATCAACCCCCCCAGAGTAGAAGCAATCCCTTCTCCTCCATTCTCCTCTTGGGATCTTGGGCACACGTGCACATGTGCCTGGTGTGAGTTTAAGTTGCCAAGTCTTAGACTCGAACCATGGTTGACTACATTGGAGTCTAGTGACGTAACCATTACGCCATCTGCTGGTCCAGACATTTGATTTCTTAGAGATATAATTAATCTGTTATAGTAGGGTTGACTGCATACATGGCTAGGAGCGGGGGGGGGGGAGGGGTTCCTCCTCTATTCTTTTAAGATTATGGGCACTCATGCACGCATGCCTGGTATGAGTTTCAAGCTGCCAGGTCTGGGACTCAAATTACGGTTGGCCATATGGGAGCCCAGCACTTTAACCACTATACCATCTGCTGGCCCTCTAGTAAATTTTTTTTAAATACAGTAGTTTAAGTGAGACCAAAATAATGAATAGTTTCAGATTCATAGTAGCATTATACATAGGAATTTTAACAATAATGGACTTTTAAAAGTTTACTAGTATAATCTGTGTATCACTGCATAAATTCAATTTTTGATTATATCTAGTTTTTTCCTTAGAACTTGTTTTTTTAAAGTGATTTTTGCTATAGGGTGTGTGCACTTGCTGGAGAGACAGAGACAGAGACAGAAAGTGAGAAATCACCCCCCAATGGGGGATGATCATACCACAATCCCTTCTCCTCTCTTCTCCTGGGGTTTTGGACACCCATGCACATATGTCTGGCATTAGTTTTAAATTTTAACAGGACTTGAACCACCATTGACTATGTAGGAGTTCTGTGACATAACTATTACACCATCTGCTGGTTCCCATGCATTCTTTTTTTTTTTTTTTTAAATAAATGCATTGTTTTTAATGAGTATTTCCTTAATGTGTTCTAATTATACAGCTATGTTTTTGTTTTTGTTTTTGTCTTTAAATTCCCAGAGAGCATGTGTGCTTACCAGAAAAATACAGAGAGAAACAGTTCCTCCCAATGGGCCATAGCCATGCTTCAGTCCATTCTCCTCTACGTCTCCATCCCATCAGGATTTTGGGCACACACACTGCCATGTTTTTCAAGTGACTGGGGCCAGGATCTAAACCACAGTTGGTTATATGGGGTCTGGTTTCCTTTACCATTATCCTATAGGCTGGTCCAATACTTTTTTTTCTTTTTAAGAGAGATTTGGGAACCAGCAGTTAGTGTAATGGCTATGTCACTGGACTCCCATGTAGTCGACTGCAGTTTGAGGGTTTGAGTGCCGGACCTGGTGGCTTAAACTCATGCCGGGCGCGTGTGCGTGCATGCCCAAGATCCCGAGAGGAGAATGGAGGAGAAGGGATTGCGGCGTGGCCATCCCCCCCGGGGGGGGGGGGTGATTTCTCGCTTTCTGTCTCTCTGTCTCTCTCTGTCTTTCTGGCGAGCACGTGCCCTATAGCAAAAATCTCTTCCCCCACAAAAAGAAAAGAGGGAGATTTTTGCTTTAGGGCACATATGCTCACCACAGAGACAGAGAGACAGAAAGTGAGAAATCACTCCCCAGGGAGAATGGCCATGCCGCAATCCCTTCTCCTCCATTCTCTTCTCGGAATCTTGGGCACGCACATGAGTTTTAAGCAGTGGACTATGTGGGAGTCCAGGGATGTGACCATTACCCATCTGCTGGTCTCTGGTCCAATACTCTTTACATTATATTCTACATGTCAGTTTTCCAAAGGATTGAAAATAGCTCCTTATTATGATACAAGTATTGGGACAGGTTTTTCCATAGTCTGTTTGCTTACTCTGAAAATTCTGTGATAAGTAAACTCAAAATGATCCCTTTCCAACTGTATTTAACATGAAAAGCGAAAAGCAAAAAGCCTTGAAAATAAAAGGGGATATGAACCCTTCACCTCCCACCCTCTTTTGTTTGTTTTTTTCATTTTGCTTTTAATTTGCCAGAGGGTGGGTGCACTTTTGAGAGAGACAGGAGGCGGGAGGACTTGGGGGTTTTGGGAGTGAGAAAGCATCCCTCCTGGGGGACGGTCACACTGTAATTCCTTCTCCATCTCTTACTCTTTTTGGAATTTTGGACAAGCATGCACATGTGCCTGGTGTTTTTAAAGTCACCAGGTCTGGGACTTAAACCAAGCAGTTGGCCGTGTGGGGCCAGCTGCCACTGGTTGGCCTCTCGTTTTTCTAATAAAAGGTTATAATTATATTGGGTTGTTGTAAAATTCATGATGCATTTTGCACAGAAAAACGTTAAAAAAATAAAAGTCATCACTTTTCCAACAACCCAATAGTTACTTATCAACTTTATTCAAATGTGTTTTATTTTTCTAAATGACTGTGTTATTATGTAGAATGTACCTAAACCACGGCTGTATTTCTTGTTCTGCTTCGTGACTTGTATGCTATAGATGTCAAACAAGAAATGAAGGGAGATTTTAGCCTTATGCCATTTTAGCTTGAAGATATACCAGAATTATCAGCTACTCACCTAAATTAAAAACAAAACAAAATGCTCACCAGTTATGAATAGTATTACACCTTTGTGATAAGACAACTGAGTTGGATCATTAAGAACTTGTTCAAGTCCCTGCCTGAATTAGAGCTTCATATGTGTGGACACTACAGACTGTTGCTCTAGTTAAGAAATTGGTGCTAACGACATACTTCACATTACCTCCTCATATGTGGAACTAGGAGGAGTTGCAAACAGCAGCTTAGCAATTCTTCTCTGATACCAAGGCATTTCAGCAAATGTATAGCACCTATAGGGAAATGAAATAACATTATACATTCAAATTGAATCTTCTTTTTTTCTCTTAAAGGGAACTAAGTATCTTAATAGATATTATAAAGGGATTCTTCTATTGTAGACTTTAACAGTTTGTACTTCACTTTACGTGATATCCAGCAGGTTAATATTCACATTGACTTATCTAGAGACTGACTTATACTGATCCACTAGTTGGGATGCACTTTGTGATTAAATATAAATAGTAAGTAATGATAATGTAATCTATCATCTACCACTGAATGTTCATTTGGGCCATGTGTTCATGCTGAGCTATATAATTATTGGGTTGTCAGAAAAGTCATGATGCATTTTTTTTTACAGAAAAACACGTCGTGACTTTCCCAACAATCCAGGATCTCCTCATCTGCTCCTTATGCCAATTGAATGAGATAGAACCATTACTTCCTATTTTTTACATAAGAAAAATTCAGACAACACCTCTGGCAGTGTGCTCTGGATGCTAGTTGGGCAGGCTGAGGTCACCGGGAAGCACCTGGTTTTATTTCCAGTCTAACGGAAAAAGCCAGGTGCACTGAAGCAACTTTAATCCCAGCTGCTCAGGAGGCTGCAGCAGCATGACCACATCACGGTGAGACCTTGCCTAAATACCCAAGTCCCCCCAACACGCGCACGCTCTCCAGCAAGTGCACACCCCGATAGCAAAAATCTCTATATAAAAAAAATGAAATAAATACTAAAAATCAGTTTATATTGCTCCTCAGATAAATGAAGACTATTTGACACACTCTGAAAGTACAAGGACTCTCTCTGAAAATACAAAAAAACCTACTCTATTACAGCAGGACCCTCTTATCCACTTTTTCTTTCTGTGGTTTCAGTTACCCAAATCAACCATCTCTCAAAATATTAAATGAAAAAGTCCAGAAATAGCTCCCAGAATAGCCCTTCTTCAAGAGACAGTCTGCTCCATGGCTCCTGCGATCTAGCTATTCTGGGAGAAAGGAAGATGTCCCACTCCTAACTGGGCCTCCAGCATACAAAACCCGGGTGGTAGGAAAACCCATTTCAAGTCTCCTGTCTCTGAATCAATCTTTGTCTCTCTCTACCTCTGTCTCTGTCCTCTCTCTCTCTCTGTCTTTTTTTAAATTTTTGCTTTTTAGAATTTTTTAAGGTGAGGCGTTTTACAGGGCCCTTTGGCCCCTCCCTCCAAGGCCTTTATTTTGTTAATAATCCCCTCTGCTCCTCCCAGAACAGCCCTTCTTCAAGAGACAGTCTGCTCCATGGCTATTGCAATCTAGCCATTTTGCGCGGCGCAGTTTTCTAATTATTGATTTTTATTGAAATTTTTTGAATATTAATTTTTCTTTTTTAGATTTATTGAAAAGTTTTTCTCTTCTTTTTCTCTGTTTCTTGTCTTTTTTTTTTTTTTTTTTTGCTGTTGTTGGTATTGTTTCCCTCTCTTTGCTTCCATTTCCGCACACTCCCCGACCCTCAGATTGAACTTCCAAGTTTGGGAAGAAACCGACCATCCACCAGATGACTAGAAATCGCTGCAGGACCACAAGAAATATGGAGAAGCAGGAAAATGCCTCTCCTCCAAGGGAAACGGATAGCTCCTCTTCATCCACACACAGTTCAATGGAAATCATGGAAATGTCTGATAAAGAATTCAGAACATTCATAATGGCAAAGCTAATAGAGATGGAAGAGAAGAGAGACAAGGAACTGCTGAAGAGGAAGGAGAAAGGAGTTGAAGAGTTCCAGGAGGTGAGGAAATTCATGCAAGATCTAAAAGAGGAGTTTCACACTTTACAAAAGAATCAGATGGAACTGTTAGAGATGAAGGCTATAATACAAGAAGTCAAAATCTCCCTTGAAAGTATTAAAAGCAGACTAGATCATACAGAAAATAGAATCTCTAATGTAGAAGAGAAAATGGCTGGCCTAGAAAAATCCACCATAAAGACTGAGAAAATGGCCCAAAAATTTGAGAAAAATATGTGAGAAGTACTAGATACAATTAAATGTCCAAACATCTGGATAATAGGCATCCCAGAGGGTGAAGAGACTCATAAGGGCATTGATAATCTATCTATTCCATGAAATCCTGCAAGAAAACTTTCCAAACCTGGAGAGGCACTCAAAGATTCAGTCCCAAGAAATACAGAGGACCCCAAATAGAATCAACCCAAGAAGATCTTCTCCAAGACACATTATAGCCAGATTGACCAAAACCACAGACAAAGACAAGATACTAAGACTGGCAAGAGAAAAAAGACAAGTTACCTACAAAGGGTATCCCCTCAGACTAACAGCGGACCTCTCATCAGAGACAATGCGAGCAAGGAGAGAATGGGAAAATATATTCAAAATACTAAGGGAAAAGCAATTTCAACCAAGAATTCTGTACCCAGCAAGGTTATCCTTCATTTGGGAAGAAAAGACACGAACTTTCCCAGATAAACAAAACCTGAAAGAATTTACCAGCACCAGACCAGATCTCCAAGAAGTTCTTAAGGGAGTGCTATGTCAGTAAAATTAAATGCAGACACACAGAAATAAGAGTTCAAAAACTAAGAAAATGGGCAACTTAATCATAGGGACAATGTTTGGGGATGAATATTATATCCCAGAATTCAATCTGGAAGATCGAACCTTAACAGAAGAAAGATTAAGTACATGAGACTGAACCGATGAAACAATATTCTGTGACTTGACTGAATTATTGCTGCTTTTCTCCTAAGCTTTGTTTTCCGGTTTTAAAGAATTTTTGTCCTGTCTTGAGCTGTTGATAGGTGCATGTACCTACTATTTGAACAGTATACTAACCTGTTTCTAGACTTTAAGTTTCAAGGAAATATCATTACCAGTTCAAAACTACTCTTCTTGAAATTACCTGCTGAAAGTAGTTGGATTACTTATGATATTGTGTGGTCAACAAAATGTTGGGGGAAAAGGAATGGAAGACAACTGTATATAGCAGAGATAGTGTAATAAGACAGTGGGAAAGAGCAAAGGGTCAAACATGGGGTAAAAAACATATATATACGTATACATATGTATGAAAGTAGAAATGGAATATTATTGATGATAACATGCTTGATTAAGCCACTATGCAGTTTATTCTAGATGGGAAACCACATTTAGTATGTTGTGATGATGCTCAGGGAATGAATGTTAAGTAATATAAAAAAAAAAGTTGCAGGAGAAAAAAAAAAACGGTAAAACTGTTCGTATCAATTTTTAAAAAAATGCATATTTGATGACTGCAGTAAGCTATATAGGCCCAGCTGGGTACTACTTTATAATATGTTCATTCTACTCACTGGGGTTTATGCCTAAAGTCAGACTTGGGTTCATGTATAGGTATATATCAGCTGTGCTAGCTATTGGATATATTTAGACTAATTAAGTTCATTAGCAAATCAATTAAATGGGGGTGGGGAAGGCATAGAAAGCAACCATGGATACCAGAGACAATGTGGGAGGAGGGTGGGACATGGCAGAGGGTGAGGGATAAGGAATCAAGGATGGCAAAACAAAAAACAAAGTATACAAGACATAAGAATTGGAAAATTATTTGCTGAAAACATGTATGTTGATGTGCTTGATTGAGCCAATACACAGTGTATTTTGGATGGAAAATTCATTTGTATGCTGTAGTGATGTATAGTGAATTAATGTAAAAAATAAATAAATTTAAAGAGAAAAAAAAACACCAAAAAAAAAAGTACAGAAATAATTCATATGTTTTAAAATGAGCACCATTCTGAGTAGTGTGACAGAATCTAATATGTTCTATTCTCATAGTACTAGTAATAGTACCGTCCCCACAGTACTGCTACCCAGGATGTAAGTCATCCTTTTGTCCAGTGTATCCACACTGAATATGCAGCCCACCTATGAATCATTTAGCAGCCTTTCTGGTTATCAGATCCAACAAAACATAGTATAAGTTGAGACTTCTACTAGGGATCTTGGAATATATCCCCATAGATAGTAATATGATTAAGATTAATCCAATTTAATTTAGCATGATAAATGAGAGTAGGCTTTCCAAACAAAGGGAATTCAAAGGTCTTAAACATTTTTAAGGCCTTTTTAGCCTAAGTACCTGTTTCTAAATGACCTGTTTAACATGATCACCATAAAATTTAGTATGTTCTAATATTTGAAAATATTTTATCTTTTTTATATACTATAAAATATTTATATATGAACTAAGCTGTATGATCACTAAATACCACTGAAATATTTAAAGAGATTTTCTTACCAGATACCCATGAGGTGAATTGAAGTAGCATCTTTAGGGTTCAGTTCAATTGCTTTCTAACAAGAAATGAGAAAAATCAATCACTTTCTAAACACTAGTAAGTGCTTTACTATGTTAGATGAACCCATGATTTAAAAAAGTATAATAAAAATGCAACTTTGAATTTCAATTCTTTATTAACACCAGTCTTCCCCCTGAATCTTTCATTGCTTAAGTTCAGTACAATACACTATTAATGACTAGTACTAAGGCTACTATTTTTTTAGGTTCAGAAATTGACTATAGGGTCTATCAAGATAAGAAACAATAGGAAATACATAAATGAATCTAATTTCATAAACACTAATAATCTACATTCTCAATATTTCTTATAGATTAAGGGGAAAAATAGCAAGTCCTTTTTTGACAAATCCCAGATGAATACTTAATAAAAAGCATTCCTTCTTAGAAGAACTAAAAGCGTATCATTTTTTTTTTAAGTTGTGTTTTATTTGTGATAGAGAACATATCTGCATAGAGAGAGAGAAGGACCTCGACAGGGTCTGTTCACTCTACGATCCCCTTCCCTCAGCTCTCCAGCTTATCTGGGTCTTGGGTACTTGCACATGCCTAGTGCCTTTCAGGTCACCTGTCCCAAAGATGTGAAGCAGCAGCCAGCCACATGGCTTTTAACCTGTAGTTCAGAACACGACAGACTGAGCCTCAAAGTATGTAACTTTAGTAAGTCTCTCTGTATACAGATTTTGTTCAACTACCCCATTTGTACTTACCAAAGGAAAAAATAACTATTTTTATAGAATTAATAGACTAATGATGTACAGTGTAAAACATGTTGATAAAATGTCTGTAATTACCACTTACTTTGTAAATTATTGTAAAACATAAACTACAGGTAACTATCTTTAAGACATTACTCCTTTTATCCATTATTTTGTTGAAAACTACTATGGAAATCTCACAATGTTGATCCTATTAAAAATAAAAACCTTCTCTTAAAAATTAAGACTTCTTTGCTTTGCTTTTCTGTCGACCCACATTTTCACTTTGGTAATATGTGAGATACACATTCTCATATATTTATAATGGTAAAAAGCAGGGTCTCTGAACCAAAACTTAAGGTTCAAATCACACCTCAATGGTCTCTACTATGTTGACATTGGCACTCTATATTCTTGCCACGGCTGAATTATTTCTTTTATAAAATGGAGAAAATAATATGCCCATCACATAGGATTGTGGTTAAATTAAATGAGCAAGTAACACAAGCTGCTTAATATAGTGATATCTTCTATACCACTATTACTATTTTCACTTTTTATAAAACAATACCAGGCACTTAACTTATTACTGAAACTGATTGTTAGTAGTATTTATAACAGATGTAATAATAGCTAAATAAAGCTAACCAAGTATGACTTGGCAGAAGTCTTGTCCTAATAATACAGGTCAGAGGTGGTGTGGTGGTTCAGGGTGCTGGATCCCACATGGCTGACCGCAATTCGAGTCCTGGACCTTGTGGCTTACTTTCTCACTTTCTCTCTCTCTCTCTCTCTCTCTCTCTCTCTCTCTCTCTCTCTCTCTCTCTCTCTATCCCTCTCTGGTCAAATTAAAATCAATAAATAAAGATAAATAAAATAATTCTTTAAAATAAAATACAGGTTAGAATCAGCACTAACCTAATTTTTACTTCTCCTTCAATATACAGTTGACTCTCCATATCTGTAGGTTCCATATCCACGAATTCAACTAACTGCAGATCAAAAATATTTGGGGGAAACAAATTGGTTGCATCTGTACTGAGTAGGTACAGACTTTTTTTCTTGTCATTTCCTAAGCAATACAGTATAACACCTATTTACATTATATTTACATTGTATTAGGTATTATAAATAATCTAAAGATTATTTAAAGTAAATGGGAGGAAGTATGTAGATTATATGCAAATACTCTTAACATTTTATATAAGGGACCTGAGCATCCTTGGATTTTGGTATCTGAGAGGGGTCTTGCAAAAAATCACCCACAGATACTGAGGGACAACTATAGTAATATGACTAATAGAAAAATTTATTTTAGGGGCAAGCAGGTGATATGTAGGTTAAGTCCCACATGGCTAACTCTGTGGTCTGAGTCTAGGACATGCAGCTTGAAAAATCATGCCAGGCTCATGTGCATACATGCCCAAGATCCCAAGAGCAGAATTAACGAGAAGAGACTACGGTGTGGCTATTCCCCCCTGGGAGCTGATTTCTCATTTTCTCTTTCTCTGGTGAGTGTATGGGCCCTACAACAAAAACTAACAAAAAAAGAAAACTATATAAACCATTTCTATGAAATTTACTCTAAATAGCCTGTCCAAATTGGGAGTTCTGGCAGAAAATTAAGCACACAAAAAATTATTTCTCATGGTAAGGAGATATCAACAGTACCATTCTAAGGGCATGGGAGAGAATTTAATTCACATACAACGGATACCCTGAGGAATTAATTTTCTTATAGAAGAATCAAGTCCTTTCTTTTTATAATCTTTCCCACCATTAATCTATCTTTCAAAAACTATTTAAAGATTCCTTATGGCTTTAAATGTGATAATGGAATTCAAAAGAGAAATAGTAAAAATGTCTTTAGTATATGAATACTAAATATTATCACTTTTAGTATGTTTACTTATATACATTTAAAAGCCTATATAAAATGCTTTTAGGGACTAGTAGACGGCATAGTGGTTACTGTCACTGAGTCCCACATAGTTGAACATGGTTTGAGTCCTGGACCTGGAGGCTTGAAACTCACGACAGGCACATGTGTATGAGTGCCCCAAATACCAAAAAGAGAATGGAGGAGAAGGGATTGTGGTGTGGCCATCCCCCCAGGGAGTGATTTCTCTCTGTCTGTCTGTCTCTCTGGCAAGCACATGTGCCCTATAGTAAAATCTCTCTTAATAAAAAGATTTTAGTAATCTATTGCCTTCACTGTTTAATAAAAAGTACATGTTATTGGGTCATCAGAAAAGTCATGATGCATTTCTGCACAGAAAAAAATATATCATGATTTTTCTGACAAATATATCTAATAATATCTACAATGTTTTACTATTCATATTGGCAGTTATGTCATATTTTCCTAAATCCTAAGGTACAAATTAGGTGATTGATCTAATGCCACTGAGCAAATTACTATATTTCACTGAATCTAAGGTGCCAAAAATGGTATGACACACCATAATGTTTTATATCATTCATAAGTAAAAATACCAATTACATTGTAAGGTATTTTTGATTGTATAATGCAATCTGGTTTCAAAGATCTTAAAATGTAAAAGATGTAAATAATTAAATTATAAAATGTAAATTATTGGGCTGGCCTTGTGGCCTAGTGGTTCAGGGAACCAGATCCCACATGGCTGACAGTACGGTTCAAGTCCAGCTCTGGCAGCTTGAGCAACAGGTTTGGTACATGTGCATATGTCTCCAAAATTTCAATAGGATGGGAAGACAGAAGAGACTGCAACATGACCATGCTCCATTGGGAGCTGCTTCTCTCTCTCTCCTCTCTCTGTTTCTGGCAAACACACGTTCCCTCTGGGAAAAATTATTTTTAGAAAATAGGGACCAGCAGTTAGCATAATGGCTATGTCACTGGACTCCCACATAGTCGACTGCGGTTCGCGTCCCAGACCTGGTGGCTTAAACTCACACTGTGCGTGCATGCCCAAGATCCCGAGAGGAGAATGGAGGAGAAGGGACTGCGGCGTGGCCATCACCCCTGGGGGGTGATTTCTCGCTTTATCTCGGTCTCTCTCTGTCTGGCGAGCGCATGTGCCCTATAGCAAAAACCTCTAAAAAATTATTTTTAGAAAATAAATTATTAAATAAATCTATCACTATAGATGTCTAAATAAAAACTAGGTCTCCTAATCGTCAGTCCGATGATTTTTCTCCCAAGTCAGTATATGCAATAACAACTGGGCTATAAACATAAAACATCTGTAACCATAAAAAATCTGAAAAGCTGTTAAATAGAACATCCAGCACTCTTCCTTGTGCATGTTTCCATCACATTTTCTCCCTTTGTATTTTGTTTTTAAGTTTTGCTATAGGGCATGTGTACTCTCCAGAGAAAGAGAAAGAGAGAAAGTGAGAAGTCACCCCCACAGTGAGGATGGCCACAACACAATCCCTCCTCCTCCAGTCTTCTTAAGATTTGGGGCACACATGCCAGCACACGCACCTGGCATGATTTTCAAGAGGCTGGGTCCAGGCCTCGAGCCATGTAACTGGCCATGTGGGACCCAGGTCCCTAACCTCCATGCCACTTGCTGGGCCCATATTTTTTATACAGTCTACAGTATTAAAAGATAAATAAATATGCTGGTTTTTCTTCATTTCCAGAGGGCATGTGTACTTAACAGAGACAGTCAAACAGAGCGAGAGAGAGAGGAGTGGAGGGAGGGAGGGAGAAAACATGACAGGGGGGAAAAACACTCTCAATGTGGCATGATTACACCACACAGTCCCTTCCCCTTTATTTCTCCATCTTGTCAGGATTTTAGGTACGCATGCTTACGCACCTAGTGTTTTTCAAGCTGCTGGAGCCTGTATTCAAATCGTCATTGGCCATGTAGAATTTGGCTCCTTTAAACATGAACCTATGGGCCAAGCTTTCCACTCCATTTTTTATGAGTAAAATAATACAGAGTATGCATGTCATAAAATATACAAACTCCTACAGGATTTTTAGTACCTAAGGAAGAGTTTACTACCAAAAGGAAAATTAACTTTAGTGGAAATAATAAAACAAACACACACAGAGAACACATAAAGAGATCATTCTCTTAAATACAATTATTACTACTGACAGTGGTATGACAGTTGTTTTAGACTATGACATTGGACTATACTT
This sequence comes from Tupaia tana, assembly GCA_026018925.1. NCBI lineage: Eukaryota > Metazoa > Chordata > Mammalia > Scandentia > Tupaiidae > Tupaia > Tupaia tana. The sequence goes on from JAKSZU010000008.1 coordinate 41,606,574, forward strand.
TTTAGTATTTGGGACTTTCTGTGATTAGTCCCCTCTCTACTCCTACCTGTGTGGACCTACTCATGTAGGTATATAGGCTATTACCAAATAGGATGTAAGCAGAAGCTTTATAAACATACGGACATTTTATTATTTCCCTTGAAAAGCTCACACTTGGATGCCAGCTACCATGCTGTGAAGAAGCTTGGGCTAAAGCATTAGATATTAAAAAGACAAGGTTTGAGACTCTCATAGATGAGAGGCCATTGAGATGTTCAAATCCCAGCTGAGGGTCCATGTAAATGATCTCAGCTATATCAAGCAAAGCTGAAGCACCACTGCACTCAATTAAACCACAGAATTTCAAGAAATAAAAACTGTCTGTTGGTGCAATGGCTATGGTGCTGGACTCCCATGTAGTTGACTGTGTTTCGAGTCCTGGACCCAGTGGCTTAAACTCATGCCAAGCACATGTGTGTGCGTGCCCAAGATCCCAAGAGAAGAATGGAGAGGAAGGGACTACGGCATGGCCATACCCCCGGGGGGTGATGGGGGGAGTGATTTCTTGCATTCTGTCTCTCTCTATTTCTCTTCCGGCGAGCGCACCTGCCATATAGCAAAAACCTCTCAAAACAAACAAACAAACAAACAACAACAACATAAAAACTGTCTGTTATTGCTCTAAGTCAGTAGGTTTTAGGGTTTGCTATACAGCAACAGATAACTGAAGTAGGAATCTATTCAGAAATATATTGACTTTATAAATTCATAAACTTTAATAATTCATCAGTACCTCAAAATGCTCCTTGATAATGTAGGCATTTGCAATCTTAACCTTGATGCCTTCATAATCTCCAACATCACTAATGCAGATTGCATACCACTGAAAATAGAAAAAGAGGTAGAAAGGGATAATACTCTTAATATTCCATTTAACACAGGGTAAAACTGTGTATTTATTCCTTCACCGGCATTTGGATTAAAAAAAGTTACTGGGCATAAAAACTGTAGTAAGACCCTCAGTAAAATCGGCACAGAAGGTTTATTTCTCAGCATAATAAATGTCATCTATGAAAAACCTATGGCTAACATTATACTGAATGGGGAAAAGCCGAAAACTGTTTCACTAAAAACTGGTACAAGACAAGGCTGCCCACTTTCTCCACTCCTATTCACTATAGCACTGGATGTCCTAGCCAACGTGATCAGACAAGAGAAAGAAATAAAAGGCATTTCAATAGGGAAAGAAGAGTTGAAATTATCTTTGTTTGCAGATGACATGATTGTATACATAGAAGATCCAATAGTATCTATGAAAAAACTTCTCGAAGTAATAAATGCATACAGCAAAGTGGCAGGATCCAAAATTAATTTACAAAAATCTATAGGATTTCTATATAAAAACAAGCAGACAGAAACAGAACTGAAGAAAGTAATCCCATTTACCACATTTACCATAGCCACAAAAAGTATAAGATACCTAAGAATAAAACTAACCAAGGAAGTCAAAGACCTCTATAAGGAAAACTATGAAAAGCTTAAGAAAGAAATCGAAAATGACACAAAAAAGTGGAAGACCACCCCATGTTCCCAGATTGGCAGAATTAATATAATTAAAATGGCAATCCTACCCAAATCAATCTGCATTTTTTATTTATTTATTTAATTTTTTTGAGAGGTTTTTACTATTGGATGCGTGTGCTCACCAGAAAGACAGAGAGAGAGAGACAGAAAGCGAGAAATCACCACAATCCCTTCTTCTCTTGGGATCTTGGGCATTCACGCACACACGCCCGTTGTTAGTTTAAGCCACCAGGTCCGGGACTTGAACTGCAGTCAACTACATGGGAGTCCAGCAACATAGCCGTTATGTCAACTGCTAGTCCTTAATCTACATATTTAATGCAATCCCTATAAAATGACAAGAGACATTCTTCACAGATCTAGAAAAGAAAATTACAGAATTTGTCTGGAACCATAAAAGCCCCATATTGCCAAAGCAAACCTACACAAAAAGAGTGGAGTGGGTGTCATCTCACTTCCTGATCCCAAAATATATTACAAAGCTGTGATAGTCAAAACAGCATGATATTGGCACAAGAACAGACATGAGGACCAATGGAACAGAGTAGAGACCCCAGAAATAAACCTTCAAACATACAGCCAACTGATCTTTGACAAAGGGTACCAGACTATGTAGTGGAAAAAGGAAAATCTCTCTAGCAAATGGTGCTGGAAAAACTGGGTATCCACCTGCAGAAAGATGAATCTGAACCCCTATCTGCCACCATTAAAAAAATCAATTCAAAGTGGATCAAAGATATGAACCTAAGACCACAAACTATAAAACTACTGGTGGAAAACACTGGGGAACTCTGGCAGACATTGGGGTAGAAAAAATACTTCTTAAGCAAGACCCCCAAAATGCAAGCAACAATCCCCCAAATAGACAGGTGGGACTACATCAGATTAAGAAGTTTCTGCACAGCAGAGGACACAGTAATTAATGTGATTCAACAACCCTTGGAATGGGAGAAAATCTTTGTAAACTGTGCTTCAGATAAGAGACTGATAACCAGAATACACAGGGAACTCATCCATCAGATGACTAGAAATCACCACAGGGCCACAAGAAATATGGGAAATCGCTTTTGGCTGGAACCGCCATCTTCCAGTAATTAATCAAAATGACGAACACAAAGGGAAAGAGGAGAGGCACCCGATATATGTTCTCTAGGCCTTTTAGAAAACATGGAGTTGTTCCTTTGGCGACATATATGCGAATCTACAAGAAAGGTGATATTGTAGACATTAAGGGAATGGGTACTGTTCAAAAAGGAATGCCCCACAAGTGTTACCATGGCAAAACTGGAAGAGTCTACAATGTTACCCAGCATGCTGTTGGCATTGTTGTGAACAAACAAGTTAAGGGCAAGATTCTTGCCAAGAGAATCAATGTGCGTATTGAGCATATTAAACATTCTAAGAGCAGAGATAGCTTCCTAAAACGTGTGAAGGAAAATGACCAGAAAAAGAAAGAAGCCAAAGAGAAAGGGACCTGGGTTCAACTAAAGCACCAGCCTGCTCCACCCAGAGAAGCACACTTTGTGAGAACCAATGGAAAGGAGCCTGAGCTACTGGAACCTATTCCCTATGAATTCATGGCATGATGGGTGTTAAAAATAAACTAATCTGTGGTCTATAAAAAAAAAAATAATAAAAAATAAAAAAAAAAAAAGAAATATGGGAAATCAAGAAAATACCTCTCCTCCAAGGGAAAAGAATAACTTCTCTTCATCCACAGACAGTTCAATGGAAATCATGGAAATGTCTGATAAAAAATTTAGAATATTCATAATGACAAAGCTAATAGATGGAAAAGAAGAGAGACAATGAATTGCAGAAGAGGGAGAAGAAAGGAGCTGAGGAGTTTCAGGAGGTGAGGAAATTCTTGCAAGATCTAAAAGAGGAATTACGCACTTTAAAAAAGAATCAAATGGACCTGTTAGAAATGAAGGCTATAATACAGGAAGTCAAAATCTCCCTTGAAAGTATTAAAAGGAGACTAGATCATACAGAAAATCAAATCTTAGACATAGAAGAGAAAATTGCTGGCCTAGAAAAATCCATCACAAAGACTGAGAAAATTGCCCCCCAAATGAGAATAATATATGAGAAATACTAGATACCATCCGGATAATTAGCATCCCAAAAGGGGAAGAGACGCATAAGGCATTGACAATCCATTCCATGAAATCCTGAAAGAAAACTTTCCTAACCTATAGAGGCACTCAAAGATCCAGTCCCAAGAAATACAAAGGACCCCCAATAGAATCAACCCAAGAAGATCTTCTCCAAGACACATTATAGCCAGACTGACCAAAACCACAGACAAAGACAAGATACTAAGATTGGCAAGAGAAAAATGGCAAGTTACCTACAAAGAATATCCCATCAGGATAACAGCAGACCTCTCATCAGAAAAAATGTGAGTGAGGAGAGAATAGGAAAATATATTCAAAGTGTTAAGGGAAAAGCAATTTCAACCAAGAATACTGTACCCGGCAAGATTATCCTTCATATGGAAAGAAAAGACAAGAACATTCTCAGATAAACAAAACCTGAAAGAATTTACCAACACCAGATCAAATCTAGAAGAAGTTCTCAAGGGAGTGCTATACCAGGAAAATTAAATATAGACACACAGAAATAAGAGTTCAAAAACTAAGAAAATGGCCAACTTAATCATATGGACAAGTCTGGGGTTGAATAGTATATCTCAGAATTTAACCGGGAAGATGGAACCACAACAGAAGATAGATTAAGTACATGAGACTAAACTGGTGAAATAGCATTTTATGACTTTTGACTAAAACATTGCTGATTTTCTTCTAGGCTTTGTTTTCCAGTTTTATGGATTTTTGTCCTGTCTTGAGCTGTTGATGGATTCATGTACCTACCATTTGAACAAAATCCTAATCTGTTCCTGGCTTTAAGTTTTAAGCAAAGTTCCTTAGCATTTCTTCAATTTATTAAAGTTAAAACTGCTTTTCTTGAAATTACCAGCTGAACTTGCTATTGAAAGTAGTTAGATTATATAAGAAATTGTGTGATCAATAAAATGTGGGAGAAAAGGAATGGAAAACAACTGTAGACACCAGAGATAGTGTGGGAGGAGGATGTGAAAGGGCAGAGGGTCAGAAATAGGGGTTTTATATACATACATATATACATACACACACACACATATATATATATGGAACTAGAAATGGAAAATTATTGACGATAACATGCATGATTAAGCCACTATGCAGTATATTCTGGATGGGAAATTACATTTTGTATACTGTGACGATGCTGAGGGAATGAATGTAAATTAATTCATTAAAAAGAAAGTTTCGGGACGAGCAATTAGCGTAATGGCTATGTCACTGGACTCCCATGTAGTTGACCGCAGCTTGATTCCCGGACCTGGTGGCTTAAATTCATGCTGGGCACATGTGCATGCATGCCCAAGATCCCGAAAGGAGAATGGTGAAGGGATGGATTTCTCGCTTTCTGTCTTTCTGTCTGTCTGTCTCTGTCTTTCTAGCGAGCGCATGCGCCCTATAGCAAAAACCTCTCCAAAGTAAACAAAAGAAAAGTTTCACACACAGAAAAAAAGCTCATGGAAATATGTGTAACGGAAAAATTATGTATGAATTTCAAAAGTTTTTGTACCAAAATAAATTCATACTTTAATTGTAAAAAAAAGAGAAAAACGCATTAATCTCTGATCTAAAAGTTCATGTAATATGAATTATTTTGTCAAAAATATCAAGTTTTGGGAACCAGCAGTTAGCGTAATGGCTATGTCGCTGAACTCCCACGTAGTCGACCGCGGTTCCCGTCTCGGACCCGGTGGCTTACAACTCACGCCGGGCGCGTGTGCGTGTGTGCCCAAGATCCCGAGAGGAGAATGGAGGAGAAGGGATTGCGGCATGACCATCCCCCCTGGGGGGTGATTTCTCGCTTTCTGTCTCTCTGTCTATCTCTGTCTGTCTGGCGAGCGCACGCGCCCTATAGTGAAAAACCTCTCAAAAAAAAAAAAATATGATTTACTAAAAGTGCCAAAATGAAGAATGATTTATGCCGCAGTGGAAAAAATATATATAAATGTATTTTGTATTTCTTTAAAAAAGAATAATTTTCTTTCCTATGTAAATTAGGGATAATACATATGCATAGACTAATGTACCTCTCAGTACTTGATAACAGCTTAATTACTTTACACAACTCACCTTATGAGCAGCAAAACTTGATCCATTTTTTTCTAGTGCTCTTTTTGCATACTCTAGGGCTTCATACACCAATAGCTTTTTTTCTTCTTCTGAAGTATAGCTAAGCTGAGCTATATCACGTGATGCCCGTGCCAAACGCCACAGTACTTCTGCATCTTCACTGATATGATACAAAATCGAAAACATTTTAATTCACATCACATTTTAAAGTCATTAAAAGTAACATCACAAATGACTGTATTATGTTCTTTCAGCTTAGCATGTAACAAGCAACATCTCAAAAGTCATCATGCTAAACATATTATTTTACTTCATTTAAAACCTTTATTTGGTAAAATTTCTTATAAAACATCCAACATTATTCATAAATATTAACTTATCTATGTTATTTAAAAAATAACTTCTGGGATAAGCAGATGGTGTAATGGTTACATTGCTAGACTCCCCTGTAGTTGATCACAGTTCAAGTCCCAGATCACGTAGCTTGAAACTCACGCTGGGTGCATGCCCAGAATCACAAGAGAATGGAGGAGAAGGGACCTCGGACTGGCCATCCCCCCAAGGGGTGATTTTTCGCTTTTTGTCTCTGTCTCTCCAGCAAGCACACATGTCCTATAGCAAAAAAAAAACTCTCTTAAAAAAATAAAAATAAAAAATAATAATTTCCTTAAAAGATATTTTTCATTGTGAATTTAGAGATAAACCCTTGCCCTATAAAACTTAACAACTTGATGAATGACCTCATTGGCACTGTGCTTCAGAAAACTTTCTTGGCTAAAGCAGCCACCTCAAGTTATGGAGAGGAGAAGAGAGAAGGCAGTAGTGATCCTGTCAATATTTAGGAAGTAAAACTGGAATGTCTTGGGGGATAAAACTGGTTTGTGGAATGTAAAAAAGGTAGATGAAAATGACTAAGCTTTTTTTTTTTTAATTTAGGAGATGACACTGAGTGATGTGAAAATGCAATCAAGGCTATTTGACTTACTTGATAAGAATGAATTACTTCCAAAAAAATGGGTTTGTGTTGATATTTTAGACTAAATAGAAAAAGGTATTTTTGTTTTTTCTGAAAGGCTGTGCTACTAAAATGATAACATTCAGTTAGCATTCTGTGGTGGCATACAATCTTCCTGAATCTCAGTAAATTCATTTAAATCTTATGCCAATAAGGCATAACATTAAAAGAAAGGGAATGAGAAGTATGTGATATAGATAGATGAGATAAACACATATTTAATGACTTTTTTGTATAATCCAAAGCAAAATGGCAAAAATATTCCAATATTCCACTAGAGTAAGTAGATTTCTAAATCAATGAGGGACCTGTAGCACTTGAGTCATTTAATGTAAGAAATAACATACTATAAATTAAACTCTAATAAATATTATTTTCAAATAAAAACAATTGCCTTTTACGGGAACCAGCAGTTAGCGTAATGGCTATGTTGCTGGACTCCCACGTAGTCGACCGCGGTTCGCGTCTCGGACCCGGTGGCTTAAAACTCATGCCGGGCGCGTGTGCGTGTGTGCCCAAGATCCCGAGAGAAGAATGGAGGAGAAAGGAATTGTAGCGTGACCATCCCCCTGGGGGGTTATTTCTCGCTTTCTGTCTCTAATGTCTCTGTCTGTCTGGCGAGCACACGCGCCCTATAGCAAAAATCTCTCCCAAAAATAAATAAATAAATAAATAAATAAATAAATAAATAAATACAATTGCCTTTTACAAAAATTTTAAGCATTAAGGGCCATTTTAATTGCTTAACATAAAAACATGGAGGAAACAACAAACCAAAGCCTGTCATTCATAGTGCCTACCTTTCCTTGTATTGAGTTAGCAACTGATAAAGTTTTTCCGTTTCTCCACTTTCATACAGGTAGTCCGCTTGTTCAAGGATTTCTTCAACTTCAAAGATTATTAAAAAAAAAAAAATAAGTAAAAAGTCTAAGTCATATGACCACAATTCTAAGAAGTATAAACATGTTTTATATACAAGCAAATTAAGTCACATACAGAAGTCACCTATAAGGAAAGATAAGAAACTCTGAAAAATCTACATGGAAGTATAATAAGAAATAAGTATGAAGCTATGCTAACTAATGATGTGTTAAAACCAGGAAAAATAAAATTAGAAACTATATTCTGAAACTGACATTATATAAAGAATATGATGCATACTTTAAAAAAATTATTTAATTATAGTATGCTGAGATATGGAACTGCATCCTTATACACGCACTAGGGTAGGAACATGTAGACCATTCCACATATCTACAAATCAGTTTTTTAAACTTAACATTCTACACTTTCCTGAAAATATTTTAAAATAAGCTATGTTACTGAACCTGCAACTTGAAAAACAAGCCAGGCACATGTGCATGCGTGCTCAAAGTCCAGAGAAGAGAATGGAGAAGGGACTGAAATGTGGCCATCCCTCCTGAGGTGCCTTCTCATTTTCCCTCTCTCTCCATCTCTCTTTGGCAAGTACATGCAATCTATTACAAATGGTAAAAAAATAAAAAATGAAAAGACAGCTGAAGTGATATACGAAGAGACTTTATTTAAACTGGGCATTGTAATTAACTTATTTTTAAGCATTTTATAAGTAAACATTCATATACACAAAAGACTACTATGAATATACTGGCATATCTTTCTTCAGAGGGCTTTAAATATTGCCTATTTTAAAGACATGATGAAAAAGTTTCTACTTGAGTGTTTCAGTTACTGCTAACAATGGGTATTTAGTACCACCTTGTGGTAAATATAGACATTACCATTTTAAAATATCAGTTCTATAATCCTATCCAACTACAATGTCGATTATATATATGTTCTTTAAGTGTAAGTTTCACAAAGTCCTACTTCAGAATATGATTTAGTTTCAGTAAATGAAGTAAAAAACATTTAATTAGCTTCTATGAGCAGGAAGCAGATCTAAGGAGAATTAAGCAAAAAGATTTCATGAGTGGAATTATTATTGAAAGAATATTTCCCTGAAAAAAATAACAAGTAGAAGAGAGGTATATACAATGAAGTAAAATTTGTACAACTAATAAAGTTGTCTTTATATAGAAACATGTGGATCAACTTCCAAATTATAAAAACTGTTTCTAGGGACTAGCAGTTGGCATAATGGCTATGTTGCTGGACTCCCATATAGTTGACTGCAGTTCGCGTCTCGGACCCAGTGGTTTAAACTCACGCTGGGCACATGTGCGTGTGTGCCCAAGATCCTGAAAGGAGAATGGAGGAGAGGGGTTGCAGCGTGGCCAACACTCCTAGGGGGTGATTTCTCGCTTTCTATCTCTCTATCTTTGTCTCTCTGGAGAGTGCACGCACCCTATAGCAAAAACCTCTGAAAAAAAATTGTTTCTCTATTCTATCAGTTTTTTCAAAGACCATGGTCTATAGTCTCACAAAGTTTATGAACATGCCAACCAAATTATAGTGAAGGTTTTGTTTTTGTGTGTGTGTTTAAGAAAATAAAGCAGCAGTCATATGGAAAACAGTAAAGAGGTTTCTGAGAAACTAAAAATAGAAATGCCACATGATTCAGCAGTCACACTTCTAGGTATATATGCAAAGGAATTAAAATTAGTATGTTTGGATAGCTGGTGGTATGGGGTTAAGGGACTAGTTCAGAGTTGACTGCTTGGTTTAAGTCCTAAGCTTGAAAATCATGCTGGGCATGTTTCTGTCTGTGCTCAAAATCCCAAGAGGAGAGGAGAAGAGATTGGGGAGATTTTTCACTTTCTCTTTCTGTCTCTCTTTGACAAGTTTACACACCCTTTAGCAAAAAACTAAAAAAAAAAAAAAAAAAAAAAAAAAAAAAAACCAAAACAAAAAAAAAACACAGTGTATCAAAGAGATACCTGCACTTCCATGTTCACTGAAACACTATTTACAGTAGCCAACATATGGAATGAACCTAAGTATCCATCAACAGATGAATAGATAAAGAAAATGTATTATATGGGGACCAGCAAATGGCATAGCAATTATGTTGCTGGACTCCCTCATGACCAACAACCATGGCTGGAATCCCAGATTTTCAAGTCCTAGTGGCTTGAAAATCACACTGTGCACATGTGAGTTCATGCCCAAGATCCCAGGAGGAGGATGGAAGAGAAGGGACTGCGGCATGGCCAACCACCCTAGGGGTGATTTCTCACTTTCCCTCTCACTGTCTCTGTATTTTTCTCTCTCCAGAAAGCGCACACACCCTAAGACAAGAACCTCTAAAATAAAATTATATGTGTTATATATACAATGGAAAAACATTTAACCTAAAAAGAAAAGGAAATTTGTCATTTGTGATGGTGATGAGCCTGAAGGACATGTTGAGTGAATTATGCTAGGCACAGAAAGACAAATACCAGGAGCCCAATTATATACAGAAATTTAAAAAGTCAGATTGATAGAGGTAAAGAGTAGAATAGTAGTTACCAAAGGGTGGGGTGGGGTGGTGAAGGAAATGAGATGTTGGTCAAAGGATACAAAGTTTTAGTTAAACAGGAGAAATAAATGTTTGACATTATTGCACAGCATTGTGACTGCAGTTACTAATAATGTATATTTCACTGCTTCTAAGACAGTAAATTTTATGTCCTACAAAAATAAATGAGGGGATGGGTATATTAATTAGCTTGATTCAATCACTCCCCATATATCAAAACATCACTTTATACCCCGTAAGTATATATAATTATTGTCACTGAAAAATCTTTAAAATAGGCCAGCCAATAAGCCACATGGCAAGATCTGGGATTTGCATCTTGAGGTGTCATATATACCAAGTACACGCAAGCATGCCCATGATCATAGCTAGCTGGGGCTGAAGCTGGATAAGAGTATGAGGACTCTGTTGTTGGTACCTGTGTTTTCCCTTTTGTCTTTCTGTTCCAAGGAATAAAGAAACTTAAAATAATATTCTTTTAAACAAAAAAAATGTTTTTAAAGGGAGAATGTGGGGGGGCAGTAGGTGGTATGGAGGTTAAGGCAGCTGGATCTCACATAGGAAATGGCAAGGTTAGAGTCTACACCTGGTAGCTTGAAAACACACCATGTGCATGTGCATGTATGCCCAAAATCTCAAGAGGAGGACAGAGGAGAAGGGACTGTGGCGTGGCTATCGTTCCTGGGCAGTGATTGCTCACTTTCCCTCTCTCTGTGTATCTAGCGAGTGTACACACCCTATAGGAAAAAAAAATAAATAAATAAAAGGCAATGTGGCAGCAAAAAAGTATACATATGTGCGGGACCAGCAGTTGGCGTAATGGCTATGTCGCTGGACTCCCATGTAGTTGACTGCAGTTCGATTCCTAGACCTGGTGACTTGATGGCCTGGTGGCTTAAACTCACGCCGGACGCGTGTGCATGCGTGCCCAAGATCCCGAGAGGAGAATGGAGGAGAAGGGATTGTAGCGTAGCCATCCCCCCGGGGGGGGGTGATTTCTTGCTTTCTGTGTCTCTGTCTCTCTCTGTCTTTCTGGTGAGCACACGCACCCTATAGCAAAAACCTCTCTGGAAAAAAAAAAAGTGTACATATATGTGTGTGTATATACATGCATATTATATATATATATATATATATATATATAATATGCATGTATATATGGGTGTGTAAAACATGTGTGTATATATATACACACGCACACACACACACACACACAAATAAAAAAAGAAACAAATGAACCAAAATACAGAAAAACCAAGGCAGGCTAAATAAATACTCATAATGTATTCTTTGTACTACTTTGTCAGTATTCAAAATACTCTTCAAAATACAGAAAGGGGCTTATTCTACTTAGCACAGTAAGTAAGCAGTACGCAGAGGACGCTGGATCCTACAAGGTCAACTGGGGTTTGAATCCTGACCCCAACATACCAGGAGTACACATGCATGCCCAGGATCCTGACAGGACAGAGAATCGGAAGAAGAATTACATCATGACCAGGCCCTAGGGTAGTGTTTGCTCTCTCTTTCTCTCTGTATCTCTCATTAACGTACATATATACTATGGCATTAAAAATGTACAAAAATTTCTAAAATACAAGGCAGTTATACTTTGGAATATTAAAATGTTAATTTTTTCCAAGGTCAAGGCAAGGTTTAGTGAGGATTAGAACTAACATTTAGAATTATTTTCGTGCGTACATTCTTTGATTTTTACTATGGAGGAAGTCAACTCTTTTAAATAGCACATAAATGAATATAAGTCAGAAGAAAAGAATTAGCATGTACTGGATGGAAAGAATCAGAATTTCTTTTCTTTTCTTTTTTTTTTTTTTGGAGAGGTTTTTCACTATAGGGTGCGTGCACTCGCCAGACAGACAGAGACAGAGAGACAGAAAGTGAGAAATCACCCCCCGGGGGGATGGCCACGCCGCAATCCCTTCTCCTCCATTCTCCTCTCAGGATCTTGGGCATGCACGCACATGCGCCCGGCGTGAGTTTTAAGCCACCGGGTCCGGGACGCGAACTGAGGTCGACTACGTGGGAGTCCAGCGACATAGCCATTACGCTAACTGCTGGTCCCCAAGAATCAGAATTTCTATTACACAGTAAACACATATATATTCTTTTGTACCAAATGGCAATCATGTATAGCACATGCACCCTACAGTGCAAATATTAGTATTATGTTGTGATTTTAAGAATTGGCCAACCAGGACCAGCAGATGGTGTAATGGCTACATCGTGGGACTCTCATGTAGTTGAACACAGTTTGAGTCCCAGACCTGGTGGCTTAAACACATGCCAGGCATGTGTGCATACATGCCCAAGATCCTGAGAGGAGAATGGAGGAGAAGGGACTATGGCATGGCCATCACCCCGGGGGGTGATTTTTCTGTCTTTCTCTGTCTTTCAGGCGAGCACACATGCCCTATAGCAAAAAAAAAAAAAAAAAAAAAAAAAAAAAAAAGAAGAATTGGCCAGCCTACTTTACACAAGTATATGTGAGAATTTAAAGTTATGGCAAAAAGTTCAGGAAGCTTTACAAAGATAAATTAGTCTAAGTATCTGAAAATATGCCAATGAGCAACTGTCAACTGCATGTTCTCTGCTTTGTTGCTTTGTCCTTCTTTATGAAAATCATACATTAAAAAAGAAAGAAGAAAGAAAAGAATTCTCTATTATTCAATTTTAAAAAGTAAGGATAGTTGTGGGTAAATAAATTAATAATCAGTAAGTTTTAGATACTACTCTCAAATTCTTCTTCTACCATAACTCTAATAAGAGTATCTACTCAGGGCTGCAAGTGATGTGGTGGTTAAGATTCTGGACTCCCACACGGCCAAGCATGGTTCGAGTTCTGGATCTGGCAACCTGCTTTCTCACTTTCTCTCTCACTCTCTCTGGTAAAATTAAATAATAATAATAGTAATAATAATAACAACAATAATAAATAAAATCAAAAGGTAAAGTAATTCTGAAAAAAAAATATAGCTATTCAAAATCAAATCTCAAAAACAAAAAACAAAAATCTTTCTTGGGACCATTAGATGGTGTAATGGTTACGTCACAGGACTCTCATGTAGTCAACCACGGTTCAAGTTCTAGACCTGGCAGCATAAAACTCAAAACTCACACCAGTTGCATGTGTGTGGGTGCCCAATGTCCCTATAGGAGACTGGAGGAGAAGGGACTGCAACATGGCCATCCCCTTTGAGGGGTGATTTCTTACTTTCTGTCTCTGTCTCTCTGGCAAGTGCATGCAGCCTTATAGCAAAAATCTCTCAAAAAAAAGTTTAAAATCTGCTTCTTTTCCTAACCATCTTCACCTTTATGATTATAAAGTGAGAAATGTGAAAAAGAAAAATGCATAACACATAAATTAAAATGGCATTTCTCTAACGAACTGAAACTTTGGCTTTATTGATATATACAAATGGTTTACCTAAACTTAATATTTTTTAAAAATTGACAAGTCTTAAAATATGTTTACTTATTTATATTACGTCAGGAAATTTGATAGAATTTTTTCATTTCTTAACCACTTACTTGACATTTGGTAATAAGCTGCCCTTTGGGGACTAGCAGGTGGTGTGGTAGTTAAGGGTGCTGGACTCTCACATAGCTGACCATGGTTTGAATCCCAAACCCGGCAGCTTGCTTTCTCACTTTCTCTCTCTCATTCTTGCTCTCACTCTATCTCACACTGTCCCCCTCTGGTCAAATTAAAATAAATAAATAAATAAATAAAGATAAATAAAAGAATTCTTTAAAAAAAATAAGCTGCACTGTTTGTAAATAAAATATTTTTAATGTCAAACCACAAGGACCTTTTCTTAATTATATGGAGAAGAGTGTAATACCCTGGCATGCAAGAAACATAAGAATCATTCTCTCATTATAAAGGAGAGGTTGGCTAAGTTTTTTCATAAAGATCCAGAGAATAAACAGTTTAGACTTTGTGGACCAAACATGGTGTCTGTGGTATATTCCCTCGACTTCCAATCTTTAAAAAGGTAGAATACATTATTACCCCAGGGGTCTCAGAAAAATATTAAAAGTATTAATAGAGTATTTAATCACTGAAGGAGCTCTAGTTTCTAGAAATTTTATATACACATGTACATAAATATAAAATTCTGGACACATAAAGTAGAAAATGTTCTAGATGATAACACTGTTAGTTTCATTTTCTGTTTAAAAATCACTATAGTTAATAGCTGTTAACAAAATAACTAACAAAAACAAAATATTCCAGATGTTTAGCTTTAGCTTACCTTTTGCTGTGGCATAGACCACAGAGGCCCGAGAAATGACTTGATAAGTTTCAAAACCCAAATATGACAAGGCTGAGAATAAAAGGCTTCTTCTGAAAGTTCCTGGGTTTCTTATCCCCTGTGGAAATAATTATGGTCAGAATTACCAAACTGAGAAGTTTGAAGGTACTGTTACCCTAAGCAAAAACTGCATTTTCTACCACTCCCATTATCTACCAATCCATCTTAAAAATCCTGGAAGCTCAAAAATTATTTAATCAACCTATTCAGTAAAACTATTTCAAGATGGAAAAGTTCTGGAGGCTGAATGCACAATAATGTGAATATAAATAACATTACTGAAGTACACACTTAAAAATGATTAAGCTGATAAATGTCCTGTGATGTGTATTTTATAATATACATACAAAAAAAGAATTCTTAAAATAACTTTTAACAAGTCTAAATACAATTAAGCCTACTAAAAGAACTCATGACTTAAAATTCAGATCTTTGGAGCAACACACTACCAAACTGGGATTTCAAAAAGTTCCCAGAATTACTAACAATAATAAGTAGGGTACAACTTATTGAGAAAACTGTATCATCAAGGAGTGGTGGCTCATCTAAAAATCAGTTATGCTGGGAACCAGCAGTTAGCGTAATGGCTATGTCGCTGGACTCCCACATAGTCGACCGCGGTTCGCGTCTCGGACCCGGTGGCTTACAACTCACGCCGGGCGCGTGTGCGTGCGTGCCCAAGATCCCGAGAGGAGAAGGGATTGCGGCGTGACCATCCCCCTGGGGGGTGATTTCTCGCTTTCTGTCTCTATGTCTCTCTCTGTCTGTCTGGCGAGCGCACGCGCCCTATAGCGAAAAACCTCTCCAAAAAAAAAAAAAAAAATCAGTTATGCTGGTAAGTGCTGGATTGGAAAATCCACATTTTGTGGATGTACAGATATTACAAATTGTGAAATAAAATGGGACATTAATACATAATAAATATCTACTTTATGGATAGAAAAGATGAAGAATATGAAATACAATAACTACTAAACATAAAAAAGTGCATGCCTTTGAAAATAAAGATATTTTCAAAAGTGACCCATGAATCCCATAGCAATTCTCCCTTTTCTTTATGACAATTTTTCTCTTTTTAATATAGCACATTTTCCCCTTCTGTTGATTCTTTCCCATCAGCTAAATATAAACAAGCTATATTTTTGTGAGCTGTAATTTCTCCCTTAAAGACAAAAAAAATGCTTCCCCTTGACTCTACATGTCCCTTTATTCTTTCTCTTTTCAGCAAAACTCTTCAAAAAAAGTCTGTACTATCACCGATTTCTTTCTCATTCTCTCTTGAACTCATACAAATCACACTTTTATTCCCACAGCTCCTCCAGTGGTACCCTAATTAATGTCACCAAGGATGTTGCTATATCCTATGGTCAATCCTTTCTTTTTTTTGAGAGGTTTTTGCCATAGGGCATAGGGCACGTCCTATGGTCAATCCTGAATTCTTTTTTTTTTTTTTAATTATTTATTTAACTTTATTCATTCATTCATTTTTTTTAACTTGACTAGAGAGAAACACAGAGAGAGTGAGAGAGAAGGTGAGAAAGCAAGCCACCAGGTCCAGGACTCAAACTGTGGTGAGTCATGTGGGAGCACCCAGCGCCATAACCACTACGCCACCTGCTGGTCCCCTGAATTCTTTTTTTTTAATTTGTTTTTAGATATTTTTGCTATAGGGCACATGTGCTCACCAGAGAGATAGAAAGTGAGAAATGAGTCCCCATCCAGGGGACATGGCCACGCTGCAATCCTTTATCTTCCATTCTCCTCTCAGAACTTTAGGCATGCACACACACATGCCCTTCGTGAGTTTTAAGCTACGGGTTTGGAAGTCAAAACACAGTCAACTACATGGGAGTACAGCAATGAAAACATTATGCCATCTGATGGTCCCTCTGAATTCTTATTTTACTTGACCTGTTAAAAGACAGGGGATCAGCAGGTGGCGTGCTGGCTAAGGCGCTGGACACTCCCACATGGCTGACCACGGTTCAAGTTCCAGACCTGGTCGCTTTCTCTTTCTCTCTCTCTCTCGCTGTGTCTCTCTCTGGTCAAATTAAAATAAAATGAATGAATGAATAAAATTAAATAAATAATTATTAAAAATTTAAGAAAAAACATTGGACAGCTTATCATTTCCTCTATTTTTTTTATAATCTTCTATAGGTAGTATGTGCTCACCAGAGAGAGAGAGAGAAGAGAGGGAAAGTAAGAGAGAACTCCCTGGGTGGGATGGCCACACCACAATCCCTTCTTCATTTTCCTCTCAAGATTTTTGCACATACATGCACCCAGTGTTTCTCAAGCCAGGCCTAGGACTTAAATCCCACAGTCAGCCATGTGGGAACCAGCCACTTTAACTACCATGTCATCACCAGGTCTAATCAAGTCCTCTTTTTAAAAACAAAAGATCATGAGTGGATGTTTAATTTTTAAAATAGCTTTCTTTAATTATAATTGGCATATACAAACTTAGGTACAACTTGTTAAAATACATGCATAAATCTGCAAAGACTGTCAACACCACAATCAACATAATGATGTATCAACCCCCAAAGTTTCTTCTTTGCAATGCTTCTTTCCTCAGCACTTGCTGTGTTCTGCTACTTGCTGTGCTCTTGAAACTCTTAAGTTCACTTTTGGAACACTATTTTCTTGGATTTCTGTCTCAGTAACTGCTCTTCTTTGTTCTTCATTTCCAGTATCTCATTGCTCAGGTGTGGATTTAGCCCCACACCTCTTATCTATACCATTTTTGTGGTCTCATTTCATCTCATGACTTTAAATACCATTGACATGGCAAAACACTCCACTTGTAGCCCAGATGTCTCCTTTAAACTTCAGAATCATGTATATATCCAACTGCCTACTCAACATCTCTCTCTACATGAAATCTAATAGGCTTCTGGAGTTTTTCAGGTAAAAGAGCTTTTCTTTCCCTCAAACCCACTGTTCTCCATTTTCTCTATTATGATAAATGGAAGCTCTTTTTTCTAGTTACCAAGATGAAGAAGAAACAAAAAACTTTGCAGTCATTCCCAACTGTTTCTCATAACCCATATGTGATCCATATTTAAACTTCTGATAAACACTTACAGTAGGAAAGGAAAATCCTACACAATCCAATATGCTGAATACTTTACTTTTTTGAGCATTAATATTCAATATATTGCATACAACTGAATTAAGAAAATAAACAGCAAAATAATATGAGGTCTTCAAAAAAATTATGGAAAATATGCATCCTAAAAAGATTAGGGATTTCAAAATTTTGCACCAAAATAAATCCCTTCTTTAATTCTGCTTTGCCATGAACTTTTAAAGCCCTCTTGTAAAGTTAACTTTGTAATAGTCATATTTTTAGTATTTACCAGGGCCAGGATTTGAACAACTGTCAGCCTGTGGGATTTGGCTCCCTTAATCATTAGGCTATGGGGCCTGACCCCAGGCTTTATTCTTATTTACAAAGGAGAAGACCAGATGTGGTAGGGACAAGGGATATGGATTAGTGTGTATGTGTGTGTGTGTGGTGGTAGTACCTAGAAAAAAAGAGGAAATGAAGCCATGGTTGTAGACATAAATTCTTAGTTCTCTGTTGCTCTGGCAGGGATATCACATAACATAAAAGGCTATACAGACTACTATACCTTGAAGAAACTTTATGTGTAACTTTATTAATATCATGAACTAAAAACAATTATCTTGGCTTTCTTTTTTTTTTGGAGAGGTTTTTGCTACAGGGTGCATGCACTCGCCAGACAGAAAGACAGAGACAGAGAGACAGAAAGTGAGAAATCACCCCCCACCGGGGATGGCCACGCCGCAATCCCTTCTCCTCCATTCTCTCGGGATCATGGGCATGCACGCACATGCGCCCGGTGTGAGTTTAAGCCACTGGGTCCAGGACTTGAACCGCAGTCAACTACGTGGGAGTCCAGTGACATAACCATTATGCTAACTGCTAGTCTCCTATTTTGGCTTTCTTAGAGGGAGAAGATGCATTGCTGAACAGCTAACATATTTTAATTGTAAATTAACGAAGTGGTAGTTTACCAGCTGGGTTCTTATTTTTTCGTTAATGTGAAGCCAGCTCTCTGCTTATTTCTGGAAGAAGTAAATAAAAATCATGTTTCTGAACTTAAAAAGTGAATGTGCCTTTTCATCTTACACCTCTGATGCTCAGCACAATGCCTTTCATGTAATGAGTCTCAAAAAATATTTGTTGAAAGTTCAGCAGATGGTGTGGAGGTTAAGATGGCTGGATCCCACATGGACAACTAAGTGGTTCTGAGTCCTGGACCTGGTGGCTTGAAAATCACACCAAGCACATGTGTCCTTGTCAAAATCTCAGAAGAAGGATGTATAGCGTGGTCATCCCTCCTGGGTGGTGCTTTGTCATTTTTCTTCTCTGTCTCTCTCCAGCAAGCACACATGCCCTATAGCAAACTAAAATATATATTAATTAATCCAAAAAACTGTTGAACAAAAGAAGCAGGTTCTCTCTTAGGGGACTTACTTCTTTTTAAAGAGGTTTTTACCTTAGGGCACATTCACTGTCCTGAGAGAGACAGACAGGGATGGAGACAGTGAGAGGGAAAGTGAGAAATTACTCCCCAGGAGGGTGGCCACACTACAATCCCTTCTCCTCCAGTCTCCTCTTAGGTTCTTGGGCACACATGCACATATACCTGAGTGATTTTCATGCCACAAGGTCTAAGACTCGAACCACAGTTGGCCTTGTGGGAGTCTAGCAACATAACTGCTACACCATCTGCTGGTCCCTTTTAGGGGAGTTTTTTTCCACATTGATTATACAAATTTTGGAGCCAGAAAGAATGTAGAAATAGGGAACCAGCAGTTAGCGTAATGGCTATGTCGCTGGACTCCCACGTAGTCGACCGCGGTTCATGTCCCGAACCCAGTGGCTTAAAACTCATACTGGGCGCGTGTGCGTGCGTGCCCAAGATCCTGAGAGGAGAATGGAGGAGAAGGGATTGCGGCGTGACCATCCCCCCTGGGGGGTGATTTCTCACTCTATCTCTAATGTCTCTCTCTGTCTGTCTGGCGAGCGCATGCGCCCTATAGCGAAAATCTCTCCAAAAAAAAAGAATGTAGAAATACAAAGTCATCACTAGATTAAAAGGAACATGTCACCACCCTGTCTCTTCTGCTTTTCCCAAATCCTTGCCAGTTCCTTTTCTTAAATGTTAGAATTCCTTCATGATATGTACTAGGCCTTTTGGTCTTCCTACTAAATACTTCTGATTTGTCTTATGGCTTCATTTACAACGATACACTAAAGGCTCCTGAATCTACCTTCCTGCCCAAAGCTTAGGTATATGCCAGACTAATCAAACAACTATCCATTTCACATGTCAACTTGGCTGTTTTATCAAATTCACCATAATTAGTCCAAAATATAACTTGTCTCCCTCTTTGTCACTTAAATTTTTGTCATTTTACCCCAGTAAATAGAGCAGCACCACCATCCATCCTGCTGCTCTAGCCAGAGGCTGAGAATCTTTCTTGACTCTTTCTTTCCAATCCCCACATTGAAGCTATCGTTCAGGTTTCATGATTCTAATTCCTTATTATTCTCTGAATACATCCACTTATTTTCATTTTCAGGGCTACCACTAAAGTTCATAACACCACACTTCTACGTATTCTTTAACAATAATCTCTTCTCTCGTCTAGCCTATCTAATCTTAGTATTAGTGATATTTTTAAATGCAAATCTGACCAACTAACTTACTTATTTCAAATACTTTTAATAGTTTCCTATAATCTTTAGACTAAAATCAGAAATATATGGTACAAGCTTTATAGAATCTGGTTGTTGTGGGCAGCCTCTAAAACGGCGCCCCACGACCCACCCTCCCAGTATGCCTATCTTTGTGTAATACCTTCCCCTTAAAAGTAGACTAAATAGGGCTCTGGCAGGTGGTATGGTGGTTAAAGGTGCTACACTTCCATATGGCCAACCACAGTTTGAATCCCAGACCTGGTGACTTACTTTCTCTAACTTTGCCCCTCTCTGGTCAAATTAAAAATAAATATAAATAAAATTAAATTAAATAATTCTTAAAAAAAAAAAAGTAGGCTTGATGGGGCCAGCAAGTGGTGTAGTGGTTAAGGTTCTGGACTCATGCATGACGAACCTCTACTCGAGCCAAAGACCCAACAGCTAAAAAATCACACCAGGCACATGTGCATGTGTATCAAAATCCCAAGAAGAGAACCCAAAATCTGAAGAAGAGACTAGAATGGAAGAGACTGTGGAGTGACCATTTTCCTCTGGGGGATGATTTCTCACTTTCTGTCTCTCTCTGGCAAGCACTGTCGGCCCTAAGGCAAAAATCAAACAAACAAACATAGTAGGGTAGACTTATTGACTCCCTTTTAAAAAACAGAACACAACAGAAATGATGCCACTTCTAAGATTAAGTTATAGGGGCTAGTAGGTGGTGTGGTGGTTAAGGCCGCTGGACTCCCACATTGCTGACCATAGTTCAAGTACTTGACCTGGCAGCTTGCTTTTGCTTTCTCACTTTCCCTTTCTCTCTCTCTCTCTCTCACTTTCACTCTGTCCCTATCTGGTCAAATTAATAGTTAAGTGCTGTGCAGAAAAAGCCAGATAGCACATTTTCACTCTTGGCCTCAGTAGCTTAAAAATCCTGCTGGGAACATGTGTCCCCGGGATCTTGACCGAATGGAGTCTTGGAGGAAAAAAGGATGTGGTGTGATGATACTGCATTGGAAGGATGCTTACTCTTTCTCTCTCATCATATGCACACCCTCTGGCATACAAATAATTTTTCTAAAGATAAAATGAAGTATAACCTTGCTTTCCTTTTCCTAACACTTAGGTATTCATTATATTTTACACGGACTGTCCTTTTTGTCTGTTAAGATTAATGAGAAAGGGTTTTCTGACTCTCATGTTCATTGCTATATCCCAGAGATTAGAACAAAGCCTGACACATATTAAGTACTAAGTACAAATTTGTTGAAGAATAACTGTGCTTCGAAAGATCTCACATTAACGTAGAGTACAAACAGAAAAAGGCAAAAACAAACAAACAAACAAAAAAACTAAGCTTAAAAGGCTATGAAAAGACATAGAGAACTATAAGCTGGTTAGTACCAACACTGAAAATTCAACAAACCTTGAAAGAAGAATCTTCATCATTGCCCATTGACTTAGAATGGAGAATTTCTGTCTAGTCTCTCCCTTAATCTTCACTTTTTTCTTAACCTTTTTTATCTTCCTTCTTCAGTTTTTATTATATACCAACTATATGAAGTTCATGGGCTCTGAAGATATTCTATCTGCCATCAAATACAACATTTTTCTCTCTTTCTTTTCCTTTCCTTCTTTCTTTCTTGATTTGCTACTGGGCGGGTGTGCTCACCAGAGAGAGACAGAGAGATAGCCCCTCTGCAGAGGGATGACTCCTTTCTCCTCCACTCTCCTCTAGGGGATTCTGGACATACCCACACAGGCAACCAGCTAGTCTCTGGTGTGAGACTTGAATTATGCAGTCAGTCATGTGAGATCTAGCTGCCTTAACCACCACGTCACCTTGCTGGTCCTCAAATACAGCATTTTTCTAGCTATGTGACATGAGAACATGTTATTTAACCTTAGTTTCCCCTTTTGAAATTCGATTTAAATAATATTTTTTTTTTTTTTGGAGAGGTTTTTGCTATAAGGCACATGCGCTCACCAGAGAGACAGAAAGCGAGAAATCACCCCTCAGGGGGGATGGCCACGCTGCAATCCCTTATCCTCCATTCTCCTCTTGGGATCTTGGGCACTCATGCACACGCGCCCGGCGTGAGTATAAGCCACCAGGTCCGGGACTTGAACCGCGGTCCACTACATGCGAGTCAAGTGACATAGCTATTACGCTAACTGCTGGTCCCATAAATAATCATTCTTATGAAAAGATTAAGTGAGGAAATAGTTAACACAGTGCCTGCATATATCTATAGTAAACGTCAATGACATTAGCTATCTTCCTACATAGTTGAACTATGACCAACCTATTAAAATAGGACTTTAAATTCACTAATTTTCTAATTTGGAAACTTAAGGCTAATTAGTTTCATACTTAGTACTCCTCAGCCCTCTGCCTAAATTGTGCCTCTGTCCCACAATAATTCTAAGTTTAACTGAGAAGGCAGTTAAACTTATATTTTAAAGTTTAAAATAATGAAACACCTAACAGTGCAAGTGAAATATCATATACACAAATGTGCACAGCCACTCCACAACCTCATTTCAAAGACAAAGGCCAGGGAAGTTTAATATAAGCGGTCTTCAAAAAGTTCATGAAAACTGCATATTATGAAAAAAACAATACATGGCTTCACTTTTTTTTTTGCATCAAAATAAATTCGTACTTTACAAAAGCCTCTTGCAGAAATGCCAGAATTGTGACAATCAAACATCCTTCCTTAACATTGCGTAGATAAAACAAACAGAAATGTACATATTTTTAAAACCTGAACAGTACGAAATCTCTAACTTCAGTCTGACAAAGAGAGACGGCCGCGGAGCACTGTTACTCTGGCCCCTCTGAAAGTTACAATTACTGCCAGCGAGGTTCTTTTCCCCCTCCAGTTCTTCAAATATTCACACAGGCCTGGCGGGCAGGAGGCAAGCTTCTCGGGGGCACGTACCCCACTTCTTCTCACCCAGCCCTGTTTGCAGAGAGGAGAGGGAGCTTGCACAATGGGAAGAACCGGTCCGCACCGTCAGGGACTGCGCTCCTCACCCCGGCCGCGCTCCTTCCTCCGCACACGGTCCCACAGGCAGGCGGGCCGCCCAGCCGCCAGCCGCGGGACGTCGGGAGCCCCTCGGTACGCAAGGGAGCGGGAGCAGAACTGTGAAGGTACCTCGGAGCTGCGGAAGGGCCGGAGCCCGCGACGCCCGAGGCTGCGCGAAGTCACCCACAGGAGCCGAAGCCCTGGAGCGGCTCCACGTCCCAAAGGAAGGAAGCGCGACAGTTGCACGACCAGCGCCATAACCTGCAACTCTGGCACTTGACACTTGACGCTTCGGTCCGCAACGGCGAGGGGCGGGGCCGCAAGCTCCTCAGTCTTTCCCGAGAGGACAGCGGCCCGCCCCCTCCTGGCCCCGCCTCTTCCGCCCGATGGCTTCCGGTCCAC
The DNA here is from genome assembly GCA_026018925.1 of Tupaia tana. Taxonomy (NCBI): domain Eukaryota; kingdom Metazoa; phylum Chordata; class Mammalia; order Scandentia; family Tupaiidae; genus Tupaia; species Tupaia tana. The sequence continues at coordinate 41,630,298 of JAKSZU010000008.1, forward strand.
GGGCTGCAGGGTTGGAAGTATGGTCCTTGACTGGAGCTTAGCGGGTTTTCTACGCCTGCGCTCAGCGCACTTGGGCAGAGAGACCTCTGTTCACGTCAGTGGCCCTTAATGCTTCACCTCTGCAGGCTTCTTTCATGATGGCTTTTTTTGTTGTTGTTTTTTGGTTTTGGGCACTAGGAGAAATTGTAGGACTGAATTTAAATTATTATTCTTAATTCTATGCTGCCTACACAAGTGGATGCATCTTGGCACTAGAGGCCCCTTTTTAGAAATAAATGCTTGGAAGAAAAACGGCTCCACGTAAGAAAGGATGGAAAAACTGGAAGAGAGATTTAGAAAAGGGAGAACCCAGAGAAAAGTCCCAAAAGAAAGTGAAGCACAGCTGTCTTAAATATGAAAGACTGAGGGAGCAGAGTTATATTTGAATTTCAAGTAAACAACATGGAACTTTTCAGCGGAATTTTTTATTTTTTATTTTTTTGAGAGGTTTTTGCTATAGGGAGCATGTGCTAGCCAGAAAGAAACAGAAAGGGAGAAGTCACCCCCCCCCCCCGGGGGGGGGGGGATGGCCACACTGCAATCCCTTCTCCTCCATTCTCTTCTCAGGATCTTGGGCACGCACACACACGCACCCGGCGTGAGTTTAAGCCACCGGGTATTGGACTTGAACCGCTGTCGACTACATGGGAGTCCAGCAATATAGTCATTACGCCAACTGCTGGTCCCCGGAATTACTTAATTTTATTTATTATTTTTAAATTTTGAACAGAGAGAAAGAAAGGGAAAGTGAGAAAAGGAATTGCTAGGTCCAGGATTCGAACCACAGTCAGCCAGGAGTCCAGTGCCTTAACCACCATGCCACCAGCCAGCCCACCCTAATTTATATTTTAATTGGGTCCTTCTAACTGTTTTGAGAACAAACTAAAGAGGATCAGTTGCTAAGTTATTACAGTGATCTAGAAAGAAACAGTGTTAGTTTAAACTAGGCTGGAAGATATGAGTGGTCAGAGTCTGGATATATTGAGTTGTCTGAGAAGTCATGATGCATTTTAGATACATCATGACTTTAGTGACAACCTAGTATTTTTTTTTTCTTTTTTTGGAGAGGTTTTTGCTATAGGGCGCGTGCGCTCGCCCGACAGACAGAGAGAGACAGAGAGATAGAAAGCGAGAAATCACCCCCCCAGGGGGGATGGCCACGCCGCAATCCCTTCTTCTCCATTCTCCTCCTGGGATCTTGGGCACGCACGCACACGTGCCCGGCGTGAGTTTAAGCCACCAGGTCCAGGACTCGAACCGCGGTCGACTACGTGGGAGTCCAGCGACATAGCCATTACGCTAACTGCTGGTCCCACAACCTAGTATTTTGAAGATAAAGGTGACAGGATTAGCTGGCAGACCATACCAGATGGGGTCAGGAGGCAAAAGTAGAGTCAAAGGTGACTCCAAGTGTTTTGCCCCAACAATTGAGTGATATTTTGTCATTATTCGAGATAGAGAAGCATGTGGGAGGAACAGTTTTAGGGAAAAGGATCAGAAAGTTGTATTTCTGTATGATAGTTTTTAAATGTGTATTAGACAAATATGGTAATAAGCCTCTAAAATGGCTCCTAGTGATCTTTACCTTCTGGGTTTACTCTTTGTGGAATTCTCACCCACCTTAAATCAAGGCAGGTCTGTTTGACCAATAGAATAGGATACAGTAGAAGTAAAGATGTGTGACATCAGAGGCCAAGCCAAAAAAGTCATTTCAGCTTGTGCCTTGGTCTCCTGGATTATTTTTCTTGAGAAGAGCCCACAGCCCTGTTATGAAGACACTCAGGCTGCCCTGGGGAGAAGCCCCCATGGAGAGGAACTCCACTAGCCACATGAGTGTGCCACCTTAGATGTGGGTCCTTCAGCCCCTGTCAAGCCATTAAATGCCTAGAGCCCTGGCAGTATAACTCACTGCAACATCATGAGAGGTGATGAGGCAGAACCACCCAGCAAAACCACTCCTAAATTCCTGAACCACAGAATCTGAGAAGTAATGACTGGCAATTCTCATTTTATTTTATTATTTTATTATTTTTTTTTTTTTTGGAGAGATTTTCGCTATAGGGCGCGTGCGCTAGCCAGACAGAGAGAGACATAGAGACAGAAAGCAAGAAATCACCCCCTAGGGGGGTTGGTCACGCCGCAATCCCTTCTCCTCCATTCTCCTCTCGGGATCTTGGGCATGCACACACACGCGCCCGGCGTGAGTTTTAAGCCACTGGGTCCGGGACGCGAACCGTGGTCAACTACGTGGGAGTCCAACGACGTAGTCCTTACGCTAACTGTTGGTTCCTGGCAATTCTCATTTTAAACTCCTAAATTTGGTACAATCTGTCACAGAGCAACTGACAACTAATATAACATTCAAGTATAGAGTAGGCAGTTGGAATTTGGCGTTTCAGAGGAAAAGTATGGAAGGAAGTTGGGTAGCCTTAAAGATAAAGATGGAATTCAAAACTGCTGAGATGAGGTAACTAGGATTTGAGTGAAAACAGAAGAAAAAAGTCTAGAGCCAGCTGTATGGTGCAGTGGTAATGCATAGCTCAAGAGAAGCTGGATCTCACGTGGCAATCATGGTTTGAATCCCCTGCCCAGTCACACTGAAACACATCAGACACTGGCACAAGTCCAAGGTCAAAGGGCAGAAGGACTGGAAGAAGGGGATCATGGGGTGACTGGACCCTGTGGAGAGTGCTTCAATCTCTCTATCTCTCTGTCTCTCTCTCTCTCCTGTATGGACATGCTTTATCACAAATTTTTTAAATTACAGAAAAGCCTAGAAACTAAGCCCTGGCATTTCCACTATATAAATACTGGTAATATAAAAATCAAAAAACAAAAGAGTAAGAAGGAACAATTTCTTAGAACACTTAGGAGAGTATTTTGTGAGTATCTTATTGATTTTAACATACTTAACTCTCCTCCAGATGTTGAATTCTGTACTTTTTTTTATTTCTAGAACTTTGTTATGCTTGGTATATAATATGCATTCAAGAAATGTTGAATTAACGTGTAAATGAATAAGAGCAAAAGTCAAATGGAATTTGAGACTCTAGGTTGAGGAAAATTAGTAAGTACATTGAATAGCTATGGCATTATATATTCAAGTGATAGACTGCTTTTTATATAAAAATACAAAACTATCCCCTCATCTCTACTCTCTCCCTATTTTAGTAAAGAAAGAAGTTTTGAAGTTTTGGTATGGATAGTATCAAAACTTGCAGCTAAATTAGTGAACCTTTATTTAAATTTAAAAACAGAATAAAAAACAGAACCAACCACCTTTAGTGAAAACAGAAAACACTTCTCTCATGTCCCCACTATAGTCACTATAGTCCAGCCTAAAAGGCCTTGTTTCTGTGTTTGCAATTTGCTAAGTTTGTTCTTGCTTTTGCCCTTGCTATCATTCCTGTGGCCTCAGATCTTTGCATCATTTGTCCTTCTTATTTTTCAGGTCTCAAACATAATGTCCCCACCTTTGAAGGCCTTCCCAGTTCCCTGGCTAAATAAGCTCCCATTATCCTGAAGTCCCTCTCTATCACATCATCCTGTATTGCTTTCCTCACAGCGTTTTTTGACTGTGTAAAGTATTTTTTTGTTGTTGTTGTTTTGTTTTTTAAGGTTTTTGCCATAGTGTGTGTGTGCTTGCCAGAGAGAGACAGTGAGAGAGAAAGTGAGAAATCACCCCTCATGTGGAATGGCCATGCCACAATCCTTTCTCCTCCATTCTCCTCTTGGGATTCTGGGCACACACGCACACACACCCAGTGCAATTTTTGAAGCCCCTGGGTCCAGGCTCAAACTGTGGCCTACCATGTGGGAATCCAGATCCTTAATCACCACACCATTTGCTGCCCCCATAATTTCTTTCTTTCTTTTTTTATTTTTAGTAACTTATTACTTGTACCTTCTTCAGTATAGAAGCTCCTGTCTGTCTTGCTTACTGATATTTCACAAATCCAGAACAATGTTGGGCACATAGTCCACTCAGGATGTATTTTTGAATAAATAAATGAATCCTTACTTACACATACGTGATTTTGTAAATGTTTAGTTTACAGCGTGTAGATTAAAAGTAAAGTTATTACTTAGGAATGTCTACATTTGTTCATGTATTTCACTTTCTATTTCTTCCATAACTTAAAAATCATTATTTGCCCATTTTTCTACAGGGTGTTTTTCTTTTTTCCCCTTTATTAACTTAAATGAACTTAATATAATTATCTTTTGTCAGATTTGTGACAAATTTTTTCCCATTATGTTGATCTGTTGGTTTTCTCCTTGTTTCCTTGAGAAGAAGTTTTAAATTTTCAAGTATTTAAATATAGCAATATTTTCCATAGTGATTTGTTTAGTTGCAGGCAGCATTGAGGTAGTATCAAGCCAGGAACTTTGGATTCCGTTTATTTAGCAGAATCTGTGATTATTTTTGGACAAATAGGCCAATTGGCCAATTGCTTAGCTACCAAATCTCACGTTCCTCAATCATAGTTTTCTCCTGTGCGAAATGAGGCTAATGCACTAAATATATCACAAAATTGTTGTATCAAAGGAAATAAAGGATGTAAAATGAGCCCGATAGTGTACACACTGAATTGCTGCAAATGCGGATAGTTAAGGACTAAGTATTTTGCTATTTTCACGTTGAGAGTTTTCCTTGGGTTCAGATATGGTACACATTTTCTCAAATCGTTTAGTTCTTTACATCCTTCAGAAATTTATTTTGGTACAGCAAAACTTTAACTTCGTGTTTTCCATAGGCGAATGAACCCCAGTGTCGCCTAGAAGCCCTAGCTTAAGGGCCAGGAGCACATCTGCCAGGGAAGGTGTGGCCCGGGTGGGCGGGGTGGGCGGAGCGCTCTTTAGCCCCACCCCCAGGGCCCCCGCCCCGCCCCCGTGCCCGTCCTGCTCAAGGTTCCTGTGAATCCCGGGCAGCACCGCGTACCGAGGAACGCTGCTGGCCCAGTCTTAACTCTCGCTAGACTTCCACTCCTAGGATCAGCACGTGAGTGCGGGCCTCTCCCGGTTCTGCGGAGGGCGTGGTGGGGCCCCTCCATCAATGATTCCGCGGAAGAAGAGGAGAGACCTGGCCTGGAGAATCTGGGCCCGCAGGCTCGGTGCAGCCGGGCCGCTCCGCCCTGGGGCTGGAAGTGCACCCTGCAGTTCGCGCGCCCGGGATCGGCCTGGCGCGGGGGGAACCGCTTTCTGCAAGGTCGGCTGCCTAGGGAGGCCGGGGAATGACCAGCGCCGCCTGGAGGAGCCCGGGCTTGGGGCTCCGGTCTGGGCCGCGAGGCGTTGCCCAGGCTTGGCGGTAGTGCACCTGGGCGGGCGGTGTGCAGATCCTCCTGTCTTCCTGGGGACAGGGAAGGTCGAGCCAGTGGTCTAAAATAAATAGACCTGCTCCGAAATCGCCTACGCATCAAGTGGGAAGACGGTCGGGGGTCACCACGCTTAGGGTTAAGTGATTGCCTATGGAACCCAGCGCGCTTCATAGCAGCCAAGGAGACACTGCCAGGTGGGGCGGGAAAAGGTTACTCTTTAATTTCTTAGCAAAGCTGGGAGGTTGAGAGGCCTGTCCTAGAGGCTTCGCTTCCTGATTTAGCTTCGCAATTCTGTCTAGTGTTTTGGGCTAACTACCCTAGAGGCGTGGAGGAAGTACGTTTGCGGTCCTTTCCCAGTGCCAAAACATTTCTGCGACTGAGCAAGCCTACCGTGAATGTTGCGCTTGATAATCGTTTAATTTTTTGCGTATCCTTGGTGTTATGTTTTCGTGGCTGCCTCTATAATGGCCAATTAGGTAGAGAGAAGAACAGGACTGACCCTAGCAATTGTTGATCACGATGTCCCGCAACAATTATGCTAGACAGTTTTTATGTGTGGTACTTCATTTAATACAACACATACTTATTTGATATCGTTGTACTATTTAAGGAAACAAGTGGAATTAACTCACCAGATCACACGAGTGGTAAGTGTGATTAGGGTCGGAATCTGATCTGTATGATTTTTTTTTTGGAGAGGTTTTTGCTATAGGGCGAGTGCCCTCACCAGAAAGACAGAGAGACAGAGAGACAGAAAGCGAGACCGCCCCCCCGGGGGGGGGGGGGGGGGGGGAGATGGCCATGCTGCAATCCTTTCTCCTCCATTCTCCTCTCCAAATCTTGGGCATGCACGCACATGTGCCCATGTGAGTTTAAGCCACTGGGTCTGGGACTTGAACCACAGTTGGCTACATGGGAGTCCAGCGGCATAGTCATTACCCCAACTGCTGGTCCCAAGAATAATATTCTTTGGAATAAAATGGATACCCATGTTTCAAATCTTTGCTTTCAGGTTTGTGAGCTGTATGACCTTGGTCAGGATTAGGGCCTGTTTTTGCATTCCTAAAATGTAGATAGGGGCCAGCAGGTGGCATAGTGGTTGAGGCACTAGGCTCCCAAATAGTTAACTATGGTTTGAGTACCAGACCCGGTGGTTTGAAAGGTGGTTTGAAACTTAATGCGTGTAAGTTTGTGTGCTTGTGTGTGCTTGCCCAAAATCCTGACAAGAGAATGGAGGAGAAGAAATTGGGGTGTGTCCATCCCCCCCCCCCGGGGGGGGGGGGATGATTTCTTGCTTTCAGTCTCTCTGTCTTTCTCTGGTAAGTTCATGCACTCTGTAGTAAAAGTATCTCTCCCTCAAAAAAAAAGAGAGATAAAATACTTCCTATGTCATAGGATTGTTGTGTGGATCATATTTATAAAACATTTATCAAAATGCCCAGCACAGTTTTAGTGGTAAGCTATATGTAGCTACACACATCCTGCTGTTGTCATTAATTGGAGTCAGCAAACCCAATTCTGAGTGCCACCATCTGCAGACAAACAGAATCGGTGCAGGCCTAGAGGATGGGTAGAGGGAAATAGCGAAGGATAGTAAAAGAAAAGGGAACTGAAAACAAATAGCACATATGATGGCGATTAAAATGACACCAATAGATGTCTCAGGCATTATTTTGTGGTACCTAGGACCACTTTTGGTCTTTGTGAGAATTTTTTAAGAAGGAAATTCTTTTGACTGATGAGAGCAATGCATCCTTCTCTAGGCTGAAAAATTTTAAAGAGGTGAATATCTGGACTGAGCCATGTTGAGGCTCTCTGAATGTGAAGTGGAACTGAATGTCAGGGCCATAGACTAAAAGATGGCTGGCACACACCTTACCATGAAGTGTGCTGTTCTTTTTCACGATTTCCCCCCTCAGATCTAGCCCTTCAAGAATGGAGAGGAAGTTCCAGAATGGGGCAAACAAAGGATGCTTTTCTACTAAGGGTTGCTTTATAACAGGATAGCTCTCCTAATTTTACCTATATCCATGAACACTATACACAGTGATGTTTATTTCTGCATAAATTTAAAGCAAGCTCTTACAAATGTTTAAATTTCATTTTTATATTCTTTACAGTGGTATCACTACTGCCCAAAATATTTCCTTTGCAGACTCTATTCAGATATCCCATTTGTCGTGTCATCCTTGCCCCCCTGTTTTGATATTGTCAATGGACCTTTGTTCTACCACTTTTGGAGTTTTCTTTCCTTTTTTATTTTCAAAACTTTCTTCAGTGAATGATTTATTACACTAGAAAGTATCCCTGTCAGCAAAACTAAGTTAATGTTGGATGTGAAAAACGATTACATGACATTTTGACTTTTCAAGATTTATGAGACCCCAGCACTCATGGTCTGTCAGGGAAGTATTTTAGCAAGGTTCAGTGCTTCATTGGTGACACTCTGCAAGCTGGAGAAGTCCAGACTAGAGCATTACTTTTATGTTCCCACCACAGCCCTCACCCTACAGGCCAGTCTCCTTCCCGCCAAGGTTTTCACTTCAAATTTTACTTATAAGAATTGCTAATGAGGTTAAAATCCAAACAACTAGGTAGAATATTTTATAGAAGATTTGTTAAAAGACTGGATGATGGGACCAGGAGATGGCATAGTGGTTATATCGCTGGACTCCGACTTAGTCTATTGCAGTTCAAGACCCAGACCCGACAACTTGAAACTCACGCTGGGCATGTGTGTGTGCGGGCCCCAAATCCCAAGAGGCGATTAGGGGAAAAGGGACTGTACTGTGGTGTGGCCATTCCCCCTGGGGAGTGATTTCTCACTTTCTGTCTCTATCTCTGTCTCTTTAGTGGACACACACGCCCTGCAGCAAAAATCTCTCTTAAAAAAAAAAAGATTGACGCGGGGCGCGTGTGCATGCGTGCCCAAGATCCCGAGAGGAGAAGGGATTGCGGCGTGACCATCCCCCCTGGGGGGTGATTTCTCGCTTTCTATCTCTCTGTCTCTCTCTGTCTGTCTGGCGAGTGCACGCGCCCTATAGCGAAAACCTCTCCAAAAAAAAAAAAAAAGATTAGATGGGAAAGAGATTAGAATTATCACCTTAAAGTAGAATATCACAGATTATATTTATTTAAGTTTCACATAGTAGATATTATGTATACACTTTGATAAAATTCTGATAACTATATTTAAGCCAATTATGCTGGATTAGATGTGTTTGAAGAAGCTGGGGGGAGGGAGATGGTATCAAGATTGTTTTGGATAGGCAGTTTATTGTTTTAACATGGAACAGCTTATCAGCATGCAATCATAGCTCTTTAAAAGCACATTAAAATTAGTACGAGGACTGTCCCCATGGCCTGATGGTTAAGACATATATATATATCACATTCCCTCATAACCCAGCCATGCAATTGGAGTTCTGGATCTGAAAGGAGGGAGAGATGGAGGAGAAAGGATTACAGTGCTACGGTTTCCCATGAGGGGGAATGCTTTCTACCTTCCCTCTCTCTATCTCTTTTTCTCTTTGTTGAGCACATGCACCCTCAAGCCAAATAAAATAACAAAAAAAAGAAAAATTGGTCAGTGTGATGGTCCAATTTACTAGTACGAATTAGGTAGATAGCAGACTAATACAGTTTCTCTATGAAAAGTAGAAAGAAATGGTATATATTCACTGCAGTGCATCATTTTGAAATATCCTCTTACCAGATAGGTGTATTATGTCTAGTTCCTGTGAAAATTGCCAAAGCAACACTATGATTGCAGTACACATTGTCATTAGGCTACTTCAGTTCACCATACCTTTAGACATTTTTTCCCAATTGCCTGAGGGCGCGTGAGTTTGCCAGTGAGAGAAAGGGAGAGGGGGAGAGAGAAAGCACTTCCCAGTGGGATATGGCAATGACACAGTCTCTTCTCCTTTTCTCCATCCTGTCAGGATTTGGAATGCATGCATACACCTAGGATGCTTTTCAAGCTGCTAGTTCTGGGATTTGAACCATGGTTGGCAATGTAGGATCTGGCTGCCTTAACCACTAGACCACAGAGCCAACCTACTTGCCCTTAGACTTTAAAGTGATAGCTGTTGGGGAACCAGCAGTTAGCGTAATGGCTATGTCGCTGTACTCCCACATAGTCGACCGCGGTTCGCGTCCCGGACCCGGTGGCTTAAAACTCACGCCGGGCGCGTGTGCGTGCGTGCCCAAGATCCCGAGAGGAGAATGGAGGAGAAGGGATTGCGGCGTGACCATCCCCCCTGGGGGGTGATTTCTCGCTTTCTGTCTCTCTGTCTCTCTCTGTCTGTCTGGCGAGCGCACGCGCCCTATAGCGAAAATCTCTCAAAAAAAAAAAAAAGTGATAGCTGTTGTATATTAAAATATTGGGACGGGACCAGCAGATGGTGTAATGGTTAGGTCGCTGGACTCCCACGTGGTCGACCGTGGTTCAAGTACCAGACTCCGTGACTTAAAACTCACACCAGGCATTGTGCGTGCCTGCCCAAGATCCCAAGAGGAAAATGGAGGAAAAGAGATGGCTGTGTTGCCATCTCCCCCCAGGGCAGGGGGTGTTTCTTACACCCTGTCTCACTGTCTGTTTCTCTCTCTCTCTGTCTCTCTCTCTCTCTCTGGTGAATGCATGTACCCTATAGCAAAAAAGATCTCCCTTAAAAAAATAAATTGGGTTGTCAGAAAAGTTATGACATATTTTAAAATATTTTTCTGTGCAAAAATGTGTCATGACTATTCCCATAATCCATTAGTATCTGTAACTGTAAAGAGGAAATTGTCCACATTTTCATTTGTTTGGGGGTCAGAAATTTTTAAAAAGAAGTGAAAAATTAAAACCATTATTTTGGGGCCAGCAGGTGGTATGGTGCTTAAGGTGCTGGACTCTCACATGATGGACTGTGGTTCAAGTCCTTGTTCTGGCATCTTGCTTTCTCTCCCTCTCTTTCTTTGTCTCTGGTCAAATTAAAAAATAAGGATAATAAATGAGAATTAAATAAATAATTCCATTTTTTTTTTAAGAATTATTTTAACTTTATTTATTTATTTATTTTAATTTGACCAGACTGGGACAGAGTGGAGCACAGAAAGAGAGGGAAAGTGAGAAAGCAAGCCGCCAGGTCCAGGACTCAAACCATGGTCAGCCATGTGGGAGTCCAGCTCCCCAACCACCATGCCACTTGCTCGCCCCAAATAAATAATTCTTAAAAGAAAAAAATGAAACCAATATTTTTGTTGTTGTTGTCAAAATAAATTTATATAATGTCCAAGCTTGTACCCCACCTTCAGTATTTCTCATTTGGCTTCCCTGCTTTATTTATTTTTTAGCACTTAACATACCACCTAATGTACTATATATATAGGGGTCTTCAAAACATTCAAGGACAATGTATACCAGGAAAAATATGCTAGATTTCAAAGTTTTTTGGAACCAAAATAAACGTGTATAGTGATTTCATTTTTCTGTGAACTTTTTTGAAGTCCTCCTCATTTTATTTAATTATCTTTATTATTGTCTGTCTCCCTATAGCATAACTAACTTCTTGAGGGCAGGGATACTTCTGTTTTATTCATTGTTTGTTCCCTAGCACCTTAGAATAATGCCTGGCCCACAGTGGGTGATCTATAAATATTTGTTGAATTAAGGATGAATGAGTAGTGTTTGGTGCCAGCAGGTGGTGTGGTGGTTAAGGGCACTGGACTCCCACATGGCTGACTGCAGAACAAGTTCGGACCTGGCGGTCTACTTTCTCTCTCTCACACTCTATCTGTCCCTCTCTGACCAAATTAAAATAATAAATAAATAAAGTTAAATAAAATCATTTTAAAAAGGGATGAATGAATAGTGCTATTAAACTGTTCATAATTGGGAAATATCAAGAAGTTTGCCAGAAGAACTGAAATGGAGGCCAGCAGGTGTCATGGAGGTTAAAGTGTTGGATCCCACATGGCCCACTTCACAGTTTGACTCCTGGACCTGGCAGCTTAAAAATCTTGCTGGAAGCATGTATGTGCCCAAAATCCCAGGAGGATATTGGAGGAGGAGGGATTGTGGCATGGCTATCCCCCAGGGGAGCTGACTTTATCACTTTCCCTCTCTCTTTCTCTCTGTCTCTGGCACAGGCACTATAGTGAAACCTAAAATAAAATTTTAAAAAGTAAAAATTAAAAAAAAAAACACTGAAATGTATATGTTGAGCAACTGTGAAAAATATTCTTGAAATTAGGAAACCTATGAACATATTAACAGAAAGTCTTGGCTAAATATAAAGACTTTTAAACCATTTAAAACAACCACAAGTGGTGGTGATTGTTGCGGCTTTAAATTAAAGGCCTTTTTAAATCACTGTTCACCATGGACTAGAGAAGAGCACATAGTGACAAAATGTGAAATGCCAGTCTTGCTTATTCAAATACATGTCCAGCTGTAACGAGAAGGAAGGGAGCTAAGGTTTGGGAAGCATTTAGAGTGGGAGCAAATGGATACTAGGCCAGGTGAGAAGTTCTGATGCTAGTTCAACATCTGGGAAGTTCTTAAAGTAATGAGGGGAATGAGAATCCTGGGACTTCATCAGGTTGATGTCCCTTAGTATCCAGTTCGTCTGCTGCATACTAGCTTTACTGACTAATTAACATTTTAAAATTTTTAACAGAATATCTTGGGATTTGCAGCTGAGGGACCCAGCTCTGATTTTTATTATGGGTAAAATGTGATTCACTTTGTAGATACATACTTGATATATAGTCAACTTTGCCAGGATGCATAGTTCATAAAACGAGGCAATACTGAGTTGTCACTGCTTCTACCTTTTATTAACACCTCACTGCTTGAACCTCTGATGAACTGTTCATTTGATGGGCTTGAAAAATTTCATCAATGACATTTTTAAAATGTATATACATAGCCAAGAGATAGAAAAGCAGTAAAACCTGAAAGACATGTTGGGTAAACTCTGTAGCCTACTGCGTGTGAATCATAAAGTAGAACAGTACGTCTTCTGGATTTTCTGGAGAGATTAAAGAAGGAGCCTTAGTTGACTGCTCGCTTTGTAACAGAAAGGACAAGGTAAAACTATATGTATACACACACACACACACACACACACACACACATATATATATATATATATTTTTTTTTTTTTTTTTTTTTTTTCCCCTTCTCTTCCATTTCTCCCTCCTTTCAAGATTTTGGGCACACGCATATATGCACCTGGCGTATTTTTCAGGCTGCCAGATCTGGAGCTTGAACCACTCAGTCAGCCATCTGGGATCTGGCCACCTTACCCCCATGCCACAGACTGGCCCCCATATTTCTTATTTTTAAAGTCACAGTGACAAACAGTTATATATTAACTCCTGCTTCCTCCAATTCTGCATGTCTAAATAACACTTAGTAATAGTATCACTATCTAGATTATACTCAGGCTAGTTTGAGAATCTAGGAATTGTTTTATTTGTTTGTTTGTTTGTTTATTTATTTATTTATTTATTTATTTATAATGTGGCCAAGAGTTAATTCTATGTTATATCAAAGCTATGCTATGTTACATGTTGAAAGCGTAATAATATGAGATCCCATAGATGTTAGCAAAACTCACTTCCTTATGCTGCATCTACCTAGTAGAGCACTATATTTTGTGTATGGAACACTTCTTTTCAAGTCATCTGGGTATACAGAATTTAATAACAGTTTTGAGCCAAAGGTACAAAGTCTCTCTCTCTCTCTCTCTCTTATATATATATATAAAATTTTTTTTTTGAGAGGTTTTTTGCTACAGGGTGAATGCACTCACCAGAAAAACAGAGAGAGACAGACAGAAAGCTAGAACTCACCACCCAGGGGGGGATGGCCACACCGCAATCCCTTCTCCTCCATTCTCCTCTTGTGATCTTGGGCACACACGCACACGTGCCCGGCATGAGTTTAAGCCACCAAAACTCACCAGGTCCAGGACTCGAACTGCGGTTGACTACATGGGAGTCCAGTGATGTAGCCATTATGCCATCTGCTGGTCCGTATTTTTTTTTCAAATTTAGCCTTTTCAATAGTGGGAGATGGAGACTGAATTTGGAAAACTATCTTTTTCTTTCCATTTCTCTTTTTGGTTCTTTTTTTTTTTTTCCCTCTTTTTGGTTCTTATAAATATTCTGACATTTTCTACTTATTTTTTAGGCTTTTTAGTACTATTCCTAAACAAGTTTCATGTTCACTCTATTTAAATTAGAGTCATAAAACTTGCTGGAAAATACCTTAGAAGATATTTAAAGGGATTGACTCAGCCCTTAGCTTTAACAGTTGATAAAACTGAGTCCTAACGATGTCACAGCCAGAGCCCACGTGCCCACTGTTGTGGTATGGCTGACACACAACCAGAATCCAGGTATTTTTGAGTCCTAATGGAGTGATCCTTCCTGTTTGTCCCTTCCTCACACTAAAAGAAAGCATATCCTTTTCTCAGTTTTATGAGTGTTATGCTTGGCCTAATATTTTATCCCAATTTCTAGTAATCTGTGGTGGGTGAAAACTAAATCATGGAATCACTCTCTTACTAAATACAGGATGAGCTCAGTTTAAAGTGCTTTAATGCAAGCTTTTTACTCATAGAGTCTGAATACTGAGTGCGGCATATTCTTGAGAATAAATGTCACTATTCTAAAGTAGTCTAACAGTGCTTTCATGATGTGTGTGTCTAGACTCTAGCAAGGAGAAATTGTATTCTTAGCTTTAAGTAATTTAGCATCTGATGGGCTGTCTTGAAGAGGAGCTGCTATGATATAATAAATATTAGGTTGTTAGAAAAGTCATGACATATTTATTTTTTCATGGTTTTCTATGCAAAATGTCTCATGACTTTTCTGATAACCTAATATTAACTATTCCAGTTTTACTCCTTTGCCAAGCACTGTTATTCTGGCTTCATTTGTTTAAGAAAGATATTAATATTTGTAGCTTAAATATTAACCTCATAATTTTTATGATGCTTTTTCATCATTAATTTGTATCGGGTGGAATCTTACATTTAATTTCCTAACTGAGAAGCCACAAGGAAGTCAATTAGAGAACACTGCTGTTATACTTAGGAACTAGTAATTATAGGCTTTTATGCCCTGAGAGCTTTTTCACACGAGGAGAAAATAATCTGGGTTCTTGCTATGGTGCCAACTTCCTAGCTTGTTGGTCTTGGGTAGATACTTGAACCTTTTGAAGAAACTCACATGTTCACGTACATGCTTGGCATCCACCTAGAGACCTTGGACTGGGAACCCAGCCCCTTCCCATACAGTCTTAGCGTTGCACAACTTTGTGCTACCACCGTGCCACTGCAGTTGGCCCCCATTTTTCCCCTAGTGGATACTATGCATTGCTGTGCCTCCTCAGTCAGCCCCAGTTTTTTTCTAATAGACACTTCACATTTTTTTTTTGGAAAATTAACAACATGCTGAGAATTACCAACATATTCTAGGGCAATCAATTTGTGTGCTTAATATTAGTCGTAGCTAAGACGTACTGAAATTGTACTGTATGGTAAATGTTTTTGTAAGGTTCAGGAGATACATTGTATGGAAGTACTTTAAAAATGGTAGAAAACACAAACTTTTGAATCGTATATAATTATTAACTATCTTTTCCCCCTTTCATTATACTCTTCCCTACCATTAAGTTTAAGGGGAAATGGCAAAAGCGAAACCAGTGGCAACATGAATGCAAATTCTTTTATGGTAGAATATAGTTGCTTTGTTTTTTTTTTTTTTTTTAATCACTATATGTTTGCATGCTTGCCAGGAGGGGGGGGTAGAGAGAGAGAGAAAGGAGAAAGGGAAAAAGAGAAAGAGAGAAAGGAAGCCCCCTGCCCAGGGAAAGGCCATGCTCCAAACCCTTCTCCTCCATTCTTCTCTCAGTGTTTTAGGCATGCACATCCATGCACCCTATGTGTTTTGCAAGTTGAAGGGTCCAGGACTCAAACTATTCAGTCAGCCACGTGGAACCCAGCCACCTTAACTACCACACATTGGCTGGCCTAGAATATAATTTTAATTCTCAATAAAAGTAGTAAAAGTTGAACTTACCCTCAGAGAACTTTTCTAGCTCTCAAGCCACTTCAGTTGTTCCCTATCTGTACCACATAATTTTGTATTATTTAATTTTTGTGTGGACATAGATAGCTAAGTATTCATGTTACTTTGTCCCATTCCTTTGTCCCCCCTACTTTTCTACCCCCAGGTTTAGAACACCAGGAAGGTATTCAGTGAGTACTTGTGCAATGAATGGATCTCTCCAATGTAATTATGATGAGCCATAGGTCTTCTATTACTATATCATGTTCTTCTTATTCTTAATATAAAATGAGTACCCAGTACCCATTTATATATTTATATACCCATTAATATATACACTTGTCAGATGACCTAGGACCTCCCAATAGTGTAACAGCTCTTGGATTTACTGTCTCCCCCACTTTTTTTTGGAGTGGAATATCTGTAACTGCTCTGAGCAATGCAGTTAGAGAAACCTGCCTAGCATGTTTACTGCTGATGTCACTGGGCCCTACTCTCCAGCTGCCCCAAGGTCATCTTTACCGTGCTTTCAGCAGTGGTCATGCAGGATGTGCTGTAGAATTGCCATTAGTGAATCACAGTATTAGATCCAAAAGTCACTTCTGAGAACTTTCTAATGTTAGGCCAACCTCCTCATTTTGTAGCTAAAGAGTGAAAGAAGTTTATTAAAGTTGGTCACTTTCTCCTTGTCACCTCTTTTAGGTCAAATAAGGAGTCATTGATACTGGCCTGAGCTCCTCTCCCTCATGCACCAACTATGGGACAGTTGTTCACATGAACTCTTCTAAGGAGGGAAAATTATCACTTACCTGTCATTCAAGGCTGAATACCCTGGCAAATTAGTTTTGCATAGATCCTATAGATTATTATTATTCTTTTTTTTTTAAAGAATTATTTTATTTAACTTTTATTTATTATTATCATTATTATTTTCCACTTTGATCAGAGAGAGACAGAGAGAGAGAGAGAGAGAGAGGAAGTGAGAAAGCAAGCCACCAGGTCCGAGACTTGAACCGTGGTCAGCCATGTGGGAGTCCAGCGCCTTTAACCGCCATGCCACTTGCCGGCCCCAGATTATTATTATTCTAAGAAGCTCTTCATGAACAAGGAGGAAAAGGGTACTTTATGTTTTACTACTTAACAATATACCATCTATGCTGAGATAATGAAAATATTTGAGTAGTTAATAATTGCTCCAATTCATGGACTGTCTACTATATAGGCCGAGCAAGCTACAGACCTATAATTTTCAGATATTTTTTAAAATCCCCATTGTATTGATGAGGAATTTGAGGTTCACATAGATAATTTTCAAAGCTGATACCCGTGTAAGTAGTGGGAAAGAAATTTGAACCAAGTACACTGACTCCAAAGTTATCACTTTGTTTGTATATAATTACAAGGGGAAGTGTGTGCTTGTAAAAAAGAGGTAAAAAAGAGTCAGAGAGGAAGAAAGCACTCCTCAAAAGGGTGTGGTTATGCTGCAATCCCTTCTCTATCCTGCAGGATTTTGGACACGCATGCAAATGTGCCTGATGTGTTTTTCAAGCCGCTTGGGCTGGGTTTTGAATCATGGTCAGCCCTCTGGCCCCTTTAACTACTAGTCTATGTGCCAACCCCAGAGTTTTTGCCTTTTCTGCTGTGAATAACCTGTGTTAAACACCATGCTTCAGGATGAAGAAGAAGTAGTAAAAATGGTCCTTGTTCTCAGCCCACAGTATAGAGAAAAGGTGATGAGCCACGCATGCAAGGAACAATAATGGAAAGAAATAGGATCAGTACCATAACTGCATTAGGGGAGCATCTTTTTTTGGTTGTTCATTTTTATTTCCCAGATGGTATGGTGTGCTCTCCAGAGAGAGAGAGAGACAGAAGGTCTGGGCAACACTAATGGGGGTGGTCACACCACAGTTCGCATGTTCTCTGTTTTTCTATCTTGTCAGGATTTGGGGCATGAATGCATATGTACCTAGCATGCCTCCAAGGGGCCAGAATTTTTATCAGAGTGGCTGGCCCATGTGGAATACTGCTCCCTTGAACAGTGAGGCTGAGCCTAGGGGAGTATCTTGAACTGAGATGGGCGGAGTAAGCTGCTCATATAGCTGGGAGCAGATGCAGACCAAGCCATGAATTCAGGTTTAGCTCACTGGACTATGATGGGCTTTGAGCCACCAGTAAATCAGAAGTGATAAATCATGATATAAATAGGCAGAAGATACAGTCACAATTTAGAGAGTATTTTAGTAGGTAGGGAGAGATACAGAAGACCTGAAGTAGAGTTGTTACTGTGGGTATGGGAAAGGTTCTATACTTTCATGTTTGAGAGAGGTTAGGAGTCTAGTAGGCAGAATCTCCACGACAACTTTATTGAATAAATCTGAAGAGCGGGTATAAGGGACCAGGCCCCACTTCAAATATTAGGTCTTAATTTTCCATCTCTTTTTGTTTTTGTTTTTGTTTTGTTTTGTTTTTCCTTCCCAGAGGGTGAGTGTGCTTGCCAGAGAGCAAGAGACAGAGAGAAAGCATGCTCCAGTAGAACACAGTCCCACTATGATCCCCCTCCTCCATCTCTCTGTCCTGTCATAATCCCAGGCATGCATACACATGTGCCAGGTGCGTCCCTCAAGCCTCCAGGCTGGGACCTGAACCCTAGTCGATTTATGTGGAACCTGGCTTCCTTAACTGCTGTGCCATGGGGCCAGCCCAATTTTTAATCCTTTTGAATGATCTGTGCTGTAATGTTGATTCAGAAACATTGGTGACTAGCAGAGTAGTTAATATGTTTATATGTTTATCATTTCTAGGTCTTTTTCTTTTCTTTTTTCATCTCAGAGGAGGAGTTTAAGCAGATTGTTTTCCAGTAAGTAGTGTGTATATGGGTATACTGTTTTTTAATCCCAGAGGCTACCTCTGTCTCTTTTCTAGTATTCTGTTCTTTGGGGAGTAACTAGCAAAATCTATTTCTTATACTCAAAGGGTACAAAAGATTTGCTTTATTACCTCCTATTTGTGGATAGGATATCCTAGTCCTCTTTTCAAAATTGATATCATGTACTAGATAATTACATAAAAAGGAAACACAAAGAGCATCTTTATGAATATTGCTGTTAACAAGGTTCCAGACCCGCGTGTTTATGTAATTTCTTCCATGTGCCATTCAGCCAAAATGGGTTTCTAGGTAGAAGTGAGGCTGCAGAAAAGTCATTGTCGGGGGAATGCTGCTAATGCAGGAGCTTTGCTCGGGTACAGTGCAGTAATGTACCCGTCAGCAATTTGCCACATAATCAGCGGTGCCTGGTGTATTGTTTTTGTAGCTCTTGTATGAGCACTTTTAGGGAAAAATAATGCTCTTCTGACATGGTGTGTCTCTGCTGTGAGACTGACTTTGCACATAGGTATACCTGCATTCTCTCTTGAATTCCTCCGTGCTTGGAAATTTGAACTTTCTGACTGCTGGTAGAGAATTCGCTGTATGTTGTTCTTCAGGAGCTTTAGCAATTCCTGTTGATTCTGAATTCAGTCAGAGGGTACCGTGTTGTGCTGGGTACTGCTGATGGGAGTCTAAATGAAGTAGGAGACAGGACCCTAAAGACGTAGTTAGGGTAAAGGCCAAAATTCAATCACAAAATGGCTAAATTCTGAAATGGAGGCAGTGGTGACTCCGTGATTTGACCTAGGCAGCGTGACCTAGACCTTAAACAGGCTTTGTCCATGCCTCATCACATTCCAGGAAGAAGATAAGATAATGGTTTTCATGACCCAAAGCTTCAAGACAAAGATCTCTGACCTGGGTACCCACTCCAAATTTAGGAAAACAATTAGACCTACCCAGCGTGCACAACTTCCTACCGGGAGGGGAATGCATGCACAAGCCCCACCGAGAACAAGCCGGGACAAATCTTCCTGACCCAAATAAAAACCCCTCGCCGCAGTTCTTCCTTCCAACCCATTTACCTCCCTCCTTGGGAGCTCTGTTTTTCCTTCCCTCTCTTTTAATAAACATCCCACTTTGTTAATACATTCCCAGCCTTGCTAGTAACTTCCTACTTTGCTATATACTCTGTTTTCTGGACTCTAATTCTTCCTGAGCGTCGGACAAAAAACCTTATCTCACTGCGAGCGTGCATCATAAGCATACAACAAACAAACAAAAAATATGACAAACATTTAGTCCATAGATTGGAAAGTAAGGTGCCGGGCACATGCAAGATTTACAAGGTCATGTGTATTATCTCTATTTTTTCCGATAAGGAAATCTATGCTCTGAGAGTTGAGGGAATTTATATGGTCACATAGGTAACATCAGATGTGAGTTTCAGTCCAGCTGTGTATTACTTCAAATTTGATCCTATTCCTATATTTTAGCAGTTCATTACTATTAGTGCAGCTGGAATTCAGAGGAGCGAGTAGAGGTGGATTAGAATAATCAGAGAAATCACCATAGAATGGACTTATAAGTATAGAACACATGATAGATAAGAGGGTATTAGACCCTGGAGCCAGGTAGTGCTAAAATAATAATAATGATAATAATAATAATAATAATAATAATAAACATTTTAACACTTACCATGTAGGCACTGTTGTATATTATCTGATTCAGTTCCTTTTTTTTTTTATTCAGTTCTTATAACACCTTATGAGCAAGGGAATATTCCTTTTGTAGATGAGGAAACCCAGAGGAAACAGAAGTTAAGGATCTTGCCTAAAGCTATACACTAAGGGGTGGAATCCAGATGAGAATTCCAGCAGTCTGAGTCGAGTCTGTGGTACCAAGCAGTGAGCAGGGAAGGGTACATCAAGGGGAAGATCTTCAGGGCTGAATGCAGTGGCTGTGAAAAAGGGAGAAGGTATTGTACAGAGAGATGGGGGTGAAGGATAGCAGAGTGGGTGTTCTGTGTGCCAAGTGTTCGCCTGAGGCCTTGGGAGGGGTAAGGACAAAGAAGAGGTAAATGTAGATAGAGACCAGGAGGGAACAGAGCCTTAAAGGATGCTCAACCAGAGAATCTGACTGAAGTGATATTGCTGGAATGAGCTATTGTAATAGACACTGAAATCCACAGGCGGCACATGTAACAGATAGTTTTTTTCTAGCAAGTTCACTTTGTGAGTCTGTTCTGGTCATTTGTCTTTAGAATTCAGCTATTTCCATTAGGAATGAGTGAGGCACCTTTTCATTCGCTTTCTCCTTCCATTGTTTATTCATAGCTTGAGAGATGGCTGCCCAGTGTGTCACGAAGGTGGAGCTGAATATTTCCTGTAACAATCTTATGGATACCGATGTGGGGTCAAAGTCAGACCCTTTGTGTGTGTTATTTTTGAATACGAGTGGTCAACAGTGGTATGAGGTAAAATTAAATTCTTTACATGAAAAATAGTCTAAATTGTTCTTCTAGTCTTGTGAAAATTTTGTTAAAAATAATACCATAATAATAAGCTCATTTGTGAGTGAGTTTTGGGGGGCAAGCCTGTCATCGATTGTGGAGATTTTAATGCACATACAGAAACTTCCTTTCATTTATGCCTGTATTTAATTGTGTTTGATACCTAAAGCTGTTAAAATCCAAGTGTACCTTTGATCTAAAAAAACTGCTTTTGCTTTGGGGGGGTGGGTGTAGGTTGAACGCACAGAAAAGATTAAGAATTGCTTGAATCCCAAATTTTCCAAGACGTTTATTATTGATTACTACTTTGAAGTGGTTCAGAAATTGAAATTTGGAATTTATGACATTGACAACAAAACCATTGAGCTGAGTGATGATGACTTCTTAGGCGAATGCGAATGTACCCTGGGACAAGTGAGTATAAATAGCCGCTGTACTCTGTTGTGTCTCAACTGTAACCCAGGAATGATATCTTTTGGATAAGTCTTCATTAGTTTATTTTTAAAGTTGAAAAACAAGTCATTCCTTTAAAGACTGAGCTCTTATCTTTGTAAGGTTAGCTTAAACATTATCAAATTTATCTTGTTCTTTGTGATGGCCATGAGGGGGCATGTGTTTCTGGCAAAGCTTATTAATTAATTCTTTTGAGTTAGGGGTGAATCATTGACATTTTAACAGATAATACCATTATTCCAGCTGCTGCAGAGTTCTGTAGTTTTGTTGTGTTCAAGTCATAAAAACTATCAGCGTAACAGCAACTTCTTTAATGTTCTAACTAGCACGACTGGTGCCTCTTAATTCTTCCTATTCCAATATGACCCTTTAGCTAGCTTGTTCTTCCTCAGTCTTAGTTTATCACTTTCAACCTTCCTCCATCCGTAAACTTTCTCTGACCCCCCCTGGACTAGTTTGGAGCCTTTCCCTGAGCTAGATTGGTACTCTCTACCACTTTTTACCATATTTCATTAGAGCTGTTTAATTGTCAGTCTCCTTAGTACATCCAAGTTGAGCAGGGTAGAGGCATAGTTGGGGGCTCACCATTTTTCTTCTAGCTCAGTCTGATTTAGAAGGATAGATCATGACCATTTATATAAATTGAGGAAGGCTTCAGGAGGGAGGGGTCATTTCTTTTCAAAGACATCCATCACCAAAATTTGTCTCTTATGAGTTTATTTTTCAGGGCTAGTTTTTTGGAGATCTTGATATTTCCTGTGTTTCAAGGACAAGATGAAGCTGATCACTTTTCTAAAACTTTGTTCAATAGGACCAAAGAGAAAATTAAGGCGTTTAATGTTTGGGAATAAAATCACAGTGTCACTAAAAATTTAATGAATTTGAAAGAGATATCAGGAACATATCCATTCGGAAGTACCTAGACACACTATATTATATTACATAATATGATATTTTGTGATACTTAAATACTGAAGTTTAGTATTGGTTGAAAAGTTGAATCCCATTTATTCGATGTTCTGAGGCCCACCTTTTACCTAGAAGGGATCAGCTCAGTATTTGTGTATGTGATGAGAATCTGGCTTTCTTTTTTCCATCACAAAGAAGAAATTAAACTTGGAAGTAGTTGGTAAAGAAATCAGTGAATAGGGAGATTGTATCTGCTGGAGTAGACTCCTTGGAAATCTTTTCCAATGGATTTTAAACATGGAGATGCATTTTAAATCTTTGTGATCTCTAAATCTTTCATGAAAAGAGTTAAGGGTTCTATTTCTAATGACATTAAGTGACCTTTGTACTCAGTCTTTTTTTTTAACTATTCGGTTTAAAAATCTACCTGTCTAAGTGCGCGATAGCTTTTCATATCACTTCTGATTTTAACAGATCGTTTCCAGTAAGAAGCTAACTCGACCGCTGGTGCTTAAAAATGGCAGACCTGCGGGGAATGGGAGCATTACGGTAAATATAAGATATTTGTCTTTTGCCTCAAAAGATGTAGCAGTAATAGGACTTGCTGAAGCTGTACATGTCAGACAAATGTTCTACTGCCTAGCTTTGTCATTAGATCCTGAATGTTACATTCCATCCACCCTTGCCTTTTGGCGAATACAAGTGGGAAATGTATTGTGCTGACAAAGGAGAAAAATGCAGTGTGGAAATCCCTTCTTTCAGTTTTTTAATTTGCCCGTAGAGGTCAGGTGCACCTTGGTGATACTGGCCCCTCCTGCATGGAAATGTCAATTGCCAAGTTAGAGAGAAACTGCTGGATAATCTGGATGGATCAATTTGACTCTGCACAAAGGAAACATTGTCCTTTCTATGTGATAGAAGCTTCCATAATGGATTTTATCCCACTGGATGTTATATTATGATGTGGTCTTTTGAACCTATCATCATTTTTTATGCATGCATTCTCCTGCCCATCTTCCCATGCAGATTTTCCATTGCTGATTACTGGCCCTGGGCAAATCAATATATATGCTTTACCATATTTGAGGTTTGAAGTTACATAATGCCAAGCTTTTAGATGTGGTACCTTCAAGAGTATCCACCTAGGTAACCGCTTCCTATAGTGATAGTTTTCTAACTTTAGATCTCTCTCAGAATGGAAGGCTGACTCCTTGAGAGAGCCATGTTTGAGGATTATTGGGGTTATCAAATGCATTTTTCTGAGTGGCACTTTGGCTCTAGTTAAGGATTCCTGAGGTCTAAGATTGTTCACATGACTGGGGATGACAGAACATCATGGATAGTTTTATTGCTCTTGGGACATGATAGCTTGAATTTTATTTTTAAGTAGAATAAATCTTTCAGTTTCATTGCTCAGAAAACGTTGACTTGATATTTCTATTCATAAAGATCTCTAGGGATGATTTGCTTATGGTTCTCAGTGTATAACTTTGCTAGTTTTGTGCAAAGGGTATCCTTCAGTCTACCAGAACTTTGACTTTTCTCCAGAATAAGGAAGATCCAGTTTGGGCAATCCTACTTAAAAAGGAAGTTGTATAACATAGATTCAGCATATTTTAAGAAAATATTTATTTCACACATATTAAGGTAATAGTTGGTAAATCTTCATTATAATTTCTTTTACTTGCCTTATTTATTCATAGATTTCAGCTGAAGAAATTAAGGACAATAGAGTGGTCTTGTTTGAAATGGAAGCCAGAAAACTGGATAATAAGGTAGGTAGATTACACAGATTTCAACAAGAATGTCATGTTTTGCCTTGTATTGATTCCTTCTTGGGGAAATAATGCATTTACTATTGTGAACTACTTCATCTGAACATCACATAGGGCATCAGTTATTTCCAAATTCTGCATTTCTGTGTGTGCACATGCATACATGAACATATTTAAGCAGCAACATTTCCCTTAACCTCTTTTATCTACATGTATTCAAAGGATTTTTCTAAGCTAAAAGAGGAGTTAAGTAAAGCAGTAATGTTATTTTTAAATGCATGGCAGAGGGGCCAGCCAATGGCCGGTGGTTACGGTGGCTGGGTCCTGTATGGCCAACTATGCAGTTAGAGTCCTGCACTGGCAGCTTGAGAAACATTGCGGGCATGTGTGTGCATGTGCCTAAAATCACAAAAAAAGGGAGAGATAGAGGAGAAAGGACTGCAGTGTGGCCATTCTCCATGATGGAGTGGTGCTTTCTCGTGTTCCCTCTCTATGTATATCTCTGTCTGTCTATAACAAGCCTAGGGTCCCTCTAGGAATTTTTTTTTTTTTTTTTTTTTTGAGAGGTTTTTTGCTATAGGGCGCGTGCGCTCGCCAGACAGACAGAGAGAGACATAGAGACAGAAAGCGAGAAATCACCCCCCAGGGGGGATGGTCACGCCGCAATCCCTTCTCCTCCATTCTCCTCTCGGGATCTTGGGCACGCACGCACACGCGCCCGGTGTGAGTTGTAAGCCACCGGGTCCGAGACGCGAACCGCGGTCGACTACGTGGGAGTCCAGCGACATAGCCATTACGCTAACTGCTGGTTCCTCCCTCTAGGAATTTTTTTTAAAAAGCTATAACAGAGTGCTGTTCGTTTACCTTTAAGAAAGAAGCAATAAGCCCATGCTTTATTAATTTTTAAGTACTTCTTCCCAGGTTAGCTTTTCTTGACTGCTTTGACGCTTTTTTAAAAAATATTTGTGAGAGAGTGACATGGTGAATCACAGAGGAAATAGGAGATACACTTTTGCCCTCAAGTATTCCTCTTGTATCTATCTCTACACTCTTGGGTAGGTAAAGTCATGTGAGTTATTGTCCCAAACCCACCAATTAATTAAATATGTGATCTTGGGAAAGTCATTTAACTCTTTCGAGTTCATTTGCTCATTGATGCCCTGTCCCTAATAGAGGTGGCATGGCTAATGCTTGGGATATCTTTTTATTTATTTATTTATTTTTAATGCCAGAAGACAGCTATACTTGCCAGAAAGAGCAAGAGTAAAAGAGAAAGAGAGAGAGAACTCACCAATAAGGCATGGTCATGCAATGCTTTTCCCTTCATATCTGCATTCCATCAGAATTTGAGGCATGCACGCACATGTGCCAGGTGTGCTTTTCAACCTCTCAGGGCTGCAATTTGACATCAGCCTGTGAGCATGCGAGATCAAGCTCCCTAAGCACTGAGCTTAATCTTTGCACCATCAGGTCGGCCTGTGATATCACTAATAAACTACTCAGTGCTATTTAAGTGAAAACTGTTCAGTGGTGAAAACAAGCCAAAAATATATTTGTGCTCCATGTGATCACTGTATTTTTGTTCTCATGTTTTTTGGTGAGTAAGAATATGATACACAGGATGGTGAGCACCACCACAAATGCTTAATAGTTTTCCCTAATGGACTTTAGCCAGCTTATAAATTAGTGAAAAAGGTGATGAGGTTTGTATTTAATGCCCAGTCTGTCTACAGACAGACTGGTTTCTAACATGTCTACAGTGTGATCACACATGGTTTCAGAGGAAAATAAATATTTTTGTTTTTTTTTTTGTTTTAAATGTAGGATCTATTTGGAAAGTCAGACCCATACCTGGAATTCCATAAGCAGACATCTGATGGAAGCTGGCTGATGGTTCATCGAACAGAGGTAATACTGAACCTCTAAAGTATGGGGGAGATTTCCTTTGAAATTTTAGTAATCTGAATTTTAAAAAATTATGTATTTATAGAAATATCAATCTGAGTCCGATTTATGTACAGCAGAGATACAAGGTGAACATGCTTACATTTTTTAAAACAGGACCCTTTTTACTTTTTCTTTTAATGAGAAGTACTGCTGTGCTTAATTGCTATTATTATTATTATTTTTAAATTTAAAACTATAGGAACATTAAATGAATTCCTGTACTACTCACCTAGATTGACCAACTGATCATACCTCTTATACTTGTGTTCCTTCTCTATCTCTGACCCTCTTTTACACACACACACACACACACACACACACATGTACTTACACTTCTCTTTAGCAAAACTTCTCGTTTGCACAACTATTCTAATGTGAGCTATAGACATTGTGACTCTTCGCCTTAAATGTGCAATAGGCATTTCTCAAGATCAAGGGCATTTTCCACAACCACACCTGAGAAACATTGATTTAGTAAATCATTCAATGAATCATTTATTTTCAGATTTCCTTGGTTATCCTGTACATGTTTTATATGCATTTTGTTTTGTTTTGTCTAAGATCCAGTCAAGGCTCATCTTTTGCATTTGGCTATATATTTTCAATATAGAGCTGCTCTCCTTGTGTACCTTATACTTTCAGACCATTGAACCTCTTGAATAACCAAGACCAAAATGTCCAATATTGTAGATTCTTTTGTTTCCTTACAACTGTATCCAGACAGAACATTTCTGTCAAGACAACTGCATGTGTGCCTTCCTCTGCATTGTCAGGGGACTCATAATGTCAGATTATATAATATTGATAAAGCCGTGCTTGTCTACTTATTTAAACTGATGACCACTGCATCTTGCCAGGATAAAGTACCCTGCCATGATAAAGTCCCCTGTGACATGGGGGGGTGACCATGTCACAATCCCTTCTCCTCTCGGGATTTTGGGCATGCATGCACACACACCTGGCATGTATTTCAAGCATCCAGGTCTGATGGAAGCTGAACCATGAAGTCGGCCATGTAAGATTCAGCCACCTTACCTTGGCACCTGGCTGGCCCTAAAGTCCCATTTTGTTGTTCTTTATAATTAATCAGTAATATGTGGTTTGATACTTGAAGATTGCATGAATTTCTTACTTCTTCTCCAGCATTTTCACCCAGTGTTTTCGACATCTGTTAATGATCCTTATCAGAATATTGTATCAGAGATTATGAAAGAATGATTTTTTTCCTCCTACATTGTTTATCCCTTTAACTTTTTAAAAAATTATCTTATTCCACTTTATTTATTTTTGATTTGACCAGAGAGAGAGAGAGAGAGAGAGAGAGACAAAGCAAGCCACCAGGACTCGAGAACAGCGGTCAGCCATGTGAGAATCTAGCACTCTTAACCACCACATCACCTGCTGGCTTGCATCCCATTAAATTCTATTGGCAGACATTCCTCTTTTTTTTTTTAAGAATTATTTCATTTAACTCTTTAAATTCATTTACTCATTTTTAATTTGATCAGAGAGGGACAGAGCAAGAGAGAGAGAGGAAAAGTGAGAAAGCAAACCTCCAAATCCAGTACTCAAACTGCAGTTGACCATGTGGGAGTCCAGTGCCCTTAACCACCATGCCACCTGCTGACCTCCCAGGCATTCCTCTTTCATTTCTTCTCTTTCACTTTCTTTTTACTTGATTAATATCATGGTAAACTCATGGGTTGTAATAGTGCACTATATGCATTGTATTATTACTCATTATTGTCATTTTTGCTTCTGAAATTATCCAGATTTGAGCAGGGGAGAGTGCCTTGAAATGCTTCTGGTTCTTTTAACATGGCTCTATTAGTCTTTAAACATTATCTTATTTTATGTTAGAGTATGTTCTCAGTTCATTTTTTACTTTCCCTGTCCTAGAGCTGTAATGAGCCATTTCTTTGAGAAGACAGTAGTATTCAGACATGAAGATCTGAATGTTAGATGTGCTCATTGTGACTGGAATATCATTGCTTTTTAGACCCTTTTGAGGGATCCACTGTGATTCAATGCTATACCTGTTTATTTCATATTTAATCTCTGTATTATATATAGTATTTACATTTTAAAGCATGTATTTAGATTTATTTCTCTAATTCAGATCCAGTACAACAAGGTTTTTACTCATTTTTTTCTTATTCCATATTTTTAAAAAAATTTGTCAGTTGGTACATGCATTCATCAGAGAGAGAGAAAGACAGAGAAAGAAAAAGGAGAAAGCACCCACAGTGGGGCATGGTCATGCCACAATCTCTTCTCTTCCATTTCTCCATCCTTTTGGGATTCTGGGCATGCACACACACGTCTGGTGTGTTTTTCAAGCCACTGGGACTGATATTCGAATTGTATAGTCAGCCATGTTGTATCCAGATCCCCTAAACAGCAGGCCATGGGCCAGTCCTTCTTATTCCATTTTTAAATGGTACATTGCAATGAAACCTGATTTCCAACAAAGTCAATGATCAGGAATATCTAAGTATACCTTGTGATAGGAGGTTATATTTCCCAAATGGTTTTCTTCTTTCCTCAGATGGCACTACAACTGGATGATCTATTACATTTTTTATGTAGCAGTTCTATAACATTGTCCTGGGTAGTTTTTCACTGCAGCAGTGGAGTGCGTAAAGAAATGAAGGATGAGTAGTGAGACTGCAGCAAGAATTTAAGAAGACAGGAGAAAAACATTAATGAAGTAGAGTTTTTTTCTAACAAGTCTTTGAACCTTCATTTTCATAGGTTATTAAAAACAACTTGAATCCTGTCTGGAGGCCTTTTAAAATCTCTCTTAACTCTCTGTGCTATGGAGATATGGATAAAACCATTAAGGTAATTTGAAATTATGTGTGTGTATGTGTGTTGTATATGACACTTTGCTTTACATATTATATATTTATGTACTATATATAAAATCACAGAATACACACACGTTCATGTATTTTGTAATAGTTTAATTCATGTACAGAAATTAATTCATGTACAGAAAATAGTGCTTAAAGAAAGTAAATAATATAACACATATGTATTTGAATTGAATTTTATGTGTATGTAGTAATACTAAAATAGAAATGTCTTTTGGCAAGTAAAAAGGTACTGTGAATAGGAACCTTAAACTGCATTCTTTGCCTTGGGTATAGTATTTGCAGATAAAAGCATATGTTATCCTAAGATTTCAGAGCTTCCTCCTACTCTTTACAAGAGAGAATAGTGACATCATTTCTCTCTTTATTTTCAAAGAGAAATATAATTCACTGAAAGATTTTACATGGCTTTAGTTTAGAGTGCCAAAGAAGAGGAGTGGGAACAGGCAATAGCAGAGTTGTCTCAGTGCTTTTTGTTTTAATGTTTTTATTCATAGGCTCTCCCGTCCCCTCCCCTCAGTACACACACACACACACACATACAAACATACACATTTAGGACACTTTTGTACTAGAGTCATTATCTTTTTTTTTTTATTTAGACAGAGATTTTTACTGGTAGGGTGTGTGCACTCGCTTGAGAGACGGAGATAGAGAAACAGAAAGCAAGAAATCACCACCCAGAAGGGATGGCCCTGCTGCAATCCCTTCTCCTCCAGTTTTCTCTCGGGATTTCTGGGCATGCACCCACACATGCCTGGCGTGAGTTTTAAGCCTCTGGGTCCAGGACCTGAACCATGGTCGACTATGAGGGTGTCCAGTGATGTAACTATTACAGATCTGCTGGTCCCACTAGAATCATTACCTTTACATGATTGCAGATAGAAGGTTTATGTTCAGAGGTCAGCAGACTAAGATTATAGTTTGTTTATGTTTTTTAAATTAATATGGTGAAAACAGAAAAGGTAATGTAGAACAAGGGAGGGGCTTCAAAAAGTTCATGGAAAAGTATGTATTATAAAAATTTATTCATGGATTTTAAAATTTTTTTGCACTGAAATAGACTCAGACTTCAATTCCATTTTTCCATGAACTCTTTGAAGTCCCTTCATATTGGATTTGGAGTCAGATCACAATTCAAGTTTTGACTTAGCCCTTTAGTCATCTAAGGGATCTTGGCCAGTCACCTAACTTCACTTATATCATGGAGATCATTTCTTCCTTACCAAAAAAAGAAGGTGATATTAGCCAAAATTAAAATTTTTTAAGCCATTAAACACAAATAAAGATGCCATTTTATTGAAAACTGCTTCTTTTCTAAGATCCATCAAAAATTGTCGCAGTTTGTAGAGAACTTTAAAAACCTTTGTAAATGTGATTTGTATGGTATTTCAAGCAGCATCGAAAGTCTGGTTACAAAATAAATAGATAGGTAGCTATAAAAATGACCTTTCATTGTTGCACCAAATCTAGAACTTTTGCTTTTCACATTAAAAATGATAAACCTCATTAGATCTGAGAAGGCAGGAAAGTCTAGGGGGGAAATGCCTAAGCCATAACCATGTGATTGTTTGTAATGACATGATAACAATGAAACAATGTTTTCTAAACTTTTTTGCTCACAGTGGCATGCTTACAGGGGTATTTTATTATAGTAAGTAAACTGATTTTCTGAGCATTCTCTGATGAATGTTTTCCATTCTAAAAGTTTCTGACTTTTTTTGTAACTCTACATAACTTAGTTTGCCACATCATCACTGACTTTATTTCTTTAGTTCTGTGTTTCTTTAAAATATCAGAAAGTCATACATCTGTGATTCTCTTACTGTTTGGAAATTGCTTAGAGGCATAATAGAGTTAGAGAGTAGAAAATAGAATCAGAATCCTCAGTAGTTTCTTTGCTGCAATGTGTTAACCACTCTAGCATGTATTATTTCTGTAAGATCAAATGAATAAGAGAAGTAATCATGCATGCTGTCACCTTGCCTAAGATGGAAATGCCTTAGTGAATGTGTTGATGGTATTGTGTGGTGTGTGCATTCCTTTGCATATATACATATAGATATGTATATATGCATACATACATTTATTATTATTCACATATTTATGTATACGCACAATAGACATGTGCATATTGTGTGTGCATAATTTATGTCTGTATTTGCATATGTATTGATATATTTGCATCTATAATTTCTTATATATCAACATATCCATGTGTGCATGCATTGTTATGCATACTGTTTAAATAGCACTGGTTTTTGAATTTTCAAAAAGAGAAATTCAATAACATGAGTCATCTTACCTCAAATTCTACTGGAATATATGCTAACCTTATAATGTCATATCTGCCTTACAGGGGATAAGAGCAAGCTCTTTCTTTTTTTTTTTTTTTTTTTTTTTTTTTTTGGAGAGATTTTTGCTATAGGGCGCATGCGCTCACCAGAAGACAGAGAGAAACAGAGAGACAGAAAGCAAGAAATCACCCCCCAGGGGGGATGACCACACCACAATCCCTTCTCCTCCATTCTCCTCTCAGGATCCTGGGCATGCACACACACGTGCCTGGCGTGAGTTTAAGCCGCTGGGTCCGGGACTCAAACTGCAGTCGACTGCATGGGAGTCCGGCGACATAGCCATTACGCTAACTGCTGCTCCCAGAGCAAGCTTTTTCTACATATTTCTTATAGTAAATAATCTGAACTTTTAGTTTAAAAATATTCTTTACAGTTCCTGAGGTTTCAGTCAGCCTAAACAAAGGAACCGTTTTAGCCATTTATAAGTTTTGTTTAAATAAAATCTGGGTTTATCAAAGCTTAATCTTGTCTTAAATATAAATTTTTGTTCCCTGAATAGAAATCTAAAATGTAAAGATCTGTTTTCTATAATTGAGAAAGGTCTGTTAAAGAAACATGAACTTATTAAAATAGTAACATAGTTTGTCTTCTACTTCTGCTAGAAAAAAATACTGAAATGATTAATTTCCTTTCTTTTGACAAGTTAAAGAGTCATACAAAGGGTTTTTGGCTTAAAATTTTAGTATTAAATATGTAAGGCAAGAGAGTCAAATTGTCAGGCTTGGTCAATGACCAAAGTGCTTACAAAGCATTTCTTTAAACAAAATTTCTTACTGTTACTCAAAATTATAATTCTAGCTCTTGCCTGTTTTGATTGATTAACTTCTAGTCTTCCTGAATAATAATGAAAGTACGTGTAAGGAATAAAAGACTTCCAATTCTGATAAGCACCTAATACTTAAAACTGAGAGGTTTTCCTATTACTTTGCCAAGTGCACACATAAAAATCCTGAGCATTTTTGCTTGATGATTAATATAACTTTGTTAAGGATAAGAGCAGCCTAGAGCCTTTTCTTTGCTGAGAGTAAATACAAATTGCTTTCTCAGTTGCAAGCTTTTATTTTAAAGCATAAACTTTAAAAGGATCGAATAGTGTCTGTAGCATAGTTTTTCTTAACTTGTGCTGGTTACCACATAAAGCATATTGTCTTCTAAGACAGTATTATATTTAATTCCTCGAAATTTTAGTTCTGCAACATGGGAGTAATAATAATGGGATTCCCACTGTTATTTACTTCACAAGGCTATTTAGAGAGTGTGCACAATATACATAATAAATAGAGAAACGAAATAATTTGTTTTGAAATTACAACATATAAAAACATTGGTGTTAGATGTTCACAGTCATTATGGTCAGTTTTCAAGCTTCCCTTGAACACCTCTGCTAGCTAGTCATTCCTGCCATATGATTTTTCCCATCGCAAAGAATATTTTTGGCTATATCTGTCAACCTGGTAAAAAATGACATGCAAATAAAATACTCTCACCTCTCTTCTCTCTCCTTTCAGACAAAGACCATTTAATAATACCCAATCTAACATCAAAACTCACCCTGTCTTACCTGGAAATAGAGTAAATGTGACCTAGTACAGATACCTCCTCATTAGATTAAGTACTGTTGCCCTGGAATTTTCCTTATCCTTGTAAGCATTGGGACCTTCAAAATGATGCAAATCTAACTTCATCATATCTAGCTCCTAATATAAGCCTGGCCTCACCAAATTGCAGCTAATGAAATATATTTTCCATAATTCTAAATTACCTAAGATTAAATTGTGTAATTTTTAGCTGCTTGGGATATTGACTTCCTTTCTTTCCCTAGATGACTTTTAGCCATTGGATAGTGATAATAAGGCAAAGAAGCAGATGAGAAAGAAGATGTTATTCCATTTTGTCCTCTATCAACACTTATTGAAGGCATGATAGAGAAGCTAGAATCTGTTTAATGTGGAATTTAAACAACATTTGTGTTTTTCCACCACTTACAATCTACCTTAGAGCCCATTCCAAGGTTAGCTGGGATTTGAAAGTGTTTCAGTATTGCTTCCCTCAGGGTAATTTCTACTTCTCCAAGTAGGGAGTGCATATTAAACATTATCACTCATTTTAATTAAAAGATTACTTCTTGGTAAGTCATGTTTATTGCAACCGATACTTTTAATAAAATTATATTGATTTTTAAATTATTTTCATCATATTTAATTACAGGTAGAGTGTTATGATTATGACAATGATGGGTCACATGATCTTATTGGAACATTTCAAACTACTATGACAAAACTGAAAGATGCCTCCAGAAACTCACCTGTAAGTTATATCTTTGAATGTGCACACACTTTGTGGTTTGGTTCTATATTTATGATTTCACTTACTTCTCCATATGTAGCATGTAGTTGACCATGGTTTTACTATATATTACATAATGCTCTTGGATCTGTGAGTCTTACTTGTTTAGTAATTAGACAATCCAAAATTCATACTTGGATTATAGTTTGTTGAGAAGAATACCATGTAATAGTAATGCTGGATAAGGACCCCCAACTATATGGAAGATAGCAAAGATCATCACAATGTCCATCACTAGGCATAGAAATACAAATACTTTTGCCCTTGTATCTTGGTATTAGAGTCACTAAGGCAAACACAGAGATTCAATCACTAGATGGAGCAACACTTTACTCACTTAGCAATGACATGGAGTCTCAACCTGGTTCAGTGGTAGGCCTAGGACCCCCATGGTCAGTAGTTCCCTCTGGCAGCCAGTGCATGAAATTGATTGGAATATGTGCACTTCTCTCATGCTGCAGTAGTGGACCCTAGTTCTCCCCTGTAAAGTCTGAAATACTGGAAGCTTGAGCATGCCCAAGAACCAGTGACACACATACTTACTGAGCCTGAAACTGGGAAGATATTCCCACACAAGATGATAAGCCCAACATGGGCTATGAGAACTCTTTTACCTCTTCGTAAGGAAATATTCCAGGCCCAAGTCTGTCCTTATGTGACTGAGTGGGTGTTGAAAGACATGAGACATAAGTTTACATTTATATTTAGAGGTTTGGTTTTCTTTGGCTTAAAAGTACATACACTGTTAGGTTGCAGATCCTTAGTTGACATTTCACTAGTAACAATAATGAACATCTGCAATACCAGGAAAGCACCTGGGCTCAAATCATGTACATTTATGCAACTTTTGGGTAGGCTCTTATAATCTACCCTCCAATTTTTCTCTCGACTTGTTCTAACCCAAGGGATGGATAAAAACTTAGTTCATAGAACTTGAAATTATGTAATATTAGGCCACTGTCTACTGGCACTCATTTTGTGATGGCCATTTGACTGCTTTAATTACATTCAGTTTTATTATTTAGCATCCCAACCTATTTCTAAAAGTGGTCAGTTTTCTCATTCTAAGCCAGTATTGGCCACAACTATTCCAGAGTGTTTTATTTACTTTCCTAATTTCAGTTAAGTTGTTAGTTCTCTGTGTAGCATACTTGTAACAGAATGAAATGAATTGTTTATTAGCTGCTTGGAGATCAAAACTATGTTCATTTATGAATATATACTTTGAAAAATACAGATATGATGCTTAAGAGGTAAAAGATTATGGTCAGCTGAGGAGGTCTATTTTACCTAGTCAAAAGTGAGTGACCCAAAATAAGACGCTGCTGGTTTTAAATCAAAACTTTAAATGAGTGAATACAATTTATGAACCATTTAGTTTAAATCACTGGGAGAAATGATTTTTAAACAAACATAATGGGGCTAGAATTTTAAGTAGGTCACGTGGAGCTCTCCAGTCCTGTTCTTGCTCTCTATAGCAAAACCTAGGTCTCAGAAGTAGCTTGAATAGAAATGCTTGTGTGAAGTGGGATGAATTTCTCAGATCACATTTAATGACTTAAATATAAAGATTAAAATTATTGTAGCTTTAATAGTCTTTGAACTATTGGGCTGTAGGGAAAGAAATGACATGTTCCATAGAAAAACATGTCATGACTTTCTGACAACCTATCCTAAACAACAAGAAAATTTAGCTATAAATATTCTAGTTAAAGATTTATTTTAAGGGACCAGCAGATGGCGTAATGGTTACGTGGCTAGACTCCCAGGTTTAAGCCCCAGACTCGGGCTTAAAACTCATGCTGGTGCATGTGCTTACATGCCTAAAATCCTGAGAGGAGAATAGAGAAGGGATTGTGCATGGTTATCCCCCTGGGGGGGTGATTTTTCACTTTCTGTCTCTTTGTCTATCTCTCTTTCCAATGAGCATAAGTGCCCAGGAAAAATCTCTCATAAAAAAAAAAAAAGATTATTTTTTTAAAAGGGCAGAACTAATGACAAATAATGAAAATCTGAATACTTAAACCAAGCTACCTAAAGGAACTAACTATGGAGAAGTAGTCTGGATTTGTTATTTATTTTTTCCAGACTCTTGTGAATGACCTGCTTTTAGAAGATAATAAACTAACAGATATATAATACTTTATGGGTCATGTAAAGTATTATGCCATATTGTATAATATTTATAGATTGTGTAAAGCTTTCCTAAATCCAGCTAACTTGATCCTTTCTGTTCCCTATGACAAATAAGGCTTTTAATGTTGCCACAATGACTAGGTTTACCCAGGGCAGGGCCATATCGTAATATGTTTTGTTCTCAGAGTCTTATCTAGCACTATGCCTGCCACTTAGGAGACTCTCTCTGTAGAAATGTGAATGAATTAAGTGTAGGAATCCAGTCTTTTTTGAGTGAGACTTCTATTAAGACCTTTTTGAATCCCCAGTATTTTATAATGAATATTTATGATTATGACTGAGACCTTGGCAAGATCCAGAACCACTGAGAAATTTGTTTAAATGTAGTTTTCCTTTGCATCCTTGTGTCAATTATATTGTTGTTTGATTGTTAGAAAATTAGACTGTCTGAAGTATCGTTCTGTTAACCAGAAGAGGTGACTTATCGAGTATTCATTGAGTATATTCTTATTATTAGGCAAGACAGGGAGAATTTAAAGGTATAACTTGGAAGTCATTGTACCCTGGTTGTGAAGAATAAATCAAATGAGGGAGCCAGCAGTTAGCATAATGGCTATGTCGCTGGACTCCCATGTAGTCGACCGCGGTTCGCGTCCCGGACCCGGTGGCTTAAAACTCACGCCAGGCGCATGTGCGTGCGTGCCCAAGATCCCGAGAGGAGAATGGAGGAGAAGGGATTGCAGCGTGACCATCGCCCCTGGGGGGTGATTTCTCGCTTTCTGTCTCCATGTCTCTCTCTGTCTGTCTGGCGAGCGCACACGCCCTATAGAGAAAAACCTCTCAAAAAAAAAAAAAAAAGAA
Source organism: Tupaia tana (assembly GCA_026018925.1). NCBI lineage: Eukaryota > Metazoa > Chordata > Mammalia > Scandentia > Tupaiidae > Tupaia > Tupaia tana. The sequence goes on from JAKSZU010000008.1 coordinate 41,666,767, forward strand.
TAAATCAAATGAAACATTGAGAATAATACAAAATATGTAAATAAATTTTGTACGGTTATAGAAGTTTAAGGATATGGTTGGAGATCAGAGATTAAAGATCAATGGAAGTTAAAGAGAAGAACAATTTAAGCCAAGCCTTAAAGATGGATGGGTGGCAGGAAGTGGAAGGAAGATCACTTTGTTAGGCTGAAGGAAATATAAAGATGTGAAAGATTAGGTTTATTGGGTTGTCAGAAAAGTTTTAACATATTTCTCTTTTTCTGTGCAAAAATACATCAAGACTTTGCCAAAAACCCATTATTTCTCATACATATTCTTAGTGGAAGAGATGATCTCTGCTGTATATGTTGCCATAGGTTGGGCTTCATATACTTCTGTTTTATAGTGTTAGGTTTTTCTCGACTTTTCCTAAATAGCATGATTTTTTCCTTTGTGTTGGAAACAGCTAGTAGTAATATTTTATTTTCCTTATTATAAAGAGAAGCAATTATTGCTTGGAGTACTTGCAAGGAAATTGCCACTGAGGCAATAGTTAAACTTGGGGAGCTATTATAAAGGTATACAATTTTAGGCATATCTTAATTGTTGAAAATTGAACTGAAAAATTTCACATACTTAATGCGTTATGTAATTGTTTCACGTTGTATTTTGCAGCAAACCTATGTTAGGTGGTTTGAGTCCAAGGGGAAAAAAGATTCATTTAAATTCACATTGGCATTTCTAATGTTGCTAATAAAAATGAACATTTTGTCTTCTTTTCCTACAGATTGAATTTGAATGCATAAATGAAAAAAAGAGGCAAAAGAAGAAAAGCTACAAGAATTCAGGTGTCATCAGTGTGAAACAGTGTGAGGTCAGTTTGCTTCAGTCATTTGTAATATAATGAAATCACATTTGAGTTTTTTTAATCCATTTAGTGTATATAAAACAAATAATTGAATTTTAGGTATTTGAAAGAAAATCAAATGAGCATCTGGTCACTCTTAGGGAGAGAACAGAAGAGGAGAGAGTAAAGAAATCTTTCGAGTAACTTTGTTTGCAAGGTGTTATAGCTTTATAGCAAAGGATAAGGATATTGATGCTTTTCATTACCTTAAGAAATATGATGAGACCAGCAGTTGGCATAATGGCTCTGTTGCTGGACTCCCATGTAGTCGACCGCAGTTCGAGTCCCGGACCTGGTGGTTTAAACTCACGCTGGGCGTGTGTACGTGCGTGCCCAAGATCACAAGAGGAGAATGGAGGAGAAGGATTGTGGCGTGGCCATCCCCCCTGGGGGGTGATTTCTCACTTTCTGTCTCTCTGTCTCTTGCTATCTTGCTGGCAAGCACACCCGCCCTATAGCAAAAACCTCTCAAAAAAAGAAAAGAAATATGAGGCATTTTCCCAGCTTTTATTGGAAATGACCTGACCAGTGCATCTATCCTGCTCATAATTTCAAGTTGAGATGTTATGAGTGAAGGGAAAAAGTCAAGATTTCTTACAGCAAAAAAGTGTTTTTAATCTACCTTAAAAGGAAAAAACAACTTGATTACTAAGATTATTAAAGCTCTCAACATTAGACTTATTACTAATCTCTTAAAACTTAAAGTGGGGACCAGCAGTTAGCGTAATGACTATGTCGCTGGACTCCCACGTAGTTGACCGCGGTTCGAGTCCCGGACCCGGTGGCTTAAATTCACGCCAGGTGCGTGTGCCTGCGTACCCAAGATCCTGAGAGGAGAATGGAGGAGAAGGGATTGCGGCGTGACCATCCCCCCGGGGAGTGATTTCTCGCTTTCTATAACTCTGTCTTGTGAGCACACGCGACCTATAGGAAAACAAAACAAAACTTAAAGTGAATATATTTCATAATTTGTTACTAATATACTAATCTTAACATTACTTATATAATGGCATTTTTTTCTTTTTAATTTTTTTAGAGGTTTTTGCCTTAGGGCATGTGTGCTTGTCAGAGAGAGAGACAAAGATAATGAGAGAGAAAGAGAGAAATCACCTCTGGGGAGATGGTCATACCACAACCCCTTCTCTGTTCTCCTTTTGGGATCTTGGACATGCATACATACAATGCCTGGGGTTGAGTTTCAAGCCATTAGGCCCGGCACTCAAACTGCAGTCAGTCATGTGGGAGTCCAGCAATGTAACCATTATGCCATCTGCTGTCCTACTTATATAATATCTTGAAGTACATATTGATATAATTATCTTGAAGCCACATCTTATAGATTCATGACATGTTGGGACAGAAGTGCCTTAAGCTAGAATTCAAGGGTGATTTTCATATGCTTATGTCATGTATTGTCAGTTTACAAACTCATTAAAATATATGCCAAAACATTTTTCTCTAATATAGAAGGTGGGTTTTAACAGGTTGTGATTTGTTTTTAGATTACAGTAGAATGCACATTCCTTGACTATATCATGGGAGGATGTCAGCTGAATTTTACTGTAAGTAACACAACTGGATTTTTCAGTATAGACTGTCCCATATTTTTTTTTTGTCCATTCGTAGAATTCTTATACAGCAAAACTGACTTTGTGATAGAATGTACATAATCTGTTTGGTGTGGTCTCCTTGGAGACTTCAGCTGGGTTGTGTAGGATCATCATGAAGCTACATTGATGAGATTTTTTTCGTCCTGAGAGAAAGCAGATCGGTACAAACCAGTGGTTTCCCTGTTGTAACTTACGAACTATAAAACATTAGTCAAACAAACTTAACAAAAACAACCTCTTGTCTAAGTCGTGGATATAATTATTCGGGATTTAAGACATCTAGAAAAATAGGAACAGCAGGTTGTTTCATGAGCCTTAAACTGTTTAAGTGTCTTTGGAAATGCCAGTAGGCATATGTTAGGAAATTACAATAGCAGACTCCAAGACGAATGTTCGTGCTTAGTTTCTTGAACATCAAGCACAGGTATTTCTGCTTTCTTCTTAGTAAGGGCTGCAGTTGTTATTTGGCAGGTGGGAGTGGACTTCACTGGCTCCAATGGCGACCCAAGGTCTCCGGACTCCCTTCATTACATCAGCCCCAATGGTGTTAATGAGTATCTGACTGCTATATGGTCTGTGGGACTGGTCATTCAAGATTATGATGCGTGAGTATGATGATTTTGAAATATCTAAACTATTTGTGTTTATAATTGCTCATAAAGAGCAATTTCTATTTCATTGGGGAGTACTCTGATATTAGATGGTAGGATGTGGGTGCTGGGGGGAGTAACTTTTTCCCTATAAATTCTCTTGTCTCACTTTTTCTATTTTTCTCTTTGTGACAATCTTAGCGTTTACCTTTGGTCTCTAATCTGTTGCTATGATTAGTTATAAATATAACATTTTATATAGCTTGCTTATTTAGTGGCTGACTAAAATCAATAAGGCTTTTGCTTCTTTGATCTGATTTTGTTGTGATTTATTTATTAGGGATGTTTTATGTATGATTGATGCCTAGGTGACCTGTTTTATAACCACTAGTAAAAACTAATTCTTAAAATACTTTCCTTGGGGTACCAGCAAATGGCGTAATGACTACGTCTCTAGACTCCCGTGTAGTCGACCATGGTTCAAGTCCCTGACCCAGTGGCTTAAACTCATGCTGGACGCATGTGCATGTGTGGCCAGGGTCCTGATAGGAGAATGGAGGAGAAGGGATTGCAACATGATTATCTCCTCTAGGGGGTGATTTCTCGCTTTCTATCTCTCTGTCTGTCTCTGTCTTTCTGGCAAGCGCACACGCCCTATAGCAAAAACCTCCCCCCCCCCCCAAAAAAAAAATGCTTTTCTTGGGCAGTCATCAAATTATTATTATTATTATTATTATTATTTAATTTGCAAAAAGACACATGTACTAGCCAGAGACAGAGAGAGGGAGAGAAAGAGAAAGAGAGGGAAAGCTAGAAGGCACCCTCCGTGGGGAATGGTCAAGCCACTATCTCTTCTCCATCTGTCCTTCGTTTGGGGATTTTCCTTTAGGGAAACGCACACACACACACACACACACACACACACACCTGGTGTGTTTCTCCAGCTGCTGGGTCTAGGACTCAAACCATGTTGTTGGCCATGTGGGATCCAGCCGCATTACCATCGTGCTATTAGCTGGCTCCTAAATTTATTTTTATTTTTTAGTTTTAGTTTTTTAGTTTTGCTATAGGACATGTGTACTTACCAGAGGGGGAAATGGCAGAGAGTGAGAAATCACCCACCCCAGGGGGGTTGGCCATGCCACAGTCCTTTTCCCTTCAGTCTCTTCTTGGGATTGTGGGCATGCATGCACATACACCCAGTGTGATTTTCAAGTCACCAGGTCTGAGACTTAAACCACATGGTCTACCATGTGGGAATCAGCCTCGTTAACCTCCATGCCACCTTCTGGCCTTTAAATTATTATTATTTTTTAAAGAATTATTTTATTTAACTCTATTTATTATTATTATCATTATTATTTTCCAGTTTGATCAGAGACAGACAGAGAGGAAGTGAGAAAGCAAGCCACCAGGTCCAAGACTTGAACCATGGTCGGCCATGTGGGAGTCCAGCGCCTTTAACCATCATGCCACTTGTCAGCCCCTTTAAATTATTTTTTTAAATGGTGACTTTTAGCAAATGATAAAAGATAACCTGACCTAATTTTATTAAATATTTTGAGTGCATTCTAAATGACTAAATTTTGAATAGATCTAAATAGATCCTCTTGATGGTTTTCTAAACAATAGAAAAGAATCTACATTAGCAATTTTTCCCTGAATCTGTTAGAGCACCAGGTAAATTTTCATTGATTTTTGCTATTGTTATTTTATGATCAAAGCTTTTAAATACTGATGAAACTTTTCATTAATCTGCCATGGCATTTAGAGAAATGAAATTTTTAGACAAATACAAACAAATCTAAAACAAAGGTAGTGATTTCAATCTCAGGTCGGTAAACTTTAAGGCAAAAATCATTAAATTAAGAAGGTATCTTATAGAACACTCTTATGTAATCCACAATGAAAATATAACCACAGACGTGTTTAATAGGGGTATCAAAATATTTCAAGTAAAAATTGCTAGAAATATAATAAAAATTTCAAAGTAACGTAATTTTAATGGGATTCATATATAAAAAGAAAATTTTCAGGGTTACTTTCTCAGACTATTATCTGGAAGTAAATAAAAGGATAAGTAAAGAAAATATATCACATGGAAATCAAAAACTCTTTAAGTACTTCTTGGATCAAAGAGGAAACCAAGGTGTAATGATAGACTGTCTAGAAATAAAGGACAATGAGATTGTATGTGGTCTCAGCTCTCTAGAGGAAAACTTCTGACTTTACATGCTTTTATTTTTAAATATAAGTAACTTATCTTGGGGACCAGCAGATGGCGTGGTGGGGGGGCACTGTACTCCCACATGACCAACGGCATTCCTAGTTCCAGACCTGGTGGTTTGCTTTCTCACTTTCCTTTCTCTCTGGTCAAATTAAAATAATAATAATAATACTAATTAAAATAAATCTTTTTAAAAGAATAATTGAGTTAACAAAGATTTTTTAATTTATTTCTTCCATGAGAGAGAGAGACAGACAGAGGGAGAAAGAGAAATAGGCAGCCTTAACAGGATACCCATGCTGTTATCCACTCCCAGCTTCAGCCACCCCAGATCATGAGCACAACTCATGTCCAGCATGCTCAGGGAGGTCCCTGGATGTGACCCTACCACCCTCCCGTGTGTGTATAGTTTCATTACCACTTCTCCACCCCCTGACCCTTGAAAGACACTCAGGGTGCATTATGTGTGTGACCAAATCCTGATGGAAAGAGAAATAGAAGAAAAGGGATTGCAGCGTGACCATTCCCCATTGGGGGGCACTTGGTCTTTCTCCTCACCCACGTCTCTCTGTGTCTTTTTTCTCTGGCAAGGCCATGTATACTCTGGCAATTAAAAATTAAAAAAAAGAAATAGATGAGTTTTAAAGAAGCTATAAATTGCCAAAGTTGGCTCAAAGAAGCAGAAAACCTGAATAGTTGAAAGATTTTGGAAAGAATGAAGCGAGGAGTCAACGAGCCACTCTTCACAAAGGCATCAGGCCAGGAGAATTTCAGACATAAAGTCTACAAACCTATAGGGAATAAATTCAAACCTAAAAGAATCAACTGAAAAGAGTATTAGAAAATAGTAAGAGTTTAAAAAAGTGTTCAGATACAATGTAAAACATTGTATTCACCAACAATATTCACCAACAATAACTGATTCAAAATATTGTAATCCATAAAATTCACAATTCATACATAGTACAATAAAAAAAGAAAGTGAATTTTGTGCAAGGTCTAGCATCTTTAATGAGGAAAACTACAAAATTATAACTGAAGGACAGAGAAGGAAGCTTGTTTATAGAGAAGGATGTACTACCATTTTCAGATAGGCAGGTGTTATAATGATGTAAAGTATAAAATTTCCCCTTGAATTCATAATTTTAATTAAAATTGCAATAGAACCCTGACAAAATGATTCTTAAAATTAATTCTCTAAAGGGAAAGATGAATCAGAATAGTTGATAAGAAACAAATGAAGAAAATTTGCTCTAGCAGATATTAAAACTTATTTTTAAATTGCCTTTAGTAAAGCATATGGAATGAGTACATGACCAGCGGAATCAAGTAAATAATCCAGAAATCGGCCTGTGTATATGTGAACAGACCCACGTGTATGTGTGTACAGCACACACGTGGCATTTTAGTTGAGGGAAGGGACTGTAACAGCTGTCAGACTAGATGAGAATTGAATTTGGATCCCTGACTCATACTTTATATGTTAAGATACTATTCTGTGCAGAGTATAGACCAAACCGTTGAAGTAGGTACCACAAAAACAATGTGTGTTTGGGAAATAGAGATTTATTTCTCTTTCACCTCGACTGTCTGGAGGGAGGTAGTTCAGCGCTAGAAGGGCAGTTCTGCCTTCTCTATTCTCAACTTCCGTCCCTGGTTCCCAAGCAGTTGTTCTAGTACCCTCTTTAGCCAGGGAAATAGAGACAGAAACCTGGGAGTGTATACGAATGTCCTTTCAGAGGAGTGAGTCCCAAGTGACTGATAAATCATTTCTACTCACATCTCCTTGACTAGAATGTGTCCACCTGACCACACCCAGCCCAGAAGCTAGGAGGTATGGTGTTCTGTTATTAAAGGGGGGTATGGATATTGATGGAGAATTGCGATTTCTACTTCATATCTTACTCCAAAACATCTTCCAGATGAATTAGAAGTTTAACATCAAAAACAAGCCCTGGAAGTTCTAGAAGAAAATATGTTTGAATTGGTCATAATATTGTGAGGAAGGCCTTTAAGCAAGACAGTGAATGCAGAAATGAAAAAAATCTGTATGTGTTCACATTCATTAATCTTAAAAACTCTGAAAGATATTTTAAACAGTGTTAAAAAAAGACTACAAACCTGAAAAAATACTTCTGACATGCATAGGTCCTGTCTTTGATACAAAAAGAATCACTAAGAATAAGTAGAAGAAGGGTCAGTAGATGACGTGGTGGTTAAGATGCTGGACTCCCACACGGCTACCCGCAGTTTGAGTCCTGGATTTGGCAGCTTTAAAATCACACTGGGTGCGTGTGTATGCGTGCCCCAAATTGTGGCATGGCCATCCCTGACACGGGGGTGGTTTCTCACTTTCCCTGTCTGTCTCACTGTTTTTCTCTGGTTAGCGCACACGCCCTATGGCAAAAGCCTTTTTTTGTTTTGTTTTTAAAAAATAAATGTAAAAAGAACATCCTTAGTAGAAAAGCTAGTGTGTTCATTATAGCATTTAATAACGATGGAACACAGGCTGTCTGTCACTTGGGGAAGAATATTCAGAGGCATACTTAGCATCCACTTATATGATGTGCTTTCTGTATTCAGGCCCACTGCCCTCTCTCTAAATTCTTAGGACAAAACATTCATGCATTTCACTGTAGAAACCTGGGAGTTTTATGATGTATGTCATTTCTACCATGTTTCTTTGGCAAAATATTCTTAACAAGTGGCATAAATAAAGGATTTAAATAGCCTCTTGTCAGTTGAGGTCTAGTTTTGTTGCCAAATGAGTTTGCTCTAAACTAATGGGAAAACTTGTGATTTTTAAGGGCTCGTGGATTAGTTTACACAATTTTTTTCTACGAAATAAGCCACAAGATATAAGTAGAAAGCAATAGGTTTCAAAACACAAATGTAAATATCATTTTTGGTAAAATATATTTAGAGAAACATTTTTCTTCAATAAACCAAAAAATATTTAGCATGCGAGTCATGCAATGTTAACATTGGGACTCTCTGGCAGTCACTGTGGGTAATCTTTATTTTATCTTTATAGTTTCCTAAGAGTTTGCAGTATTTTTTAAATGACTTCATATTGATTTTATCATGGATGAAGATAAAGCTCTTTGTATTTTGTAAAAAAATAACACTTCACTTTTTAAAAATTCTCTTTTAGTGATAAGATGTTTCCAGCTTTTGGTTTTGGAGCTCAGATACCTCCTCAGTGGCAGGTAAGAGGAAATCTCAACTTAACATTTGTTTTCTTTATCCAGAATAGATAAAGAAAAGATAGCCAGGATGGAGTGTGTGTGTGTGTGTGCGCGCGCGTGTGCATTTGAGAGTGAGAAAAAGCGGGGATGGGGAAAGACCATCCCTCACAGGCTCAGCTCACGCCATGATCCGCTTCTAGCCCAGCAGTCTATCAGATCTTGCTCACTTGGGTCATATTTTAGGCTGACCAGGCTAGAGACTTAAACTGTGGTCTCCAACTGGGATCTAGCTTTTCTTGAGCAACACATTCCTACATAGCAGGTCCAGAAATCTAATTTTAAAGCCTTGCCTCCTAGAAAAGCAAAACGGGACTCATCAGCAGGCCTTTCATCTTTTAACAGGTATCACATGAATTTCCAATGAACTTTAATCCTTCCAATCCCTACTGTAATGGTAAGTGACAACATAAACATGAAGACTTTAACCCCAAAGCCTCCCTGATCTTTGTTTTTTGTCTTTTTCTTATAATTTAAAACTACTTGAATTCCACTTCTACATTTTAATCTGTGACATATTTTTTTAGTAAAACACTGTTTTTTCTTTAATTGTATTTATTCATTCATTTATTTTAATTTAACCAGAGACAGAGAGAGAGAGAATGAGAGAGAGAGAGTGAGAAGGAAAGCAAGCCACCAGGCTCAGAGCTTGAACTGTGGTTGACCATGTGTGAGTGTGGACACCTTAACCACCACGCCACCTGCTGGTCCCATATATTTTATTTTAAAGAATTATTTTATTTAACTTTCTTTCTTTCTTTCTTTATTTTAATTTGACCAGAGAGGGGTAGAGTAAGACAGAGAGAGAAATGAGGGACCAGCAGTTAGCGTAATGGCTATGTCGCTGGACTCCCACGTAGTCAACCGTGGTTCGCGTCCCCGACCCGGTGGCTTAAACTCACGCCGGGCGCGTGTGCATGTGTGCCCAAGATCCCGAGAGGAGAATGGAGGAGAAGGGATTGCGACGTGGCCATCCCTTGGCTCAGGGGGGATCCCTGGAGGGTGATTTCTCACTTTCTGTCTCTCTGTCTCTCTGTCTGTCTGGCGAGCGCACGTGCCCTATAGCAAAAAACCTCTCCAAAAAAAAAAAAAAAAAAAAAGTGAGAAACTAAGCTGCCAGGTCTGGGACTCGAACCACGAGTCCGGCGCCCTTAACCACCATGCCACCTGTCAGCCCCAATAGTCTGTGACATATTTAACTTTCTGTTGTATAAAGTAGAAGGCTTTTACTAAGTCCATGATTAGGGTAGTAATGATATAATAATTATGTGGAAAATCATTAGAATGATGATGAAGGTGTAGGCTAAATTATTGAGGAGTTTAATAGTACAAAAAACCCTCAATTTTCAGAGTAGATAAATAAAAATAACATATTAGAAGTATTTTGCATATAAATTGATTTGAAAATAAACTTCTATAAAAGTAATTCAGCATACAGATTTTTTTGTAGCTTTTTAGTTTAACAGTTGCTCTTTACAAGAAAAGGCGTCCATCATCTAATTACTTGTTGCTCACACAGTGGGCTATAAATAGAATGGATTGGTGAAAGAAACAGAAAATTGAGCTCCGATAGCAGCCTTCCTCTGTGTGGAGAGTAGGAGGCTGACATTTGTCTTTCATTTCACTTTTTTCTTTATACCTCAAATATCCAACTGCTTCCTCCTTTTTACCACATTGAGCAATCATCCAAAAATGCCAAATCTCACACTAGGTTATATAAGACTAAACAGTTTGGAAGAGGAAAGATAGGTGTGGGGGTCAGAGACATCACTGAACATTCTAGAAAATAAGCTAATTTCTGCAAAGGGTCCTTTCAACAATCACAAAATTTATAGTTTTCTAACAAAAGGTGTTATTTCTTTCTTTTCTTAAACTGTGACCGTAAATTAGAAGCACATGAACTATATTAGGGTTTTCTCCTTTCCTTTTTTTTAATTGTTTTTTTTGGATAATTTTTTTTCATAATTAAAAAAATTTATCATTTTTTAAAAATTTTATACATTTGATTACTATGTATCACTTTGCTTATAAGTTGAATTTACCCAACATGAATGTACTTCACAACAGTACAGGTGAGGATACAAAACACATTATCATTGACAGATAATAACCGATTTCTGCATCCCATAAATATCTTGCCTCTCCCTCCCTTCCCTCCCTTCTCCTACCTTCTTCCCACATTGTCTCCTGAACCTATAACCATTTTTAATGCTTCTTTGTCCTCTAATCTCAGTTTCCACCATAGAGTGTGGATAGTTGTTATATATTGAGGAGATGTTTGCTATAGGGCATGTGCGCTCACCAGAGATATAGAGAGAGACAGAAAGACAGGATGTGAGAAATCATCCCCCGGGGGAATGGTCACGCCATAATTCCTTCCCCTCCATTCTCCTCTCAGGATTTTGGGCACATATACACACATGTGCCCAGCGTGAGTTTTAAGCCTCCAGGTCTGGGGCTGTACTATGTGAGACTTCAGCAACCTAACCATTTTGCCATCTGCTGTTCCCTTTTTTAAAACAATTTTTTTTATATATTTATTTTATTGCCAGAGGATGTATATACTCACCAGAGAGAGAGAAAGAGGGTAGAAGCACTCCCCAGTGGAGTTGGTCACACTGTAAACCTTTCTCCTCCATTTTTCCTTCCTGCGTGTAATTGGGATATGTGCATGCACATGCCTATCGTATGTTTTTCAAGTCTGGGGCTGGGATTTGAACTGGACCATGTGGGATCCAACACTTTTAACCACTAGGCTACAAGACTAGTCAAGAGTTTTTCTCCTTTTCTTCAGGATGTTTTTTTTTTTTTTTCATACTAATACAATAGGCCCTTTTGGTGGCTGTTTGTGACCTCTTCTATTCCTAGCCATTTGAAACTGGAACATTATGCTTTTCAGGAAATGGGCTTCGTGCCTATGAAAAAAATGGAATAATTTTCGGAATTTGTTGTACTTTAAGTAGATTTCATTTATTTCAAATAAATATGGATGACATGCCATCTGATAATTCATTTTAGAGATGCATTTACTTCATGAGTAGTCTGAGCTCTGGCTATCCATCGAGTACAGCTTTTTTACTGCTGGTTTATAAACTGAAAAAAGTCAGTTTGATTTTAAACGAAGAAGCTATGGTACAAGAAAAAATCCAGACTTAGTATAAGGAAATTTAATCCCCTTTTTTTAATCAATCACCTAGAAATAACAGTTCTTACTTATTCCTTTAATTTTGGCATAATTTGGTTTTAGTTTAATTGAAGGCTATTGAAATTCATGAAGAAATTAAATTAATTGCTTTAGGACCAGCAAATGGCATAATGTTGACGTCACTGGATTCCTGTGTATTATACTGTGGTTTGAGTCCTGGACCCGGTGACTTAAAACTCATGCCGGGTGTGTGCGCATGCATGCCTAAAATCCCAAGAGGAGAATGGAGGAGAAGGGATTATGGTGTAGCCATCCTCCCTGGGGGATGATTTCTCACTTTCTGTCTCTTTGGCTTTCTTTGTCTTTCTGGCAAGAGCATGTGCCCTGTAGCAAAAATATCTCTCTCTAAAAAAAAAAAAAAAAAGGAATTTAAATTAATTGCTTATACTTTTACACTAAAAGGCAAAGTAAGATGGTAGAAATGGAGGAAAATAGGGGCCAGCAGGTTGCATAGTGGTTAAGGGCACTAGACTCCCACATGGCTGACCACAGTTCCAATCCTGGACCTGGCGATTTGGTTTCTCGCTTTCTCTCTTCTCTCTCTCTCTCTCTCTCTCTCTCTCTCTCTCCCCCCCCCTCCCCCCACCCCCTCCCCCGCTGTCCTCCTCCCTCCTCTCTGGTCAAATTAAAATAAATAAGTGAATAAATAAAGTCATGTAAAATAATGCTTAAAAAAGGAAATAGAGGAAAATATTGCTGTAGTTATGGGCTCAGTTTTCTATAGCATATGTCATTGCAGTGAGAGATCCTGCTGCTAGCCAGTGTTAATGCTATTATTTTTATGGCTGCTGAACTGACTCTTAGTTACGGCATCACTTCATGCATGTAAAATTATCTCTGCATATGAATTAGTTCTCAAGGTTGTTCATAAGACTTATTCCTAAGTTCAAAGTAACTAAGAGTAGTTTATTGGAACTCTTAAAGTTAAAGAAAGGAGTTACACTTGTGAAGCTCTGAAACCAAGTAAATGCTTCAGTTTCTTACTGATCTATGTTTTTTTGTTTTTTGGGTTTTTTTTTAAGAGAGGTTTTTTGCTATAGTGCATGTGTGGTTACCAGAGAGATGGGGAGAGACAGAAAGTGCGAAATCACCTTCAGGTGGGATGGCCATGCCGCAATTCCTTCTCTTCCATTCTTCTCTCAGGATTTTGGGCATGCATGCACACGCACCTGGCATGAGTTTTAAGCCACAGGGTCTGGGACTCGAACCGTGGTCAACAACATGGTAGTCCAGTGACGTAACCATTACACCATCTGCTGGTCCCGATCTATATTCTATTGGACATTTTTAATTTTAATTGAAACAGATGGTGCATATGCTCACCAGATGTAGACAGAGAGGCTGAAGGAGAGGAAGAAAACAGAACACCCCTAATTGGGCATGGTCACATTGCAGTCTCTTCTTTTTTCTCTATCTTGTTGGGGCTTGGAGCATGTAAACCCATGCACTCACATGTTTTTCAAGCTAGAGCTGGGATCTGAACCAAAGCTGGATGTATGAGGCCTGGCTCTCCTAATGGGGCCAGCCCTCTCTTGGACATTTTTAAAACAAGAGACTTGTTTTATTTTACATTAAAAGTCTTTTGTGGCAGATTTCCGTACTGATCTCAGCAAATATTGTGGAGCATTCCTTAGGATTTCTAGTACCCTAAACACATTGATATGAAGAATTGATTTAATAGGTGGGATACATCAGCAAAGCTTCTACCAAGAATGTTAGTCAGCTTTCATTAGGTTATGCTATTGTAATAAACAATCTTGACATCTCAGTGACTTCTTTTATTCTTAAAGAATTATTTAATTTTATTTACTACTGTATTTAATTTGCTATAGGGCACATGTGCTCACCAGAGAAAGAGAATGAGAGAGAGAGGGAAAATGAAAAAGCAAGCTGCCAGGTCTGGGACTTGAACCAGGGTTGGTCATGTGGGAGTCCAGCACCTTAATCACCATGTTACCTGCTGGGCCCAAAATCTCAGTCGCTTCTACTGAGAAGTTTATTCTTATTCACTTGACATATGGCTAGACTGCAGCTCTGCTCCATATTTCTTACACAGACTCAGCCTGAAGAAGCAACCACTTGTCTAAGTTGTACCTCTCCCATGGCAGAGAGAAAGCATAAGAGCTGGAGGAAACTGGTAGTGGTTTTTGTTTGTTTTTAGGTTTTTGCCGTTGGGCACATGCGGTGGCCAGAGGGACAGAGAGAGGAGGGAAAGTGAAAAATCACCCCCCCCCCCCCAAGGGATAGCCATGCCACAATCCCTTCTCTTCCATCCTCCTTTTGGGATTTTGGGCAGGTGTTCACATGGACCCAATACAGTTTTTAAGCCACCAGGTCCAGAACTTGAACCTTGTTCAGCCATGTGGAAACCCGCACCTTCACCACCACGCCACCTGCTGGCCCACTGGCAGTTTTTTTTAAAACATTTTAGACATGAATTTCATTGCCACATGCATGGGTCAGAACTAGTTACATGGTCCAGTCCTACTTTCTTTCTTCTTTCTTTTTTTTTTTTTTTGAGAGGTTTTTTTTTTTTGCTGTAGGGCGCTTGCGCTTGCCAGAAAGACAGAGACAGAGAGATAGAAAGCGAGAAATCACCTCCCGGGGGAATGGCCACGCTGAAATCCCTTCTCCTCCAGTCTCCTCTTGGAGTCTTGGGCACACACGCACACGTGCCCGGCGTGAGTTTAAGCCGTCGGGTCCAGTACTTGAACCGCAGTCGACTACATGGGAGTCCAGGGACATAGCCATTACGCTAACTGCTGGTCCTGGTCCAGTCCTACTTTCTGTCACCCAAGACTCCAGCAGGTCCAGGGACAGTTAGTACCTGTAGACAAATATGCTCGCATTCCTGCAGCAAAAAGTGATAAATAACCTAGAATTGAATATTTGGAACTAGCTCTTAAGTTATTGAATAAACACTTGTACTAATTAACGAACTAGAATTAATATTAGGTTTCTAGCCATCTGGTATTTTTACGGAACCTTTGGCCATATCCACAAACAGTTTTTCTTTTTCTCAATAGCTTTTTCTTCTTAACATCAGCTATATGCTGTAACACCTTTTTCATTGTTCTTTTTCCATCAGAGTCACATTCCCAAAACACATCAAAATGAATCATAAATGTAACAGTTCTGCTATAGACTAATGAATACTTTCAGATGAGAATAAATGCTTCTGCTGAGAGAGAACAGAGTTGATAGGTTTTTGCAATGGAGCATAGCTGTGGAGTTTTATAATACACAGCTTAGAAGAATTCCTGAATATAAAACTTTTGACTGTTTTTAAAGCACTGTATATTGAAGTATATGTGGAGGCTTCAAAAAGTTTATGGAAAATAGAATCGAAGTGTAAGTTTTCTTGGTGCAAAAAATATTTTTTTAATCTGGGCAGGTTTTTTTTTTTTTTTTTTTTTTTTTTGGAGAGGTTTTTGCTATAGGGCGCGTGCGCTCGCCAGACAGACAGAGAGAGACAGAGAGACAGAAAGCAGGAAATCACCCCCCAGGGGGGATGGCCACGCCGCAATCCCTTCTCCTCCATTCTCCTCTCGGGATCTTGGGCACGCACGCACACGCGTCTGGGCAGTTTTTTAAAACACATTCTTCATGAACTTTTTTTTTTAAAGTTATAGCATAGGAGGAGTTTATTAGCAAAGTGGGGAATTTATTAACAAGGTAGGGAGTTTGTTAAAAGAGAGGGAAGGAAAAACTCCCAAGAAGGGAGAAGTCCTGGAAAATGGATTGCCAAGGAAGAACTGTATCAAGGTGTTTTTATTTGGGCCAGGAAGGGCCTTGTCCGGACTTGTTCTAGGTGGGGCTTATGCATGCATTCCCCTCCTGGTAGGGAGGGAGGGGCACAGGCAGCATGGGTCCAGTTATTGTCCTCATTTTGAAGTACTTACCAAGGTCAGGAGATTCTTTGTCTTGAAGCTTTGGGTCATGAAAACCATTATCTTATCTTCTTCCTGGAATGTGGTGGGGCATGGAGAAAGCCTTTATTTTAGGTCTAGGTTAGGCTGCCTAGGTCAGTCACTGAGCCGTCACTACCTTCATACTAGGTGATATAGAACACTGTGGTGTGGGGACCGAGGAAAGGAGTGATTAATCAGGTGTCCCCAAAAGGCCAATACACAACTTTCTATTTCTATCAAGAGAAATGAAGAGGAAAATCAACCTGGCAAGAGCAATATGATGTGATCCTCTCAACAATGCCAATCTAATTTACACCATATGCATACTGAAGGTGAAAAGAGTCCTACCTATTTTACCTAAGGCATATTTTGCTCTGAGTGTTGCTTGATCAGTATGAGGAGGATATTCAGCAGACTTTAGAACCCAAAGAGAAAGAGGATCTACTGTTCATTTTTGACTAGACCCACATGAAGAAGGAGAAGACTCTTTGGGCTTGAGGGTGAAAGCAGGAGAACTTCCACTCAGTTGAGCAGTGAGGGACAACTTTTTTTTTTTTTTTTTTTTTTTGAGAGAGGTTTTTGCTATAGGGCGCGTGCACTTGGCAGACAGACACAGAGACAGAAAGCGAAATCACCCCCCAGGGGGATGGCCCCGCTGCAATCCCCTCTCCTCCATTCTCCTCTCGGGATCTTGAGCACACTTACCCGGCATGCGTTTTAAGCCACCGGTTCCGGGACCGCGGTCGACTACATGGGAGTCCAGTGACATAGCCATTACACTAACTGCTGGTCCCGAGAACTTTCAACCTCAGAGCCTTCTAGCACCACAGGGAGTGGCTCTGTGGCAAACGCCTTCAATTGTCCAGAGACATTCAGTTTTCCCTCTTGATAGTTGGAGTCCCTAGTCCCAGGACCCTGTAGGCTGGCAGAGCAAAGGGCAGCTTAACTTTCTTTAATGCATGATGGCAAGTTCCTTCTCTCTTGCTAGCAGAGAAAAGGTCTTAAGAAAAAGAAAGAAAGGAATCTGCCCTGTCACCCAGCTGGGCTATGAGAGATGGCTTCAAATTCTCAAGGCTTTGAGAATACACCAGAGAGTAACCCTGGCATGTACCATCAATACCCCAAGAACATTCACCTTCCTTGTGATGGTTAAGATTCCAGAAATGGAGACCCAGTGAGAACAGCCAACATTCTCAGCATTTTGATATTGCTGAGAGATGGCCAGCCTCACATCTGAGTCTTACAGACTGACAGTCCCCTAATGGTTTTCACATGAATGTCTCATGCCCAGTAATTTCGTCTTCATCTGATAGGGCTAATTTCTAGGAACAAGGGTGTCCTGGAAAAAAAAAAGATAGAAAGCCCACATTACTTACTGTTCTGACATGAAGAAGGGGAGTCTAGATGTTTCCCAGCCAACGCACCAAAATATGACATAAGGTCATGGGGGCACGGGAGTGATCGGGCCCACACTCATAGTGAGACCCGGGTTCTTATCCCATGCTCAGGAAGAATTAGAGTCGTGGACACACAGGGTAGATATAGGAAAGAGAGAATTTATTAGCAAAGTGGGAAATTTATCAACAAAGTGGAGAGTTTATTAAAGGAGAGGGAAGGAATAACAGAGCTCCCAAGAAGAAAGGGGTCCTGGGAAATGGGTTGCCCCTTCATGAACTTTTTGAAGTCCCTGTGTGTAATTAAACTGGCTAGTGTCTAGCTCCAGTTCCTCTTCAGCAACCCATTTTCCAGGACTTCTCCCTTCTTGGGAGCTCGGTTCTTTCTTCCTTCTGCTTTAATAAACTCCCTGTTTTCCTATACATTTGTAAAGAAAAAAGAATTGCTAGTATTTTGTTTAATAGGTTCTAATACTGTTTATTATTATTTTTTTAATCTAGGAATCCAAGGCATTGTAGAGGCATATCGGGCCTGTCTCCCTCAGGTTAAACTCTATGGACCAACTAATTTTTCTCCCATCATAAATCATGTGGCCAGGTTTGCTGCTACAGCCACACAACAGCAGACAGCTTCTGTAAGTGCTCTGTGGCCAGGGGACTGGAAGAATGAGGACTGTTAGAGGCTCCTGGCGCCATTTTTATCTTTATATGGTTTGTTACAATATAAGGAGGACAAGGAGCAATGATATAGTCCCCCTTGGCTCGGGAGTTATATCTGTTGTTAAATTTGTGGTCATTAAGAACAAGATAACAACAAAATAACACATGCATAAGTCTTTCTCTGTTTTTTGAATTAATTTTCCTAGATAAGTTCTACCAGAATAAAAGCAAAAAGCTGTCATCTACCTTTAGGAAATAGACTTAACAAATTAATACTTGAAGAGACACTCAACCTTGGTTGTTGTTGCAAGATGACTTAGTGTCCTGAAGAGATTTGATTAGCTTACCCCATGACCTGTGGGCTCTTGGATACCAAATCTCTCCTGATTTCAGTATACTAGAAGTTAGTTGGGGAAAACTATGTTATGCAGTTGTCGAAACAGTTAAATAAGGTGATTTATACGAAGTGTACTTTGCCTGGGTCAGAGTAAGCACTTTGTGCATGTTAGCCTCTGTTAGAAATCTTATTCTGGTTGTAGGCTCAAATGACCCAAAAGGGTCATTCATGACTGTATTTGGCATTTTACTACTTTTTGAAGAGCTTTATCAGAGATGACAGAATTGAGAGCGATTTTTCCCCTTAAGCCATATCCATTTTTTAAAAAGCGTATCTTTGTTTGATGAACAATCTACTTCCATATTTATTTGCTCTTTTGAGAACAGAGTTGCCACTTGTTCCCTTAACTGATACTTTGACATATTTGATACTTCCATTAAATTAAAGTTTATTTTTCTGTGCTTCCTGAAAGGTTAATCTTTGACATTTAGATGTCTTGCTTCTGTGTATTTTACCAACCTGTTTTGTGGTCTGCTGTACTTTTAATGAACCTGCAGTTTTTGTAAGGGTCAACTTCCTTGTCGTCAGACACTCTTAGCCTATTTTATGCAGGGTGGTATCCTGGTAGAAGTTGGAAAATGAGTAAGGAAGAGACTGAATGATTTATCCAGCTAGAGATAGCATTAACATTGTTTTTATTATTTGGGAGCTTGACCTGCTCAGTGGACATATTTTTCTTCTTTTTTTGGCAGCAATATTTTGTACTTTTAATCATTACTGATGGTGTGATCACAGACCTAGATGAAACCAGACAAGCCATAGTCAATGCTGCCAAGCTGCCCATGTCCATCATCATCGTTGGAGTCGGAGGTGCTGACTTTGGTGCCATGGAGTTTCTGGATGCTGATGGTGGAAGTCTCCGCTCCCCATCAGGTGAAGTAGCCATCAGAGATATCGTCCAGTTTGTGCCTTTCAGACAGTTCCAGAATGTGAGTATCACTCGTCTTCATTCACACGCTAAGGTGTTTGAACACAGACCTTTGCTAGCCCACAGCCAAGCCTTTGAGTAGGTGTGTGGGGTTAGAGGCTATGGGAACGCTTTCCTTTTTCCATATAAAGACCATGATTAAATTTGCCAGTTTCATAAGAATGCGTATATGCATGCTTCTTTAGTTTATAGGATAAATTGTTTAAAACTGTTCATGAATGTCTTAAGAGATGATTTTATCTTTACCTTTGTAACAATAGAAAAAACTCCAAAGTATATGTAGAATGTATCAATTTATAAGTTGGTTTGATGAAAATCTCTCCAGAAACTGTTTGACCCAGTTTATTCCAGTAGTACTTACTATCTTACAAGACTTAGCACAGCATCATTCATAATCAGGCTGTTTTCATTGTTGTAACACCTACCTACCTACCTATCTCCGCAGGATCCCTCGTGTTGCTCTTTTATAGCCATACTCACTTCCCTTCTACCTACCTCTCCTTTGAACTCCTGGAACTCTGATCTGTTAACCATTGTTATACTATTGTCATTTCGATAATGTTATATAAATGGAATCATATAGGTTTTAACCTTTGTGGCTTGGCTTTTTAAAAATTCAGCATAAGTCTACCAAGACTTACCCGCATTGTTACATGTATTCCTTTTTATTGCTGAGTGGCATTTCATGGTATGGATGTACCACAGTCGTTTAGCCATTCACACATGGAAGGACATCTGAGCTATTTCCAGGTTTTGTCTAGTATACATGAAGCTGCTATAAACATCCATGCGTGAGGTTTTTTTATGTGAATGTAAGTTTTATTTTTCTGTATTAAATATCCAGGAATGACGTTGTTGGGTTATATGAATAGTTACACGTGCAGTTATTATTATTTTTAAAGAATTATTTTATTTTAACTTCGTTTATTTATTTATTTTAATTTGACCAGAGAGGGACAGAGTGAAAGAGCGAGAGACGTAAAGTGAGAAAGCAAGCCGCCAGGTCTGGGACTCGGACCACAGTTGGCCATATGGGAGTCCAGTGCACTTAACCATAACACCACATGTAATTATTAAAGCAGTTATCTTAAAAAAAGAAAAAGGCTGGGACCAGCAGTTGACGTAATGGCTATGTCACTGGCCTCCCATGTAGTCGACTGCGGTTCGAGTCCCGGACCTCGTGGCTTAAACTGACGCCAGGTGTGTGTGCGTGCATGCCCAAGATCCTGAGAGGAGAATGGAAGAGAAGGGATTGCAGCATGGCCATCCCCCCTGGGGGTGACTCCTCGCTTTCTATCTGTCTCTCTCTGTCTTTCTGGAGAGCACACACACCCTATATAGCAAAAACCTCTCCAAAAAAAAAAGCAACTGTCAAACTTTTCTAAAGTGGTTGTACCATTTTACATTTCTACAAGCAGAGGGAGGGCAGGAAGGGTGTGTGTATGTGTGTGTGTTTATAACATGGTAATGTTAGGGATCTTTATACTGATAAAATGGTTCTGTATCTTGATTGTGATGATCATTACACAGGTCTACCGGGTAATAAACTTGTGTAGAACTACACACACACACACACACACACACACACACACACACACAAGTGCATGTAAAACCAATGAAACTGAATAAGGTCTGTGACCTGTGCTAATGTCAGATTCCTAGTTTTGATATCAACTATAGTTATGTAAGATGTTCTCTTTGGAGTAAACTGGGCTAAGGGTCCATGGGATCTCTCTGTATTACTTTTCCAATTTCCTATGAAGCTACACTTATTTCAAAATAAAAATTAAAAAAAATTGAATGCCAAATCCACATTTAAAAGTTAAAGAAAAACAAACAAAAATATCAGTGAATGCAAAAATACTAGCACCAAAAAAAGGACTTCATAAATGTTGACAGGGATAATAATAGCAATCATACGTAACTTTGATTCTTTAGCTTACTCTGCACTTTGTGGATTATTCCTAAGAAGAAATACAAATCTAGGAATTTGGGATTACTCCTTTTTAATGGCCAGTAAATATTTGGTTGCTAATAAGGTTGCTTTGATTTGTTTTTCACAAGTCTCCAAAGGAAGCACTTGCTCAGTGTGTCTTGGCGGAGATTCCCCAGCAGGTGGTGGGCTACTTCAACACGTACAAACTCCTTCCTCCCAAGAACCCAGCTACGAAATAGGAGCTACGACTACTTCAACAGAATTCTTTAGTGCTGTGTGGAGCAATGCCATCTCTTATCCCAGATCATATATGTGCCATTGTACGTACTTTTGACCCCTGGAATTTACGATGTAAACCTCGTTCTCTAGGAATCATACATGTTTAAAGCATTCTTTTTATACTTGTTTGTGGGAAACAATGCCAAGGCCATCTTTGCCTAATCTGTTCAGTGATTGCTAGTAATTTACAGTAATTGCAGTGAGGCCATTTGGGTTAAAAACTAGTATGGGGAAAAGCTGGTTTTGTTGTTTATGTTTTAAATGATAAAAATACTGTTTTTGAATGTTTTTCAAAGGAAAGAATGAGAAATTGGGTGGATGATGTGATTCGTAGGTTGCTGTACTTAGGTCTCAGTGTATGTTTTACAAGTCAGTGTCCATGCCTAATTATGAGAGCTTCTTAAGTTACATGATGTTGAATTTGTTCCTATAATTCTGTACTCGGTGCTTTTCCATGGAGTAAATAACAGTCCTTCCTTGCATCTGAGTTTTGCTGCACCTCAGACACTGCATGGTTTATAAAACACCCATGGGCCTTAATGAAAAGTACTGAATGAGCAGGACAGGCACATACTCAATTTTTAAAATGTACAATCAACAAGTAGAAACTTGCAAGAAAGTGTAAGCCATTTTTATTTGCCTTTCTGGATTTTTAGTTTTCATTTTGGAATATTACAAACGCAGTCAGATTTGGTTTTCTTTTCAGTGACTGAATGTGACACTCAGGATTCTGTAGATACATAGGCAATAGGTTGGCCCTGATTCTACATTATAAGATTATTTAAACTGTGGTTTATTAAAATGGTTAGGAAGGACTGTTTTGTCCAGGAGAGCCATGAGGACCAAACATGTAAGGTGGAATTCTGAGTTCTAGTTTCTTCTAATTGAGAAAAATGTTTACTCATTTAAAAGATAGTTCTTACTCTTTCCTTGATGGAGTCCCATAGATTTGTACAGATTCATTTAAACCTCTTTTTCCTTCTTAACATAGCATTTTTGTTTGATTTTTAAGCTTATGATACTGGTTATCTATCAATCAAAATCCCATCTTACACTTTAATAGAATGCTATGTCCTAAGCCCAGGATGTATAGTATTAACCATAAAAACTGTTGTAAAACAGTGTTTCTTAAAAAAAAAAAAAAAAACTTTTCCAACTGCTACATTAGGATAGAGTAGATGACTTTACGTGTTTTTTTTTTCTTTTTAAATAGGAATTTGTTTTCTTGACTTACCTTTGAGAATATATTAGTGAACATTACATTTTCAAATAGATTGACTTGCGTTTGTAAGGTCTGTGTCCCAAGTTCTATGCATAGCCATATATTGGCCAATTAACAATTCAACTAAGATTATGTGTGTATCACGTGTCCTTGAGTAGATGCATGCCATGCCATGTTGATCTGCCTCTCAGTTACAGTGAGAATCTGCACTCTAACCCACGTCTCTTTATTTTCTACAAGGAAGTAAGCTTTCAGCACAGCAGTTTCACTTTTCACAAAGAGCTCCTTGTCAAGGTCAGGCTGAGAGGGGACCTCCTTGCCGTCGTGGTTGCCTAGAACAGGTGAGCTGTTACAGCTGTCCCACTTACCGAGGTGGCTTCTAAATATGAGCTGGATACCTTAAGAGGCCTGCTAGTGTGCCTTCCCACAATACGGCTCATTAGTCACTGGCCATTTTGATCTTCTCAGCAGGGGAGAAGAGAACTGATCATTCTTCCAACTGCTTGGAGACCATTGTCTCAGATGTCCTCATTTCAGTTCTCGTGTGCTTAGAAACGGCATAGATATGTTGCTGTAGTTTTCAGAATTTTCTTTTTAAGCACCTTTAAAAAGATGACTTAATCACATAATCTCGGTATACGGCAAAATAGACAGAAGTGGAGTATCTTTGATGCCAGAGCAGGGTCCAGAGCTCCACTCCTTAGGCCAGTTCCACACTTCCCTCAGCCAGCTTCTCAGGCACACCCGAGTCACCTGCACAGGGCACTTGGGAACGCTGGTCTTTAGCATTCATTGTATTCATTGGCCAATTACCACTGTCAGTTTGATTTGGTCTTCATTATTTTAAATTCTGGTTTTTTTTTTTTTTTTCCACAACAGTTTTCTCTTTTAAATTTTTAAAAAACTATTCATTTTTGATCAGGTTTATCAGTAGATGCTGTTATTCATAAGCGCTTCAGTTCTAGCAAATTAGGGTGATTGGTACCTTTTTGCAGATTGGAATAAAAGCATTTACAATTTTTAATTATTATTTTGTAAAATTCTTACAATTTCAATACTTTCAATACATTATCTCATTTACTATTTCTTTACTAAAATGGTCCTTTTCCCTATTGTACCTCTATTCATTCAAGTGCCATTTGTTCTTAAAATGCATCTAAAGAAAAATGAACTAAATTGACTTTCACACCTCATGCAGTCAGATATATTGCAAATGACCATTGGAGCGACGGTACCTTGGATAGACATAATAGTTCCCACATATCCCTGTACTGAGAAAGTAGTCTCCTACTAGCCTAGTCATTTCACCTAGTGGTTAGAATTGAACATTTAAGACCATAAAAATTTAAACTCTGATCAGGGATTTATAACTGTTCACTTTGGTAGTGCTGTAGGCAGCCTTTCCAAAGTTGGTTCAGGGCCTCATTGCTGCTTGTGCTGTATTTTGATACACTTTGCCTTTTTCATTTTGTAAATTTCCTAGAAAGCCATCTTCGGTAAGTCTCTCCTCGTCTCTTTGTATGTATGGTTGATAGTCATGGAAATGACTCATAAGGTAAGCCAGAAATTTGGTAGAAAATGTGAGACTTTTGTCATTACATGGATGTCATATTTGACAATACACGTATATTACTAATATATGAATTGATATTAAATATATCTACCATTGGAATTCCACTTGGATAAAGTTGTTTCTTGATACCATACCATTGTGTCTTGTTTTCATTTTTATTTTTTCTCTACATATTATCAGAACGATGGAAAAGTTAGAAATAATGAATAATAGTGTTTTAGGTGGCCTATATTACATATTTTACTGAATTAAACAATTTGGATGATGTTATATTATGGGATTCAAGAAAAGTTCAAGATACTTTTCTATGTACAGTAAAAGTTCTCAGCTTACAGCTTGGATTGCCTGACCTGTATGCCACTCACATTTTATTAGTCATGTTAACTACAATAGTGAAAGCACCTAATTTAAACATTTTTTTAAGGGCCCAGCAGGTAGCATTGTGGTTAAGGGCGCTGGACTCCTACATGGTTGACCACAGTTCAATTCCCGGACCTGGTGGCTTGCTTTCTCATTTTCCTTCTCTCTTTCTCTCACTCTGTCCATCTCTGGTCAAATTAAAAATAAATAAATGAAGTTAAAATAAAATAATTCTTAACAAAAGAATGTCTTAATCAATCAATCAGATTTATTAAAAACATTTTTAATTATTTTCATTATGTTTCAATTACTGGGCAGAGCTTTGGGAATAAAGAGGTGACCAAGATAGCTCTAGCTGCTATCTTCATAGAAATGATGATCTAGTGTAGGGAGGGGGAGAGGGAGGGAACATTAAACAAGAAATTATAAAGATGTGAGACCAGTGCGTGGTATAACATGTAGTTGGGAGACTTATACCCATCTAAGAGGTAAGGAGCACTTTGCTGAGGGTGTGCCAGTTATAGTGAGACCTGGGATTAGCTGGTGAAGAAGCTTCGAAGCATTTATGAAGGTTTCGAGTCAACAGCAAGTATGGAGTTGGAAGTTTTAGGAATGGGAAGGAGTTTGAATTTGCTGAACTATGAAGTGTGAGGGGGAAAAGTGGAAAGAAGAGGTAGAATGGTTGATGGGTATATGCCCTGGGGTACATGCTGCAATAGGGATTCAGACTTGGGCTTAGGTAATGCTACTAAATGGATTTAGGCAAATGAATGATGTGATCATATTCCTGTTTTTGGAAAAGTGGAGGACCTTATACATGAAGGCAAGCAGATGGTCTCAGACATCCTCAAGTTTCCACGTGGAACTCTGTTGCTGAACTTGGGCCTGGCCACAAAGGCTTTGCCGTGGAGAAGCCCAGATTGAAGGTGATGATCATCTTTTGATGGAGACTCAGCTGTCTAGTTCCATGCTTGCTAAGTATCTGATTTCAGAATTCTGTACTTATCCTGCCACAATCCTGCCTCCATGTCGGATCATCTGTTAAACTCATATCTTATTGATTCCTTACTGGTTCAGAGGCTTGGGTACAACTAGTGATATCACAGGTCTCCATTGTTATCAAACCCTTGCTTGTAGCAACACTATCACCATCATCTCTGTTTACCAACCCTTAACTACATTTGGCCAAATTCCCCAGAAAAACCATAGCAGGTCGCATTGTCCTTGGGAGAACTGCAGTTTGTCTTGGCTATTGATCCTTCCCTCCCTCCAAAGAAATGATCAATGAGGCAATTACCATTATAAGCAGAATTTTGACTTCCTACAGCTTGGGAAAGGAGAGTTATAGCTTTGGTCTTTTCATCAATGCACTCACAAAGCACCTGGTTTTATAGCAGCATCTTGTCTTCTCAGACTGGCCTCAGAATTTCTAATTCAGAAATTGAGCTTTGGGGGGCTAAGGGGGACCTAGTGAATTCTCAGAGAATAAGTAGAGAATAATTTATCTTTCTTCTTCCACCCCTTACATCCAGTAAGAAGCATTCACTTGTCCTTGTAACAAATATTTATTCGCTGACAAATAATAATTGTATACATCCGTGGGGTACAATCTTATTTTTCAGTACAAGACTATAATGCGTATCAATTAATTCAGGGCAACTAGTTTGTCTAGCATCTCAGCCATGAACAAATATCTATTGAATAGCTTACTACTGGCAATCAACAGGGGAATTCACTGGGAAATTCTCATGAACTTCAAAGTTTATGATCTAATATGGAAGAGGAAAGACTACATGATGCTAAAACAAAACAGGAATGAACAAGGTGAAGGAAGCCTCTGTCACTGGAGTAAGACTATCCCTTTTCGTATCTTCTGGCATCCATGAGTAAGGAGGGACCTTGGGACACTGCTTCTGGACAAATGCTTTTCCCTTGACTCCCATCAACATTTATTGTTCTCTACTGCTGTCTTGTGACTACCAAGGTTGTTCATGCCCATCCTTACAAAAACAGATGATTGACTTCTTCACCCTGACACTCAGAGAGCTCCCTAGGACAAGCTTTCTTCTTGATTCTACATCCTACTTCTCTCCAGTGCACTAGCCATTCCACTCTCCCCTTAGCAACTGGGTCATTCATTAGTAGAATTCCTTGAATCAGTGCTTTTTCCTGAATAATCTGTTCACCCTTTTATTGTAACTAAAACGTGACTCTTGAAGAACATTTCTTACTCTGCAGTCCTCACAAGTAGAGGTTATTTCATGTTCCACTGGGTGTGGAGGTGGGGTGGGTGGTCTCCCTGGTCCTCCCTTTGCTTTTAGATAGCTTTTTTCCTTTTTTTTTTTTTTTTTTTTTAGAGGTTTTTGCTTTAGAGTGTGTGTGCTTGCCAAAGAGAGACAGAGACAGTGAGAGGGAAAGTGAGAAATCACCCCCTCCCTCCACCAGGGGAGATGGCCATGCTACAATCCCTTCTCCATTTTCCTCCCAGGATCTTTAGCATGCATGCACAAGCACCTGGCATGATTTTCAAGCCATTGGGTCCAGAACTCAAACTGCAGTTGGCCAGTGGGAAATATATATATACAAACATACATATACACACACATATTTACATATATATGTGTGTGTGTGTATATATATACGTATACGTACATATGTATGTGTGTATATATATTTATATATGTATACACACACACGTGTATTCAAGTTTTGCCTTAGGGCACTTGCTCTCACTGGAGAAAGAGAGAGAGAGAGAGTGAGAAAGCAAGCCACCATGTCTGGGATTTGAACTGCTGTAAGTTGTGTGGAAGTCCAATGCTTTAACCACCATGCCACCTGCCACCCTTCCCTCCTCTTTAAAATCTCCAGCTTTGGGCCAGCAGGTGGCATGGAGGTTAAGGTGCTGGATCCCACATGACCAACTGTGTTCAAATCTTGGACCTGGTGGCTTCGGGATCACACTGGGCACATGTGAGTGCAGGCTCCAAATCCAGGGAAGATAGTGAAAGAGAAGGAATTGTAGCGTGGTCATCCCCCTTGTGGAGTGATTTCTCACTTTCTCCCTCTGGCAAGGGCAAATGCCCTATAGCAAAACACAAAACTAAAACCTCCAGCTTTGAATGCTATATCATTGGATTAGACCCCTCTCTATCCTTA
Source organism: Tupaia tana (assembly GCA_026018925.1). Taxonomy (NCBI): domain Eukaryota; kingdom Metazoa; phylum Chordata; class Mammalia; order Scandentia; family Tupaiidae; genus Tupaia; species Tupaia tana. The sequence goes on from JAKSZU010000008.1 coordinate 41,694,346, forward strand.
GAATAATCTTGTTCTCTAACTCAGGCCACACTCTCAATGTCATACCCTAGCCTTAATATTAAGACTAACCTCTTTAACCTTATGTTCAAATATTCCATTTTCCTCATAGCAGCCTGCTTTCCAATGCTTTTCCCTCAAATACCACAACTCTGACAGGTCCTCAGGTGTACCTTCCATCCACTCACCCTCGCAGCTTGCCAATACCTCTCATGGAAATGGTCCCTCCTGCCCCTTACTCTTGTAAATGTGTTTCTGCCCATCTCTGCCTTGGCCATTCCACTCCAACACCAGGACTTTCTTGCTTTTACTTGAATGTGCCGAGTGTGATCTTGACTCTGGACTTCAGCACCTGCTGTGGCCCTCCCTAAACACCTTGCCTCTAATCACTTGAGCACCTTGCTCCCTCACCTTCAGATCTTTATTTAAGCATCACCCAGAGAGTCCTTTGCTGGTCACCTTATTTTAAAATAGTATCTCTTTCTTCAACACATTGTATCCTGCTTCTCTGTTTAGATTTTTATTTTGTTTCTTGTCCTTCTTTCACTACAATGTAAGTTCTAAGAAATTGTAAATTTTTATCTGTTCCCTACTGTATCCCCAGAGCCTAGAGAGATCTTGGCATTTACCAAACACTCCCTAAATATAGGTTCTGAAAGAATGAGTGAATGAGGTATGCACTGCAGCTTAAATAAAGACAGTAGTTTATGTGAGAAAATGTGGGCACTAAGAGTGGGGAGATTTTTCTACTCAGTATGGGGACAGTTAGGGCAGTGGCACGATGGGGTAGAGCTTTGTGGATGGTTTGGCATTTCTTCTGAGATTTTGAGGATACGTAGGGTTTTATTACGTACGGAAAGCAAAAGAGATTTTCAGACTGAAATCAGCATTTTCAAGGCATGAAATAGGAAAGTGGAGTGGGCTGGGGAACATTGTTAGTAGAAGGAGATGAAGGTGTGTTGCTAATAAACCTTTTGCTTTATCACTGAATCCCTTTACTCACTTTTACAAACGCGATGTGGAAATTCAAACTATTAATAATCTTCACCTATTCCTATCTAAGTGAAAGCTGTGGTTAGTTTATTTTTGAAGGACAAAATATAATAAATTGCAATCTTCCCCCTCAGATTTGGAATATAAATATGGCCCTCATATGGGAAACTTGATCATCTGACCCCATGAAATCTTGAAAAATGTACTTATGTGTTTGAAAAAAGCCTCTTTGAACCAGGTAGCCCAGGCCCTGCCTATTTGAAAAGCAATGTGCTTACTTTGACCTTGGATGCTGCTGTACTCTTGTGTAACCTGGACAAAGGATCTTGTTGTGGGGTTTGTGAAATGGTAGGAATCTCTAAATTCCTTTCAAGTCTAAGATTCTGGTGTAAACAACAGAGCTTGATTTATTTAAAGCCAGATGTAAGAATCTGCATCACAAGGCTGGTTAATAACCCTTAGCATGCACTATATACTGAATTCTTTATGACTTAGGATTCCCAGCAGAAAGGGTTCTCATAAATTTGTGGCAGAATTGTTGTGTGTGGTGGGCAGAGATGACTAGAGGTGTGACAGGACAGTATGAGGCTGTGACCTTTCAGGTATCACTCCCTTTTCTCATCCAAGGGAATCATTATCTAGAAATGTCAGGTTGTATTGCTTAATGATGCACATTTATTTGACCTTTGCACCATCACTTCTACTCACAAAAGTTATAGTAGGAAAAATACAGCCAGTCATAAAAACTCATAGAGGAAAACATCAAGTTTTACTACAGTGTATGGCTAAGGTACTTAAAACATGAATTTCAAGTGTCTTTGGTCTGATTAGCTATAATAAATTTCAGAACAGCCTAATGGTTAACATCTTCTAAAGATTTAAAAAATTCTTTTGTGAAGGTAAAAGAATATTGTAAATATAATACAGGCCAAAACTACAGAAAGTATAGATTCTTCTTGGTGTTCTATGTACCAATTTTTCATCTAATATTTACTGAAATAGAAGTCTGATATATATTTAGGGCTGTTGAATACCAGTATAAAGCCAGAGAAGGTCCCCAGAGGATAGAGAGGTGGCAGGCTGGCTCTTTGATCTGGTAGTTAAGGCAGCTGGATCACATATGGCCCATCGAGTGGTAGGACTCCCAGATCTGGTGGCTTTGGAAATACACGGGGCCCCTGTGCATACATGCCCGAAATCCCGAAAGGAGGGAGAATTGCAGAACAAAGGATTGGAGTGTGACCATTCTCCATGGCTGGTACTTTTTCTTCTCTCTCTCTGTTCTCTGTTGATCACACACACCCTCTTGAGAAAAAAAAAAAAAAAAAAAAAGAAAGGAAAAAATGTGGAGAGATAGTCAAGTTATTCACTTCTTTTGTATATACTTTGAGCATTCATCACATTCTAATACATGGCGAAGTTACACACTTTTAAAGTAATTTTTAGTTTGAAGTTCTCTCTCTTTTAGATAAAGAAAGATTTTTCTTACTTTTGTTGTTGACTTTGTGTAGGATTGCCACATTTGGCAAACAAAAACATAAGATGTGAAGTTAAATTTGAATTTCAGTAACAATCATTTTTTAAAAATAGAAATAAAAAAATATATATATAATAGGTCATGGAAAGGGCCAGGCAGTGGTGTGGTGGTTAAAACAGATGGATCCCACAAAGCCAACTGTGTAGTTGTGTCCTAGACCAGTGGTTTGGAAAACACACCAGGTGCATGTATGTGCATGCATGCCCAAGGTCCTAAGAGGAGAATGGAGAAGAGATGGCAGTATGGCCATTCTCCCTGGAGAAATAACATACTTCTATAAAGAGATGCTATTTCTCTTCTTTAAACTATTAATGTTTAAAGTATAGATCTACCACCTGGCTCTTCACTTTTTTGTTCTTTTGTTTCTCTGCAAATTTTATTAGGATATATCCACTCCCCCCCCCCTTTTTAAGAGAGATTTTTGCTATAGGGCACATGTGCTCACAGGAGAGACAGAGAGAGACAGAGAGACAGAAAGCAAGAAATTGTTCCCCCCAAGGCGAATGGCTATGCCACAATCCCTTCTTCTCCATTCTCCTCTCAGGATTTTGAGCACACACACACAAGTGCCCAGTGTGAGTTTGAGCCTCTGGATCCGGGATTCAAACCATAGTCGACTACATAAGAGTCTGGTGATTTAACCATTATGCCATCTGCTGGTCCAAAAATTCTCTTTTAAGCAGTTAATTCTGCTCTGTATTTCTAGTCATTGACTATTGAGATTATTTCTAGGGAGAACTTTCATGTACCTATGCATCATCAATTAGCCAGTTCATCAACAGACTACTTGTTGATTATTAATCAAATGATTAATGAGCATAGACTATAGGGAGTCCAGAGAAGAGAGAGATGTGGGCTAGCAGTGTTAGGAAAAGAAAGAAGAAACAGGAAGGAAAAAACTCAGTGTTTCTCTCTAGGGATCCCTGAATGTCTGCGTTTGGACTCTTGGCCTAGATGAGGGTTATGGTATTCATGATGTGTTTAAGGTGCTCAACTCTGAGGACACCCAGAGTCAGTTTCTTCACCAAAGGTGACTTAACTGATTAGTCAGCCTGCCTTCATTATGTGGCTAGTTGATTGTAAGACCCCCAGTGGAAACTTCAGCCTGGGGTTCTTCTAGAAAGTAAATTATTTGCACAGATCTTGGCAGTTCAATTTGAGATACTGGGTGGGGTACTCATGTGAGTAATAACCATGGGGAACTTGCTCATGGAAGATACTTGAAACCCCAACACTTACCTGGGCTCTTCTCCTGTGCATTGTTTTTATGACCTTTCAATGAAAGCCCTGGGTATGGGTATGCTCTGTGGAGTGTGGTGGTTCCTTTTTATTTATTTTATTTTTGAGAGGTTTTTGCTATAGGGCATGTGCACTCACCAGAAAAACAAAGAGACAGAAAGCGAGAAATCATCCCCCAGAGGGGATGGTCACGTCACAATCCCTTCTCCTCCATTCTCCTCTTGAGATCTTGGGCACACATGCACGTGTGCCCCTGGCGTGAGTTTAAGCCACCAGATCCGGGACTGGAGCCATGGTCGACTCCATGAGAGTCCAGTGACATAGCCATTACACCAACTGCTGGGTCCCTGGTGGTTCCTTTTTAATATCCTCACTTGGGGAGTCTTCACTCACAATGACCCAGGGCAAGTTAATGCTTCATTACTGTGTCTCATGATCTTCATCTGGAAAGCAGTGACTAATAATAATAATAACCACTTCATGGACTCTTAGAATATTTAACAGTACCTGGCACATAGTAAATGCCTTGTAAATCCTACCTATTATTATTTTGCATCTATCTGAAACTTAGTATAGGGGACTTAATTTTGCTTCAACTATTTTTTTTCCTGTAGGTATGCATGTAATAATTGCTTTCTTTCTACTCTTTTATTTTTTTTTTCAGTTGCTAGAGGTTGCATGTACTATGCATGTGTATTAATTTGAAAGACACATAATGTTTTGTGTATGTTTTAAATTGAGAGCCTGTAAAAGTGGTTTTGCTAATCCACAAAAGGACATGGCGCCGAGAAATTTTATTACCTGAGTTTATAGATTGTCAGCAACTTTGCGTTTGAAATCTTATCAGTAAAACTGAAGCATTCCACTTCTGCCTGGAGGGCCTGAGTCATTTTGACATATAAAAGCAGTCAGGTGGACAACTTCAGATAAGGGATTTCTGGACACAACATTCTGTTTATCTTAATTTAATTATTTCCAAGGTAACAGGACCCTGAATCTGCTTCTGGGCCCAGGACTGATGTTGAACTCTTTACATACTAGTCTTGCTTTAATTTGAGCCTATCACAACATCACTTAATTTAAACTTTATTTCCTCCCCCTCCCAAATATCCTGTTACAATCCCTCCTTTTCTGCGTTTGGTGGGACACCCATGTTTCCCCTGGTGAATGACTCCCTTGTTGTACCAAGTTAATAAATGACTTCGTTGGACTAATGGTTTATCTTTGATGATCTTTCCCAGATGGGTCTTGTAAGAATATACATGCATGGTGTTATTGAGTATCTCAATTTTTGTCTTACTTTTAAAAAAGTACATCAGTATTTTTAAAAGATCTGTGTTGCAAACCAGCAGTTGTCGTAATGGCTATGTCGCTGGACTTTCATGTAGTCGACTGTGGTTTGAGTCCGGGACCCAATGGCTTAAACTCACGCTGGGCACGTGTGTGAGAGAATAATGGAGGAGAAGGGATTGCTGTGTGGCCATCCCTCCTGTGGGGTGATTTCTCACTTTCTGTCTCTCTGTCTCTCTTTGTCTTTTTGGCGAGTGTACACTCCTGATAGCAAAAACCTCTCTCCCCCAAAAAAGATCTGTGTGGTTACGTGTAAATTTATTGGGTGTCAGAAAAGCCATGACGTATTTTTCTGTGCAAAAATGCATGGTGACTTTTCTAATGACCCAATGACTTACTACTGGATAGAATCTCATCTTACAAGCATATCTACACTTTCACACACCGTATTTTTTTTAACATATATATTCTTTTAGAGGTTAATACCAGAGCTGCCTACAATTCCTTTGTACTAAAAACAAGGTTGTATATCCTCATTCATCTCCTCTTATGGACCTGTTTGAGGATTTTCTGGAATATATATTCTGAAATGAATATTATTGATAGTAAGGTATACTGCTAGAATTTTGCTAAGTTTTGCCAGAAAAGTAGCTCTAATTTACATACTTGCCTGCAATTTGTATTATAAGTTAAGCATCCCTAATCTGAAAATCCAAAATTTGAAATTCTCTTTCTTAAAGAACTATTCATTTATTTTTATTTATTATTATTTTAAAATTTGATATAGGGCATGTCTGCTCATCAGAGAGAGAAAGCAAGCTGCCAGGTCTGGGATTCAAACTGTGATTGGCCATGTGGGAGTCTAGCATCTTAACCCATCTGTAGGCCCCCAAAATCTGAAATTCTACAAAGTTCAAAAAATTTTGAGCCATGACAAGTGGAAAATTCCACACATGATCTTTCTGCTTCCTGATGGCTCATGTCCACAAGCTTTATTTCATATACAAAGTAATTATAAATATTAAATAAAATTACCTCAGGTTATGTATATGAGGTACATTTGAAACATAAATGAATTTCATGTTTAGACTTAGGTCCTATCCTCAATGTATCTCATTATTATTTACAAATATTCCAAAATATGAAAAAGTCTGAAATCTAAAACACTTCTGGTCCCAATAATTTCAGATAAGAGATACTCAACGTGTATTTTCTGCTTTCATATGTTTCCATTTGATATATATATAAAGTACATTTTTGTTCTAATTCATATTAGGAATGTTAAACTATATAGTACGTCCTGAAATCGTAAAAGACAATCCTTTGCGATAGAATTGTCATAGATTAGGGGCTGGCAGGTGGCATGGTGGTTAAGGGTGCTGGACTTTCATATAGCCAATCATGATTCGAGTCCTGGACCTGGGGGCTTGCTTTCTCACTTTCCCACTCTCTCTCTCTCTCTCTCTGTCCATCTCTTGTCAAATTAAAAAAAATAATAATTAAATAAATAATAAAATTAAATAAAATAATTCTCTAAAAAGAAAAAGAAAAAAAGGTGTTACAGGTTGATAGTCTTAGAGGCAGCTGGGGGAGATACAATGTGATCAGATTTGAAAATATAGGTAAGACATAAATAATGGAGAAGAAATAAACTTCTACTTTGCAGCAGGCAGCATGGACAAAGACCAGGGGAGGAAGGGCAGGTAGCAGTTCCAGAGAAAGCAAAGAGACCAGCGTTATTGGAGGTAATTATTGACAGTAGAAATTATATTTGCATAAATAATAGTTCCTGGATGGTTAATTTTACTTGTCAACTTTGCAGGACCAGAGAGTGCCAGATGGCGGGTAAGACATGGTTTCTGAGTGTGTCTATGAGTGTTTCTAGATGAGATTAGCAACTAAATTGCTAGACAGAGTAAAGCAGATTGCCTTCCATAATGTAAGTGGCCTCATCCAATCATTGGAGGGCCGCAATAGAGAGAAAATGTGGCGAAAGGGAGAATTTGTTTCCTCTGCCTCAGTGCTTGCGCTGAGCCATTGTCTCATGCCTCAGAATGGAACTGTCACCCTTGGTCTCCAGGAGCTTTACCCTTGGACTCAGATTGGAACCACACCAGCTGCTCTCCAGCCTGCAGACTGTAGGCTATCTTAGCCTTCATCACCATGTGGGTCAGTTCCCTGTAATAAATGTATTTGGCTATCAATATCTCCATTCTTTACTGGGTTTATTTTTCTGTAGAACCATGATTAATACAGTCCCTGAGCAGAGAAATAATATGCTCGAAAGTGGTGTTTTAGTAAGAGCTGATCTTCCTATGGCAAAGGACTGAGATCCGTGATTTAGAGCAGACTGTAGGTAAAAAGTGAATGTTTATTTGAGCTAAGAAGAAAAGATGTTAGGTATTAGCATTGAGATATTTAAAAAGGATATTTAGAAAGATTGGAAAAAGAAAAAAAGTTAGATTGCATAGTACAAGCAATCAAAGAGCTATCGACTATTCTTAGATTTTAATCTGATGGATTAGGAAAATGATGGTAAATAGGATAGACTGGGAGGTGAAATAAGTGGCAGGGAAGAGCATAAATTACAATGGTATTATATTTTATTTGAATAAATTAAAGAGTGTAATAATGTTCATGTGTTCAGGATCTTTTTCCTTTTTTCTTTTTTTTTCCTATTATTAGAATTTTTTCTTACTATATTCCTGTGGATCATGAAAAACACCAACTGACCTTTTGTAAAACTCATCATACTCTATGATAATTAAAACCTACATTCAAAAACGGCGACTGTGCCAAATGTTACATTTTCTCAGAGTGATTGATTTATACATGGTTTGCTAAATGCATCTATGCTGTATGTTTTTTGGTTAATATAATTTGTTAAAACTCTCTCCGTGGAGTGTTATAACGAAGACCATCTTTAAGGACTTAGAAATAGCCTTATTATACAGAATTTGGTGTTCTACACTGATGGCATATATTAGAATGGAATTCTATATGTATTGTTACTTCCGACATCAGCCTGGCTTTTTTAGCCTCCTCACAGCATGCTACTTAGGTAATTATGCTAATGATAGCTGATTCATGAGGACAACTTCTTAAAGTGCACTTAATTAACTTGGAGATTTTGTAACAGCTGTACATGTAGGTTCCAAAAATTGAAGGGATATGTCATTCTGACATGTGTGCAGTCTGCCTTCCTAACCTCATCATTTTTTTACTAATGCTTAAAACAATGAGAAGCTCTCATTTGGTACTTTCCAAAGCAAGTGCTTGAAGAAAATTCTAAGAAATGTCACTGTATCCTATTTGACCACGGGGATGATCTGAATCTATCTAGCCAGATGAATTAGGTAGATTGTTGCCTTTTAATTTGGTATAAAGGAAAATATTAAAATTTGTTTCTTTAGCAAAGGGCACACTTTTGCAATGTGTTGCTGAAATATGATCTTGCCATTCAGTTTGTTAGTTTTGCTGTCCAACATTGCTTTTTTTTTTTTTTTTTCTAAGAGAGATTTTTGCTCTAGGGCACATACACTCATTGGAAAGACAGAGAAAGACAGAGAGAGAGTAAGCAAGAAATCATCTCTCGGGGGAGATGGCCATGCCACAGTGTCTTCTTCTCCATTCTCTTCTTGGGATCTTGGACATATATGTACACGTGCCTGATATGAGTTTTTAAGCCACCGGGTCCAGGACTCGAACTGAGGTCGACTATATGGGAGTCCAGCGACATAGCCATTATGTCAACTGCTGGTCCCGGGTTGATTTGATATTATAGTGAGTCTTTATCTTTGAATGGAAAGATGAAGATATATTGATACATATTGATATATCTGATATATTTTATTAGATTACAGTCCCCCACATGAGGTAAGATTGATATACCTAGAACATTTAGCCAAGGTTAACAGTACCATACAAGATATTACACACAACAAAAATTGGAGAGAAAAGGATAGTGTATTACATGAAAGCCAAGACCAAGTTAATCAAAATAGATGGAAGGAACATCAAGAGGAAAAAACTGAACAATAGAAATAACTACTAGATGCAGTTGGAAGGAATAGCAATAAGCTAATGACAATGGAAAACTAGAGATGGTTTTTAATACTCTTATTACCATTGTATAAAATCATACTCTCAGGTGGGTCCTAGAAACTAAGCTAGAGATTTGTCTATGATTTCTCAAGGGCCCTGACAAGGTCGTTTTTCGTCGTTAATTCAAGCTACAATCCTGGGTACAATCTCTTTGGGAACTAGTGAGATTACATCTAAAGATAATCAAACATTTATTGCTTAGCCTTTTCTTTGACTTCTATAGTCAGAACCTCTTCCCCGGCCTCAGCAGATGGAGCCATGCTGATGATGAGTGATTGACGGGTTGTTTCTCTGGTTAAATCTACCTTTCTAGCTGGAGGGGGCATTTCATCTGCTGTAGTAGAACTCGCTCCACCTTTGGATGTATCCAGTGGTTTCTCTGCTGGTTCTTTTCCTTTATCTTCAGGTTCTTTTCCTTTACCCCCTTCCTCTTCAGAATTTTTGTTTTCCTGAAAGAAACAATTATTAAGAATGGGTATTGAAATTATAATCAAGGACACTGGAGTCTTTTGATTAACTTACAGTGGCTAAAATCACCACCAAACAGACTGTCTGAACTAACTAGATACGGGAATCATGTCTGTCTTGCTTCTGACCGTCATTTGGTTAAGTTTTCAGTGTGCAAGAGAGTGGGCTGGGCTGTTTCTTCTGACTTTCACTGTCAGTCCTGACTGGGATTTTTGTCCCTGCCAATGAACTCTCTTCCTTGTGCTTCCTAAATTATTAGACTCAGTGCTCCAAACTCTTTGATTTTCTTTTTAAATATTTATTTTTTATGAAGATAAAAATTTAAATACTACTTTTTAATAAAAATGTATTAACCAAACACTATATAAAATACTATAGAAAGTATGACTTCTCTATGGAAAAAACTCATGGGAGGATATCACATCTCTTTTTTTACCATTTGTTTCATGGGTGCTTGAACTACTGATTTTGAACCTATTGTGTTTAGTATTATCTATACAGAATTCAGAGTAAAAAACATACTGTGCTCTTTACTGGTGATACATGGGATCAATTTGAGAGAGGTTTGCCTGAAGTATGAATATATGCAGATAAAGTTGAGAATCATACTTAACACATATACTTTACCCTATATGTCTTTTTATGCAAATTATTATTTCTATGTAAATGTGATATTTGATGTAAATGAAGTATTCCATTTGTGCCAATTCCCTAATTTTTACCACAATGTTGTATACATGGAAAAAGAGGCAAGTTTTAGTCTTCTGATTATGACTGACCTCAGAATATTTGCTTTACTAATTTTCTGGAAGGTTCACAGCTTGCTATTTATTACAGTTTAGGAGATAACATGATAGAGTCTGAACATCCAAGTCCCTCCTTGTCTGTTTCTCATTATCACGTCTATAAGCCCTTGACAGACTTATATGAGACTCAGAGAAATATGAAAACCACAAAAAGGAGAAGAAACCAATAACATTTGAGTTTCTTGACATTTCTAGGAATTGAAAGACAGTTCTGTTTATAACTGTAAGTCTAAATACCTAAGTAATAGTTGTTGTTTTCTTTTGTTATTGTTCTGTAATTAATTTGATCTTATCTCCTATTCAAATTCCTTGATCTGGGTTTCAATTTCTTCATCTGTAACAGGAAAGACTTAGATGAAATCTACAAGGTTATTTCTTTTTGTTGTTGTCTTTTCATTGCTAGAGGGCATGTGAACTTGCCAGAGAGAGAGATATAAAGGGGGAGAAAGTCCATTCCCAATGACCTGTGGCCACACCACAATTCCTTCTCTATCTCTCCATCCCATAAGGATTTGGGACATACATACACACACACCCAGCATATTCCTCAAGTCATTCTGCAGTTGGCCATGTGGGATCTGGATCTCTTAACCACTAGGCAACTGGGCCAGTCCTAGGAGATTATTTCTGACTTTAAATATTTGGGATAAATATTGATTGAATAGTTGTGAAAATGCTGTTTACTGGCTTGTTGGTAAAATGGGATTTATATATATGTATGTATGTATATATATATATATATATATATATATATTTATTTATTTATAGATATATATTAATAGATATGTTTATATCTGTACATATACAGTTGTTTCTCTGTACTCATGGTAGTTTTGTACTATAAAATCACCATGAACACGGAGTTAACAAATACTGAGTTATAGTGCTGCTAGGGAAAAATACTGGGTTAGGTTCTGTGAGCCTTGAACCACAACATAATTGTCAATCAATCCATAACATATAACTTTTTTTTAGAGAGATTTTTGCTATAAGGTGCATGCACTTGCCAGAGAGACAGAAAGTGAGAGATCGCCCTTCAGGGGAAATGACCATGCTGCAGTCCCTTTTCCTCCATTCTCCTCTCAGGATTTTGGGCACTCACGCACATGCACCTGGCATGAGTTTTAAGCCGCCAGGTCCGGGATTCAAATTTCGGTGGACTACATGGGAGTCTAGTGACATAACCATTATGCTATCTGCTGGTCCCATGGTATTTTTTTAAAGAGGTTTTTGTCTTAGGGCTCGTGTACTCACTGGGGAGAGAGAGAGAAATAGAGACAGGGAAAGTGAGAAATCCCGCTCAGGGGAGATGGCCACGCCAAAATCCCTTCTCCATTCTCTTCCTGGGATCTTGGGCATGCACACACACACACACACTCCTGGTGTGACTTTCAAGCTACCAGGTCTGGCACTTGAACCACGGTTGGACATGTGTGGGAGTCCAGTGACGTAACTGCTATACTATCTGCTGGTCCCAACATATAAGTTTAAAAAAATTTTTTTTGCTCTAGGGCATGTGTGCTCACTGGAGAGAGATAGGGAGAGACAGAGAGAGAAAGTGAGAAAATCCACATAAGGGGGATGAGCATGTCCCTAATCACTTTTCCATTCTCCTCTTGGAATTTTGAACATGCACACACATGCACTTGGTGAGTTTCTTTTCATTTTAATTTCACCATGGAGTAGGTGCTCTCGCTGGAGAAAAGCAGACAGAGAAGGAAAGTGAGAAAGCATCTTTCATGAAGAATAGTCACACTGCAATCCCTTCTCCTCCATTTCTCCTTCCTTTTAGGATTTTGGGCATGCTTACACATGTGCCCAGCATGTTTCTCAAGCCACTGGGACTGGAATTTGAATTGTGCATCCAGCCAGGTGGGACCCAGCTACCTTAACCACCATGGGCTAGCCCTTATTAGGGAACAGCAGAAATGCCATGCTTCTAGAACACCTTGGATTTATGAACTCCGAATGAATGACTGTAGGGAAAATGGTGAAAATGCCTAACCTCTTGCCTTCCTGCTCAAAAACGACAGAAGGTCATTAGATGGGTGTGTGATCTGATGAATGTGCTCTCCAAATTCCAAGGTGTGCTGTCCAGCCTCTGGAGTCATTTAGCCATAACCATCCCTTATCCATTTGGAAACCACCCTGTTCCAGGAATTACCCTTATCTTTCTAATCCTTTAAGAAGCAACTTTCTCTAAAAATACTGTTCCTTCCTCATTTGCCCTAGTAAGTGTGGAGGATGAGAGAGGCTTAACAGGCACATTCCTGGCATGACTTCTCCTTCTTGATTCAGATCTCTGTGTCTTGAGCATCTTCCGTGCACACTTCAGGTGACTCTGTTGGACAGAAGAGTCACAGGCCCTTTTGTGTGCTTCTATGTAGAGACATCTTAATTAAGATGGGAGTCCAGGAACATAACCATTATACCATCTGCTGGTCCCAAGTGTCTCCTTGTTTACCCTCAGCTGGGGATGTATGTGTCAAGCCACTTACATTTTTTGCCACGCTGCGTGTGCGCTTCACCGTGAGCGACCACAAAAGCACTGAGTATTGATTAGGGGGTTATAAATAAATTACAGTGAGTAGGTAGATTGGCAAATATGGAATCCATGAGTAATGAGGGTTGATTATACTTATCAATACATATATTTGGGATATAAATATTGACTGAATATATATATGTGTGTATATATATATATATATATATATACACACACACACACATACATATATATGCCACCAATAATAAATGTATGAAGATTAAATATGATTATATATGGGCATATAGCTTAAATCATAATGAGTGTTACATGTAGGAGGCCAGCTCCATAGTGCAGTTGTAATGTGCTACTCAAGAGAAGCCAGATCCTACGTGGCAATGGTAGTTGGAATCCCCAGCTTGGTCAGCCTTAAAATTACTGGGCATGGCTGTGAGTCTCCAAGACTTGATGGTCTGTAGGACTGAAGGAAGGGTATCATGGCTTGACCTGACTCTCTGGAGAATGCTCCTCTCTCTCTTCTCTTACATGTGCACACACACATTTTATCATGAATGAAGAAAAGTTCCCATTAGACACTTCCACCCCCATTTTAAAAAATGAAAAGGTTCTACATATTAATCAGTAATTGCTAGTATTAGATGAGTCCAAATCATCACAGTATCTGCAGTGGAATTAGAGTAGGAGCTTGTCTGGGTGCCCATAGTCCAGGCTTCTCTCCTTTACAGCCCTCCCTTCACTCTGCTAGTTACCTGAGCTGCTTGCTCTCTCTTCAGTGTCAGTAATCTTGCAAGACCTGCTTTTCCTGCACCTCCTAGGAGAGCTTTAAACATTTTGGGTGTCTCTTCTTTTTTCTGGAAGAGAAGGCCAAGTCCTTTTCTTGGAGGGGATAGATCTACAGGCTTACCCTTCTGCTTTAAAAGCACTCTGTGGACAGGAGAGAAAGGATGGTTACGTTCTGTAGAGTTCTGGCAAAACCTACCCCCAAAACTATAATTTCTCCTAAGTCATGACGTTTTCGTGGGTACCTGATTAACGGTTCTTTACTGAATGCATCTCATGAAGAAAATTGATTAGAGTCAAACTACAGCTCTCGTCTTAGATTTTACGAAGTAAAACCAACTCAGTTAATCTCAGATGGGATTTTAAAGGTTGTACCTGGCTTTCTTCATCAGGAGCTTTTGTGAATCTGGATAATGCACTAGAATTGTTTGGAGGGTCATTTTGTCCAAAGTTAAAAGATTGGCAAACCCGTGGGCCACCACGTTGGCAGTTCGACGGTTTCCTCCTCCTGCTGCTAGAAGGCTGTAAGACAGAAAAGAGAGTCTTGACTACCAGTTTCACTTGTCTTCTATTGAAACTTTTAAAAATATACATCACAAATATTGCAACCATTCGTGCTGCTTCAGAGATCATTCCCTGGAGGTGAGATGATTATGCAGAGTCAAGATGTGGTGCAATGAAGCAGCGACAGTTTTCAGCAAGTTTTGTCTCTAACTCCCACACCAACTAAGGACTTGTGGCTATAGATGCCCTATCAGAGTCTTCATCCCTGACTTAAAAAGTCCCTTTGGACTAGGTAGCCTCCACTTGCTATTTCAGATTCACTTTCTCCCTTCCCCATCCTCCTTTGTTCTCCAAGAAGCTGACCTCAGCAGACTTGCCCTCTGGCTTCCATTTGGGTGCACCCACTAGGAAATTAGAAAGTAGGAGGAGATAGAAACTAGAGCATTTACTTTCCCTGCTCTTGGCCTGCATTAGGTTAGCAGTGGCCTCAGTTCTCTACCAAAATGTACAGTTCCTGCACGTGGGCATCTTCTAGAAGTAAATCCCCAGAGCTCCCTCTCCCATGCCCTTCCCCTTGACCCGTTCAGGTCTAGCTCTGATAACAACTCCTGTGCTGTAGCTTTGGGATGTATTGCCATCCCATGTTGAGTAGTGTTAGGTATCCCCTCACTCTGTCAGCAATATTTTTATTTACATTTTCTCAGATGCCTGAGTGTTTCTGTTTACTGTCTGGGCTTTAGCTGATAGAGTTTTCAACATAGAATCTGAGGGGTGGCTCTTAATGATGCCCAGATTACCTCAGGTGGATCCAATCTCTTCCCCTAAACTCCCAAATCACCTTGTTTCTCAGTATCATAAGCTGACATGTAGTGTAGTTATTCACATGGAATTCTGGGCCTTATGTCTCTGAAGGACATGGCAGAACATTTTGCCTCTGAGACATAACCAAAGAATGGGGACTAGATGAACACACAAATGAATAAAATGAATAAACATTCTATCATTGACCAGTGATTTGAGAAAAGAAAGGTTGGTCTGTAAAAACAGGTCAAGAAAAAAAAATTTTCAATGTTTAAAAAAGACACCACCCAAAGGACAAAAGAATTCTTCATTGGAAAAGTGCTTGCACATCGATGTTTATTGCGGCACTATTCATGATTATTAAGACATGGAACCAATCCAAATGCCCCCGTACAGATGAATGGATTGAAAAACTATGGCACATAGACTCTATGGAATACTATTCAGCCATTAAAAAAAAAAAAAAAAAAAAAAAAAAACCTGGCTTTTGACAGAAAGTGGAAGAATATGAGAAATTTACTGCTGAGTAAGGCAAGCCAGGATCTGAAGGAGAGACATTGTATGCCCCCACTTAATATATATCAAATGTCTGCATTCTATGACTGAAACTGGTTGACTAAAGGTTGCACAAACACAAGAGATGAGTGTGAATGCCAGATGAGGTGTGTGTGGAGGAGTGGGGCCTAAGGAAGGACATTTGGAGGAGGGATACGGAGGTAGAGCATTGACGGGATGGGGACGTGTGGTGTTATCGGTTGAAGATATTTTGACCAAAGGGACTGGGGAGAAATGTTCACATATTGAAATGTAATTGTAAGCTAAACAATGTAATTGTAAGCTAAAATGTAAATTGTAAGCTAAACAATGTGATGGAATGTATATAAAAAAATTAAAAAATAAACTAAAAAAAAGACACCACAGGCTCTATATTGAGAGAATAACAGAAAAAATTAAACCCTTTCAAGTCAACCAGTTAGAAATGGAGAAAGAAGGATCACACTAGCCCAGCCTAGGTGGTACAGTCCATGGCACACTGCAATGCTGGTAACTACATGGGCAAACCACAGGTTAAGATTACCAGGTAGACCTGAAATCAAGCTATATCATGCAAGGGTACCCAAGATGCTGAGGAGCTAGAGGGCGGGGAAAAGGGAGTTACAGGATAGATAATATGACCTTGTTGAGTGTGCTTCTTTCTTTCATGTGCATGTAATGCTCTCAATAATAATAATAAAGGATTATATTAATAAAAAAACAAGTTTGAGACGTGGAGAGGACCTTAGAGAGCAGTGATGTGAGAAGTTGCATGGGGCCCATGCCTAAGATTTATGTTAGATGGCTTGAATGTCTCTTACTATGGTTGCAGAAGGGGAACATTCTAATTGGCTGTTATTATTATTTTAAGTTTGCTATAGGACACATGTGCTCACAAGAGAGAGACAGAAAGAAGGAAAGTGAGAAAGCAACCCAACAGGTCCAGCACTTGAATCCTGGTTGGCCATGTGGGAATCCAGTGCTTTAACCACCACACCACCTGCTGACTCCTCAGATGGCTGTTATTTGCTAAAACACTAATGTAGTTTCAGCTCTGATCATGTGAATGGTCTGGAAGTCATTACTTCTGTCCTAACAAGAAAACACTGAATAAATGAAAAGTTAAAAACTTTTCTTAGACCCATCAAAAAATTGAGGATATAGGGCAAATTGCTATCCTAAATCTAAAGAGGTGACTAAGACATAAAACCATAGTCAGATCTGTTGGCTAGACCAGAAGCCCCTGGATCCATAACCGATAAACACACTTAAAAGGTCATTTTAAAAAATGATATGGAGTGCATGCATGCATTCATGGGGTGACAGGGGGTAGGAATCCTTGACAGGATCTCATGCTTCCATGATCCTCCTCTTTTCTCAGCCTTCCAGCTCTTCAGTATCTTAGATGCACATGAATGTGTCTGGTGTGTTTTCAGCATAACCTGAGGATCTGAACCCATAGTTGGCCAAGTGACTTGCAGCATGCTACAGACTGTACCGTCGAACTGGGCTGTAAATGGTCATTTTAATGAATTGTTGGAGGCCGAGAGTGGACTATCATGAGAATGACAAACATAGGGGTTAAAATTATAGGGACACTCACACTTTTGTGGTCTGTACCTCCCCCATTAGGTTCTCATGGTAAAGAAACAAGAAAAATCATTTCATATCCCTAGTAGAAGTTGGAGAAGATCAATCCCGGTAAAATATACCTGGAGCAAATTTGTTTTCCTTAACACAGTCCTAATATTCAGTAAATAAAATATTTTACCATAACCTTATTCCACCTGTGAGAAGAATATTTTCCCCAATGTAGCCCCTTCACTTTCTTTTTATTTAAGGAGGGTGGGAAACTAAGACTTTGCTGTGAAGGTCACAGCATACAGAAACATACCCCCTCTTTCCCCCCTCCCCCGCAAAAAAAAAAAAAAAAAAAAAAAAAACACAACTGAGACTTAATCACAGGATTATAGATTGTTTCCCTTCCCCACATGTTATCACTACACCAACTGAATTCCTGTATTATAGCTGAAAGAGCAATAAGATGTAAGCCCTCTCTGAGGAGGGGCATTTAGGGAAGTCCAAAGTCAACAAGGAAGACAAAAACAGGGACACAAAGAGAGAGGGATATAAAACCTTTGTCATCTACACCTACAGCACACATTAAACACAACCCATTTGCTGTAAATGACAAGATTTCATTCTTTTTAAATGACTAGGTAGTAACCCATTCTGTTCATATGCTGTATTTTCTTTATCTATTTTGCTATTGATGGGTACTTGGCTTGATTCCATATCCTTACTGTGAATAATGCTGCAATTAATAGTACAGATTCTCTTTGGCATACTGATTTAAATTCTTGTCAGTATACACGGAATAGTGGGATATGACAGTGATTTCCGAATCATATAATAGTTGTATTTTGGATTTTGAGGAAACTTCTTATTGTTTTCCATAGTTGCTGCACACTTCCATCAACAGTATGTGCCCTTTACACTTTCTCCACATCCATTTGTTACAATTTGCCTTTTATTTATTTATTTTTAAGAGAGATATTTTAGGTGCGTGTGCTTGCTAGAGAGACAGACGGAGACAGAAACAGAGGGTCAGAAATCACCCCTTGGGGGATGGCCATGCCATAGTCCCTTCTCCTCCGTTCTCCTCTTGGGATTTTGGGCATGCAAACATATGTGTCTGGCATGAGTTTCAAGCTGCTGGGTCCAGGACTTGAACTGCAGTTGACTACGTAGGAGTACCAGCAATGTAACCATTAGCCATCTGCTGATCCCTCATTTGCCTTTTTGATCGTAACCATTTTATCTGGGATAAGGTGATAGCTCATTGAGATTTTTATTTTTATCTCCCTAATGATATTGAGTATTTTGAGTATTTTTTCATATACCTATTTTTCATATACCTTTCATGTCTTCTTTTGAGAGAAGTCTATTCAGGTCTTTTGCCCATTTTTTCTTTTTTTTTTTTAGAGATTTTTGCCTTAGGGTGAATGTGCTTGCTGGTTTGCTGGAGAGAGAGGGAGAGAGACAGAGATAGAGACAGAGACAATGAAAGGGAAAGTGAGAAATCACCCCTTTCGAGAGGGATGGCCATGACACAATTCCTTCTCCTTTATTCTCCTCCTGGGATCTTTGGTTACACACACACACACACACACACACACACACACACACACCTGGCATGAGTTTTAAGCCCCCAGTACTGGGACTCAAACCAACATTGGCCATGTGGGAGTCCAACGACATCACCACATAACCTCTAGGCCATTTGCTGGCTCCCTTGCCTATTGTTTAATTGGACAATTTCCCTTCTTTCCTTCCTTCCTTCCTTCCTTCCTTCCTTCCTTCCTTCCTTCCTTCCTTCTTTATTCTTCCTTCCTTCCTTCCTTCCTTCCTTCCTTCCTTCCTTCCTTCCTTCCTTCCTTCTTTCTTTCTTTCTTTCTTTCTTTCTTTCTTTCTTTCTTTCTTTCTTTCTTTCTTTCTTTCTTTCTTTCTTTTCTTTCTTTCTTTCCTTTCTTTCTCCTTTCTTTCTCTTCCCTCCTTTCTTTCTCTCTCTTTCTTCCTCCCTTCCTTTCTTTTTCCTTTTCTTTCTTTCTTTCTTTCTTTCTTTCTTTCTTTCTTTCTTTCTTTCTTTCTTTCTTTCTTTCTTCCTTCCTTCCTTCCTTCCTTCCTTCCTTCCTTCCTTCCTTCCTTTCTTCCTTTTTTTCTATTTCTTGTTTTTTTTTTCTTTTGCTATTGAATTGAGTTTCTCCTATACTCTGATCGTAAGCCTTTGTCAGATGTATAGTTTGCAAATATTTTTTTTCCCATTCAGTAGTTTGTCTCTTTACTCTTTTGATTGTTTCCTTCAGTATGTAGCTTTTTTGTTTGAAGCTGGAGAACATTGCCTTAAGCAAAGTAGGCATAGGCAAACAAATACTTCATGATCTTGCTCATATATGGAATCTAAAACAGTTGAACTCATAGAAATAGAGAGTAGAATAGTGGGTACCAGAGACTGGAGAAGGTAGGGGCCAGGGAAAGATGGTAATATATTGGTTAACAGGTTTACGGTCAAAGATAGGAAAAATAAATTCTAGTATGCTATTAAGGAGAAGAGCAATTATTGTCAACAATATTGTACTGTGTAGTTCAAAATAGCTAAAGAGAAAATTTTCAATGTTCTCATCATAAAGAAACAATATTTGAGATGATGAATATACTAAACACCCTGATTTGATAATTACACATTATATTCATATATCAAAATATAACAGTCTTCTATAGCCATGTACAATTGTTGTGCCAAAATATTTAAATAAATGTGTTTTAATAATAATAATATAAAATGGGGGGCTGGGCAGGTGGTGTGGTGGTTAAGGGTACTGGACTCCTATATGACTGACTGCCATGATTCAAGTCCTGGACCTTGCAGCTTGTTTTCTCACTATCACTCTCCCTCTCTCTCTGGTAAATGGAGTACTACTACTACTACTACTACTACTAAATAAAGTTAAATAAAAAAATATATAAAATGGCGTAACTCTAGCCATATTAACATAAAATTTTATACCAAAGATCTGTTTACCTCCGTTCCTGTTCTCTATTACATCACTGTAGTTTTCAGAAACAAAAAGCATTACAAGGAATACTAAAGGTAAGAAAAAATACAGTCTGGGCCAGCAGAAGGTGCATAGGTTGAGACAGCTGGATCCTACATGACTGATTGCATGGTTTGAGTCCAGGCCTGGTGGCTTGAAAATTCTAAGGAAGAATCAAAAGAAAATGCCAGAAATAAAAAATATTTAACAGAAATGAAGAACACTTTTGCCGAGTGTGGTCCAGGAAAGCAGCAGTGAAATTGAAGATAGGTCAATGCAGAGGAGTAATAAACCAAACTGACATAAACAAGATAATTTTGTAGGTTGTGACATACATGTAATTGGAATAGGAGAAAAAGAAGAAAAGAACAGAACAGAAGAGATGTTTGAGGTAACTATGGTTTAGAACTTTCTGAAGTTAATGTCAGACACAAACCACTTATCCAGGAAGACTGGATAGTTCAAGGAGGACAAACACAAAAAGAGCTACTTGTAGGCACATATCATATTTTAACTAAAAGAAATCAAATACAAAGAGAAGCTTGTAAGAATCCAGTTGGACCAGCAGATGGCATAATGTTCACATCGCTGGACTCTCACAGAGTCGACTGTGGTTTGAGTCCAGGACTCGGCGGTTTAAAACTCACGCTGGGCACATGTGCATGCATGCCCAAAATCCCGAGAGGAGAACAGAGGAAAAGGAATTACCTTGTGGCCATCCCCCCAAGGGGGTGATTTCTCACTTTCTGTCTCTCTGGTGAGCACATGCTCCCTACAGTGAAAACTTCTCTTAAGGAAAAAAATAGCAAACTAAAATACCTAAGTTATAGAGAGAAAAGGATGAGGATTACAGCAGTTTTCTCATCTGTAACCTTGTAAGCAAGAGAATGAATGAAATAGTTAAAGCATTGAAAGAAAAACCTATCATTCTAGATTCATTTATCCAGTGAAATTATTCTTTGAAAGTAAAGAAAATAAATAAGAACTTTCTCAGAAAAACAACTCTATCATCAAAAGACCTGCCTTGGGGTCGGCAGGTGGCATATTGGGAGATAAGAATTAGAGATATTTTGCTATAAAATTCTGTACTACATATGCAGTGGTATAGCATTATGTGAAGGTAGACTTAGACTTGTTTAAAATGTATATTGAAGGAGGATTCCATGACACAGTGGTTAAGGGCACTAGATCGACATGGCCAACTTTGATTTGAGTCCTGGCACAGTGGCTTCAAAAACATGCTGGTTGTGTGTGTGAGTGTCCAGAATCATAATTAGAAGGAAGAATAGAGCAAAAAAGACTGCAGTGTGGCCACACCCTGTTGGGAAGTGCTTTCTCTCTTATTCTCTCTTTAGTGAGCACATATGAACCCTGGCCTATATAAATAATATACATGGAAACATTTAGGGCAGCAATTAAAGTTTAAAAATATGTATTTTTTTTTTTTTTGCCAAAACGGGAGAGAAAAATTAATTATATAAACTGCCCAATTAAATCCAGTGAAGGAAGAGAAAAAGGGAGAGAAAACTAATGTTAAGTAAGGCCATCTTATGGAATTAACTTGGCAAGAGAAGAGCAAGGTAGGGGTGGGGAATGAAGTGTGGTCCAGAACTCTATAGGCCACTTAAGAATGGATTTACTCCTTTAAGACAGAAAGTGTAATTTTGGAATTTTTAGATGTTGCCCATGCTTTTTGTTTTGTTTTGTTTTGTTTTGGAGAGGCTTTTGCTATAGGGTGCGTGCACTCGCCAGAAAGACAGAGTGACAGAGAGACAGAAAGTGAGAAATAACCCCCCGGGGGGATGGCCACGCTGCAATCCCTTCTCCTCCATTTTCGTCTCGGGATCCTGGGCATTCATACACATGCACCCAGCGTGAGTTTAAGCCACGAACCATGGTCTACTACATGGGAGTCCAACGACATAGCCATTACAGTAACTGCTGGTCCTGATGTTGACCATGTTAATGCCTATTTATTTTTTATTTTGCTTAGTTATTTCACATTTCTTTTTTTTTCTGCAGTGATAAAATACACTTAAGTTCTTTTCTAGAATTCTCCCTAAGACAAGCTCTGTCTTTGCCCACAATGATAAGGTAAATGAATTTTATCCCATCTATCTATCATTTTGTCTATCATTGTAATCATTTCTTCACTCACACATTTACCCAACTCCCTCTCTACCTTTTTACCCATCTCTCTATGAAATGGATGTTAACACTTGAAGGACAATGACTAGACAAGTCTCTTTCATTCACATTCCTGTAGCCATGGACACAAGGTAACCCAGTAGTTAGGCAGGGCTGGATGGCATTGGGTAGCTTAATTTGAACCTAACAGTGCCTCTCTGTGTGTGTCAG
Organism: Tupaia tana; assembly: GCA_026018925.1. NCBI lineage: Eukaryota > Metazoa > Chordata > Mammalia > Scandentia > Tupaiidae > Tupaia > Tupaia tana. The sequence continues at coordinate 41,716,858 of JAKSZU010000008.1, forward strand.
ACTCTAAGAGGAGAACGGAAATAACATATTTAAATGTCAGGTTATTTTGAGATTTCTCAAGCTTTAATTAAACTTGCCTACAGGTTACACGTTAGAGAGCCTGATGAGTTTTTGAACGGATGAAATAGTCTGTCTGCCAGATGGATTTTGCCCAAACTCTCTCAGCAACGTTTAAAATAGCATCTTCCCCCCTCCCCTTGTCCACAAAATGCTTCTCTAGCATTCAACCAATGGAAAAGTTTCACTCATTAAATAGCTTACTAAGAAGGTCCCTAAATATTCCTAACCCCACATAGAGTTTCTGAGAGAGTCTATGCTGGAGGACAAATAGTTGAGGTTACTATTAATGTCCTCAAGTAAAAGAAAAAAAATTATCAGAGAAATGGCCCAAGAAAGAAAAGAATTGGTTCTAATCCTAAACTAATCTCTATTTGCTGTGACCTTAGACAATAACTCAAGGACTTTTTTGCTTCTCATTATGGAAGTATTTATTACATGCCTATCATGGACACTGAGATGAAGCAGGAGAAAAGGAGAATTATTAAAACATGGTATGATTTTATGAAAATAATACAGGCTTTGGAACCAGATAACTGCGATTTAATTATTTTTTTTTATGAACAGCTAACTAATATCTCCTATAGGACATAAGGCTATCTTTTTTACTTCTATAAGAATCTTATTATATATTTTTTTAAATTGCTATAGAACATGTGCACTCACTGGACACAGAGAGAGAGACAGAAAGTGAGAAATCACCCCACCCCGCCCCGCCCCAGGAAGATGGTCACACTGCAATCCCTTCTCTTCCATTCTCCTCTCAGGATTTTAGGCACCCATGCATACACGCATGTGCGCCTGGTATGTTTTTCAAGCTGTTGAGTCTGGGACTCTGTGCAATCAGCCATGTGGTATCCAGCTTTCTTAACCACCATGCTACCAGCTTGGCCAAGTATCTCATCATCTTTAAGAAGAAATAGTTGTTTGAAGACTCTGTATATTCAATTATGAAAAAGGCACATTTGTGGTGTAACTGGATATTAAGTTACTTGCTTTGCATTATTGTGCCAAAGTTGTGTGAGTGAATAGAGGCAGTTGTGTGAACATCATGGAGAGATATATTTAGAGATCTACTATGTGAGAGAACAGCTATGTGCAAAAGCTCTGTAATGCCAAGATCAAATGTCAACGTGCATACACACACATACACACGCACAGACATAAACACACATTTATAGGCATGCATATAAAGCATATATGATATACAAATATGTGTATATATTTTTTTTCTCAGAAAGAGCTTGACTATTCAGATGGTTCCTGGTCAGTCATTTATTCTGAACTTTTCCAGGGCTTCCACGTGTAGCATTGCACCTTGTGTGCTGCATACACAGACTGTGATGCGATGGGACCTCCTTGAATTGTACAGTGCACAAGTCTTTTTTAGCAGAGCCACTGTATCCATAAAGCACTCATGGAAAGCAAAATAAAAAAGAGCATGATTGGAATATAAGAGTAAAGGAAACACAAAAACAGAGGTCATGTAGCCTAGTAGTAAAGGGAACTGCATCCCATTGGCCAACTCCAGTTCAAATTGCAAACCTGGAGGCTTGAAAAACACACTGTGTGTGTGTGTGTGTGTGTGCGTGCGTGTGTGTGCGTACATGTATTCCAAATCTCAACAAGAGGGAGAAATGGAGAAGGGACTGTGGTGTAATTTAGTGCTACTGGCAGGTGCTTTCTCCCTCTTTCTCTCTGTGTCTCTCTCTAGTGAGTGTACATGATCTTTGACATCATAAAAAAATGGGAATATAAAATGAGATTCATTCAAAAAGCTAATCTGTACCATGGAGGCAGGGGAGTGTGTACACATTTGGTTGTAAGCCATTTAGTATAAAAATGGGTCAATTCCTGGTTTTAATATAGGTAGAAATATCTTCTTTTTTTTTTTTTTTTTGAGAGAGATTTTCGCTATAGGGCGTGTGCGCTCGCCAGACAGACAGAGAGAGACATAGAGACAGAAAGCGAGAAATCACCCCCCAGGGGGGATGGTCACGCCACAATCCCCTCTCCTCCATTCTCCCCTCGGGATCCTGGGCATGCACGCACACGCGCCTGGCGTGAGTTTTAAGCCACCGGGTCCAGGACACAAACCGCGGTCGACCACGTAGGAGTCCAGTGACACAGCCATTATGCTAACTGCTGGTTCCTGGTAGAAATATCTTCTGAGGGGCTGAATAAGGAGGTCACTGTAAAATGGTGGGAAACTTCATATCATCACAATAGACCCAACAGTAGACACACAAGAGTCCCAATAAGGGCTGTGAGTCACTCTCAAATATAGTTCAGCCAGAGACAATTCTATGAATGAGAGGAGATAGGTCAGTACATGCATTCCCTGTACTTAGTTTTCTCTTTGTTGCTCTGACCTGATCCATGGCAACTTTTAGAATATTTAGAAAAGCAAATAATCCATTTTAAACATTGCTTTCTCAGCTGGGCTTTGATAAGTAGTTTTTCGTATGAATTTATGATGGTACATTGGAGGTCAATTATTCAGGGGAAGATAAGGAATGCACTGTCCAGATTAAAAAGAAAAAATAAATTAGAGATAAATTAGGAATATGTAGAAATAGATTTTATGTAGCTTCTAGGATTATATTTTCTTCTTAGAGATTTATTTATTGATTTATTCTTAATTTATTTATTTACATTTAACCATATCTTTACAGTGTACAACATTTCTTTTTCCAGCACAAATATTATGTATATCAGTCAAGCCAAAGATATTACTCTATAACTTATCAGCAAATAGCTTCTCATGTTTTTGTCAATTAAGCATACTTTTACTTGTTTTTTTCCTTCCCCTTTCCCCTCTCTCCCTCCTATACTAAACTTTTTTCCATATTTTATTGATTCACAAAATATATTAAACTAAATATATGGACAAAGCTAGAATCTAGTCACAAGTGCCCTGTAATTTTCTTCTGAAACTTTTTAAAATTAATTGATTGATCTACATTCATTCCCTGAGCATCGTCGCAGCATACAAAACATGATTTCCCAACCAGAATATACTGCATAGTGGCTTAATCATACATGTTATCGTCAATAATTTTCCATTTCTAGTTTCATATATATATATATATATATATATATATATATATACACATATATATATATATATACATACACACACACACACACACACACACACACATATATATATATATATATTTATATATATATTTTTTACCCCTATGTCTCACCTTTTGCCATTTTCCACCTTCCTCCCACACTATCTCAGGTGTGTACAGCTGTTTTCCATTCCTTTGTTCTCCCACATTTTATTGACTCATACAATTTCTTAAATAATCTAACTGCTTTCAATAGCAAGTTCAGCTGGTATATACATATCTGTGAATACATGTCTGACTTTAGACGTGAAACTGAGTAGAATGAATATACTATAAGGTAGCACCTAGCTGATGCTATATAGCTTACTATGGTCATTAAATAGGTATTTTAAAATATATTTTTAATTTCAAGAAAAGTAGTTTTAGCTTTAATAAATCAAAGAAATGCTAAGGAACTTTGCTTAACACTTAAAGTCAGGAAACAGGTTAGGATTCTGTTCAAATAGTAGGAACATGAACCTATTGGCAGCTCAAGACAGGACAAAAATCCTTAAAACTAGAAAACAAAGCCTAGGAGAAAATCAGCAGTGTTATAGTCAAGTTATAAAATACTTTTTCACCAGTTCAGTCTCATGTACTTAATCTACTGTTGTGGTTCAATCTTCCCGATAATATTCTGGGATATAATATTTAACTCCAGACTTGTCCCTACGATTAAGTTGGCAATTTTCTTAGTTTTGAACTCTTATTTCTGTGTGCCTGCATTCAGTTTTCCTCATATAACACTACCTCAAGAACTTCTCGGAGATCTGTTCTGGTGTTGGTAAATTCTTTCAGGTTTTGTTTATCTGAGAATGTTCTTGTCTTTTCTTCCCATATGAAGAATAATCTTGCCAGGCACAGTATTCTTGGTTGAAATTGCTTTTCTCTTAACACTTTGAATATATTTTCCCATTCTTTTCTCATTTGCATTGTTTCTGATGAGAGGTCTGCTGTTAGCCTGATGGGATATTCTTTGTAGGTAACTTGACATTTCTCTCTTGCCAATCTTAGTATCTTGTCTTTGTATGTGGTATTGGTCAATCTGGCTATAATGTGTCTTGGAGAAGATCTTGGATTGATTCTATTGGGGGTCCTTTGCATTTCTTGGGACTGGATCTTTGATTGTCTCTCTAGGTTTGGAAAGTTTTCTTTCAGGATTTCATGGAATAGATTATCAATGCCCTTATGAGTCTCTTTGCCTTCTGGGATACCAATTATCTGGATGTTTGGATGTTTCATGGTATCTAGTATTTATCATATGTATCCCCATTTTGGGGGGCAATTTTCTTAGTCTTTGTAGTGTTATTTTTCTAGGCCAGTGATTCTATCTTCTACATCTGAGATTCGATTGTCTGTATAATCTAGTTAGTCTGCTTTTAACACTTTCAAGGGAGATTTTTGACTTCCCATCTTATAACCTTCATCTCTAACAGGTCCATTTGATTATTTTTTATGGTGTTTATTTCCTCTTTTAGATCTTCCAAGAATTTCCTCATTTCCTGGAACTCATCAGCTCCTTTCTCCTGCCTCTTCTGCAGTTCATTGTCTCTCTTCTCTTGCATCTCTGTTAGCTTTGTCACTATGAATATCTTAAATTCTTTATCAGGCATTTCCATGAGTTTCATTGTACTGTCTGAGGATGAAGAGGAATTATTCTTATCCCTTGGAGGAGAGGTATTTTTCTTACTTCTCCATATTTCTTGTGATCCTGTGGTGAATTCTAGTCATCTAATGGATGATGCATTTCTTCCTAATTCTTGAAGTTTAATCTGAGCATTTAGAGGCATGCAGAACGAGGTGATCTGCAATTCTCTTCTGTTCTGTTTTCACTCTTTGTGCATCAGATTCAGTGGGAATAGAGGAATATTCTGACCCTAATGGTATTCAGATGTTTGGATCTGGTTCTCTTGGACCTAGACACTTAGTGTGTAGAAGCCTCTAGAAATGAATCTGGAGGGGGAAGTCTCAGCAGAAAATCTTCATTTTTGGTTTAGGAAAACAATATTTCACAGCTCAAGTTCAGTATTCATCTCAGGATGGGTCTGGGGATGTTGCTTCTAGGGTTTTAAAGATGATTAACATTTTGTCCTCAAGCTTTTTGCAATCTAGTAGTGGGGTAAATGTGGGGGATAGTCAGACTACCAAATATTAATAATGGTGTTAGTAATAGCTAATTTTGTTGAGTACTTACAATGAGCCAGATATTTTCCTAAGGGTTTTTGGTTGTTTCTTTTTTGATAGAGTCTCACTATGTTGTGATCTTCCTGCCTCAACCTCCGAAGCAGCTGGAATTAGAGATGTGTGCCACTGAGCCCAGCTTTTAAGGGAGGGCCAGACATTGAACTTGGGGCTCCCAATATTCTCAGTCTGTCAAGTAGCAGTGCTAATCACTTGTGCTATGGCAGCTAGGCCCTCTAAGTTCTTTTTGTGTACAATATTAATCCATATTATGGTTCAATCCTATGAGGTAGTTATGTATTATTGTTACTTCATTTTGACTGATGAAGAAATGAAGCCTCCATTGCCCAGAGTCACAGAGCTCGTGAGTTGTGACACTGGGATACAAAACTAGCAAGGCAGCCTTCTTAAACAGACAAACACAATTTAAAAAAAAATTAATACTTTGATAATTGTAAGAAATGAGAATGTTTCTTAAAGTAAAGAGGGTTGCAGCCTAAACACATTGTCTCATATAGAAGTACTTCCTAAAATAGAATAAATCTAACTCTAAATAGTATCAATGGAAAGAATGTTACATCCAATGTAGGATACTTCAAGTATTTATTCTCATTAAACAAATCTCCAACTGGGGTATATTTGGAGGATGTGAGGTTAGATCACCTGTGTAGACTTTTCAGAGATACTCTTTTACCTTTGTCAATGCTATTGGGAAATACTTTATTCTTTGACAATTTTGCAACTTGAGTAAAAGTAAATTCCAACAAAACTTTTGTGGGTGAGCAAATATCAGAGGATGTTCTAGGGTCATATCTGCCTGGGCTTCTTGCTCTTTGCAAATACTTTGATATTCATAAAACTACAGAGAGCAAATGCATGTTCGTCTAAATATTTTTTTTAAATATTTTAAGGAAGGTCTGCATGCATGGTCTTTTAACAAAATTAGAAAGTGTATAAATCACAGTTATAAAATGTTTAGTCTCTGGTTCCACAGAAGGTCTTGATTTTAGAGTTGAATTGCCTTAGAGAAGTAGATGAACAATGAAAGATTCTGGGTAAATATTCTTAGGAAGGAGATATGTTAAAAAAATAATACATACTCTTCCTTTTATATCCTATTTATTTATCTTCCTTCGACTGACAAGAATACTTTATGACACTTTGACTAGAAAATACTGTATCAAGCAAGTTAATGTACTATCCAAAGTATATATTTGAAGTTGAAACAACTAACCAGGTTGTGTATTTATACAAAGCTTATAGATTTGTAAGTTGTTTTTTCAAAAAAAAAAAAATCCTTATGATTTCTTATTTAATCACCATGTTGATTTGGTGAGGTTGGTTCTTACCTATATTTACAGACATAGAAACTGAGGTCCAGAATTTAAGAATCTCAACATTAAAATTAAAATCCAAGATGGGATTGACTTCAAATCAAGGAGTCTTTTCCTGGGAACCAGCAGTTAGCGTAATGGCTATGTCGCTGGACTCCCACGTAGTCGACCGCGGTTCGCGTCCCGGACCCGGTGGCTTAAAACTCACGCCGGGTGCGTGTGCGTGCGTGCCCAAGATCCCGAGAGGAGAATGGAGGAGAAGGGATTGCGGCGTGACCATCCCCCCTGGGGGGTGATTTCTCGCTTTCTGTCTCTATGTCTCTCTCTGTCTGTCTGGCGAGCGCACGCGCCCTATAGCGAAAAACCTCTCCAAAAAAAAAAAAAAAAAAAAAAAAAATCAAGGAGTCTTTTCCTAATCCCCTATCTGCAGTGATGCCAAGGAAGTCATTGTTCTTGTTTTAGTGACAGAGATCTGCCAACAGGTATTAGGAAAAATAAGAGTGAAAACCAGTAAGGCTGGTATAAGCTACATTGATCTGACTAGGCATTATTACTTCTTTTCTAAGGTTCCAAATGGTGGTGGAATGCCTGGATTTAGCACTGAATAAAGATTAGGAGGAATCCTGATACTATTTGAATAAATATTTAAACAATGAACTGACAGTATATTCTTTGACAGGAATATTGTGAGGCTTCGATGAGGTAAGATATTTTTGCTTTAAGCAAAAAGGTGCTACACAGAGATTGTTTTAAAAAGAGTTGTAGTAAAATAACACATTTATTATGTGCATGTGCGTCTGTGTGTGTGTGTGTGTATATATATATGTATATATATATATATATATATATATATATTTTTTTTTTTTTTTTTTCCTTAGAGAGGAAGATTTTTGCTCTAGCAAAAATGTGTGAGCTTGCTAGAGAGACAGAGAGACAGAAAGTGAGAAATCACTCTCTGGGGGGATGGCCATGCTGCAATCCCTTTTCAGTTCTCCTCTCAGGATTTTTGGCATGCATGCACATGTGCCCGATGTGATTTGTGATTTTCAAGCCTCTGAGTCTGGAATCCTAACTGTGGTCAGCCATGTAGGCCGCTACATCTAGCGATGTAACCATTATACCATTTGCTGGTCTTGATATATAATATATATGTATATGTATATATATATATATATATATATATATATATATATATATATATCATAGGTAGTGTTCATAGGGAAAAACGGGGCTAGTAGGTAGTGTGGTGGTTAAGGTGCTGGACTCCTACATGGCTGACCATGGTTCAAGTCCTGGACCTGGCAGCTTGCATTCTCATTGTCTCTCTCTGTATGTCTCTGTCACTCTCTTGTGAGGACATAAACCTTGCTGCAGACTAAAAAGAATAATAATGATAAATAAAAAATTCCTTTAAAAAGGATAGGATTAAAAAAAGAAGGAGATCTAGAGTCTTCTTACCTAGAATTAATCAAATCCTTTTGCCCTTCCTCATATTTCTTTTTTTATTAATTAATTAATTTTTGAGAGAGATTTTTGCCATAGGGCACATACACTTATTGGGGAGGCAGAGAGAAAAAGCAAAAAATCACCCCCCAGGAGGGATGGGCATGCAATCTCTTCCTCCATTCTCATCTTGGGATTTAGGGCATGCATGCACATATTCCTGGCATGAGTTTTAAGATGCCAGATCTGGGACTCAACTACATGAGAGTTCAGGAACATAACCATTATGTCATCTGCCGGTCCACCTCTCCTTATATTTCTAATATAAGAAAAGGGAATAAAAAAGGAATAACAGAATTCTTTTGATGAAGAGTAAGAATATAAAATTAAAATAGTCCAAAATCTAGAACTCTCCATGGGCACTGTCAGTTTACACACTGAGTGTTCAGGAGAAACAGGCAAAATTGGTTAAAGTGAAAAAATAGATTTAAAATAATTTTTCAAAATATTTGTCCTTGGAGCCAACAGGTGGCATGGTGATTAAGGTGCTGGATCCCCCATGCCCAATTGTGTGGTTTGAGTCCTGGACCCAGTGGCTTAAAAAAAACTGGTGGCATGGTGGTTAAAGGCTCTGGATTCCCACATGGCTGACTGTGGCTCAAGTTCTGGACCTGGTGGCTAGCTTTCTCACTTCCCTCTTTCCCTCTGCCTCTCTTTGATCAAACTAGAAAAATAATAATAATAAAGTTAAATAAAATAATTGTTTAAAAAAAAAAACACTCTGAGTGTATGTGCTGAAAAACCCAAGGAGAAAATGAAGAAGAAGGAATCATGGCCAACCTGCTGGGGGATAATTTCTCACTTTCACTCTCTCCCTGTCTCTCTCTGTCTCTCTCCAGCGAGAACACATGCTCTATAGCAAAAAACTTGAAAAAAAGAACAAGAGGGACCAGCAGATGGCATAATGGTTACATTACTGAAATCCTATGTAGTCTTTCATAGTTTGAGACCCAGACCAGGCAGCTTAGACTCATGGCAGGTGCATGTGTGTGCATGCCCAAAATCCTGAGAGTAGACCGGAGAAGAAGGGATTGTGGCATGACCATCCCTCAGGGTGGTGATTTCTTGCTTTCTGTCTCTGTCTCTATGGGGAGTTCACATGTCCTATTGCAAAAATCTAAAAAAAAAAAAAAAAAAAAAAAAAAAAAAAAAAAAAAAGAAAAGAAAAGAAAAGAGAAAGAAAAAGAAAAACAAAACAAAGAAGAAAAATTGGCTTTTGCAGAAAGATATAGGATAAACATCAAAATGAAATACTCAGAATGGGTATTTTGACTGATACAACTGATGCAAAGCTACTAGAATGTTTTGAGTGAAAACCAGACTCTCTAAAACATATAAAAATATATCAATACCTACATTCTATTTCATAACTTGTTATGTAGTAAAAAAAGATGATGAACAAAGAAAGAATACAGAAGGCAAATGATTACATTTATGAAAATAAATAGGCCTGTAGGAAATTAAGTCATTTAGCAAACATTTATTGAGAACCCATTATTTTCCAGGCACTATTTAGAGAAATGCAAATTAAAACAACCTATTAAAATGCAAAACCAATAAGAATAATAAAGTAATATCAGTAATGTTGAAGAAAAATAGCTATACATTGCTGCTTATATTGTAAATTGGTTCAATTTTTTTTAAAAAGAATTTGCCTATATATTTCAAGAGTTCTAGAAATGTTTCTCCCTTTTGACCTACTTATTTCACCTTTGAGGATAAACTTCAAAGAAATAACTCAAAAGAAAAAACAAAGTTAATTTTATGAAGAGAAATATAGCAGTGTTATTGTTAATAATGAAAACTGACAACGAGGGCATAAGACCCAATATACATATTCATGACAAAAATGAATGTGTATTTGTACATTCACAAAGATAGATAATTATATTCATTTATTTATTCGATAACTACTAGGCATTTATGTAGGCCAAGCACTGCTCTAAAGTTTGGAGAGAGACTGCAGAAAAAACCACGCATGGTCTACCAGGATCCCTGAAAGTGTGTGTAAAGTGTAAAGTGTCTATGTGTAAAGTGTCTGTGCAAACTGGAAAAATGTGGCCTCTCTGGGCATGTGTAGCACTGTGAGTGCAAAGTTTGAGGAGGCTACCCCCTTGAGCAGAGTAAAAGGCAGGTGCACGGGGACAGCACCAAAGCCAGAACTCACGGCTCAGGAGGAGGATGTGGCTGGATTCCATCCTTCTTCAGGCCTTTGTTGGACATCCTGATGCAAGTACAGTTGCTGCAACCATATTTGGGAGTCCTTGTGCTTATAATTGAAGAAAGAAAGAAAACACTAAATGAATAAGTGCACCGTTGAGTGTGTAGTAACAGAGATAAGTGCTCCCAAAGAAAGGAATATGGCTTGAGAAGAACATGTAACAAGGAGAGTTGGAAAGTTCTTATAGTGCAGAATCCAGGAAGGTCTGAAAGAAATGGAGATCTAAGTAGAGATGGGAGAAATATCCAGGCAGAGGTAAGACATGTGCAAAAACTCCCTATGGTTGGATGGAGTGTGACACATTTAAGGAAATAAAAGAGAGCAGGATGGATTAAAGATAGCAAGCTGAAGTAGAGAGGGCAGGGGCTAGACTGCAGAATCTTGCCCTGACAGGGGTGCTCCTCCATCTGAATGTGCTTCTTCAGGACCCATCATTGAAGAGGTTGATTAAGGTGCCCTGAGTGTAGATTATGTAGCATTGCTCTATGCAGCAACGTGTTGAAGGACTCCAATTTGTAGTGAACTCTGGCAGTCTTAAAGTTCAGCTGCTTTAGTGAATTACTGGGCATTCTCAATACGGAATATGTGCACAGGGAAAATAATATTGCACTTTATAAGCACTGTATTGTAAGTAGAAAATGCAATATCTTAAATAAAAACTATTTTTTTTTAAAAAAAGAATCTTGTAGGTCAGCATAAGAACTTTGTTTTCATTTCCAAGAATGGTGTGGAAGCATTTTATGGTTTTAAGCAGGAGGGTGGTGACATGATCATATCTATGTTTCCAGAAGATCCCTCTGGCAGTAGACTAGAGGCTCTATGAAGGACATGCAGTAGACCAACCCAATAGTCCAGTGAGAGATGAACCAAAGTGGTGGCGGTTGTGAAGATGAGAATTAAAATTATTTGAGACATACTTAAGAGGTAAAATTGACAGGTTTGTAGATGAACCGGTTATGTAGGGTGAAATCGAAGGAGGTGTCAAACATGCCCCTTATTTCTTTCTCAGTAAAGTTTCAAAAACTAACAATGTGAAGAGTTCGGTATTATATAAGTTTCTTGGACTAAACAGAACAATTGGCCCTACAACAACATTCTCACATTCTGGGTATGAGAAGTCCAAAATCAAGATGTCCACAGGGCTGTGCTTCCTCTAAGGATTCGAGTGAATAGGATAGTTGCCTCTTCCAACTTCTGGTGGCTCCAGGAATTCCTTGGCTGTGGTTGAATAACTCTAATGTCTGCCTCAGTCTCCGTATGACCTTTTCCTCTTTTATAAGATAAAAGATTCTTTTATAAGGACCTTTTCCTCTTCTTTTGCAAGATTGGATTTGGGTCTAATCCAGAATGACCTTATCTTGAGATTCTTGACTTAATTACATTTGCAAAGACCTTTTTTTCCAAATAGGGACACAGGTCTTGGGGGCTAAGACGTAGGTATACCTTCATGGGGGCTATCATTCCACCCGCTACAGGCATCATGTGGATAATCCTTTACATAATCTACAGTCGGTGCTACCAGTTCTGATCTATTTGCAAACATCATTGTTTCCACATTCCAGTAGCACTGAAGCATCTGCCTATTTGGTTCCCAAATAAGCTATAGCAATTGTCAAATCTAAAATACACATTAGTCCTTGCAAAGCGTTAGTGCTCCATAGCATCATATGCATGTTCTCATCATTAGATGAAATCGATACATTCCATCACCTGATGTTGAAGTCTTTTGTTTACTTGTCTCACTTATTTGTAAGTTCTTGTGGGAAGCAATTGTTTTTTGCCCACCTTTGTACCCTTATGGCTGGTATTGCACCTGGAGAAGAAGGAATGTGTGGTCTTCTTTGAGGCACTTCATATTATGCTATAAAGATCCTGGATATAATTAATTTTCTTTTCTTTTAAAAAACAAATCACAATTATCTATTTAATTAATTAAAAATCATTGGACAGCTGCTATACATTTTTGAAAGGTTTATTTATTTCTTCCATGAGTGAGACAGAGAGACAGGCACCCCCAATAGGGATTTTTTTTTTTTTTTTTTTTTTTTGGAGAGGTTTTTGCTATAGGGCGTGTGCGCTCGCCAGAAAGAAAGAGAGAGACAGTGAGATAGAAAGCGAGCAATCACCCCCCCAGAGGGGATGTCCATGCCACAATCCCTTCTCCTCCATTCTCCTCTTGGGATCTTGGGTACACACGCACATGTGCCTGGCGTGAGTTTAAGCCATTGGGTCCGGGACTTGAACCGCAGTCAGCTACATGGGAGTTCAGCAAGATAGCCATTATGCTAACTGCTGGTCCTACCCGATAGGGTTTTGATGTCACACTCTACCCTCAGCTTTTGCCAGCCCCGTATCATGAACATAAACATGCCCAGGGTACTCAGGGAGGTCTCTGAATACGAGCATGGAACCTTTTCATGTGACTCACCCTCAAAGGGTGTCACATTTTATTGCTGCTCTGTAATTCAGTTCCTGCAAATTGTTTTTGAATGGAGAAATGATATACACAAAACACCACATATTATATAATTTTTATGTAGCTGCCGATGTGATAAAGATGGATAAATTCTGGTTCTTACATTTTAACAGCTCAGTCTGTTGGAGAGAACTGTCTGAACACATTAACCATAAATCAGGAGTAATTACTGTAATGAAGGCATAGATACAATACTGTGGAGACATGGGACAAGGAGCAACTAGTTATTTTGGAGATGCTTTGAGATGGTTTCAAAGAGGTGACATTTGAATGGGGTCTTGAAGGACGAGTAGGAATTTGCCAGGGGAGGAAATTTCAAAAATGAAACTATTATAGTAGAGTCCTACTGAAATCATAATAGCAATATAAGAGTAAAAAAATTGAATAAATTTCAAGAAAAATGATATTTTAACAGATGCAGGAGGCAGATAGGAAGTGGTTAAATATATTCAATGAATAAAATTTGGCACGAAATGTATGTGTAAGGAAAATGACAGAGGCAGAACCATCATGAGGCCGTCCCTCGGCAGACCCTCGGTCTCTCTTTTAAAAATTAGGTGTCTGCACTTTTCAGATGTTAATTGGAAATGTGGTCTGGGTTGTCTCCATGACAGGCTGTAGATCTATATTTTAGTCAGGGGTTTGCTCTTTTGGATTAATATATAATGTCCTTGAAAGCCCTCAATTCTATTCTTTCTTATTTTTTTCTCCTAAGAAAAAAGAATCTTCTTTAGAAAACTACATGATAGTGCTGGATTTAGCTCATTTTAACAAAGGTCACAGCATTTTTGAGTAGTAAACACTATTACTAGATCTTTCCAGTATTTGGTTGTTTGGCAGCCATGCCTCCATCTCTGGAATAAATGACTAAAACTCCAGGGGCATATGACAGCTGTGGGCTTGTGAAGCCTGTGAGTATCTGGGAAGAGGCAGATGCATCCTGTTTCTCTTCAACCACAGCCAAGAAGAGAATGAAGGAAAAAAACAAAAACAAAAACAAAAAAACCAAAACCAGACAAACAAAACCCCCTCACCAAAAAAACCAAACAGCTCTCTCTTTTGCTTGAATCAACCAGACAATTGAGCAAGCTTAGAGTTGTCTCATCTCCTGTTTTCAATTTGACCTGAGAAATGAAATGGGTAATAGGAGATTTATTTGAGAAGCTGCTGTCAGGAATCTAGGATTACTTTGCATTGCAACTCAGCAGCACCTGGGTTCTGTTCGTAGAGTAGTTCCTCCTGCAATGATAATATCAGCAATTAACATACTTGTATTTATAAAGCTTTTATCCTTTAGGCTGTACTCAACCTTTGGGAGAGGTCAGCTAATTAATTTTGACAATGTTTCAGATTAGACTATTGTGTGTTTTATGACTTTGAAGATTATAGTGATTATTAAATCACAAAATTATCCAATCACTTTTGCAAGGACTCTCAGTAAGGGAGTGATAGAAATTAGGCAAAGAACTCAGGTCTTGCCCATGCCGAGGACGCTTCGCAGGGGAGGGGAGTGGGTGGTGGAGAGTGGGCGTGAGGGGCAAAGGGAAGAAACATTTAACACCAAAAAAATGTAGAGTTCTCTGTTGAAAACTATATATATATATATATATATATATATATATATATATGTATATTGTATACAACATAATGGGGACTTTATGTAAATTGTGAATTTAATTGATCTGAGAAAGAAAAATAAAAGATAAAAATTAAAAAAAAACAGCACATCATCAACACGGAAATAACATGCTTCAACATTTAAAGGATATTCTAATTATGCTACTATAAAGTCATCTGAAACTATCCATATCTCGGGAACATGAAGATAACTTCTTTTTTTTTTTTTTTTGGAGAGGTTTTTGCTATAGGGCGCGTGCGCTCGCCAGACAGACAGAGAGAGACATAGAAACAGAAAGCGAGAAATCATTCCCCAGGGGGGATGGTCACACAGCAATGCCTTCTCCATTCTCCTCTCGGGATCTTGGGCATGCATGCACAGGCGCCGGCGTGAGTTTTAAGCCACTGGGTCCGGGACGCGAACCGCGGTCGACTACGTGGGAGTCCAGCGACATAGCCATTACACTAACTGCTGGTTCCCTGAAGATAACTTCTTAGCAGCTATGAAATCAAAGGTCAAACAAATGCCGTTCTTCACTGGTGTGATAAAAGGATCACTGGACCCCAACCCACAATGACTCAGGTTTGAATGTTGTCCCTAATACTTATTAGCTATCTCATCCTGGTCCTCGATACTTAGCACCTTGGAATAGCAATTTCCAATTTTGAAATCAATATAATAATAGGTACCTGTCAGTGCACTCTTCTCTCCACTTAAAGAGCCAACATCTGGGACCAGTTGATGGTGTACCAGTTACATTGCTTGACTTCCACATAGTCGACCATTGCTGGAGTCCCAGATTCAGTGGTTAAAACTCATGCCAGGTGTCTGTGCATGTAAAATCCCAAGAGAAGAATGGAGGAGAAAGAACTGCAGCATGACCATCCCCCGCTTGGGGGATGACTTCTCACTTTCTATCTCTGTCTCTCTGGCGAGCACACACGCCCTATAGCTAAAATCTCTCTAAAGGAAAAAAAAAAAAAAAAAAGAACCACATCTTCACTTTGGGGCCAGCAGGTGGTGTGGTGATTAAGGCACTGGATTCCCACATGGTTGAGGTTTGAGTCCCAGACCTGGTGGCTTGCTTTCTCGCCCCGCCCCCCCCACCCCGTCTCTCTCTCTCTGTCTCTCTTTGGTGAGTGTATATGCTCAATAGCAAATTAAATAAAAATAAATTTTAAAAAAAGGTTGCTTTCACTTGAACCACTGCACTGCTTCCAATTGGTCTTCTCTATTTCATTCTTGCCCCTGTACTGTTTGGTTTCCACACAGCTGTTAGAGTGGTCTTTAAAAACTCATAGTTCAGATATATCATTCTTTTTGCCTAAAACCCTATTTATTTAGAATAAAACACAAATTCCTTAATGTGGCCTAAATGAATCTGTGGGACCTGACCCTTGCTCTTCTCTTTGCCAGCATGTCTCCACAACGTCCTTATTCACTGTTCCCCAGCCACACTCAAGGATATACCTTCTGGCTCTTGATCAAAGTTAGTCTACCTCTAGGCCCTTGTATTTTCTGTTCTCTCATTTGAGAAGTTTTTGCCTCATTTTAGAATGGCTGCTACATTTACCGTAAGTCTCAGGTTGTATATTAACTGTCGAGAGAAGTTGTCCTTTTTCACTGTATCTGAAGTAGTACCCCTTGTCACTTTCTAATAATCTTTTGCCTTCATAGCATTTATCATAATGTGAATTTGTTTTGTCTAACTAATTAACAATTTAGTATCACTAGACTAAGCTCTGTGAGGGGCAATATCTTGTCTACTGTTTTAACAGTGTATTCCCAGGGTTTAGAGCAAATCCTGACAATCTAGCATGTACCAAGCATTCAATGAATATTTTTTGGATGAGTACTAAATAAGTTTAAATGATATAATGCATGTAGAGTGTATAGCCCACAAAATGCTTACATTTGCTGTCTATATTCTTACTTTTGTGCACTGACTTGTTCTAGGATAAACTTGTTTAGGTCAATAGGAAACAATGATACCAACAGTTAATATTTATCAAACTTTTAATAGATGCTGAACACTGGCACCGGCAGTTGGTGTAATGGCTATGTCGCTGGACTCCCACGTAGTCAACTGTGGTTCGAGTCCCAGACCCAGTGACTTAAACTCACGCTGGGCGTGTATGCCCAAGATCCTGAGAGGAGAATGGAGGGGAATGGATTGTGGCATGGCCATCCCCTCGGGGGGGGGGGGGGGGTGATTTCTCGCTTTCTGTCTCTCTGTCTCACTCTTTCTGGCAAGATCACGTGCCCTATAGCAAAAACTTCTCCCAAAAAAAAAAAAAAAAATAGATGCTAACACTATTCTAAGCGTTTTTAGTGAGTTAACATATTTACCAATGCTCTAAGATATCTACTATAATTATTCTAATGATAAAGATGGGGGAACATGAGGAATAGAGGTGTCAAGTCAAAGGAATGAAGTTAGTAAGTGGTGAAATTCAGATTTATCCTTGAGCGATTTGGTCCCACAGCTTTGATCATATCACTAGCCTACTGAAAACCTTGTTAAGCTGGTATTCAAGTGCTCAAACAGTCTAAAAAGTACCTCTCCCAGCCTCTTCTCTCACTACTCCCTCATTAATTTGCTATTAATTCAATGCATATTGAGCATCTACTTTATCCAAGTATTGAACTTGGATTTCAAGACTAAAAATCTGAATGATTCAGTCTCTTTCCTCAGGTTTTGGAGGTAAAGGATAAATAGAAATGTGAAAACCCTTATTCTACCAATGCTCTTAGAACAATCAAACCTTGGATAAATTTGAGCAGGAATCTTACTTATTTTATGACCTAAGATTTTTCTTTTATGTCAAATAATGGACTCCAATATTTATGAAGTGACTTTCAAATACCTGATTTCTCCAAACACTGCCCCAGCTTTCAGAGTAACCAGAACTTTAGTACCATCAGGACCTCCAAGAACTTGGACTTCTCCTTGCTTGATTATATACATTTCTTTGCCAATTTCTCCCTAGATGCCAAATATAAGAGGAAATGGCAGTCACTTTATTTTTGACAACTAACAGGCATTTTTAAATTTTGTATTGTGCAAAACACTAAGCATATATCTATACTCAAATACAGATCAAAGTTGAAATGGTAATATAGATGAAACTTATAGTTATTTACACAGTATAAATACTAATAATATCTTGCCTTTGAGTATCACTTTAAAAATAATAATGTCTTATATTACATGGCTTCTTATTTTAATTTTTATTGGTTTTATTCCCTCAGAACATGTTACTTTTTAACTGAAAAGTATATCATAGATACTAATTCAATTAATTCTTGCAAAAATCTCAGTGAGGTCATGTAGAGAAGATATCATTACTTTTTATGTTTTATTTAAAAATTGGTAGTAGAGAACCAGCAGGTGGTGTGATGGCTGGGGCATTGGGCTCCCATGTGGCCTACTGTGATTTGAGTCCCAGATCTGGTAGCTTGCTTTCTCACTTTCTCTCTCCCTCTCTGTCTCTCTCTGTAAGTGCATGTGCCCTATAGCAAATTAAAATAATAATAAGTAAAATAAATAATTCTTTTTTTTAAAAAAAGAGTGCTCCTTTCTCTAAAAATAAAATTGGCAATAGAGGCTTAAGAATTGTGTTTAACAAGGGACTAGCAGATGGCGTGGTTGTTAAAGTGCAAGACGTTCATATAAGGCCAAGCTCAGTCCAGGACCTGGTGGCTTGTTTCTCAGTTTCTTTTTCTGTCTCTCTCTGTCTCACTTTCTCTCTCTCTGTGTCTCTCTCTGATGAAATTAAAATAAATGAGTGAATAAATAAAATAAATAATTCTTTTTTTTTTGGAGAGGTTTTTGCTATAGGGCGCGTGCGCTCGCCAGACAGACAGAGAGAGACAGAGAGACAGAAAGCAGGAAATCACCCCCCAGGGGGGATGGCCACGCCGCAATCCCTTCTCCTCCATTCTCCTCTCGGGATCTTGGGCACGCACGCACACGCGCCCGGTGCGAGTTTTTAAGTCACCAGGTCCGGGACTCGAACCGCGGTCGACTACGTGGGAGTCCAGCGACATAGCCATTACGCTAACTGCTGGTCCCATAAAATAAATAATTCTTTAAAAAATAAATTGCCTTAAACAAACTTACAAGGCTGGCAGTTTACGGCACTAGAAATAGCAGTAATGTCACTTAACTATATAATACATATGGATAGACCACATCAATGAGGAAGTCAGTATCAAGACTGATCTCTTAATAACTAATAAAATAGCTATGAATGATTTTTAAATTAGGGCAAAATATCTGAAAATTAGTTTCCTAAGTTACTGCAGGAAGTAATGATTAGGAAAGGGTTATATTCCTTATTCTTTGCATGAGGAAATTCTCAAGGAACTGGAATGATTTTTTCAATGGCAGTTATTACGACTGACTGGAGGTAGAAGTACATAATGGGTACTTAAATATAGTTCAGCACTTTTAATTATTTTTTAATGATCATTTCAATAATTTTCCAAGGAGATCTGGCATAATCAACGAACCAAAACTTCCACTATTTCTTGCATATTTCTAGGCTAATTTAAGCCTTTTCTGGGAGCTTAATTAGCATTCAAATGAAGTAGACATTCCTCAGAGAATAAGTGCTGACAGCATGTGCAAAATAAGAAGGAACCACGCTCCAGTGTATGTGTATATAGCACTGTTGATGTGTGTACCAATTTGGAGAAAGTGTAGAAATGTAAGACCTTTACATAGAAGGAGGTAACCCCCAGTGAGAGGGCATTTCCAGTTCTCTGGGGAGGGGGTGCATTTGTGTGTACTCCACCAGAAAAGGGCAGTGCTGCTCAAGCTGTATCCTGGGTCAGCAGCATCAGCCTCTCCTAGGAGCTTGTTTAGCGGTACAAATTTTCAGGATTCACTAAAGTATTACTGGACCAGAATATATGGAATGAGATTTAAGAAGGCTGTACTTTCTTATGATCTAGGTGTTTCCTACATTGCTATAGGGCATTCTGAGGTAATTAGTAAATTTGAGAGTCATCCTGAGGGTTAGGCAGGCCAGCAAACTCAATCCCAAACTTTATCATTTCTCTAATTGTTTTGGTAATCTTGAATTGAACATAGTATTTCTCTTCTCCTTTTCCACAGTGTGTTGTGGAAAAACTAAGCTGAATTCAGCTGTCTAAAGTGTGATCAAGGAACAGTATTCTCTGTCAAAATCTACCATCATTCAAATCCCCTTTTATAAACAAAAACACAACCAAGAAATGTGACCCTGTGTCTTTTCATTTCTGCTCTTCCCCCCACTTATTCCTTTCCGTCTCTCATTTGTGTTCCCTGAGTATTGAGTGGTGAAAGTAATGTGAAAAAATTAGAAATGAGAAGGCTGCATCTACTCTGCATTTCACACTTTGTTAAGCAAGTCTACATTGCTTACGGGTACTAGTGTAAGGTTTAGGAGTTATTTGAATTTTCAGTCCCTGCTGCTATTGGAACAAATTGAAAGGCCATTCTGGTGCAGTAAGGCCATGTTACTCCAATGCACTGCTGTGCCAAAGACGTCCTTCAACTGCACTGTGGTTTGCATTTCCCATTATGATGAAAGTGATTTCATATCACCAATCTGCCTACTTTTTGTTTGTTTTGTTTTAGGTTTTTGCTGTAGGGCTGTGTGCTTGCTGGAGACACACAGAGAGAGACAGAGAAGGAAAGTGAGAAATCACACCCTGGGGGCGGGGTGGGGGGGCGGAGGCATGACACAATCCCTTCTCCTTTATGCTCTTCTTGGGATTTTGGAGCACCCAGGCATGTGTGTCCTGAGTGATTTTTAAGGTACCAGGGTTAGGACTTGTACTGCACTGGAAGATGTGGGATTCCAGTGCCTTAACTTCCACTCCACCTCCTGGCCCTAATCTGCCTACTTTTAACTTGGACTCATTTGTGTGGGACTGTATATCTTGGTTTCCATTGCATCACAATCTTTCCTTGTTTTATCTCTGACAGCTCCTTTTATGTTGCCCTCTCCAATTCTTCCTCATCCACGTTCTACAGTATATTGGCATTCTTCAAAGTTACAGCTTTGGCTCCTCTTCTCTTCTCCTCTCTTCTCTCTTCTCTCTCCCCTCCCCTTCCCTCCTCTTCTCTTCCTTTTCTCTTATCTTCTTTGTCTCTCTCGAGATCAGCTTTCATTATATTCTAGTTCCCTGGACTTTATCTCCATCCCATCCCCTCTCAGTAGACTGATTTTCAGGTGGAGGTGCCAAGTGCCTCCACCTGATGTCATGAGGTATCTCATATTGCATTTGACTTTGTCTTTCTTTTTTTTTTTAACAGATGATAATCAATTTATTAAAATAGTTGACTCAGGCATCTGCAATGGTGACTTCAACCTCAACTCCTGGTTCGATACTGATGGAAGTAATCTGTTTAACAATCTCAGAAGGACTGTGCAAACCAATGAGTCGCTTGTGGATTCTCATCTGGAAATGATCCCAAGTCTTAGAACCTTCACCACAAGGTGTTTTTCTTGTAGTGATTCTCAAAGTCTTGGTAGGCATCTGAACTGGTCCTTTCACCTTGAGATTCTTTTCCTTTGCACCTCTGATTAAGTCAGCACACACTTTCTCCAGGGACTTTACAGTTGCAGCTGGTTAAAGTAATTCTAATTCAGTGAATGGCCACCTCTGGCTCCACAGGTGTTTTTCCAGTATCTTTAAAAGCCATGGCTGCTGTGCGGCTTCCTGACCGACTTGTTCCTCGGCGAGAGCGAACAGCGGTGAGTCAGAAGCAGAGCGGGCTGCCGAGCCCCCCGCCACCTGCGTCCGCTTCTTCCACCTTGACTTTGTCTTTCAACACTATTCCATCCACCTGCTTCCATTCCTTGGACATGCCCAGCTCTGTCTTGACTCTTGGCTCATGACTCCAAGTCTTCATCAAAAATGGTAATCTGTCTACTCTTATTTATGTATTTATGCTTTTTTGTTTTTTAGTTTTTTGAGAGGTTTTTTGCTATAGGGCGCGTGCGCTCGCCAGACAGACAGAGAGAGACAGAAAGTGAGAAATCACCCCCCACGGGGGATGGCCATGCCGCAATCCCTTCTCCTCCGTTCTCTTCTAGGGCGGGATCTTGGGCACGCACGCACATGCACCCGGCATGAGTTTAAGCCACCGGGTCCGGGACGCAAACCGCGGTCGACTACATGGGAGTCCAGCGACATAGCCATTACGCTAACTGCTGGTCCCTGTATTTATGTTTATTAAGGAACTATTTCTTTTTAGATTTTACAAAGGTCATGCCTGACAATCTGATAATTTCCCCTTTTCCTACCTTCCTAATTTAAATTAAGTGCCTATGCCAAAACACTCTCCTGGCAACTCTATTTTTTTTCTTTCTTTTTTAAAATTTATTTACATTTATTCACTATGCATCATTACAGCCAACAAAATGAGATTTTCCATCCAGAATACACTGTAAATTGGCTCAATCAAGCACATCAACATATGCATTATCGTCAACAAATAATTTTCCATTTATTTCCTGTATATTTTGTTATTTTTGCCATCCTTGATTCCCTCTCTCTCACCTTCTGCCATCTCTCACCCTCCTCCCACACTGTCTCTGGTATCCATGGTTGCTTTCTATGCCTTCCCCCCCCCACACCATTTTATTTATTTGCTAATGCACTTAATTAATCTAAATACTTCCAATAGCAAGTGCAGCTGATATATACATATCCATGAACACAAATCTGACTTTAGGCATAAACCTCAGTGAGTAGAATGAACATACTATAAAGTAGCACCTAGCTGGGACTATATAGCTTGTTGTAGTTATCAAATATGCATTTTTTTAATTTCAAGACTCGAACCGCGGTCGACTACGTGGGAGTCCAGTGACATAGCCATTACGCTAACTGCTGGTCTTGATGCCAATTTTTTGAAACAAGCTCTATATATCCATCAATTTGTATGAAAAGATAGGCCAACATATATTAATAGCATTTATTTCTGGGTGGTGGAAATTTCTGTCCTCTTGCTTTTATGTGTTTTTCATTAAAAATGATAAACACTTATTACTTATGTATCATAAAAAGCACAGTAAAATTTACAAAAATGTGGCATAAATTATCCACTGACTGGTTGAGCAAAGTGGAAGTAACTGATGGTTTGCTGAAGACATAAAAAGGGCAGAGCCACCTGCCAATTCTGTATCTTTTTTCTCCACTTTTAAATATTTGAAATTAATGGGGTGTGACAATTGATCATTTACATTTATATAAAGCAGATTTCAGAATAATCATACTGCTATACTCTAACTAATGAAATCCATATTGTCTTGTTTCACTTTTAACTTGGAGACACATTGTTGTTTTACAGAACTGTATATCATAATTATTTCTCTATTATAGAATTTGCCCTGGACAAATTTTGTTTAAACTATGCTCTTGACCTATGTTTGAACTACTCAAATGCATTTATTAGTTGTGCTTTTGAAAAACAGCATACACTTACCTTCTTGCAGACAAAGTCACCAGGTAAATAGACAGTGGATTTCAATCTTAATAACATGTCATAAATCATCTGTGTATCACAACCCTATAGAAAGAGAAAAATAATTCTAATAGACACAGCTAAAGGTCAATATTGAAAATTAATTGAAAGTGGAATGGAAATAAACAGTAATAGGTGTTGTCTGTTTAGTACTAAAATATTAATTGCTAATATTAATTGAATATGGACTTATTTTGAACAAAAATTAAAACAAAGAAGCCTACAGTATAAAGGCAAGAGTTTAGATCTTGATCAGAAAGATTAGGGTGTGACTCCTATTCTATGCAACCCCTTCTGTCCTCAGTTTCCCAGTCTGTAAAATGGGAATAAAAAGAGTACTTAGCACTAAAGTAAAACTTAACATGGTACTTGATTATGATAATATAATAATAAATGATTATTAGCATGTTAAGACTGACACAGGTTTTTGATATTTTTTTCTTAAAACATCTTTCAGACCCTTATTATTTAACTTCACAAGCTCATGTGCCTTTCTTCTCCACCTCAATAATTGTCATCTTTTCTTTTAAAGAATAATTTAAAAAAATTCCATTTACCATTATTATTATTATTTTAATTTGCTACAGGACACATGTGCTCAGCGGGGAGGGAGAGAGAGAGAGACAGAGAGAGACAGAGAGGGAGCCACCAAGTCCAGGACTTGAACTATGGTAGGCCATGAGGTAGTCTAGCACCTTAACCACCACGTCACCTGCTGGTCTTCAGTTATGATCTTAAGGAAAGGGAAAATGTACATAACAGATGCAAAATAATATGTGTTGAGTTAGAATATATGTCTTTTATATTCTGTCTAAATAAGTATAATTTATCTATATAATGAACTGAAGGAAAATGTGAAAACCTCAATTGATATGGTGTTTGGAACATTTTGCTTTTATTTTTCTTTAAGAGAGATTATTTTGCTATAGGGTGCATATGCTCACTGGAGAGACTGAGAGGTAGAAAGTGAGAAGTCACCCTCCAAGGGGGATGGCCATGTCACAGTTCCTTCTCCTTCATTCTTCTCTTCGGATATAGGGCATGCATGGACACATGCCCAGCATGAGTTTTAAGCCACTGGGTCTGGGACTCAAACAATGGTCAACTATGTGGAAGTCCAGCAATGTAACCATTACACCATCTGCCGATCACAGAATCTTTTGACTTTACGTAATATTTTTATTTTTCTTCTCAGAGGGGCTAACATGCAGTTTCCCCTTTGTGTTTAGTGTTGCCCACCCCTTGAGGAAAGTATAATTTTGCAGAGAACTAATCACAAAGTCAGTAGCGGAGAAAAGAGAACAATGAGATGGCCCTCACTTTGTGGAATGGGTAATCATTCTTTTAGCAATCACAGTTTTCTGTAATGGTTTCAGTGGCAGGCACTTGATCTGGATACATATAAGATTTAAACCTCAGGTGGCTTGTCTGATAAGGAAAGTTAATAATTTATGATTGAAGTATCTTCAAGTAGCCATTGGTGAGAAGAAGTCAGATGAACTTGGTGTTAAAATTTTTAAAAGTATTACTGCTTTTGGTTCTACAGAATAGAAAAAAAGGCCAAAAGGCCTTTAGAAAAGACCTTCTTTCTTTCTTTCTTTCTTTCTTTCTTTCTTTCTTTCTTTCTTTCTTTCTTTCTTTTTTTTTTTTTTTTTTTTTTTTTTTTTTTTAGAGGTGTTTGCTATAGGGTGCATGTGCTCTCCAGAAAGACAGAGCGAGACAGAAGGACAGAAAGTAAGAAATCATCCCATAGGGAGGATGGCCATGCCACAATCGCTTTTCCTCCATTCTCCTCTTGGGATCTTGTGGGCATGCATGCACACGCACCCGGCGTGAGTTTAAGCCACCGGATCCAGGACTTGAACCACGGTTGACTACATGGGAGTTCAGCGACATAGCCATTACGCCAACTGCTGGTCCCAGAATACCTTCTTAATACAGTCCAACAAAAATTGTTGAGAAGCTGCTATGAGAAAGACTTTGTAAAATGCCCTTAGAGAAATTAAAGATGAAAGAAAGTCTAGTCGTGATGCAATAAATAACAGAAAAGCTATAATTGATGGGTATAGGCAATTATGTCTTAAGATATCCCAGGTAAATATCCATAAAGCTTAAAAAAAATTAAAAAATGTTACTAGAGGGTGCATGTACTTATGAGGGGGATGGGTTAGGGTGAGAGAAAGTGAGACAGCATCCCCCCATGGTGAATGGTCACACCACAATCACTTCTCCTTTGCTCCCTCCTTTTAAGATTTTATGAATGCACGCATACAAACTCAGTGTGTTTTTCAAGCCACTGGATCTAGACTCAAACTGCACAGTTAGCCATGTGGGAGCCATCCATCTTTTTTTTTTTTTAAATAATTATATTTTATTTTTTATTATATTGTTTGCTTAATTTGACCAGAGAAAGATAGAGAAAGAGAAAGCAAACTACCAGGTCTGGGACTTGAACTGCTGTTGACCATGTGGGAGTCCAACATCTTAATCACCATGCCACTTGCTGGCCCTGGGAACCATCACCTTAATCACTATGCCACTGGCTGGTCCCCAATATATTCTCACCATTATTTGAAGACAGAGTCTTGGTATATCACACTCCTACAGCCTTAGCTTCCTAAGTCACTGGGTCTATAGATGTGTGCTTATTGGGTTTTTAGGCTGGGTCAGCAATCAAACCCCTCCCATGTGGCCTCAGTCTGCTACTGGTGGTATCACTGAGTGGGTGGCTGCACCCATAAAATGTTTAAGAGGAAGAGGCTTACTTTTGTTTGGGAGTAGACTGGGAATGAGTGTAAGCATCAAGAAAGGGCCCAGGTAAGTAACACAATTTGAGTCATTTAAGAAATGAGTCAGATTTGTATTGTAAAGATGCACAAAGGCTGTATTAGAAAGAGAAAAATTTACCTTTTTTCCCCTTGATATGTTCTTGCTTTGCACATAGTATATAATTTTTATTTATATATTTTTAGCCCTATCATGTCTTATAGCTTATCATATCACTAACATAATTATTTTTTTAAAAAGTATTTTTTTTTCAGCAGAAATTTTCTAAATAAATGACTCTTGTTCCCAGTTTATCTAAATGCTATCATCATTTTGGAAATCTGCATTCCGATCATTTGAAATCCTCTAAGAAAGCAAAACAAACAAACTTCAGATTGATGTTTGGCTCTTCTTTACTAAAGAAAGTTAATGTCTGCTATTTTTAAAAAAAATGCATTAGAAATATAATTGGAAGGTCTCGAGCATACACATATTTGGAACATTACTGCAATGGAATTAACTCTTAATCATTTGTATACAGAGAGAAGAAGCAGATATCAAAAAATCTACTTAGATTTGGTCAGGCCACGGCCTGGTGGCTTAGTTGCTGAATTTCACCAAGCACATGGTTTAAATCCCAAACTTGGTGCCTTGAGAAACACACCCAGCGTGGTGTGTGCATACCCAAAATTTCAAAGGAGAAAGAAATGGAGGAGAAGGGATTCCTTGGTAGGAATAAACTGGATGCAGATGAAGCAAGAGTCACAAGGGCATTTGCTGGTGTAAACACATTACCTACGAGAGGGACAAAGGGTCACATGTCAAACATCTAGGCATTAGGCTGTCTGCCAGGATAAAGAAGTGTCCTGTGAACGGCACACTGTAAACATTCACAACCACCTCCCGGGGGCACGTAAGGACAGGGCTAGAGTTTATAGCCACTCTCCAGAGAGAAAGCCCAAGACCACAGGAGAGGAAATCACAGCAGTATGACAGTATTTTTTTAAATAAATACTGAAAAAATGGAAACAACACAGTAGCAATCTGTGGGCAGGTAACATATTGAATACTTGCAGGATGGAATAGCATAGAGTAGTTAAAAGAAATAAACTATAAACATATATTTATCTGATTAAACTCAACAAATAATGAGGCCTGAACAACAGCTAAGTATAGAACGTACTTGTTTTGATTCCAACTATGAAAAAAAGAAAAAAAACCTTATTTTTTATGTTTACATGGATATAAAATATCATAAAAATGAGAATTGGAAAGAGACCCTTAAAAATCATCATAGTGGCCATGTCTGGGGAGAACTGATGAAACTTCAACTTAGATGTTTTATCAATTTTAAATGTTAATAAAAATAAAAATTTCTCCCTTTGTGGCAAAACACATTTTGTCTTTCCTCTTCTATCTTTCAGGTGGGCTTACTAGCAGAAAGCACTAATAAAGGAAACCAAATCAACGGGAAGTGTTAGACCATCCTCAGAGATAAGTCCTAAAACAGATAAGTAAACAATTAGTGCTCTTCTCAGTAGAAAAACACACCAGCACTTGCATCAATAACTTTCCGCTCATACCTTGGATTTCCCTGGAGAAAAACATTTGAGCCATTTAAAATATGGTTGATCATCTTTTTTTGGGTGATAGCTGCTTGAGTTCCCTGTGTATCCTGGTTATCAGTTCTTTTATTTTTTTGCAGAGGTTTTTGCTATAGGGTGCATGCACTCGCCAGACAGACAGAGAGAGACATAGAGACAGAAAGCGAGAAATCACCCCCTGGGGAGGATGGTCACGCTGCAATCCCTTCTCCTCCATTCTCCTCTCGGGATCTTGGGCACGCACACACACACGCCTGGCGTGAGTTTTAAGCCACCAGGTCCGGGACGCGAACCGCGGTCGACTACGTGGGAGTCCAGCGACATAGCCATTACGCTAACGGCTGGTTCCCCTGGTTATCAGTTCTTTATCTGATGCATAGTTCACAAAAATATTTTTCTATTCTGAGGGCTGTTGATTCACACTGATTATTGTATCCTTGGCAATGCAGAAACTTCTTAATCTGATGAAATCCCACTCGTCTATTTTTGGGATTATTGACCATGCTTTGGGGGTCTTATTTAAGAAGTCTTTGCCTACCCCAATGTCCCTCAGAGTTTCTCCAGTGTTTTCCAGCAGTAATTTTATAGTTTGAAATCTTAGGTTTAGATCTTTGATTCACTTTGAGTTGATTTTTGTCAATGGTGAGAAATAGGGGTCAATCCTATTAAAAGATGGGAGAAAGAGTTGAAAAAACCACTCTCTAAGGAAGATATGTGAGTAGCCAAAAGGTATATGAAAAAATGCTCAATATTCCTCATTATAAGGGGGATGCAGATCAAAATCACAATGAGATACCACTTAACCCCAGCCAGAATGACTAAGATTAAAATAACAGAAAATGATAAGTGCTGATGGGGGTGTGATGAAAGGGGAACTCTCCTACACTGCTGATGGGAATGTAAGTTGGTCTAGTCACTATGGAGAACAATATGGAGATTCCTCAAAGATCTACAAATAGAATTATCATATGACCCATGAATCCCACTCCTTGGTATCTACCCAAAGGACAGAAGAATCCTTAGTTGAAAAAGTGCTTGCACATTGATGTTTATTGCGGCATTATTCACAATTGCTAAGACATGGAACCACCCAAATGCCCACGAACAGATGAATGGACTGAAAAGTGTGGCACATATACTCTATGGAATACTACTCAGTCATAGAAAGAAAGTGGATGAATATGGATGATTTACTGCTGAGTAAAGCAAGTCAGGCTATGAAGGAGAGACATTGTATGTCTCCACTTTATATGTAACGACTACCCACCTTCTATGGCTGAAACTGAAAGAATAGAGGATATAGAAACATAGAAAGTGGTTATAAATACCGGATACAGTGCTGAGAAGAGGGTGGGTGAAGGAGGAGAGACTGAGGAGGGATATTGGGGAGAGAAATGGAGGGGCAGAGCATTTGTGGGACAGAGAGATGGGTTATGGTCTGTTGAGAATGATATGTATATATTTCTCACCAACTAGATTAGTGAGAAACGTATACATGTTGGAATATTTGCTTTGCAAGCTTAGTGATACAAATGATTGAATGTATAAAAGAAATTGAAACAAAAATACATTAAAAAATATGGCCATTTATTAACATATTTGGATAGAACATGGATCAAATTATGCAAGCTGAACGTAGCAGCTGTACATAGTAAAATTTTAAGATTGTTACCAATTACGTGATCCTATACCCTTAATGATTGCTTTATGGAAAGGGGCCACTGGCCTTGGGGAAGCTGTGTTTTAGGACTAAATCCTTCATATCTTGATTTAGGCTTAGTGAAATGAAGTTTGCATTATGAAGTCATTATGTTTTATGATGTGCTGGAGAATTACTATCTTTTTCTTTTTGTCTCTAGATGATTATTTTCTTGAGATACACTTTGTCCCATAATTGTATGATTAAAAAGAATTATAACCCAGGGCTAGCTTATTTCTTTGTAACCCAGCTCCATCTCTTTGGTAGAAGGCATCAGGAAATTTTATCATTTACGGAAAATCAGAGCACAGCCACAGTTTCACAAATGTGCCTTTCCAACTATAAAGCGAGAGTACTGGTATAAGCATCACTATTAACATTTTATTAAAACATAACATTTGTGTTAAATACTACTGTTTTCTTAACTTTACCTGTTTAATTCTTCCAGCTTCCTGTAATACCTGGCATTAATAGCTGTTTTGCCAATACTCCTGTTTTAGATGAAGGACTAAGTTTTGGGAAGTTTATTGACATTCCTTAAGGTCAGGCATGCAGCAATTATTGGAAGAAGAATGTCACCAGAGTCTGATTTTTATCTATACTTGGAGTAACTTAAGGTCAAGGTCACTCCTGCACCCCTAGTGTCTCACCAGGGTTTGGGACATACTACGCACTAAATCAGTATGGACAGATATATAGAATAAAGTTAGAAATGATTAATATTTCATTTTGGACAGTGTTGTATAAAAACTATATAAGACTTGAATAAGGATCCTGGTGATTTAAATGGAATGTGAGCAGATATATTTTTATTCAAAACATAACCTACAAGTTCGATGGTAGTTCTTGCACCTAGGACATTCTTCTTTTAATAATGGCAAACTCTGAAAACACTGTAAAGTTGACACAATTTATCTTTGGAATTCCCTACTGTTGTAGTCCTGTAGGATTTCTCCATTTCTAGATTCACTCTGGCTTTCTCTGAACAGAACTTAAGATATTGCCCGTAGTTTTAAACTCACTGTGAATTTAAGTCACTCTAAAGCATAAAAAATGGTGTTCTGGGCTTTTTCCAATTCAGCTTTGTTTATTATAAGAGGAAATACTTTGTTCTGTGTTAAACTCCATTCTCACAGAACAAGCAAGTGATGGGTGAGTGTTTAGGGCAGGGATTCTGGATCCAGGTGCTCCTGCTCTTATTTATACCATGGTTACTGTTTGGTAGCTGCTGGGAGCAGTAGGGTCAGATGTGAGACTAAGTTACAGTGTCTGACGATGCATAACTTAGGAATATTGAATTCTCAGTGATATCAGACCCAATAGACTCGATATTTGCAAACACAAATAAAAATGATCTCAATCACATATTTCTTAAAGCCTGACAATAATTCTGTTTTTCTAGGAGCTTCAGTATCATACTCACGGTGGATAGTCATAAGGTGGACAGAACCCTGGAGATGAATCTAATTCATCTCCTACGATCAAGCAAGGCCACACGGAGATTTTATTGGGCAGAAACACCCCTGTCATTCTGGAAGTTTTAATTCTCATTTAATAATAATAGTAATGACTACTATAATAGTCATTACAGTTACAATAGTGATATAACTTCCTGTGTGCCAGGTACAGATAGAAGCACTTTACATGTTTTAGGTCATTTAATCATCATACAACAACCAGGGGTGTTATTTATTTAGTTTCCTCACCCTATTAGGGAGCCCTGGAAAGTAGATAAAGCCTGGGTCCTAACTGGGGTGTCTCCTAGTACCCAGCCCAGTGTCTTAGACAGAGTAAGTACTCAGGATGTGTAGTTGAATGGAGTTTATCTAGGTTATACTCTCACTGTTAAAAATACTTTAAAAAAAAAAAAACTCAGTTAACAATACTTTATTACAGATACCACCAGGGTGAACATAAAGTTAAAAAGGAAACAGTCTCTCTGCTCTAATTTGAGGCCCCCCCGGCAGTAAATACAAGATGGCATGTCTGACTAGGATGGCACTGCTGGGGAGCCGTGTGTGAGCGTTAGAAATCACTTCACCATCCCCATTCTATTCCTGGCTTGGTCTGTCACTCACGCAAAACATTTCCTCATCTTTCCCCCTGCAGAAGTCACAGCAGTTCCAGTCTCTATTTGCCACATGATCACAATGAGTCACAGATCCCATTAATGTATCTTGTTTGGGATGGTTTCAGCATTTTAGCCAAAGCAGCAAATAGCGGGACACATCTTGCCTTCCTTGACAGACAGGGGGCCAGTTTCCAATTTGGTATCTGTTAGTCCCTGGTTTCCCACGGTTGAGCTGTGGGCTTGTTGTAAAGGGTGCAATTTTGATGTTCGCCACTAGGTGATGCCATAGAACTTTTATTAACTTTCCTCCCATTTCTGGTATGCAATTTAATGGCAGAGACAAAAATGTGATCTCCCTAGCATTTAATTTGATAAAATATATTTAAAAATCGAAATCAAAATAATAAATCATCAGAAATGAGGGAAAATTGCCCACTTTTATAGAAATGAATCACTTCTTGTTATCTTAATAATTGTGCTTGAACCCAGAATAACATGAAATCGGCAAAAAAGAGTCATTTTTGTGAAAAACTTTTAAAAAAGTATAATATGGCTATTCATTTCAAAGCTATTTCAACACTCTGATCACCCCATGTTGAAGCAGCAAATCTTAGCAATTAACCACAATTGATTGAAGTAAAGTTTTAGTGAAAATCTGTGACTCTATCTGCTTTGATTAAGAGAGAAAAAATACACACGATTCAAGGTCTTTTATGTAGTAGGAGAGTAGAAAAGTGAGTGTGAAATTCGGTAAATCTAACTGATGTGCCAAGTCTAAACCTCCAAAAACAGGCAAGTCTTGGACTTGACTTTGACTCCAGTGAACCTTCTCCCAGTTCCTCCCCATTTTAGCAGTTATCCAGATAGGGTTTGTGTGGAACTGAAAAGCAGCCTTATATAGTGGCTACATGTACAGAGTGTGGTGTAAGAAAACCTGTGCTTAAATTCTTTCTTGTGACTTAGCCACTGTGACTTCAGAGTCAGTTAAATAATTTGCACATCTTTCTGTAAAATGGGGACAGTAACAACATTTTACTAAGAGGTGCATTAGTTTGCCAGGCCTGCCATCATGAAATACTAGATTGTGCGGAGTAAACAACAGAAATCATTTTCTCATGATTCTGGAGCCCAGCAGTCTGAGATCAAAGTGTCGGCAGATTTTGGTTTCTTCAGAGACCCCTCTCCTTGGCTTGCAGGTGGCCACCTCCTCCCCGCGTCCTCACGCAGTCTTAGTGCATTGGGACCTCTAGTGTCTCTTTGTTTAATGGGTCTAAATTTCCTCTTCTTAGAAGAGTTTCAAATTTCAGGACCAGCAGTTAGCATAATGGCTATGTCGCCGAACTCCCATGTAGTCGACTGTGGTTTGAGTCCCAGACCCGGTGGCTTAAACTCAAGCCAGGTGTGTGTGCGTGCATGCCCAAGATCTCGAGAAGAGAATGGAGGAGAAGGGATTGCAGCATGGCCATCCCCCCTGGGGGTGATTTCTTGCTTTCTGTCTCTCTCTGTCTTTTTGGTGAGCACACAAGCCCTATAGCAAAAAAAAAAAAAAAAAAGAGTTCCAAATTTCATTAAGACCCACCATACCAGCCTCATTTTTAAATCAGTCACCTCCTTAAAGGCCCTATCTCAAAGACAGTCCCATTCCAAGGTACTGGGGGTTAGAACTTCAACATATGAATTTTTGAGGAGACACAATTCTGCTCATAACAATAGTGTTTCTGTGGGAATTAATTGAAAGAAGGTAATGAAGCAGTTAGTAATGTGTGGTACATAGCAAATACAATAAACAATGGCTATTATTATTTGTGTGAAGATACATATCGATTTTAATATTCAAGGCTAGCAATAGTTTTGTTCCTTAATTTGACTTAATTATATTTCAGACAGTTTTGAGAAGGCTTGGGGGCATTTAAGAATTGGGCATGTCAGGGTGTTTGGTGACAGCATTATTGGAATACACGGATTATGGACAGTATGAGGACCTTTATGTGACATTGTCCTTAAGATGATTTATGATACTTCAGCATTACTTATATTTGTTTTGCCAAAGCGTTATGACACACACTGTTCTAGTAATATATAAATACATTCACAAAGCTAAAAGGAAAGAAATGTAAGTCTGTTTATACTTTTAAGGGTTAACTTGAGCATAATGCAAAATTAAACAATAGACATGTGTCTTTGGAAAAACTGCGGCATGGTTACTTGTTTAGACTCAATCTTTGGTGCTGCGTTGCAAATAAATTGTAGTAGATCACTATCCATTCTCAAATTTGTGAAATGAAAAATCTTTCAAACTACTTTCCTTTAATCTCCAAGAATTGGTGCTTGTGCATCATTTGTTGTTTGTTTGTTTTTGCCATAGGGTTTGTGTACTCACCAGAGGGAGAGAGAGACAGAGAGAGAGGAAAAGTCAGAAGTCGCCCCCTAGGGGAATGGCCACACTATAATCCGTTCTTCTCTCAGGATTTTGGGCACGCACACACATGTGTCCAGAGGGATTTTCAAGCCACTGGATCTGGGACTCAAACTGCAGTCCACCATGTGGGAATCCCAGTATCTTAACCAACATGCCACCTGCTGCCACCCTCTTCCTCCATTCTTAAAACCTTTATTAAGCAGCTACTCTTTCAGATACTGGTATGTGCTGCATGTCCAAAAGCGATTAGGACCAAATATTTTTCCCAGGAAGCTTTACTTCTGTAGAAGTGTCTGCAACTTAACGAGTTTACGGTTGAGTTCATTTCATTAGACAATATAGAGTCTCATTCCTTATCCATGTAACACATAAAATTTCTTAGTATATAGAATTTTTCCCCAAACTAGAAATCTTCAACACCTATACATTTTCTTTGAGGTCATTCTTTTTTTAAATGAAAATAAAAAATATAGTGAAAGGTACAAATCTTAAAGCACACTCGATCCGTTTTGACAAATAAAAATACTTGTAACTTTCTTAGCAAAACACAAAACATTTTCAACACCCACAAGACTCCCTCATACCTGGTCTATTCAGTATCCCTATCACCATACCCCTGTAGAAGCAAACCTTGATCTGATTTCTGTCATCACAGAATAATGTTATAGGATCACCCTTTTAATATCTTCTTGGTTCTCTACTCAGCCACTACTATTGACCCTATAACTAGAACATACTCTAACTTGTCAACTTATCTTCACATCGGTTGTTTGCAATGTGAAATGTTAATCCAAATGTAGTTTAAATCATCAAAAGAACCAATATTATGTTAAAATTTCAATCTCATACATAATTCTCTTGACTCATATAGAGTTTGAGGTCAAAGAAACTCCCAAGTCTAAATAGAATTGTTATGAAGAATCTATTGCTATTTTCACATCTGTAGTATTTTCATTTTGGCCCTCAGTGCAGAATATTACTTTTATGCTTGCAGGAGTTAATCTCGTTATCTTGTTCATTGTTTCAGAGTATTCAGTAATTCAGAATTTTGTAATTAACATAGTTTATATTATTCATTCATACATTGTGTTATTTGCAAATTTGAGAATCACATCTTTGTACTTTTATCAAAATCTTGATGGAAAACTTGCATAGAATATGATCAAGAAAAGAGTCTTAGAATAGTGACTTAACTCTAGTATCCTTTAGAGTCATTAACTAACCTAATATTGAGAGTGACTCTGTTTAACTATTCTACAATATACCATCTGCTTCTTCATTTTGTCCCTAATGGTATTAATTATGTATTTTCAAGACATATCCTTCTGTCTGGATTTTCTGCCTACACCTGCATCCTAAGTATTGAGTATCATGGCTTAAAATACGTCAATGTGCTGAGAGGTCCACTTTTATTGCTCCAGCTTAGACTTCTCCTCTGAGAGGTCTAAGATAAAATGCTCTATATGACATTTCTTTTTCTTTTTCTTTTTTTTAGAAATTTTTGCTATAGGGTGTGTGTACTCATCAGAGAGACAGAAAGAGTCAGAGATAGAGAATGAGAAATCACCTCTAGGGAGGATGGCCATGCTACAATCTCCTCTCCTTCATTTTCCTCTAGGGATCTTGGGCATGCATGCACACACACTCAGTGTGAGTTTTAAGCTGCTGTGTCCAGGACTCAAACCGTGGTCAACTACATGGGAGTCCAGTCCATGCCATATGCTGGTCCCTCTACATGACATTTATATCTAGAAGTCTAATAGTCACCAAACTAACACATCTGTCTTTGTGCTGCTATTAGCAAAATACCACAGACTAGGTCCAGTAAGTGGCGTAGTGGTTAAGGAACTGGACTCCCACATGGCTGACTGTGGTTTGAGTCCCAGACCAAGCAGCTTGAAACTCTTGCTGAGCATCTGTGCATGAATGCCCAAAATCCTGAGAGGAGAATGGAAGAGAAGGGATTGTGGAGTGGCTCTCCCCTCTAGGGAGGTGATTTCTCACTTTGTCTCCTTCTGTCTCTCTGGCAAGTCCATGTGCCTTGAAAACGCTCTCCCTTAAACAAACAAACAAACAAACAAACAACCCACAGACTGAGTCATTTTAAAATAATAGCAATTTATTTCTCAATGCTCTGAAGACTGGAAAGCCTAAGATCAGGGTATTAAGGTGTGGCAGATTTGGTGTCTGTTGAGGGCTGCTCTCACTTTCAAAATGGCACCTGTACTGCATCTTTTGGGTGGGGAGTGGGGAAAGTGGGGTTAATAATGGGGGGCAGAAACGCTGTGACCTCATATTGTAGAGAATGAAATGGGCAAGAGAGTGCATTTTCAACATTTTATTAAGGAGTTAATCCCATTATTAGGGCAGAGCCCTCATGACTTCATCATCGTCCAAAGACAACGCTTCCAAACACTGCTGCTTCGGAGACTGAATTTCAACATGATTTTGGAGGAGATACGATCAAAACCACAGCAGTATCCAATAACAAAAAGTTGATTTCTACCCTCCCAAACTTTCATTTACTCTAAAATTTCCTATTTTGAAAATCATATCTTTGTTCTACCTGTTTTTCCTAAATTCCTACATTCTTGGAGTCATCCTTTGGTCCCTTTCTGTCTCTTTTCTTGTCACACAATCAAATAGTGAAAACTGTGAGCTTTTTCTCAGAATACACCAATATCTGGCCACTTTCTGACAACTCTCCTGCTATTACCCTGGGTCTTGTCACCAACATCTCTTCTACAGATAGATAGAACTTCCATCTGGTCTCCCTGACTTCTACTCTTGCTTCTTAAGAACTATTATTTTCCACACTCCAAGAAGAGGATAACCCTTTTTTAATTTTAATTGACAGAGAGCACAAATGCTCATGAGAGAGAAAGAGAGAGAGAAGGAGAGAGAGAAAGAGAGAGAGAGAGAGAGAGAGAGAAAGAAAGCACCCTCTCAAATGGGGCATAATTATACTGCAATTCCTTCGCTGTTTTTCCATACTGTTGAGTTTGGGTGGGGGCATGTACGCACACCACGTTTTTCAAGCTGCTCATGTGGGATTTATACCACAGTTGGTCAGGTATGAGCAAGTTCTCTTAATCATTATAGGATATGGGATGTACCTGAAGGATAACCCTTTTAAAGTGATCTTGAACAGGTCACTTTCTGCTCAAGTTCCTCAGTGTCTTTACATCTCAGAGTACAATTCAAAGTATGTACTATAGCCACTAAGGCCCTCCATTAATTTGTTTTTTGCCTTAGTCTCCCCCTCCTTTTGTTTTATTTATTTATTTATTTATTTATTTATTTATTTATTTATTTATTTATTTATTTCTGTGCCTACTCTTACTTTTCATTGCTTTGTCTTTGTTCTATCCACTCTGGCTTCCTTGCAGTGTGTTTTTGGCTCAGGGCTTCATGTTTTCCATTATCCTGTAATATTCCCTTCTCCCCGCACGCACATCCTCTCTCTCCTCTCTCAATATCTGCATAGCTCATTCCTTGGTTCTTGCAGTTCTCTGCTCAAATACTCAAATGCATTTCATCAGAGGAACCTGTTGTGACCAGTACCACTCTCATTCTCCATAGCCTGTTTTTGCTTATGGTATTATCACCTCCACATATGTTATATATTTACTTTTCATTTTTCTCTTCTGGGATTTAGGCTCTATGTGTGTATTTCCTTTATTCTCAGAGAAAAAGGAAAGTTTATTGAGAAAAAAGAGATCCCAGGGGCCTGAAGCTGGAGGTACTTCAGCCCACCTGACCAAGGATATGTGATGAATTCATATGGAAAGAGTGGAGGTTTAAGGTCACAAGAATGGTGGGTACTTTGCTTGACTTACTTGCCACTTTGGCCTTATTGGCCCATCTATGGGTGTTGGTGGCCAGTAAGGGTGGGCTCTGGCCTGAGGATTCTGGCCAAATGTGTGCATTTGTGTATTTCTTTTCTTTCTTCCTCCCTCCCTCCCTCCCTCTCTCTCTCTCTCTCTCTTTCTTTCTTTCTTTCTTTCTTTTTTTTTCTTTCTTTCTTTCTTTCTTTTTTTGAGAGGCTTTTGCTATAGGCCACATGGGCTCGTTAGACAGACAGAGAGAGACAGAGAGAGAGAACGTGAGAAATCACCCCCCCCCCCCCCGGGGGGGATGGCCACACCGCAATCCCTCTTCCTCTGTTCTCCACTCAGGATCTTGGGCATGCACGCACACGCGCCCGACGTGAGTTAAGCCACCGGGTCTGGGACTCGAACTGTGGTTGACTACATGGGAGTCCAGCGACATAGCTATTATGCCAACTGATGGACCCCTGTATTTGTTTTTAACTACTATATTCCCCGTGACTAGGGTTAATGGTCTAAGAGAAGCTGGATCTCACATGGACACTGTGGTTGGTATCCATTGCCCTGCCTGCCTTAGATGTGCCAGGCACATGTATGAGTGGCTAGGTTGAGATGAGCTGGAGGATGGGAGAAAGGGGACTGCTGTGTGACCAGGTACTATGGAGGGGTCACCTCCCTCTCTTTTTCCTTCTCATATGAGGACACATACACACTCTTCCATGAAAAACATTCGAATTAAATTTTAAAAATAAGTAAAGCAATGACTGAAACATAGTACAAATTCATAAGTATTTGTTAAATGAGTTATTTGAATGGATAAATCAGTGAATGCCAAACAAAATTGAATCTTAAGTGAAGAACTTATTTCCCTCTTGCATGTTTACATTTATTGTAAAATAATTATAATATTGGAGGGACACAATATGAATTAATTGTACATAATTGTGGGTCACAGTATAACATTTCAAATAAGTATGTAATGTGTAATGGCCATTTTAGAGTAATAAAGATATCTGTCACCTCAAACGTTTATCATTTCTTTGTGTTGGGAACACTCAAAATCCTCTCTTCTAGCTATTTGGAAATATCCGCTAAATTACTGTTAACTATGGTCACCTACTGTGCTTTAGAACACTAGAACTTCATTCTCCTTTCTAACTGTATTTTTATACACACTAACCAGCCCCTCTCTATTCCCCCCACTACCCTACTTTTCCCAACTTCTGTAGGTGAGAAAAATATTTATGCAATGTAATGCATAAAGAACTAAAATTAAAAACATTCAAATACTTAAACATGTTTTTGTTATACATTTTATTTTCCTGGAAAATAAGGGAGAAACCTTTAAATTGAAATTGGGCCATCTTAAAAGTCTTAAATCATAAAGCATTTACACTAGGAGACCTGATTAGGCATGATTCTCTGATTGTCAGGTCAATCCAGAGCTAATCTGAGACTGATTTGTCATACAGTGTAAAGGCATGTGCATAAATGGGAGGTGAAGTACATCCTAGCAAAGACATAGAGCTGGAGAGCTTAATTATATTTAAATTAATGCAAGAAGATGAAGAACTCTTCTTTGACACCAATTAGAAGAGAGAGACTTCCAAAGAATAAGTCATCTGCTGAGAAGAGACCTGTAATTTATTTGACTTTTTAATTCCACATAAATTCTCCAGGTTATTTTGACTAACACACAAGGGAAAAAAATCATAAATGCTATATAAAGTAAGAGCATAGACTTCACAGAGAAATTGATATGGTCTCTTTCTATTAACTGTAAAAGCACTTGCCTTGAACAAGTCGACTTTGCTGATGATGTTGAAGTTCATATCAACAGCCAGGGCTAACCGCATTGTAGTTGGCAGTTTCTCAAGCAATTCAGACTCATCTTCACAGATAAACACATCAACCCCAAAAGCAGCAGAATGAATGAAATAAATCACCAGAGTGTTAAGCAAAAAAAATTTTTTAAATAAAAGAAATGAAATGTCAGCCCTTTTTATAAATAAAGTTGCATCAAATTCTACATTTTCATTACTTCTATCACAATAACACCATTATGCTCACAAAAGAAAAGAAGTATTTTAACTATGCATGATGCATTAAATAATTCCAGACTATTATGCTTGCTAAAAATCGAAATAAGTTTAATGTTCCTGTGACAAAGGATAGTAAACAAGTAGAGATGCAAAAAGCATCTCGCTCTTATTTTCTGAGTCTGTTGGTCCCAGCCCTAATAGCTCAGGGGCGGAAAAGGAAAGGAGTGCCATGTGGCATTTGAAAGCTCTGCTAGGCCTTTATCTTATGTGACTCTTATGACAACCTTAATGGTAATGGTTCCCATTCTTACTTTGCAGGAAAAGGAAAAACTAAAAAGAACTAAAGGCCAGAGAGGCTGTAAGTGACTTTCTCAATTGTACGTAATTACTAGGTGGCTTAGCTGGGACTAGGGTCTAAAGAAGACATGTACTAAGTGAGCAAATTCTAATTATTGTTATGTACATGCGTATTAACTCGATAAAGAATGTGAATACATTATAGATTTTTCTACATGTGAATTAAATGATGGGTCCTCAGGCTGATAAAATCAGCCATAAATGAAACTGTTTGTTTTTAATGTCTGCTGTGTCAAAGGTTTCTTAGAATTGATTACTTTTGATGTTTTCTTATATCTATTTGGAAAAGAGAAAAACTGCTGTCTCTCTATGTTGATTCCAATATTTATTCTAAACATGAAAATCCTCCATATCAAAACATAGATTCTTATTTCTGTGGTCTGTTTGTCTCTAGATGCATCCTATGTCAGGAACTGGGTCACTTGTAACTGCTATAGCAAGAAAGCAAGGGAGCCTCCCACCAGTCCTTCCGTGGCTCTTCTTCCCCACTCCACGTGCCCTCAGGAGCAGCTGTAGATGGTCATGAGAAAGGCATATTAACTAGTCACTTAAGATACCACAAGAGGTTCTAAACATAAGACTGGAGTCCCTCCTTTTTTTGCAATGTTTAAATTTTTTAATAATTTTTTTTAAAGAATTATTTTATTTAACATTATTTTAAAATTTATTTTAATTTGACTGGAACGGGAGAGAGAGTGAAAACGAGCCACCAGGTCCAGGACTTGAACTGCAGTCAGCTATGTAACCATCATGCCACCTACCGGCCCCTATTTTAAAATAATTTCTAAAGAGGTTTTTGCCTTAGGGCACTTGTGCTTGCTAGAGAGAGAGAGAGAGAGAGAGAGAGACAGACAGACAGAGACAGTGAGTGGGAAAGTGAGAAATCAACCTCCAGAGGGATGGCTATGCCACAATCCCTTCTCCTCCATTCTCCTCCCAGGATCCTGGGCACACACACATGTGCCCAATGCGATTTTCTTTTCTTTTCTTTTTTTGGAGAAGTTTTCACTATAGGGCACATGTGCTCACCAGACAGAGAGAGACAGAGAGACAGAAAGTGAGAAATCACCCCCCAGGAGGGATGGTCACACCACAATCCCTTCTCCTCCATTCTCCTCTTGGGATCTTGGGCTCGCACGCACACGCGCCCTGTGTGAGTATTAAGCTACCGGGTCTGGGACGCGAACTGCAGTTGACTACATGGGAGTCCAGCGACATAGCCATTATGCTAACTGCTGGTCACCCTCGCCCCCCCCCCCCCCACCCCTCCGGTGTGATTTTTCAAGCCAGCAGGTCTGGGGCTTGAACTGTGGTTGGCCATGTGGGAGTCCAGCAATGTAACCACTATGTTATCTGCTGGTCCCAATTTTAAGATAAGTTTTAATTGACATATAATAGTTGCACATAATGGGGTGCAAGGTGGTTTCTCTCCCCCTCAATTTATTTTTATTTATTTATTTATTTTTACATTTAGTCACTGTACATTCTTTACACACAAAATTAAGTCTCTTAAGAGTGGTGTAAAGGTGAAGAAAACATTCTACTATCAACAACAAGTGAGTGGTTGCTTTCCACTCTTAGGAACACCTGTGATAGAAGAATCTCATTGCACAACAGAGGCAGTAACTTCCTTTGGCTTCTCAAGGTACCTAATTCCTATTTTTATATAGTAAGTACCAGACTAAAAGCTGATTTTGATTAGCATCAACTAGCACATTATCTTTAACTTACTTTATGTTCTTTAATTAAAAGTATTTTTAACTCTAG
The DNA here is from genome assembly GCA_026018925.1 of Tupaia tana. NCBI lineage: Eukaryota > Metazoa > Chordata > Mammalia > Scandentia > Tupaiidae > Tupaia > Tupaia tana. The sequence continues at coordinate 41,758,446 of JAKSZU010000008.1, forward strand.
TATTGTAGTACCATTAGTACACATCGTTAATTGTTAAAAGTCTCATAGAAACAACTGTGTGGCCTGCAGTGAATAGGAGAGGCATAGAGGGATGCTGCTCTTTTCTTTGTGTGTATGTGTGTGTGTGTGAGAGAGAGAAAGAGAGAATTATCTGAGGTAATGTTCATCATACTTAGCATCCAGTAGACACTGAATAGAATTTAGCCTTCCTCTCCCAAAGTTTGCATAAGCAAAAAGATATGGCTGCATATACAAAGAAGAAAAAAATCCTATGGTATTAAATTAATTCTTCAGAGATCATATATAATTGTTTTTCAATTTTTCGTTCAAATTCAGTTAGTCTATGCTTCTGCCTCACAAAATTTTCATTACATGACAAGGTTTATAGGAATGTAATCAGTAATCTGCTTGCTTACCTAGCATTCTTTGAGAGTCCCACGTATATTGATACCAAGTCCGAACTCGATTCTGCACAAGTTTAGGAATGGAGTATGTGTTCATGTAGGCAATGGTATCATCCATGTTGGCACGGAAGTAGTTCTGGTTGGCTGTAGCTGCCCCAATTACATCTCGCATCTAAAAACAAAAGTATGAGACCAGCAGATAGCATCGTGATTATATAGGTAGACTCCCACGTGGCTGACTGCAGTTTGAGTCCTGGACCTGGTGACTTGAAACTCATGTCAGGTGCGTGTGCATGCATGCCCAAAATCCTGAGAAGATAATGGAGGAGAAGGGATTGTGGTGTGGCCATCCCCTCTGGGGGTGATTTCTCACTTTCTGTTTTTCTGTTTCTCTCTGTCTCTCCGTAAGCACACATGCCGTAAAGCAAAAACCTCTCTCTAAATTACACACACACACACACACACACACACACACAAATATGTCATTGCACACCCAGCTGAGGAATTGGAGGTGTTACTAAAAGTGCAGTTGAATTAAATGTCCTTATATAATACATTCACTTTGAGTGTCTTGACTATGTAGCATAAAACACACTGATATTGGGTTCTAATTTTATCCATTTCCATAAAATTTTGGGCACATTGTACCTTCTCTCTGATCCAATGAAGACAATAATAAGATTTGGTCATTAATCTTATAATCCTACCATGTGAGATTTTTGTGAAGATTCAGTCACACCATGCACAGGTCTGCACGTATTCTTCTTCTTCTTCTTTTTTTTTTTGCCTGTTTGAATATTACTGCAAAAATATTAGTGACTATTTAAAATGTTTTGCAGTTTGCACTTATCCAAGGAAGTGCAATGAAAGGTGAGCCATTATCTGGCAGAATGGCGAGTCCATTTTGGTGTCTTGCTTTGAAAGCATCCTTCATAGATTTTCCAGTGTGCCTGGCTATATAGACTCAGTTCATCATGAAATTGCAACCTCTGTGCTTCCCTTTGTGCTGTTTAGACAGATAAAATCAAATCTCATCATGCTTAAGGCATAGTATTCAGCAGAAGTTGAAATGTGCTGAAATTACTGAAGCATCATCTACTGCTGTGACAATACTTAAGGATCTGTCAGGTTTTAGTTCTCGAATGTTTATAACTCAGCCATAAAAACCCACTCTAGGTTAAAAGCTGATCTTTAAGGTCTCAGCACAAAAAAGATATATAGCTCAACTTTTCCTCTCACATAGGGAGAAGGAAGTAGCTATAAATTTGCTTTGACTGTGGGTTTATAATAGAGGGAAGAACCAGAGCCTCACTTTTGTGCTCATCAGACTTTGCTCTTCAGTCTAGTAGCTGCTGAGTCTTTTTTGCTTATGAAAAGACTAGGCACTTTTGGAGGTGTCACTCAAATGGCTCTGATGCCTTCCTCAGTTTCCATTTTTAGAGTTAATAGTTTCTCCTGCTTATTGAAAGCATTCAGTGAGGAGCTATGCAGACAGTCAAACAGTATCCATCTTTTTGAGTTTCTCAGTTCTCAGTGGCATATCCACTTCCTCTTCAATAACCCGAGTCCCTAGATTTCCCTTTGCCATGCCATTCTTGGCAGATAACCCACATTACCCAGCCATCCAAGGCTGGCGGAGTTGGGGTATTTATGGTTGAGCTGAGAGATTTAATAGGGAATTATTGGGCACCAAGGACTCTTAAATTACAATTGATTGGTGTTGAGGGGCCAAGAACTTATAGTGACAGTAGTTTGAGTGCTTTGTGTACTATCTTTCAGCCATGTGAGTTTTGTTGGTGTTGGAGTTGAGGAACATGTTCCAGGCTAGGCAAGTATACACGGGTATGAGAGGAAGAAAATATTCTCTATGATTTGCATTGGAGAATAGACTATTGCAGTTAAAATGTGATGACTAGTTTCAGGGCGTAGTCATTCATATGGCTCTATTTGGAAACTTTGAATAAGTGGGGATTTGTCCCAGGCTCTTCTGTCTCTTTCTGTTCTTCCATGGATCTTTTATTCCCTAGGAGCATTTAAGGCACAAATCAGTATCAATAGCCTAGATGTGTCTCTTGTACTCTAGTAACACATTCTCAGTGACTTGATATTTCTTCTTGTTTCTGTTGGAACCTTGAATACAGTTTAAAAGCAGATGTGGTGTGGTACATAAAGCAGCACTTCTCAAATCTTCATGTGCACATGAATCATTTGAAAGTCTTGCTAAAATACAGGCTCTGATTCAGTAGGTCCAAGGTAGGCCATAAATTCTGAATTTCTCAAATGGTTTTGCTGCCATTGGTCCAAAATCTACACTTGGATAACAGGAGATTGAACCAGTGCTTGATGCAGTTTTAGTTTTGTTGTGAAATTACTTCACATATAGTAAGTGCTCACTAAATGTTAGATTTTACCAGTATCGACATCATTACATAAATTTCTATCATATGACTATATGAATTACATGTATGGACCAGGGGTGCCTCTTAATCTTTTCAAGAAGGGATTTCCTCATTTGTAAAGCTAAAAACACATTGAATGTGATGTGACTACCTCATATTGATATTTGTAATGAGAAGTTATAAAGTAATGGGATTTTTTGCTATTTACATTTAAATAGATTTGAACTGAAATAGGAAACCAACTTCATATTTCAATCATTGTTAACACAATTTCCCCAGTCATTTAGATGATAACATTTTATACTTAGTTTTTAACTGCTTGGTGTTCATCTTCTAAGTTCTAAATATATTCTAAAGAATTTCTTTTACAACCCCGTTCTCCATTTCATTAGCACATCCAAGCTGGAGTGTTTTTATCCCTGTGTATCTTTAACCGTATTTTTATTTTCTGTATTTTGATGTGTTTCCATCTGGGATCTTGCTGACCTAGGGCTTTGCTTGCCATGCTTCAGAGTTATCCAATTCCTGGAGATAGTGAATCATTCTTCTGAGAGTGTGTTTTGTATGCAAATTAATCCAGACCTCATACTCTCAACTGCCTTCTTTTTTTTTTTAAGAGTTATTTTATTTAATTTTATTTATTATTATTTTATTTGATGAGAGAGAGAGGGGGAAAGTGAGAAAGCAAACCACCAGGTCCAGGACTTGAACTGTGGTCAGCCATGTGAGAGCCCAGCACCTTAACCACATGCCACCTGCTAGCCCCTGCTTTCTTTATGAGCCTCTCATATTCAGGCCACTATCCATTCACCTACCCATACTCCAGGGCCAGGTACCACCCAATTAGATGCAGCCTCTGTACTATAGAAATGCTGAAGTTACTTATACTAGCCAACCCTAAGCCTGCTTACTCTTCCTTGCCCACATTTCTCCTGGTACTTTCCTATGCAGACCTAGTTCTCCTCCCCACTGTCCCATGGTATAGTGTGCTCCCTCCTCTTGAGATCTGTGAGCATCACAAACTACCTTTTCTTTGTTTTTGAAGGATTATTTAGTTATTTAATTTTATTTGTTATTATTATTTTTTAATTTGACCAGAGCTATACAGAGAGAGAGAGAGAAAGGGAAAGTGTGAAAGCAAGCCACTAGGTCCAGGATTTGAACCACAGTCAGCCATTTGGAACTCCAGTACCTTAACCACCATGCTACCTGCCAGCACCACAAACTACCTTTCCAGTGGCAAATGTCTCCCAATCTATTGGCCTTACCATACCAAAATAATAATAAAATTATATTTCAAAACAGGATCATCCCTTCTAATTCATATTATATTTTGATTAATCTTTTTAAATCTATTCTTTGTTCAGAATTTTCCTCTGGCTGACTTGTCATTGCCTTCAGGATAAAGCTCAACATCTTTAATTTAGCATCCAGATCCCTTAAAATATCGTGTTCTTACCTACTTCTCTTATTTACAAGTGTCCTTTAGTTTTTCTGGAACTCTATTTGTAACTATAAAGTCCTGCCTGTTTTTTTTTTTTTTTTTTTTTTTTTTTTTTTGGAGAGGTTTGTGCTCGCCAGACAGACAGAGAGAGACAGAGAGATAGAAAGTGAGAAATCACCCCCCAGGGGGGATGGCCATGCCGCAATCCCTTCTCCTCCATTCTCCTCTCGGGATCTTGGGCACGCACTCACACGCGCCCGGTGTGAGTTTAAGCCACTGGGTACGGGACGCGAACTGTGGTCGACTACGTGGGAGTCCAGTGACATAGCCATTATGCTAACTGCTGGTCCCAGTCCTGCCTGGTTTTTAAAAAGATATTTCAGATACATCCTTCTCCATGAAACTACCCAGGAAACATTCCTTTCCAAACTCTCCTCTGGTGTTTACCGTGAATAGTATTTTCTTAACATTCATGAATGTGCTATTTGAGTTTTGACTACTTCAAACACCATAAAGAAAGCTTTTATACTTAAATTTTATTATAACTTGGGTTTTATTCCTACCACTGTGAGTGTGGTGAGTGAGAACAAATAATTTCTCTAGTGGGAATAATCATTATGTGATTTAGCCAAATTCTTCATCTGGTACACTCTTAACAAGTTTTTTTTTTTTTTTACTCTCTAGTATGTAACATGTAAAATGTCTTCCAAGGAGATATAACTTCTAAAGATGCTATGCTCTCCAACTTACTGTTTCTTGTGAATCTAGGAATTCACAAAGATTTTGGGCTTTATCCCTTGTAAACACTAATGGCCTTGCAAAGTAATGTTTATGTATTTGTTAACTTTCTCACTAGATTGTGATTCCTCGAGAATAAGTACAGGAAATGCCATAATAAACATTTGTGAAATAATAATTTATTAATTATTTTAGAAGGCATTTTGTAACCTCTGAAGTCAACCCATTGCCATTTTAAGACAATATTTTGATGTTTAAATAAGTAAAAGAGTTTTTGTGACTTTTCAAGAAGCTACAGGTAAGAATTTAACTTAGAAACAACTTTCTCTGAGAGTTCAAACTAAGGCTTTTTTTTTTTTTTAAAGCTTTTTGCCTTAGGGCACATGCACTCACTTGGGAGAGACAGAGACAGTGAGAGGAAAAGTGAGAAATCATCCCTTGGAGGGATGGCCATGCGTCAGTCCCTTCTCCATTCTTCTCCTGGAATCTTGGGCATACCTGCATACATGCCTTGCATGATTTTCAAGCCACTGGGTCCAGGACTTGAACTGCAGTTGGCCATGTGGGAGTTGAGCAATGTAACTGCTACATCATCTGCTGGTCCCCCAAACTGATGCTTTTGCTGACAGGTCTTCTGGTAGATTTAATGACTTCAAAATGGAAAAGGAGGCCTAGAGACAGTAGCAAGTACTGGATGCTGCTGTTTGGCTCATTGATGCCAAGTGGGATGCCTGGGTTCAATTCCCAGGCCCATCTTACTAGCTGGAAGTGGTAGTACAGACCTGTGGTCCCAGATGCTTGGATGCTGAGGCAGGAGGATCACAGCATGGCCACACCTGACTGAAAAAGAATGCATACCCACAAACACACACACACTCACGTCCAGAAGGAAAGTCAACTTTGACCCAATCACATTCTCCTTCGAGTCATTAATATTGATGAAATTTAGTAAAAACTAAAACCAAAACACAAATAAAAACGGGTTTTGATTTAAATTTTTCCTCTATAAGGTCCATTAAGATTTGCTAGCCTTTCAAAAATGACAGCACTATCATCTGGGGTTTCATACTCAACTTACCTGGCCAATTAAACTGGAAAACACAAAAACTCCAGAAAAAAAATTCAAGAGTTGAAAAATAACTTCAAATAAAGTTTGTGGTTCTGGAAGTCCCCCAATGGTAATTAAAGTTCTAACTGCCCAATAATAACATCTCAGATACCTATGAAAAGAAAAGATTGACATGTTATAGTTTTCTATATCATTGAAATATACTACTATGCTTGGGAGCATAGATTACTACTAAGTTATAGCAAATTTCCTCATAATTAAGGTTTTCTTTGACACTGTATTCATGCTGGGAAAAAACATGCTGTATGCTGTAAAGATGTACAATGATTAAATGTAAATTTAAAAAAGTTAATTAAAAATACATATATACTTAAAAAAAGATTTTCTTTTTATAGGAAGCAATGGCAAACATCACATGTGTTAATGTGAACTTCTTACTAAACACTGGAAATGACTAAACAATTTATCCCAAGGAAGATATGGCAAGGTAGCATGGTGGTTAAGGTGCTGGACACTCCCACATGGCCAATCACGGTTTGAGTTCCAGACCTGGCTCGCTTTCTCGCCCCCCATCCCCATGTCTCTCTCTGGTCAAAATAAAATAAATGAATGAATCAATAAAATTAAATAAATAATTATTTAAAAAATCAGCATTATAAAACAACCATCATTTGACTAGGCTCATAATTTTGTGGGCCAGGAGTCTGTGCAAGGCTCAGCAGAACTGTTATTTATGTTCCATAGTGATGGGGCCCTTAGCTGGGGTGACTTGAATGACTGGAGATATCTGGGAAGACTTGATCGAAATCAACCATCAGGGACCTTTATTCTGAGAATTTTTTGTTTTATTTTGTTTTAGGTTCCTTTGCTTTTTTCCATACTTTTTTCTGCTTGAAATACTCAGGTTCGATTCCTCCTGATATGTCTGGCCAACACCTGGGATTGGCTAGGTATCTTTCTTTTCCATTTGGTCTATCCGTATGACTAGCTTGAGCTTCCTCACAACATGGCAGTCTAAGAAAATGGATTTCTTATATGGGAGCTTTTTTGCCCCAGAGCAACAATAGCCTAAACAGTAGGTGCTAGACTTTCTATAATTCAGAAATCCTATAATGTCTTAATTTCTTGCCATGTTATATATATTAAGCAAGTCACTAAGCTCAGCCCAAGTTCAAGGGAAGAGAATTTTGAATCACCCTCCAATAAGGGGATAGCAAAGAATTTAAGGTCTTCTTTAAAGTATCACACTAGTGATTTGTGGGACTATTACAGAGATCAGGTATATTAGTGCATATGGGAGAACTTTTTATAGTTCACATTCAATTATTTCTACTAATGGAAAACAGCAGGTAAGTACCTCCTTTATCTTTTCTATCCACATTTTATTACTAATATATTGTTCAATATGTAACCATGGCATAGATAGAGGATGACTAGGTTCTATCTTAATAGGAAAATTACTCTTGGGTGTAATATGTAATTTATTTAGAAATTTAGTACCTAGGAAAACCAGATATGCTGTGAAATATGCTCAATAAAGATTCTGTACATGGGCAATTACAAATGAAGAGACTGATATTATTATAGCCCAAATAGAAAGAGGATCAGAAAATAATACAGTCAAGATTAGAAGAGAGCATGTAACATTCATTTGGTCAAAGGTTTCATGGAATTTACAGTAAGATGGGAAAGAAAGTTAGTATGACAAACCCACTGTTGACCCTTAAACAATGTGGGCATTAGGGACGACAACATCCCCTAGAGCCAAAAATCTGCATATAACTTTTGACTTCTCCAAAACTTAACTTCTTCTAGCCTACTGTTGACTGGAAGCCTTATGAATGACATAAAAAGTGATTAATATGTATTTTGTAAGTTACATGTACTATACACATTGTATAATAATGAAGTAAGTTGGAGAAAAGAAAACGTTAAGAAAATCATAGGGAAGAAAGAACTTACAATACTCTATTGTATTTCTCAATGCATTTATTGAATAAAATCTGCATACAGGTGAACTGAACAGTTCAAACCTGTTAATCAAGGGTCAACTGTACATAGTAATTTTTGCACATGATTAGGTATACTATTTGGTGTACACTGTATAGCTCTGATAATATGGTCTGACTGGGCATTTACTCTAAATCCCTTAAAAAAGTCCTGTATAGCAGTCAGCAGGTGGCATAGTGGTTAAGTGCTGAACTCTCACATGGCTGACTGTAGTTTGAGTCCTGGACTTGGTGGCTTGAAAAATCACACAGAACATGTGTGAGTGCACTCCCAAAATTCCAGGAGAATGGAGAAACTGTGGCATGGCAATCTCCTCTGGGTGGTGATTTCTCACTTTCCCTCTCTATCTCTCTCCTCTCTGATGAGTGCATGACAAAAACCTTAAAAAAAGTCTTGTATATAAAAAACAAAGCAAAACTCCAGATACTGTAATAGAGAGGCATTTGAATTTAGGGGTTTTAACTAACTAACCTGGTATATGAGGATAGACATAAAAAAAAGAAAAAAAAACAGAACTTTTTACAGAATTCTACCCTTATCAGATTTTTATTTTTCACTTGGGTATGCCACACATAACATTATAACTTTGGGGAACTGTGTATTGGTTTTTGAACAAGGGTGGTCTTTTTCTTGTGAAATGTAATTTTTAGATCTTAAAATAGTAAGAAATTTGGGTTTGGAAAAAAGAAACAAACTGCAGTTGAAATCGCTATTCAGATAAAAACAGGAGCTAGGAAAGAAATTACTCATTTTGAATTCATTATCTTTTGAAGGACATGGATTTTTCTTTTTTTTTTTTAACATGGTGGTTATAGGAGTGGAAAAAAATAATTAACTCTTTGGTAGAGTTTGAAACCACTGTGGCAATCAGAATAAAAATATTTCCACTATGTAATTTTTTTTTTTCTGATCAGGCTTCTTTGGACTTACTATTATTGCAGTGAACTTGATGTTAAAGAAAACCACTTTGAAGAAGTGTGGAATTAATTTTATGAATTGTATTTTTAACTTCAGATTCCAATTTATAATTTTCTGTTACCTGATTCATTTTGGTCACAGGTTCCTCACCTGTGAGATTCTTTAAATTAAGGAAATGTATTGCATCTGTACTACTTAAGAGTGGGGATGGGAGCTGGCAGGTGGCATGGTGGTTAAGGGTGCTGGATTCTCACATGGGCAACCACTGTTTGAGTCCCGGACCTGGCGACTTGCTCTCTCACTTCTGTCTTCTCTCTCGCTCTGTCCCTCTCTGGTCAAATTAAAAATAAATAAGTAAATAAATAAATAAATAAAGTTAAATAAAATAATTCTTAAAAACAATTAAAAAAAATAGTGGGGATGGACAAGATTCTCTCCCCATGTGTAAGTGACCCTATTGTAAGTGCTGGAATTACTGTCCCCACCAAAGTCACTGTAGTGTTAACAGAACAAACAGGGGAATTACTTTCTCTCATTTCTTTCTTTATGGATGTTAAAAAATAAGTCAAATGTGAAACTTTGGCATTGATTTTCGAAATCTCAAGAGTTAGCCTTGAACTATTTTTTGTATGTTAAGTAGTCTGCTATGTTAATTAGAAGTTTTCTGCCCTGATGCTTTGAGGTTTATTTTGGAATTATTTTCTCAGTCACGTCTTATATCCAGGCAGGCACAACCAAAGGTAAGATTTGTAATTTAATTAGATGGCATCTTATTGATTTTCTAGGATTAGCTTAATTAGTCAAGTGTGTCCATCTCTAATATCTACACCCTGGGCAGATATATCTTTTCAAGGGGATTCTATCTGGATGATTTAATAGAACTATCTAACCATGATCTATATAATACATTAACAATAGATATGAGGGTAAATCAAAAAGTTCATGGAAAAATAGAATTGAAGAATGAATTTATTGGTGCAAAATTTCTAAAAATCATGCATTTTTTTTTATAATATGTATTTGAATATATTTTTGAAGACCCTTTGTATGTATATGTGTGTGTATATGTGTGCATTGTGCATACTTTAGCATGTTCCAAGTTAAAGTAAGACAGAATGTGACATAAAACCATAAAAAACATTTAATATGAAAATAGAAAGTCTTGCTCTGTGAAATGAATATGACATGCAATTTTTCCTATATTTTATTACGAAACACTTCAAACAGAAAAATAGAACAAATTTTATAGTGAACACCCATTTACCCACCACCTAGGTTCTACCATTAACACTGTACACTACCTTCTTGTCACATTATCTCTGTATTCATTCAACAATAAATTCACCTTATTTTTTGGATGCATCTAAAAGTAACTTTCAGACAGAAACTTCTTCCTAAAAACAGTACTTCAGAATATATATGTTAACTAGGATTTGATATTTTGATATTTTCTTAATGTAATTTTTAAATTTTTAAACATTTTTTAAAATTATTCATTCATTTATTTTAATTTGATGAGAGAGAGAGAGAGAGAGAGAGGTGAGAAAGCAAGCCACCAGGTCCAGGACTCGAACCTTGGTTGGCCATGTGGGAGTGTCCAGCGCCTTAACCACCACGCCACCTGCTGGTCCCCATAATTTTTAAATTTTGAGCACACAATAAAAGCACTGATGTTAAATGGTGAATGCTGTTAATAATACAGTATTGTTAACTATGCATATTTATATTGTACACCTGAAATTTTGTATCCTTGGGCTAATACCTCTTCATTAGCCCCTCCCTCCAGCCACTGATAACCACCATCTTACTCTTTGCTATTATGAATTTAACTATTTTAGATTCCAGAGATAAGTGAGATTATGCAGTATTTCTCTTTCTATGCCTTTCTATGTGAGCATAATGTTCTCCAGCTCTATTTTGCAGTAAATGGCTGTATATTTTTAAGGCTGAATAATATTCCATTTTATATATATAATCAGCCCTTCATGGGTTATGCATCCACAAATTGAAAGAATGCAGGGGACCAGAAGATGGTGTAATGGTTACATCACTGGACTTCCACATGGCTGACGGTGGTTTGAATTCTGGACCCAGTGGCTTGAAAATTATGCCAGGCACATGTGTGTGCATGCCCCCAAATCCTGAGAATGGAAAAGGGATTGCAGTGTGGCCATTCTCCCTGAGGGTTGTCTTTTCTGTCTCTCTGTCTCTCTGGTGAGCACATGCACCCTATAGCAAAAATCTTAAAAAAAAAATAACTGGAGTGCAGTCAGGACATATCAGTTGTTATAAAAAAAGGTTGAAGATGTGGTTCTCAAAAAGAAGGATGCTGAAATTTATCTACCTATTTTACCTTTTTACTTATATCAGATATGTTAGCTTAATTGGCTAATTTTAATTACTTCTGAATTACCTAGAGCTAACTTAAAGTATGCAGGCCAATATGTGCAGATTATATGCAAATACATGTCATTTTATATTAGGGACTTGAACATTTGCAAATTTTGGTATCCAAAGGGATCCTGGAATTAATTCCCCATAGAAAACAAAGGGTGGTTTATATAACATAAACTACATTGTCTTTTAAAAATTATTTAACTTAATTTTATTTAATATTATCATTAATATTATTGATTAATTAATTAATATTTATTCACTGTACATCATTATAGCATACAAAATGAGATTTTCCATCCAGAATATGTTGTATATTGGCTCAGTCAAGGATATTATCGTAGGTATTATCATCAACAAATAATTTTCCACTTCTTATTTCTTATATATTTTGCTTCTTTTTTTCTTCCCCTTTGACTTTCTACCTCCAAACCTCTGCCATTTTCCACCATTCTTCCACATTGTCTTTGGTATCTACAGTTACTTTCCATGCCCTTTTCTTTTTTTTTTTTTTTTTTTCACATTTTATTGATTCACTAAAGATCTTAATTAATCTAAATGCTTTCAGTAGCAAGGCAGCTATACATATCTATGAACACATGCCTAGCTTTAGGCATAAACCTCAGTGAGTAGAATGAACATTTTATAAAGTAGCACTTATCTGGGGCTATCTATGTAGCTTACTACAGCCATTAAATAGGTATTTTTTAGTGCATATTTTCAATTAAAAAAAAAGCTGTTTCAGTTTTAATAGATCAAAATCAAAAAATGTTAAGAGAAATTTGCTTAAAACTTAAAACGAGGAAAAAAGTTAGGATTCAGTCCAAATAGTAGGTAGATGAACCTATCAACACCACATTGTCTTTATACTTTCATCTGTTGAGGGATATTTAGCTGGCTTCCCTGTTTTGGCTATTGCGAATAATACTGCAGTGAACATGGCAAGTCCAATATCTCCTTGAGCTCTTGATTTCAATTTGTTTAGATATATTCACAGAAATAGGATTGCTGGATCATATGGTAACACTATTTTTTAACTTTTTTTTTTGAGAAACTTCTGTATTGTTTTCCATAATGGCTATCTCAATTTATATCCTCACCAACCATGTGCAAGAGTTCCATTTTTCTTTTTTTTTAAACTTTTTATTTATTTAACTTTATTATTATTTTCCAGTTTGATCAGACAGACAGAGAGAGAGAAAGTGAGACAGCAAGCCACTGGTTCAGGACTTGAACTGTGGTGGGCCACGTGAGAGTCCAGCGCCTCTAACCACCACGCTACCTGCCGGGCCCCAGAGTTCCATTTTTTCCATATCCTCATTATTTATCCTTTGTTCTGTGGATAGTGTGATAAATGTGATAAATATGCTGATAAATGTGAGGTAATATCTCATTGTGGTTTTGTTTCGCATTTCCCCTCATGATTAATGATGTTCAACACCTCTTCATATTCTATTGTTTATTTGTATGTCTTCTTTTGAAAAAATGTCTTTTCAGGTCATTTTCCCATTTTAAAATTAAGTTACTTACCTTTTTTCTTTTGCCATTGAATTGTAGAATGGCCTTATATATTTTAGTTATTGACTTTTTTTTTTGAGAGGTTTTTGCTATAGGGCATGTGCGCTCTTCATAAAGACAGAGAAAGACAGATAGAAAGTGAGGAGTCACCCCCAGGGGGATTGGGCACAATGCAATCCCTTCTCCTCTATTTTCCTCTCAGAATCTTGGGTATGCATGCACACGCGCCTGGTGTGAGTTTTAAGCCACCAGGTTCGGGACACGAACCACAGTCGGCCACGTGGGAATCCAGCGACATAGCCATTACGCTAACTGCTGGTCTCATATTTTAGTTATTGACTTTTTTATCAGACATGTTTTAAAAAATTTCCCCCCATTCTGTAGGTTGCCCTTTTATGTTGCTATTTGTTTCGCTGTGTAGACACTTTTTTTTTTTTTTTTTTTTTTTTTTTTTTTTTTAGGTTTTTGCCGTAGGGTGCCTGTGCTCACTGGAGAGGAGAGAGACAGAGAGAGATAGAAAGAGGGAAAGTGAGAAATCACCCTCAGGGGAGATGGTCACACTGAAAAATCTCTTCTCCTCTTGAGATTTTGGGCACACACGCACATATACCCCACGTGATTTTTTAGTCATTGGGTCTGGGACTCAAACCACAGTTGGTCAAGTGGGAATCCAGCTGCCTTAACCACCATGCCACCTGCTTGCCCTGTGCGGACACTTTTTAGTTTGATGTAATTCCATTTGTCTATTTTTGCTTTTGTTGTCTACACTTTTGGGGTCATATTAATTTTTTTTTTTTTTGCCCAGAACAATGTCATGGAGCTTTTTCCCTGGTTTCTTCTGGTAGCTTTATAGTTTTAGGTCTTACATTTAAGTCTATAATCCATTTCTAATTTACTTTTTGTGTGTAATATAAAGGTCCAAATTTTTTTCTTTTGTGTGTGGACATCCAATTGTCCCAATATCATTTATCAAAGAGACCATACTTCCCAATTCTATAGTCTTGGCACCTTTGACCATCTATGGTTTAATTCTGAGCTCTTTATTGTATTCCATTGGTCTATGTTTGTCATTATGCCAGTATCATACTGTTTTGTTTACTATAACTTTGTAATATATTTTGAAATCAAGAAATGTGATGACTGTAGCTTTGTTCTTTTTTTGCTCAAAGTTATTTGAGCTTATGAGAATTTTGTTTTTGGTATTTCTGTTAAAAATTCTTTTGGAATTTTGATAGAGATTACATTGAATCTACCACTTGGGGTAGGTCGCACATTTTAACAATATTACTTCTTCCAATCTATGTACACAGATGACTATTTATTTGAGTCTATTTTAATTCTTTTATTTTTAAAAATGTTTTTCAATATATGAGTCTTGTACTTTTTTGGTTAATTTATTTCTAATATTTTATTTTTTTTGATGCTAATATAAACAGGATGATTTTCTTAATTTCTTTTTAGATAGTTCATTTTTAGTGTATAGAAATGCTACTGATTTTTGTATCATTTGATAATTAAAAAAATGTTATTTAGTTCTCTCATGAGGAGGAGAGAAAGAGAGAGAGAGAGAGAGAGAAGAGCAAGAAGAGAGAGAGAGAGATCCCTCACAGAGTCCTGTCAGGATAAGTTTTTCCCTTCAGTCCTCTAGCCAGCCAATATTGAGAGCATACTCACAGGTATTCTTGGACTGTTCAGATCAATCCAGGATCCAAACCCTGAGCCTTCCTTTATTGCTTTAGTATTATGCAGTGGTGCCTTAATGTCTTTGCCACTGTGAGTAGGCCTATCATTTAATAAATTTTGGACAAATGCATATACCTATGTAATCCAAACATCTATCAAAAGAGTAGCCATTCTATATTTATCTTTATGTGTGGGCCTTCTTAACTACCTCAACCAATCTTTTTTCAATTGCTAGAGGGTGTGTGTGTGCACATGCACTTACATGTATGCAAGAGAGAGAAAAAAATCCTAATGGGGCGTAATCATGCTATAATAAATTTTCCTCCATTTCTCATCTTATCAAGATTTGCGGTATGCTCACATATATGCCCAGTGTGTTTTTCAAGCCAGTGATTCTAGGATCTGAACTACGGTTAGCTATGTGGAATCTTACTCCATTAGTCACTGAGCTATGGGGCCAGCCTTACCTCAGTCTATCTTAGTTCCTGGTTTTTGTAAACTTATTACTGACTATGAGGAGAATAGTACTATTAGACTATTAGTGCCACAAAGATAGGTATCTATGAACTTACTAGCATGTGATAGTAACATACTAATATTTGTTGAATGATATGAATGAATAAGTGAATGGTCATGAATATCTAAATTACTGAAATAATATAAGAAGACTGTACCTGTGGGCATATCTTTGAATCCCTTTCTGGTCTCTTTCATGTCATGCTGCCAGCTGCCCTTCACTGACCTTCTGGCTCACCGAATGCTTTGCTCTGCTGCATTTTTTACATACAAAGGGTGTCTTCCCAAGCATTGTAATATAAAGATCATTCTCTTGTTCTCTCTCCCTCTCTCTCTCTACCAGTATTTGACCTCAAGTATCTAAGTGACCCTAAATACATATCTTCACCTATCTAGATCTTATCATCTTATTTTATCATTATATAGAATGAAGGAGGTAGATTACTTAAATTTTCCTGGCACTACGGTATATAGTCATTCTGATTCCTTTTGTTACTGGTCTAAAATCAATAATTCCCAGGACAGAGTTGATTACTTTTCTTTCTTTCAAGGATCTATGCATTAGAGAGTGAAAGCAGGGATTTGTTTAGAGGTTTGTGCACATTGACAAATTTATGTCCAAGAAATAGATTAGGTTGAAGTATTTCTGGACAAAGGTACATTTGGGGACATTTTTGGGTACCAAATAACCTTAATTACTTATTTGTGCTTTCCTTTTGAGCTAAACACATTTTCATAGTTTATCAAATTTTTCAGTCCAAAAAAGGATGCCATGCCCTTAGTATAAATAAAAATGACTTCTGGCCTTCCATTCAAATGAGTAGACATTCTTATTCTGATCAGAATTAATGGAATAATAATAAACTGACTCATTTTAAATGCTCACATGCTCCACTTATGCCCCACAATCTGCTGCCTAATTCTAACCAGGGCAAAGTTTGCAAGTCCAATGGCTTCATAAGCAACCTTCAATTTCCAGTTCATCAGAAACCATCAGGAAGGTTAAGTAAAAATAAATGTGTTAGGCAATTATTGTGAAAACTTGATTTATAAGGTCAAAGGGTAATATGAAGCAATAGGAGGAGCAGGTGATGTTTAAAAATTGTTAGAAAACTGTAAGTGTATTGGTTACTACCATATGTGAATTATCTAATAAAATAAGCAAAAAGGCTACTTTTTTTCCCACTTTTTTTTCCTTTCATTTATTTATTTTTACATTTTTCCACAAACATTAAAAGGCTACTTTTAAAAGCATTTTCTTTGCAGAGGTGGCAACCTGTGTGCTGGCCAGTAGGTGAGATTATTGGAGCTTTGGTTTTAAATAAAAATGCTTCTTTCCAAATGAGCAGAGCAGAGCCAGTGAGGTAATATTTATCTTTATTATCTGAGAATGTGGGTTGTATAATACACATGCTGTGAGATGTATTGAACCTTGTTCTTTGGCTTAAAGAATGATCATTTTTTGTAATTTTTCTGGGAGTGATTAAGAAGAATGGGTGGTTTCTAATTCTTGGATGGAAACTTCCATTTGTATTCATTAAATCGAGCTTGTTAATTGGGCTTTCAAATCTTTTATATACGAATAGTTTTGGTTACGAATAGTTTTATTTATTTTTTTTTGAGTTACTTGACCACAGAGAGACAGAGAGACAGAAAGCAAGAAATACCCCCCATTATTTCTCCTCCATTCTCCTCTCGTTTGACGCATCTAACACTTACGTGATGCGACATAGCCATTACGTAACTGCTGGTTCCCAATTTTTTTGTTTGACCCACTATGGTATGTTGGCCATTTTCCCCTATTAATTTTTGCTTTATGCTTTTCTTTGAGTAATTTTATGTATTTTATTAAGTGCATCACATTTAGAATTGGGATATCATTATGGTGAACTGAAATTTTTATCATTATATGATGACTTTTTTCCTTAAAATAGTTTTTGTTTCAAAGCCTATTTTGACATATTAATTTACAATCTCTTTTATCTGATGAATTTAGTTTATATTAACTTACTGTGTTTATTTTATTTTATTTTATTTTTTTTTAAAGATTTATTTTTATTTATTTATTCATTCATTCCTTCATTTTAATTTGACCAGAGAGAGACACAGAGAGGGAGAGAGGAAAGTGAGAAAGGAAGCCCCCAGGTCCAGGACTTGAACCGTGGTCGGCCATGTGGGAGTGTCCAGCATCTTAACCACCACGCCACCTGCTGGTCCCCACTTACTGTGTTTATTGACATAGTTCATATTGTTTCTACCATTTTACTTTGTGCTTTCTAGTTATCCTATCTATTTTACACTTCTCCCCACAATTGCTTCTATTTTTGTTTTTTTTTTGATTGGTTGAATTTCTTTTTTAATTTTCTTATTCAATTAATCTTCTACTGATTAAGAAGGCATCCTTTAGGGGTCAAATGCCAACACAGTGGTAAAATACAATGCTCTACAAGGCTGACCTCCATGGGAAGGTTCCAGGTTTGCATCTAGAAGACCTCTCTGAGGATGTGAGACATGCTGGTGCCATGTTTGGGGCTGACTGAGGCTGGAGGCAATTTGTGGTATCAAGACCTTGTGAAGGTGTGTGTGTGTGTGTGTGTCTTTCTGTCTTTGGCACTCATGGAATGAATAAATAAATGAACAGTTAGAAAGAGAACAAAATATTATTCTCTCTACTTACGTTCTTCACTGGTAACCTTACACTCATTCTCTCCTCTGTTCCAGCTTTGGTACACACTTTTTTTTTTTTTTTTTTAGAGAATTCTCTTATTTTCTGGAGATTTCAGTAAGCATTGAAAACTGTTGTAATTGTGCTTATCTAGAAACTGCTCTTAAACCAACTAATCGCAAGTAATTTTATACAAACATTATAAGTAATTTATCTTGTACCTGAGAGGGAGTACTTTGGAAATCTGTCAACATAGCTGGAATTAGAAATTCAAAACACTAGCACACTTAGTTTCTTATGAGTTAAAACTGAGATCTCTTCCTTCTTGTTACAATACAGGCTTGGCCCTTTCTTCCTTGAGGTCCTTACTTCCTCTGTCTCCTCCTTCCTGCTTTCTTTGCATAACTAACACACACAAAGACTTTTCAAAAAGTTCATGGAAAATATGTGTAATGGTATATGTGTATGTAATGTATAATGATGAATGGATTTCAATTTTATCTTGCACCAAACTACTTTAATTCTATTTTTTTTTACACAAAATATGAACTCCCCTTTATTCCCTATTATATAGTTACTCCTGTAGTAGACACTGGGAACAAGATCTATTCCTTAGAAATATAAGCAGCTCTCCTTTATGTGGAAGGCATATTGATGCAATCAAGATATTATTTTGCTCTTTTGATAAAAAACAGTTATCTGACACAGGCACCTAGCGATATTTTGCATACTTACTTTATGACAATATTTTATATAGTTGCTATTTTACTCAATTTTCTACACAAATTAGTTATTTATATTAAAGTAAATATATACTTAAATTAATTTATATTCTAAAGGGAATCACTAAGTAACTTTTGGTTATAAACTTAGAGATTTCATTATAAGTTTTCCAGGAATAGATTTTCTTATGTATGCACACGTGCTTCCCCTAAAGAGAGCCTTCTGACTTTAACTTCTTTAAAATCAATTCTGGTTAAAAGTTCAAGAATGTTATTTCTCTTACACATGTCCGGCTCACTCCAGGTAGTGTGTAATTTTGTAAGGTATTTTTATTCTCTTTCCTGTATCCTATAATTGGTCTCTATCCCAAGCCTACTGTGAGTTGTTCTTCAAAGTAATGCTGGGACCTATTTTTTTTCCCCAGTAAAGATGTTGCCTTAAAATATGTTCAAGGTCATTTTATTGGAGCAGAAAGTTAGAGAAGTCTGTTTTATAACAGGCCTTCATATTTACCGAAAGGAAATTTCACTATTAAAGAATCCTGTTACCAGTACTGACTCCTGATTCTACTGCTTTAAATGTTTCAAATGATCTCTTTTATTCCTGGGACACTTGCATACCTAATTGTCAAGTTTAATTTATGATCCTTGTTACTCTCTAAGTGTTTAATTTAGTTAGTGGTTATAGCTGACTCATAAACTCATAAAACCCTTCAGTGGTAAACTAATTAGCCGCTGCACCTGCCCTCTAAATAATTAACATTGCTTATTACTAACAATCAGCATCAGAGTTATTAAAAGTTATCTTACTACTTGACTGTCTAAAGCAGAGACTTTCGAACTTTTAAAATAATGATCCAGAGTAAGAAGTGAGCTTAACAGGCTAACCCAGAACACACACGTGTGCCCACACACTCCTCTGGCAACAACCTCTGATACTATTCTATGCTCCTTTACCTTCTTTCATCCTAGTCTTCGAAAGAGGTTATACCATCTAAGAAAGGGATGTGACCTAGAGTTTCAAGAACATTGGCTTAAGAAAATTCATGCACTGAAGCAGAAAGTTAAGGAGAATCTATAAAAGTTTCTCTCAAAAGGAGAACTTACTCATTTCCTTCGCCATCATACACCCATCTCGTGCTGCCAATTCCCTCATAGCTCGAAGCCCAGTAATAAATGCAAGCATTGATGTGCAGAGTAAACAGCAAGTATCCAGTTGTTCGAATGACTCTGTCAGAGAGAATACACGCAAAGTAAGTACTCGTGTTGTTTCTGGACTACAGCCTGTTTTAACATTTTCTTTTCCTTAAAGCCTCCACGGAGCCCCCTTACTTTAAATTTGTGAAATGCCAACTGTCATTAGGAAAGTATAAAGAGATGGTGCCATTGTATGTTTTCTGACTGTCCTGTCTTGACTAGGACTGACACAGTGTTAAAAAAAAAAAAAAAAAGCCAACCCAAAAATCTTCCTATCTTTTCACAGATGGTATGAGTCAGTGCTGTGAAAGGCTTGCCTCAAGGGTCACCTCTCTATTTTGAGTCCCATAAAATACGCCACACTGATTCAGCTGGATATCTCTGAAAGCTCGCGGGACTTCATGCTACACTGAACTGTGACTAGAGGTCTCTGTGCAAGGAAATTTCAGAACAGCAAATGAGTGAAACTCAGATTAGGAAAGAAATGCCCTGAGACAGATGTAAAGCTGACTTACAAAAGAACACGTTCATCTGTACTTGTTTTGACTGAAGTAGGTATAAGTCCAATTTTTAAGTCCAGGATTCTAAAATACATATGATTTTCATACTCTTTTCTCATTTCAAACACCAAGATCAGTTTTAGAATATAGCCTTATATTTTATATAGCCAAAATCTGAGATGATCTTTTTTTCTGAACTGGAAGATCTTACTTTTCTCTCCCAAAAGCTGTCTAAGACATTCTATCTTTGCTTTCTCTCCTTCCCCAAAGTATACTAAGGTATGCTTTACCTGTAGATGTATGCTTTGTCCATTATAGACTCTAGGTGATGATTAAAGTCAAAAAATGAAGTATACTGTGTAAAAAAAACAAAGCAAAATAAATTAAAAAATATGTTAGCCTTAGATGTATCTATTTAAATCAAACTAAATGAAATATATCTCATTTGTTACTGAAAATAATTTTATTCAGATGTTCTTTAAAAAATGAGTTTCTGTTTAATGACATATTCCTCTGGGCAGTACGTTTTAGCATGGTCCAAAAGCTTCTTGCTTTATTTTAACTTTTACCATTTAGGTATAGTCTTATTTGTAATGCTTATTGAAAACCAAGTTTAAAAACCACTTTTTTTTTTTTTTTTGCTAGAGGGCATGTATACTCAGTGAAGGGAGACAGAGACAT
Organism: Tupaia tana; assembly: GCA_026018925.1. Lineage (NCBI taxonomy): Eukaryota > Metazoa > Chordata > Mammalia > Scandentia > Tupaiidae > Tupaia > Tupaia tana. The sequence continues at coordinate 41,779,304 of JAKSZU010000008.1, forward strand.
GGATTAGGAATACGAGAAAGTGCTCCCCATGGGGGATGGCCACACCTCAATCCCTTTACCTCTATTTCTCCTTTTGTATGCACTCATGTCCAGTTTATTTCTTAAACTGTTGGATCCAGGAGTTGAACCATACAGTCAACCATGTGGGACCCAGCTGCCTTAACCACCAGGCCACCAGCTGGCCCCAAAACCACTTCTTTTAAAAGCATATAGTAGAACTCTATTCTATAATATTGGGTCGTTGGGAAGTCATGATGTGTTTTTCTATTTGTTTAATGCAAAAATGTGACATGACTTTTCTGACAACCCAATAATAAAAATCACACCCCCAAAAAACATAAATCATGGACTAAAAGTATGATACACTGAAGTTGTAAGTAGGTGTTAAGTCCTGTTGTTCAACTCTAACATTTTTAAACAAGTTACAGTAAATGTGTATTTGTTTCAGCAAAATATTAAGTCCAAAAAGTATTGGGATTGGCTGCCTATCCTTGATAGTATTGGAAGAGACAATGAGTTTATGTGTATCTAATTCAAACAGAGTTGCTAAAATATTTCCCCTAGGTTTCTTCCTGCTTCCTTCTGCTTTCAGCTCTTATTGCCTTCCTGCACTTCTGCCCCACTTCCTCTGTTATTGCTATGTGCAGGCTAACACAGAACTGAGAGCATGAAATAGAGAGCTGACTGCCGGGCCCAGCTCTGCCACCTACTGTGGGATCTTGGACTAGTTCTGTAAAATGGGGGCTACAAGAGAACATGCTTCCTAAAAGGGCTACGTATCTATATTAGCTAATATATCTAGTGTGCTCAGGTCACCGGCTCTTACAGAAGAAAGGAATCCTAGAGATTACTTAGTTCAAAATTTCACATAGATGTGGCTGTGATTGAACATTTGGAATACAAAAATAGTATGTGTAATAGTAATGACTATTTCACTAGATATAGACACAAATTATTATTTTTCTTGAGAATTTCTGAGTAGGAAAAAAAATCCCTCAAATATCAGACTATGATAATTTCCGTTTGTGGTCATTGATTGTGCTCTTAGTGTTGTAGAAGTTTGCACTGAGGCATATTTTGAAATTTAGCTGAAGTGTTCATTATAGAGAAAATTTGTATTTTTTAAAAAATTTATTCATTGTAATTATTTTATTTATTTATTTAAAGTTACCAGAGAGAGACAGAAACAAAGAAGGAAAGTGAGAAAGCAAGATGACAGGTAGGACTCGAACCATAGTCAGCTGTGTGAGAGTCCATCTACCACAACCACCACGCCACCTGCTGGCCTCATATTTTTAAAAATTTTTTAATTGCCAGAGGGCTCATGTATTTACCAGAGAGAGATGGATAAAGGGAGAAAGCACTCCTAAGGGGGCCTGGTCACACTGCAATTACTTCTCCATTTTTCCATCCGTCAGAATTTTGAGCATTTATGCACACATGCCTGATGTGTTTTTTAAGTTACCAGGGCTGGGATTCAATTTGTTGTCAGCCAGGTTGGATCTTAACCACGAGGCTATAGGGCCACCTCCCCACCAAATTTACATTCTTAATTTGAGGTTTCATTCATAACTTGGAGACGTAGAGATGATAAATATTTATCTTAGATAATTATACATTAAAATGATATACATAAGTGAAATGATTAAATTTTGAGGTTATGGAAAGATAAATGCTGACTTTCAATATCTCTTGCATTTTGAGGAAATTATTGGATGCAGAGGGCTTTTGACTCCTTATGGATACAGAGATGGGGAATGGAGAGTTGGCATTTTATAAGCTTTTTTTTTTTTTTTTTTTTTTTTGAGAGGTTTTTGCTATAGGGCGTGTGCGCTTGCCAGAAAGACAGACAGAAAGCGAGAAATCATCCCCCAGGGGGGATGGCCATGCCACAATCCTTTCTCTTCCACTCTCCTCTCGGGATCTTGGGCATGCATGCACACGCACCCAGTGTGAGCTTAAGCCCCTGGGTCTGGGACTTGAACTGCAGTCAGCTACATGGGAGTCCAGCGACATAGCCATTACACCAACTGCTGGTCCCAACATCTTATAAGCTTTAATTGCAATGGTAAATAAAGTCCCAAGTTCATGGGAACCCAGGTCTTTCTGAAAATTGATTATCTTTAAGCAGGTGCCTCTTGAGACTTACATGTAAGGCTAGAAATTTGATAAGGAATGGCCTGACCACTAGGCATTTAAATGGAATGTGTTCTGCCTCAATGTATATTCTCATTCCACAGTCAAACCAGAAGTCTCTAGATTGTCTCGGATGTATGGAAATATGGACCCTTCTAAGCTGGAAAAATCAAGAGCATGGAAGAGTAGTCTTTTCAGCCTGAAACTTGTCTGTTTACCAGAGTACAATAACAAACTCAGAGTCAGAGAACTATGTGAAGGACTCCAGATACTGCCACTCACCAAAAGTGCATCTGGGTAGATTTTTTTTTTTTTTTTTTACCATGTTAATTCTCATTATCTTCATCGCTAAAGTGAAGATGTTTGAAGAACTAAGTGAGATAATGAACATAAAGTTTTAGCAAAGTATATAGCTCCAAGAGTGTGTTAAACAAATGGCATCTGTTGCTGCTGTTGTTAGGATCCACCAGAGTTGCCAGGCTATGTCATCTTGTCTTCCTAAGATGTAAAAGAGATAATAACTAAAATTTATAAAGTCTTGTGGTCCTTTTAAGAGAGTTGTCTTTGAAAATACAAGTTACTGGGACCAGCAGATGGTGTCATGATTATGTCACTGGATTCCCATGTAGTCGACTACATTTTGAATCCCAGATCGGTGACTTAAAACTCTGGGAGTGTATACACAGGTGCCCCAAATCCTGAGAAGAATGGAGAAGGAATTGCGGTGTGGCCATCCACCCTGGGGGATGATTTCTTTTTTTTCTGTTTCTCTGTCTTTCTGGCGAGTGTACATGCCCTATAAACTAAAATCTTTCTCTTAAAAAAAAATACAAGTTATCAGCAGGTGGCATGGTGGCATGGACAGCAGGTGGTATGGTGGTTAAGGCGACTGGATTCCCACATGGCTGACTGTGGTTTGAGTCCCAGACTTGGTGACTTGAAAAGTATGCTGGGAACATATGTATGTGTGCTCCCAGAATGCCAAGAGGAGAATGGAGGAGTGTGGCCCTCTCGCCTCGGGGTTGATTTCTCAGTTTCCTCTTCTGTGTCTCTTCTTTATAGCAAGTGCATGTGCCCTGTGGCAAAAATGTTAAAAAAAAGAAAAGAAAATATAACTTACAATTGATATTGTTGAAGATTCATACAAAATTTCTAATTTTGACTCTCCCCAAATTCATAGGTACCTAGTGAGGTTAAATGCAATTAAATATTTATGCCTCAGAATCCTTTTGAATAGGTACATTCAAAACAGGTAATATATTTGCATTGTTCAAAACAATATGAAATATATGTCTTTCAATATCTTGCTCTTACTCTTGTCTCTATCTATTCTGATTTTCTTTCTTTCCTTCTACCTCAGGTAACCACTTTAATTTTTTTTTTTTTTTTTTTTTTTTTAATGAGAGCAAGTGAGAGAAAGACAGGTTTTTTGTTTTTTTTTTTTTCTTTATAAAGTGGGTGCATGTGTACATGGAAGTAAGAGAGATGGGGGGAAGAAAGAGAGGGAGAGAAAAAGAGGAAGAGAGAGATGGGTTTTAGTACACTGTGGCCCTTCTCCTAGGCCTCCAGCCTGCTGAATCTCGGGTGCTCACCTATATGCCTGGTGTGTTTTAGGCAGGCTGGGCTGGGGATTCTAACCATTGTTGTCATGTGAGAACTGACTAATTTTGAACAGTTGATTACATGGAGTGAGCCCAAGATAGATTTTGTTTGTTTATGTGTGTGTTTGTTTCCTGACAGGGTCTTGCCATGTTGCAATCCTCCTTCTCCAGGCTTCCAGTCAGTCAGGACCATAGGCATGCTTGGCCTGTCCAAGTTGTGCAGGGACTGAACCCTCCTCATGTATGGTCCCAGCCTTACTGCTTACACCTCTGCTACTGGGTTGATTAGTTTATTTATTGATTGGTTTTTGGTAGCCATTCAGTATTTATGGAAACACAGAAAACTAGAATTTTTTTTTCTATTTTACAGGGGTTAGCATTGTTGTATAAACTGTTCTGCTTGGGAAAACTATTACTAGCTTTTTTTTTTTTAACTTAGAAATTTATCTTGGAGTTCTTTCCATATCAGTATATACATAACTTTATTTTCTAAGAAACTACTATGTACTCTAGTATAGATATACCTCAGTATATTTAATTAGTTTCCTCTTGGTGAACATTTTTTTTTTTTTGGAGAGGTTTTTCGCTATAGGGCGCGTGCGCTCGCCAGACAGACAGAGAGAGACATAGAGACAGAAAGCGAGAAATCACCCCCCGGGGGGATAGTCACGCCACAATCCCTTCTCCTCCATTCTCCTCTCGGGATCTTGGGTTCCTGGTTCCCCTCTTGGTGAACATTTGAATTGTACTTGGGATGTAAATAATTTTGTGTTTAAAAAGTATGTTTGCGGGGACCAGCAGTTAGCATAATGGCTATGTCGCTGGACTCCCACGTAGTCGACCGCGGTTCGAGTCCCGGACCCGGCGGCTTAAACTCACGCCGGGCGCGTGTGCGTGCGTGCCCAAGATCCCGAGAGGAGAATGGAGGAGAAGGGATTGCGGCATGGCCATCCCCCCTGGGGGGTGATTTCCTGCTTTCTATCTCTCTGTCTCTCTCTGTCTGTATGGCGAGCGCACGCGCCCTATAGCAAAAACCTCTCCAAAAAAAAAAAAAAAGTATGTTTGCATTTCTCCTAGCATATAGAATTTCAGATGGGTAAGATAATTTAGGGGTAATTAATTTAACTCTCCCATTTTTATAGCCCATATTCCAGGCATTCAGTAACTGATTTAAAAAAATAAATGGAAAAAAATTAAGAGGGATTTGTAATTATATATATATGTATGTGTGTGTATACATATATATGTATTTAAAAGTATAAGAGCATTCCTATTTTAGATTATAAAAAAACTATTATGAGGTATAGAATAAAAACAATCAGGAGCAATTTCCATTAGTAGGAGCTGTGACATTTTTCTTTTGTTCATTAAAAAAATTCAAGTTTTGGGAACCAGCAGTTAGCGTAATGGCTATGTCACTGGACTCCCACATAGTCGAACGCGGTTTGCGTCCCGGACCCGGTGGCTTAAAACTCATGCCGGGGGAACCAGCAGTTAGCGTAATGGCTACGTCGCTGGACTCCCACGTAGTCGACCGCGGTTCGCGTCTCGGACCCAGTGGCTTACAACTCACGCCGGGCGCGTGTGCGTGCATGCCCAAGATCCCGAGAGGAGAATGGAGGAGAAGGGATTGCGGCGTGACCATCCCCCCTGGGGGGTGATTTCTCGCTTTCTGTCTCTATGTCTCTCTCTGTCTGTCTGGCGAGCGCACGCGCCCTATAGCAAAAAACCTCTCAAAAAAAAAAAAAAAAAAAAAAAAAACTCATGCCGGGCGCGTGTGCGTGCATGCCCAAGATCCCGAGAGGAGAATGGAAGAGAAGGGATTGTGGTGTGACCATCCCCCCTGGGGGGTGATTTCTCTCTTTCTGTCTCTATGTCTCTCTCTGTCTGTCTGTTGAGCACAAGCGCCCTATAGCGAAAACCTCTCAAAAAAAAAAAAAAAAAATCAAGTTTTGATGAGGGCAGAAAGATGGAGGAAAATTTGGGAAAACTCAAGAATTTGGGTAATTTTAGGGTATTTCAGATTCCTTCAAGAGTTCTATTATTATAAGGTGAAAGTAAGAAACTCTAATTATCTTTGGTCAGCCTAATAGTGCAGTGTTAAATACTGTGCAGAAGAAGCCAGATTGTACATGGCTCACCAGGGTTTGAATTTCTGTCTCAGTGGCTTACATGCTGGGCATGTGTGTGTGCCCAACATTCTAATGGGATGGAGAACTTGATGAAAAAAAATTGTGCATGGCCAGGTCTTTCTTTCTTTTTTCTTTTTTCTTTTTTCTCTCTCACATGCATGTGCACACACCATTTGACTTGATTTAAATAAAAAGGAATAAGGGGCCAGTAGGTGACATGGTGGTTAAGGTGCTGGACTCTCACATGGCTGACTGCGGTTAGAGTCCTGGACCTGGTGGCTTGCTTTCTCATTCCTCTATCTCCCCTTCCTATCTGGTCACATTAAAATAAATAAATTAATAAATAAAGTTAAATGAAATAATTCTTTTTTTAAAAAAAGAAAAAAAAATAACGATCTTACCTTTAATATCTTATTGGTTCTAAATATTGGATTAAACCCAAAGACGAGGTAGAGAACATCAAAAGGTATTATTGATGCGACATCCAACTGTTGGAAAAAGATATTCACAATTGTGTAGTGTTTACATGCTTTTTTGGACATGGACTTATACTGATACGGGTAAAAGTTGAGCATTACAATGAATTATTTATTATTTGTTCCAAAATTACCTTCAATTAAATATTCATGATACCCCTGAAAGGCACAGCAGTGCCATGAAAACAAGAACACTGTTTGTAGCCCACTTCCAACGTATTTCCACCTTCGTGCGTCTGATCTCTCCTTGGACACTGCATTTGCTAGTGTTTTGGTTGCCCTTTCACACATACTTCTGTGATGGCATGGTTCCTAATGTTAAAATACATTTTAATAGTGTTTTAAAACATGGAGCTCCTGGATTGAAAATCAAGTCCTTCTTGATTTTATTTAAAACCATTGCACATTGATTGCAGTTATATATTTTATGTTTCAGCCAATTCTCCAATGCTCAGAGGTGATTATATTGTTGTATTCATCAGGCTCTTCAATGCTTTCCACTACAGTCTACTCTGGACCATTTTGCTCCCAATAAACTGGGGCGAAAATATATCTTGCACTGTGCAGGCTAATAGGAAAGACAAGGAAGAAATCTATCTTGTTTACAATTAATCAACAGCTTTAATGGAGAAAAGTATTGAAGTACTATTATAGCTAGTATATAATTTATGTACATACATTAATGTATCATGTATTTAAATTATATTTAAAGTATTCTGGCCTTCTATTACCCTGGTGTGACAATATCATGCTCACAGACTTTCCTGTTTGTAATAACAATAAGAATTTTTTATGTGTAATAATTATTCATTTTCATTAAATTTAATGTGGTCTTTAAAAAATAGGGTACATTAAAAATTTTAGGATATCGTAAGACAATTAAAAGCAGTTGAGGCCATATTGTAAGGCCATACATATAAAGCAGAGAATTCAGGTAATTAATTGTGTAGAAGATTTTCAAAGCCTACTGATAATGAACAGAAATGGAACTTCTAGTTTGAATGAACCAGAATAGCTATTATAAACAAATTACTTACTAGAAGTATTGATTTAGAAATGGCATGATATTATCAAACCTCGTTGATTTTACTCTATAGATATTGATCCTCAAAACAAGGTGAAAGACACACAGCACAGTTACTAAAATAAGGTCTTACAAGTAAGAAAGCAGGCTCATGGAGCTGTGGCCAAAATAGGTCAGTGGCCACATTTAAATTCCAATTTAAAACCAATAAAGGAGCATGGGGTGTACTTTGCCTTGTCCAAAGAATTCTAGCCTCCAATTCATATAGCGTGATGGTATAAAACCTGCCAAACTGTTTCTATTCCTGTTTCTTTGTTGTTCATATAAGCAAAATAAAAAACAGAAGAGAAGTATCAATAGCTATTTAGGCACCATGGTATCTTCCAGGGTTTCTGGCTCCAATCATAATAATCTTTTTACTTGCTTCTTAATCACTTGTTCAACTCTCCAACTTGATATAGTCATTAGTCATTTTAATACTAACACATTAACATGGATTTGTGTCAATAGAGCTCATATACGTCTCATTGAATTATAAAAATTAAATCGAATAAATATTGATCAACACTAAACTCTGCTAAGGCACTTTGAAAAGCATGTTGAGGTTGAAAAGGGCATAATATATTGTTTCTAGCTGCAAAAAGTTAACTGTCTTGTAGTAGAATAGCCAAATACAGAAATAACTGTAATACAATGTCATAGATAGGCAGGATGTGCTAAGGGAATTAAAAAGGAGTTATTGTAATTAAATAAATATAGAATCCTGAATTTATAAATGCAAATTAAATATATAAATTAATTTAGCCCTTATTCAAACTCAAAAAAGTAATTAAGAGTTTGGAATAAGTTTTGTGGCATTTACAAAGAATATTCATCCTCTTTGTAGAATTCATCAAAGTAGTATAGCTCTTTTATGAATATACCTAATAAGTATGTGGTGATTTTTTACAAAGAAAATTAGATGAAGATAAAAACAAATTGAAAGATATTTTAATCACTGTGGATCTCCAATATGGACAGTGTGGGATCTAAATTCAGATTTATATATTTTTTACACAAAATTTGAGACCACTAAATCATTGTTCTTGAAGTGGGCGGCTGGAATTCATTCACAAATATTAGGTAACCTTGGATAACCCCAGCTGCTGCCTATTTCTCAGAGTTAGAAGGATCAACAACAAAAAAGACAATACTTTGAAAATAATTACGGCTGATAAAACATGGTATTATGTTGTTATTTGAGGAAAGGAAGATGTCATGTTATCTGACTAATTGCTTCTTTTCTATTTTTAATTTTGCTTAGATAAACAACAAAGAAACAGGAGTGGAAATAGTTTTGTGAACTTTTACCATCACGTTAGAACTGGAAGCTAGGATTCTGTGGACAGACAGCAAACACCCTGTGCCCTTCTATTGATGTTTAAATCAGAATTTAAAGTGAACACTTGCCTTTTTTTTTTTTTTTTTGCTTAATAAAAGTCTCATAAGTTGAGTTACCTGTTAGTACATACAATAAAGTGCATCATATAATAATTGAGAAGCAAACACGTCAGGCCTGCCTTTGTTTAATAAAGCTTCATCTGTATGAAATTTTTTTTTTTTTTTGGAGAGGTTTTTGCTATAGAGCGCGTGCGCTCGCCAGACAGACAGAGAGAGACAGAGAGATAGAAAGCAGGAAATCACCCCCCAGGGGGGATGGCCACGCCGCAATCCCTTCTCCTCCATTCTCCTCTTGGGATCTTGGGCACGCACGCACACGTGCCCGGCGTGAGTTTAAGCCGCCGGGTCCGGGACTCGAACCGCGGTCGACTACGTGGGAGTCCAGCGACATAGCCATTACGCTAACTGCTGGTCCCATCTGTATGAAATTTTTGTTAGAAAGGAAAATGTTTGTAGAGGTCTATAGCTGGGGCTTAAAGTCAAAGCAGGAATAGAGTCCTTGACAGTTTCAAAATTGTAAATGACCTACCTGAAATTTTGTAGAACTCCTGTAGTGTTTCTTTAACTCACCTGGGTCCACCTGAAATATATATACATAAAGATATATATACATATACGTATTTCAATGACAGTAGCCCGTCTCCCCTACATCTGCTGTTCTCTAGCTTCAGTTACCTGTGATCCAACCATTATTTGAAAATATTAAATGGAAAATTCCTGAAATAATTCAGAAGTTTTAAATGTGCTGTTCTAATGAAAATTTGTGCTGTACAGCTTCCTGACTTGAATGTGAGTCATCTTTTAGTCTAGGATATACTCACCGTCTATGCTACCCCATTAGTCGCTATTTATTTATTTAGCTAGAGGACACATGCCCAAGAGACAGAGTGAGAGAAGGAGGAGAAGCATACTTCATGGGAAATTACCATTCCCTCTCCTCCATCTCTCCCTCTTGGAATTTTGGAGCATGCACACACACATACGTGGCACATTTCTCAAGCTGTCTGGGCAAGACTTTAGCCACATTGTCATCCATGTAGGATCCAGCTATCTTAACCACCAGGCCAAATAGCCGGACCACCCCATTAGTCACTTAATAGCCTACTCAGTCATCACATCCTACTGTGTTCAAGTAACCTTATTTTACTTAATAATGAAGTGCAAGAGTGATGATGCTGGCAATTTGAATATGCCAAGGACCATAAAGGGCTTCCTGTCAGTGAAAATGATCTACTTAGGAAGAAAGAAAAAAAAATCATATACTAAGGTTGCTCAGATCTACAGGACAATAAAATATTTTGAGAGTGAGAAGAACACTTTAATGTAACTTTTATCACAGTATATTGTTATGATTATTCTATTTTATTATTAGTTGTTATTGCTACTCTCTTATTGTGCCTAATTTAAAAATTAAACTTTATTTTAGGTATGTGTGTATAGAGAAAAAAATCTGTTTGGTACTATGCACTGGTTTCAGGTATGCTCTAGAGGCCTTAGAACAGATCACGCAGAGATTAGGGAGGACTACTGTAATTTTAGCTAATTTAATCAATAATTTACATTTACAGCTATTTGTTTCTACTAATTCCTCCCAATCTTAGTCTATAAATATGCTCTTTCCTCTCACATTTTAAAACAAAAATCTTCTCTTGACTTTTGCCTTCTTTTTGCCATTGCCCTATTGTTTGATTAGTCAAGCTTCTCAAGACACTTGTCCACGTTGCTTTACATCTTTCCCTCACATTTATTCTTAAACCATGGAAATGGTGGACCGATTTGGCTTCTTCCCACTTGGCTCATTCCATCAAGACTAGCAGTGCAGAGGCCATCATAACTTCCTAGTAATCACACTCAGGGGATCCTTAATAGTTGTCTAAATGTGGAAGTTTTCAACTACTGCTGAGCAATGTTAACAACTGGCTAGTCGATTTACCAATCTCTATTTCATTCTCCCTCTTCTGGGCTTTTTTTTGGTGGGAGTTATAATTTTTACCCAAGTATACATGTTAAAATTTACAGAAATATATTAGAAAACATAAGACGAACTCATTTAATGATTTTTACTCTGGGAAAAAAAGATTTACTGAGCCATAGGTAGACATAGGCACAGGTTTGATAGCCTTATAAACCATGTACCAAGCTTGAGTAAAACCAGCTCCTTCAAAGTTTATATGAGACAGACACATTTCAAGTGCTAGACAGTTAAATTAAAATACCATCTCATTCCCCCATCCAGGAAGAATGTCTTCAGCACATGTATCTCTTACTTTCAGGATTGTATAAACCTATCATTGAATAAATGTAAATGCAACCAAAACTTGTTAGATGAAGTAAAATGCCATCTAGTGATTTTAAAATCCCTCTTCTTGAGCACACTATATAAATATGGCATCATTAGCCTTATGAGTATCAACCTGCTTACCAGCAACAATTAGGCGCTTATTTTTAAAATGTCACCTGGTTTAATTCTCTCTCTCTTTTTTAAACCTCATCATTATGCAAGGAAGCATTTCTTCAGGGAAGGCTTACTTTAGGAAGGATATGCTAATTGCACCTAAATCCTTTCCCAACAGTTTTTGAAGAAGCTCTACCCAGGTGTTAATATATTTACTTACTAGGCACCCCTTCTGATAAACAATTCATAGACACTTTAATTTTACATGGAACAGATAAAAGAAGTTTTTCCAAAATAATATATCATCTAAAACAAATACAAAGCAAATTAAATAATTATTCAAGAAAGAAAATCCTTGAACCAAGATTATTATTCCCTCATTCCCATCAAGTTTCTAGGCTATTTAAGGAAATGAATTGAATGCTGTCCCTACTCTCAAGAAACTTATTATAAAGAAATAAAAAAAAGAAGAGAAGGTACATATATCAATAGGAGACAAAAAGGAAAAGTTGAATGTGTGGATATACATTCTTTCATTCATTTAGCAATTTATTATTTGTTTTCTCCATGCCAAATCCTGTACTAGGTGTGCCTATTATCTTATTTAATCTTCACAATAAGCTTATGAGGTGGGTTTTACTGTTTTCATTCTATGATGAAAAAGATTATATTCAATACAAGGGTAAATGAATTTTCTTGGGTGCCAGCAGGTGGCATGGTAGTTAAGGCATTGGACAATTGCATGGCCATCCGTGGTTTGATTCCCAGACCTGGTGGCTTGAAAATCATATCTGCCTTTTGTGTGTGCATACTCAAAGTCCTGGGGGGGTGATTTCTCACTTTCCCTCTCTCTGTCTCTGTCTCTGGCACCCCCCCCCCCAGCTTAACAAAACAAACAACAAAAAGAACAGACTTATGAATGAAATGTGTGGAGCACAGAGAAGGCAGTGGTTAATTTTCTTCAATTCAGTTTATAAACAGTAATTTAGAAAAAATATGTGCCAGGAGAATTGATCATGAAGAAAGGCCTAGTTGACACTATTGCTAGATGGCAATAAACATTTGCATGGTTTCTTGTGATTAGTCGGTTTAGAAAAGGGTTATGGATGTCAGAGTTTTATAACTAAATAATCTCCACTGTCATTTCCAACTCAATTTCTGCTATCTATAAGGGCGACTACATACAGGAGACACTTTTGTTGGTTTTTGATTCAAAATTCTGTCTCTCTGTATGTAATAACAATTTCAGGAGAAAGATATTACAAATAACTGCTGTGGAAAGCTCGTAAACCCTCCCGATGTTTTCTATTGTGCTGTTAAGACCTCAATCTGTTTTCTGTTACTTGCCTTGGGGAATTAACATTTCCATCATCCAATCCTGAGGCAGTTATAAAAATAAGTAAATAAGCAACAAGCAAAAAATAAAGTAGATAGGTGTGCCTTTCTGGCAGCTGTGGGTGTTTAATGTTTGTTGAATGAATGGATGAATGATTTGGAGGTATTGAACAATGGTAGCACAGGTAACAAAACGTACCAAGACCTTCAGGTTGGGTTCTTCGAGATACAGTCTTCTTACTAAAATGTAATCAAATTTTAAAGGCTAAAACTACCTCCTCTAAATTAAAGAAGCCATTAAACTTCTTCTGAACAAACAAAACAATTATTTCCTACTCTATATTTGTAGCTTGTGATAATGCATTTTAAATAGAGCCCTTTGAGTGTGTTTTTATTGGTTATTTTTCTTGGTTTAAACACTCCATTGTGTGCAAAGGCCTCCTAGAAAATTGAAAATAAAAGTCTCCCCTTACTGATTTTGTCATTTTCCATTTGTCAAACATTGATTTTCTCCCCCCTTGTGCATCTAATGGAGGTTGAAATTAGTGCTCTTTTTTGGTGTTGTTTACTTCTTATTTGTACACCATCATCATCATTCATCAAGCTGCCACTGAGCTCTGGGGATGGTGCTGGCAAGTTAACTAATGCTCTGAAGTCCACACAAAGAATATTTTGAATAGATTTTTTGCTACAGCTTTGGTTCTTGCTTTAAAATTTCTTTCTAGGAAAGATTTCAAATAGGGTGGACACTCCCCCGATTTTTTTTTTTTTTTAAAGAAAAAGTAACCCAAACTACCCCCTTTTAGCTTCTTGATCATTTTAGATCTTCTGGACACTTAAAGGAAAATATTTGGGAGATCAAAGAACCTACTTCACTTCTCCAGATATATATGGACCTAAGGTGCCATCTACTCAAGGAGTCTGCTCTTCCTACTATGCCACTAGAGGGCACTCTCAGCATGGCCCTCCCTGGTACTTGTGAGAAGGATGTCACAGTGGACACCAGACAGAAAGGAGGCCTCCTTCTCAGGAAAGGGCCAAGGGTAGAGGCTCAAAGGCTTGGGTATGTGCTTGTGAAATCAAATTGTTCTGTTTCTGTCTTTGAATTGACTAGGAAATTCCTGCGACACTGTAAATAAAACCAGGAGAAGGTAATTTCTCCTAAGGCAAATGACACTCAATCCTGAAGCAGGCCACCACATTTGATCATGAGGAATGGGATGTGATGAATTCAGAAAGTGAAGAATGAAAAAGAGGTAAACTAGTGATCTTGAGCAAACCACCCACCTCCTCCATACCTCAGTTTCCTCATCAGTAAATAGAGCTAATAACATCTTTTTCATAGAGTCCTTGAAAGGATTAAGTGAGGCATTATGAATAGTTTAACTAAAATAATGATTATAGCTAAATTTACTACACACTCACTCCGCACCAGACACAGTTCTAGGCAGTTTACATGCATCCATTCCTTTAATCTTCCTATCAGCATAACAAAGGTCCTATTGTTATTCCTATTTTAAACATAAGGAAACCAAGGCAATCTGTGTATGTTCTCCAGTGCATAGTAAGCACTCAATGGTTGCTTTGTTGTTATTGCATCAAGATTACTACTATGGTTTCCTGTGGTAGAAGACTCACCCACGTGTTGACAATAGTCAAATATTAAATAAAACAATATCATTCCTTTATTTGTTGTAGTCTGTCAGCTTCTGCTTTTCCCAAATCCCACTTACTATGATGTCTCCTCCTCTTATAAACTGGATTCTGGGCTGGATTATTAGCATATCAGAGAGGTAGATGATATCACATAAGAGGTCTATAATAAGCCAGTAGTATATGTTGTCCGGTGTTTGATATGGAAAGACTAGGCGCAGTGGAACAAACCAGCAGTTCCAGTTATAGGCAATGGTGACAAACAAGAGCCACAGGAGATAGGGTCGATCTAAAAAAAAACAGCAATTGAGTAATTTATATGGTATGCTATAGACATTAAAGGAGTCCTCCTGCTTAATCTGGTAAAGCCGGGGCATTACCCTCTGGAGATAGCAGTTTGCCATAAGAGACTATTAAACATGCAACACAATTCTGCCTCAGCTGCAGGTGCTGAGCTTTGCAAGGTATGCTAAGTGATTTTACCAGCTTCCAACAATGTACAACATCCTCCCAGTCTCCAAGAGAAGAGGTCACTCTGAGCCTGTCCCCATGGTAACCGCACTATTTAGATCAGGAAAAAAGGGAAACCCAAGGGAAATTAGAGGAGTGCTGCTCAGGAATCTCTGTGCAGCAGGTCTTGGGCTCCTCAGCAGATAAGCTGCAGGATCACCTAGGGGCAAGTGGGAAAGAAACTTATCCTGCAGCAGGGCTATGGCACCAAGTGGACAAGGGCAGAGGATTAGCCCAGTGAGGGGGTCCCTGTCCCTTTACACTTTGCTGCCCTCTGCTCACAGGAGGTCATAGAAGGGGATCAGTTCAGTTAGAATAATTAACAGTGTGAAATCATGGAAGAAGACTGATACCTTACAATAAAAAAAAAAAAAAAAATGATGTCAGTATGCCTATTGCTGAATGCCCCAGGGCCTTTTTTTTTTTAAAAAAAAAAAAGGTAATTAATGGGACCAGCAGTTAGCGTAATGGCTATGTCGCTGGACTCCCATGTAGTTGACCGTGGTTCGCGTCCCGGACCCGGTGGCTTAAACTCACATCGGGCATGTGTGCGTGCGTGCCCAAGATCCTGAGAGGAGAATGGAGGAGAAGGGATTGCGGCGTGGGGGGGGTGATTTCTCGCTTTCTGTCTCTCTGTCTCTCTCTGTCTGTCTGGCGAGTGCACGCACCCTATAGCAAAAGCCTCTCTAAAAAAAAAAAAAAAAAAAAAAAAAAAAATCAAACCCAAAAACCAAAAAAAAGGTAATTAGTGATAGGACAACAGGCCCTGGGCTGCCTTTTCAAAACAGGCAAGAACATTTTCTTTCGCCTTTCCCAATGTGTGTGTGTGTGTGGGGGGGGGGGGGGTGGGGGGAGGCAAATAATTCTGTGCAGGCTATCTCATTTAAACTCTGCTACCAAGGTAGATTCCAAGCATAGGCTAGGGGAAACAGAAGCCATCTGCGACTTGGGTCACTGAGTTTTGTGCAGATGGTCAGCCCTTCCATTGGGATGGCCTACCCTTTGGAGGTACCTGTGTAGGAATCTATGCTTGCTGGAAGTCTAAATTTTTTTAGATATTCTGTTAGAGGTAGCTTCTGGAATCTGCAGCACAACACGTCATAGTATTCTTTTTTCTCTGTCTCTTTGATTTCTTGAGTTGCAGGTGCAGCTGTGGGCTTTGCTGTATGAGAGGAAGATGGAACATTATTAACAGGTTGAGTTCATGTAAGTTACTTAATGAACAAAATGCTCCAATATCTTGAAGTCAGAACATTAGAAAATCTACTCTCGGTGAGGCAAAACCTTCACTATATTTAAAATAGTGACATTGGGACCAGCAGGTGGCATAGTGCTTAAGGCGCTGGACTCCCACATGGCTGACTACGGATCAAATCCTGAACCTGGCAACTTGAAACACACCAGGTGTGTGTGTGTATGCATGCCCCAAAATCCCAGGATAAGAATGGAGGAGAAGG
The DNA here is from genome assembly GCA_026018925.1 of Tupaia tana. Classification (NCBI taxonomy): domain Eukaryota; kingdom Metazoa; phylum Chordata; class Mammalia; order Scandentia; family Tupaiidae; genus Tupaia; species Tupaia tana. Next base: position 41,795,463 of record JAKSZU010000008.1, read on the forward strand.
GATTGCAGTTTAGCCATCTTCCCTGAGGGGGTGATTTCTCACTTTCCCTCTTACTGTTTCTGTCTCTCTGGCATCCTATGAGGAAAAAAACTTAAAAAAGAAGTGACATTTATTTCAGTACATGTATATCAAAAAACATCATGCTGCATATCTCAGATATTTACAATAAAAATAGAGTGAAATAAAAATAAAACCATGAACTTCATGAAAATGCCCAGGTAATGAATAATTACAATTTGTAAAATACAGAGCAGGTTTAAAGCTCATGAACAGAATATTGCAAAGACATTATGAATAGTGTATTTTAAATAGAAGCTTGATTTTCACATATTTTCAGGCATAAATAAAGTCAGTTTTGGATTTACACAGAACATTGAAGACATGTACTATTCTCAAGGCTTCAGTTTGTTGCTTCTCTGTCATCATATGTATCTTTCACGTCATGAGTTATGATCAAAATACTCTTTTTAACATTTTCCCAAATTAGAATGACTATAGTTTATTTTAGCCTTTGCTCTTTAAAAAGAAACTATACAATACATATTTTATTTTCAAAACCCAGCTTCCCTTGTATAGAAGTATAAGCAAACCCTTAACTCTATTCCATGTGATTTTCAATTTGATTTGTATTTATTTGTTATTAAACCATCAAACTTCCTTGTATTATTTTTATATACATATATACATATTTGACTACTAATAGTGTATATTGCTTCTGTGCTCTAGTTTATTGTACTTATGGTGTTTCATGAACACATTTCTAAAATTATTAGGGAGGCTGATAATTGTCCCCTAATGTGATTTGGTTGTTGATGGTCTTTGCTCTGTGGGGTGCTCAGGTAGTGCCCTTAAATCTTTAGAATATATATTCTGTATATCATGATTATGAATTAATATTTACAATAATGCTTGCCATAGCAGACACTGGAGTGGCCCACACATGTACTCTAGGCCCAGAGGTCATTTGCAGGGTCTCCTGCATCTCTGCCTGAGGATTTTCTTCAGCAGATTTGCCTAAAGTGCTAGGGAGTTGCCAGTATGCCCCAGCAGTAATCTTCAACTAGTGAGGATCAGCAGTTGGTGGATCAATATCTCAGCTTTTCCTTCTTCATTAGGACAATTTTTAGCTGTCATCAAGACAATTTTTCAGCTGATCATACCTGGTGGGCACAACAGTGACTTTCATTAATGCATCTTTCTTTCTTTTCTTCTTTTTTAAAAATTTTTGCTCTAGGGTGTGTGTACTTATGAGAGAGAGAGAGAGAGAGAGAGAGAGAGAGAGAAGTGAGAAATCAGCCTCCAAGAAGAATGGCCACACTGCATTCCCTTCTTCTCCACTTTCCTCTTGGGATTTTGGCCATGCATGCACATAGACCCAGCATGATTTTCAAGCTGCCAGGTCCAGGACTCAACCATGAAGTTGACCATGTGGGATTCAGGGCCTTAAGCTCCATGCCCCCTGCTGGTCCCTAATGCATTATTTAAAAAAACTGTTAATAATATTTTCATCTGGCAAATCCTGATTGTATATATAAATATATGGGATGCAATGTGATATTTATATATGTGTGTGTATACACACACACACACACACACACACACACATGAGATAATTATATCAAACTAATTAGTGTATCCACCACCTTGTTTACCTATCATTTCTTTTGGTGAGACAGTTTAGAAATGTATACTCTGCTACTGTTGACTGTAGTCAACTTGCTGTACTTGTCTTCACTGACTTAACTCCCTTCTCTGTTTCTCTTGCCACTCTTACCTTCCTGGGTCACTCTCACAATAAACTTTTTGTATCTAATTCACTGTTTTGGAGTCCCCTTTTGGAGAGTCCAGAAACATTTGCACAATACATGTCCCCTTGTAACTTCATTATAATTATTTGAGATTTTTGCTATAGGGTACATGCACTTGCTGGAAAAATAGAGCAATACAGAGAGACAGAAAGAGAGAAATCACCCCCTGGGGGTATGGCCACACCACAACCCCTTTTTCTCCATCCTCCTCTTGGAATTTTAGGCACACATGCACGTGCATCCGGTGTGAGTTTTAAGCCACCAGGTCCAGGACTCCACCTGCAGTCAACTGCGTGGGAGTGCAGTGATGTAACCATTTCGCCATCTGGTGGTCCCTCATTCTAATTCTTAAAGGAAATTATGCTTACCTGTTTCTGGGCTGGCTTCTGGTGAGGATAATTCCCCTTCTTTCAACTTTGTCTTGTAGTGGTCTGTTCTTTGACGCATTTTTCTCACCAGGTGGCGTAGCTGAGCATCGACATTCTCATTTATAACAGGGGCTTCAAGTGGTTTGCTTTCCGGGCTAAGTGAGGAAAACATGGTAATAAAATGGGCCCATGAGGAGATATAAATGGGAGGAATTAAGTCTTTTCACCTTCCTTGTTTATTCAAGATTATTAAATGCTGCTATTTGCAATCCAAAAGCAATTCAAAATTAAATTTAATGGGAAAACTTTGGGTAGCATACAGATTTGTCATTAAGAAATTAGAATTCATGATCAGCAAATGGTCATTGTTGACCACATTTGTTCTTTTTTTTAAGATTTATTTTATTTAAGAAAAAGATTTATTTAATTTTATTTATTCATTCATTTATTTTAATTTGATCAGAGAGACTGAGAGAGAGAGAAGGAAAGTGAAAAAGCAAGCTACCAGGTCCAGGACTTGAACCATGGTCAGCCATGTGGGAGTGTCCAGCACCTTAACCACCATGCCACCTGCTGGTCCCGACCACATTTGTTCTTGATTGTGATTTTTGTTGTTAAATTGTATTGCTAGAAGAAGTGAAGCTATAATTGGCATAGCAGGCATAAATCTAAGATGACCTCAAGATTTTCTGCTCTTGGTATATACATGCCCTGCATAATCTTTGAGACAATAAGTATGATTGTTTTTACTCCCATAATTATTTTGTGATTTCTAGCATAGCTGACTTTAAAATAAAGAAGCTGTAGTAGCTCTTCCCCCCATCTGTGGTGTTGCTTTCTGCAGTTCCAGTTACTTATGGTCAAATGTGGTCCCAAGATAGACAAATATAGTACAAGAACATATTCTGAGAGAGATATCACATCACATAATTTTTACCAGGTAGATTGTTATACTTGTTCTTTAATATAATTAGTTATTGTTGTCAATCTCTTCTTGTATGTAATTTTTTTTTTTTTCTTTTTGAGCGACAGAAAGTGAGAAATCACCCTCTGAGGGGGATGGCCATGTTGCATTCCCTTCTCCTCTTGTGATTTTGGGCATGCATGTACATGCACCTGACATGAGTTTTAAGCTACCGGGTTCAGGACCCGAACCATAGTCAACTATATGGGAGTCCAGTGACATAGCTGTTACACCATCCGCTGGTTCCTTACTGTGCTTAATTTATCACTTAAACTTTGTATGGGTATGTAAGTATAGGAAAACATAGCATACATAGGTTCAGTTCTATCTGTGCTTCCATCTATCCACTTGAAACATATTTCTTGCAGGTAGGAGAGGATACTATAATATATACAAGTGAGCCTCATCTAGTTATGCAAACGCTTTTAAAAGCAAAGAGCTTCTCCAGCTGGTGACAGAGGGGGAAGTCCGAGATGTGAAGGGTACAGAAAATTTTACTAGAGAGAAATCCTCAGTTACACAGTTTGAAAATGACGATTTGCAATGAGGCCTCTAGGAGGTAGAGAGTCATCCCTAACTTGTTGATAAGAAGAAAACAGGACCTTAGTCTTACGACCACAAAGAAATGAATTTTGCTCAGAATCTGAATGATCTTAGGGGACCAGCAGGTGGCGTGGTGGTTAAGGTGCTGGACACTCCCACATGGCTGGCCAGGGTTCAAGTCCTGAATCTGGTGGCTTGCTTTCTCATTTCCTCTCTCTCTCACTCTCACCCTCTGTCTCTCTCTGGTCAAATTAAGAAATAAATGAGCAAATAAATAAAATAAATAATTAAAAAAAAAAGAATCTGAATGATCTTAGAAGTGCATTCTTTTCCAGAGCCTCCAAATGAGAGCCTGTGTTGGCCTGGTCAACACCTGACTTCAACCTTGTGAGACTTAAAGCAAGGAACCCAGCTGAGCTCATCCAAATTTATGACCTATGAAACTGTGAGCTAATATATGGGTATTGTTTGAAGCCACTAAGTTTGTAGTGATGTGTTATGCAGCAATAGAAAACTAATATGACTGGTGTGCTTTAAGGGACTTCCCTTCTGAGAAAACAAACACAAAGGTGAGTACAGAATATAAGGTATAAACTAGTATACTGTATACAAAGGTAGGGTATAAACTTTATAAAGGGTATATACTTTATAAAGATCTGAGTTTCCTCACAGTTTGCCTTATAGCTCTTATCCTTTATCTTTCTTCTGATGTCTGTCACTTGGTCTGCATGTCCAGGTAGGCTCTATCTATTCTCATCTTCTCACATCCATTCCTGTCTCTTCCATTCTGCTTTCAAGCTGGAGCCCACAGGATTCATATTTGAACTAAGTAACCTGTAGATTCTTTTAATTTTTGTTTTAGAAAGAGATTTTTTTTGCTATAGGGTGTGTGCGCTTGCTGAAGAGACAAAGAGACAGAAAGTGAGAAATCACCCTCCAGAGGGGGTGGCCACACTGTAATCCCTTCCTCTCTATTCTCCTCTCAAGATTTGGAGCATGCATGCACACACAGAGGGCTAAGTTTTACGCCACCGAGTCTGGAGCTTAAACCGTGCTTGACTATGTGGAAGTCCAGCAACATAACCATTATTATGCCATCTGCTGGTCCCAGTAACTTGTAGATTCTACTTCAGAGAATCCTAGGAGACCTTCTCCATAAAGCCCTATTCCTTACCTGACCCATGAATATATCATATCTATAACTACATATGAATTCCTAGACTATTGGTGTTTTCCTCTCTTCCCTTCTTATTATCATAGAATAATCTGTAAATAATCTGTAAATCTTTCAAAGGTCAAATCTGTTTCAGTATCAAGATTCTTCAAGTGCGTCGCACTAAATAAGACACACTGCTCAGAAATAGTGAAGACTGAGCTGCAGTGGAGGAAAACCTGCTTAAACAATACAAGAATAGATGAATAGATAGGTGCATAAACCAGAATACCTTTTTATTGGATAAATCATTGTTTTCACAATATTACTTCATTGATTTTCTTTTTTCTTTCTTTCTTTTCTTTAGACAGGGTCTCCCTGTGTCACAATCCTCTTGTGTCAGTCTCCCAAGTAGTATACTGGAACTACAGGCAGGTGCCACCATGCCTAGCTTTTCCTGGTGGATGAGGAACTGAACTCAGGTCCCCCGTTTGACCTCAGCTTGACAAGCAGCAGTGTTCACCAACATGTGCTACTGAGGCAGGACACAGCCTGGTTCCTTTTTAATATCTTAGAGTGCTTAGAAGTTTATTTACCCATCAAGGAGCTAGTGTGTTTCTCCTTCATGTATTGCAAGTAAGAAGAGTGGGAGACAGGTTCTGTGAACATTCACAGTTAATTGGGGAAGCCAGTATGTAAGTAAATAGCTAATGGTAAATAATAAGGATATATACAAAGTTCTATGTTCAGAGTGAACTGGGTGTCAAGAAGGGGCTTTGCAGAAGTTCATTAGGTCTTAACAGATTTGATAGAGAAATAACAGATCAGACTTTTAGGCCTTAAGAGCAATCTATCAAAGATGTAAAATAACATAACATGGTCAGCTAGTATTTTGGTGTGATTGGAACAGAGTAAGTATGTGTGGAGGGGCCAATTGGCAGAGGGTGGCAGGAGTGATGGTTCTTGGGTCTGGAAAGGAAAGGTGAGCAGGGCTAAGTTGTGATGGGATAAATCATTGAAGTGTGGATGTTAAGCTACAGGCACAGAGGAACCAGTGCAGCATATTAAGCAAATAGAAATCTGAGTAGACGGATTTGTATTTCAAAGTAATGGGTTGAAGAGGAGCAGCATGAAGGTATGGAGCTGAGGAAAGAACATAGACTGAAGGTTAAGGTTAGAGCTGATCTAAAAGAGAAGGGCTGAAAAAGTATGTTAGAGGCAGAACTCAGAATTTGGTGAATTTTCTGAAGTTTTTGATAATTCAAAGAAAGAATTAAGATGATTCCTGGGACCAGCAGATGGCATACTGATAATGTTGTTGGACTCCCACGTAGTCGACTGCGGTTTGAGTCCCAGATCTGGTGGCTTAAAACTCATGCCAGTGCATGTGTGCATGTGTGGCCAAGATCCTGAGAGAAAAATGGAGGAGAGGAGATCACTATGTGGCCATCCTCCTTGGGGGTCATTTCTCACCTTCTGTCTCTCTGGCAAGTGCATGTGCCCTATAATAAAAAATCTCTCTCTCTAAGAAAAAAACAATAGGGAGCAGCAGATGGCATAATAGTTATGTTGTGGGTCCCATGTAGTCAACTGCGATTTAAGTCCTAGATCCAGCAGCTTAAACTCATGCTGGTCTCATGTGTATGTGTGCCTAAAATCCTGAGAAGAGAATGGAGCAGAAGGGATTGCTGTGTGGCCAGTACCCCTGGCAGGTGATTTCTTGCTTTCCGTCTCTACAGTTTATTATTATTATTTTTTTTTGAGAATTTTTTTCTATAGGGCGTGTGTGCTTGCCAGAAAGACAGAGACAAAAAGCAATAAATCACCCCTCAGGAGGGATAGTCATGCTGCAATCCCTTCTCCATTCTCTTCTCTGGATTTTGGGCACACACTCACATGCACCCGGTGTGAATTTAAGCCACTAAACCTTGGTTGACTACATGGGAGTCCAGTGACATAGCCATTACTCCAACTGCTGGTCCCGCTTTCTGTCTCTCCGGTGAGGCACACACCCAATAGCAAAAATCTCTCTCATAAAAAAAAAAAAAAAATACTCCTAAGCTTCTAATAAGCTTGGATTCATAAAGATGACTTTAAAACAAGGGTACTTCAAAAGGTCATGGAAAATGCAATTGACTTATGAGTCCTTTTCACTACAAAAATATTTAAAAGGCATGAAATCTTTTTGTAATACGCCTTTTCCATGAACTTTTTGAAGACCTATCATCCACATAGGAAGGAATTCAATAAGCAGATATTTGTATGTAGCAGGATAATGGAAAACATGATTTTTGTGTGTGTGTATGTTCCATTTGAGGTGTTTGCAAGACCTTGTGTAATAGGAGTTTGTGATACCCAAGGGACATTCAAAAATAGTTGTGTGACAAGAACTTGGTGGTCATCGGTGTATATCGGATATTTGCTTGTTATATGTGACTGATATCAACATAGACTGTGAAGTTCTCAAGGTCAAGAACTATGTCTCATTTTACATTCCATAAGACCTAGGACAGGTAGGTTTTAAATAAAAACTAGTGAATAAATAAACCCACTCTTTCTGACCTTTTGTTTGACCTTATTTGATGTGTTTCAGTACTTTAAAAAAAATCCATAAAAAGTGAAGTTGAGGCTTGGTGGATCATTAAATATAAAGTCAGGTATTCAAACTGTCAAAATGTTTAATTCAAGCGCACAAACCGAAGGAGAATATTTTTCCTTTTCTTGAGTTATCTGTAAGCTCTAATTGACCATATAATTGCCACTTAATCACACCAGTTTGTACTGTGCAAAACTACCTTATCGTTCAAGTGCTGGGAGTCATATTAGAAAGCACACCAGCATTTGGAACACATATCTGTATTTCAGCTGCTATCCACTGTGCTTTTGTGGTAGCTGGAGCATTACTAGGTTAGTCTGGCTTCATCTTCTTCCTCCTCCTTTCTTTCTAGTTTCTTTTCTGGAGCAATCTTTGCCTTTATTCTCCATTGCCTAAATACATACAGAAGCTATAAACACACATATATTTTTAGATAATTTTGTGACTGTAAAAAATAGGAAAATACAGATGAAAAACACATATTTCATGAAATAAACAAAAAAAATCAAATGAAATTAAGAGAGGAAACCAATAGAGATACCTAATGAACTATACTGCATTTGAACTGTATTTGATATTTCTCTTTCATATTACTAATTGTATGGGATTTTTTGAAGAGTTATTTCTCACAATTCCATAATGAAAAATTGGATAAACAGCAAAGATACTTTATAACCATATGGATGGAAAATCATTTGAATAGTCATTTCTCATTGAGAAGTAGGAGACTTCTAAAATTTAGTTATGTACCAATATGGAAGAATAAAGAATTGGTTACTGCTAAAAAAATTTTTATGACTTAAAAAAATCTAAGTATAAATTTATTTTTCAAAAGAAGGCAACAGAAGAGAATAGAATTACAGTAATCATCACCACTTCTTTAAATTTAATCAGAGATAAGGGAAAAAAATGCAATTGGCAATTGTCCCTTTGACGTCACAGAAGTTTCTGCCCTACAGGAGAAAATGTCATAGTAATGCTGGATGGGTGAGAAGTAGGTCTTCTTTTTGTTAAAATGAGAAAAAGACCGTTTTTTAAAAAAGACTTATTTATTCAGTTTTATTTATCATCATTATTATTTTTTAAATTTGCTACAGGGCATGCACACGAGAGAGAGAGAGAGAGAGAGAGAGCAAGCTGCTAGATCCAGGATTGAACTGTAGTTGCCATCTGGGAGTCCAGCGCCTTAACCCCAATAGTACCTGCCGGCCCCAGAAAAAGGCCATTGTTATAGGAAAATAGTAAATAAAAACTTATGATCTGTAGCTGCACTCCAGAATATGTTTTTTTTTTTTTTTTTTTTAAAAAAAAAATTATTTATTTAATTTATTTTTTCATTCATTTGTTTTAATTTGACCAGAGGAAGACAGACACACAGAAAAAAAGGAAATTGAGGAAGCAAGTCACCAGGTCCGGGGATTAAACCGTGGTTGGCCATGTGGAAGTGTCCAGTGCCTTAACCACCATGTCACCTGCTGGCCCAGGAATATGAGTTGTAAGAAAGAGTACATAAATAAAATATGGATCTTGAAATTGATTCTTTTAAAACCATCTATATTTCTTAGGACTCTTGGAAAGTTTTCATGAACACATAGCGGTAACACGTTCTCTAGTTTAAGACTGTGCTTTAGTAGAACATGAAAGGATGATTAATTTAGATGGGAATGATAAAATATTTAGGTGCTGGTCAGGGGTGGGTACACTGAGGAGGTAGTATTGGATCTGAATCTTAAAGGCACTTTGATTGTATTAAGGAAAGGCATTCATGGCAAAGGAAACAGCCTGAGGAAAGAGGTGCTGGTTGCTGCCTTGTGGGGTACAATAAAGACTTGAGTATTTTTTCATAGGATCCCAAGTGATTTATAATTTATCTTGAAAGGCCAGTTGAGACTGATGGAGAACGATACAGAATTCCAAGTAGAAGAGAGACACGATTTGCTATGTTTTAGAAAAATAATTGAAAAAGAAAGAAGATAATTTGTTGTAGTAAGGGGGAAGTATGACTTGAAGGTGGGAATTAAGTTAATATAGGTGGGTTACTGACTCAGGCAATCTGAAACATACTGGGAAGGCATGTGAGTGCCCAAGACACAACGGGCTAGAATACCGGAGGAGAGGGATTACGGTGTGATGAGTCCTGCAGAGACCCTCTCTCTTTCTCTCTCTCACATGCACATATGTTATCATGAATAAAGAAAAAGATATGGGCTAATATAAAAATATATGAATTCTAGTTTGGCCAGTGTACCACATTGAATAATATTCTGCAAAAATTCATATCTACCTAGATTCTCTGCATACAGCCTTATTTAGAGATAGGATACTTACTGATGTTTATTATTAAATTAGTAAGAATTTATTCTGGAACAGATGGCCTCTTAATCCAATGACTGGATTCCTTATAAGAAGACTAAGTGGAGCCAGCAGATGGTGTAAATGTTACGTTGCTGGACTCCCTCATGGCTTACTGTGGTTCAAGTTCTGTACTCAGTGGTTTCAAACTCACACTGGGTACATGTGCAAGGGTGCCCAAAATCCCGAGAGGAGAATGGAGAAAAAAGGATTGCAGCATAGCCACTTCCCTGGGGAGTGATTTCTCACTTTCTACCTTTCTGTCTCTCTCTTTCTAGCAAATGTACACACCCTATAGTAAAAATCTCTCTTAAAAAAAATGACTAAGTGAAGACAAGAGCATACAGCCCAGAAAAGCCTAGGACAACAAAGGCAGAGATTGGAGTGCTACATCTACAAGACAAAAAACACCAAGGATTGCTGACTATCCTGGAAGCTAAGAGAGAGACATGGAATAGATTATCTGGCAGTACTTTCTGAACGGCCAACCTTCTGACACTTTGATTTGGGGCATCTAACCTCCAGAACCATGAGAATAAATTTCCTCTGTTTATGCCACCCATTTTGTAGTAATTTGTTATGGGGCCTTCAGAAACAAAGAGAGCAAAACGGGTAATCCTCATACCATATGAGTAACTCAGCAGGAGGCATATGTTGTAAAAGAAAAATAAATACATTCAGTTTAGTGCATGTTAAACTTGAGGCGTAAATTAAGAGTCAATGTCTCTGTAATTTAATTTTTGATGAGGGCGAAAGAGAGGATGAGACAGAGAGAGAAAGTACCTTAGACAAGTCTCTTTAGACTGCAATCCCCTTTCCCCAGGTCTCTAGCTCCTCAGGATTTTGAATGTACCTGTGCACATCTGACCTGTTTTCAGGTGAACCTGTATTTAGTCACGTGACTTCTAGCCCTGCAGTCCAATACCCTACATACTGTGCCAACTCTGCTGAGAGAAGACAGGCATTTCTGAAGGAGTTTTACCTTGTTGCTATCCTGCCCAGCCTCCCAGTTATAGCTGTGTGTCTCGAAACCTACCCTACTGAGGTTGGTCTGGGAACTGAACCTGGGCCTCCCAAGGGGCCCCAGCCTCATGAACTGGTGCTCTACCACTTGTGCCACTGTGGTTGGACCCAAGGTCTCTTCAAGTAAATAAGTTCAATACAGCAAACAGTTGAGAATTTGGGTCTGAAAATCGTAAGGAAGGACTGAGCTAAAGATATTGAAGTAGGAATCAGTTGTCTAGAGGAGATGATGGGAATTATACTGTGGATGAAATTACTGGTAAGAGCCTGCACAGAACAAGAAAACATTGAGAGGTCACAACCCTGGAATTTGCTGACATTTAAGGAATAGCACAAGAAAAGGGACTGAGAAGTAGCGATTAGAGAGGTAGATCTAAGAGAGAAAAATGCCACAAAAACTAGGGAAAGTAAGAGAGTCAAAAAGGAGGTCAGTGTTTTCTCATGCTGTGCACGAAATGAATAGGAAGAAGGCTAGAGGAGAACTTTAATTTTAGCAAGTATGATTTCACTGGTAATCTTTAAGAAAATTGATGAGTGAAATGTATAATGCCACACATTTGGTCATATTCTCCCCTATTTGTATTAACAAGTACTCTGTAAAAAAAAGTATATCTGCCTTCATTCTCTAGAAAGTATTTCGGATTTCATTCATTATTTTTCAAACTCATTTAAAAGTAGTATTTATTTCCTCTAATAAAATTGTGAATATACTTTAGCTTTTGAAAACTTTACCTTGCTAGGTACCTTTTAATTCTTGAGAATTAACTTATTTTCAGTGGCTTAACTTATTTTTTTGAAAAGCCCCAGGTAGATGAAGTTTATTTATTTATTTGTACATTAAAAAAATGATGATAGAACGCATGCATGAGAGAAAACAAGAAGAGAGAGAGAGAGCACCCTTTACAAGGCTTGGTCACACCATGATCCCCTTCCTCCAGTCCCCTAGCCAGCCAGGCCTGGCTGGTGCGTTTTCAGGCTGACAGGGCCGGGGACGCAAACTACAACATGTCTCTGGTTCCGCAGTCTGATAGGCCCCCAACTGTACCACAGAGGCTGGGCCTAAAGTCCTTTTACACCTGCTATTTCTATCTCAATGCGTAACAGACAGGAAATAGGCAAAGAGTATTATATTCTAATTTGGGAAGTATTTTGGGAATAAAAGAACAGGTCTTTTCCCTTTTTCACATTTAGGCAATAATTAATGATAAATTCAGACAGTCACCCTCAAAAGTTACAATTAAAGAAAAGAAACCTGCTTTGAATAAATGAACTTTTTGGGGGTAAATCTCTGAATGAAAGTAATTAAAAATAGTAAAAAATTATGATTTTTACTAAAGTATGTAGCAGTCTGCCATAAAACCTCTAAGGTTTTTTTTTTAATTTGTCTTTATTTATTTATTTACTTGTTTTAATTTTACCAGAGATGGGGAGAGAGAGAGAGAAAGTGAGAAAGCAAGCCGGTTGGTCTGGAACTTGAACCAGGGTCAGCCACGTGGGAGTCCAATACCCTTAACCACTATGCCACCTGCTGGCCCCAAAGCCTATAAGTTTTAAGAAAATTTGGGTCAGTACATATATAATTCAGCAGACTCACTTAGTTCCTTCTCATACTCACCCCTAACTGCTGTGAAGCTTTTGAGTTATTTATCACATCTCACTTGTACATATGGTATTGTTTGTACACATTAGCTTGTACATATGGTAATGTACATATGGATATTATGATGCAGAATTTCTCAACCTAAATTATTCTTGATCTGACTAGAATATCTACAATGCATTTATGGCTCCAAAGGTTGCTTTTGCACTACTCCAATGGCAATCTACTTTCTAGAACTTTTTTTCTGCGAATCTATAAATGCTGGATGTTGGGTCCATAATGTTTATTTTTATTGGTAGTGAATCACATTTTATTTATCTTTTTATGTTTCTGCTATAGTGTGTGTGAGAGAGACAGACCGTGAAAGGGGAGGTGAGAAATCATCTCCCAAGGGGATGGCCACACTATAATCCCTTTCTTCCATTCTCCTCTTATGATTTTGGGCATATGCACATGTGTGCCCGGGGTGATTTTCAAGCTTCCAGGTTTGGAATTCTAACTGCGGTCAGTCATCACTATACAAAGTATACTGTAAATAGGACAGCATCTATAGCAACGGCAAACCAAGTACTGGGGTGAGGTGGGAAGTGGAAGGATGAGGAGGTTAGGTGAGAACAGTCTTCTCTAGGTATAGGCAATTAATGGGGGTATAATCTATTGGAAATTTAAAATGCCCTAAAGACAACTAAAAGTCAGTCTACTTTTTATTATCACCATGTACCAATAATTCTAAACAATGCTGATACTATTCTCCCACCCCTGAGGCCACTGCTACTGCCCCCTCCTTATGTACTACTAATCTATATAAGTCATGGTGATTTTCAAATACAAAGGGATCACACAAGTCCAAAATGACGAAACAATGATACAGAATTAATACTATGAGGAGCACTAAAAAGAACAATGAGAAAAACTAATACCTGAGGAAATAGAGCTAACAAAACAGACAATTTCTGTAAAGATTAATATCTTCTTAGAGATAAGAGAAGATATCTAGTTTATGTTAACTGGGGTAGATTATTGCGAAGGAGAATCAATTAAGGAATTAGAGATAACAATTTGATTATACAAAAACCAAAAATAAAACAACAAAAAACCCAAGAAGATATGAAATTAGCTAGATTCTAAAATAGACACAATTGAAGACAGAATTAGAAAGCTGAAGAATTCTTACAGAATGTAAGCACAGAAGGACAATAGGTACAAATGCATGCAAGAAAAGATTGAAATTTAGAAAGGTACGACAAGTACGAAAGATCTGGAAGTTCTGATATTTTGTATAAAGTCACAAAGGACATTATAGAAGAAAGGGAAGAGAAATTAACCAAAGAAACTATAGAGAAACATTATTCAGAGCTGAAGAAATACATGTTTTTAAATTCAAAGAGGCCACCAAAGGTGAGGATGATCAATTAGAAAAAATTCTAACAGAGCACAGTATCATAAATCTCAGAAAACTAAATGAGAAAAGTCCATAAAGCTTCCAGAGATGAAAAGAAAACAACAACCATCACCCTATAAATAATCAAATACTAGATCAACATCATATTTCCCATTGAAACAAGGGCTGCTATTAGTGGACACTAATAAAACAATACCTAAGAATTTCTAAGGAATAATAAATTTCCTTGAATTTTGTGCTTACAAAATCTTATGTTAGATCATCTCTTTGCTTTGCTTGGGGAGATTTTATCCTCCAAGCACAGTTCTCCATGCTTAGTAAGGTGCAAATTCAATTGTGTAGCTATTGACTAGTGATCTCTCCTTCTGACACTAGAAATATAATTTAAAAGGTAAAGAGGCTTAAAAAGAAGAAGGTGAAGGAGTAGGGGTTTTTGTTAGTGTAGAACGTAGAACTCTGGTAAAAAGCTGAATAAGAAATTCAGTTTAGGCCTTGAGGCTATAGCAAATCCTCTGACCTTTCTTTGGATCCAAATTTTGGAACTACATGCTCAAGTGACATGCCATTTCTGCAGGTCAGGCTCTGGGTCTTCTTATTTGCCCATCCATATTTAGTGAGAACCTTACTTAAGGAAAAAATCCATGTCCAGATGTTCCTACTGGGTAAGGAGGAAAAAACAGAGGAAAGGTGAGGCCTGGCTTCCTGCCTTTATGGTACAGTAATCCCAACCACTACAGAAACATAACAAATAAATGTCTTGTGTTTTGACCAATTAGATTAGCAACTACTTAGGCTATGAGTAAATTAGGTGTGAAAAGGGTTCACAAGCAATAGGTCTGACAAGGAGTGTAGAACTACTTCAGCTCTCCTAGACAAATGTCAGCTGTCTTGGGGCAGATTTGTCATCGCCTTGGCAGTGTATGTGTGACTGAGGTCTAGAGATTGAAGCAGGAGTTGATGACGTCAATATTAGCTTCATCCTTAAGAATGCCCTTGGAGACGTGTGTGGAGAGGTCCTGGCAGAAAGTGGTTCCATTCAGAGCATAATTTAAATGCAAAGGGAGGCAATTGGTAGAAAAAGGGAAATCAAGGTTGCCTAAGTCAATGAAGCAAAATACATGTATGTGAGCCCCAGAGAGAGCAGAAATAGCACAGAAGGAAATCAGAGCAGGGAAAAGAGAAGTCAGGGTGTTGATAGTCAGGCATAGGGTGTGAGGTCATGACTCTGCACATTAGCATATGAGCGTGTCGGACAGAAGTCTAAACTGTGGTGGCCAGATGTGGTTGTGCTGAGTCAGCGTTTAGAGCCCTAGAGCACAAAGCTCTCAGTTCCTGATGATCTAGAATGAGGAGGCTGTTTCTGAGTAGGCAAAGTTCCAGCAGCGTATTGTTCCTCAGATTGTGAGTGGATTATAAATGGTTATCAGGAATACTCTTCATGATTGAACAAGTTTTGCATGACTTCTTTTCACTGAATGCATGGAGAAAGATATTTATATTCCAGGTAAAGAATTAAGAACACCTAATAAAGAAAGAATGAAGAATGAATATTCAGTTTGATGTTGAAATAAAGAAAAGAGCAGTGCTTATATTTAAGGAATACTCTGAGTGCTAAATTAATGGATGCTTCTTTTCTTTCTTTTACAAAATAGTCAAGAAGAGAAATTGATCTCAAGAACAAGAATCAAATTAAACATATTGAAGAAAGTGGTTGGGCATGAGAGTAAAATTTAGATAACTTTTGACCTTCAGACTACCAAACAAAAGGATGAAGAAGTGTCTGTTAGAAGCATGCCAGAGAAATAAAAACTTCTATTCACACAAAGACTTGTACACAAACATCCAAAAGTAGCTTTATTTGTAATAACTCCAAACTAGAAACAAGCTAGATACTATTCAATGAGTGAATAGGTAAACTCTGTCATACTCATACAATGGAAACTTCTCAGCTGAGAGAGAGAGAGAGAAGGAGAGAGAAAGAGAAAATGATGCACTAAACTTGGAGGAGTCTTAGGAAATTACATTGCTTAAAAGGCCATGTCAAAGGCTACATACTGCAGAATTCCATTTATATGAGTGGACTTCAAAATGTTGGAGAAAAATGTAATGAAGCCATGGGTTCATTTTGTTACAAATTTTTTTTTAAAATTCATGCCGAGTTGTTTTTCTTTGTTCCTAATGTTTTCTGTGAACTTTTTGAGATTCTCTAGTATAAAATTCTTAAAATGATAACGTTGTAGAGATAGTGAATAGATTAGTGATTATTAGGGGTCAGGATTGGGAAAGAGTGCAGAAGTATGGGGGATATATGTGTGATTTTTAAAAAGGCACAGGAGAAATATTTGAAATGATGGAACTGTTTTGTATCTTGACTGTGGCACTGAATATATGAACTTGGACATGTGGTCAAATTGCATAAAACTAAATATCTACACAAAGTAATGAGTACAAGTAAAATAGTTAAATCTGAATAAATTAGGTGTATTATCAGTGTCAATATCTTGGTTGTGATATTGTACTATTGTTTTGCAAGGCATTATCATTGAGGAAAACTGGGTAAAGGGTACATGAGCTCTTCCCATATTCTTTATTCTTTTAAAGAATTATTTTATTTATTATTATTGTTGTTGCTGTTTTTAATTTGACCAGAGAGAGAGAGGGGGAAAG
This sequence comes from Tupaia tana, assembly GCA_026018925.1. NCBI lineage: Eukaryota > Metazoa > Chordata > Mammalia > Scandentia > Tupaiidae > Tupaia > Tupaia tana. Next base: position 41,811,939 of record JAKSZU010000008.1, read on the forward strand.
TAAGAAAGCAAGCTGCCAAGTCGGGACTCAAACCTCAGTTAGCCATATGGGATTCCAGCGCCCTAACCACCTTACCACCTGTCGGCCCCTCCATATTATTTCTCATAAGTGCGTGCAAATCTACCATTATCCCCCTAATAAATGTTTAATCAAAAAGAAAGGTGTTGGAGCCAGCAAGTGGCATGATAGTTAAGTTAAGACTCCCACGTGGGTGACTGTGGTTCAATTTCCAGACCTGGTAGCTTGCTTTCTCACATTCTCTCTCTCTATTTTCCTGTCTCTCTCTCTCAGGTGAGTGCATGTGCTCTCTAACAAAGTACGATAATAATAATAATAATAATAAATAAAATGATAAATAAAACAAAATAAATAATTCTAAAAAAAAAGGCATCAAGTCTACCTGCTTAGTTCTGTCCAGCATACTTAGGCAGCAACTTGGAGTTCTGTAACCTTGCTACTCAAAGAGTGGGCCACAAAACCGTAGCCGTGGCATCCTCGGAGAGCTTGTCAGAAATGCGAGTCTGAGGCCCATTCTAGATCTATGGAATCAGAATTTGCGTAATAACAAGTCCCTTAGACAATTTGTATGTCCGTTAAGGCTTGAGATATATTGCTTCACAAGAGTAGTCTTGCATGTTTAAAACTGAAAAATGTTGGCAGTAGCTCCATTTTTCCACTAAGATTAAGTATCCTGTTTCTTTTCTTGAGGGAATAGTAAAAAGTTCTAATTTTTTGTAATGCTAGCTGTCAACATCACACACAGCTCTCACAAAACACAGTGAAATGGGCTTCATTATGTCCTTTTCTGATGAATTAACTGAAGCCCAGGCTTCCTGATTGAAAAGATATGCATGCAAATAAATAGGTGATAAAAGATTTTAAACAAATGACAACAGGACTATAGAATAGAGAAATGGGAATAATTAGAATTTAGTGTTTATTGATCTTTGAAAGGTATTATGATTTTAAGAGACCAATCTAGTCTTACAATGAGTATCTTCTCAAAAAAGTCTAGAATATTTGGAGTACACAAGTAAATATAAATTATTTGTATTTTCTTTTAGCAGTATGTGCTGGAAGATGTATTTGCTAATCTTTGAACTAAGTGACACTAACCTTGTTTGTTTAATAAAATGTATTAATGAAAGGTAAAGCTAATTATTTACAGAAGAAAATAATATAATAAATATCACATACTAAAGGAAAACACTTTTGAATCTTCAAGAGGAAAAATGTGAAAAACCAAGAGCACCATATGGCACCATAACATAAATTTCCAAGGCTTTTTAAAGAGGCAGGCCACTCGTTTGATGAACATTGTCATCAAATTTTATGGTCAAAATTACTTACCGTGTCTTGCGCAAATAATTTGTATAGTCTGTCACATACTGTACAAACCTGAATATTCAGTTCGAATACTCTAGTTCGGGAGGGTATAACAGCACATAGCTTAAAACTTAGTCATAAATCATATGGGCATGGTTGAGGGAGCTCACAATTTGATCTATTTGTAGTCAGTACAGATCTTGGATGTGCATCACAGATTTTTATGTAAATCAGAGACATCAGTAGTCATATAAATTTGCATTTCCAACTTGATTTCTCTTAGTGAATGTGACAGAATCATCCTAGTGGCTACAAGCAAACTGCAAAAGCAGTGTGAAAGAGAGTACATCCTGAAAGTATTATAGACACCTTATGGGTCTATTCTTTTGAATTCGATATTTAAGACACAGAGGTCATTGTCAGCAGACTTGTGTATGAATTCTTCTGGAAACCAAAATTTATATTTGGCTTTCTAGCAATAATCTGAATTTAGGCTGTTCTGCAATTGATGAGATGCTAGGTTTGTTATGACTCTTGCCATGCTACAAGTATTAGTAGGCTCTTTAACTTACTCAGGTGATAAAAGCTTTAAGTGTGAGTATGATGATGAAGCCAAAGATCACGTCTCCATAAACTAGAGATAGGTATATAATGCTATACTTGTGAATGGTATGTATTTCTTTCTCTTTCTTTCTCTTTTTTTTTTTTCTGGGTTTTAAATTAATTAATTAATTAATTAATTATTGAAAGGATTTTGCTATAGGGTACGTGCACTCTCCAGAAAGACAGAGAGAGACAGAGAGACAGAAATCAAGAAATCACTCCCCCGGGTACCAGCAGTTACTGTAATAGCTATTTTGCTGGACTCCCATGTAGTCGACCACCATTCGAGTCTTGGACCAGGAGGCTTAAACTCATGCTGGGTGCGTATGCATGCGTGCCCAGGATCCTGAGAAGAGAATGGAGAAGGGATTGTGATGTGGCCATCCCCCCTGGGGGGGGGGTGATTTCTCGCTTTCTGTCTCTCTCTCTCTCTCTCTCTGTCTTTCTGGTGAGTGCACATGCCCTATAGCAAAAAACAACAAACAAACAAACAAACAAACAAACCTCTTGGGGAAAAAAAAAAAAAAAAAAAAGAAATCAACCCCCAGGGGTGATGGCCATGCCACAATCCTTTCTCCTCCATTTTTCTTTCAGGATCTTGGGCACATACGCACATGCACCTGGCGTGAGTTTAAGCTGCCGGGTCTAGGACTTGAAACCACTGTCAACTACATGGGAGTCCAGTGACACAGCCATTACACCAACTGCTGGTCCCTCTCTTTCTTTCTTTTTTCTTTCTTTCTTTCTTTCTTTCTTTCTTTCTTTCTTTCTTCTCTTTCTTTCTTTTCCTTTCCCTTCCTTTCCTTCCTTTCCTTTCCTTTCCTTTCCTTTCCCTTCCTTCCTTCCTTCCTTCCTCCCTCCCTCCCTCCCTCCCTCCCTCCCTCTCTCCCTTCCTTCCTTTCTCTCTCTCTTTCTTTCCTTTTCTCTTTCTTTCTCTTTTTTCTTTCTTTCTTCCTCCTTCTTTCTTTCTCTTTTCTCTTTTTCTTTTCTTTTCTTTCTTTTCTTTTCTCTTCTCTTCTCTTCTCTTCTCTTCTCTTCTCTTCTCTTCTCTTCTCTTCTCTCTTTTTCTTTTCTCTTCTCTTCTTTTTTTGACCACAAGGTATGTGTACTCTCCAGAGAGAGACAGAGGAAGAGGGAAAGTGAGAAATCATAACCCTGGGGGAGGATGGCCACATCACAATTCCTTCTCCTTTATTCTCCTCTTGGGATTTTGGGCATGCACAGGCATAGGCCTGGCATGATTTTCAAGCTGCAGGGTCCAAGACTCAAAACACTTGGTTGGCCATGTGGGATCCAGCATCTTAATCTCCTTACCACCAGCTGGCCCAAATAGTAGATATTTCTATTTGCTTGTGTGCAGGGGAAATTCAGGTTTTGTAATGTCAGAAACTTATGTAACTTTTATGTATTTTTCAAAAAATGATAGGAAATGATGAATTCTAATTTCAGCACATGGTCTTTGGTTAAGGATTCTGAAACTCAAGCTTCAATAACTTCACAGTAAAGTCACCACTGCAAGTATTAAAGCTATGCTCAGAACACTTCAATTTTTAAAAATCTGACATCCAGAGAATTACTTCATACCTACCAAGGTGAGTGTAATAATAATTTATTATTTATTTTTATTTTTGTTGTTGTTGTTGTTTTGCTATATAGGGCACACGTGCTCACCAGAGAGCGACAGAGAGAGAGGGAAAGTGAAAACTCTCCCAGGAGGGATGGCTGTATCATAGCCCCTTCTCCTCCACTCTCCTCTCAGGATTTTGGTCACACACACACACGCCTGATGTGATTCTCAAATCTCTGCATCTGGGGCTCAGACCGCAAAGCTGGCCATGTGGGATCCAGTGCCTTGACCTTCATGCCACTTGCTGACTCAATTTTAAAAATATGGACAAGTTTATGGATTAATTAGAACCCTTGTACTTTGTACATTCTAAGGAATATAAAAAGTTTCCGTTGTTGAACTGTGGAAAACAATTTGGCGGCTCATCAAGAAAGTTAACCACATAATGTTCATAATAACACTATTCACATTAGCCAAAAGGTGGAAAAAGCCCTAATTTACATTCATTGATAAATGGACAAATACGTTGCAGAATATATACAATGGAGTATTAGTTAGCCATAGAAAAGGATGAGGTCCTCATACACATGAAAAGAAAAACCCACCTCAAAAACATTATGCTAAATAAAAGCCAGGCATGAGTCACATATTGCATGATTCCATTTACACGAAATATCCAAAGAAGTAAATCTGTGGAGACAGAATGAAGATTGGTAGATGCCGGCGTCTGGGAAGAGCAGGGAATGAAGAGAAACTGTCCAGTGGGTAAAAAGCTTTACTTTAGAGTGATGGAAAGATTATGGAATTACAGAGGGATGGCAGCTGTACGACACTGAAAATGTACTAAACGCTACTAGATTGTTCACTTTAAAAAGATTAATTTCATCGTACATGAAGTTTTGCTCAATCAATTATTTAAAAAAATCTATCACTATTCATTCACTCAATTATATTTATTGATTTGTTAGGCTTTTGACCAAGAGGTGGTGACATAAAGCTAGAAGATTTTGATAGTGTAGAATAGCGTTAAGTTACAGAGCACTACAGTGTGCTAGGTTTCAGGGAAGAGTTCACAGAGTGCCTGTCGTAAAATAGGCATCTAAATATGCTGATAAGGTAGGTGACATTACTTATTCTTGAATAATTTAGTATCAAAATGAAAAGAAAAAAAAACCCTATGTATGTTCACACAATCATAAATTGCGTGACATTCCCAGTAAGTGAGAAGAAAGGACTTTAAAAAGCAAATGGGCCTGGAAATTATTGTGGAGGGTAGGTGAGTTTAAGTAATGGCAGGAACTGTGGAGGTAAGAGGTGAACAGATGCATGGAGATATGAATGCGTAAGTATCTTGTGGGAGCTAAAGAGAGGACTAGAAAAGAAATGTTTTTGGGGGAGTATATTTGTATTTCCATTCTTCATTTTTTTCCCTTTAGTTTTGCTGTAGGGTATGTGCACTCATGAGAGAGAGAGAGAGAGAGAGAAAGAAAGAGAGAGAGAACTGCCCCCATCCTCCCCACTGCCCCCTGAGGGGATGGCCATGCTGTGATTCCTTCTAGTCCATTCTCCTCTTGGGATTCGGAGCACACATACACATGCACTTGGTGTGATTTTCAAGCTGCTGGTCTTGGACTCAACTGAGCAGTTGGCCATGTTGAATCCAGCTGTTTTAGCCTCTGTGTCACCTCCTGGCCCCTTCATTCTCTTAACTAGGAAGATTTTTATCGTGAACCCAAAGTTAGATACTCTGTAACTTTTACACATTGATCCTCAGCTTGTTCTCTAGAATTATATAGCACAAATCCAACCCCCTTTCCAATGGACAAAGTTATCTAAACACGCCCATCATTTTTCTCCCATCAAGAGCCTTAACTTTCTAGGATACCAGGTTACTGAGGATGACCTTATGGTATTGAGACCTGTTTATTATCATAGAGGGCTCCTTTCTTTGGAAACACTCCATTTTACTAGCATTCTTTTAAAAATGTGATGCTAGAAAGCAAATTGAATACTGCATGTATGTTTTGATTACAACAAATTCGAGTGATAGTATGCATTCTATGATTAAATTATTTATTTATTTATGGTTTTATTTTAGATTGGGGACATCCTAACGTTGGATCATATTGAGTTACTTTCTCAACCAAGTCTCCCAGCTCTTTCTAATGTGGTTTCCCTTCCGTCTATCATCAAGCAATGGAATATTTTAAACTTCTATTTAAAAATCTACTTTCCTCTACGGTACATTTTAAATATTCGAACCATACTTCATGATTGCCAAACAGTTTTTACTATCTTTGTCTTGAATCTCACAATAACCCCATAAATGACATTCCTCAAATGTGATTATTCTCTCTTTCCCTGATGAGGAAACAGAGGTTTTAGCAAATTAAGATTTTTGTTCATGTCTACAAAGACAGAAAGTGAAGAAATGAGAAAGAAAAGTAATTTGTTTCATTTGCTTCAATCGATTACTCTTTATTCACCCTATCCCAAATATCTTGTTTCATGTATGCATTTGGGACTGTGTCACCCATGACTTTATTCTGGACAGTGTGAAAAAGTGTTAAGCTGCATGATATATAATAGAAGTTGTATTTATGTCATTTAGAGGTCAGGTTAACACTGCTTTTATTAAAATTCAGTAGGTGTGGAACCAGCAGATGGCAGAATGGTCATGTCGCTGGACTCCCATGTACTCAGCCACAGTTTGAGTCCTGGACCTGGCAGCTTGAAACTCACGCTGGGTGCATGTGCGTGTGTGCCTAAAATCCCGAGTGGAGAAAAGAGGAGAAGGGATTGCAGCATGGCCATCCCCCTGGGGCGTGATTTCTTATTTTCTGTCTCTCTGGCAAGCACACTGCACTGTGCTTTATAGTAAAAATCTCTCTTAAAAAAATTCAGTAAGTGCACTTATTCAGCTATCTATGAATTCACTGAACACGCTTTTCCACTTCTTGTGAAAATACATAAGAGACTTTAAAATTCTTTTCTAAAATGAGGTTAAGAGAACTTGGTTTCTCAGCAAAATCCACTGCTATCTAAGGGCCACCATTTAGTTTCTAAGTGCTCAAAAATTATGTTTAACAATCCATCCTAGTGTTCTGCCAACGATCCACATAAAGTTGTGTAATCTATACTTCCCAGATTCTGCATTATGTCCCTCTTTGAAAATTAATTCATTTGCTAATTTTTATACAGCAGATTCAAGTTATTTTAAAATGAAGATTGCTCTTAATTTTATTTGTTATTTAGATGTTCCTTGGAAACTAAAAGTAAGTATCATTTTCATCAGGGTAAAATTACACATTCGCATCTTCCTGTGTGTGAGCATTTATGATTTTATAGTCTACATTAATTCTCTTTAATGATCAGAATGGAAAACATCTTTCAAGTTAGTACTAGGTGCAGGCTTTGACTAGGACAAAGACATCATTATGCAAAGACAGTGAAAACAATTGCCATGGAGTTCAAGTCCTTGTTCTATTCTCTTCCTCCACTTCCCACATTACACGATATTTAAAATATCTTCGCAGAGAAAAGCTTTTCATCATACAATTAGAATTAGGCTTCACTTACTTTTTGAAGAGGTAATGTATAACTTGTGTTAAGATAAAAAAGACCAAGACTCCTTTCCTGAAGAGATTTACCTGATAACGTGGGGGTGCGGGTTAGTGAGAGAGGGTAGGCTATTAGGAGTATCAAGAAGCTGGGATTTTCGATGTGGGTGAGATGAAGAGATTCAAAATAAGCATGAGAAGCACTAAATGGGTGAAGTCAAGCACCCGGGCCAAGATAAATTCTGAGTACTCTACACTTTAACATTAGATCACTCCAGACCACAGTCAATTTACAGTGAAGGCAATCAAGATAGCTTGTCAGTGGAAATTATTTTTCTCTTTTTCTTTTACATTTTTCTCTCTTGAACTCTCTCATTCTGGACCCAGGCCCCATTTACTGTGATCTGAAGTCAATCCTTAAAGGCGAAAATCAAGTCAGAGGTTACTGTCCTAGGTGCTGAGTTTATTTTTCTCAGCTGATGCCTGTTTTCGTATAATTAGTGTTCATTGACAGGGAGGTATTTGGGCTCTCCTTTATGTTTTGAAGGTTAATGAAGTGGAATAATCCTCCATTTCCATTTTTTTTCTTACATGAAACTTAGTGTCATATTAGAAATTATAACAAAATTTAAAAAATATTGTTATTATGATCCTATATTGCCATAATAGTTAATAGTTAAATATAAATGAACTAGTCCTAAATTTACAAATAATCAATAGAATTAAGGTTATTGAATATCCATATATTGCACTTAAGTAACATTGCCAATGAACTATTTATTAGTACGTATGGATCCTTGTTAGATAGTATATATGATGCTGGTCTAGGACAAATAATGTCCTGACATTCATAACAATCAATAAAAGGAAAAACTGCTGAAAGCTTTTACGTCTCTGATTGTTGGAAAAATGCAGTTAGATTGTATAGAAGCTTAATTCCCCACATTTTCAATCTCCTTGTGTAAGATCCCTTTTACTAAATGTATAGGGTTGTCAAAGAGTATTTCGTCTGAGCAATGCTCATAATCTTCTCATCTCAGCGGGTGGTGAGTCCTTTAACCTCTTTTCAGGCTCTCTGAGCAGAGATGCAGTTGGAACAAAGCACGGTTTCCCCTTCCTCTTCCTCCCTCCCTCCTTTCTCCTTCCCTCCTTCCTCCCTTTTTGCGGTTTCTCCGCCATCTCTCCCTCTCTCATTCTCTCTCCTGCTTTGATTCCTTTCTTGTTTTAACAACACAAAGATGTTTAATTGCTATAAATTTTATATTGCAACTTCAAAAGAAGTAGGTCTATGCATTTCCAAAACTACCTTCTTTATAAATGCAGTTATCCTATGAGAAACGGTATTTGTATAGGTTTATTTCACTTCACCAATATGAGAGGTCTTCAAAAAGTTCATGAAAAATGCATTTTACTAAAAAGTGTGAGTGAATTTCAAGATTTTTTGCACCAGAATAAACTTGTACTTTATTCCATACAAGGTCCCATTGTATATATATCTGAAACTCTGTTTATTTCCTCCTCTGCTTGTCATGAATAACTTAGCTCAAGCTGAGACGTCTATACAACATCTTAGAAGTTATTTAAATAGGGACCAGCAGATGGCATAATGGTTACGTTGCTGAACTCCCACATCGTTGACTGCAGTTCAAGTCCTGGACCTGGCAGCGTAAAACTCACACCAGGCACGTGTGCGTGTATGCCTAAAATCTCTAGAGGAGAATGGAGGAGAAGGCATTGCTATGTGGCCATCCTCCTGGGGGGATGAATTTTTACTATCTCTCTCTTCGTGTCTCTCTGGTGAGTGTATGCACCCTATAGCAAAAATCTCTCTCTCTCTAAAAAAAAGAAAGAAATTATTTAAGTATATTATTTACCATTTTAAACACTTATATACTAAATACCAATTAGTTAAACGTTTGAAAATTTATGACTGGAAAATTTTCATGAGTGAATATTTTCAGTTACTTATAATTAAATGGTAGTTAAGATTAAATTCCGGAAATTTTTCTTATGGTAATACTTCTTCTCTAATGTAATTTTCTATTTATAAATATTCTCTTAGTTACAATTAATAAAATTAAATTATATAAATTCTAATTTCCCTGCCCCCATCTCTGATGATGTCTGGTTATGGATGAATCTACCACTGGCCCCAAAGTGAATAAACTAGTTGGCTAAAGTGTCACTTTAAATAATTACCACTCTTGATTATTAGCATCTGATAATTATTGTGTTCAAAGTAGTTTAAAATGCAACACTATGTCTAATATAGATTGAATCCTAGCTTCACCAAAAGTATTGCCTCCCCAGCCCAGAATAAATGCTTTATTTAAAAATACTTTGGTAATGAATAAAAATAAACTTTTTTTTTTGCCTTAGGGTGTGCCCACTCACCAGAGACCCAGAGAGAGGGACAGTGAGAAATCTCCTGGTGGGGGGATGGCCATGCTGCAATCTCTTTTTCTCTAGTTTCCTCTCAGAATACTGGGCACATGCGTACGTTCACCTACTTAAATTTATTTTTTCTTTCTTTTTTTTTTTTTTTTTTTTTGAGAGGTTTTTGCTATAGGGCACGTGCGCTTGCCAGAAAGACAGAGAGAGACAGAGAGACAGAAAGCGAGAAATCACCCCCCAGGGGGAATGGCCACACCGCAATCCCTTCTCCTCCATTCTCCTCTCGGGATCTTGGGCACGCACGCACATGTGCCCGGTGTGAGTTTAAGCCACTGGGTCTGGGACTCGAACTGTGGTCAATTACATGGGAGTTCAGCGACATAGCCATTATGCTAACTGCTGGTCCCAGCACCCACTAAATTTTCAAGATTCTGGATCCAGGACTCAAACCATGTTTGGCCATGTGAGAATCTAGTGCTTTAAACACCATACCATCTGCTGGTCCCGAACTTTGTTTTTTCCTACTTTGATGACTATGAGCCTATGATTCTCAAAAACTGAAAATTGTGTGCAGAGTATATATCTCCTTTTAGATTTAGATGTTACTTGGCTACAGAAAGATCTCTTGGGCAAGCAGAAAGACAGTGTATGGACCAGAACTTCAAAATTTTAAACCCAAATGGCAAAATATGCTGACATTGGTAACATCACACAATTCATGGATATTTAATTTCTTATTTATTTATTTTTTTTAACTTTTTTTTAGAGGTTTTTGCTATCGGGTGCGTGCACTCGCCAGAAAGACAGAGAGAGACAGAGAGACAGAGAGCAAGAAATCACCCCCTAGGGGGATGGCCATGCCACAATCCCTTCTCCTCCATTCTCCTCTCGGGATCTTGGGCACGCACGCACATGCACCCAGAGTGAGTTTACACCACAGGGTCCAGGACGTGAACTGGTCGACTACATGAGAGTCCAGCGACATAGCCATTACACTAACTGCTGGTCCCATGGGTATTTAATTTCTTTTGGTGTTAAAAGTATTTGCTAAATATATACGGGATTTTAACACTAAATTGTTCCATACTTATGTGAGTTTAGAAGTTAGGCTTTGGAGGGCATCTCAGAAGTCTTCTAATGTAATTGTTTTAGCTAGAATTCTCTGAACGTGATACCTAGATATCATGTTCCTTTAGATACGATTCTTCTGTGGACTGCCTGGAGTAATTTAAAAGAATAGAAAAACAAGTAGATTGAAGGATAATAATATATTATTTACACCATAGATCTTTCCACCTCTATCTTTTTAGAATTATTTATTTAATTTATTATTATTATTTTAAAAATTTGACCAGAGAGAGAGAGAAGAAAGAAAAAGTAAGAAAGCAGGTCACCAGACCTGGAACTTGAACCACAGTTGACCCTGTGGGAGTCCAGTGCCTTAACCAGCACGCCACCTGCTGGCCCTCCATAGATCTCTTACTGGACAATCACTATTACACTATCTTATGGTAGATTTTACTTAAAAATAAAATGGAAAAAAAAAGTCTTTCAATAGCTAACCACATGAAAATAATCATTTTACCTGTAGTGTTGTCCTCTCTCATTATGGATTTTACCATTAAAGAGTTTATACATTTTTTTTAGAAAGAGGTTTTTGCTATAGTCTACATGTGCTCGCTGGAGAGACAGAGAGATACCGAGAGACAGAAGGCAAGAATTCACCCCCTGGGGGAGATTACCAAGCCACAATCCTTTCTCCTCCATTCTCTTCTCAGGATTTTGGGCATGCACGCACATGTGCCTGGCATATTTGAAGCCGCTAGGTCTGGGACTCAGTGGTTGACTATATGGGAGTCCAGTAATGTTATGCCATCTGCTGATCCCAGAAATTATGTTTTAATTGTTAAAGATGAGCAGTCATTATTGAAAACTTAGAAAATACAGAAAAGGGGAGCTGACAGGTGGCGTGGTGGTTAAGGATGCTTGACTCCCACATGGTCGACCATCGTTTGGGTCCGGGACCTGGTGGCTTGCTTTCTCTCTCTCTCACTCTGACCCTCTCAGGTCAAATTAAAATAAATAAATAAATAAAGTTAAATAAAACAATTCAGTAAAAAATAAAAAAGAAAATACAGCAAAGGTAAAAGTACAGAATAATATGAGTTTCAGGTCTATTCAGAGCATCACTTATTAACTTTTCAGTGCATATTCTTTAAGTCTCTGCTGTGGGAGTCCAGCGCCTTAACCATCTTGCCACCTGCCAGCCCCTAATATGCTTTTTAAATCAGAATGTCTTGTGTTTTTATAGTTGTACAATGACCACAGTTAATGTATATGATTCTTTACTTTTTTTCGTAACATCCACATTGGAAAGAAACTATTTGTAAGGCTTTCTGAGATGAACAGCTGAAGCTGCTTGAAGCCGGAGGCAACTGTCCTGAAGCTCTGGCTGTACAGACAGATCCCGTTATTATCTTTGAAGGCTGAGAAGATCAATGATTCCCTAATCTACTCTGCAGAGTGGCAGAATCCTCCAGTGGGGCGATTCTTAAGGTTCTCTTATTGTTCTATCATAGCCATTGAAGATGCATGCATGTTGAATTATTATAGATAATTACTACAGTTAACTATTATCATATTTATGTTTTACTAATAGTTATTGCAACATCATTTTTGTCATGAAGATTTTATACACTTCAGTATATTTCCTTAAAATTAGTTCTCCAAAATAGTGGCACTGAATATTTTTTGGGTATTTTTTTTAGATATTTCTGAGACTCCTGGTACCTGTCAATGGTTTTTCTAAAGTAGTACCAAGTAACATTTGAGAATGTTTATTTTACCACTACCTTTCCAGATTAGATATTCTTTTATAGACATTTCTGGTAATTTAGTAGGCCTAAAAATGAACTTATTTTGGGTTTATTATCAAGGTAAGTGAACTTTTTTTGTTTGTTTACTATCAAGGAGAACGCTTGTATTTTTACTTATAAGTCACTCTTCTCACTTGTTAACTGCTAGTTTTGAAGTCAAATTTTTTTCTTACCTCTCTGTATGCTCTTTTAATGTGTTATGTATGTGTTAAATATTTTCCACTTATTGTACCTGTTTTATTTTTTTAACACAGGGAAAATTTAAATTTGATTTTGTCTAATCATCCACACTTGCCTTTGTCATTTTTTTTTCAGTTTAGAAAGGTCTCCATTCAATTATTCCTCTGTGTTCTCTGGGAACTGGTTTTAGGACTGTAATCCTCCATCATACTAAAATGTACAGATGTTTAAATCCCATATGTAAAGTGGCATAGCATTTCCATATAACCTATGCAAATCTGCACATATACTTTAAATCATTTTCAGATTACTGATAAATAATCTTAGTATCAGATATAAGTGAAAAGAAAATCAATAAGCTTTTTCAGCATCTCTCTTCTAAGGAGCTCCTTCTCGCCCCATTTCATAACGACTGTCAAGGCTTGGATCCATCAGTAGTTGGTTGAATCTGAGGATATGGATGACTGACTGGATTTGATGAAGATTCACTCTAATTTTCTTTCTTTTTAAAGAGATTTTTGCTATAGGACATGTGGGCTCGCCAGAGAGACAGAAAGTGAGAAATCACTCCCCAGCAGGAATAGCCACTCCACAATCCTTTCTCCTCCATTCTCCTCTCAAGATTTTGGGCATGCACACACACATGCCTAGTGTATTTCAAGCTGCCAGGTCCTGGACTTGAACAGTGGTTGACTATACGGAAGACCTGCTGATCCTGATTTGCTTTAATTTTCATGTAATTTCTAAAAATTAGTTTTAGTTATATAGATCTGAAAATTATTTGGCTCCTTAGTATGATCTGAGAGTCTAAATATACCTTCCTTTTCCCCAAATAGTTCACCATCTAACTGTTTTTTGAATAATCTTTCATTTTTCTGTGGTTGATGATGTCATCTTCATTTTCATCTAATGTGTTTTTTTCTATTAATTAGATTCCTATTTCAAACAAGACTAATTAACCTTTAACATACATCCAAACATTTATAAATAACATATGATTCTCTTTTCATCATGTTAGTATTCTTTTCATTCTATTTGCAGATATGGTCAAAAGAAAAAAGGACAAAAAAGTGTGTACGTCGTGTTGGTAAGGAGAGGTGAGACTGGGAAGGAGAAGAAAATGAGAGCTTCTGATAATTTATTTTTCCCAGAATAAGAATTCGCTAAGTGCATATATTTAATTTCTTTTAGAATCATTTCCTTTTATTCCTTAATCATTGTTTGCTTTTGATCTCTTTTCAGCTTTGCAGTTATTCTGCTGTGTGCTGCTACATGATATTTAGTAGACGGGCACTAGGGGGCAGTATAAGTGCATGTTTATCAGTGCAACACGACGCTGCTCAAAGGCAATTCTGAGTAGAGTTCAGCCTTTGTTGTGACTGATGACTCCTGAGCCTCTTTTTCTCAACTTAATCCATGCTGTGACTCAACAGCCCACTTACCCAGTAGAAACCAGTGCTGGGCAGACTACTGCATATGGCCAGGGAGCTTGAATAACCAAGTAAAGCCTTGTCTGGGTCTTACTCTATGAACTTACTCATTCATTTGTATTTTCTTTGTAAACAGTCAGTAGATATGGTGCTGCATTTGAATGTTGGGATCATGAGTCAGAGTCATTTTTTTTAAAGAGGTTTTTGCGTTGGGGCATGTGCGTTTGCTGGAGAGAAAGAGACAGTAGGGGGAAAGAGAGAAATCACACACACACCCCTCTCCCAGGCCGAATGGCCATGCCACAGTTCCTTCTCCTCCATTCTCCTTCTGGGATCTTGGGCATGCACATATACCCTGTATGATTTTCAAGCCACTGGGTCTGGGACTCAAACTGTGGTCAACCATATGGGAGTCCTGTGACATAATTACTATGCCATCTGCTGGCCCCAGATCGCAAAGTTTGTGTGTTCAATGCGCATGTACAAATTATACTATGAGCAAGAATAAATACTATAAATAAATACTATAAAAATTAAAACTCATTGTTTCTAGCAGTAGAAATTTATTTTAAAGTATTAAAGGATTGTGTTCATGAGAGAGGTAGAAGGGGAGGAAAAATCCATTAGACTGCCTTTTTCTGCACTGTTACCAAAGATGGTGGAAATTTAGCTATAATAGAAATGGAACCATTAGAAAGCATCAGTGGAAAAGAAAATAAAAATGTAAATCCCAGGACCAGCAGATAGCATAATGGTTATGTCGCTAGACTCCTGCATAGTTGACCCCAGACCAGGTGGCTTAAAACTCATGCTGGGCATGTGCATGCATGTCCAAAATCCTGAGAGGAGAATGGAGGAGAAGGGATTGTGATATGGCCCTCTCCCAGGGGTAGGGGGTGATTTCTCACTTGCTGTGTCTTTGTCTCTCAGTTTCTCCAACAATGCCTATATAGAAAATATAGCACATATATATAGCAACAGTGCCCGATAGCAAAAATCTCTCTAAAACTATAATAACAACAACAACAAAAAGAAAAATGTAAATCCCTGGAGATGAAGCTACCTGGGAAGGAAGTTCTGCTTCATGCAGCTCCTTACCCCAGCCTGACAGCTCTAGACGCTTCCCCCAAAGTGTTGCTCTGAGGGACTTTGGGAGCTGTATCAGAGACTCTCCAGCCAGTTGGCGCGTAGTCCATCTCAGGGAGCTGAGATAACGATCTTCATGTTAGGGGCACTGCACAGGGATGTGCTCCAAGTTGGCATACAATTTCTCATAGATTAGTTACATAGTTCTTTCTTTTGTTCATTTGTTCTTTCTTTCATTTTTAATTTGATCAGATAGAGACAGAAAGGGAATGTGAGAAAGCGAGTTGCCAGGTCCAGAACTTGAACTACCGTTGACTATGTAGGAGTCTAGTGCTTTAACCACCATGCCATCTCCTGGCCCCTAGCTATATAGTTCTTTCTGTTCAGTCTTAAGTAAATTATTAGATCATCGGGAAAGTCATGACCAATTCGTCTACGCAAAAATGCGTCATGACTTTCTCAACGACCCAATATAATCTAAATTGAATTCTGTAGGCCTACCTTGGCATCTGTCATTTTTAACATTATTACAATGGAAAAATGCACTGGGAGTTTCAAATACCCAGTAAACACCATCTATTTTATTTTTTGAGGTGTCATCTGTATAAGTAAATGACAGAAGGCAGTAGGTCTTTTTCATTCTTGGGTCACTAGCAATGTGTGTTGGCAGCTATGTTGAAGGACAGATTGGAACTAAAAATTAGACTTCGAATTAATGGAAACTAGCTCATGTCAGAGCACTTAAAGCTATCCACAGGCAATAAACCTTCCCCACACCTCTCAAAAAAAATCTTAGAAGAAGCAAATTGTCTAGGAATTCTAATTATCTGCTGAAGTCCTTTGCCAATATTTCACTTTGAGTAGAATTCTCATATGTATTTCTGTTAGTGAGCAGGCAGCTTTCTTCTTTGGCCAATTAAATCAAAAGTCTAGGGAAGTTTAATTTCCATCACTTAAGTTTTGATCAACTATTCACTGAGTTTACCATCTCAAATTATACCGGGAACTAGTAAACATGAAACTCTTTTAGTGTAAACAAACTTCGGGTGTGAGTAAAAGCGAAAGTGGGGCAGGATGCTCCCCACCCCTACAGATATTTGCACCCTCGTTCCTAGAACTGGTGAATATGCTACATTATATGGTTATATGGTAAAAGGAATTTTCCAAGCTATGAAGTTTAAGATGGGACAGATTACTTTAGATGATCTGGGTGGGCCCAGTTTAATCATGTAAATCCTTGAAAGCAGAAAATGTTCTCTGGCTACAAGCAGGAGAGACACTAGAGACAAAAACATGTCAAATCCAAATAAATAGTAAGGACAGGCGGAGAATCACAGACATCGTCTCCAGGAGTGTGAGGGTAAAGAGAGGCATACCAGGAGCTAGAGCCTTCTGGAGTGGGGGTTGCAGTGGTTTCCTATGGCTCCAGGGGCTTTGGCTTTAGGTGGGCAGTGAGACAGTAGATTGCTGGACCTGCTAGGTTTGTATTTGCTTCAATATATGGAGTTGATCCAAATGGTGTGACTTGAGTGTTTAAAAAAAATAATGAGAATAAAAATAATAATCTGGAAAAAAAATGATGAAAAACTATTTGATGATGATGATGCAGATAGTAATGTCTTTGTCTTGACTGACCTGCATGGTATTCCTTACGGAAAAAGAACTGTAATACACTGTAAAGTTATATGTGATTCAATGTAATATAAACAAGATTATGATAATTAAAAAAAGAAAAAAGGAAGTAAGTGGTTAAAAAAGACAATAAAAAAAATGGTGCAGCTTATAGTGATGCACGAAATAGGAATAGTGAGCGATGCTGAACCAGAGGCTTATCTGAAGAAACCAAGATAGAAACTTTTATTGCTATTGTTACCACATCTGGCTAAATTTTCATCAAGCCATCAGTGAGAAACAACTGCTAACTTCAGAACTTTTGTCATTGCTTGTCTAAGTGACCTAGTAAACAGTACACAGTTCTTTTTATGCTATGGTTTATATTCTTCAGTAACTTTTAAAAAATTACCCTTTTTTTTTTCTTAAATAAACAAGGATTAAAGTACTTTTTCAGGCCATGTTAAAACTAAATATCTGATTTAAGAATAGAGTGATCATTGAATAAAGATTGCCATGCCAAGGAGGTGGACTAGGCAAACAGCCCCTCTTCCTCTCAGATTAATGTCTGAATGAGGCCTATTTAAGTCTACGTGAACCATATGTTACATTTTCAGTTCCTTTCAAAACACATGTTGGTAGGTTTAAGCAAAACATTCATTACTTTAAAAAATACCCTCTGCTTCTAATTTTAAAAGCATGTGAGTAAATGCATTGCTCATTAGTGTGAGAAAAACACTGCACTAGCTCCAAGTAGGTAAAAGTGCAACAGCCTTGAGAGCGCTTTCATGTGGCCGCCATTTGTATCTTAGTCCTCAGGGGCAGCAAAACCTTTCTCCAATTAGCTCTGCCCTGGATAGAAAGCTTACTGTGTCCCACAGCCTGGTGCTTTTGTTATGTGGAAGGATGCCTATTGAAGTCTAGACTGAAACCACTATTTTCCTTTCATTTGAATTTTAAGTTGTGTCCTAGACTCTAGAGGTGAGCATCTAGTGCAATCATCTGATTACTGGGCTTTCTCCAAATCTGGTTATCACCAGTCATTAGAATAATAGTAGTTGAAATCAACAGTTCTAGAGAGGAAATTAAATGCTTAACTTCAACTTCTTATACTTGTGGAATCAGTTAAAGCATGAGAGTTCAATTTTGTTCTGACCCCAACTAGCTTAAACTACATTAAATTCTAATTTTTCTATGAACCCATTGAAAGAAACTGGTGGTATTTTGTGATAAAATATTATAGAATCGGACATGGAACTGCATCAAATATATTCCTGGAAGGAGTGCAGAGTTACTTAAAGAAAAATGAACTCAGCAATTTTTTAAATCTAAAAGTTTAAGAATAAAGTCACAAATTTAGGGGAAAACTACTCCTCTCTCTCCAAAATACAGAATTTGGAGATCTCATTCATTTATTTATCTATCTATTCAGCATATATTTACCATAGGCCTACTGTATCCCAGGGGTATAGTAGATTTGAGAAGGTAGAAGTAATCATATAACAAAGTCCTCCCCTCAAGTACTCTATTTTCTAATAGGGAAATAGATAGGTGATAATATAGGTAATAGAGAATTTGTCAGGGGATGATAAATACTATGACAAAATACAAATCAGAGTAAGGGAGATAGAGCGTGAAAGGTACTGAACTGCTATTCTCTGTAACATGGTTAGGGATGTCCCTCCTTCCCCCAGTAAGATCACACTTGAGCAGAGACTTTTGAATTAAGTGAAGAGGTTATGCAGACATCTGGGAGATTGTTTCAGTGTGGCTGGGTCAGAGTGAGAGGGTGAGAGTGGTAGGAGCTAAGTTCAGGAAAGAAACAGGGGCTGGTGGGGTTTGAGGCAGAAAATGTGGAGCCCTGTGTGTCATTGTGAGATCTTTAGTTTTTACTCAGCTTGAGATGGGCAGACACTAGAAAATCTGGAGGAGGAAGGGAAGGATAATTTGCACCTCAGCAGGATCATATGCACAACCCTGTTGAACACAGACCATAGGAGACCCAAGAGTGGAAGCTACATGACCAGTTAGGAAGTTATTGCAACAGATAGGTGAGAGCTGATGGACTAGGGTAGTAACAAAGGAAGTTGAGTTCTGACAAGATTCTGGCATATTCTAAAGTAACAGGAAACAGAATTTGCTGTTTATTTGGCTATACTGTGTAAGAAAAAAAAATATGGTGATTTCTTGGCCTAGGCAAAGAAAAGAATGAAGATGCATTGTACAGAGAAGGAGAGGACTATAGGAAGAGTGGGTTTGGAAGAGGTGGAGAAAATCAAGGGTTGATTTTGGTCATGTACATTTTGACATGTATAGATACCAGAATGGAGATATTATGTAGGCAATTGGTACTTCAACATGGACAGCTGGGTTTGGAGTTTTAATTAAAAAAAATTTTTTTTTTAGAGAGATTTTTGCTGTAGCATACATGCACTTGCCATAGAGACAAAGAGAGGCAGAAAGTGAGAAATCAACCCCCCCCCCCCCCCAGGGGGAATGGCCATGTTGCAATCCTTCTCCATTCGAGAGCATTTTGAGCACTCACACATATACGCCTGGCCTGTGTTTTAAGCCGCCAGGTCCAGGACTTGAACCGTGGTTGACTATGTGGGAGTCTAGCAATGTAGCCATTACACCATTGCTGGTTCCTAGAGATACGTTTTATAACCACTAGGATGTCAGTGTTGTTTAATGCCATGAGACTGGATAAAATTACCTACTAAGAGAGTGAAGATAGAGTAAAAAAGGGATCTAAGGTTTGTGGTTGTGAAGGGCCAGAGTGACTCCATTTCTTTCAGGACGATTCCATTTTGTTAAACCCACCTTGCTGAGAATCGGCACCATTTCAAGGAGGCAAGCTGGTCACATAGGAAAAAGTCATGAGAACATCACCTCACCAGGACTGACCAATGAGAGAAACAAGGAGATACCAGAAACCTAAAGTAACTTTTCTGCTGAGAGAAACAAAGGAGATACTAGAGACAGCTATACTCCCTGTAATCTACAGCCAATGTGTAGCTGCTGAGTGCATTCCTCAGCATCCCTGGACCTCCCCCCCTAATAGCCAAATAAAAACACAGCCCAACTAACACTGGGGCTCTCAACTCTGACCTGCTGTGCCGGTGAGATTGGGAGTCCTGGCTTGAGCCTGAATAATAGCGACCCTCATGTGCTTACATGGGAACAGCTCCCTGGTGGGCTTTTGGGAACTTCGTGACTAGGGCACAACAGTTGGGCCTTTTAAACTTTAGACATTGAGGAGGTGAGGAGGAGTCACTAAGGAATGGGGAGGAAGAGTGACCCGTGAGGTAGGGCGTCGGTCAAAGAGAGTGATAGCTCTGAAGCCAAATGAAGACAGCGTATCATGTAGGGAGTGATAGGTCCATTGTGAATAGCTGCTGGAAGGTAGAAAAAAGCGGAACTGAGGATCTGCCATTGTCTTTATCAGTGTCGAGGACATCGTTGACTTTGGCGAAAGTGGATAAAAGCCAATAAAAGGTTTCATAAAAATTGATAGATCTGGTGGAAAAAAAAGAGAATAAAATCCTGATGGAAACAGGTTCAAGAGAACATGAGAGGAAGGAATTAGGGGAAAAAATGAATAAAGGTAACTGGCTTGAGGAGATTCATGATAAAGGAGAATTGGGAAATAGGCTTAGAGAAGTTTATAGGCTTACAGAAATGATCCAATAGAGAGAAAAAAATTGTTACAAGAGAGAAAGGGAACAATTGCCAAAGTCCAGTTTGTGAGAGGCAAGAGAGGATTAAGCACACCCATGGACGAGCCGGCCTTAGACACAAGTATATTCGGTGCATTCATCTAACAAGAGGAAAGGCTGATGAAATGAATCTGACACAGACACATGCTACTCTGGGGGTGGATGCACGTAGGACTGCTCTTCTGATTGCTCCCATTTTGTCAGCTTGAATCCCTTGCTGTTTTTCTCTAGAACAGAGCAGCACAGTTGTTACTCTGTTGTCTGTCAGTGTCTTACAATAACCGGTGGTTGACTGCGCTCTAACAGCCCTGTTTCTGTGAGCTGGCAGCCCCAAGAAGGGCACAGTGAACAGATGCATATGAACAATTGCGATGAAATGAATCATTAAGCTAGGTAGAAGCAATTTACCTAGTTGATTGCCGGCACATAAACCGGTTGCTAGACTATTACTTGTTTCGGCAGAATTAGGGAGAACATTTATAGTATGGAATTATTAGACATTTAAGCTCTTGGTTTTATGTTTTACCACATTATATAATAAACCGTCTAGATGCTACAGGGTGCTGGAGTAGTTCAAAAACAAATGAAAACATTACTTTTCATATAAAGGAAGAACTGTCAAGATAGTTCATGGCTTGTGAAAATAACCATATTTGAAAACATTCCTATATTTGAAGTGAGAACAATATTTAAGCCTAAAACTATACTCATTAAATGTCTATCTATCTATCTATCTATACACGCACACACACATATTATATTTTCATTTTGTGATTCTCTTCCTAGGAATCTACTAGAATAAAACACACTATGTTCTATTCACAAAGTGGTTACCTTCACATGCATGTGTTAAGTGCCAGACCCTGTCTAAATAATCATTTGAGAAGAAATGGTAATCCCTCTTGCAACTCTATCAAATGAGTCATCCCCTACACCTTTGCTTGCTGAACTCATTCAAGCATTTTCTTTGCTCAAAAGTGAGAGGAAAGAGTGTGGGCATATTTTATAAATAGTCATTCTCCCTTCTCTCAACTCCCATAGCCAATTTATACATAAGCTACTTACAGAACTGCTTCCTTTAACTGATCTATGTGGTATTTTTGATGCTTCTTGAAAATCTATATACTGTAAATCAATGTACTAGTTTTATTGTTTCCCATGCCTGAAATCATCCTTCACTCAGTGAAAAATGTTTTCTTTTCCAAATGACTCAACTTTTTCATCTGCTGCTCCCTTCATGTAGGGATGGATCTCCTTCCCCATATTCTCATCTCTGATCCTTTCATTTACTCTTGTTCTGTTTCCTACTGATGACTAGGGGTAGGTTGTATCATGAATCTCTTTCTCTCTCAGTCTCATGGAAGAAATAAATAAACAAACTTAAAAGAAAAAGAAACACAGTAGTTATCTATGGAGAACTTAGATTTTACCTATTTTGACCAACTCTTTCAGCCTCCATCAATCAATTAACTTTCAAATAGAATCAACCAAAGCTCTTTTCTAAGTTCTTGCTATTAATTCCTACTTAGGCTCTTATGAATGCATTAAAGAGGCTGGTACAAACACATTCTGTTATCATGGAAGACTGCTTATTAAATAACATCAGACAGGAATTATCTGAAATACAAAGATCTATTTTATATATATATATATATATATATATATATATATATATATATATATATACACACACACACACACACACACACACACCAAAATACAAAAAGCAACAATAAAATAAGTTAAAAGAAACTGGAAGGAAGTGCAATAAAGTTAAAGTTAATTACAACATGCAACTTATTCTTCTTATAATTTTGAGTCTTTCCACATTAATAAATGTTTTTCCCATAGACTATATCTCTAATTTTAATGAAGGAATTATGTTTTTTGTCAATGAACTTGTTTAGAGCTCATCTCTTGTTTTCAAGGTAGAGATGGTAAAATCGTGACCTATAGCTGTGTGTTTTTTTGGCTTATACTTTAAAAGAACTTTAATTTATTGTGGTAGTATTTTCAAACATGGACTTACAGGTATTGAGATATCAATGTCAATATCAATATCAGATGATAATAGCATCATTGGATCCCCCATTTTCCAATATGGCAACTCTTAGCTTCCTCCTGTTGCTTTCAATATCAGGCTGACTCTGCTGTTTTTATATCCCCCCAAGTCCTTTTTTTCCATGACTATTACTTGCCTGCCACATAGAAATCTGGGTTGGTTCACTTGTATAATTTTCAAAAGCACTCAATCAATTCACCAGCCATCATATAAGCCTCTTCACTTTCTAGACAAGAAGATCCATTTTTGAGAAGTCAGAATTTATCATGAAACAATATACTGATCAGAAAGTGAGATGCCTCCTACTTTATTCCCCTTGCACAATACTGTTTTGGTGAGACGGGGCCTTTAATTACTCCAGACAAATTTTATGATTATTTTTCCTATTTCTGTGAGAAATATCTCTGGTAGTTTGATTGGCATTGTATTGAATTTATAAATTAATTTGTTTAGGATTGACATCTTGACTATATTGATTCTTCCAACCCAGGAACATGGGATATTTTTCTACTTTTTTTGCATCATTTTGAATTTATTTTTCAAGTGTTTCATAGTTTTCCTAGTAGAGGCCTTTCACTTTTTTGGTTAGGTTTATTCCTAGATATCTTATTGTTTTTGTGGCTATTATAAATGGGATTGCTTTCTTCAATTCTGTCTCAGTTTGCTCATTGTTGGTATGCAAAAATGCTATAGATTTCTGCATGTTGATTTTATATCCAGCCACTTAGTTGTATTCATTTATCATGTCCAAGAATTTTTTGTGGATTATTTTGGATTTTCTATGTGTAGAATCATAATATCTGCAAATAGAGATAATTTCAATTCTTCACTGAATGCCTTTTGACTCTCTTGTCTGATTGCATAGGCTAGAACTTTCAGTAGTAAAAGAGTGGAAAAAGTGGGCAGCCTTGTCTTGTTCCAGTTTTTAGTGAATAAGCTTTCTTCTTTTCCCCATTCAGTATGATGTTAGCTATGGGTTTGTCATAGATTGCTTTTGTGTTGACGAATATCCCTCCTATGCCAATTTTGCTGAAAATCTTTATCATGGTATTGGCACAAAAACAGGTAGGTAGACCAATGGAACATTACTGAGAACACAAAAATAAATCCCGAAACATGCAGTCAACTGATCCTTAACAAAGGGCACAAGACAATCCAATGGGAAAAAGAAAATATTTTCAACAAATTGTGCTAGGAAAACTGGACAAACACTTGTAGAAGAATGAGACTGAACCCCTATCTCTCTCCACCAACAAATTATCAACTAAATGTGGATTAGGGATCTAAACATAAAACCTCAAATTATGAAACTACTGGTGGAAAATACAGGAAAAACTCTTGGAGACTTTTTTTTGAGAGATTTTTGCCGTAGGGTACATGCCCTCGCTAGAGAGAGAGAGACAAAGAGACAGAAAGGGAGAAATTGTCGGGCCCAGCAGTTAGCGTAATGGCTATGTCGCTGGACTCCCACGTAGTCGACCGTGGTTCGAGTCCCGGACCCGGCGGCTTAAACTCACGCCGGGCACATGTGCGTGCGTGCCCAAGATCCCGAGAGGAGAATGGAGGAGAAGGGATTGCGGCGTGGCCATCCCCCCTGGGGAGTGATTTCCTGCTTTCTATCTCTCTGTCTCTCTCTGTCTGTCTGGCGAGCGCACACGCCCTATAGCAAAAACCTCTCCAAAAAAAGAAAAAAAAAAAAAAAAAAAAAAAAAAAGAAAGGGAGAAATTGTGGTCCAGGGGATGGCCATGCCATGATCCATTCTCCTCTCAGGATTTGGGTGCACACACACACACACACACACACACACGTGCCTCAAGCCTCTGGGTCTGGGACTTGAACCATAGTTAAACATGTGGGAGACGAGAGACGCAACCATTAGACCATCTGCTGGTCCCATGGTAAGATTTCTTAAAAAAGACCCCCAAAGCACAGGCAGTAGTCTGAAAAACACACAACTGGGCCTACATTGGGCTAAAAATCTTCTGCACAGCAAAAGAAACAATAAACATAAACAACCCTCATAGTGGGAGACTATATATACAAACTATACCTCAGATAAGGACTGATAGCTAGAATATATAGGAGACCTAAGCAGTTTACCTGTAAAAAATTAATCAATCCTATTAAAAGATGGGAAGGGCTTAAACTCATGCTGGGCACGTGTGTGTGCGTGCCCAAGATCCCAAGAGGAGAATGGAGGAGAAGAGATTGTAGCGTGGCCATCCCCCCTCAGGAATGATTTCTTGCTTTCTGTCTCTCTGGTGAGTGCACATGCCCTATAGCAAAAATCTGTCTCTAAAATAATAAAAAGATGTGAAAATAAGCTGAACAGACAACTCTCCAAGCAAGACACATGAACTGCCAAAAAAGCATATGAAAACATGCTCAACATCTCTTTATCATAAAAAAAAATGTAAATCAAAACCACTATGAGATACCACCTAACTCCAGTCAGTGTGGCTAAAGTTAAAAAAATAAATAAAAGAATGATAAGTGCTGGTGAGGTTGTGATGAAAAGGGAATTCTCCTACACTGTTAGAGGGAGTGTAAATTAGTACAACCACTGTGGAGAATGATATGAAGATTCCTCAGAAACCTACAAATAGACCTACCATATGACCCAGTAATTCTACTCTTAGGTATTTCCCCAAAAGATAGAAAAGCTCTCAGTCAGAAAAACACTTGAACATCCAAATTACTGCAGCACTATTTACAATTTGCTGGGACATGGAATCAATCCAAATGTTCAGAAATTGATGAGAGAATTGAAAAAATATGGCACATGTACTCTATGGAATACTAGTCAGTCATAAGAAAACAATGAGACTCTGAGATTGATACGAAGTGGATGAATGTGGAAGACAATGCTAAGCAAAGCAAGTCAAACTATTAAAGACGGACTTTGTATGTCCCTGCTCAGTATATACTGAATGTCTGCTAAACTGAAAGATACAATAGCATAGAGGAACACTGAAGATACTTGAGATAGTAAAGGGGGGGGGATGATAAAGGGTGTATAATGGGAGAAGAAGGGAAACAAGAAAAAACAAACTGTAGGTTGAATTGACACAAAAATGAAATGTTATTTGCTGATGATAATGTATATGGTAGCGTCTTTGTCTTGCCTGATATGTACCATATTCATGCTGGGAAAAACCATTTTGCACACTGTAAAGATGCATAGTGATTAAATGTCAATAATAAATATTTATATAAATGTATTGGAAAAAATATATAAAATTGTGGAATTTCCTTCTGTCCATGCTGAAAGAAAGACACAGAAGTTGTGTCAGCCATGGTTCTCCATGGTAACAGGCAAGTGAGCTGTCATCGCTCCATGAGAAATAGTGAAGCGATTTAAGATAGGACCACAGACTGTGCCTGTAGGCTGCTTCTCTCCGAGGGCGACTACACATACTCATAAGAATTTTGTCTGTTGTATGCTGACTCATGTCTAATCACCTACCGGGAAAGCATTCTTGTTGTTTCTGATAGCAGCCTGCTCTCGCTTGGTATGCTACATCTAATTTCTGGCAGCACTATTAATGACTTTTAGAGTAGAAAGCACAGAAGGAGGCTCCAGCAGGTTATTTGCCACCTAATATGTTTATCTATAATGATATATTATATGTATGGAGACTTCAACAAGCTTGTGAAAATAACAGAATTCAAGTGTAAGTTTATTTTGATGCAAAATTTTTGAAAGTCATGCATAATTTTTTCATAATATGGCATTTTCATAAACTTTCTGAAGACCTCTCATGTAATATATACTTACATATGTATACATACTACTACTGATTACTTTTTTTTTTTTTTTGATGTATAAGGTAAGAATAGACCTTTAGATGGCAGTGTACTTAGTACCAGGATCACTGTTTTACTCCTGGGATTTTAATGATGTATTGGTTTACTCTAGGCTATTAATTAAACTACATTGGATCTCTATTATTCAATTTTGAGAAAAAGAAAATTAAATAGTGGTAGTAACATACCATAAAAATATTAAATCAGTAACAATATTAAAGTACTTTAATATGAGGCCAATTTAAGTGCCTATTATCAATCCCAAAATAAAATTATCTCTCTCCAGAGAAAGTAAAATGAGGATATTTATGTCTGCATATTTTGCTGACTCTATTTTGTTTATAAATTTTTTTTTCGTTTTGGTAATGCAGTCTTTGATTTTATATAGTAAAATTTATCAAACTTCTATTGTTTCTGAAATTTCAATCTTTGGACTTAACTACATTTCCAGGTTATAAAGGAGGAATTTGCACGTTTTTTTCCTGGTACCTGCATGTTTC
Source organism: Tupaia tana (assembly GCA_026018925.1). Lineage (NCBI taxonomy): Eukaryota > Metazoa > Chordata > Mammalia > Scandentia > Tupaiidae > Tupaia > Tupaia tana. Next base: position 41,838,661 of record JAKSZU010000008.1, read on the forward strand.
ATTTAAACCTCTGGCTCATTGGGAATTTATCTGGTATGTAGCATGAGAGACAAATCCAGCTTTATTTTTCTCCATATGGCTATCTAGTTTCTTTAATACTCCTAATACTATTTATTTAAATTCACCTTTCTCCAACTGATTTTTGATGCCAATCACGTACTACATTTTTATAAGCAGTTTGGTTTATTTTTGTATTCTCTATTTTTTTTTATTGGTTTATCCACATGCCAATACCACGCCGTTTTTAATTAGAGGTTTAAATAAGTTCTTTTTTTTTTTTTTTTGAGAAGTTTTTGCTATAGGGTGCGTGCGCTGGCCAGAAAGACAGAGAGAGACAGACAGAAAGCGGGAAATCATGCCCCAGGGGGATGGCTACTCCGCAATCCCTTCTCCTCCGTTCTCTTCTCGGGATCTTGGGCACACACGCACATGCACCCAGCGTGAGTTTAAGCCACCGGGTCCGGGACTGGAACTGCAATCGACTACATTGGAGTCCAGCGACATAGCCATTATGCCAACTGCTGGTCCCAAGAAGTTTAAATAAGTTTTAAGGCCTAGGTTTGGTGGCACAGATAGTAGGGGCACTGATGCCTTATATTGGAGACCAGGTGGAAAGGCTCTGAGTATGCCTCTGCAGTCTATTTGAATATGCCAGTTTTGCTTAGGAGTGCACCTGTGACTCTAGCTTGCACACATCTGGGGAGGCTTGTGCATTAAGACTCTATCAAGGGTTTTGTCTCCTTTTCTCTCTCTCTCAGGAAATAAATAGAAATAATTAGAACAAGATTTAAATATTTGGTAGGACTAACATCACATCCTTTACTCTTATTTTTCAGAGTTTTTCTGGCTAATTTTGCTAGTTTGCTTTTCTAAATGATTTTATAATCAATTTGTCTAGATTAGAAAAAGAGAGAGAGAGTGAGAAGAAAAAGAAAAAGAGAAAAACTTCCAAGCAGAAAAACAAAAACAGAGCCAACCCTATAACCTAGTGATTAAAGAATCTAGATCCCACAAGGCCAGATGCCATTTGAATCCTGGCCCAGGTGACTTAAAACACATGACAGACACTTATGCATGCATTCTCCAAATCCCAACAGGATAGAGAAATGGAGGAGAAGGATTACATTGTGACCATAGCCCATTGGGGGATGTCTTCTCCTCTCTTTCTCTGTCTTTCTCTTTCTTTTTCTCTAGTGAGTACATACATCCTCTGAAAATCAAAACAAGGATAGAAAAAAAAATAGCTGGTAGTATTTTTTATTCTTCAAGTTTGATGTGAACAATATTTTCATTGTTCTTTTCTAACTATTTTCTGATTTCCCTTATGATTTCTCTTGGACCATGGAGTTATTTAAAAGTTGGTTTTAAATTTTAATTATATGAGATGTTTTATGATTTAAACAAATCATTTGGTATTTATTTATTTACTTAAATTTGCTATAATATACATGCACTCACTAGACAAAGGGGGGGGGAGAGAAAGAGAGAGAGAGAGAGAGAGAGAGAGAGAGAGAGAGAGAGAGAAAGCCGCCAGGTCCAGGACTTGAACCATGATTGGCCATGTGAGAGTCCAGCACCCTAACTTTCATGTATTTTGCTGATCCCTTAAAATTTTAATAGTTAAAAAAATTACTTCTAGATGGATTAGAACCACTGAAGACCTTCTGCCTAGACTTCACCCTCCTGTCCCTCCCCAGATCTAGCCAGGAACCAGGACAAATCCATCACCAACCTTCTGAGTTCTGAGTGGACTCTTTCAGGGATTAGGACCACTGAAGACCTTCTGCCCAGACTTCACCCTCTTGCCTGCCCAGATCTAGATCTAGCCAGGATTTTTTAATTTTTAATTAAAAATTTTTTTTTTAAACTTAGCTCTCTGTCGCTCTTTTGTCTTGCTAATTCTTACCTCTCTCCACCCCTTGTCCCCATAGGACAAGTCTATCACCAGCCATCTATATCTGAGTTCTGGGCGGTTTTCATTTTGCCTTTAAAAAAACCTTTTTTTTTTGTCTTTTTAAAATGTTTTTTGTCTTTTTTTTTTTTTCCTTTCTTTCTCTCTTTTTTTTTTTGGTTGTTATCTTTTTCTCTTCATTTTTACATTTCTTACTTTTCTGTTCAGCCTCCATACACTGAGTTTCTAGACAGGTCTAGGTGCCAAGTAGTCAAATGTCTGAGTACTTTTAGGGTCAGGTTAATCCTCAATTTCCATTGAATCTGCTGCCCAAAGGGAGAAAAACAGTATTGTTTAGAGATTGCAGATCACCTCCTTCTGCATACCTCTGAATGATCAGATTTAACTCAAAAGACATATCCATCAGATGACCTGAAATCACCACAGAGGCACAAGAAATATAAGAAATATGAGAAACCAAGAAATATGAGAAAATATCTCTCCTTTAAGGGAAAAGATAACTCTTCATCCTCTACAGACAATACAAAGGAACTCTTAGAAATGTCACATAAAGGATTTAAAATATTCATATTGACAAAGCTACCAAAGGTGCAAGAGAAGGGAGACAGCAAACTCCAAAAGATGCAGGAGAAAAGAGACACCAAGATCCAGGAGGTGAGAAAGTTCTTGCATGATCTGAAAGAGGAGATACACATCATAACAAAGAATCAAACAGAATTGTTAGAGATGAAGACTGTAATACAGGAAATCAAAACCTCCCTTGAAAGTTAAAAGCGGATTAGATCATGCAGAAGATTGAATTTCAGATGTAGAAGACAGAACCTATGACCTAGAAAATTCACCAAAAAGACTGAGAACATAACCTCCCAAAATGAGAAAAATATATGAGTAATACTAGATACCATTAAATGCCTACACATCTGGATCATCGGTATCCCAGAAGGTAAAGAAACTAATATGGGTATTGATAATCTATTCCATGAAATCCTGGAAGAAAACTTTCCAAACCTAGAGAAGCACTCAAATATCGAGACCTAAGACACACAAAGGACACCACATAGAATCAACCCAAGAATATTTTCATCAAGGTCATCATAGCCAGATTGCCCCAAACTACAGACAGACACAAGATACTAAATTTGGCAAGAGAGAAACATCAAACATCAAGTTACTTTCAAAGGATATGCCACCAGGCTAACATCTGACCTCTCATAAGAAATAATGCAAGCAAGGAAAGAATGGGAAAATATATTCAAAGTGTTAAGTAAAAAAACTATTTCAACCAAGAATACTATACCTGGAAAGATTATTCTTCAAATGAGGAAAAAAAGCTAAAAGCATTCAGATAAACAAATCCTGAAAGATTTACCAACACCAGACCAGCTCTCCAAAAAGTGCTGAAGAGAGTGCTATGCCAGGAAAGCTTAAGTTGAACACACAGAAATTAAAACACACACACACACACACACATGCACACACAAAACAAAAACAAAAAAACCCACACACACACCAAGAGAATGGCCAGCCTATTGGTAGGGACAACTCCGAAGTACGGAAGTTGAATGTTAGCTTCCGGAGTTTAAATGGAAAGTTCAGATTACAGTAACACTGCAAATTCAATAGAAGAGATTAATTACATCAGACTGAACTAATAAAATAGAATTTTATGACTTTTGACTAAAACATTACTGACTTTCTTCTATGTTTTATTTTCCAAATTTTTGTCTTCTCTTGAACTGTTCATAGTTTCATCTACCAACTCTTTGAACTGAACCCTAAACTTTCTCCTGGCTTTAAGTCTTAAGTAAAATTCTCTTAACATTTTCTGATTTTGATCTATTAAAACTAGAAATCTTTTTCTTGAAACTAAAAAATGCATTAAAAAATTTAATGACTGCAGTAATCTATATAGCCCCAGCGAGGAGCTACTCTATAGTATGTTCACTTTACCCGCTGAGGTTTATGCTTAATGTCGACATGTGTTCATAGATATGTATATATCGGCTGTGCTTGCTATTGAAAGTTTTTAGATTAATTAAGATCTTTAATGAATCAATAAAGTGTGGGGGGGAAAAAAGAAGACCTGGAAAACAACAGTATATACTGGAAACAGTGCAGGAGGAGGGTGGGATATGGCAGAGGGTGAGAGGCAGGGAATTAAGGGGGAAAAAAAGGCAAAATACATAAGAAAGATTTTTTTCCATTAGGTGTGTGTGCTCACCAGAGAGGCAGAAAATATCAGAGAGAGAAAAAGTGAGAAATAACCCCCTAGGGGGATGGCCATGCTGCAATCTTTTCTCTTCCATTCTCCTCTTGGGATTTTTGGTCATACGTGCACACCTGCCTGGTGTGTTTCAAGCTGTTGGGTCAGGGACTTGAACTGTGGTTGGCCATGTGGGAATCCAGTGCCTTAAACAGTATACCACCTGCTGGCACCCAATTCTGTCTCATTTTAAAAAATAGATTTTATTGTTTAGAACAGGTTTAAGTTCACAGGAAAATTGAGTTGAAGGTGTAGAGATATCTATACATATCCATTCCCACACATGATAGCTTCTCCCAATATTAATATCCTCCCAAAAGAATGGTACATTTATGACAATTGACAGCTACATTGACACATCATTATCATTTATATTTCATAGTTTACATTAGGGTTTACTCCTGGTCTTGTACATTCTATGTGTTTGGAGAAACTTACAATGAATGACATGTAGTCACTATTACAGTATTATACTGAGTAGTTTCATTGCCTTAAAAATTCTGTGTTCTCCCTACTCATCACCCCCACACTTTAGCCCAAGTAACTACTGATCTTTTCACTTTCTTCATAGTTTTGCATTCTCCAGAATGTCCTATAGTAGAAATCACATATTACATAGTCTTTTTCATATTGGCTTCCTCAATTTAGTAACATACATTTGAAGTTCCTCCACACCTTTTTATGGCTTCATAGCTCATTTCTTTTTGGTACTGGATAATATTCCATTACCTGGATGTATCCCAGTGTATTTATCAATTTCTGTATTGGAAGATATTCTGGTCAGACATTATGAATAAAGCTGCTGTAAACATCCATGTGCAGGTTTTGTGTAGACATAAGTTTTCAGCTCCTTTCTGTAAATTCTAAGGAGTCAATTACTGAATTGTGTGGTAGGCATATGTTTAGTTTTGTAGCATTGACTTCCAAAGTGTTTAGTATTTTGCATTACTACCAGCAATGGATGAGAGTTCCTGTTGCTCCATATCCTTACCAACACTGAGTGCTGTCAGTCTGTATAGATTTTTGGCCATTCTAATAGTTACGTACTATCTCTTTGTTGTTTTAATTTGCATTTGCCTGATGACAAATAATGTGGAACATCTTTTCATATGCTTTTTTGCCATCATATGTATATGTATGTGTGTTTATATATAAATATATATATATAAATTATATATATATGTTCATTTTGTTTGTTTTGGTGAAATGTTTGTTAAGGTCTTCGGTCTATTTTTAATTTGGAGTGTTTTGTTTTTGTTGAGTTTTAAGAGTTCTTTGTATATTTTGTGTATCAGTCCTTTATCATATAGGTGTTCTGCAAGTATTTACCCCCTAATCTGTGGTTGTTTTATTTATTTCATTTTATTTATTGTTATTATTTTTTTTAACTTCCTGTGGGGCACATGCACTCACAAGAGAATCAGAGAGAGAGGGAGAGAAAGTGAGGAAGCAAGCCACCAGGTTTGTGACTTGAACTGTGGTCAGTCATATTGGAGTCTAGCACCTTAACCATCTCTCCACCTACTGGCCCCATCGAGGAGAAAATTTTAATTTTAATGTAGTTTCACTTATAAATTTTTATTCATAGACTGTGTCATAAGTGTTGTATCTAAAAAGTCATTGCTGGGGACAATAGGTAGCATGGTGGTCAAGGCACTAAACATTCCTACATAACTGACCTTGGTTTGAGTACTAGACCTGGTGGCTTGTTTTCTTACTTTCCATCTCTCTCTCCCCGTCTATTTTTCTCTGGTCAAATTAAAATAAATGAATGAATAAGTAAAATTAAAAAAAAAATAAAAATTATTGCCAAACCTAAGGCCATCTACATTTTCTCCTAAGTTATCTTGTAACAGTTTTATAATTTTGTGTTTTATATTTAGGCCTATGATCCATTTTGAGTTAATTTTTATGAAGTATGTCAAATGTGTGTCTAGATTCACTTTCTTCAAGTTTACTTATTTCTTCCATGAGAGAGGGAGATGGACAGAGAGAAAAGAGAGAGGCACTCCTAAAATGGTAGGCTTTAGAAGCTACTGTCTTAATTTCTCAGTTGCAATCTCCAGTGTTGAACTCTGCTCTCCTACACATTATAAAAATTTTAAAAACTACATCATTCCTTGTATTTATTTCTGCTTGAAATATTTAGAAATAAATTAGAATTTTTCTTTTCAGGCCATTTTTCTTTTCCCTGAAGTACATATGTTTTAAAAAATAATCTATGAACTTTCTTTCATTTTACTTGACTAAAAATGTCTGTATTTAATCCTTATTTTTTAAGAATAATTTTTCCAGGTATAAAATTCTAGATGGACCATTACTTTTAGAATCTTGATAATGCCATTTGTCTGTCATCTGGTGTCCATTTCCAGTTGAGAAACCGTATATTGGTTTGCTTCTCCTACTCTACATAGTCTACATTTTCTCTTTGACTAGTTTAAAGTTCTTATTTTTGGGAACCAGCAGTTGGCGTAATGGCTATGTCGCTGGACTCCCACGTAGTCGACCGCGGTTCGCGTCTCGGACCCGGTGGCTTACAACTCACGCCGGGCGCGTGTGCGTGCGTGCCCAAGATCCCGAGAGGAGAATGGAGGAGAAGGGATTGCGGCGTGACCATCCCCCCTGGGGGGTGATTTCTCGCTTTCTGTCTCTATGTCTCTCTCTGTCTGTCTGGCGAGCGCACGCGCTCTATAGCGAAAAACCTCTCAAAAAAAAAAAAAAAAAGTTATTATTTTTGTCCTTCATTTTTTTAAGTTTCACCAAAATGTATTTAGTGTGAATTCATTTTATTTATACTGATTTACATTCATTTGTTTTTCTGAATCTGATAATTTTTTTTCGTCAATTGTATTATGTCTTTGAACATGGAGTTTCCATCATTTTAAAAATAAATATTTATTAAATTTTATATATTATTATTATTATTTTTCAACCTGACCAGAGAGAGACATGGAGAGAGAGAGATAGGGAGGGAAAATGAGAAAGCAAGTCACCAGGTCCAGGATTTGAACTGTGGTCAACCAAGTGAGAGTCCAGCACCTTAACCAACAGGTCACCTGCTGGCCCCAAGTTTTCATCATTTTATTCATTACCTTCTTCTGGAATTCTGATTATATGCATATTGTACCTTCTTACACTATCCTCTGTGCTTCTTAATATTTATCTCTCTCTCTCTCACATTTTCCTTATGTTGGAATTCTGAGCAATTTTTTTCAGATTTGTCATGCACTTTATTGACTCTTTAATAGTTTTATCTGCAAACTTACTGACTTTATAATTTTAGAGATTTTATATTTCATTTCTGAAAGGTCTTCTTAGTTCTTTTGCAAAAATGCCTCATCAAATTTGAGTTTCTTGTTATTTCTTTCTTTTTGGGGGGTTTATTTAGGCAGATTTTTATGATATGTTTTTATGCATATGCAAAAGAAAATGATGGATAAAATGGTTGAGTAAGCTATTCTAACAACTTTTTCAGTTGTTTTTCAGGGAGTCAGTCTTTCTAAAGATAGTCCTGATTTTTTTTTTCAATTATGATTCTGGCTGACAAATACTCATTGTACATCTTTGAGGGGGACAGTATGACCTTTTCACAGCATACATATTGTGTACAATAATTCAACTCAAGGATATAGACATACTCATTGTCTTCAACATTAAATGCTACATAATGTGTACATTAGATAAGACTTATACTAGTTTGTTTCCCCTTACAAGTATATTTTGAGTTGTCAACATCATGTTCTTTTTTAAAATATTTATTTATTTACTTATACCATGAGTAAGAGAAACCTAGAAAGAGAGAGAGAGCCCTCAACAGGGTCCAGACGCTCTGATCCACCATGAAGCATTCAGTTAGCCGGCATCATGGACAAGTGTATGCCTGTGGTACTAGGGAAATTCTCTGATTTGAACGGGGAACTTTCCCCTGTGGGATTGCCTCAGAAAGTGCAACATTTTACTATTTCAACACTGTCTGGCACCCTATTGTTCATTAATTTTCAGTTTTCTCTTTTATTTCTTTAAATACATTTAATATAATTATTTTATGTCCTGTATCTGATATCATCTTCATATAGTAAATATCTGATTTTATAGTAGTTTTTGTTTCTGTTTTATTTATAGAGATTTATTTATTCATGTATTTGTTAATTGTTGATCTTGAGTTCATGCTTATTGTAATTTTACCTATGGGGGATACTTTTTATTTTTCATTACTAAAGGGCATGTGTGCTTGTTGGAGAGAAAGAGAGAAAGCAATCTCTAGTAAGGCATGGTCATGCTATAATCCTTTTTCCTCGATTTCTCCATCCTGTCAGGATTTGGGGCATGCACACACACACACACACGTCTGGCATATTTTTCAAGCTGCTCAGCTGGGATCCCAACAGCAATGGGGCATGTGAGAGCTGACTCCCAGTGTATTGTTCTTAACCACTGTACTACGGAGTCCACCTGAAACCTGATTTTAAAGTTCATTTTTTTCCCCAAAATGTATTGGCTTTTGGCAGAGGTCTAGACCCCTCAAAGTCTAGTAAGTTTTTTTTTTTTTCCTTCTCTCTCTCTCTTTTTCCTGTGTATTGGCATAAATGTGTGTGCTCACGAGAGAGAGAGGGAGAGACAGAGACAGAGAGAGTGAGACAGTCTGCCTCCTGGGTATGCTTGCACACACTCCTGTTGTGTTTTGTCAGTTATCAGGTGTTATCCTCAACTGGACCATGTTTAATAATTTTTTGACTGAAATTTTATTTTATCAAGATACAGATGTCAGAAATTCTGCTTCTAGACCTATTGAATACTGGTTATAGTGAATAATTCCATCCAGTAGTTTTTCTTCCTTTCTTTTTCTGTGCTCTCCTTGCACTTCCAAGCCCTTTGGACCCTTCCTTACCTTTTCTCTAGTCTGGTATCATTTCTTTGTTTTTTTTTTTTTTTTTTCTTTTCCTCTCCTCGTCTCTTAAATTTCTTTGTGTATTTTTCCTCTCAGAGACAGAACAGGGTAAGTATTCTTACAGTTGCATCCTTGTATTATTGTTTGGGGCTCAAATTTTACAAAGGCACCTCTAAACTGTCTTTTTACCCAGTTTAACTCAAGGTGTTGTGTCACAAATAACACATTTTAACTCAGATGTAGTTCCATAAAAGTTTGAAATAAATTCTCAGAGCAAACACCAGTTTTTGAAGTTTTCTATCAATGGCATTTATTTTCTACTAGCTCAGTCATGCATTACAAAGTATGGTTTTATCTTTTATCTCATATTTTAAATGATATTTTCCCCAAATAATTTTCTGCAAACATTTAGTCTGCCATATTGTTAGAAATAGAAGTTAACAGTCATTTTTAAAAATAAATGGGCAATCTGTTGTTCAGTATTTGTTATGCTTAATTATAAAAGTATTGCTTAACATAGAGGGAAATTTTAATTGGGGATAAAAGTAATAAAATATCATTTTTATTATGTATCACACAAAATTGGCAAAAGTATAGCTTATGTTCTTCTTTTGTGTTTAAACAAGTTTAAAAATCATTAAAGTATAAATTCTATTTTACTTTTGCAAACTTGATAGCTCACATTCTTTTCTGTTTCAACTATAAAGTCATATATGGATTTTTAAGAATTTTTATTGTGGTGATTCTTGCATTTTTCTGACTACTAGACAATAAACATTAGTGTTTATTAGTGCTGATAAGATTCTGGATTCTCTCCTGCTCTCATTGTTCCTGCTGTGAAATGATTGCCTATTTTAAAACCACCCAAATAAAGACTGATTGCCATTATGAACAAAGACTATTTATAGAAATAACCTTTCTTCTCAGCACTATGAGTAGCTATGGTGATAAAAAGTCATATATACACCGTAAAAGTCAGTCTTGCAGCAGACCCCAGGCACTGAACATTTCACTCACTTGCTTGTTCATCATTCAACCACTTAACCTATCAGCAGTTCAACTCTGTCTCCTCTTCCAGACACATGTATTTGACATTCCCAGACAAAACACATCTCTTGCTTGCTATTCATTAGTGTCTATCAAAATATGTTTCTTTTTAATAATAAAAAACATGAATGTGCTGAGATAGAAGGCCAGAAACAGGCCATTTTTCTTGGTAATGGACAAGTAATATCAATGGGGCTTTCCAGGGGTAACCCCATGTTTCTCAGAAATGAAATGATTTTCTGACAAGATTAGTTGGCTGCTTTTTTTTTTTTTTTTTTTTTTTTTTTTGAGAGGTTTTTTGCTAAAGGGTGTGTGCGCTCGCCAGACAGACAGAGAGAGAGACATAGAGACAGAAAGCGAGAAATCACCACCCGGGGGTATGGTCACGCCGCATTCCCTTCTCCTCCATTCTCCTCTTGGGATCTTGGGCACGCACGCACACGCGCCCGGTGTGAGTTTTAAGCCACCGGGTCCGGGACTTGAACCGCGGTCGACTACATGGGAGTCCAGCGACAGAGCCATTACGCTAACTGCTGGTTCCCAATGAATTGGCTGCTTTTTTGAGGAAAGATTTGAGAAGAATTTCTTTTCCATGACTGGAAAATTTAGAAAATGTTGTGAAAAGATAAAACAAAAAAGAAAGAATAAGGAATGAAAGAAAGCCAGTTAAATATAAGTCAATTCCAGTCAGAAATGTGGATACACTATACTTGGATATCTTGAAAAAAGTCTTCTCCTAGGCCAACATGAATTTAAATAATAATTATTATTACTGTGGGTCAAAACATTAGTTTTAGGCTATATTTAGAATCTCACTGAAGGTAGGGTAAAAAAAACATACAGGTGATTTTGTTTTATGAAATTCATGTCTTCATAATAGTAACGTAAATTTCATTAGCTTTTGTCTGTGTTCATACAAATAGCTACATAGACACAATATGTTTAAATGCATATATATTTTCTTTCATTCTTACTAATCAATATTTGAGATGAGAGCATAAGGGAATATTTTATAAACTTGATACTCAAGTCTGTATATAGTTAACATTGGACTTTTTTCTTCTCCGTGGCAGGATGAAGATCGTTGTTCTGTATGCTCAAGAGTACAGAGGTTCTATGTTAAAGAGCGTTGGGTAAGAATAGGTTCAGTGAGGCAGGAAGTGTGAAACTGTGAGATGGCATTGTACTTTAGCCTTAGAAAAATCAGGACCCATCCAGTTTTAATTCCTTTATGTATATAATACAGATGCAATGATAATTACTATTAGGCGTGACTTGACTGGAACACAATAATGTTTTGTTAAGCATTATTTTGGGTCTATCTTTGAGTGTGTTTTGGATGACACTAACATTTCCATTAGTAGACTAAATAAAGCAGATTGCTTTTCCTAATGTGGGTAAGTCTCCTCCAATCAGTTGAAGAACAGCATAGAACACAGAGGCTGACACTTTCAGAAGTAAAAGGGGACTTCTGCCTGACTGATTGAGCTTGGGCATTGATCTTTTCCTGCCTTTAGAATCAAACAAAAACATTGACTATTTTTGGGTCTTGAGCCTGCTGGTTTTTGGACTGGAACTTACGCTACTGGTTCTGGTTCTCAGACCTAGGTCTAGACTTAGACTAGAACTATACCATCAGTTCTCCTGGGTTTCCACCTTGCTGACTGCAGCTCTTGGGACTTCTTAGACTTCCTAAGCATGAAAACTTAATGATAATTAATGTATTTTTTCTATAAATGTATAGAAACTTTTGGTTCTGTTTCTCTAGAGAGGGGGTCAGTGACTGATACAGACATTAATCTATGTCTATGTTCTGTTGGTGCCCACCTCAGTCCATCTTCCAAACATGACAGAAACAAAAGATATAGGGTTTTCTGCCCAGACTTCACCCTCCTGTGCCCCACATCTAGCCAGGACAGGCCAACCACCAGCCATATACATCTGAGTTCTGAGCAGCCCGTTTCAGGGACTATGACATCTGACGTTTTTCTGCCCAGACTTCACCCTCCTTCCCTCCTGATCTAGCCAGGTACAGTACCCTGCTTATTCTCTCGTCTCTCTCCAACTCCTCTCTTTAATTTTTTTCTTTTATTTTTTTAAACTTTTAAACCTCTTAGCTCTCTGATGCTCTTTTATTTTGCTAATTCATACCATTCCCCTCTCCCACATAGGACAAGCCAATCACCAGCCATATATATTTGAGTTCTGAGAAGCCCATTTTTATTTTTGCTTAAAATTTTTCTCTTTTCTTTTTTTTCTCATATGTTGATTTTGTCTTGTTTGTCTCTTTATTTTCTTTTCCTTTTCCTTTTTCCTTGACCTTTCTCACTTTTCTGCTCAACCGCCACACACTGAGTTTCTAGACAGGTCTAGGTGCTCAGTAGCCAAATATCTGAATACTTTTAGGATCAGAGTAATCCTCATATTCCATGGAATCTGCAGCACACAGGGAGAAAAATGGTACTGCTTAGAGATTGCAGATCACGTCCTCCTGCATGCCTCTGAATGCTCAGGTTTAACTCCAAACATTAGGAAAAGACGTATAATCCATCAGATGACCAGAAACCACTGCAGAGGCACAAGAAATATAAGAAGCCAAGAAAATATCTCTCACCCAAAGAAAAAGAATAATTCCTCTTCTTCCACAGACAATACAAGGGAACTCGTGTAAATATCAGATAAAGAATTTAGAATATCTATAGTGGCAAAGCTAAAGAGATGCAAGAGAAGAGAGACAATGAACTCCAGAAGATGTAGGAGAAAAAAAGACAAGTTCCAGAAAGTGAGGAAATTCTTGCATGAGCTAAAAGAGGAAATACACACCATAAAAAAGAATCAAACAGAATTGTTAGAGATGAAGGCTGTAATATAGGAAATCGAAACCTCCCTTGAAAGTTTTAAAAGCAGATAAGATCAGCCAGAAGATCAAATCTCAGATGTAGAAGACAGAACCTATTACCTAAAAAAATTCACCAAAAAGACTGAGAAAATAACTCCCCAAAATGAGAATAATATACAAGTAATACTAGGTACCTTTAAACACCTAAACACCTGGGTCATTGGTATCCCAGAAGGTGAAGAAAATAATAAGGGCATTGATCATCTATTCTATAAAATACTGGAAGAATACTTTCCAAACTTGGAGAGGCATTCAGATCTCCAAACCCAAGAAATACAAATGTCCCTACATAGAATCAACCCAAGATGTCTGGCGAGCACATGCGCCCTATAGCATAAAAAAAAAAAAAAAAAAAAAAAAAAAAAAAAGCTATTTAATGACTGCAGTAAGACATATAGCCCAGCTAGGTGTACTTTATATAGTATGTTGATTCTACCTACTAAGGTTTATGCCTGAAGTCAGACATGTATTCATGGATATGTATGTGTCAGCTTCACTTGCTATGGAAAGTATTTAGATTAATTAAGATCTTTAGCAAATCAGTAAAATGTGAGAAAAAAAGGGGGGGCATGGAAAGCAACTATAGATACCAGAGACAGTGTATCTAAGGGTGGGAATGGCAGAGGTGAGAGATACGGAATTAAGGGGGTGGGCGAAAAAGCAAAATATATAAGAAATGGAAAATACTTGTTGATGATAACACATATGATAATACCCTTGATCGAGCCAATATACAGAATATTCTTGGTAGAAACTCTGATTTTACATACCGTAATGATGTATAGTAAATGAACGTAGCTAGATAAATTTGAAAAAAGACGGGGGATTTAAGAAACGATGAGAGGCATGACAACAACATCTGGGTCATTAGCCAACTATCCTTTTCCTCTCTTTCCTAATTTCTCAAGTACTATATCATTCTGGCTTTTTGTTTAAGTAAAAGATATTTTGAAGCCAACTACTTGGGACAGCCTGTGGCATGGTGGTCAAGACATTTGAATCACACATGGATGACTCTGCGGTTTGAGTCCCAGACATGGCAGCTTGAAGAACATGTCAGGTGTGTGTTGTGTGTAACCAAAAGGAGGGAGAAGTGGAGAAGGGATTGTAGCATGACCATCACTAATGGGAAACATTTTCTTGCTTTTCCTTTCTCCTCTCCCTGTCTCTCTCCAGTGAGTGCACATGCCCTCTGGCAAATTAAAAAATAAAGTCAATTTCTTGACACTCAGAGTTAGGAAAAAAAAAGAAACAAACGATGTAATCAATAATATCACAGTGCATTTTTCACACAGAAACAGCAAAATCTGTATCATGTATTCTCCCCAATACTTATTGATCAGCTTAGGCATGTTTTACCTATTCAGTTCAGGGCTTGGACTGGAAGATAAGATAAATGCACTTAGAATAAGAAATATACTTTTATAGTTTTTTATTAATAATCTAACATTATCTAAATTAAAAAAATTGATGCTAGGGAACCAGCAGTTAGCGTAATGGCTATGTCGCTGGACTCCCACGTAGTCGACCGTGGTTCGCATCCCGGACCTGGTGGCTTAAAACTCACACTGGGCGCGTGTGCGTGCGTGCCCAAGATCCCGAGAGGAGAATGGAGGAGAAGGGATTGCGGCGTGACCATCCCCCCTGGGGGGTGATTTCTAGCTTTCTGTCTCTATGTCTCTCTCTGTCTGTCTGGCGAGCGCACGCGCCCTATAGTGAAAAACCTCTCCAAAAAAAAAAAATTGATGCTAGAACCAGCCTCTCACACAGAAACTTTATTTAGTGCCTGCAATCAATCAAATCCTTAATTTTCTAGGAGAAAGAGCTTTTTAAAACCTGACCTTGGCCAAGGTTAAACATACTGATTTTTAGTAACTGAAATTACTATAATGATATTTACACTTTAACGGCATTGTGAAATAATAATTTAAATAGCGAGTTATGTATAAAAACTCTCTGAGTCTTGATCCCACCGATGCCTATGAGATCAGATTTGAAAGTTGTGGTAATTCCTAGATGGTATGGGAACTTTGGATTCACATTAATTTTAGACAAAGGTGACATGAACTTGGACTTCTCATTTTCACTTCCTCCTTTATTGTGACTGGTTTTCACCTAATCCTTAGAAAAGGCGTGAGCAGCTGTTTAATTGCAAAGTAAGAGCTTTAAGCTAACGTGGGTCAGCTTAGCTTGTCAATACTTCTGAAGCTACTTTACTACTTACACTGCAGAAAGAGCTGTCAAAAAGACATCAGAAATGCTCTTGATTTAAACAGCATTGCTGGCTCAGGGTAGTGATACTGATGGAAAGTCATGTAAAAAAAGAAGTACGAAATGGAGAGCTTTATAGTCTCAGATTATCTCCTCATGATCATTGTAATTTTCTGCTATGGGCCATGCCTGGTTTTTATCAAAGATTCTGAGTCTAGAAATAAGAAGCCTTGGGGAGCCACTCATGTCTTGCTTTCTATTCCTAGAGAAGCTATGCAGTTTGGAAATCCAGGCATTATGGAAAAACAAATCTAATATGTTTGGATTAATCTATTAATTCATTAATTAAATATTATTGGAATACAGGTTGTTGTATAAGCCTATTGCAATTTTATCAAAATATTCAAAAACAAAATCGGCTATATCAGTCCTGAACATGCCCAGGCTTTTATTTTTCTTGTCATTATTCCCTAAACAATATATTGTAACAACTATTTACGTAGTACTTATATTGTATTAGGTATTACAAGTAACCTAGAGAAGATTTAAAGTATATGGGAGAGTATGCATAGGTTATATGCAATTATTACACAATTTTATGTGTAATAAAATTGGGGAAGCATCTTTGAATTTTGGTATCCACAGAGAGTCCTGATACCCATCCCTTGAGGATACTAAGGGACATAGGGACAGTAGTAGTATTTACCATGTGCCAGACATTGAGCTAAATACTAGGGATACCAGTCACTGTCAAAAGCAGACATAGTCCCTGTTATCAAGAAGAAAACAATGTAAAGAATGAGACCCTAATCAGCGGGTCAATGAGTCGAAATAGTAACAAGTGCCATGAAAGATACCTTATAATAAGATCATATGACCTAATTAGAAAGACTGGAAAAAGCCTTCCCAAGGAAGCAATGGCCATCTAAGATCCAAAGAATGAATAAGAGTTAGTTAGGCCAATGGGGGAGAAAAGAATAGAATAAGCAGAGAAAATAGTATGGTAGGCAGGAACAGAATTATGAGAGATTGAAATAGGACAGGTATGACCAGAGTAGAGATGTGGGAAGGTAGGGGAGGAGTTGTGTGTTGGGAGAGAACAAAGTAAAAAACAGGAGAGATAGACAGGGCATGACTTTATAGACCATGTTGAGGAGTTCCATGTTTTGAGCTCTATCAATTTATTCACTTTCAGAGTAGTGAATTTCCATCTCACATTTCAGAAGAGTAGGAGTATTATATAAGGAATGGAAATACAGAGCCATCAGGTTGCATGGTGTTTAAGGTGCTAGACCCTACAAAGCCTGGCTAGCAGTTTGAGTTTCAGATTCAGTAGCTTGAAAAACACACTAGTGCATGTACATGCAGGTCCAAAATCCTTAGAAGAGAATGGAGAAAGGATTGTAAGATGGCCATCCCTTTTAGGAGTTTACTTTCCATTTTCCCTCTCCCTTTCTCTGGCTCTCTGACAGTGCATGCATCCTATAGCAAAAATCTGAAAAAGAAAAAGGAATGGATATTACGGATATTTGGGTTAAGAGGAATGTATCTCCAACATTATTGGTTAAGGCTTCAACCTGAGTTCTTAAAAAAAAAAATCTATCTACCAGGACCAGGAGATGGCGTAATGGCTACGTTGCTGGAGTCCTATGTAGGTGATTGTGGTTCGAGTTCTGGACCTGGTGACTTAAACTCATGCTGGGTGTGTGTGCATGTGTGCCCAAGATCCTGAGAGGAGAATGGAGGAGAAGGGATTGCAGCATGGCCATGCCCCCTGGGGAATGATTTCTCGCTTTCTGAAAAAAAAGAGAAACTCCTCCCCCCAAAATAAATAAATAAACACACACAAAAAAAAACAAAAACAAAAAAACCTATCTATCTGCTAAAGCTTGAATGACCCCTCCATAATTCTTGTAGAAATTTAACTGTCATTTTAAGTTGTCATTTTAAGTGTTTAGAAGTAGGGCCTTTAAGAGGTGATTAGGCTATAAGGGATTGCTCTCATGAACGGATTAATACCATCACAGTAGTAACTGGTTAGTTATCTCAAGAGTGGGTTCTTGATAAAAGGATAGGCTTAGCATTCTTTTTCTTTCTCACTCTCACTGCCTCTCCTTTCTTGCCTTTTGCCATTGGATAACTTATCACAAAGACCCTTGTCAGAGAGTGTATCTCAATACTGGACTTTTCTGTCTCCAGAACTGTGAGCCAAATAAGTTTCTGTTAATTTTAAATGATCTAGTCTGTGTAATTCTGTTATAATAGCAGAAAACAAGCTAAGGCATTATCACTAGTGATGATTAAAAAATTAAATGCATTAAAATAAATGCTAGAATGAGAGATTACTTCAGAAAGTTAAGATGTTGATTAAAGGGCAGTATACTGATGAGAGAGAAGGAAAGTTCCATTGAGGAATTCTACTCTTAGCTGAGCTGACCTTATTACTATAGGCAAACTAGTTAACCTCGCTATGCCTTCATTGCTTTTCTGTAGAGTGAAGATAATGATGCAAATCATTCTGTAAACACCAAGTGATATAAATAATAATTTATCCCATTGTAATATTCAAGTCTATAAGAGTTTAAATTCATTCTCTCTGATTAAAGAATATGTCAGATTTTGGTTTTCCTCAAATAGCATCATGTACATGCGTGTATTAGATTGGGCTTGTTTATTTACACAGATAGCCAAATTTGTGATGATTGAAAATGCACTTTCTCTAATACCTATTATTTAGTCAGCAGTACCTTGGGTCCTACATAATCACAGCTCCCTCTGATAGCAGTGGAGGACTATTGAGGAACAGTGAGGTTGAGAAATAGAAACTGAACAATTTAAATGACAGTTCTTCTTGCATGTCAAATAAAAAGAATACACTTTATTGTTCTATAAGCCTATTGCAATCTAATCCACTATAGTTAAGCAATTAAAGTTGAACTGGCAGGCACATAATACCATGCCAGGAAGTGACCAAATGAAGGGGCTCAGAGTTGGGTTTTACTGTGAATTCGCTGACTCACATGGAAATTGCCATCTAGTTTGTGAAATCATCAATAATTTTATGGGAACTATTTATGAAACTGCTTTTCTTCAGTGGCATAAAGATTACTCATGTCAATAACTATCATTGGTTGTCATGTCACACTTTCTTTAGTAGGTGAAATAAAATGATAATCAATATTATGGACTAATAAAATATTTACAGACTTAGAGTAGCTATTTCTTTGTGAACTTGATAATTCTCTTTAATGCTTTCTTTTTAAAATTTGTGCCAAGTGAATCGGCAACACTGAGAATGGGAGAACATATTTGCAAACCATGCCTCAGGTAAGGGACTGGTAAAGAGAATATATAGGGAACTCAAACGGCTTACCAGAAAAAAAAAATCAACCCAATTAAATGATGGGCAAATAAACTGGACAGACAACACCCTAAGGAAGACATACAAACAGCCAAAAAGCATGTGAAAAAATGCTCAACATCCTCATCATAAGGGAGATGCAAATCAAAACCACAAAGAGATACCACCTAACCCCAGTCAGAATGGTTAAGATTAAAAAAAATAGAAAAGGTAAGTGCTAGTGAGGCTGTGGTGAAAAGAGAACTCTCCTAAACTGCTGATGGGAATGTAAATTAGTATAGCCACTGTGGAGAACAAAAAAGACCTAGAACGAGAACTGCCATATAATCCAGCAGTTCTGCTCCTGAGTATCTTCCCAAAGGATAGTAATAAACTCTGTCATAAAAGTACTTGCACATCAATGTTTATTGAGGTATTCACAATTACTAACACATGGAACCAACCCAAATGTTCACAACAGATGAATGGATTGAAAATTGCGGCACCTATACACTGTGGAATTCTACTGAGCCATAGAAAAACAATGAGACCCTGGCATTTGATAGAAGTGGACGAATATGGAAGACTTACTGCTAGCGAAGAAAGACTATGAAAGAGAGGCATATTGTATGCCCTCATTCAGTATAGACTGAATGTCTGCACTCCATGACAGAAACTGAAAGATTGAAAGATATAAAAACAAAGAGAACAAATGTGAATACTAGAGGTGGTGTGGGAGGAGGGTGGGAAATGGGGGAGGGTGAGAAGAAGGGAATAAAGGGAAAAAGAAAAAAGCAAAACATTTTAGGAGCACAAAATGGAAAATTATCTGTTGATGATAACGTGTGTGATAATATCTTTAACTGGACTAATATACAGTGTATTAATGCTGGGAAAATATTTTTGTATGCTGTAATAATATATAATGACCGAAAGTATAAAAAAATAAAGATTAAAGGGACCAGCAGTTAGTGTAATGGCTATGTCGCTGAACTCCCATGCAGTAGACCACAGTTTGAGTCCTGGAACCGGTGACTTGAACTCATGCTGGGCACGTGTATGTACATGCCCAAGATACCGAGAGGAGAATGGAGGAGAAAGGATTACAACATGGCCATCCCTCCTAGGGGGTGATTTCTCACTTTCTCTCTCTCTGTCTTTCTGACAAGCACATGCGCCTTATAGCAAAACCCTCTCAAAAAAAAAAAAAAAAAAAAAAAAAAAGCTTAAAAATGTGAAAAAAGTATTTAAATTTTTGAAAAAAAAATTGTTCCTTGTAAATATGTAGGCTGTTTGAAGGCACAATGCCTCCTGTGATGGTGTTGTTGGTGTTGTAATTTGGCCTGTAGCCATGTGGCTGCCTATTGATCTTGGTGAGTGACCATGTCTGGCTGATAAGGCACAAAGAACTGGGCAGAACCAACCTTTCAGTTCTGGCCCAATACCCTTGTGTTATGCAACTACGGTTGCTCTTCTGTCCATTGTTCAACTAAAGGGAGAGATAGATGTTTGTTTTTTTAGCACAGGCTGAGTGGTATCTCTAACATGTATGTTTTATTGAATTCTCACCTGATTGGGCCTTCTTTTTCAGTTTCCATTTCCTTTCCCTCTGGCTTTGTTCTGGTTGGTTCTGCTGGATTTTGAGGGACATGATTTGTGGTTGGATTGCTGGAGGAATTTTTCTCAGAGGTTTTATCTGTAGAAAGAAAACAGCATATAGATACAAAAATGCATATCACTCTTGACACAATGTATTTGACAACATAAGTTATAAAGATGCTGCTTGTTTTCCAGCATAGTCTCAGCAACACCCCCCCTTCATATTTCTGCTAAACAAAGTAGAACTGTATGCAGAAGGAGTTAACCTGCAGACATTTTCAGGTTGATGAAAGATATACTTAAAAGTTGATGTATTATGTAATAGAAAATTCACATGCATGTATCTTTTTGATATTAGCAAATCTGAGATTAAGAATAAATCATTCAAAATACATTTTTATTTTTATGAAAGTTTACATAATTTGTGGCTAAAATTGATGTGTCATAAAATTCAGAAAAATAAAATTGGAAAAAATGATGTAATTGACATTACTTTAGAATTTTCATCTGAATTTCTTTTGAAATCAAATCTTTATTTTTTTTTGTTTGATTGTGACCTATTTTCTGGAGAAGCAACATAAGCTAATATGTACTCATTTTATTTTAGTCCAGAAGTTAAAAATTTCCCTTCAAGCTACAAATACAATTTCCAATTAATTTAATTTAAATTGTAATTTACCCAGAGAATAATTGACTCACTGGTAAATATTTGGATTGTAGAGAATGTTTAATAAATGTAAATAACTTAATATTAAAAGAAAATATAGAAGAAGGAAAATGAATGGATTTTAATGGTTATTTATTATCAACAGTTTTTAATTTATTTTTAATTGGATGTACTGTGCTTAAAAAATTAAAGTCAAGGCCCAAAGTATTCTTCTTATTATATTGTAACACATTATAGTTTAAAGATTTAGGCAAATCTAGTATTGAAAATTTTGAATTGCAAAATAGTAACTGAGAGAGTGATCACTTTGAAAAAGTTCTCACTATACAGGTCTTTTAATATGCAATTTTCTATGATCCAAATAAAATCTCTCAGTGTCCTAAACTTTTCAGAAACATGTTTCAGTAAAAAAAGAAAATCATAAAACTGAGTCACAACTTACAGTTTTAACATGTGATGAATGTTTTTCAAGCCTCAAGGGCCAGGTTCAAACTGTGGACCACCATGTGAGATCTAGCTTCCTTAAACCACTGCTATGGGCCAGCCCAAAACAGTATTTTCTAAGAGGCTTTTATTGACTATTTCTTGTGAAGCTGTAATTCGTAGTATTATAAGGTTGTCTGGAAAGTCATGAAATGTATTTCTATGTTTTTCCATGCAAAAATTCATCATGACTTTCCCAATGACCCAATAATTTACTACTAATACCAATAAAATGACTGACTGTTCTGTCATAGGTCTTTCCTTCAATTCCAACAAACAATTTTTCTTTATCCTTATAGTAACTGAACTAAATTAACTCTAAGTAGATCTTAGCACCTTACTAGGTCTTTCCTAGCCATTACCAAGGTCTTCTAAAAGAACACTATCTTTATTATGAAAAGTCTAGGATGTTTAGAAATTGATTACAGCCTAGTTTGATTTGTGCATGAACATTTAACTACAAAATAAATCCTCATGAATAGCTTGTTGATGGAGATGAGAAGTCAGTTATTGCGTATTGTTGAATTCGAAGTAGAACAACAACTTAAAAAAAAACCACAAAGACTTACAAGGATTCTGTCAACTATAGTTCAGTGTGGGTGTCTTTTTATCCATGCAGCATGTTATTTGTTAGTGGGAACAGATGGTCCAAGTGTTTGCATCATCTCCATCATGAAAGAGAAATCTACAATACCAGGCATGGCTTGCTCTGGTATCTGGGTGAAGTTTTGTCAACTGCACATTGTACTTCTTCCCAACCTCACACATGGACAGCAGGATCCTCTCTTTTGTAGCTGCTCAAATGAATAGTGTAAGTTCTTCTGCCAACTGTGCTCTTTGCACATGATACAGCGATTGTCAAATCTCATCAGTACACTTGGTCAAATTCTGCCCTGGAATATGTGCCTACAGCAGATAATAAAATATGAAATCAAAGTACTCTGATCTGGTTGCTTTTATTGAATGTGCAAGAATGAGGACTATTGAGTTTGCTCTCCACACACCTGGCTGCTTCTCTCGGCAGCCTGGCAGCATCTCTCATGGCCTGTGAAATACATTGCCAATATGCTTAGCCCCCTTGTCGTGGCACATCACCGAGACCTGAGCAGGTGTAAAACATCTGCTTCCCTCTTCAAGAGAGGAAGTAAGTGATGCAGAAACCCTTTAACCTTCCCCATTTTATCAGTGGCATTAAATAAATGCTTGAAAAGGAGGGATTCAAAGAAGAACTCAAATGTGGGAATAAGGTTATGAATTAAAGAGACACTCAACTGGCTCTTTTGGAATGGATATAAAAAGAAGACTTGGCAATGCTCTCATTTGTTGGAAAGTTTGGTGTGGGGGATGATATTGAATTTCTAATCCTTAAGATACCAAACACATTGTGGGTGCTGTCTCAGAAATAAATCTTTTGTCAGAAGCTAACCATACCTCAGAAACTAGATGATAGTGAATTAATAAGGACTAAGTCTGGGTACTGTGATTAGATGCATAAGTGGTACTATTAATTTCATCTCAATGCACGAACATTTGGAGTTAAGGTAATGAATAACATAGATTTAAGAAGTGCATGATTAATAATTATTTTCTGGCATCCAAGATTATATTTTTTGACTCAGCTTCTGGTTAATTTCATAGTTGCTAGAATATACAAGAAACTTAGAAGAACTTTAATTATAAAATCTTGCTCACACTTGAAATTTTATTATATCTTTGTAGATTGTCAAATGACTTGGAGGAAGTTGACAAACATTATAGCAATGCACATAAATTAGAATCTGAAACAGTGCCCTAAAATATCATCGCAAGAATAAAGAAATGGCATATTTTATATTAAGAAGTAGACACGCATTCTATAAAAGTCCAGAGAAGCAGGACTCAGAGTAGAAAGTTCCAGAAACCTTCCCACATGAGCAATGGTTTAAAAAATTGAGGTTCTTTAGTTAAAGTATTAAAGATCATCTAGTGACCTAATTGTTATTTCATGTTTCTTAACAGGCTATTACAGAGACAATAGACTTATTCCATGCATTCAGGAAGGCAGAAGGACCCATCCATGGAATTTACAAAACAAACAAAATTCAAAA
Organism: Tupaia tana; assembly: GCA_026018925.1. Classification (NCBI taxonomy): domain Eukaryota; kingdom Metazoa; phylum Chordata; class Mammalia; order Scandentia; family Tupaiidae; genus Tupaia; species Tupaia tana. The sequence goes on from JAKSZU010000008.1 coordinate 41,862,057, forward strand.
TATTCTAATGACTTGTCTAACAGCAAAAGACATTACTTCAGGAGGCAGTGAGAGCCCCACTGGATGGAAGAATTCAGGAAGAAGTTGGAGTCCGCGCTAATGAAGGTAGAATGGGATCTTGGCTTGGAGGCAGAGCTTAGACCACCTCTAGATAGCCTAAAAGTGCTCTAAAGTGCTTGAAAAGATCTTTATATTTAGAAAAACTTTGCCTTTAGGATAGATCATCACAAGTAAATAAATGAACAAATCAACTAATAAAAAAGAATGTGGCTCCATCTGCTGTGGCTTTGGTACTTGGTCAGGATCAAGGGATCTTTTCCTCTCTCAGTGTAATGCATAGTTTCCAGGACATTTTTTTTTTTTTTTATTGAGATTAATTCATCTAGAAAACACATTTTATGTGCAGGCATTAAGGAGCGTGGTGAGTTACCAGTGCTGGGTACCGAATAGAGAACTTTAATCCTTACATCACTAATTCTCTGGGTGACTTTGGGTAAGGCGCTTTTCTATAACAGTTTCCTCATCCATAAAATGAGAAATGCTTTTGTCATGGGGATTTCTGTGAGGATTAGATAAAGACTCCATTTGAGAAAAATGCAATGTGAACACAAAATGTTCCAGCACTCAGACTGGAGTAAAAGTGCTTTTTTTAAAAAAAGTTATATTAACTCTTTCAGATCTGCCTAGTATTACTGATGAACGTGGGCATGCAAAAATTTCCATTATTTAAGAGACTCCTAGTGACCAGAAAAGCATAATGCAATTTCTCATAAATCATTGCTGTTCTTTAGCAGAAAGAAGCCTAAAAGCACAGTTTAATTGAATTATGCAAATATATTAAAATTATGCAAACTACACAAAAATAGCATTAAAAAGCACCCCCACCTTATCCACGTTAGTTAGAAATGTCTTAAGGTGTTAATTTATAAAACAGGTAACAGCAGTAATTTTATCACAGTCTGGTCTCCTATTTGATATTTAGAACAGGGGATGTGCTTTCTGTGCCCAAGTTCTCCATTTAGCGGATGCAGCTCTATCCAACCTCTCCCTCTTTAGAGAGGCAGCTTTCTGCTGTATTATACACAGGAACGGTTACTGTGCACATGGCCGGGCACATGACCTAGGAGGATGGCCTGTCCACAGCTGACTGCTGACCCTGGTGATGGTATGAAAGGCTCTGCCCAGTGGGAACAATGGCTGTTATCTAAGTCAGGCAGACTACTCTCTCTGGAATCTGGACTGTGAAATAAGTACATGGAGTGTCAGCAGCCCAGATTAGCTGTGCAGGAAAAACACAGCGGTCATGAGAAACAGAGCCATGTTGACTCTGAGTGAGAGACAGAAAAAGGAATGAGCTGCCTATGTCCCCTGAACGTCTTTTTAGTTCTGGTTATTGACCAATTAGTTTTTATAACAAGCCCCTGGCACTGAAGGGGCCCTGATTATGTCTCTGTCCCTTTCTGACCATCATAGTAAGAGATGTCCTTAATAATTTCAAGTTAGAAAACAAATCCACATTTATCTTTTTTTCTAGGCTAGGTTTTCAGAAGTTTTACATGTCAAGTTTATTCATTTCTCAATTATTTTGTTTATCATCCTATTAGGTATTATTTTGAAAGAATATTTCTTATAAATTTTGTAAATCTGTTTCTTATAAAAAACTATTTCTGGTTGGATGAAACGAAATGCTTGAGTAGTTTCAATAAAAAGTATACTTTTTTTTAAATTTGTCAGAGTTCACGTGTGCTTGTCTAAGAGAAACAAAGGAAGTAAAAAACACCCTCCGTGTGGAATAGACACACCATAACCCCTTCTCTTCATTTTCTCCTCTTTCAGATTTTTGGGTACTCATGCACATGCACCTAGAGTGTTTTTCAAGCCTTGGGGTTCAGGACTTGAACCATGCACTTGGCCATGTAGGATCCAGTGACCTTAACCACCATGCCACTGACGTGCCCTGTTTGTTTCTATAATCTCAAATCAACCAACCTTTTCCCAGAAGAGCACTGGCAATTGAAGAAATGAATTACATTATTAAAATTAGTCATAGTGGTATCTCCCATGCATGCCAATCAAGTTGATTGGCCCCACCTAGGGAAGCCTTTACTGATCCTTGTAAATTATTATCATTAGTATTATTATTTTAACATTGAAAGATTTTTTTTTGCTTGTAAATTGAATGTCAGTAGATAGTCTGGTTATTTTTCCTTTTCACATAGGACAAATTAAATACATGTGGTAATTGTTATTACCAAGGACTGAAGAATGGTTTCTTATTTAAACAACCTAGAATTTCTACTCTAGCCCTCTTCTTCATTTCTCTGCCTTATAAAAATTATTATGCAGGGCCAGCAGATGGAGTTATGGGTGTGTCACTGGACTTACACAAGGCCAGCTCTCATGAGTCCCAGACACGGTAGCTTGAAACTCATGTCAGGCACACGTGTGTGCGTGCCCAAGATCCCAGGAGGAGAATGGAGGAGAAGGGATTGCCACGTGGCCAGCCCCCCTGGGGGTGGATTTCTTACTTTCCCTCTCACTGTCTCTGTCTCTCTCCAGCAAGCACACATGCTGTAAGGCAAAATGCTCTCCAAAGGAAAAAAAAAAGGCTTTAAAAATAATTTTCTCCTGTGTATGTGTACACGAAAGTGTGCTGGGTGGGGGAGTACTCTCCACAGGGCCTTGTCACACTGTGATTCCTTTCCTCCAGTCCATCAGATTTGGGGCACCCTAGCATGTGCCCTCTGTGTTTTGGCTGACCTGGCTGGGACTTTGAACCGTGTTCACCATGTAGGATTCAACTTATCTTGAGCATCACATTACCACGGTACCACAAAGCAATTTTTAAATGGTTTTAGTTTCTGAAGAAATTTTTAACTTTTTAGACTGCTGTCCAAATGGAGTTAGCAGAGACACAGGCTAGGTCACTCGCGTAGATGAGGAAAACAGGGCAAGGTCTGCGACACCGCTGTTGACCTGGAACCACGCTGGAGCTGGAACCTAGAAGTCCTGGCTGTGGAAGGCTATTTGGCCCAAGAGGCCCAGGGAGGCCATCTCTCTTATAGCCCATTTACAAAGCGAAGTCTGGGATGGAAATCATGATCAAGGAGGAAGGCAAGAGTAAGCGGCTAAGCGTAAACATTGCCAGATCCAGAAATTTGTCTAAGGATGTCAGTGTCCCTAACTATGAACAATATTGGCTCTCTCTCAGATGTGTATCTGGAGGTTACAAAGTGTCTGTGTGGACAAAATCTAGCAAGGATTCAGTTTTGTTCTTAGTGATTTTATAAAAGGACTATTTAGAAGTCAGCAAGTGGGGGGTGGTGGTTAATGCACTGTACTCCCACATGGTTCACTGCAGTTCGAATTCCAGACACAGTGGATTGAAAATGTATACATGTGTGCATGCCCAAAATCCCAGGAGGAGACTGGAGAAGGATTGTGGCGAGGTCATTCCCCTGGGGGGTGATTTATTAATTTCCCAGTCTCTGTTTCTCTGTCTCTCTTCAGCAAGCACACATGCCCTATAACCAAATCCTTAAAAAAAAAAAGGAGGGACAGTATTTAAACATTAAGATAATTAAAGCTTAAAAATGGAGAGATTTAAATTAAAATATGTTTTTGCTGTCTTGCTAGATAAGGTGGAACATCTGGTAGCCCTCAGGCTCATCCCCACGCGGCAGTGAGTGGCAGAGCTGGGTGACCGCTGGCCTCTTCAGACAGGACTTGCATGATCCCCCTTTATGCTGTCTATCTAGCTCCTATCAATACTGCAATTTTGGGACCAGCAGTTAGTGTAATGGCTATGTCGCTGAACTCCCATGTAGTCGACTGCGGTTCGAGTCCTGGACCCGGTGGCTTAAACTCACGCTGGGCACATGTGCGTGCATGCCCAAGATCCTGAGAGGAGAATGGAGGAGAAGGGATTGCAGCTTGGCCATGCCCCCGGGGGGTAATTTCTCGCTTTCTGTCTCTCTGTCTGTCTTGTGAGCGCACGCGCCCTATAGCAAAAACCTGTCCCCCCCCAAAAAATACTGCAATTTACCAACTTAAAGTCTTTATATGTATTAGCTAATTTAATTCTCATGCTCTCCCCGCTAAGGATGATATTATCATCATGATTTCATACATAAGCAAACTGAGACTCAGAGATATTAAATAACCAAAGAGCTGGAAAGTAGCAGAGTTATGATTAGAATTCAGGGGTGTCAATTGACACAAAAGTGAAAAGTCATTTGCTGATGATAATGTATGTGGTAATGTCTTTGTCTTGACTGATATACACTGTATTTGTGCTGGGATAAACCATGTATGCTGTAAAGATGTATAGTAATTAAATTCATCCCTGAATATGTAATATTAAATGTAATACGTATATAAAATTAAATGTAATATAAATACATATATAATTCAGGGGTGCCAAATGAACATTCATTCTTTCTAGTATAGTATACTGACTTTACTGTGAATCTACATGATTGTTTATAGTAAAACTCAATTTTGATTTTTAAACTATTACTTTTTATATTTAAGTTGGAATATTTAAAAACCATATGTATTAGGTTTTTATGACTGCTGTAACAAATTACCACAAGCTTAATGGCTTAAATCAACACAAGTTGGTGAACATACATGCCCTCTAGCAAAAAGATAAGCAACATAAGTTTATTTACTTAGAGTTCTGGAAGTCAGACATCTAAAATGCATCTGAAGGGATGGGTTCCTTCTGAAGGCTTTAGGTGAGAATCCATTTCCTTGTTTTTTTTTTCAGCATCCAGAGGTTGCCTGCATTCCTGGATTTGCAGTTTTCTACTCCACCCAGAGTGCATTATCCAGTCTCAGGATTTATCATTCCATCTCCTTCTTATTTTTATTTTATACAGACCCCTTGATTATATGTGGTTACCTGGATAATCCAGGATAACCTTCCCATTTCAAGACCCTTAACTTAATAACATCAGTAACTTTTTTTAAACTGTATAAGGTAACAGATTCATACATTTTTGGGAGTAGGATGTGAATGTCTTTAGATGGTTGTTTTCAGCCTTCTGCACGATAAGGGATGGACACTGAACTTTGACCCATTCTCACACAAATGAAGTTATTTTAAAACATCATAAACTTTGATAAATAATTTATATATCTTCTACCATTATCAAAACATTTGTTTAAAGATATGTTTAATACAATATGAATGAAGTAGAAGCCTAAGAAAGATTATTATAATCAAAAGAAGACATTAGTAAGTTATCTTCATTTGAATCCAAAATGTGTTGCATTCTTCATTTCCATGACAGATATAAATGAAACCACACTCTGCAGAGGATAGAATTCTATAATCAGAAATCAACATCTGCAGATTTTGTGACATTGCACCTGCATGTTTTGAAGTGAAGTACACAAAAATACCAAGCACAAATCAGAGGCTATCTTTAAACACTAATAATTTTGCTTTTTCAAAACAAAATATCTTAAATATAACTGTGATTCCTATGAAAGTCTTTGAAGACATGCTAAGTCTTGCTGAATCTGCAGAATTAAATGAAACTATTTTTCCTTCGTACTCGAATAGCTCCTCTGTTAAATGAAACTTCCACAGAGTTTTTATTATGAGCTATGAAAATTTAAGCTTACAAATACACTTTGAAAAAAGTATAACAAGAATAAGAATAAATTTGTCATCCCAAAGATGTGATCCTTGGTTTTATGCTATGGAGGTTGTATTTTTCTGTATGAAGAATTATAAATTTGAAACTATCACTCTTATAAAATAACTCATAGTAGAACACAATTGTAGTCTGAATTATCTTGATAAATTTATGGCTTTTTTTTTCTTCCCTTGGCTCAGGTAGATCTGATATCTGTTGTTAGCATGTTTATCTCTTTTTCAATACCACCATTTGTTGACCATGTTTCAGTACATGCAATGAAAATTCATGTGTAACACAGAAAAGTGTCTTCTTAAAAAAAAAAAAAGTTTGAAGAGTGAATTATGGCTTTAATGTTGTTTGAAAAAGCCAAGCCCATATTTTTTATAGTATATTTTTGTCATCTGATTCTTACTATTAGTAGATGTTTTATATGTGTACTTTTTAAATCAGAAATGGAGACTTTTGATTATTAAATGCTTTCCTCTTTCATTTACACACACTATTTTAAATCAGATAATGTTACAGTTGAATAGATAAGCTTGGTTAGCACTTAGGAAGTGATACTACATCACATCACATCCATGTTGAAAAACTTATTGTGGAACATTTACTGTTTTTTTTGTTTCTCATTGTAAGTAAATGCTGACTCTCTATTTGGGAGATACTGCTTTTCTATCTTCTTGATTGAGATGAAAATGCAAGAAAGATTGTAGTGAAGATACCTGGTCTGTATAAAAACAAGCAAATATTCTTTACATTGAAATTTGAATACTAAAAATCCACAGCCATTATTCAAAATAGGTAAGTAAATGCATAAACAAGCAAACAAAAAAATAAAATAATTTTTTTCTTTCCTTTTTCTTTTTTTTAAGTACTCCCCCCCCCCCATAGGGCATATGCTCATCAGAAAGAGACAGACAGATACAGTGAGAAAGTGAGAAATCACCTTCCCAAGGGATAGCCATGTTGCAATCCAGTCTCCTTCATCCTCCTCCTGGGATTTTGAGAATACACACACGCACATACCCAGTATGATTTTCAAGCCACCAGATCTGGCATTCGAACCATGGTGGGCCATGTGAGAGTCCAGAACTTTAACCACTATGCCACTTGCTAGCCCTTGGTTGTCTTTAATTTTTTTAAAAAGAATTATTTTATTTAACTTTATTTATTTTATTTCTGTATTTATTTTTTAAAATTTGACCAGAGAGAGACAGAGTGAGGGAGGGAGGGAGGGAGGGAGTGGGGAAGGGAGGGAGGGAGGGAGGGGGGGGGAGAGAGAGAGAGAGAGAGAGAGAGAGAAACAGGAGAGACAGAGAGAGAGGGAAAGTGAGAAAGCAAGCTGCCATGTCTGACTCGAACTACAGGCAACCATGTGGGAGTCCAGCACCCTTAACCACTTTGCCACCTGCTGGCCCCTACCTTGGTTGTCTTTTTAAATTACATTGTTGGAAGGGGATAGAGAGGTTGTGAAAAGTAATTTAGGAAAAATTGATATATTTATAATGTTATACTCTGTGCTACAAACATATGATTTTCCTTGATTATTTGACTTTATTCTACATTTCTCTATAGTTTTTCTTTTTCACATAGGCCCTATTCTCCTGAATAAGCAGCAAAGTATAATGAGAGTGGGGCCATTTGTACAAAGCACTGCCTTTGACTATGGGTATATTTCTAGATGAGAATTTATTTACTTATAGTTTTTCTTGTTATTTTTAAAAAATTTATAGCAGTTCTTGTAATATTCATGTACATCTTATTTTTCCCTCCCTAGAGACAGAAAATTGTGGCTAGTAAAACTCAATTGTGCTTCAGTTCAGATATTTGTTTAATTACAAATAGAAAGTCATTAAAATAATCATGTACATACTTTGTCTAATAGATGAAAGGCAAAACATTTGTTCTGGTCTTGTGGCAACACTTTTATGTTTTTATTACTTAGTAAAATAATAGTCTGTTCTACGGATTCACCTATCATTTTTGTATTTTCTTGTTTAAGGAGTAGCATTCGGACTCAAGAGAAGGAGAGAAAACTGGGACAAAGGGATGGGGAATAGTTGCATTAGGTCCTACAAAGTCTGATGGAGGAATTTAGATTTTTTTTTTTGGTTCCAATATGGTAGACATTGAAGTTCTCGAGCTAAGGTGTAAGGTCTAATTGGGGGGTCATGGAAAGTAATCCACTAGTAGTGTTTGGGCTGGATGGAAGGGGAAGAGATTGGGTGGAATGAATTCTACATGGAAACAACCTCTTGGAAATTGTGGGAGTAGTGTAGAAATGAGCTACTCTGAAGGGCCTGAGCCAGGATGGTATTGCTGGGATTGGAATGGATGGAAGTGAGTGTTAGAACAATTCTGGAAGAAGATTTGGTGCTAATTATCTTCACAGCACATCCTAGGTATAGGTGTAAAACAGGAGAGAGGTTTTAATTTGGGAGTCTAGAAGAATGACAATATCAGGAATACACGTAAATCCAGAGATGGAGCTTATCTTAAGGGGAAGATAAGGAATTCAATTTTAGGAATTCAATTTTAGACCTAGAAAGTTTAAGATGCAGCAGAACATAGGTATATCTCTCCAGCAGTTAACTGAAGATAATTTACCTCAGATACCTTAGATAATTTACCTAGTCTAGAAAAATGTTTCATCAAACACCAAATTTCAGAGGAACATGTATTTTACTTTTTCGTTTCTTTTCTACAGATTGCACTCTGACCTTGTAATTTGGTGTGCGACTCCTCAGATGTGACTGCAGTTGTCTTGGGAGATTTCTTTTCAGTTTTGTTTTCTTCCTTTGAGAAACAAAGTAGAGATTGTATACATTTATTTAAAACAAAGTTCAATGTAAAATATAACACCATTTCTCACTGAATTATCAATCTAGTCATTGAAATTGACCATTGGTGATAATGTACTTAAAATGATAATTACTGCACGTGAACAGATATTCTTAGACCTACTATTGAATAGTCAACTTTGACCACTCAGCCTTTGGCCACAGGGAATAGGCCTGTTCTTATCAGTGTGGGTGATGTGTCTTCTTGGCCATATTCCTCCCAATTCTGAGTCTCACTTCCCAGACTCAGTGTTGGTCCCAGTCTGTGTCTTTTTCTTTTTTTCTTTCCCAATGCCAGCAGGCACATATACGCTTGCTAGAAGAAGAGAGAGAGAGAGGGAGGGAGAGAGAAACCCCCTCCAATGGGGCATGGTCATGCCGTTGCCATCTTTTTCCCCCCCTTTCTCCATTTTGTTGGGATTTAGGGTTTGCACACCCAAAAGTGGCACATTTTCCAAACCACTTGACTTGAGATTTAAATTGTGGCTGGCCATGTGGGATCTGGCTCCCTATGCACAGTGCTTAGCTCCTGTGCTGAATGGGCTTGCCACTCAGTCTGGGTCTTTACTGATAGAAAGTAAAATGGTAGAGTGAAGAAGGGAGTTTAGTTCATTCACCCATAGGTCTCTTTCATCTCTCCATGATTTCATTTGCCTCTACCTCATTATTTGAGCAGCTAAGGTTTCCTTTGAAATTTAGGTAAGTCACACTGGGTGTGAACAAGTGTGTAACTGAGGAACGTGTAACTAAGGACGTTTCTGTGGGAAGAGAGTGAAACAAGACAATGTTAGACCATGAAAATTTTGGCTCCCAAGCTACACACAGAAGGGAGTAACTGTTGATTTTACAAAGATGAGATTTTTGTTCTACAGATGTATAAGACATGAAGAACATTCTAGGCAGAGGATGCAGGTTTAGCCAGAGCCTAAGGTATGATTGTATATGGGTAAAAGAAACTACAGTGGTTGGGTGGAAAGGGGATGAGATGAGGGTATCGACACTGGCACAGAAAAGGAGCTTGGGTCTTGTATGCTGTAACAAGGAGTCTTGGCATTATTTGTAGGCAGTGTATAGCATAGGAATATTTTAAGTGAAAAACAAACAGATTAATCTGATAATTTTGTTTAAGCCTCACAGTGATTATAGTGTTAGGGATGGCAGCTATTATTATTATTATGTTATTAGGTAAGAAAGTGATTGAGCGGCTAGTTCCTATGAGCATAGCCTCAAAGGTGTGGGTCCAGAACTACTGAAAACTATCGATAAAGCCTTCTGACTTTAATCAAGCACTTTTACATGATGTGATTATGTTATTTATAAACATTTTCTTCATAGTCTTTTTATTTTTTCATTATTAAAAAATTTTAAATTTAAGAGAGAGTGTTGCTATAGGGCACATGTGCAAAGAAAGAGAGACAGTGAAAAATCACCCTCCGGGGGGCATGGCCATGCCAGAGTTTCTTCTCTTCCATTCTCTTTCTGGGATTTTGGTGTGAGTTTCAAGCCTCCAGTCCAGGACTTGAACCATGGTCAGCCATGTGGGAGTCCAGCATCTAAATCACTACACCACTTGCTGGCCCCATCATAGTCTTTAGGTACTGTATATACAAATATAGATTTATGCGAATAGTGTAATTCTAGAGTAATAGTGAGAGTTTACATTAGGCTGAGTTTGAAGTTCTTGAATTCTTGGTTATTGATAAGTGCTAATTACCTGTGACATTATGGTTTATGAGTAAACTCTTTAAACAGCACTTTAAAATCACAATGTAAATAGTTTTTTTCATTGTTATACTTTCTTATAGGACTCAAATGATTTATTTGTATTTCCGAGGCTTATTGTTTAAATGTCATCTTAAAAGGTTGTATTCTGTGGGAAAAAAATAGGGTTTTAACCTCCTGTCATTTTTAACATTTAGCATATTTGAAACTGGAGAAAATACTAGTTTTCTTCTACCCGCATGTTCTTGGAAAAAAAATGGACACAAATAATTCCCAAATGTGACTTTGGTATAATGTGACGCTAGTCGACTTCATTAACATCCGTAAGTTGTGGCTGCCAGCGTGTGGCGCAGATATGTAAGGTTGCTGTACCTGGGCCTCATTTAAGTATCAAGACTTCTCGTTAAGTTCTGTTTCTAAAGGAAATAGAGAATTCTTTAAGGAGTTTCTGATTTTTTCCCCCTCTTGATTACATACTGATATCCGACAAGCAGAATATTTAGAAGCGTCGATTCAGCTAAGATCTCTCCTGAAGCAGTACAGCGGCTGAGCGAGCTCTCAGGCACTGAAGTCAGACAGCTTCTAGCTGCCATCTGTCAGCTATGCGTAAGCAGCAAATGACCATCAAACCTATGACTTATGACTTCTGTGAGGATTAAACATGACACTGCTTAGAAAGGACTTAGCATGTTGCTTGACATAGTGATTGGTGTTAGTTATGATGTTCACCAAGACACTATATTAACTGTTGTGATGTGCTTGGGGAAAATAATCACAGCAGGCAAGGGTTAAATGTGAATGTATGGGGCCAGCATGTGGCATGGAGGTTACGGTGCGAGATCCCACATGGCGGATTATGTGACTGGAGTCCTGAACCTGGTGGCTTGAAAATCATGCTGGGCACATGTGCACGTGTGCCCAAAATCCCAAGAGGAGACTGGAGAAGGGATTGTGCCGTGCTCATATTCCTGGGGGTGGGGTCGGGGGGTGACTTCTCCCTTTTCCTCTTTCTCTTTCTTTCTGGCAAGCACATGCACCCCATAGCAAAAAATAAAAATAAAAAATAAATAAAAATAGTGAATGTGTGACTTTCTGAAAGTAAAGACCATCCAGACTAGCTTTGAAAGTGTGGGAATACTTATTTTGACGTAAGAATGAAAAAGAAGTCTAGGATGCCCTCGGCGAGCAGGGCTATGGGTTATCCTCCCCATATCCTCTCTGCTGTACGGGAGTCAACACTAATCAGAAATGGAAAGCAGTTTTCTCAGGGCCAATGCTAAGTAAGCTCTGCTTTCTACCCTGTAGCTCATGTAAACCTGAGTCATTATTAGACCATGCTACCCTAGTCTCTGCTCTTGCTTGAACTCAATATTTCTCCTTCAGTTTTCAGATGGTAAGTATTGCTCTAAACATCTTAGCTAGCTCTTGTAGATAATTCTAGCAAGTAATTCATGAAAATTATTCTGTAGGTAGTGTGAAGTATTGTTCACGTAATTGTCACTTTGGATTTAAATCTGTCATAAAAACCCAAATTATACAAATGATTAATAATAATGATAATAGTGACAATGGCCATTTGGAAAATGCCTACTATGTGTTTTATATATACTGTATCTAGTTTTTCACAATAGGGTTACAAAGTAGATAATATTATCTCCATTGTGCAGAAGGATAAACTTAGAAAGTATTAGACTTGTCTAGGGCAGAGTTACTACATTTTGGCAGTATTGAAATTTTGAACTGGATAATTTCATGTTGTGGAAGACTGTTTTGCATAAATTAGTGTATTTAACTGCATTGTTGGACTTTACAAACTAGATGCCATGAGCATGCCCATACCAGAGCTATCACAACCAAAAATGTCCCCAGACATTGCCAAATGTGTCCTGAGTGGCAAAACTGTTCTCTATTGAAAATTATTGGCCTAAAGAACTCGTTGTTAAAATGTGGCTTATTAAGACCAGGATCCTTGACAGTCTTTGTTGCAAATAAATCACATAGCCCATTTAAGATGAAAGAAGTTCATTTTGGATGACAGTAGAAGTGAAAATCATCAGTGAGAAGTCTTGGCTTTTTCAAATCCTAATATAATTGTCCTAAACATTTATTATTCTGCTTTTAAGCAAATATGTATAGAGTAAATAAATGAATGAGGATACACTCCAAAAATAAATAGTCCTGCAGCACATGACACCAGGTAAAACCTGTAAGCAATCTTATATATCACAGTGTTTATTAAAATCCATCACCAGACCGGAAATGATGAGAATCGAGAGTGAGTTAGGAATGTAAGAAACATACCTGGTTCGTGGGGTGCTGGGACCGATTGCTTGGATGAGAACCTTCATCCCCATTGATCCCTTCTACAGGCTTCACCTTGTTGAATTTTTTGGTCAGTGATTTAAACATCTTCTCTGAGGTGGTTCTGAAAACTTCTGTTTTATGACTCTGTGTCTTGAGGTAGAGAAATGTGCTTTGTTTTTCTTTTCATTAGTAGACAAGCCAATTAGTTGTTTAATCAGGATTTTGTTCTGGTTAATTCCTAGAGGCAACTCCCTAGCTAGTCAGGGCTTACGGCTTAAAAGCAGCAAATTACTTCTGCTTGGGCAATTTGAACTCTGTTTATGAACTTTACAGAGTCAAAATGCCCCTGTGAATAATTTATAAGTAGAGGATTAAACAAAACTTCATAGTTGATTTGAATTGTTTAAATGTGATTACATTGCCCATTGGTTTGTTTGTTTTCTTTCTTTCTAATCACCTACCTATCTATCTACATCTATCTAATTTTAAACAGACTAATACATGTAAATGATTTAAAATCAAATGCGCATGAGGCTTATACTATAAAGCTAATAGTTTACTTCTTTAAAGTCCTGTACCATGAGGTAACTACCTTTTTAAATTTGGATTTTTAAATTGAATTAATTAATTCATTTTTAAAGATATATCTGTCTCAGCCTCAGCCTGCTGATAGCTGGGATCACAGGTATGCACCACCAGGCCTGGCTTTAGGGCAGGCCAGGAAATGAACCCAGGTGTTCCATGTGGCCTCAGCTCACCAAGCAGCAGCAGTGCATGCTACTGCAAATGGGGCTATAACTACTTGTAATCTTCCTATTCTGTCCTGACAGTATTCACACATCATTAAAACAAAACAAAAGAAACAAACAAATTAAAAAAACCTGCTTATTTTACTCTTGGTGCAAATTTGGACTCCAAACCAGTATGAGGCACGAGTACAAGGTAAGACTTGTTAGCTTTCATTTCTGCACCCAGAACCCAGACAAACGTCCTCAGTGTTCTGTGCTGTTGGACGGTATTGTCTAGTCCACAAAGGGTGCACATACTCTTTTAAGGGGTCCGGTTTTTGTTTTAGTTTTGAATGGGACCATTTCTGTTGTGCACTTCCAAATTAAAACCAAAGCCTTTAAGCAACATGTTCATCTTCTACATCCCTTCAACCCCACCCCACAGGGCAGACTGAGTCAGCTTGTCTCACATTTCTTATCCTCTGTATTTCTAGAATCTAGAGATTTTTTTAAGATACTAATTATGCATTTTTACAGTATATTTGCTACAGTTCATACAGAAAAATAATACATGGGAAGAAAGAATGCTAATTTAGTTTTCCATATTACCAAAATCACAAATCTTTTACTGATTTTAAAAATAAATTAGAAGTTTTAATTTTAGATTCAACCATTTTATCAAAAAGAAACTTGTCCTAAATCAACTTGATTAAATATATGATTTGATGCTATGTTCTAGAAACACAAAGCTACTTTATTTTTAAATGATGTTCTTTGTTTTAAAAGGCAAATATTTCTCCTTGGGTTCATTATTGCTCCAGAAGTAATTCTGAATAAATCATCAAGTATGTATGGGGTCATGTTAAGAACTTCTAAGATAATCTTCTAATTCTATTGTTGATTATATCAAAGCCTGGTCATGAGAAGGAAAGTGTTACCATCAGACCTTTGAATATTTGTCCCCCTGCCTGAGCCCGTCAGAGCAATAAATGCCCTCACCAGCCCACCTTATAAACCTGCCCATAGTCTTTCCAGTGGAAGAATTTCAGGGAGTCCTTATTTATGAAATGTATTTTATTAGGACATGTCTGGCCTATCTAGGTTGCTTATTGCAAATATGCCTAGAATGTATGGATGTATGTGGCTGGCTGGAGAATAGGGAAGGGGATTGTATATAAACTTTGTAAGGAAGTACAAAATGGACATGTCTCCAAACCAAACTACCTTCTTTTTGTGAGAAATATCTTCGCATTCAATCTCAAAAACTCCTTGACTATCTACAATAGCTTGATCTAGGTATCCTATTCTGTCACTCCACTCCTCTGCCCTTTACAGGTATCTTACTGATATAATCAATTCCTTGTTTTTCTTGTTGTACCTTTTGCTATACACAGATCTCTACTTTATCACTTCTTATTTTATAACCATTTCCAGATCTGTTTTATCTATCATAGTGTCGGCTTCTTCAGGCAGAAGGTATGCTTTGGCCTCCTTCAGATCTTGTGTGCTTGGCAAAGTCTAGGTACTCCATGAATGTTTGCTGGATGAATGATGAGAGGTTGGTGGTTTCCAATATTTCTTAGCTCTGGGTTAACAATAAAGAGGTTCTTAGTGATAGATGCAGAATGTAAGTGGAGAATATCTCCCAGAAGGAAAAACAATGTCCTGGCCTTATTGTCTATCTATTAGTAGTCATTGATGACAAGACTTTGTCTTTGGCTGGGATTAGGGCAGGCTAAGAGGAGCACACATGAAATATTGGTGTATTTAACAAAAAGTAGTATTTTAGATACCATAGAGGGCAGATAAATTGCACACATAGTATTATATAAAGTACAAATTAGGTAGTAATAAAGTGATGCTTAAAAAAAAAGGATTATTATTGGCAAACAGTAACATATTCTTGTTGTGACTCAGTTTTCTTTGGCCAGAGAGCCCATGCACTCACCAGAGACAGACAGGGAGACACACAGAGAGAGATAGGAGAAAGCAGCCCCCATGGGCAATAGTTATGTCACAATCCCTTCTCCATTTCTTCCTCCTTTTGAGACTGAGGGCACACACATACACACACACACACACACACACACACAAACACACCTGGCATGTTTCTTAAGCTGCTGGATCTGGGACTTAAGCCATGTTGTGTGCTATGTGGGATTTTACCACCAGGCCACGAGCTGGCTCAAGATTTTCAGTTTTAGTAGAACATTAGGCATCATTCCAATATTGTTTTAATCTTTTGATTTCTAATTTTATGCTAAATTTACAAATATATTTAAGCTTTTTAGTTATATAAAAGTGGTAAGAATATGGAATCTATATCTAATTTCTGGTTTGGACACATTCAAACATCATTCCTATGAAATTATTGAAGTCATAGGGATGTCAGTAAAGTTTTCACTTAATAGGAGTCAAGTTTGAGAACTACTATGTTTTGAAGTAATCTTAAGAGTACAGATATTCCCATTCAGGTGATTTTAAGCAAGCACAATTTTCTGGTAGATTTCAGATCACAGTTACCTCTGGGAAGGGGTGTGGGTTAGAGCTTTCTTTTCCTCTGGAAGACTATTGGGAACAAATTGCAAAACCAACTATGTTTATATTTTCTCCTGTGATTAGTAGAAACTGTCATTGTAATAATTCTCTGCAATCCCTCTAGCTAATTCCAAATAATCAGCATATTTTATAAATAAAAGAATGGGCTGGCAGGTGGTGTAAGGTTAAGATGATGGACCCATGGCTGCCTGTGCAGTTTGAGTGTCCAAGCTGGTGGCTTGAAAAATCACACCAGACATGTGGATGCTACCCAGAATTTCAAGTGGAGACTAGAGAAGAAGGGATTGCAGTGTGGCCATCCCCTTTCGGGGGTGATTTCTCACCTTCCCACTCTCTCTGCAAGCACACATGTCCCATAGCAAAAAATTAAAAAAAAAAATCACTGGGGGCCATCAGGTGGTGTGGTGGTTAAGGCACTGGACACTCCCATGTGGTCGATCATGGTTCAAGTCCTGGACCTGGTGACTTGCTTTCTTACTTTCCTTCTCTCTTTCTCTCTCTCTTTGTGTGTCTCTCTAGTCAAATTAAAAATAAATAAATGAATAAATAAAATTAAATTATTTTTTTAAATAACCACTGAGTTATAAAGGGAATAACTTTCTCGAAGTAGATTACCTCAAGCAATAACTTGTATGAAAACAAGTTTTTCACCCTGCAGGTTGAGGGGGAATCTATTTTGGAAAGGATAAACTTTTACTATAAACTTATAATAAACCTGAACACTGGCTTGGTCCTGAAAACTTTACTATACTGAATGTATTAAACTGAGTAAGGCAGGAAAGTAGATAATTAAATTATAAGTTGTTTGTTTATTTATTTATTTATTTTTCAATTGTAAGACTTTAGAGGGAAAAGTACTAATCATGAAGTCAGGCACCTGTGAACCAGTTTTGTCTCTTATCTGTAAAATGGAAACTAGAATCACCAGTTCTTAAACATTTGTGGACAATTACACAAACTAATAAATAAGATGATATACAAAAATGATCTCGATAACCAGCAGTTAGCGTAATGGATATGTCGCTGGACTCCCACGTAGTCGACCGCGGTTCGCGTCCTGGACCTGGTGGCTTAAATCTTATGCCGGGCGCGTGTGCATGCGTGCCCAAGATCCCAAGAGGAGAATGGAGGAGAAGGGATTGCGGCGTGGCCATCCCCCTGGGGGCGATTTCTCGCTTTCTGTCTCTATGTCTCTCTCTGTCTGTCTGGCGAGCACACGCACCCTATAGCAAAAACCTCTCAAAAAAAAAAAAAAAAAAAGATCTCATATAAGTGATCAATGAGTATTTGTAAATTATTTAAATAAAACAAATTGTGTTTTTGAAAGCAGTAAAATTTAAAATACTCTAGTTACTAAAGAATATATTTTTATTGAGCAGTAAACATTTGAGTTCTGTTTCAGGTGCTCCCCTAGCTGCTTTAGGTATAAAGAAATGATCAAAATGTGGCACCTATTCTGGAGACATCCTCACTCTTGAGAGACAGAGTGAGAGAGACGGAGTAGGGGTCGGTATAAATAATTGCAACACAACCTGTAGATTGAAAGTTTCTGAGTGGTGCTATATTAGTATAGATGAATAGGTGACTGAGTCCACCTGTGAGTGGACTGTGAAACAAAGAGTAAAACTTTGTGAATGAACTAATGCTCGTGGTAGGCTTTGAAGGGAGAGGAATTCTCTAAGCAGAGATAGAAAGGTAGAACATTCTAGACATCAAAAAGAGCATTCAGTTAGTTAAGGTATTACAGTAAATAACAGTTTATATGGCCAACATAGTACCCTTAGTAAACCATACCAGAACTTTGTTGAACTACATTGAATATTAACAATAAATATGAAATATACACACAATCTGCTTTATAGTACAGTAAGTTTAAAAACAGATCATTGTCAAAAAGGGACCAATGATGATGATTTTACATTCTTTCCATTTTCGTAGGGTAAGCAAAATACTAACAGTAAGTTCAAAAAGTAAAGAACTTCCGAAAGCAAAGAAAACTTCTGCACATGTTCATTTTTCTTGAGCTGATGACACAGAATATTTAATGATATTACAAAGTGGATTTATGGAAACTGATATTTAGAAGAAGTTTTCCATCATAAAATATGTATAGCACTATTTAGAAATGTTTGCTTGCCTGATTTTATGTGATGACAAATTTAGAGTATTTAGATTTTTTCAGTCACCTGCAGGTGTAATGTCACTAGATATAATGCTACTCAGTTGATGTGCAGAATTTCAGGAAGTAAAGTGATTTTAAATACAGTATTTCAGTAAGTAGAAGTCCTGTTTCTTTGATTATAATATTTGCATTGCCTTTAATTTATAATTAAAATGCATGAGCAGCAAATGTAACAGATATTAAGGGTAAAAATGCCTTCAGGAAATTGTTAATAACTAGTGGCATCTGTGACTAATGAATGCTGTATTGGTTTAGACTGTGACTAATAGAATAAATGTTTTGAAAAAAATCCTTATGCTAGTATTTTATAAACAGTAATCGGGTTGTGATGGATTTGTTCTGTGAATATGGATGGGGTGAGTATGTAAAGTTTCCTCATTCTTTTACAAAGTTGATTAGCCTGCTTCAGTATTTGGTTCCAATTACAGACTATTATTGCCTATTTATTTATTTATTTTATCATCTAGTGAGCTAAATGAAAGCACTTCAGTTAATTGAACATCATGATCTACTGTTATGTAAGGAGATTAATAGCGCAATTCACAAAGAAGATTGTCTATATACAATTAGCTTCCTAGCTAAGCTGCTTTTAACTGCATTTCTTGCTTTCTATATTCTAAATTTATCGACGATCTGAATCTAATGTTTTCAGGATTTCTGAGTTAGGTTATTCTTCAGTCCAATAAAATATATATCTAACTGCCAATGAAAATGGTTATTGATTCATGAAGAATAGCTGGTGGTTATAGCAAAAGTGAAAGCAGATACTTAGGAAGCATATATGTTAATCCTTGACCCAACATGAAGATATTACTTTTCAACACTCAAATTATCAATGGTAAAAACTTTATTGGTTTCTTAGATCTGAGGGATGATGTGCTATATAGCAGTTTAGAAATTTTCCCAGAATGATTATTAGTTCTTTATTCAAAGCCAGAATCCACCATTCTTGGGTTTTAGCCATATGGTTTCTATGGTCTGCTAGCTTTCTAATTTGGAATGTCTTATAGTTGTGTTATTATAAACCTACCTAAAAACAAATTTATTTTCTTTACCACCAATTTAACAGCTCCTTCTGACTTACTATTTTATTAATGACACTATCATTCCTTTAGTGTCTTCCCTTATTTTTATTATATGAACTGGTTATTTGTTTGATAATTCCTTCACAGTACTTCTGCCCCATATTCCGTCTTCCTCATTCTCATGTTCACCACCACATCTAAGAGGATGCTTTACTGTTGTAATAACTTCTGGGTTGGCCAAAGGAAGCCATAAGCAATGCATCTGGAATCCAGATGGCCAGCCTGGGTGTGGGGAAGAGGTAGAAGCCACCCCTGAGAGATAATGAGAAGTCAGGCAGAGCACTTGTCTCAGCAGTGCTGTCCACATTTCTCTGTAATGTTTAAAGAAGTCACTGGTTTCATTGAGTACAAATTCTTTTTTTTTTTTAAGAATTATTTTCTTTAACTTTATTTATTTATTCATCTATTTCAATGTGACCAGATAGGGATAGAGTGAGTGAGAGTGAGAGAGAGAAAGTGAGAAAGCAAGCAGAGACTCGAACCGTGGTCGGCCACATGGGTATCCAGCACCCTTAACCACCATGCCACTTGCTAGCCCCATAATTCCTAAATTGTATTATAACTCTTTTTCTTGTTGAGTCTTCCAACAAACTTGCTGGAAATTAAGAAAAAATATTATGAAATATAGTCATGTATCACTTAATGACAGAGATGTGTTTTGAGAAATGTCTCATGAGACACTTTTGTTGTGTAAATATCATGTAGTGTACTTACACAGTATAGATATAGCTTATTACACATCTAAGCTAGAGGATAGCTTTCTCCTAGGTTACAAACCTACGTAGCATGTTGCTGTATTAGCTATTGTCAGCCATCATAACACAATTGTAAATATTTGTGTATCTAAACATAAGTAAAAATAGAAAAGATACAGTAAAGATATGATACAAAAATAAAATATGGCACTTAAAATGACTGAAGCTCACAAGACTGGAAGTTTCTCTGAGTGAGTCAATGAGTAAGTAGGAAGTAATATGAAGACCTAGGACATTACTGTACACCATTGTAGACTTGTTAAACACTCATGCTTGGGCTACACTAAATTTATAATATTTGGTTTCACTAATACATTAAGATTAGCTTACCATAACTGTTTTACTTTATAATAAACTTCTTAGCTTTTGAACTTTTGACTTTATTGTAATAACAGCTTGAAACACACATTGTACACAGGTAGAAAGATATTCTTTCTTAATAATCTTATCCCTTAAGTTTCTTTTTATTTTTAAATGTTTTTATTAAAAATTTTTTTTTTGTTAAAACTAAGACACAAACATACACATTAACCTAGGCCTAGGCAGGGTCAGGATCATCAATGTCACTATGTCCCACCTCTGCATCTTGTCCCAGTGGAAGCCATGATAAAACATAAGATTAACACAAGCTTAAGGGAAGATGATCCATTCAAGAGCTTTGGTATACACAAGATATATGAGGCTTACCCACGCAACATGTAACGTTGCATACTGTTTTTAAGTAAACTAGTTTCTATAAATACGAGTATACTCTAAAATAGCAATAAAGAGTATATTATGTTAAGTACATACACCATGAACGTTGTCCTTTCTTATCATTATGAAGTATTATCTACCATTCTCATTGTAGGTGCTATTTTATACTGGCAGGACAGTAGGCTTTTTTTGTGTCAGCATCACCTGAGTAGTGTGTTACTTTTTGATATTTTGATGGCCCCCATGTCACTAGGAGAGAGAAAATTTTCAGCTTCATTAGAATTGTATGGAACCACTGTTGCATATGTGAAAAAACTGCAAGAACATGACAAAGAAATCACTTAGTAGCTCTCTTGGTCATCAGATTGAAAACAACAGTACATGTAGGGTTCGGTATTACGCAGTTTCAGGCATCCACTGGAGGTCTTGGAATGTATCCCCCTTGGATAGGAGGGACCTACCGTAACTGTCACCAAAGGGTTCACAAATGCAAACTAGTCCATTCCTTTATGTGCCATAAAGAAACCTATTTGTACTATTACGGACTATAATTTAGCATTTTACTTAATATTTTTATTATTTTTTATTTTTGGCCTTTTGATATTTAGTATACTTATTATTTGGATTAAAGTTGAAAATCATCTGATTCATTAGAAAGAGGCCACTTGACCTAGTGGAGAAAGTAGAGTATTTAATGCTAGAGAAAATGGATTAAAAGTCACTTCCTGTGTGGATTTTAGTACCTTGTATCTTATAGACACTGTAGTTGCTTCTTGTGTATAAAAGAAACAAATGTGCTTCCTTTATAGTATATCCCTCCATAATTAAATCTCTTGACACATAATTAAATGATATATTTACAATAGAAGTCCACAACTCAGAGAATGCTTGGCCATAGAACTTTTAATGGTAATTATAAATAATAGGTTAAACATAAAAGTTAGCATATATTGAGCATCCTATATCAGGAACACTACAAATAGGGTATTTTTGTTAAAAATATGTATATATATCTTATGAAAATATTTTATTTATTTTTGTATTATATCAGGATATTTTAACATCATTTTCAACAAGCTGTTTGCTTAGTATTTATCCTAGAGGACCAGCAGCTTAATCCAGAAACACATATTGAGATCACAATGAAATATCACTGTCTAGCCACAATATTGTTATGAATCAATGGACACTCATATATTGTTGATGGGAGTATAAATGCACAAATGCCTTGGAAATTCATTTGGCAATTTCTAATATAGTTAAATATACATCTACTCTTTCACTTAGTAATTACACACACACACAAAAGGAATACCTATGTCCACATAAGGATGTGTACATTAAAATCAGAGCAGCTTCATTCAAGTTAGCTCAAAAGTGGAAGTAATACAAATATCTACCATCAGGGAAATAGTTAAAATTGTCGTCTATTCCTCCAAAGGAGTATCAAAGTAATCAAAAGGAACAGACAACTGATTCATGGAAGGAAAGTATCTTAAAGACGTTGTGCTGAAAGAACTCAGAAACAAAATAATGTAGATGCAGTGATTTCATTTACATGAAGTGAAAGAACAAAGCTAGTCCATGTTGATACAAATGAGAATAGAGGTTGCCTTCCAGGAGGTGGAGTCAGGTTGAGAATATGGAGGGAGTGACTATAAAAAGAGCAGGAGAAAACTTTTGGAGTGATAAATTTGTATGTGTGTGTGTGTGTGTGTGTATATATATACATATATGTATATATATACACACACACACACACGTGTGCACACACACCTATCTACATTTTTATTTTTTTATTTATTCCATGAGTGAGAGACAGAGACAAAGACAGAGAGAGAGATACAGCACCCCCAGCAGGGTCTTGGGTTCATGACCCACCCCTAGTATCAGCCAGCCTAGATCATGGAAACACGCATACCTCCTGTACTCAGGGAAGCCTCCTTTCCATGGGGGTCTGCCTCACAGTGTTGTGTTTTGCTGCTATTTCACCATCTACCCTTCTTCCCCACTCTAATAACTTGATTGAAGTGATGCTTACATGGACGGTATGTCAAAATTGAATAAAGTCTACATTTAAAATTTATACCCTTTCTTGTATACTAATTATAATTCAATAAAATACTGTTAAACTATTTAAATTTTTTCTATTGTTGACTGCTAGTCATCAGTCTAGCTCTAGATTGATTCAGATAAAGTTTTGGCCCTGAGAGAAGGTCACATCTTAGTAGAGGTGGAGAGCGAGAGAACATTGTAATAGAGATACATACACTGTACAGAAATCAAACAAGGATAGAATAATGTATTTGTTGCCTGGTGTTTTCAGAAGGCTTCCAGATGCTGATTCTTAAGGGCTGAGTAGAAACTTGAAGTCTGATGGGGCAAAAGAGGGAATAGGGACTGTTCAGTTGTATGAGGTGTCTGAGAGAAGCATTCCAGGCAAGAGACAGGTAACTAGGAGTGGTTAGAGGCTGAGCTGAATTTACATAAAGGTTGGCCTGTTCTCCAGAATTTGCCTTTTTTTGGAGTAAATTTCCTGTGTGTGTTTTTGGCCAAATTCAAGAAAATAGCTTAAATCTCTGAATAAGTTATATATTGCTTCATTTTAAAAAATCACCTTAATGCTTAGGGTCTTAAAAGCAAGGCTATTGATTTGTCTCACAGTTCTGTGGTCTAGCTGACTGACTTCTGGGTTCACTCATGTGTATGTAGTCAGGAGGCAGGTCAGCTGGCATATCGATTCAGGACAGCTCCACTGACCGGCTGGTGGTCGGGAGAATTTCAACCTTCCTGATTATCCTTCGTGTGTTCTGTCATTCTCTAGCCAGGATGGGCTCCTGTTTAATTTTTTTAGAGACTTTTGTTGTAGGGCGTGCACCCTCACCAGAGAGAGAAAGAGACAGAAAGTGAGAAATCACCCAGTAGGGATGATGGCCACTCCACAATTCCTTCTCCTCCACTCTCCTTTCAGGATTTTAGGCATGCACACACACATGCCTGGTGTGTTTCAAGCCTCCAGTTCAGAGACTTGAACTATAGTTGGCCACATGGGAATCCAACACCTTAACCACTATGCTACCTGCTGGCCCTAGTGTGGACTCTTTTATACGGTGGTCCATGAGGCAAAGGGCAGTAAAAAATTAAGCCTCTGTACTTAAGTTTATTTCATGTCTTTTTTTTTTTTTTTTTTTTTTTTTGAGAGTTTTTTTGCTATAGGGCACGTGCGCTCACCAGACAGACAGAGAGAGACATATAGACAGAAAGCGAGAAATCACCCCCCACGGGGGATGGCCACGCCACAATCCTTTCTCCTTCATTCTCCTCTCGGGATCTTGGGCACGTACACACACGCGCCCAGCGTTGAGTTTTAAGCCACTGGGTCCGGGATGAGAACCGTGGTCAACTACGTGGGAGTCCAGCGACATAGCCATTATGCTAACTGCTGGTCCCTATTTCATGTCTTTTATAGCACTATTGTTAATCCATTATGCCAACCCAGGTGACATAATCAATTAGCTTAAAAAATTAGAAAGGTAGATTCCATGTCTTTGATTAAAGAGAACGGTTTCATAGCATTTTGGGGGGGTGGAGGGGAACTCCATCAAAATTTCTGTTCAAAGCATTGCTTTATGTATTTAACTTTCTCCCCTCCCACCTTTTTTTTTTTTTTTTTTTTTTTTTTTTTTTTTTTTTTTTTTTTTTTTTCCCAGAAAACACCTTTTAATAGGAACTTCAGGGCAAGGTAATTTATAAAGTAGGTAAGTAATAGCATCACCTTGGGCTTGAAATTTGTAACAGGTTTTTTTTTTTTTTTTTTTTTTTTTTTTTTTTTTTTTCTATAGGGCGTGTGTGCTCACCAGAGAGAGACAGAAAGGGAGAGGGGTAAAGTGAGTAATCGCCCCCCAGGGAGGATGGCCACACCTCAGTCCCTTCTCCATTAGCCTCCTCTTGGGATTTTGGGTGTACACACACATGCTGGTGTAATTTTCAAGCCTCTAGATCTGGAACTAGAACCATACAGTCAGCTATATGGGATCCAGCTCCTTAACCTTCATGCCATCTGGTGGTCTAGCAGCAGTTTTAATTTTAAAAGCTAGGAAGGAAAATGTAAGGAAGGCTGAAATGAATAAAACTTTAAAAAATGTTTACAAACTAACAAATAACCTATTATGGGTATATTAGAAACTCTGGCCATTCTTATATTAAGTAAGGTTCTTTTGATTTCACATAAGAGAGATCTAATTCCACTAGTTTAGGCAAAATGGGAATTTATTGAGGGGGGATAGGAGTGAATCATGGATCCCAGGGAGAGTGCTATCTTACCTCAGAGTAAAGGCCTACGTCTTCAGTTCTCATCTCTCCACATCTGGTAACGTTACTTTCTTTCTCTTCAGTCTACATGGCAGAAAATGGATGCCTACAATACCCCACAGACAGCATGGTACAATTCATATTTTTAAAGAGAGAAAAAAATAACATAAAACCTGCAAAATAGTGGCAAATACTGTAGTTGTATCCTAGTCATTGGAGTTTAATTTTAGTATGATTGAATCAATATTTGAAAAAATTCTTTACAGTGAATAAGCATTTCAGGTTGTTAAAGTCTTAATATTAGCATTGGTTTTAATTTCAGGATATAAATGAAGAGCTGGAAAATTCAAATGCTACAGAAATACAGATTGTAGATAATGGAAGAGCTACACGTGTTCTCCCATTCTTCCCACTTCACTCTCACCCCATCAGTAGTTTGATACTTATTCTCTTAAATTTTCTCCATTTTTTTGGGGGGGGGAGGAAGAAAGGAAACAATAACAGTGACATTAAAAGAAATGAAGTTTTCACTGGTCAAATTTGACCAATTTCTAGACAATTTTATATATTCGAACTGATTCTAACAAAACACCTCATCAAGGCAATTATTTTTCTTTTTTTAAAAGAGGGAACAGTCTCAAGACTGAGGGGCAAGCAGGTGGTGTAGTGGGTAAGGTGCTGGACTCCCACAGGGTCAGTTTGAGTCCTGGACCTGGGGGCTTGAAAATCATCCCAGGCACGTGTTTGTGTGTGCCCCAAATCCCAGGAAGAGAATGGAGGAGAAGGGATTGTGGCATGGTCATCCCCATTGGAGGATGATTTCTCACTTTCCTTCTTTCTCTGTGTCTCTGATGAGCACATGCACTCCATGCCAAAAACCTAAAAAAAAAAAAAAAAAAAAAAAGAAAAAGAAAAAAAAAAGACTGAGTGAAAAATTAACCTAAAGTCAAGGTAAAGGAGTGGAGCCAGGCTTTGAATTTGTTCATTGCATTAGAACCTGTACTCTTTCCATTAAGAAAAGAGTCATCATTTAATGAATCCATCTGTGTGCTCAGACTTTAAAAAATTGTATCTATTGTTTTATAAAAGCTCAACAAGATAACAATTATCTTTTGAAGAACTGAGATTTGCCAAAGGCACAAAATAAATTGATGATAGGACCAGGATTCATCCCCAATACTCGTAACTTCAAAGTTGTCGCTTTTTCCTCTTTAGTCTTACATTATCATGTTCTAATAAAGTAGCACTCTATATCTTCACACAGTATTGTGCATGGTCAATTCTTTAAGGAATGATTTAAATAGTCATTGAACGGGTTTATTCTCCTGTGCTAACCTGCAGTAGATGAATTGGGATGGTGTCTGCTCGAGGTACGTGGCTGCTCTGGCTCAGATTGTAGACAATGAAAGGTCTGCAAACTGTTTCTCCATCCTGGGTGTGATGATGTGACAGGCTCCTGACATCAGTCGTGTGTATAGAAAGGAAGATGTTGTGCTGTCAGTGCTCAGGATTTACCATCCCTGGCATGATTATTTTAAGATAACGTAAGAGTATTGTTATCATTTAAACACGTCTCCCCAGACATCGTGAGCTGAACTTTGGCTTTATTGGGAAGGTTTTATTTTACGAAGAGGCTGGAAACTTAATCTGACCATGATGTTCAAAGGTAAGGCCTTTGGGAGGTGATTAGAATTAGACAAAGTCATCCGGGTGGGGCCCCATGATAGAATCTTGGTGGCTTCATAAGCTGGAGAGAGACCAGAGCTGCACAATCACACAGACACGGACACATAGACATAAGCTCTCGCTCTCCTGCCATGTGATACCCTGCACCGACGTGGGCTCTTCAGGGAGCGCCTATGAACAAGAAGACCCTCTCCAGATTCAGAGCCTTAATCTTGGACTAAACTGTGAGCTAACTAAACACTATTTTTCATAAATTACCCAATGTGGTGTTCAGTTGTTAGCAACAGGAAACAGACTAAAACAATGGCTAAACTTTTACTAATTACGTTTCTACAACGATCATTTTAGTTTTTCCCAAAATGGCCTATTAAGAGAAACAAGAAACTCTGGATATAATCAAAGAAAAAAAAATCTACAAGGGCACACACATTCATACAATAATTCTCATATAAAAATTTTCTATGTAACTATTTTTAACATATACTCAAGACAAAATTATTCAGTCCGATTTGACCAACAGTCTTATTCACACAGTCGATTTCATTTTATTATAGTATTATGCTCTACAAAAGATGAAAACTTATAACCTTTGCTCTACTAATTTCTGATTTGAGCTGTCAGATTATTTTAACTATTTTTAACTGTTTAATTTAGTCATTCATTTGTACTTAACAGACCGATATTTATTTCAAATCTTCAATATCTAGAAGGTTCTCAGTGTTTCAATTGGATAGAATAGTTCGTCTTGTTTTAAGGAGGTCCTTTGGCTTTGTGTGTGTAGACAGGTGTGGGAAATAGAAGGAAGTTGGCATTAATTCTGAAGAGAGGCAATTGTTCAGTACTCAGGCCAGATAATTGCCTTCACATAGTTCAGTCCTTGGTACTTGGAGCAAAGTTGATTCAGTGGTGCCGTGACTTTCTATTAATTTGTCAAGAAAATTAAGGAGAAGGTAAGCTCATTTTTCCACTTGGCTACTTTGTGCAAAATTAACAGAGATTGTTAAAAAAAAGTTTAGAAAAAGCATGCGAGAGAGTTTACAAATCAGAAAGCCTAGGTTATAACCTAGTTCAATAAATCAATGTCATTCATCGATAGCAAACTGCTTACGTTTCACTCTTGTCTTCTTTATGAAAACTGTTAAAAAAGTATTAAAGTGCATAAGCAAATTTTTAATCTGCTAAATAATTATGAAGTGACCATCTATGAAAATCACTAACAAGATCAACAAATAGAACATGGACAACAGAAAACACCCACCCACCATTTGTCTCTTCCAGATATGTCTTTCCCCACCATCCTGGCCTGACTTTTATAATAATCCCTTTCTTACTTTTCTTTGTAGTTTTACCACCTATGTATGCATTTATAAATAATAATTTTGCTGTAGTTAAACAGTGTGTGAATGAAATATGCTCTATAGAACCATACATTCATTTGTTCAGTACAATATATATGTATCCATTATGTCAAATTTGTTAATCACATTCAAATCTTCAATATCTAGATGGTTCTCAGTGATCCTATCTCCTGATGTCCATGGTCTGAGGCAGTCCCCTCTCACCAGTGTTGGTTTGTATGATCAATAGAACATGGCAGAAGTGATGGTATAACACTTCCAATGTGAGGTCTTGGTTCTTCCCTTCACTCACGCTTGCTTCTGCTTTAATCCTATTCTTCAGGGAATTCGGCTGCCCTGTTGTGAGCAGCCTTCCTAAGAGGCCCACAAGATGAGGAGTGGGAACACCTGCCAGCAGTCAGCTATCAGAGTGATCTTGGAAACAGATGCTGCAGCCTCGTGGAGCTTTCAGATGACTAGCCTCAGTGATATCATGACTGCAGCTTCACAGAGGGCTCTGAGCTAGATCCACCCGGCTAAGCCACTTCTGGACTCCTGATCTTTATGAAAGAGTAAAGGTTTGTCATTTCCGCCACTGTGCTTTAGGGTAATTTTGGTATGCAGCAATAGATAACTAATCCAGTGTTTTTCATCATTCATGGAAAGCTCTCAGCCATATTTCTTCTAGTATTTTCTGGCTTTGCTCTGTTCTCTCTTTTGGTCTTTTTCTTTTCTTTCTTCCTGTTCTTTCTTTTCCTGACAGAGTTTTGCTATAGGGCATGTGCACTCACTGGAAGACAGAGACACAGAAAGCAAGAAATCACCCCCGGGGGGATGGTCATGCTACAATCCCTTTTCCTTCATTCTCCTCTTGGGATTTTGGGTATGCACACACATGCATCCAGCATGAGTTTTAAGTCACTGGGTCCAGAGCTCAACCCACAGTCAACTATGTGGCAGACCGGTGATGTAACCATTATGTCATCTGCTGGTTCTGGTCCTTGTCCTTAAAAAAGACCCACCCAAAAAACAAACAAACAAACAAACAAAAAAACAAAAAAACCTGCAGCATCTCTTTTCCTCATTATTTTTCATTTTGTCTTTCTGCTCTAAAATTTCTAAAAAATTTCTTCTGACATTCTGAACCTCACCAAATCTAGGATAACATTGAATTTAAGAGAAAAAATAAGTAACAATTTTTAAAAATATTGATACAAAATGTATACAGTTTCAAAGATATTAAAATGGAAAATACTTGTTTTAAAATCAATGAACTATGCTATCATTCACTTCACAAATTCTTATTTTAGTTGTGTTTTATCTTTTTGTTTCTTAATGTCAGAAGATGCATATGGGTGCCAGAGAAAGAGAGAGAGAAAGCACCCCTCCCACCCCTATGGGTCCTGGTCACACTGCAACTGTCCATTCCATCAGGATCTTGGGGACACCTGCATGGCATTTTTCAAGCCACTGGAGCTGGGAGTCTAACTACAGTCAACATATGAGATCCAGTTCCCTCCATGTAGCACTTAACCATTGCACTACAAGGCTGACCGTGTTTTATTTGTTTTTAAGTAGGATTGTCAAAATTCTAAAATTTCACATTTTGATGGTTGATATTATTCTTTTAAAAAAATACTTTAGGTGACTTTATATTTTTTTCCTTGCTATCTTCTATTGTGTACTTTCTTTGTGGATTAATATAAGCATAGTTGTTTCATTGTCTGTTTTATAGTCTTGTTTATGATGGAACAATTTTGAGGCAATTGGAAATCAGTGGAAGGCTCATTGAAAAGGGCTGAAGTCCTACTGTGACACTAGAAGGGCCTCTTGAGTGTTATACAATTGAGATAATAATTACCGCGAACGTTTATGTGGCGTTTTCCATGTGTCAGGGACTAGTCCCCTCAATATATGAGGGAGTTGCTATTCGTGTTTCTATTTCACAGATGAGGCAGATTTAAGGAATGGGGAGGTTATAGTGGACCCTCCAGTATGGCCACGATAAACAGTATGTGCTGCTTACTACCATGCTTTCATAGGTGAGATTCCTGAATCCACATGAGGAACTCATTAGTCTCAACGTTGTTTAAAAATGTAACATTTGGGGCCAGCAGGTGGCATGAAGGTTAATGTCAGATTTCCACCTTGTTGGCTGTGGTTCAAGTCCTGGACCTGCAGCTTGAAAATGACTCTGGGCTCATGTGCATGTGTACTCAGAAATCCAGAGAAGAGAATGGAGAATAAGGGATTGCAGAATGGCTATTCTCACTGTCCTTCTCTCTTTCTCTCCCTGGTGAGTGTATATGCCCTAAAGAAAAACTGAATGTATGTGTGTGTGTGTGTGTGTGTGTGTGTATTTATATTAAGAGAGAGAGAAAGAGAGACCGTTCAGTGGTGGGTTACATGCAGGTGTTGGGGGGTAGGCCCATCACTTTTACTAAAACTTTATGAATTGAATTTTTGTTAAAAAAATTTTTTTTAAAGCACAGAAAATGGGCACCACTCTTCAAAAATCCTAAGTTGATTGGCTTGGGGTGTGTCCCAGGAAATCTAACTTTCCAAAGCAACTCAGGTGAGTCTAATGTGCACTTGGTGTCAACACTGTCTGAACATTTCCTTTCCACAGTAATGTAAATCTTCCTTGGGTGATAAGAACAGTGGTTCTCTGAGTGTGGACCTCTGACCAGCAGCACCAGCCTCTGGATACTTGCTGGAAATGTGGATTATCTGCCCTCTCCTCAGGGCTGCTGGATTTGAAACTGTGGTATGAGACTCAGCAAATCTGTGTTTTAACAAGCCTTCTAGGTAATTCTGAAGGATGTTAAAATCTTAGAACCACTGAACTGGACAATTATCATAACTTACTTACAGGTAATAAAGTGTTATTTTTGAAGTTATTAGGTTGCCTAAATAGTTGCTTTTCCTATTTTTTAAAAGAATTATTTTATTTAACTTTATTTCTTTTAATTTGACCAGAGAAAGGTAGGGGGAGGGGGAGGGGGAGGGAGGGAGAAAGTGAGAAAGCAAGCCACCAGCTCCAGGACTCGAACCACAGTTAGCTATGTGAGAGTCTAGTGTCCTTAACCACCACACCACCTGTCAGCCGCTTATTTTTCTCATTTTGAAAGCCAGTATCAGTATGTTTACATTTTCTGTTTATTTCTCTATTTTACCAACTAATCTGCCACATTATTAGATGAATTCTTATTATGTCCCTTTAAGCCTGTACTGAGTGATTTGGTTTAGATGAGATCGCATGGTAAAGCTTTATGCTGCATTTTTTCCTTAGTGAAGCTCAATTGGGAATTATGAATAATTTATCACCTACCAATAGCCTGATAATATTTTGGTTAATAAAACTGAAACGCAAGAAAATAGAGTAGCTTTTGATTAAGAAACTATACCTCTGGGGAATAAATCAGGAATTAAAAAGTGGTATATAAAATCTAGTCTGTCTTTGACATTTTTTCATTATGTAAATTGTAGTAATTGTTGTAGTTAAGGAAGTGTGCACTCGGGAAGCCAGCTGGAGGCTTAGACAAGGTCAGAATCATTATTTGATAAGGTCATCACATTGCTGGGTCGCAGTCTCAGCTCTGCAAGCTCAAAAATTAATTTTTCAAGCTTTCCCTGAGGTGACATCCTCTGGGCATTCTTACCAAACAAATCTCTAAGAGATTGGTGTGTTGTCCAGAGTTCTAACTTATTAACTTATCATTTAAAGTATCTAATGTTCAGATGGAATCAAAGTGAATTCTCTTTTGTCTAAGGAAAAAAAACTATGAAATAAAAACTAATAATCAGAAGCTTGCTTGGTGAGCATGGAACCAGTCTGGAGAGATTGAATTGGATGACAAGTGTCTATAAAATCCGTCTTTGCTTGGGGTATATTGTACCAAGGATGGTATCCATATTTCTGGGACCAGGTAATGACCTCAGTTGGATAGTCCTGTCTGCTTTCTCTTTAGAGAATCTGTTCTGTTCTTCCTCTTGATCATTCTGTTTTTGTGAATGTATTCTTTCTTTGTAATGGAGACAGGCCAATTTAGTTGATTATATGTTCTAATAGTCCTTGCCTGCTGAAGCCAACTCCTATATTCAGGAAATATAATCTGAACATTACCAAGTTCCCCAGTGAACAATTTGTTCACAGGATATTTTTTAGCGCAGATAATTTATTATTATTATCTTTTACAGAAAATCATTCCAAGTTATTTCATGTTTATTTCCTATGCTTCCATTTTATTTTTGAAATATGATTTGAATGCTCTGTGTGTGTGTATTTCCTTGTAGAAGTGAAGGTGAGGAAGATGTTAAACTCTCAGTCTGCTGTCTTTAATCAAATTAAGGTATTATTATTTATAGGAATATCATATACTCTAGAGCTAAAGAA
Source organism: Tupaia tana (assembly GCA_026018925.1). Classification (NCBI taxonomy): domain Eukaryota; kingdom Metazoa; phylum Chordata; class Mammalia; order Scandentia; family Tupaiidae; genus Tupaia; species Tupaia tana. The sequence continues at coordinate 41,894,309 of JAKSZU010000008.1, forward strand.
AAAAAAATCCTGCCTGGTATCATGAAATACTAGCAATTTAACTATTTTAGGTCTATAGAAAGAGCACTTTTAGGCTCTTTAAAAATTATATATCACTCCTGCCAACACTTAAAAAGAAAATCATAAGAAATAAATAATTTCTTAAATGTCTTTCTACATGAATCCTATTCTTCTGAATCATTTTTCAACCTAAACTCATTGACAGGTATGCTTTCAACACAATATCACCATTAGTGCCATCAAAATCATTGATAAAGTGGTGTTAATTTTAAAAAGTTCTCTATTGATAACCATTCTACAAGTTTTGATGCTGGTCCATTCCAATTTGACTACATACTTAATTTTTTTCTCCATTGAATCAGAGGTAGCTGGGAGGTAAGAACTGTTCTTCAAAGCCAGCAATAAGTTTCTGACTTATGCAGCATACGAATTGATCATACTAGCCCCTTAGTGATTTAAAGTCTTTTCTGTTTATTTGGTGGGTAGTTGCAATTTATCATACCTTCAGTTGCATTTCTTAGTATGGAGAGAATTCTTCAGCACCTTGAAACATTGGCATGGCCTCAGTGCTCACTAGAAATGCAGATTCTCTGGTTCCATTCCCAGATTTACTAAATCAGAATCTGCACATTTGTCAAAGCCCTCAGGTGATTCAAGTTAGAGTAGTATTACCATGCATCACAGTCCTATCCTTGTGGGACTCTTCCTTTCTTAATTGCTATTCTTGGCTGCTCCTTTCAAAGAAAACATGTGCTAGTACCAATAGGGCTCGTAATTCAAGGAGGTGATATACTATAAACAATAACAGTCGTGACCTCAGGCCAACAGTGGCTATTAAATGGTGTTATCTCAATTTGGGAAATACTAAAATATGAACAAAATGTATATGCTTCAGAATTAATGAACTATATGAGAATTATTTTGTTAAACACTAGGCTCTTTCTTATGTGTTGCTTCTTCTTTCTTCAAGAAAAGTGGTAACAATGTTGAGATCACATTTCTAGCCCTGTGTTTAGAGAAGGAGAGCTCTCTGAATTTGTGGAGCTAGGAACAGGGACCAGAACTAGAAGATGCGGGATGGTAGGCTAAGGCTGTCTTCAGAACCAGTGAGCTTTTTTTCATGTGTGTGAAAACATTTATTTCTTTCAGTATTTATACTCAGTGAAGAAATAACAAGTTTCCCTGCTCTGTTGTAATCATGGGTCTCACTTCTTCAAAAGTTCATGTCTCTCTGGGTGGGCTCCTCATAATGGATATTTGCATTGCTACAAATTCAATCAGCCCTATAGAATGGTTCAGAGTGTAAGGACCGAGGTAAAAATCAGGTCAAACCAAGCCAACTTGGCTACAATAAAGTTGGGAAATGCTTCAGTCTAGTCCAGAATCACTGGGTTACTCAATCCAGAGCTTTTCCTTGGGTAAATTCTCAAATGTCTTGGTGCTGTTTTTTAGTTAAGGCATTAAAAAGGTGGGATATTGTGTATAGGACAATCCAAATTCATTCATGTGAAGCTTCCAGGTCTTGAATCTCACCATATTTAATTTTCATACGGTCATTGTTTTCTCTTTGTGTTACCAAAGGTGTTGTATTGCTCACTGACGTGTAAGTCATGCAGCATTGGGAAATGTGTCCTGCCCTGCTGAATGTTAGTTTGTCTTTCAAAAACTTTAGGAGACTATTTTTGCTGAAAGACAGCCATGAAATATTTACTAGGTTTAATTTTTCTAAATTGAACATATAATACCTGACAATTTATTTTTCCCTTCAGATATTTTTATTATTAAAGTAAGAAATTACTGGGGTGGGGGAAGAGAAGGGGGACATATCCATTTAGTAGACCAGATCATGTAAGTCTCAGACCTCAGAACTCTTACACATCCAAGGAAGAAAAAGAATATGTGTGTTTTTCTAGTATAGAGTGAGCATAAGAGACAGTTACTTGCGTCTACCTTTAGTAACCTGTACCACCTTGGGAGGCTAAAATGTACCATGATATCGAAGAGATACATTTCTTACAGCACCCCCTGTTCTCTGTACCTCTCCAACTTCTTTATTCCAAATTGACATTGAGGCTGCTATTCTTTTTCCACGAATGTTTGAAGCTACCACTGTAAAAATCACATTAGCTGGTTCCAGGTAGAACTTCAAAGTCAAATACTTTAAAAAGTGGAGTCAGAATAGGTAATAATTAAAAATAAGAATATTTTAATTAAGTAATCATTATTTATGAAATACAAAATTTGAAAACAGTGTAGATTTATTGTTCTTATATTCATTAAAGAATTATGCAGCTTTATTTGTCCAAATTATTATTTTTACATGTGAAAATATCATCACCTTACCACTGGGACCCTATCTGAAAGATTTTGCTTATTTCGATGTGCCTTTAATACTACTGTATTTAGCTAGTGCTCTTGAAAATTCTGTAAAGTATGTCAGTTGTACAATGACAAGTTAACCCATAGGAGAACCCTAATCTCTGACTTCTGGTATCTAGAACTATTAAAAAAAAAAGTACTATTTGGAGTTGAGTTGTTTATAAACTTCTATGACTTTGTTTTATAGCCCAAACTGATAAAGAGAATGATATTCATAACATTTGTTTTCTAAAGAGTACGATGTTATACAGAATTAATTGCTTTTGCTTAATTTTGATCCAGATTTTGCAACAAGGAAAGATAAGAGGCTAATTTTAAAATATGTGGAGATAATAGGTTTGGCCACCAGTACTGTTAGCAAAAAAGAATAATCTATTTAATTACACCTACATTTAGATGAAGAAATAAATCCAGAGATTAAATGGAGAAGAGACAAGGAAGTTAGGTGACTGTAAGCCCTATTAGGACAGAGACTTTATTTTCTATGTTGTTACATTTAATTTCATTACTCATTATTTTAGTTTATGATTTCATATTTATATTTAATCATTTGCACATATTTATAGCCTACAATACGTTTTTTCAATGTGTGCATGCAGTGCATGACAATCAGATCAAAGATATTACCATATATATCATTTTCAACAGAGAACTACATTTCTTTGCATTTGTTAAATGTTTTTTATCCTGAGCCACTCCCACTCACCTTTTGGTATTGACTTCCCTCCTTTACAGTCTCTGGTAACTACACTTGCTCTCCCTACTATTTTCTCTTTGACTCTTTCTATTTCTGACACAGAGTGCAGACGTTAAGTATATATTGAGCAGGGGAACACTATGTTTGTCTTCCATAGTCTGGCTTGTTTTGCTTAGCATTAAATCTTGTGTATTCATTCACTTTGTATCAAATAACAGGTGCTGATTATTCTTTATGGCTGAGCAGTCTTCTGTAGTGTATATTTGTCATATTTGTCACATTTTTTTTCAATCTAGTCATTCGTTCTCGGACATTTAGGTTGATTCCATGTTTTGGCTATTGTGAATAATGCTGCAATAAACATGGCTATGCAGATGTCCTTCTGAGTGTTTTTCCATCCTTTGGGTAAATATCAGGCAGTAAGAATACTGGGTCATGTGGTAGTGCTATTTATAAGTTTTTGAGAGACCTCCCTATTGTGCTAATTTACATTCCCACCAACAACATAGGAGGGTTCCCTTTAAGCACAGCCTCACCAGAACTTGTTGGTCTTTTTATTTTTTATCATAGCCATCTGACTGGGATTAGGTAATACCTCATGGTGGTTTTGATTTGCATTTTTTTTTTTTTTTATGAGAAGAGACATTGAATGTTTTTCAAATGTTTTTTGGCCTTTTGTATGTCTTCCTTAGGAAGTTGTCTATTCAGCTTATTTGCATTTGCCCATTTTTAATTGGATTAGTCTCTTTTTTTTGTGCATGAGCTACTCTGAGTTTTCTGTATATTCTGGTTATCAGTTCCATATCTGAAGTACAGTTTGCAAATACTTTATCCCATTCTATGAATTGTCTCTTTACTCTTATTGTTGTTTCCTTTCTGTGGAGGTACTTTTTAGCTCAATGTAATCCTACTTGTCTACTCTTGGAATTGTTTCCTGCTGTTTAGGGGCTTCATTTAAGATATCTTTGCTTACTTCAATGTCTTCAAGTGTTTCTCCTGTGTTTTCCACCTGTAATTTTATAGTTTGAGCCTTACATTTAGATTTTTTATTCATTTTTTGAGTTTATTTTTGTTAATGATAAGAGACAGAGGCCCAGTCATTTTTCTGCAAGTGGATATTCAATTCTATAGCACCATTTGCTGTAGATACTTTCTTTTCCCCACCTGGTTTTCTTGTGTCCTTGGTCAAAAATAAGTTGACTATATGTTTTGGGGTTTATTTCTGGATTCTCTATTCTGTTTCATTGATCTATGTACCTTTTTTGTGACAGTCCATACTGTTTTGATTATCACAGCTTTATAATATATTTTGAGGTCAGATGGTAAGATGCCTCCTGCTTTGTTCTTTTCACACAGTATTTTCTTGGTAATAGTGGGCAAATTATTCCAAACAAATTTTATGATTGTCTTTTCTGTTTCTGTGAAAAATGTCACTGGTAACTTAATCATAATAATATTATATTTGTCAATTAATTTGGGTAGAATTGACATTCTGATTATGTTGAGCCTTCCTCCCCAAGAACAGTGGATGTCTTTCCAATTTTTTGTATGATAACTCAATTTCAGTTTTCAGTTTTTCATAGTTGTTTTCACAGGATGTTTCTGGCATAGTGGCTCAGGAGGGGCTGATGACCTGTTGGGTCTCCCAGATCAAAATAGGGTTTGTATACTCTGTATGTAAGACAGTTCAGGGAGGTTCCAGAAGAGCTTCCCGGTGGGTGATGTCAGTTGGAGCAGGTAACCATTCCCCTTTTGAGTCTTGATAGTAAGGGGGCGTGCATGCCTGCTTGGCCTCTCAGACGGGGTAGTGCCAAATTACTCAGTCTATGTTGGGTTGGTGGTCCTCTCATTAGTGTTCTCTGAGCTATGAAGACTTGTTTGCAGATAGAGCTTTACCTTCTGGTTGGCTCACGGGATGGTGTAGCTCTTTAGACAGCTTGGGGTGAGGGTGGGATGTTGCTATTTGCTCTTGTTTTCCATATAGCATGTGTTATCTTTGTCTCAAATTTCTTGGTGTCAGTCTAGGCTTCAGAATTTCAAAGGAGAATTTCTCTAATTTTTCTATTCTAGATCGGGAGTTAGGAGAGCAGAGCATCACCATACTCAGGCAGTTGATTCTTCTCTGTTTTTTTTTTTTTTTTTTTTTTTTTAAGTAGGAAAAGGAATGTTTTAATAGGAAAGTAAGGATTTTTTAAAAATAATTTTGCTATAGGGCACATGTATTTGCCAGAGACAGACAGAGAGAGACAGAGAAATAGAAAGCTAGAAATCACCCACCGGAGCAGGGGGGATGGCTATGCTGCAATCCCTTCTCCTCCATTCTCCTCTTGGGATTTTGGACAGGTATGACATGCACCTGGCGTGAGTTTTAAGTCATCCAAGACTAGAACCATGGTCATCAAATATGTGGAAATCCAGCAATATAAGCATTATGCCATCTGCTAGTCGTAGAAAGTGAGAATTTCTAACAGAAAATAAGTACGCCTCTATGCCTGAAAGTTACGCAGGAGAGCAGCTGCCAGAGAAGGACAACTGCACTGGGCATGACGTTAGCTGTTCCATTTATTCTAAGGGCTGATAATGAATATTTTTCAGGGGAAGCCCTGTCATAGTATCTGGCTTCTTTGAATTTGTGGGCTTTCTTCTGTAGCTGCCCATCTCTCACAAGGCAAAAATTTGAGGAATTTGATTACCTAATCACATATACCCAGTGTGAACTTTGAAGGTATGAGCATCCTTATTTGGATGAACTGCCCAACCAGTTTATTGCCCCTGTGGGAATCAGGATGTTGACCAAAACATCTCGTTGGATCTTTTTATATTTATGAGGAATGATAAGAGGGAAGTTAATAGATGTCCCTATGTGCTTTTCTCAGGTACTAAAGAAGAAAAATTACATCTGTCTTGCCTTCTAAGCACCAGGAGCTGGTTTGGAGGGAGTCTCTAATAAGTTGCAATTGATGTGGCTGATGTCCTCCCGCTATTTTCTGAGGGCTGTCCACTCATTTCTAACGGCCTATCACATTCACCCCTACAGGAATATGATAGGCTCTTTTCTATTTTGCAAATAGAAATCATATAAACTAGAAGTTTCTGCCAACTCCCTCCTGTCGCCTGATGGTTCTGCCTGATTACCCTCTCTCCAGGGGCTACTCGAAGGCAGTAAATGTGGCCCAGCTTCCAGCAGGCTGCAGAGGTGGTAATGGTCAGCCCTCCCCTCAGTAGCAGCCATATTTTCTTTCTTTATCCCAACCTCTTTGGTTCCAGTTCAGCTGGGGGCTAAGCAGTGGTGGGACAGGGGGAGGCAGAGCACAAGTTAGCACAGTGCGGTGGGCAGCATGGGTGACATGGTAGCTGGCATAAACAGCATGGTGGACAGTGTGGGGGTCAGGGTGGCTGCTCTTGTATTTCTAGTACAGTGAATTCTAGGTATCAGAAGCACCAAGAATTGTGCTAAGCTATAGTAGAGCTTCAATAAATATTTATTGTGAGGATAAATACACAGTAACCAACAGGTTGCAGTTTTAAAGAATTCAAGAAAGATAATTTAGTTTGGATACTAAGAAGAAGTTGGATAGCTCAGTCAAGATATTTGAAGATAAATAAAATACTGATGATGTTTAGATACCTCAGTCTTATTGAGAATAAAGTGGAAGAGAGCATGAAAGAGGTGAAGCAGAAAAAAAAAATACTGGCTACACATCCATCAGGTTTATAGGAAAATAAATATTAAAAGTAGAACCAATGATTTGGGAGAGTGCACTTAGAGTTGGCGCTGTGCTCTTCTCATCTGTACACTCTCCCTGGTTGCTATCACCTATTCCTATGTCTTTAATGGGCAATTATTGCAATATAACTCCTGAATATTCTCAATCTCAATCTCTCTCTTAAGGTGTTAACCTGTGTAACAATTATATAGCTCCATTTGAATTTTATTACCACCCCTGCCCAAATTCAAGTGTATAAATAGGAGCTTGTTTTCTTTGCCCAAATCACTCTACTTATATGTATTTATTTGTCACAGTGACTGAAAACTTCATTCATCTACTGCTCAAGTCAGAAAATTAACATTTCCTACTCCATTCAAGCATCCAACCATTCAGTTACGTTATGAGGAACTAAATCCCATTCAATGTAGCTCTAAAATATTATGGGGTTAATTGTAAAGATGTAAAGATTCCTTTTCCACCCTGAATACAAGAAAATTTAAAATAATTTAAATGTCTTCTTAGAAATGAGATGTTTAAGAAAGTCTAGTTTGTATCTTATACAAGATGTTAACAGATATGACACTTTTTTTTTTGAGAGAGAGATTTTTGCTATAGGGCATGTGCGCTCACTGAAGAGACAGAGACAGTGAGACAGAAAGCCATTTTCCTCTCAGAATTTTGGGCACACACGCACACACATCTGGTGTGAGTTTTAAGCCACTGATTCCAGGACTCGAATTGTAGTCATCTATGTGGGAGTCCAGCAACAAATGTAACCGATATGCCATCTGCCAGTCCCACAGATATGACACCTTAAGAGTATGAACTCTGGGGACCAGCAGTTAGTGTAATGGCTATGTTGCTGGACTCTCACATAGTCGACCACAGTTTGAGACCCGGACCCGGTGGCTTAAACTCACACTGGGTGCATGTGCGTGCATGCTGAAGATCCCGAGAGGAGAATGGAGGAGAAGGGATTGTGGTGTGGCCATCCCTCCTGGGGGGTGATTTCTCACTTTCTATCTCTCTGTCTTTCTGTTGAGCGCACACACCTTATAGCAAAAACCTCTCCCCCCCCAAAAAAAAAAAAAAAAAAAAAAGTATGAACTCTACTTATCTTTTACACTATTATTTCTCTAATTCTTAGCACAATGCCTAATAAAGACTAAATAACTTTCATTTGGATTCAAAAGGTGCTTGATGATCACAGGATGGAAGGAGAGGAAGTAGATAGACTGATCAAATACTTTCATTGAGCCCATACCAATCAGAGGAACTGTCTATGAAGAGTGAGGAGCCCTATTGATAGAAATCCTATTCTCTAGAAGACAGAGGAAGGATCTAACTTGCCTCCACTTGCCTCTCCCTGTTTTTTCCTCCCATTGCAGAGAGGCTGCCCTAATCATTGCTTACTCGAATTCCCACTCTTCACTTCATGTTCATTCTTATCTTACATTAATGGCAGTTGATGGTTCACCATGAGGTCTAGGAGGTGTCTTAAATATTTTCAGACCTCAGCTGGCATGTTCTCAACCCAGAAGCAAAATTTGCATGAATATACACTATATTATCTTTCCCCTTTGAAAAATAGCTACAGCAGTGCTAGAAAGGGGTGGTAGTGGTAGTGATTTATAGCTTTAAAAATGTTCTCAGAAAACAAGAAAGATTAAAAGCCAGTCAGCAAAATATTCAACTCATAAGGTTAGAAATAGAACACTGAGTAAATGCAAATGAACAAGCGAAAAATTAATAATAAAGGGCTCTCCTTCTGCCTCCAGCTTCACGGCTGCGAAGCTTCCCCAGCTAGGGCACCCCCGCTCCAGACTCCACTGCTAGTCAGGACAGAATCCATCCAGGCACCTCCATCTCTGCTCTCCGTACCTTCTGGGTCCAGCTTCACTGCTGTGAATGCAGCCCAGCTAGGGTACCCCTTGCTCCAGACCCCACTGCTAGTCAGGACAGAATCCATCCAGGCACCTCCATCTCTGCTCTCCGTACCTTCTGGGTCCAGCTTCACAGCTGTGAATGCAGCCCAGCTAGGGCACTCCTTGCTCCAGACCTCAGTGCTAGTCAGGACAGAATCCATCCAGGCACCTCCATCTCTGCTCTCTGTACCTTCTGGGTCCAGCTTCACAGCTGTGAATGCAGCCCAGCTAGGGCACTCCTTGCTCCAGACCCCACTGCTAGTCAGGCAGGCAAAGTCTGTGTCTCCCTCTTGCTCTTTTCTGTCCTTTCCAACTTTTTTTTCCTCTTAGAAAACAAGCAAACAAACCAACAAAATGCTTTCCTGTCCCCTTCAACGTGACTTTCTCTTGCTAATTTCTCTCTTTTTCTCTCACCCAGGATAGAATCTGTCTAGGCACTTCCATCTCTGCTCTCCTGTACCTTCGTGTGGCGTGCCAGCGCACCATGTGGTTTTCATTTTTTAACTCAGTTTTATTTTCAGTGACGTGTTCTTTTCTCCTCTTTTTGTTCTAGTTCTTTCCTTCTTTTTCTTCCTATTTTTTTTTTTTTCTTCTTATTTCTTCCTTTTTTCATATTTCTATTTCCTACTTTCTTTTTATTTTACCTTATTTTCCTATTTTATTACTTAGCCCTTACCCACTGCCTAGAGAAGATGAGGTGCTTAGTAGTTAAACATCTGAATATTGTGCATTTTAGAGAGTATTTTGCCCCTCATTGTACTGGTTGTAAAAAATAGGGAAATTCTTCTTCATAAATTGGGTTTCAAAACTCTTCCTGTGATTCTCATGCTGGAGGACACAGTAGACGGGAGAAAATAGCATGGAATTATTTCGTAGTAAGGGAAACACATGTGCTCACACTTACAGAATCCTTCTCCAACAAATTAGCCAAAAGTGAATACATTACCACTGACTAAAAGTCAGAGAAGAGCCTCGAGGATGTGAGTGAGAATCAAGTAATACATCTTCTGCAAGGGAACACTAAGTCATCTCCAAGTAGGGAAAAATTAGAGGTAACATAGAACATCTTATAATACTCTATCCTAAACTGATATTAACTTAACACTAATCACAAATAAAACTTACATCTCTCCTTCACGTTATGCTATTGATATCACAAATTACATCTTTAAAAATTTTATATCCAGGGACCAGCAGATGGCATAGCAGTAATGTCACTGTACTCCCACATGGCTGATGATGGACTTGGAGGCTTGAAACTCACGCTGAGCATATGTGTGTGAGTGCCCAAAATCCCAAGAGGAGAATGTAGGAGAAGGAGTTGCAGCATAGCCATCTCTATTGGGGGGTGATTTCTTGTTTTCTGTCTCTCTGCCTGTCTCTGTTTCTCCAGTGAGCATACATGCCCTATAGCAAAAATCTCTCTAAAAATATTCTGTATACATTAACATAGTTCTAAAAAATTATTTATTGCTATTATTTCAATTTCTTCTATACATTCAATCACATTACTTAGCTTGCAAAGTGAAAATTCCAACATATGTACATTTCACACTGGCCCAGTTGACAGTACTATAAGCTTATCCCTCAACAGATAATAACCTATTTCTTTGTCCCATAAATGCCTTGCTTCTTTATTTTTCTCTTTAATGTCCTTCCTCAGACTCTACTCCTTCACTCTCCCTCTTCCCACATTGTATCTGGTATTTACAACCATTTACTATGTTTCTGTATCCTTTGGTCATTCAGTTTGGGCCATAGAGTGTGGACACTGTATATATTAAGTGGAGATATACAATGTCTCTCTTGCATAGCCTGGCTTGCTTCACTCAGCAATAACTCTTCCATATTCCTCCACTTTCTGTCAAAAGCCAGGGTCTTATTGTTTTTTTTTTTTTTTTAATGACTGAGAAGTATTCCATAGAGTGTATGTGCCACACTTTTTCAATCCATTCATCTGTTTATGGGCATTTGGGTTGATTCCATGTCTTAGAAATTGTGAATAATGCTGCAATAAACATTGATGTGCAGGCACTTTTCTGAGTAAGGATTATTCTGTCTTTTGAGTAGAAATCAAGGAGTGGGACTGTTGGATCATATGGTAGTTCTATTTGTAGATCTTTGAGGAATATCCATATTGTTCTCCACAATGGCTGGACCAATTTACATTCCCATCAGCAATGTAAGAGAGTTACCCTTTCACCACACCCCCACCAGCACTTATCATTTTCTGTTTTTTTAATCTTAATCATTCTGAGTGGGGTTAGGTGATATCTCATTGTGCTTTTGATCTGCATCTCCCTTACAATGAGGGATGTTGAACATTTTTTCATGTCTTTTGGCTATTTGTATGTCATCCTTAAGAGAGTGTTTTTTCAATTCATTCTTCCATCTTTTAATAGGATTGATCATCTATTTCTGGGACAGCTGCTTGAGTTCCTTATGTATTCTGGTTATCAGTCCCTTGTCTAACGCTTAGTTTACAAAAATATTTTCCCATTCTGAGGGCTGATGATTCACACTAATTACTGTGTCTTTTACCATCCAGAAACTTCTTAATCTGATGTAATCCCATTTGTCTATTTTTGGGATTATTGACTGTGCTCTGGGGGTCTTACTTTAAGAAGTCTTTGTCTACCCCAGTGCCTCCCAGAGTTTCCCCAGTGTTTTCCAGCAGCAGTTTTATATTTTGGGGTCTTAGGTTTAGATCTTTGACCCACTTTGAGTTGATTTTTTTTTTTGTCAATGGTGAGAGGTAGAGATTCAGATTTATCTTTCTGCAGGTGGATATCCAGTTTTCCCAGCACCGTTTGCTAAAGAGGTTTTCCTTTTCTCAATGGAATGACTGGTACCCTTTGTCAAAAACCAGTTGGCTGTATGTTTGGGAGTTTATTTCTGGGGACTCTATTTTGTTCCATTGGTCCACCTGTCTGTTTCTGTGCCAATGCCATGCTGTTTTGATTATCACAGCTTTGTAGTATATTTTTGGGTTAGGGAGTTCTACTCTTCTTGTCTAGAATTGCTTTAGCAATATGAGGTCTTTTATAATTCCAGACAAATTATATGATTGTTTTTTCTAGACCTGTGAAGAATGTCTCTGGTACTTTGATTGGGATTGTATTGAATATGTAAATTAATTTGCATAAGATTGTCATTTTGATTATATTAATTCTTCCAATCCAGAAACATGAATGTCTTTCCACTTTTTTATGTCATTCTCAATTTCTTTTTTTAGCTTCTTATAGTTTTCCATGTGGAGGTTTTTAACTTCTTTGGTTAGATTTATTCCTAGGTATTTTCTACTTTTTGTGACTATGGTAAATGGAATTACTTTTTTCACTTCTAACTCAGTCTGCCTGCTGTTCATATATAGGAATCCTACAGATTTCTGTATGTTGATTTGTATCCTGCAACTTCACTGTATTCATGCATTACTTCCAGGATTTTTTTCATGGATATCATTGGGTCCTCTATGTATGCAATCATGTCATCTGCAAATAGAGATACTTTCACATCTTGTTTTCCTATTTGAATACCTTTTATTTTATTCTCTTTTCTGATTATGTTGGCGAGGACATTCAGTACTGTATTGAAAAGGAGTGGAGAAAGTGGGCATCTTTGTCTTGTACCAGTTTTTAGCAGGAAACTTTCAGATTTTCTCCGTTCAGGATGATGTCAGCGGTGAGTTTTTCATAGATAGCTTTTATTGTTTTGAGAAATGAGCCTTCTATGCTGATATTGCTGAGAGTTTTGATCATGAAGGGGTGTTGTATCTTATCAAATACTTTTTCTGCATCAATTGATATGATCATATGGTTTTTATCTTTCCTTCTGTGAATATGGTGTATAACATTTATGGTTTTGTGTATATTGAATTAACCTTGCATCACTGGCATAAAGCCTACGTGGTCGTAATGTATAATCTTTTTTTTTATATATTGTTGGATATGATTTGCTAGTATCTTGTTGAGAGTCTTTGCATTCATATTCATCAGAGATGTTAGTTTGTAGTTTTCCTTCCTTGTCCTGTCCTTATCTGTTTTAAGGATAAGGGTGATGGAGGCTTCATAGAATGAATTAGGGAGAGATTCACCCTTTTGGATTTTAGAAATAACTTGAGCAGAATGGGGGTTAACTCTTCTTTAAAAGTTTTGTATAATTCAGCGGTGAAGCCATCAGGACCAGGGCTTTTTTGTTGTTGTTGTTGGGAGGTTATTTATTACTGATTTAATCTCCTGACTTGTTATGGGCCTATTCATATTTTCTATATCCTGCTGGCTCAATCTTGGTAGATTGTGTGTGTCCAGGAATTTGTCCATCTCATTCAGATTTTCTTGTATGTTGGCATATAGTTGTTCATAGTATCCTCAATGATGTTTTGTATTTCTGCTATGTCTGTTGTTACATTGCCAGCTTCATTACAAATTTAATTTACCTGGTTCCTTTTTTTCTTCTTAAGTCTCGCTCGTGGTGTATCAATTTTGTTTATCTTTTCAAAGAACCAGCTTTTACTTTATTTTCTGTATAGTTAATTTATTTTCTATTTCATTTATTTCTACTTGGATATTTATTACTTCCTTTCTCTTAGAGTTTTTTTGGATTTTTTTTGCTGTTGCTTTTCCAATTCTCTGAGGTACAATGTTAGGTGATCAATTTGCCTTCTTTCCATCTTCTTCTTATGTGCACTAATTGCTATGAATGTCCCTCTTATGATTGCTTTTGCAGTGTCCCAAAGATTATGGAGACTCATGTCCTCATTGTCATTGGCTTCCATGAATCTTTTGATTTCAGTCTTTATTTCTTCAGTAGTTGTGAAGTCATTCAGGAGCAGGTTATTTAGTTTCTATGTATTTGTGTGTTTTTGAGAACTTCTCTAGAAATTAAAATCAAGTTTAATTCCATCGCAGTCAGAGAAGATGCTGGATATAGTTTTTATGCCTTTGACTCTGTAGAGGCTTGCCTTATGCTCTATCATGTGGTCAGTCTTTGAAAAGGTTCCATGTGGGGGTGCGAAAAATGGGTATCTCGTGGTTTTGGGCTGGAAAGTTCTACTATAGATATCTGTTAAGTCCATTTGTTTTATGGTTTCATTTAGCTCTTTTATCTTTTTACTTAGTTTTTGTCTGTATGATCTGTCTAGAGGAGATAGTGGGGTGTTGAGGCTCCCAACAATTAGCGTGTTGCAGTCTATTTCTTATTTTAGATCTAGAAATTTTTCTTTCATATCGTTGGGGGCTCCTGGGTTAGGTGCATAGATAATTATAAGCATTATATTTTTTGATAGATTAACCCTTTTACTACAATATAGTGCCTTCTTTATCTCTTCAAACAGTTTTTGTTTTAATGTCTATTTTGTCAAAAATTAGTATCATGGCTCCAGCTCTTTTTTGGTTTCCATTTGCATGGAATATCTTTTTCCAGTCCTTCACTTTTAGTCTATGCATGTCTTTATCCATGAGATGCATTTCTTGTAGGCAACAGATAGAGAATTTCTGTTTTCTTATCCATTCAGCCAGTCTGTGTCTCTTAATTGGAGAATTTAATCCATTAACATTCAATGTTATTATCGATATTTCCCTACCTTTAAATTGGCCATTGTCATGGTTATCTTTTATTTCCTTATCCCTTGCTGTTCATTCTTTAGTTTCCTGGAACAGCACTCTCTTCAGAGTTTCTTGAAGAGTTGGTCTGGTGTTGGCAAATTCTTTAAGGTTTTGTTTGTCTATGAAAATTTTAATCTTTTTTCCCCCTTATATGAAGGATAATCTTGCTGGATATAATAATCTTGGTTGAAATTGTCTCTCTTAACACTTTCAATATTTCTTCCCATTCTTTCCTTGCTTGTATTGTTTCCATTGAAAGGCCTGGTGTTAGCCTGATGGGATGACCTTTATAAGTCACTTGTCGTTTCTCTCTTGTCAATTTTAGTATCATATCTTTATTTGTGGTCTTGGCCAGTCTGGCTAAGATGCATCTTGGGGAAGTTCTTCTTGATTTGATTCTATTTGAGGTCCTTTGTATTTCTTGGATCTGGATGTTTGAGTACTTCTCTAGACTTGGGAAGTTTTCATCTGGATTTCATGGAATAGGAATAGATTTTCCATGCCCTTATCAGTTTCTTCACCTTTTCGGATACCAATTATTTGAATGTTTGGACATTTAATGAAATCTAGTATTTCCTGTATGTTATCCTCATATTTATTTATTTATTTTATTTTCTCTATCTTTTTTGTGTTTTTCTAAGGTCAGAGTTTTTATCTTCTACATCAGAGATGTGATCTTCAGCATGATCTAGTCAACTTTTAATACTTTTTAGAGTTTTTGATTTCCTGTATTACAGACTTCACCTCTAATAGTTCCATCTTATTTTTTTAATTGTGTCCATTTCTCCTTTCATATTGTGGAAGGACTTCGTAATCTCCTGTAGTTCATTGTCTCTTTTCTGTTCAGGCTCATAGAGTTTTGTCACCATAAATGTTCTAAATTCTTTCCTTGACATTTTGGTAACTTACTCTATTTTTTTGAGAGGAAGGGAGTTATTATGTTCTTTTGATTGAGACATATTTTCTGGTTTATTCAGACCTGAGGCTTGTCTTCTATGTCTAGCCATTGGGAGATGTATTCACTTTTGGATACCTTTTTGGAGAATGTTTCTTTGACTTGGAACAAGTGTGCTTCCCTTTTGCTGTGGTCAGTTGTGTGCCAAAGTACCTCTTCTGCTGTGTTTGACAATGTGCTCTCCATAGGAGGAGTCTTCCATTCAGGTGTCTGAAGTACAGTATCTCCTTTTCTGCAGGGGGTTCAGTAAGAGGAGGATCCAAGGGAGCCTCACAGTACTAAGGTATTTCAAAAGTGTGATTCTAGACCTGTTTAGTACCTCTGGAAGGATGAAGAATGAGAAGGAAATGACAATATTAGAGGAAAACAAAAGAGTATAAAGAAGAATAAATAAAAAGTCACGTGCTGAGTGCTAGCACTGTGTGCAGTTTTGCCAGCGGGTTGGAGATGGAACTGGGTTCTTTTGGAGAGGTGGAAGATGCCTGTGGGTGAAGGAAAAGTAGGATTAACAAAATAAAGAAGAATGAGAGAAAAAGAAAGAGAAAAATACATGCCTATCTTACTGATGGGGGAGCTCTGGGGTTGGGGGAGCTGGGCTGTGACCAATGACTAGTCCTGCCTTAGGGTCCCTGGTTTTGCCAGGGGGTTGTGGACAGAACTGGGTTCTGTTGGAGAGGTGGAAGCTGCCTGTGGGCTTACTGACAGGGGGAACTCTGAGATTGGGGGAAATGGGCTATGGCCAGTGAGCGGCCCTGCCTCAGGGTCCCTGGTTTCGCCAGGGGGTTGGAGATGGAACTCCATTAACATAGTTTTATTGATTATTATTTTTATACATTTATCTTTTAAACTTTATACTTGCATTAAAAGTGATTTATGAGGACCAGCAGTAGGCGTAATGGCTATGTTGCTGGACTCCCATGTAGTCGACCGTGGTTCAAGTCCTGGACCCGGTGGCTTAAACTCATGCCGGGTGTGTGTGCATGCGTGCCCAAGATCCCGAGAGGAGAATGGAGGAGAAGGGATTGCTGCGTGGCCATCTCCCCTGGGGGGTGATTTCTCGCTTTCTGTCTCTCTGTCTTTCTGTCTTTCTGTGAAAGCATGTGCCCTATAGCAAAAATCTCTCTAAAAAAAAGTGATTTATGCCACACCATTAAAGTATCACAATAGTCTATGTTTATCTACGGATTTGTATACTTTTAGTAGAGCACTTTATATTTTCATATACTTTAAAGTTCCTGTCTAACATCCTTTTGTTTCGATGTGAAGAACTCCCTTTATCAATTCCTACAAGACAGAGTGTAGTGGTGATTAATTTCCCATTTTGCTGGATATTGTAGTTTTGTACTTTGTACATATTATCCAATTCCCTTCATTCTGAAATATCAGAAGTTTAGTTGACATTTTTTGAGCTTTTTTGAATTTATCCACTTCTTTTCTTGGAATTGAGGAGTTTGGGGCCATTATTTTCTCAGGTATGCTCTCTGGACCTAGTTGTGGTGGTGAAAGTAGGAGAGAACTGCTATGCAAGGCTGAGGCACATGAGAGGAGGACCACGTTTGTTTCCCAGACTCCTCTGGACTGGCAGGTGCTGTGGCTCTTGCCTTATCCCTTACTGGCTGGGAATATGATGTGGGGATTGCAATGTGGCAAACCTTGTCAAAAATGCCCATCTCTTTGTCTTTCCCTCTCCCTTCTCTGCCTCATAAAAATGTGCTTTCTGCTCTATTCTCTGTTGTTCTTTTTGGACTCTCATAATGAGTATATTGGTTTGCTTGATTGTGTCCTACAAGTCCTTTAGACTTTATTCACTCTTTCTCAGCTTTTTCCCTCGTGTTCTTTTAAAATAATTTAAAATGAACTATCTGAGTTTGTTGATAATACCTTCTGCTTTATCAAGTCTGCCATTGAGCATTTCTAGTAAATTATTTAAATTAGTTGTTTTGCAAGGGGTCTTCAAAAATTTCATAGACAACATGAACTATGAAAAATCTATACATGGATTTCAATTTTTTTGTACCAAAATAGATGTGTACTTTAATTCCACTTTCCCGTAATTTTAAAAATTCATTTCATTGTATTCAAATCCAGTTTTGTTTTGCTTCCAAATAGTTTCTATCTTTTGACAATGTTTTCATTTTGTTTATGCATTTTTTTTCTAATTTTTGTTTAATTGTCTATCTGTATTCTTTTATAGTGTAGCAATAATTTTAAAGATGATTATTTTGAATTCTATGATAATTTTATATATTTCTATTTTCTTAGAGATTTAATTTTTGGTCCTTTGTGCACTATTTTCCTGTTTCTTTGTGTGTGTTGCTTTTTTTTTTAAAGATATTTGCATTTGAAAAAAAAACAGCCATGTCTTTTGGATTTATGGGTTGATTTTACACAGGTTAAGACATTACTATTTAGCATGGCTAGAGATTCTGGGACCTCTCAGACCTTTTATGGAAGTGTATCTGAGCTTGTTCATATAGTTTCCAAAGTACAGAAGTTTGCTGGTTTCTTTTTTGGGACTTACAGTCTTTTACACCTTTTGTTGTTTGTCTGTGATGATGTAACAAGTTACTGAACTCATTTGTGCTCTGAGGTTCCCCAGACATCTAAGGTGTGCTGGTTCTATAAATACTCCAAATCATTTCCCTGGATGGCCCTGCAGAAAGCTGAAATGTTGAATATTATTCTACTCTTTTTCTTCTCAAAGATAAACTACTAGCTTGGTGCTTTCTCCAAGTTGCAAAGAGCCACAAAAGCGTGTATCTGCGATATTACAAGTTTTTGGAACTATTACAAGTGGCTGAACTCTCCTTTGTTCTCAGTAGTCTCCAGGCATCCTATATAATGACAGCTTCTTGTCTGTGCTTGGAGTCAGGTGAGTCAGAAACCAATACCTCAGACATTTTTTTTGAAATTAATTTAAACTCCTTTTTCTCTTTCTGCTATAATTTAAATATGCCCTCGTCTCAAAAAATTATTGTGTTGGAATTATGTTGTATTGTGAAGGTATTAAGAGGAGACTTGGGACCAGCAGTTAGCATAATAGCTATGTTGCTGAACTCTCATGTAGTCGACCGCAGTTCAAGTCCTGGACCTGGTGGCTTAAACTCACGTCAGGTGTGTGTGCGTGCATGCCCAAGATCCCAAGAGGAAAATGGAAGAGAAGGGATTGCGGCATGGCCATACCCCACTGGGGGGTGATTTCTCACTTTCTGTCTCTCTGTCTCTCTCTGGCAAGTGCACACGCCCTATAGCAAAAACCTCTCCAGAAAAAACAAAACAAAACTAAAAAAAAAACCCAGGAGACTTAATACAGTTATGAGTTGAAAGGTGGGGACTTTGGGAAGTGATCAGACTTTAGGGTGGTGCTTTCATGATTGACTCCTGATGAGCTTATAAAGAGAAGGGATAAGACAGACAGACACACTCTGCTCTGTTCAAACTCTTGCCTATTGACATGTATGGCCATCCACCATGTTATTTACCAGCAAGAAGACTGTTCAGATGTCACCCCTGGACCCTGGGCCTTTAAGCCATGAACTGAGTAAACCTCTGGTTTAGTAAATTATACAGACTCTGGTAATTCTGTTATTAGCAACAGAGAAAACTAGAACAACCTCCTATGGGAAAAGTTGCAAATTCAGCTCTTACTTCCCATTGTGACCTATACTAGCTTGGAGGAGGGGCTGGCATGTTTCAAGGGAAATGGATTTTTTTTTTGAGAGGTTTTTGCTATAGGGCGCGTGCGCTTGCCAGACAGACAGAGACAGAGAGACAGAAAGCGAGAAACCACCCCCCAGGGGGGGATGGCCATGCCGCAATCCTTTCTCCTCCATTATCCTCTCGGGATCTTGGGCATACATGCACACGCGCCCGACGTGAGTTTAAGCCACCAGGTCCGGGACTTGAACTGCAGTAGACTACGTGGGAGTCCAGCGACATAGCCATTACGCTAACTGCTGGTCCTGGGAAATGAATTTTAAAAGTCCATTTTAATGCAGTTATTCTTGACTCTGGGCTTGCTTGGGGGTCTTGTGACTTCCTAACTGGTTTCTAGAGTTCTGATAAAGGCTTCTTATACTACATATTGTTGTTAATTCAGTGTATGGATGGAGGAATGAGGTCTGAAACTTCTTGTTCTCCCAACTTGCTCAACTGTCCTGTATGTTTCACTTGTCCTTAGTGAGTATATTTGTTTTTCTTTATTTTAATTTTTAAAATATTCTCAATTCACATCTTCTGACATTACAAACTCCTAATTCTCCTAATACCTCTCTGAGCATGGCTTCTTTTCCTCATAGATGTCTCTTGTTCTTCCTTCAGACATATATGCCTGAAACTCTAGTAGTTCAGCTGGATATAGAGAGTTACTAGTTATAATTGTCCTTATAAGCTTTGCCTTTAAAAATTTTTTTAGTCGTCATGATAGAACTTATTCTATCTCAGTCTGAAATGTTCTTTTCTTCTACCTCTCTGCTTAGTGTCCCTTTTATACCCCATCCTATTTCCTTTCCTTCTTGCCACCACATGGTTTAAGGTACCATTCTACAAATACCAATCAAATGGAGAAAGGAAGAAAAAGAAATGAAATAAAAGGGAGAAGAAAGAGAAGCAGGCCTCATAGGTAGGAAATGTCAGAGTTTATGTTTAAATCCGGATATTCCAACTCCAAGTATTGCTTTCTCCAGTATGCTACTTGTTTTCTAGTGCAAATATCAAGTCCTGTGTATGCTTTCTTGGAGAGTGGGTGACGGTGGTGTAAGAAAGAGTAATTTTTTTTTATGTGTCTAATGTCATCCAATGTATATAGTTTATTATATGATGTATATTTAATGTGTGTAGGATGAGATTTTCTTAGCATCACTTTGAAAGTCTGAGATTACATTTTATCAGAAATCTCTAAATTTATATCAATGACTGAATAGATTGGGTACCTCAAATGTTGTTGGTTATATCTCTTTATTCTAGAAAACATTTCTTAATGACTCTAGCCAGTTCAATTACTATCTCATGTTTCATATAGTCAATTAGCTCTTCTTTATCTCACTAATGTTTTATTCAACAGATATTTTGCACTTGGTAAATGACAGGATGATACTGGGCCTGTAGTTATCACAGGGAACAAAACAGATCAGATGTTACCATTTTAGGATTTAAGACTGGGACTTGAGGAAAGATTCAGATAATAAGTTTAAAAATGTGATATATTATCAATAGTGGTAAATGTTATGGAGAAAATAGAGTAGAACAGCGGAATAAAGAGTGAGGCTGGGAAAAAGAGGATGCTAATTTAGAGGTCTGAAGATCTCTTTGAAAGTAATATTTGAACTGGGACTTGAGTAAGAAAGTAAACTCTATAATTCTCTTCCCGTAGGAGTAATACCAAGTGCAGTTATGGGTGTGATATTAGTCAGGGTTCTTTGGGGAGACAGAACCAGGATAGACATATAAGAGGACATTTATTGGGGGAATCAGGTTACATGATTATGGCAGTTGAGAAGTCCCACAACAGGCCATCTGTGCAAGGCAACAGAAGTCCATTTTACTCCCTTGAGGCCCTTCGTTGGATTGTGCTCATAAATATTGGAGTGGCTCTTCCATATTTAGTCTATTCAGACTTGTATGTTAATCTTTTTGGAAATACCTGCATGGATAAACCCAGAGTAATGCTTCATTGGGTTTCTAGGTATTTCTTAGTTTAGTCCAGTTAACACCCAAAACTAGCCATGACAAGTGTGCTTGGTATGTCTGAAGATATGGAAGAAGGCAAAGGTGATTGGGATTGAGAAAGCAAAGGAGAATGGTAGAAAATAAATTCATAGGAGTAGCTGGGGCCAGGTCAAACAGTATATGGGAAGACTGTAAGAGCTTTGGGTTTTTCCAACATATAAAAATTCCCTCTGTATTGGGTGATTGTTGTTGGCATACATGTACCTTCTTCTTAAGCAAACAAACACATAACTCTTCTCTAAACTCACAGTTTTCTGTCAATATCATTCTTACTTTTCAGTTCCTGTTTAGCACATTTGTTTAATACATTTGTCATTATCTCCATTAATTCACCAGGGATCAAGCCACCGTATGTTTCACCTACTTGGAAGATTGCAATTGTCTCCAGAGATCTTCCTGCTTCAATTCTTGGCAATATATTTGCCTGACCCACTACCTTGGTTTATTCTTCACAAAGCAGCCAGATTAATTGTGCACATTTTCTATCTCTGCTAAATTAATAAGAGATCGTCACAAACTTAGCAGTTTGAGTGAAGTAGTAAGCTTGAGACTACACAAGCTTATTTATTACCTTATATAAAAATTTAGAAGCCTAATGTGGATCTTACTGGACTAGTATCAAGATTATGGTGGTACTGGATCTTTCTGGACACTCAAAGGCAGGAAAATAAATTTCTTTCCATTTTCTAGCCTATAGAGGGCACCTACATTTACTGATTTCTGGCTCCTTTTTTCTGTCTTTAATGTTAGAATGGTGGGGAAGATATTTTCTTGTGCTGAATCACTCTGATCTCCTTTTTGGTTTCCTTCTTGCAACTTTAAGACCCTCATGAAATATGATTACAATTTTTATTTAGAATTTCTGGGCTTCTCCTGAATAATCTAGGATAAGTTACCTGTTCTAAAGTCACTGATTAGCAACTTTAATTCTCCTTTACTGTGTAAGATGATGTATTCAGAGGTTACAGAGATTAGGTCATGGGCATCTTTGGAGGCCATATTATTCTTACCATATTAATTTTAAAAATGTAAATCAGATCATACCCTTCCCTGCTCAAACTACCTAGGGCTTGTTGTAAACTTTTAAAGTCTTTTAATGGTTTAGGACATTCTGCATCATCTGACCTACTAAGAAGACACTCACTCTCAGGTTTGTGTACCCAGATACCTCACTCTTCTTATCCTAGACCTGGTCCTTCGCAACTGTGTTTCTGACTTCACCTTGAGTTCGTTCTGCCCTATCTGCACTGGCTAGAATATTACTCCATGAACAGACCAAACGTACTTCTGCTTTGGTGAATGCACGTGGTATCACTTCAGAGCGTGGGGCATTCTCCTCCTGGAGATTGCCATGGATTAATTCTTCAGTTGTTTAGAATCCCCTGTCAAATGTCACATACTCTGAAAGACCTTCCTGATGACTCTCTTTCAAGTAGCATCTCTTTTACTTCCCTCATACCCTGTTTTACTGTTTCCTACTAGTGATAATCACTAATGTCGTATTATTGCTTATTTGCCTTTTTTTTTATAGAACCTTATGATGGCAGAGCTTCTGTCTTTAATAATATTTATTAGCAGGATAGAACATGTCTGGAATATAGATGTTCACTAAGTATTTGTTAAATGAAATGAAAGATAGGACAAATTTACTACTATGAATGATAATGGAAACATTCATCAAGTGCTTAGTTTGCTCCAGGCACAGTTCTAAAAAACATATGTATATTAATTAATTTTATTCCCTCAGTATTTGCAGATTAAAAAGAAACTGAGCCATGGAAGACCAAGTAATTTGCCATACTCGCACATCTAGTAGGTTAGGACTGTATTCTGAATCTAAATAATGTTGTTCTAGAAGACAACACTAGTCCATATGTAAACTTGGATTGTAGTTTTATTTTTAAAATTATTGTTGAGAGTTAGAAATGAATATAAACTACAGTATGCTATTACTTTTTAAAATGTTATGACTGCTCTAGACATGGTAACAAATTATGTACTTGAATGAACTTGAGTGTGATTGGAAATTTTATTCAGAATTTCTGAATAAAATAGTGTGAGTGGGAAAAGTTAATGAACCTTTTGGGGCCAGCAGGTGATGTAGCAGTTATGTTGGACTCCCACATGAACAACCACGGTTTGAGTACCAGATCCAGTGGCTGGAAACTCAAACTGGGTGGGTGTGCCTGCATACCCAATGTCCTGAGAGAAGAATGAAGGAGAAAGGATTGCAGTGTGACCATCCTCTCCCTCACCAGCCCCCGGGGTGACTTCTCACTTTCCTTCTCACTTTTTCTGTCTCTTTTTTGCTCTTTCTGGTGAGCACACACACCCTAAGGCAAAAACCTCTGGGGGAAAAAAAAAGTTAGTGAGCCTTTTACATTTGTCTAGTTCAGACTGTTAAAGCAGATTAAATATTGTTTCATTCAGGTCTTCATTGGAGATACCTTTTATTTTTTTCCCCCCTGTAAGTCCAGAATGAAAGAAAAGTAGGAAACAACTCATGTAGATAACCGTCATAACATGGCACAGGATGAAAAACAAGGGTAAGGGCTAATTTTGTAAATCCCTAAAATATAAACTGAAATTTTTCTTAATAAGTGAGAGTTTTGAGTTTCAAGTAATGTGTGCCAGATGGTCTGTTGGAAATTTAGCACCATTTTTTTGTCTTCCGTGTTTTCTACTGAATTCTTGGTACAACATTTTTCAAAATCTGTGCCAGCATGGTTCTGGATTAGATTTCACCCATGAGAGGGACCAGCAGATGGGAGAATGGTTATGTCGCTGGACTCCCACATAGCGAACTGTGGTTTGAGTCTCATACCTAGTGACTTAAAACTCACACTGGGCACATGTGCATGTATGCCCCAAATCCTGAGAGGACAATGGAGGAGAAGGAATTGCAGTGTGGTTATCCCCTCTGGAGGTTGATTTCTCACTTTCTGTCTCTCTGTCTGTCCAGTGAGCCCATGTGCCCTACAGCAAAAATCTCTCTCTAAAAAAAAAAAAAAAAAAAAAAAAAAAAAAAATCACCCATGAAAGGCTCTTGTTCAAGACTTGGAACACAGAAGAACAACAGAAATCATTATTGCTCCTGAAGGCAGGCTCATGGGCTCTAGCAGATGGGTAGATGTGAAGTCCAGCCAGGGGCTTCCCAGCATCCTCTTGTGTACCACCACTTAGGACATGCAGGCAGCTGAGCTCATGGTGGTGGTGAGTTGTCAGTCTGCCCATCCTCATTTAATTTCCTGAAGATCAGTGGAGACCTTCCCTGAACTTCATTTCCCCAGCCCTGTAACTAGCTTTTCAAGCCTGTAGCTCACTTTATTCAATTTATTTCTGTGTGAATTACCTACTCTGGTTGCTGTTTTTCCAACCTGAATCCTGACTACTACAGACCAATTTTCTCAGGAAGAATATTTTACTTGACATGTGTCTTATAATTTATTACCATCCATAAGATATTTACTTACTTTTTTTTTAGGAAATAAGTGAAACCATTAGTGTCAGTTATTGTTTAAAATATTTCACTTGGGTTGTTGAAATGGATAAATCATATCAGTTATTCAATAGTTGATATTAATATTTATAACTTGTTCAGTATTCTGTTAGCTTCTAAAATAAAGTTGAGGAAGATTTCCTTGGCAGGTAAGCTTTGGTAGGTTTTCAATACAAAGAAGTAAAAAACAAAACCTTTCAAATATTTTTCAGAATTATTTGGGTATAAATAATCGCTTCTTCCAAGGAAGGATATCTGTGTCATCCCAGTTCTTCTGGCCACATCTTACCATGTTCTATGCTATTAAACTAAGGATGGAATTGTAAAGACTCCTCTTGGTATAGGGCTCATAGTTTCTAAAGCATATCCCAGACAACACAACAAATTTCAGTTCAGTTCTCTTATATGTCCGCATTTTTGTATACATTTCCTTATTGTAGCATTTATGTATTATATTTAAATTTTAATGTCTCTCCTACCATCCTAAATTTCAAACTTTGTGAAAAAAAAGAATAATATCCTCATGCCCAGGGCTGCTTCTTACAGATGATTGGAAAAGATACATTTAATAGACAGCTGTAAATGTGAGACGGAGGTAATTGAGACGTTTTGATTTCTGAAGCTTATCACCTTTTAATGATGTCATTTTACTCATCATTCTCCATACTTATGATACCAGAATGAGTGAAATAATTGAAAGCAAATAAACCTGATAACATATTTCATGTAAACTACCTGGCATAGGCAATAAAAGGGGAGGAGAGAATCTGGGTCTATTCTCTGCAGTTTGTATTAACCTCAGTATACCTTTTCAGCTACACTTCCTCTACCTCTCCACTATACATGTCCCATGCTGTATAGTAACTGTTAGTGATAGGGAGATGGTTAACAAAAATAATTCATTTCCGTGCCTATAATACTTGAAACATGCTTCACTTAAAATGGTTTGTCTGAGAAATTCAGGGAAGCAGAGAAAAAGTAGTGGCAGATGGGGTGGTTTATTTTGAGCCAAATTTTAGGCAGTCTTTGTGTTGGTGAAGAAGAGTTATTTCTTTTGGAACACTAGCATGTGAAAAGAGTTGTACTAGTACTGAGGAGATGAACATGTGTGAGCTGTGATTTCTGTCCACCAGAAATGCACTAGCTGTGGATTACTCAAATATCCAACAGGTGCAATAAGGTGCGATGAGGCCAAATAGCAAAGTAAATGGTGGAACTTGATATTTAAGAAAGCTCTGCATACTAGAATTGTTCTGGAAGAAGTATCCCCTGGATGCCAATCTGCAGGTACAGGAATAGGAAGGATTCATGTTCTCTATACCAATTATCTACTTCCAGGTACAAAATACAGCTTACCCCAGTTTACACTGCTCTCAGAATTGGTCTGGAATTATTACTAGCACAGAAAACACTCATTAAAAATTCCTCTGATCAATTAATGTTTAAGTAAAGATAGATTAACAGACATCTTTCTGTCTTTTCTATTGCAGGTAAGAATGGATGTGTATGAAAAGTGAGTAAATTCATCGAAATGCTTAGTTCATAGATGTGTCCAAGAATCATCATGGAAATGAGTGGAAAATGTGATTGAAGTAAAGGTGAACATGAATTCACAAATAAGATTGCTTTACAAATGCAAGCCAATTTCATATTTCTATCTTGTACTAAATTGAATTCATGCAGGTGTGTATATCAATACTGTGTATTTTGGCTTGTATATCCATAGTATAGAAATTAAAAAAAAATAGTTATCATCTTAATTATACCAAACATTTTTTCCTGATTTAATCCAGTATTTTTTTTTTCCAAAGCAGAAAGCCTTTTTATTTTGGTAGATGTTTCTTACCAGATAAATCATACATTCATCAAGAATTGCTGTGATTGCCTGACAGAGGGGGGAAAAACTTGCCCTAAATTATAAATAAAACCCATTTACTTTAATTATAAAATGAGAATGATTACTACTACTTACTGATTACTTAAATATTCATGAGAGTCTCCAAATTTAGATGACTGGATACTTAAAGATAAGAATATGTTTGTATTTCTTGTAAAGAGTTAGAGTAAATCCTTATCCCTGTGGTGTAATTCTCAGAGAACTGTGGAAGATATCTTGGCTGATTTCTATTCTTTTAAAAGTTAGTCAGAGGATTTTGTGTGTGTGTGAGTCAAATGGAGTAGATCTGGATGATTTTTCTCAGGTGCACAAAAAATAAATTTATTCTCTTATTCCTTTTGACCTCATATGGTACTTCCAATGTTGAATATATGAATTCTGAAAATTGTCCTTGTTTGGGACTTTAAAAGTCTCCACAAAGGGGAATGGAATATTGCCAGGTACCCAGCGGAACTCTGGGATTGCCTAAAAAATATTGTAAGGAAGAGTGGAAAGATCTTCCTTACCCCATAAACCTTGGATACATTGTTGTTCTGATGCTTGAATGTAAGAGTGAAGTGAACTCTGGGTATAATTAAAGTCGAGCCTTAGTTTTGCTGACGATGACTTGAAGGCTCAGAGTCATGAAATTGTGAAGTCAGACATAGTAGACATAGTAGCAGAAACTGGGTAAAAATCCAGGCTTCTGGAGTCCCAGTTAAATGTAATTTTTGATACTTTGTAATCTTTTGGACTTTCTTATCCTTTAAGGATAAGAATTTCATCCCCCACATTTAGATTTTCTTTCAAGAAAAACTATGAATTCGATGTGTTTCTGCTCACACTGTCTCTTCCTGTGAACTTTCTCCCAATTTATTTTCTTACCCTATTGACTTGTTTACATTCTGTCTCCTGAAAAGAAACATTTTATTCCACTAAAAGCTTCCTTTAGAGATCGCCACACTTGGGTCATTTACTTTTAAGATGGGATGGGATGACACAGACATATGGGTAAAAAGAAGGGAAGGTGTCTCATCCTTTCCCTGATATTGGGATGTTTTATCTTATTCTGGTCAATCTTTATTTTGTGTGTATGGATATTAATAAAACTTACTATACTAGATTTAGTGCATATGGAGGGCAAGGATCATGGCTCTCTTTCCTTTTTCCATTTATTCGACAGAACACTGTAAATATATTGTCAGTACATTTTTTACATGAATTGTACCTTCAATCAAGGCACCAGGCAGAAGACAGCACTACTAAAACAAGTTTAGTTTGATTTTGTGGCCTAACTATGTCATGAAACAAAGATACATTTCCCTTAATTTATCTTTTAGCTGTTAAAATCTGCTAACAAGCCATAGGTCATCCTAGTAAGTTATAGCATATGTTGGCCAAAGTTTGGTCATAAACACAAGAAAAACCATTCAACATATATCAAACTGGAAAGGGTTCAATTCGGGTAATAAATGTTTATGAAACCACTGAAGCATGGAGGACATCTGGGAATATTGCCGTTCACTCTCAGGTGTTCTAGGTCTTAAAAAGTCTCTGGAATGATAAGAAATCACTAGTTATGTTCATTTGCCTCCAGAACTGAGCTAGGTGAATCCCAGGAAACCATTCAGAAGCTGATGCAAAATATCTTTTCTGCTGGAGTCCATAACTTGTGGCTTTGTTTCTTCACATGAGAAATAATAATATGGTTTCTGCTTCCTTTGGACTCTCAAATCTCATGCAAGTGCCTCTGGTTGACACATACTAACCTTGAACCCCAATGGTAGGCATTTTCAGGAACATTGCTCTTAGACTTCTCATTCCTCTTCCATAGAGGAGAGCACAGGGCAAGGTGGGTAGCAATGAGTCAAGTTTGCAAAGACAAACCAAGTACGTAACAATTTCCACATCTTTTTTAATTCCTTTGCTTACACCATTCATTTTTTATTCCATTAATTAAAAAAATTACTGGTTGTTTTATTCATTTAGGAGTAAAGATCACTGGATGATTTTGATACATAACACATACATCATAATATACTTCTGACTTTTTTAGAAAAGTATTTTGAGGAATTAGTCATCAGAATATCCTATAAGTGTAAACATTGAGAAAAATTGTGCAAATAAAGAAATGGTATGGCTATATTCTGACAAAAACGCACCACAGGGAGATAGCGTGGTTTGAAAGAATTTTGTTTCTGAAAGCAAAGTGTAAGGAATGCAAATGCTTTTTAAAACTTTTACATTTGCTTTTGGAAGAGAGTATAACTTTGGGATCAGAGCTTTGAAATAACTTATTAGTATACCTTACAGGTATATGATTTTTCTTTGCTTGTACCAATAATAGTTACCTGAATATGACATACACCTCTAAAACCCTTGTGATAATAAATAAAGAACTGCTGATACTTGAGGGAAAGCAAAACCTCCTTTCATGGATATAATATGGTTTCCTAACATTGATCATTACTTTCTTTTGCAAATATTTATGGGTTTACACGTTCCAATACTATCAATATATGAGTTAAGCTTTATTTCTCGGAAAAATATTATTTTCTATTGGGTATAGAAAAAGAGTCACAAAAAGAGATGATATTGGTATAAATTGCTGTAAATAGAAAAATGAAAAAGCAACATCTTCCCATCACTGTTCTTATAATAAGGTTGTATGTTTTTAGGTGTGATAGGATAAATTTTATTAATATCATACTGATGGTAGTATATTGCCCTGTCTTGCCTGTAATTGTGATGGGTTAGGAATATGGTATATGCAAACATCGCACAGGCAGTCTACATAGAAGATAGAGTAGGCGGGGCTGGCAGGTGGCTGAGGAAATTAAGGCCACTGGACACCCACATGGTGGACCATGGTTTGAGTCCCAGACCTGACAGCTTACTTTCTCACTTTTCCATGCTCTTGCTCTGTCCTTCTCTGGTCATATTAATAAATAAATAAAGTTAAATAAAATAATTCTTAAAAAAAAAACAAAGAGAAAGCAAAATGGCAGGGCAAAATCAGCAAGTGAGAGTCACTAGAGTGTGTGGGGAGGATGAAAAATATGAGAATAAAAAACATTAGGAATATTGCCTGTATTTGCTTTAGGGTCTTTTGAGACAGATGAATGAAGACTGATATTTGGCTTTATTAATTTTAATGTTACTTGCCTGTTTGGACTACACATCTTTAAATGTAATACTGTTCCTGAGCTGAATGAACCACATGGTAATGGTTCTAACATTTGGATGTGAGAGCAAGCATGGGCAGAGGTGAGTCGTGCAGGAATGGGAGGGTTTCTGCTTACTCCCATCCTCTGGCCAACTACTGTGTATTCTGACAGGGGAGCTGCATTTAGGGTGCTCATGTGGTGAACAAGTCTTAGAGCATGAGACCTCAGATTGCACAGCTCAAGTGAACATGACCAGGTAGTTCTACAACGGTCTCAAGATTTGTAACCATGGATAGAGAAAACTGAGTAGTACTCTATGTATTTATTATTAATCAAAGTAATAAATTGACAGTGTTTTTGTCTGATTATCTAGACTTCAGGAGGCTGACTTCCATAAATATCAAGCTAGTTGTGTAGGCAGCTCAAGAAAACCCAGCTTTTGGTTCAACCATCCTCTTTACTCTGTGCTTGACTTTTGTGTGAGCAACCTGAGTTTGATATTCTGGGTAGGGGCTGTCATTGTCCTGACCTTACAGGCCATGAACTCCTGATACTTTTCTGTATACTCAGGATTCAGTCATTTGTTTAATGAATATTTCTTGAGCATTCATTCTGTATTAAGATGTGTGCTCAGTTCTGGGAATATAATAAAGAAAAAAGAGAGCAATGGTTGCAGTTTTCATGGAGCTTTCATTCATTCAAGAGAGTGGCAGATACTTAACAGGTGAAAACTACTAAATGAGGTAAGTGCAGACTCTCATAAATATACTCCAGACAGTGGGCAAGGTGATTAGATACAATAGGAGAGGCCACACAGGTCAAATAAAGATCTCTCTCTGAAAAGGTATTTCTTTTTTTAAAATTTTTTATTATCATCATATTCTTCTTTATATTACATTGAATTACATATAACTTTACAGTGTATTACATTGCTTTTTCAAAAAGGAATGCCATGCATGTCAGTCAGTACAGAGACATTAATCTCCCCGCTTCAACATTCAATATCTTTTCTATGTTTTCCCCAATCATTATTATTATTATTCTAATTATTTTTTAAAACAGTCAATTGCTATTTCTCATTTTGCTTGTACAAATACTTTGCCCATCATGAAATACTTCTCAGACAAATCCAGTTGAGAATACTATACATGTCAACATCAACAGTTAATAAACCATATCTGTTTCTCCCTAAGGTCCTGCCTCTCTATTGTTCACTTGCTATCTTTCTCTATCCTCTTCTCTTCACTTCCCCCATTCCACACTGTCCTTTTCTCATTAAGTACCTTCACTGCTTATATGTCCTCCAATTTTTTGCTCTCTATCATAGAGTGCTGATAGTCAGTATATATTGAGTGGATACATACAATATCTTTCTTTCATAGCCTGGCTTACTTCACTCAGCAATAGATCCTCCGTATCTGACCACTTTCTATCAAATTCCAGGGTCTTGTTATTTTTTATGGCTGAGTAGTATTCCATAGAGTATATACCACACTTTTCCAATTCATTCACCAGTTTGTGGACATTTAGGTTGCTTCCATGTCTTGGTAATTGTGAATAAGGCTGCAATAAACATTGATGTGCAAGCACTTTTCTGACTGAGCATTCTCCTGTCTTTTGGGTAAATACCCAGAAGTGGGATTGCTGGATCAAATGGTAGTTCTATTTGTAGATCTTTGAGGAACCTCCATATTGTTCTCCACAGTGGTTGAACTAGTTTACATTCCCACCAACAGTGTAGGAGGGTTCCCTTTTCACCACATCCCCACCAACACTTATTACTTTTTATATTCTTAATCTTTGCCATTCTGACAGGGGTTAGGTGGTATCTCATTGTAGTTTTTATCTGCATCTCCCTTATGATGAGGGATGTTGAGCATTTTCTCGTATGCTTTTTGGCTGTTCGTATGTCTTCCTTAGAGAGACTTTTGTTCAGCTCATTTTCCCATCTTTTAATTGGGTTAATCATTTTTTTTTGCATAAGGCACTTGAGTTCCCTATGTATTCTGGTTATCAGTCCCTTGTCTGAGGCATATTTAACAAAAATATTTTCCCATTCTGAGGGTTGTTGGTTCACACTTGTTACTGTGTCCTTTGCTGTGCAGAAACTTCTTAGTCTAATATAGTCCCACTTGTCTATTTTAGGGATTATTGCCTGTGCTTTGGGAGTCTTATTTAAGAAGTCTTTTCCTACTCCAATGTCCCCCAGAGTTTCCCCAGAATTTTCCACCAGTAGTTTTATTGTTTGAGGTCTTAGGTTCAGATCTTTGATCCATTTTGAGTTGACTGTTGTTAATGGTGAAAGATGGGGGTTCAGTTTCATCTTTCTGCAGGTGGATACCCAGTTTTTCCAGCACCATTTACTAAAGATGTTTTCCTTTTCCCAATGGATTGACTGGTATCCTTTGTCAAAGATCAGTTGGCTGTAAGCTTTGGGGGTTATTTCTGGGGTCTCTATTCTCTTCCATTGGTCCACATGTCTGTTTTTATGCCAATACCATGCTGTTTTGATGACCACAGCTTTATAGTATATCTTGGAATCAGGGAGTGATATGCCTCCTACTCCATTCTTCTTGCGCAAGATTGCTTTTGCAATATGAGGTCTTTTATGTTTCCAGACAAATTCTATGATTGCCTTTTCTATATCTCTGAAGAATATCTCTGATATTTTGATTGGAATTGCATTAAACATGTAGATTAATTTGGGTAGAATTGCCATTTTGATTATGTTAATTCTTCCAATCCAGGAGCATGGAATGTCCTTCCACGTTTTTATGTCACTTTCAATGTCTCTTTTAAGATTTTTGTAGTTTTCTTTATAAAGGTCTTTGACTTTCTTAGTTAGGTTTATCCCTAGGTATCTTATACACCTTGTGGCTACGGTGAAAGGGATTCCTTTCTTCAGCTCTGCTTCGTTCAACTTGTTCATAAATAGAAATGCTATAGATTTTTGGATATTGATTTTGTATCCTGCCACCTTACTGTATTCACTTATTACTTCAAACAGTTTTTTCATGGATACCTGTTGGTCTTCTAAGTATACCATCATGTCATCTGCAAATAAAGATATTTTCAATTCTTCTTTGCCTATTCGAATACCTTTAATATTGTTCTCTTCTCTGATTGCAATAGCTAAGACTTCCAGTACTATATTAAAGAGCAGTGGAGAAAGTGGGCAGCCTTGCCTAGTACCTGTTTTCAGAGGAAAAGCTTTCAGCTTTTCCCCATTCAGTATAATGTTAGCTGTAGGTTTTTCATAGATTGCTTTTATTGTGTTCAGAAGTGACCCTTCTATACCAATTTTACTGAGAGTCTTAATCATAAAAGGATGTTGTATTTTATCAAATGCTTTCTCCGCATCAATTGAGACGATCATATGGTTTTTATCTTTCTTTCTGTTAATGTGGTGTATTATTACATTTATGGTCTTGCGTATATTGAACCACCCTTGCATCCCTGGTATAAAGCCTACCTGATCGTGATGAATGATCTTTGTTATATGTTGTTGGATACGATTTGCGAGTATCTTGTTGAGAATTTTCGCGTCTATATTCATCAATGATATTGGTCTATAGTTTTCCTTTTTTGTCATATCTTTATCTTTTTTGGGGATGAGGATGATGGAGGCTTCATAAAATGAATTTGGAAGGTTTCCTTCCTTTTGAATCTTTAGAAATAATTTTAGTAGGATAGGGGTTAACTCTTCCTTAAAAGTTTTGTAGAATTCACAAGTGAAGCCATCTGGGCCTGGACTTTTCTTTGTTGGGAGGTTATTTATTACTGATTCAATCTCCTGGCTTGTTATAGGTCTATTCAGGTTCTCTATGTCTTCCTGATCCAATCTTGGTAGATTATATGCATCCAGGAATTTGTCCATCTTCTCCAGGTTATCTTGTTTGTTGGCGTAAAGTCGCTCATAGTATCCTCTAATGATATTTTGTATTTCTGCTATGTCTGTGGTAATATTGCCTGTTTCATCACATATTTAATTAATCTGGTTTCTTTCTTTCTTCTTCTTGATCAGACTAGCCAATGGTGTGTCGATCTTGTTAATCTTTTCAAAGAACCAGCTTTTGCTTTCATTTATTTTCTGTATGGTTCGTTTATTTTCTATTTCATTTATTTCTGCTCGAACCTTTATTATTTCTTTTTGCCTGGCATTTTGGGGGTTTGTTTGTTGTTGTTTTTCCAATTCTTTGAGGCATGATGATAAGTTATCTACTTGCCATCTTTCTATCCTTTTCTTATGCGCACTAATTGCTATGAATTTCCCTCTTATGACTGCTTTTGCTGTGTCCCATAGATTCTGGACACTTGTGTACTCATTATCATTAGTTTCCATAAATTTTTTTATTTCAGCCTTAATTTCTTCAGTAGTGAAGAAGTCATTCAGAAGTAGGTTGTTCAGTTTCCATGTGTTCGTGTATCTTCGGGGTTGTGTCTTGAAATTAACCTTGAGTTTAATTCCATCATGGTCAGAGAAGATGCTGGGTACAGTTTCTATGCCTTTGAATCTATAAAGGCTTGATTTGTGTCCTAATATATGATCTATCTTTGAAAAGGTTTCATGTCGGGGTGAGAAAAATGTATATGTTGTGGATGTAGGGTGGAAAGTTCTATAGATATCTGTCAAGCCCATTCCATTTATAGTATCATTTAAGTCCTGTATCTCTCTATTTATTTTCTGTCTAGAAGATCTGTCTATAGGAGATAATGGGGTGTTGAGATCTCCAACAATTATAGTATTTCTCCCTATCTCTCCTTTTAGCTCCAGCAGTCTTTCCTTCACATATTTAGGTGCACCTGAGTTGGGTGCGTAGATATTTATAAGGGTTATGTCTTCTTGCTGGATTACCCCATTTGCTATTATATAATGCCCTTCTTTGTCTCTTCTTACAGTCTTTGTCTTGAAATCTATTTTGTCTGAGATCAATATCGCTACTCCAGCCTTTTTTGATTTCCATTTGCATGGAGTATCTTTTTCCAGCCCTTGACTTTTAGTCTATGTATGTCTTTATCCATAAGGTGAGTTTCTTGTAGGCAACAGATAGAGGGTTTCTGTTTTCTTATCCATTCAGCCAGTCTATGTCTCTTAACTGGAGAATTTAATCCATTGACATTCAATGTAATTATCGATATTTCCGTACCTGATCCTATCATTAAGTGAGCCATTTTCTTGGTTGCTTTTTGTTCTCGTATAACTGTCTCTGATTTTTTAGTTTTCCTGGTATAATACTCCCTTCAGAACCTCTTGAAGAGCTGGTCTGGAGTTGGTAAATTCCTTCAAATTTTGTTTATTCGAGAATGTTTTTATCTTTTTTTCCCATATGAAAGATAATTTTGCCGGGTATAGTATTCTTGGTTGAAATTGTTTTTCACTCAACACTTTTAGAATGCTTCCCCATTCTTTCCTTTCCTGCATTGTTTCGGCCGAGAGATCCGATGTTAGCCTGATGGGGTGACCTTTGTAAGTAACCTGGCGTTTCCCTCTTGCCAACTTTAGTATCTTGTCTTTGTCTGTTGTTTTTGCCAGTCTGGCTATGATATGCCTTGGAGAAGATCTTCTTGGGTTGATTCTACCCGGGGTCCTATGTATTTCCTGGGTCTGGATATTTGAATGCCTTTCTAGATTTGGAAAGTTTTCTTCCAGGATCTCGTGGAATAAATTATTTAGGCCCTTATTATTTTCTTCCTCTTCTGGAATGCCAATTATGCAGATGTTGGGGCACTTGATAGTATCCAGTATTCCTTGTATATTATTCTCATTTTTCATGGTTGTTTTCTCAATCTTCTTGATACTTTTTTCTAGGTCAGATGTTTTGTCTTCTACGTTAGAGATTCGATCTTCTGCCTGGTCTAAACTACTTTTAATACTTTCAAGGGAGGTTTTGATTTCCTGTATCACATTCTTCAATCCTAAAAGTTCCATCTGGTTCTTGTTTAAGGTATCCATTTCTTCTTTCAAGTTATTGAAGGACTTCCTCATCTCCTGGAGCTCCTTGTCTCTTTTCTCTTCCATCTCAGTTAGTTTGGTCACTACAAATAATGTGAATTCCTTATCAGACATGTCCACGACGTCCATTGTATTGACTGTGGGTGATGTAGGCTTGATGATTTCCCTTGGGGGAGAGGCCTTTTCTTGGTTGCTCATATTTCTTGAGCCTCTGCGATTGTTCCTAGTCATCAGGTAATCTATATGTTTCTTCCTAACTGATTGTTAAAAGTTGTACAGGCTTAGAAAATTGATGATTTCCCTTATGGTTGGCCTACCTGTTGCTCACAATTACCATTAACTGTTGCCACTACCCTGGATGGCCCAAAGTCCTCACTGTCTCTAAGGAGAGGTGAGCCTTCAATAATTGACTGAATAAGCAACACCCCAAGAGCAAAGAAAAACAGAATGAAAAAAGGAAATTGCGCAGTGCGCATTGCGCTATTCAAATCACCAGAATTCAAAGACTCCAAAGGCTAGTGGGAAAGGGTCAGAAGATGAGTGACAGGACCAGGTTGGTCGGGCCTGCAGCCTGAGTCCGCCTGTTGCCCGGAACTGCTGGCCGGCTCGATCCGGATTGCGGGTGGGGTGGGGTGGGAGTTCACCTTAGAGTCCACCTTAAAGTCCCAGATAACCAACCTGGGGTCCAAGGAGGAGAAACGGTGAGGATGCGTGGAGATTCAGAAGGGTCGGGCCTGCAGCCTCAGTCCGCCTGGTGCCCCTGAAAAGGTATTTCTTAACAATAAGAAAAACTCACTTGTGGGAAAAGCTGGTCAGAAAGCTCTTTAGGGAAAGGAAAGAGCCAGTATGAAATTCCAGAGGCAGGAGAGTGAGGGTCCTAATTTTGTCATGTAAAGATCTACTTTGCTGACTCTCTGCTTTCCTTCCCTTTCATAACTTTGAAAAAAATTGCTTAACTTTTCTAATCCTCAATTTCCTATCGTCACTGCACAATTATAATATAGAATTTATTATTAATATTTTGGAAAGATTTTTGTCATAGCGTGTGTGTGCTCATGGAGAGACAGAAAAAGACAGAGAGGGAGAAATCACCCCCCAAGAGAAATGGCCATGCTGTAGTCCCTTTTCCTCCTGTCTCCTCTTGGGATTTTTAGGCACGCATGCAAATGTGCTGGTATGAGTTTCAAGCTTCCAGGTCTGGGATTCGAACTGTGGTTGACTACATGAGGGTTCAGCACCTTAATCACTACATCACCTTCTGGTCCTTAGAATTTATTATTTTAATGCACATGAGATTAAGGAACAGAGTTTTTAGTACCTCATAGGTGTTTGCTCAATGATAACTTTTATCATTATTAGAAAAAATAGTAATATGAACTATAA
The DNA here is from genome assembly GCA_026018925.1 of Tupaia tana. NCBI lineage: Eukaryota > Metazoa > Chordata > Mammalia > Scandentia > Tupaiidae > Tupaia > Tupaia tana. Next base: position 41,931,183 of record JAKSZU010000008.1, read on the forward strand.
GGTGAAGAAAGATACCAGAGACAGTGTGGGAGGAGGGTGAGAAATGGCAGAGGGTGAGAAATAGGGAGAAAATATATATACAAGAAACAAGAAATGGAAAATTATTTGCTGATAATAACATGTGTGATTAAGCCACTAGACAGTGTATTCTGAATGGGTATCATGTTTGGTAAAATCTCTTTACAAACTAAATGATGTATAATGATTGAATGTATAAATAATAATAATTAATAATAATAATAATAATAATAGACTTCCCAAAGAAAGACTTTCTGGAGTTTAGTTTACATCGTGCTAGCTTTATCTAGTTTTCAGAATGGCTTAGTTTACATTGGAATTGATGTTAGAGCTGTTAACTGGGAAAACATCTGGGCAGGAAAATTACGATCGTTGGAGTGAAAGACTCCTTACTCAATCACATTGCTACATTCACTGGACTCGTTTTAGAACTGACTGCATGAGAGACAATTGTATCTCAGTCCTTGTGCTACCCAACCCATACAACAGTAGATCAGAAAATGGGGGTTAAGATTTGTCAACAGGGATATAAAAAGCTTAATAGAACCCTATACATTTATTATTAATTAATAGAAGTCGTCACTTTTCCATATTCTTCGTCTGATTATAAAGACTCGAGTGACTAAATTTTAAGACAGATTTTGTACTTGGCATACTGCCCTGGATATTTCCATAAACTTCAAAAACAACTCCCTACCCAAATCAGCTTCATTGGAGTGTGTAGTTAGATAAGCTGGGGTTTTTCAACTGTGAAGCATGGATTTCTTCTAATTCATTTTGCTCATAAGACCCACTGTGGGAATTCTCATTTTATTATTTCAGAAGTGCTATATAGGAAAAGCAAAATGTATCAAGTTTATATTAAAAATACATATACAACTTCTGTCATACCACTGTATGCTTATGTGAATGAGATAACCTGTGATTATCCTAAAGCTAGCAATAGTAAATGGTGCCTTATATATGAAATATATTTTATAATAGACTTTTCCTGAAAAAAGCCAAAGGTTTTCCAATGGCCACTGGAAATGGTAGTCTCTGTCTTTCTGGCAAGTGTACGTGCCCTATAGCAAAAACCTCTCCAAAAAAAAAAAAAAGTTTACCTCTTTGCCTAACCTGTGAAGTGACTGTGAGAATGAAATGCATATGAAACGATGGCATGTAACAAATAAAAATCGTCATGACAGACACAAACTGTGGAAGAAGGGAAAAAGTCTTTATTTTCCTACCTTTAATGTCACTTTTCCTCTGCCTTTCACACAAGAATCCCCATGTTTCTATTTTGCACTGGGACCTGCCAGCCTTGCTCATGTCCACCTGTTCCCCTTCGTTGCCGTTACCATTGACCCTCTTACCCAGGCCTTTGTGGTAGACTTCTGACTGGCCTCCCTTCTACTATATTATTTTCTCCATGATGTACATCATTTGTTAAATGCCATTAATATACTTAGAAGATATTATTATCATAGCTACTACTAGGGCTTGCAGAAATGAGATGGAATAAGTATAATAACATGAATGTGAATTGCCAAGACTAATTATGACTTGTGTGAATGATTGCAATAGTAAAAATAAATGAGATACTATTATTATAGCAAGCTAATGAGGGACTTAGAATGAATAACCATGCAAATCTGTGAATATATGTAAGAAGTACAAGTTGGACATTATTCTGAATAAAAGCATCAATATTAAGAATATGTTTCATTACTACTCAGCCATAAAAAATAACAAGACCCTGGAATTTGATAGAAAGTGGTCAGATATGGAGGATCTATTGCTGAGTGAAGTAAGCCAGGCTATGAAAGAAAGATATTGTATGTATCCACTCAATATATACCGACTATCTGCACTCTATGGGAGAGAGCGAAATATTGGAGGACATAAAAGCAGTGAAGGTGCTTAACGGGAATAAAACAGTGTGGAATGGGGGGGGGTTTGAAGAGAAGAGGAGAGAGAAAGATAGCAAGAGAACAAATAGAGAGGCAGGACGTTAGTGGGAAACAGATATGGCTTATTACCTATTGATGAGGACACGTATAGTATTCTCAACTGGATAGGTCTGAGAAGTATTTCATGATGGGTAAAGTCTTTACAAGCACAATGAGAAATAGTGATTAACTATTTAAAAAAATAATTAGAATAATAATAATAATGATTGGGAAAAACAGAAAAGATATTGAATGATGAAGTGGGGAGATTAATGTCTCTGTATTGACTGACACACATGGCATTCGCTTTTGAAAAAGCAATGTAATACACTGTAAAGTTATATGTAATCCACTGTAATATAAAGAAGATTATGATGATAATAATAAATAAATAAATTAAAAAATATTTTTCTTGGGACCAGCAGATGGTGTAATGGTTATTTCACTGGACTCCCATTTAGTCGACTGCAGTTTGAATCATAAACCTGGTGGTTTAAACACTTGCCAGGAGTGTGTACATGCCCAAGATCCTGAGAGAAGAATGGAGGAGAAGGGATTGTGGCGTGGCCAACCTCCCCCTGGGGGGGGCGGATTTCTCACTTTCTGTCTCTACGTGTCTCTGTCTTTTCAGCATTTGCACATGCCCTATAGCAAAATCCTCTCCAAAAAAAAAAACAAAAAAAAAAAGAAAAAAAAAAAAGAAAGAAAGAAAGAACACACAAACTGAGAAGATAACTTGGAATCCAAGAAGAAGCAATGACTCTTTTTCAATCACGGAAAAATTGAAAAACATGGAAAACTTGAATTCTCTTTTTTAAGATGCTATTTGCTACTTAAAAATCTCTAAAACTAAAAGCAATTCACAACTTTTTCTGGAAAATTTACTGACATTGACTAGACCTAGTATCTTTCCACCTAGTATTTTTATTGTTTTTGCATTAACTATGAGAAATCCACTGTTTAAATAGTGAATTATGGGCCAGCAGGTGCTGTAGTGGTTAAGGTGCTGGATGCCACATGGCTGACTGCATGGTTCATGTCTGAGACCCTGCAGCTTAAAAAACATGCTGGGCACGTGTGTGTGTTTGTTGATATGAAACAGACTTTGGAATAGGAAAGGTTAGAGTTTGAATTCTCCACCCTACCAGTATTAACTTAATGGCCTTGGAAGAATTAATCTGTAAATGTCAGTCATCTTCTGAAAAAAAAATTTATTAGAAAGAAATACTAAACATTCCCACTTTTCCCCAGAGAGATTAATTTAAATGTAGTAAATTAATACCTGCTAATTTATGAGTATGCTGCCTGGGAAAATGGAGAGTCAATAAATTCGAGTTACTACCATAGCATCAATAATGATATAAAGAATAACCAGTAAAATTTTGACATTTTCCTGGACATTAGATACTAAACCATCAATTTAGAATCATATTTTAGAAACTGCTAGTCAAAGCAAATGTTCTCGTAACAGATCATCTCGGCATGCAAGAAGGACGTCACATCTCTGGACTGTGAACAAAGATCATGGGAAAGTAATTTGATAAGAGCAAGCTATTAAAATTACATCTATAGCTGTCTTTCCTTTCTCTTTATAAAATATCTACCCATGTCAGTGAGTCCATGAATCTGGGCAGTTTATGAATTGAATGTATGAACTATGGGAATGGGAATGGAAGTGTGTGTTTATGTGTGTGTCTGTGGGCAATGGTGTTTTTCCATTAGACTTTTCCCTTTTTCCCTAATGATTCTCTACTCTTCTTGAAGCCCCACTAGGGATCTCCGTAGACTACATTGCACATGCCTGAGTGCCTTTGCTCTCTAGCTCTTGTTTGTCTCAGTCAATGGTCTTCAATTGCAGAAAAATGGAAGAGTGGGAGAATAGTGAGGTTGGGTATTACTGATTATCTCCCACCCTGTCTTTCTGCAGAGGCTCTGTTTGGTCTCTTCAGCTGTGGCTATCCTCCTCTACTTATGGGCATAGCTATGACTAATCCCATTTCTATTGTATAAATCTCAAGTTCAAATAACATGAATTCTCATTTTGCTCCTTCAGGACTAGAATAGTTGATGGCTTTCTTCTGCTGCTAGTCCCTGGGTTTCCTTAAGGGTTCCCTGGTGAGGACTACACACTGATAAATATGAGGACTATTTACATTCTCTGTCATGTTTCCTATTAGGACCTGACTGATACAGTGTTTTTGTGTGTATATTTTAGAGAGAAAGAGAAGGATGATGGCTAACTTATTTGTAAACTAGTCAAAGTCTACAGATTTTTGCAATTTGCCTTATTTCTTACAAATATAGCATATCACTAAATATGCCAGCAAAGAAACAGGAAGAAAGAGAGAGATAGAAAAGAGAGAGGAAACTGGGACCAGCAGTTAGCGTAATGGCTATGTTGCTGGACTCCCATGTAGTCGACTGTGGTTCATGTCCCAGACCTGGTGGCTTAAAACTCATGCTGGGCACGTGTGCGTGCATGCCCAAGATCCCAAGGGGAGAACGGAGGAGAAGGGACTGCAGCGTGGCCATCCCCCCTGGGGGAGGGGTGATTTCTCGCGTTCTGTCTCTCTCTCTCTCTCTCTCTCTGTCTGGTGAGTGCATGCGCCCTATAGCAAAAACCTCTCCAAAAAAAAAAAAGAAAGAAAAGAAAAGAGAGTGGAAACAAAACAAATATAAGGGGATAAAAGAAATATATTACATTCTTATTACATAAAATAACTTGCTATTTTATTTTTTACATTTTGACCAAAAGGCTCATGTACTTACTGTAGACAGAAACAGAGAAAAAGGGAAAGAGAAAAGTCATGCCTCAGTGGACTGGCCACCCTGCAGCCCCTGGTCTGTCATTCTCCTTTCAGAATTTTGAACACACATGCACATGTGCCTGGTGTGTTTTTCAAGCCAGTGGTTTGGGTCTAGAGTTGAGCAGTCAGCCATGTGGAATCCAGCACTTTAACCACCAAACAACCTTCTGGCCCTGAACTCACTATTTTAGTAGTAAATTTACTAATAGTTAATTCAATAATGAAAGAATTCTAGATGGGAAAGATACTAGGTCTATTCACTGTCAATAAATTTTCTAGAAGAAGTTGTAAAATGCTATATATTTTTAGAGATTTTCAGCCGCAAATAGCATCTTAATAAAAGAAAGTTCAACTTTTCCATGTTTTTCAATTTCTCCATATCTGAAGAAGAGTCATGTATTAAAATAGAAGTAATCTTCACTTGCTCAATTTTCAGAACCAGCAGGAGAAATCTGGATATCATTCTTGTGACCGAAGTTGACTGTACTTTGTTTGGTTTACAAATTAATTAACTTGAGTAACTGAGTTTGGATTAATATGGTTTAAAGAGTAGAGTGTGTTTGTTAAGAGAATCGCATGGAAACAGAAACTATCTGTAATGTATTGTAGCTATGCACTACTGCCAGAGACTGATAAGAAAAAAACGAAATGAAAATGTAAATACAAATAAAGACACACTGTAACATTTTTCCTATCTATCACATTTGATGTGAGAAAAAAATATATTCTGTACAGGGATACCCTTCCTGGAAGAACATACTGTAAGAGAATTTATATAAACAGACTTCTCTTTTAGCACACTATAAAAGGGATGGATTTACATAAAAAATATTTTTATCCCAAGATCAGAAGATATTTTAGAATACAGACTGAGAACAATTTATAATACATAATTGCTGTACAACAATTATTTCCCCTTAAGTCTAAGAAGTTTTGGATGGAGAAATGGGACTCTGGGCTTGTAAATTTATTGTTTATTTATTTCCTCTGAGGGGAGAGAGAGAGAGAGAGAGAGAGAGAGAGAGAGAGAGAGAGAGAGATTCCCATCAGGATCTTCATACCACCGTCCACCCCAAGCTTCAACAGGCCTGAATCATGCAAACACTTACCTGGGCCCAGGATGTGGAGGAAAGCCGGCTAGGCAGACCAGCACCTTTTCCTGTAGATCTAGTGGGTTACTACTCCACCATCATCTGGCCCATTACATGTCTTTCTTTCTTTTTTTTTTTTTTAATTATTATCAAACTTTACTTTTTTCTCTGTGCCAAGTAAGTAATCCCCTAATCTTTAAATACTTCTGTCTGAAATGCCTAAGTAACATTTTCTAAACCATGACTTTTTTTTTTTTTATTAATTACTTTATTTATTTTTGTATATACTTTCAATCATATTGTTTGGCTTACAATGAGACCATTTCGATATGTGAACATTTCTCCCCAGACCCGTTGATCGAAATATCTTCAACAGATAACACCACACCTCCCCATCCCGTCAATGCTCTACCTCTGTATCCCTTCTCCAAATGTCTTTCGTTGGGCCCCACTCCTCCACACACACCCCATCTGACACTCACACCCATCTCTTGTGTTTGTTCAACTGTTAGTCAATCAGTTTCAGACATAGAATGCAGACAAACGGTATATGTTAAGTGGGGACATACAATGTCTCTCCTTCATAGCCTGGCTTGCCTCACTCAGCAGTACATCTTCCATATTCTTCCACTTTCTGTCAAAAGCCAGGGCTCTGTTGGTTTTTATGGCTGAGTAGTATTCCATAGAGTATATGTGCCACAGTTTTTCAATCCATTCCTCCATACGGGGGCATCTGGGTTGGTTCCATGACTTAGCAAACCATGACTCTTACTTAACAGTTCTGGGTAAAGCAATTCAGTGACTAGTGATTAGATTTTGATTTTTGTTTAGATTTTATCTTTGTGAAAAGATCTAGAGAAGGAGAAAACAAAAAGATGCTTGTTACAAAAGACAATTTGTAGCAGAGGATTATATTTTGATCAGTAGGAAAGTTAAGATTTTGGTCCTAAACTTCTCTTGCTTCTTTTTAATAATCCACCACAATTTTCTTTCTTTCTTTTTTATTTTTTTCTTTTTGAGAGTCTTTTGCTATAGGGAGCGTGTGTTCACCAGTAAGACTGAGCGACAGAGAGAGAGAAAGTGTTTTATTTCTTGAAAGGGGGTGGAGAGACAAACTCCCTTCATGGTGTCTCATGCCAGAATCCCTACCCTGAGCTTTCTCAGCCCAATAGTCTCACGAGTGTGTGCGTCCTGCCATGTTTAGAATAGCTGGGGAACCGAATCCATGATCTTCATTTGGATCCAGCAGCTCTTGAGTAGCGTGTTACTGCTGCAACACAGAACCAGCCCTACTTATTACAGGTTTCAAAAACTTAGTTTTCTGCTTGCTTTGTTTCTTCTGATAGAAAGATTACATACATATGAGATATTTTTCATCATATAGTAATTGAAAATTAGCTGCTGCATATATTTTAATACACTGAAAACATCAGTAATATATAATACATATTTCATATTATAATCTATTATAAGAGAAAATATTCATATTTATCTCTAAATATATCACTTATATAAGTATTTTTAATTACGTGCTTAATAGACTTTTTGGACGGCAATATTATATTGCAATATGGATATAAATATTTATTTTCCTAACTTGAACACATTTGAAGAACTTTTCTAAAATAATTCAGTTTGAAATTTATATCTAGTTATATTGTTTAAAAAAGTGATTTGCATATTTCTTCAGTTTTGCCTGTGTAAACACAGATTCAGTTTAAGAGTTTGGGTTCTGTTTTTTCATAATTTATATACAAGCAGCAAAACAAAGAAGTTACAAAATATTTTCTTCTTATTGCCTAGTGATTAAAAATAAAAATCCCCAAAGCCTGATTTTCAGAGCTAATGTTGTAAGATATTTTTTCTAATTTGGATATAAATCAGTTTCTGTGTACAAACTCTTTTCTAAACTTCTGTTTCATTACTTGTTTTGCCTCTGGAAATATTTGTTTGTTTTCATGATTTCAGGTACTTTATGCCTAGTTATCAAACAATATGACCATTTTTTAAAATTTATGATATTTACAGAGGCCATATCTTGAAGATATTGCAAAGCAACTTTATAGGCACTTTAAAAACGAGTTGTTTTATTATATCCTTTAGGGAAGAAACTTAGTTTCTAAAAAAATGTTTGAGAAGAACATAGCAACCACTTGAAACATTCTAGTTTATGCTAATTATATTAATTCTGTTTTATTTTACATAATATTATAATTCTAACACTACTAAAATTTGATGTTTAGTTGTATTTACCAAATGTATTATATTTTAATTCCCCAAGTAAGATAGCATTAATTTTATTTCTAATTTTGTTTCATTAGAAGTAATACACATCACTTGTAAATTCGGAAACAGGATAGAAGAAAAAAAAGACAAAAGTCCATTGCATACAAAAGTGATTATTTAATTGAATATTTATTTATTTGGGAGATTATCCCTATAGGGCATGTATACTCACTGGAGAAAGATAGAGAGAGACAGAAGGCTAGAAATCACTCCCCCGAGGGAATGGCCATGCCGCAATCTTTTCTCCTCCATTCTCCTCTAGGCATTTTGGGCATGCATGCATACACGCCTGGCATGAGTTTGTTTTTTTTTAAAAACAATTTGTTTATTATTATTTTATCAATTTACTATAGGATACATGCATGAGAGAGAGAGAGAAATTGAGAAAGCAAGTAGCCAGGTCCAGGACTTGAACTGTGGTAGTCCATGTGAAAGTCCAGCACCTTAACCACCACACCACCTGCTGACCCCATGCCTGGCATAAGTTTTAAGCTGCCGGCTCTGGAAATTGAACCACAGTCAACCAGGTGGGAGTCCACCAATGCAACCACTGCGCCATATGCTAATCTCTGAACATTTATTTTAAAGAAAAATGTTTATGCTATGGTAAAATCTAGTCTTTTTGGGATAAATGGGCATAATAGGACATAAAAACACAGGTAGCCTTTTGATTTTTCCATTGCTCCTCTTGTGTTTTATTAGAATGGTAAACATACAAACTAAATGTTTCTGCCTTGGTGTGACTCAGTACAAGAAAGCTTACATAATTACAAAAAAGGTCTTTATGTTGGCAAAGAAGTCATAAATGTTGCTGATTCAAAGCAGTTGATGTTTTTACATTAAGGAAAAGTTTTAATTTTAACATTTGTAGATCCTTATGCAAATGAAAGCAAATCTTTTATATTAAGTTCTTAGATAAAAGAAGACAAATATTAAACAAGAAAATTTCTTTCTTCTTTTTTATTCCTGTTGACCAAAACTATACACTTCCCAAATCCATTAAGGAAAGAACAAGGCATCTCTTTATAGATTTTGGTAGGTATGTATTTAAGCTTAAAAACTCATTAACAAATTTTAAGTTGATTCTGATAAAGTACATTAAGAAAAGAAATTAATGCATTGACCTTGGTGATGAGGCCCTATTGTATGAGTCTGAGGCCTAATGGGAGGCTAGAGTTTGGATCCCAGATCAACCTGAACAGGTCAAGAATGAGAGCACATGTGTGTTCCTAGCTGACTCAGAGGCTGGGACAGGTTATGATGGCAAGACTTTGTCAAAAATACTTATTTTTCTCTTTTATCCTTCCTCTTTCTACTCTCTCTCTCTCATAAAAAAATTAATTCACAACTAAACAATATACAAGAATAAAGATTCCTCTCAGGACTCAGTTAACATTTTTTAGGATAAATTATAGTATTTATGTAATGTGCATAGATTAACAGAATGATTAATTACAAAGTATTTCTGGATTGCCTGTGATATTTTGCTAAAAAAAGATAAAGTTAAGCTCATATGTGTTCAAAATTCTGACAGGGTGGGGAAAGGAGGGGAAGGGATCATAGTGTGATCATGCCCAACTGGGGGTTCTTTCTCCCTCTCCTCCCCACCCCCATGTTTCTCTTTTGGTACATGTGCTCTCTGGCAATGAAGAAGAAGGAAGAGGAGGAGGAGGAGGAGGAGGAGGAGGGAGAAGAGAAGAAGAAGAAGGAGAAGAAGAAGAAGAAGAAAAGAAAAAGGAGGAAGAAGAAAAAAAGGAGGAGGAGGAAGAAAGAAGGAAAACTGGGTCAAATAGTGGTGCAACAGTTAAAACATAACCTTTTGTGACACTGACTCACACAGGAGGGTTCCAGGTTTGTATTCGATCTCCCTGAGCACTCTGAACACTAAGATTTTCAGTGCTATATTAAAAAGGAGTGGAGAAAGTGGGCAGTCTTATCTTTTTTTTTTTTCCCCTAACCCTAAGCCGGCAGTCTTATCTTATTCCAGTTTTCAGTATGATGTTGGCTGTGGGTTTTTAATATATGGTTTTTATTGTGTTGAGAAATGTCCCTTCTATGCCAATTTCGCTGAGAGTCTTAATCATGAAGAGATGTTATATTTTCTCAAAAGCTTTGAACTAATCTAATGCTGGTGAATTATTTCAATTTTTATTTATCTATGAATGATTTTATTAGTTTTTCCCATATAAGGAAAATCTTGCTGATTTTGAATCTTTCCTTCTGCTGATATGAGATAGTACATTTATTGTATAGCATATGTTGTACCATCCTTGCATTCGTGGAATAAAACCTGCCTGGTCATGGTGTATAATCTTTTTAATGTGTCTTTGATACAAACTGCTAGTATCTTGTCGAGGATTTTTGAGTCTTATTCATCAAGGATATTGGTCTGTAGTTTTCTTTTTTTATTGTAATGTCCTTGTCTGTTTTTGGAATGAGAGTGATGGAGGCTTCGTGGAATGAATTCAGGAGGTCCTGTCCTTTTGGATCTTTTGAAATAGTTTCTGAACCTTGGTCAATGATGTGGGAGTCCTGTGGCATAACCATTAAGCCATCTGCTGGTCCTGGATATATCCTGGATATAGTTTTTCTATATTTGAATTTTTGTGCCCTATCATTTGATCAGTCTTGAATATGTTCCATGTGGGGATGAGAAAAATTTGAATTTCATGGCTGTTGAGTGGAAAGGTCTATAGATGTCTGTCAAGTCCATTCGATTTACGGTCTCATTTGAATCCTATATCTCTTTGCCTTGTTTTTTCTGTCTACATAATCTGTACAAAGCAGACAGTGAAGTGTTGAGATCTCCCAATGATTGGGCAGCCTATCTCTCCTTTTAGATCTAATAATCATTTTTTTCCACTTATCTGGGTACTCCAGTGTTGGGTTCATAAATATTTATATGTTGTATCTTATTGGTGAGTTAGCCCCTTTAGTATACTACACAGTGTCCTTCTTTCTCTTCATACAGTTTTGTCTTAAAGCCTTTTTTCATATCAGTACTGCAACTCCAACCTTTTTATTTTTTTTAATTTCTATTTGCTTGGAATATCTTTTTCCAGCCCTTCACTTTCAGTCTATGTTTTCTTTATCTATGAGATGCATTTCTTACAAGCAGCATATAGAGGGCTCCTTTTTTTTCTCCCTTAATTCATTCTCCAGTCTGTGTATTTTAATTGGAGAATTTAACCCATTAACATTCAACATTACTATAGATATTAGCAGACTTATCCCTGCCATTTTGTTGGCTATTTTCTTCATAGTTTTTTGTTCTATTTTTTCTGTTTGTCTCTTTTTAGTTTTACTGATATAGTAATCCCTTCAGCAGTTTTTAAAGAACTGATCTAGTGCTGGTGAATTATTTTGTTTTTTGTTTATCTATGAATGATTTTATTAGTTTTTCCCATATAAGGAAAGTCATGCTGGGTATTACATTCTTGTTTGAAATAGTTTTTCTTCTACTGTTTTAAATATATCTTTATATTCTTTCCTGGCTTACATTATATCAGTTGAGAGGTCTGATGTTAGCTTAATAGGATAACCTTTGAAAGTAACTTGACATTTCTTGCTTGCCTTTTTTAGAGTCTTATCTTTGATTTTTTTCCAGTCTTGCTATAATGTGCTGGGGGAAGAATCTTCTTATGTTGATTCTATTTGGGGTTCTTTGTATTTCCTGGGTCTGCATGTCTGACTGTCTCTCTAGGTGTGGAAAGTTTTCCTCAAGTATTTCATAGGAAAGATTTTCTACACCCTTACTAGGTTCTTCACTTTCTAGAATACCAATTTTTCAGATATTTAAGTGTTTAATAATATCTAGTATTTTCCATATATTACCCTCTATTTTTTTTTTTTTGGTTCTTTTTTTCTTTTTTTGTGGTTTTGTCTAAGTCAGAGGTTTTATCTTCTAGATCAGAGATTTGATCTTTTTCATGGTCTAATCTGCTATTATACTTTCAAGGGTGGTTTTGATTTCCTCTGTTATACTCTTCATCTCCTGAAGTTCTGTTCAATTCTTTTTTGTGCTATCTATCTCCTCCTTCCTGTCATGGAAGGAATTCCTCATCTCTTGGAGTTGGTTGTCTGTTTTCTCTTGTATCTCATTTAGTTTTTTCACTGTGAATATTCTGAATTCTTTTTCTGACATTCTTGTGTGTTCAGTTGTGCTGTCTATGGTGGATGAGTGAGGAGTTGTGTCCCCTTGAGAGAAAAGCATTTTTTTTTTTTTTTTTAATATGTCTTGTGCCTCTGTGCAGGTATTTAGTCATCTGATAATATACATGCTTCTTTTTACTTAGAACAGCTTTTCTTCCCAGATGTGTTCTTGGTAGAGGTCTGCATCCTTCAGAGTAGGGTGTGTCTAGCCAGGTTCACGTGTTTGATCCTCTAACAGTCTATCAGAATGTGATTACTTTGGACTGGCTGGAAATATGTAACTAAAGAAAGATGCTGAGGGACAGCAGTCAGTGTGGTAGTTGAGGCATTGTACTCACTTGGCTGACTGATTCGAGTCCCAGACCTGGCAGTTTGCTTTCCCACTTTCTAACTCTCTCTCTCCTTGGTGAGCATGCATGTCCTTTAGGAAACCAATAATAATAATAATAATAATAACAAATAAAATTAAATAAATAATTCTAAACAAGAAAGAAAGAAAGAACCTGAAGTTGTGTGCCACACACAGCACAGGCCAGTGAACTGTGGAAACTTTTTTTTTGTTTTATTTAGAGATTTTTTGCTATAGGGCTCATATGCTCACCAGAGAGACAGAGAGGGAGAAAGTGAGAAATCCTGCCCCTCCCCGGGGGAGGGGAATGGCCATACCACAATCCCTCTTCCTCCATTCTTCTTTTGGGATTTTGGGCATGCATGCACATGTGCTTGCATGAGTTTCAAGCCACTGGGTCTGGGACCTGAACTGTGGTCCACCATGTGTGAGTCTACCATGTTAATCACTACACCACTTGCTGGTCCCAACCTGTGGATTCTTAAAGTGGTTGGTTCTCTGCATTTCTGCTGCATCAGTGAATGGAACTTGGGACATCAATAAAGGGAGCGCAGGACAGGAAAAGAATCCAAAAGCCCACTGTGGAGTACGGGAACAGTGGCAGAGAATTCCCCAGCCACTATTCTTTAGGGGCTGGTTTTTTGCTTCTGCTACACCTGTGAACAGAACTTGGGGCCTAAAATTTTAGATTTTTGTAGTGTTAATTATTTACTTATTTATTTCAAGAGAAAGAGAGAGACAGGTACCCTTGACAGGGTCTTGCCACAGTGTGCTTCTCTCCTGACCCCAGACTTCCAGACAGCCAGGGGCATCTGTGGATTGATACATTCAAGTCACACTGGGCTCTGAACCTGCCCCCCCCCCCCCCCGCCCCCATCTGGCTCTGGTATTGTGCAGCTATGTTCTACTGCCTACCTCAACTGGCCTATTTTTATATTTTTGTTTGTGAAATTCTTGCAATATTGTTTGAGTTTATTTTGCTGATTTCTTGTTTTACATGACTTATAATTCATTTATAATTATTTTTAATTATTGTAAATTTTTCCTAATAGGTACATTTGTAATTGTAAATTTATATAATGTACTTAATTATCTATTTTTAAAAAATGATTTATTTATTTCATTCCATTTGTTATTATTTTTTAATTTGAACAGACAGACAGAGAGAGAGGGAGAGAAAAAGGGAAAGTGAGAAAGAAAGCCACCAGGTCTGGGACTCAAACCACAATTGCCCGAGTGGGAATCCAGTGTTCGCAACCACCACGCCATCTACCGGCCTCAATTCTCTATTTCTTAGCAGTGTCTATTGACTCCCTACTGTTATCAATAATAAAAAAAACTATGTTCATACATTTTCCCACCTTAGCTCTTTTCTTTTCACACTGATTTTAGTTAACAGTGTTACTTTTCTTAGTTTTTCCATGTATCACTTTAATTGTGTTCAGACTTCATGTATAAATACTAAATTTAATCAGTTTTTTTGTTTTTTGGAGATGTTTTTTGCTATTGGGAGCGTGCGCTTGCCAGAAAGACAGAGATAGAGAGACAGAAAGCGAGAAATCACCCCCCAGGGAGGATGGTCATGCCACAATCCCTTCTCCTCTATTCTCCTCTTGGGATCTTGAACACTCATGCACACATGTTTGGTGTGAGTTTAAGTCACCGGGTCTGGGACTCGAACCATAGTTGACTACATGGGAGTCCAGTGACACAGCCCTTACACCAACTGCTAGTCCCTGATTTAATCTGTTTTAAGTGGTTCTTCTTTTCCTCTCAGCTACAAAAGATAGGAAACTTAAGAGCTTAACACTGAAATGCCTTGGTGTTACATGCTTTGGGTGGAATTTTTTTTTTTTTCCCCTGAGATACTCCATGACCTATGAATTCATAGATTTTAGTCCTTTTAAATTTCTGGATAATTTTCTTAAAACAAATCTTAACATTTTTCTCTACTGTTATGTTGGGTATTTTTCATCATATCAATTTTACTGATATCAATCAGGGTTTCATTCTCTTCTATCACCTGTTCATTTGCATCACATTTTGTTTAAAGAGGTGAGTTTTATCTGGTCCATGTATTTTCTAGGGGTTCATATGAAAAAGGGACTAACGTAATCTTTTAAGCTGGTAGGTCTTATCATAACATCACATGTGTTTCAGTGAGGCATTTTATAGTCTACTTCCTCCCCGCCTTCTAAGATTAGCAACTCCAGGGCTATTCATGATTCAGTCTCTTCCCTTCAACCTGTCGCACCAACAGACTGCCTCCTGAAAATACAGTGTCTGTGTGACTCCTCACATCCCTGCTTCCAGTTTCACTTCAATGACAAGCCATTTTGCAAATGCTCTCCTAGCTATCTTGTGTGTTCTATGCTTGTTAGCCCCTAGGTTATCTCCTGCTTTCAGACAGAAGGGTGTCTGTTAGTTTTTTCCCCCTGTTGTAAAATAATTTTTGAGTAGAAAAGAGATTAGCACCATTTTAAACCCAGAATCTCATTTCACTATGGATCTTGCTCATCTGAATCTCTCATTCTGCTTCCTGCAAATATGAGGCTATGATCTGCTGTCTGTATTTATTAATTCATCAACAAATGCAGCGCTGAATTTAAAGCAGTTAGTCTTCCTTACTAAGAGTTGGAGAAGTGGAGGAAAGGAGTCTTGTTTGTTTCTACAACAGAAACAGAAATTAGTGGTATTAGCAGTAGCATAGTGCCAAAGAATGTAGGCTTTGAGACCTCATGATCATGGTTAGACTCTGGGAAGCCTATTTTTCACTAGCTATATAAATTTGTGCCTAAGTTTTCTCATCTATGTAATGGCAAAAACAAAACAAAACAAAAATCCCGCCCTTTCTCATAGAGGTGTTGGGATTATATAAAAGGTACATGTGGATGGAACCAGCAGATGGCGTAAGGATTATGTTGCTGAACTCCCTAGTCATCCCCAACCCAGCAGCTTAAAACTCACATCAGGCATATATGCATGTGTGTGTGAGTGCTCAAAATCCTGAGAAGAGAATGGAAGAGAAGTGATTGCAGCCTTGCCATGCCCACTAGGGGGTGATTTCTTGCTTTCTGTCTGTCTCTCTGGCGAGTGCATGCGCCCAATATAAAAAAATCTCTCCAAAACAAAACAAAACAACTCTCTAAAAAGAAAGAAAGAAAGAAAAGGTGCATGCAGTGTTTATTACTAACCGAGCCTAGGACATAGTGGATATCTGGCAAATGTAGCTGTTATTACTACCATCACATCACCACCATCATTACCATTGTCCTCTCTATTGTCATGTATATTTGGTTTATTAAGAATAAGTTAAGGGAGGGAATCAAAGGGGAAAAAAACCAACACTTAACAGACATGAAAGTGGAAAATGATCTGTTGATGATATTGTGTATAGTAATATCTTTGACTGGACTAATATGCAGTATATTCATGCTTGGAAGGTTAATTTTGTATGTTATAAAGATGCACAGTAATTAAATGGAAAAAAAGAAAAATCTATTCAAGAGAAAATAAAGGAGTAAGTTTATGTTTTCATAGAAATTTCTGTTCATTGGAAAAATTTTGAAGGGGATATCTAATTATAAATCTATCAAATTCTAAGTGGTTAAAGTTTAAAAATTCTTTTTTCTTTTTTTTGGAGAGGTTTTAGCTATAGGGCGCATGTGCTTGCCAGAAAGATAGAGAGAGACAGAGAAACAGAAAGTGAGAAATCACCCTCTGCGGGGATGGCCACACCACAATCCCTTCTCCATTTTTCTTTCGGGATCTTGGGCACGCATGCACATGTGCCTGGCCTGAGTTTTAAGCCCCGGGTCTGGGACTCGAACCATGGCCAACTACATGGGAGTCCAGGTACATAACCATTACACTAAATGCTGGTCCCATGTTTATGAATTTTTTTTTTTCAAACTATGTCAAGGCCTTTGCTATTTTGCCCCTAAGAGACACAGAGGTTCTTTTGCTCCTGTGTCAGTTTTTTTGCTCCTGTGTTAGTTTTTCATGGGGCTTAAGCCTGATAGCTGATGCCCTGTTATTGTTTTATGTAAATTGTTTTTATAAGCAATATGGATAAATGTGGAAATTTGAGGTGACAAGTGATAGATAAGTAATCAAAAAAAGAAAGCAAATTATATGAAGTTTCCTTTTTTGGAAGAACTATTTTATAATGGCAACAGAAGTTGTCTAAAGTTGTTAAATTGCATTTTTAAATCTAATTCTCCCTAGCAACTTTACTTCCTTTAAAATAGCTAACTCACAGGAGTGATGCAAGATATAATTGAGAGGTAATTAAAATCAAATCTTAATTTAAGTTTTGAAGAAATGATGTTGAATACTAATTTGATATAGCCTAGGCTGCGCATTTAAAAGATGCTTAAGAAAGCCAAATGTTTCAAATTTCCTCTTGATTTGATAATGACGAAGTGGAGTAAATCAACAAGGGAACTTTCGCTTAAAAACTGGTAGGAAGACTTTAGAGGGAAAACGTCAAGGGAAAGTGAACTCCAAGTACTTTAGAGTAAAAGTCATGTTATTTATTATTATTGTTATTATTTAGTATTGCCAAGAGGCTTGTGCACTCATCAGAGAGGCAGAGATAAAGGGACAGGGAAAAAGCGCCCTGCTCAGTGGAACTTGTTCACACAGCATTTGCTTCTCCCCCATTTCTCCACCCTGTTGGAATTTGGAGCATGAATACACACATGCTTGTTCCTCAGGCCTCTGGGTCTGGACTTTGAACTGTGGCTGCCAGGTGGGATCTGGCTCCCTTCACCACTCCCTTCAGCCTTGGGGCCAGCCCTACTTGACAGTTTTTCAAATGATTTTATTGCATATCTCCTTGTGCTGGGATCATCAATGCTGATTGTTATTTCAGTAATCATTTTGTCTATAGAAGACAATCATGGATTAACTGACCCTTAAAGTCAAAGAAACATTTTTTTTAAAGAATGATCTTATTTAACTTTATTTATATATTTATTTACTTTAATTTGACTAAAGGGAGAGAGAGAGAAAGAGAGGATAGAAAGAGGGAAAGTGAGAAAACAAGCTGTCAGGTCTGAGACTTGAACCAGGGTAGGTCATGCAGGAGTCCAGCATCCTTAACCACCATGCTACCTGCCAGCCCTCAAAGTAAAAGGAACTTTAGAGGTGATCTAGTGGAAGAACTCTCATTACAGTACTCCAGAAGTGCAGTAATGCAACCTTGACTTCAATTTCCATCTGAAAAGTAGACCAGTTAATTTGAGGTATTTGTAATTGTTACAGAAATACATTAGACTGAAACTTGTGTCCCTGTCACTTAAACCATCAGAACCAATGTTTTCCTCCTCTGTCACATTAATAGCAGTCACTTTTCCACCACCACAGGAAGCACGACTGTGCAGTGAACATGAGCTTTGGGTCACTCAGTAATGAATTAATATGCTTTCGGTTCTGTTCACTAGTGGTGTGACAGGTTATTAATTTTTTCTCGGTCGTAAATCTGTGGGTATCTTTGATTAAAGTGTCTTGCTTTCATTATGCTAGGGGTGAAACATGGCTATTTCTGCTCATACTTGCATCCTAAAATGGCAAGCGTAGCAACTGACAAAAAGTCCAATCCTTGTGTGATGTCTGTCTGTAGTATATAATTTAATTATGATTAATTATGACTTCATGAGAGTAGTTTAAAATCATTTGATACACAACCCGACTTAAGACTTTATGAACCCTTTATTTAGAGCTATTTTCCATGGAATGGAAAAAAAAAAGACAACTTTTTTCTTACTATTTCTCTAACTTTTTTATTTTTTATACTTTTTTGCTATAGGACATGAGCATTAGCGAAAGACAGACAGAGAGAGAGAGAGAGAGAGGAAGTAAGACTCCCTTCCTCCCCCACAACTCCCAAGGGAAGATGGCCATACCACAATCCCTTCTCTACTTCCTTTCAAGATTTTGAGATTTGGGGCACATATGCACATGTGCCCAGTATGTTTTTCAAGTTGCCATATCTGAGACTTGAACCACTCAGTCTGGCCATGTGGGATCCAACCACCTTAACCTGTGCACCATCTACTAGCCCCCCATTTTCCTTTTATGTTTCCTCCAGTGCATACTGAAGACCTGTTAAGCTTGAATTACTGGTAGATCAAACATAGAGGTCATGAAAAGAAAAACATTATAATCTTATTAGGAAGTATGGAGAAATTATTATACTCTATTATTTTAATGTAGTAGGCAGAAGAAAAACTAAAACAATTAAGCTTTCATGATAAATGTTAATATTCTGCCACATGTTTCTTGATCCATTTATGTTTAAGAAATTAAATTTATGAGTGCTTTCTACCTACCTACCTATCCATCTAAACTACTGTCTTTTAGTATCTATCCCTTGATCATGCAACAAAAAAAGACTTTATAGTATATATTTTTAGAATAAAAAATTTTTAGATTATTTTAATTAGTATTTTTAGCTTTATTTATCTGGAAACTTGGGAATCTTAGAAAATGTCTTAGAAAGCATATTATAATCTTTTTATTCACATCGTTCTTATTGTTAATAATTTCCCAATGGCTGTTCAGAGTAATTTGGATCACTTCTGGACAACTATAATGAAAGAGACATTGTTTTTAAAGAAAACAGTCTGTTCAGATCTTGAATCATCTTGATTCCATAAGATTGTATATTCATGATCCAAAGACCTTTTAAAGTTAGTCTTGAGCACATCTTCAAGTCTTAAATATCAGTTACTGTAAGCAGAACAAACTCAGATTTGCTGATGGTGGTCTACTCAAAGTGAGTGACATTCATGTTCTTTTCCCCTACGTGTACTTAAGCAATGAGGATTGGTTCCTACACAGTTAATGGGCCCAGAGTCACTTCTTAGGGAACTGACAGGCTTTCTGTAGTCAGGCCATAGCTTTCAAACTTCGTCCTCAAGTAAAACATCCCTTCTTGAACTTCAAGACATGGAAAAACCCTCACAATACGTAAACATATATTTTTGCACTGTCATTTAGTTATGGTTGATTAAAATTCTGTTATGTGTTTGAGATTTAGATATCATTATTGAGTTGTCAGAAAAATGGCGTATTTTTCTATGCAAAAGATGCATCATGACTTCCAACAACCCAATATTTCTTTTGATTCTTAGTTTCCTTAAGCCCTTTCTAATGTGATTTAAAAAAACAAAATTTGTATTCAAATTTAAGCAAAGACCTGATATACAGTTAAATTGTAAATTTAGATTTGAATGACTGATCTAATTTTTCTTTTTCTAGGAAGAGTTTACATAATAATATACACCATAAAATAAGCAGGAAGAAGCAAGTAATCTTTTCTGGTTCAAAGAACTTGTTTCTTTTTCCTTTTTTACAGCTGGTTAGAGGTTTTGTTGTATCATTTTGAGAGGTTTGGGTCACAGAACTTAAAATGCATTTTTAAAAATAAATATCAAAAGGCAATACTGTTTCTGAAAACATCAACACTTTAGAAGGAAAGGTAAACTATCTTGCCAGAAAGCTTTTTCTCTTCCTAAATGTGCATTTACAAGCTTTTTTGTGCAGCAAATCTCTGAGAGCGTCTCCTAGTGCTCATTGACTCACCAGTTCTCAACAGCTCAGGCATATCTATCATGTTTTCTGCATAAAGTCTTGCTTTTATAATATGTCTAAAACCATATATGTATGTTCTGACAGCTTTCGGTGGCTTATGTGTAACAACTGCAATTTTTCTTATAAAATATATTCTTTGAATCCAATATGTTTGTCAAATATTAGTTCTTGTTCTTGAAGTAAAATGCCCATTTGCAGGCAAATATACTTTTATATATCCTTACGATGAATAGTAAGCACACTCTTCAATGCATATTTTCCAGGCGTCATTAAATTTTGCACCAATAGAAATGGAATGATAAAAACATGTTTTATAACATTTTCTTATTTTTTTGATCTTTAAAAATTATTATCGAATAAGCCTACATATTGAAATAAATGAGTGGTTTTGGTGACATGTAGCAGTGAATGAGTAGATATGTGATCTACATTAGGGCATGGCACTGGGCTCATTGTTATCATGGAAAAGCAGACCTGCATATTTAATTTCCCAGTAGAAGGACTCTTTTATTCCTTCACTCTAACTTTGAATTATCCAGTTCCTTGACTCTGTTTTTACTTACGTTCTGCTTTGCCTTATGGTATTTTCCTGATAATTGCCTGAAGGGGAAGATTGAGAGTTATTACAGTCAATGGTAAAGACAGGCAAAACAACTTTTTCTCAAAGAGTTGGACCAGTTTCATTATTAAACTTTGCTTTTTTCGTTTCACTGTGGTCTGAAACTAACATATTAATTAGAAAAAAAAATTTTTTTTGAGTCCTTCCATGTTATAGACTTTATTTATGTGGACAGGGAGCAAGGAAGATGATGCCAATATGAGTAAGCCTTGAGAAACCTCAAGTAGAGAGGGTGGTTTTCCTCTTTGTATGGAGTATACATATACAGTATAGAGGAGAGACTTGGATAAAGCAATAGTGGTCTTATAGTGCAATTAAGTACTTTTTTTTTGGGGGGGGGAGATTTTTGGTATAGGGTGCGTGCTCTCGCCAGACTGACAGAGAGAGACAGAAAGCGAGAAATCACGCCCCAGGGGGGATGGCCATGCCGCAATCCCTTCTCCTCCATTCTCCTCTCGGGTTCTTGGGCACACACGCACATGTGCCTGGCGTGAGGTTTAAGCCACCAGGTCTGGGACGCGAACCGCGGTCGACTACATGGGAGTCCAGCGACGTAGCCATTATGCCAACTGCTGGTCCCTTCAATTAAGTACTTTAATAGCCACATGCTACAAGTGATCTCTACCTGAGAGAGAACAGAGGGAATTCATACGGGGAGTCTGTCCTAAAAGCGTTTTATATCATGATTTAAAAATGAGTCAAAGTCTAATTCAGTTCATAAAAGAGGAAAGGGAATCTTTTGCATAAATTGTAAAGGAATGTGCTGGCAACAGTTATTAACAGTAAATACAAAAAGTAGATTGGTATGTGAGCTGTTCTTGTAAACTCTATGATGTTTTACATATTTGTCAAGATGCTTGCCTATGTCCAGGCCTTATGATTTTGTTTTCTTTGCCTCATTGGTTACAGAGAGTGTGTTTATGCTTCTTTTCTTTTTCTTTCTTTCTTTCTTTCTTTCTTTCTTTCTTTCTTTCTTTCTTTCTTTCTTTCTTTTTTTTTTTTTGTGAGGTTTTTGCTAGAGGGCTTGTGCACTTGCCGGATAGACAGAGACAGAGAGACAGAAAGCAGGAAATCACCTCCCCAGAGGGGATGGCCACTCTGCAATCCCTTCTTCATTCTCCTCTCGGGATCTTGGGCATACACCTGCAAGCGCCCTGAGTGTTTAAGCCGCCAGCTGTGGGACTTGAAATGTGGTGGATTATGTGGGAGTCCAGCAATGTAACCATTACGCCACCCGCTGGTCCCCATTTCTAAGTACCTGTCCCAATGTCATCTAGTTTATTCCTGCTCTGAACAGATCCTAACACATTCTCTCAATAAGCACTTATATTATGTGTGCGTGATAACTTTTCTTTCAAACCATTTTCGAAAACCCAGTTTCAAATAACTATTATACAAATGATATCATTGCCTCCAAAGAAAGCCTAATAAACTTACGTTAGGCTACACTTAGGTCAATGTCAACTCATTTATCCCCCCTGATAATCATTAAAAAATTATTTATAATGAAGGAGTTTAATTAAATGATTTTTAAAATCTCTTCCAGTTTAATACTCTAAGATTCTACTCACCATGTGGAAGTAGAATCTATTTACTTTGTCAAATTTAAATTAAGGTTTTAAAAATACAACATAGTGGGACTAACAGTTGGTGTAATCACTATGTTGCTGGATTCCCATGTAGTTGACCATGGTTTGAGTCCCAGACCCGGCGGCTTAAACTCATGCCAGGTGCATGTGCATATGTGCCCAAGATCCCGAGAGGAGAATGGAGGAGAAGGGATTGCGGCATGGCCATCCCCCCCCCCAGGGGAGTGATTTCTCACTTTCTGTCTCTCTGTCTCTCTCTTTCTGGTGAGCTCACACGCCCTGTAGCAAAAACATCTCAAAAAAAAAAAAGAAATAAAAATAAAATAAAAATACAACATAGTAACAAAAATTTGCAGTAAAAAAATTACATGTGAAAATCATATACAGGTTTATGTTCTCTAATGTTTACAAGGAAGAGAGAAGTGTGATTGTCTTACTCTAAATAACTAATATCTCTGTGTGAAGGCTTTATGAGTTACTCTCATGAAAGTAATGTTATTTGCTCATTGTTGTAAATAGTGTTATTAGAGATGAGGAAAGTGAGGCTTTGAACCTTAAGTAACTAGCTCAAGCTTCCTCCATAGGCAGCAGATGGACTGTTTCCATCAAGCTGATGCTGATGCTTCAGAAAACTAAACCTTAAGGAAGCTGGAAGTCTGTCGCTGTGATTGAAAGGTCCGTTTTCCCTTTGACTTCTTTTTTCTCTTTTCTAAAGTGAATATTCTGTTGTGCAGAACATCTAGCTCCCCTGGTGATTTCTAAATGCAGCGTCTGCCACACTGAAGTGGCTGGATGCACACAGGATAGAAGATGTCATCAAGAGCTGATAAAACCCTTTCTAGGAATAGAGAAGGAATATTTATAAGCTTCTGGAGATGTCACCAAGAAATTGTGCCAGGGCAGTGAATTAAGTCACTGGTAAAGTAGAGATTTCGCCAAGACATATTTTATTGGGGGAGGAGTATCCATAACAATATTTGAAAAGATTATAAACTCTTTTCCCTAGAAAAGAATTGTCTGTTTTAACAGATTGTTGGAGCAGATGGAGATATGACATTCACTACTATAATTTACATTAACATGCTACGAGACAGATTTGCCTTGATCAAAAAAAATTCAGACCACTTCAAAGACTCCGAAACAGCTTTTCATCAGTTCATCTTATTGAAACTTGATTTGATTTGGTCAATTTTGAAAAAATTAAAAAAAAATGAAGGCACACTATGAATTTACTTTGGGTACAATGATATGCTAGTGCAAAAATCCTTTGAAATGTTGCCTCTTCAAAAAATTTAATTTCTAGAAGCAATGATCTCTTATTGTCAAATGTGTCTGTTTATTTCATTATGATGTTGCTGGCTGCAGGAAATAAAATGGGGAATGATGTATTGCATCTGCTCAAGGAAGCAGAGGAACATTTAAACATCTGTCCAGTATTGTTACAAATGTTTACACCTGTGCTGAAACTTCTTTTTCTTTAATCCTGTGGCTTCACTTTAATAGAGTTACATTTTTTTTTTGTTTTAGATTTTTCTTGATCAACTTAATGCAAAATTTCCTATACTTCACACTGATTATGTACTCCTCACCTTGGAAAATACAATCTAATTCAAGCCATTCTGTTGTTAACAGTATTTTGGTTATTGAGAGGATTATGGGAATAAAAACTGAAGAAGGTCAAACAGATGGGATATAAATTACAACCGAGGTGTGGCATAATGATTGTACATATGAGAAAAATGATCTGACTAGTTGGAATAACCTGTTTAGATTATGATTAGATATTTTATATGAATGTCTTTTTTCATTACTCATCAATATACATTCGTTGATTTTAGTTTCCTTCTAGGTCATTTGGCACATTATCTACTGCTTACCTAAGTAAAGTTTTTCTGGATTTCACGGATGGACTATAAACTCAGAATACTCACAATGTTTGCGGTCTCAGAAACACATGACTGTCTGATAGTGTAGATTTTACGACTGTTTTACAGTGGCCTAGTCTTTTTTTTTTTTTTTTTTTTTTTTTTTTTTTTGAGAGGCTTTTGCTATAGGGTGCATCCGGTCGCCAGACAGACAGAGAGAGACAGAGAGACAGAAAGTGAGAAATCACCCCCCCAGGGGGGATGGCCACGCCACAATCCCTTCTCCTCCATTCTCCTCTCAGGATCTTGGACATGCACACACATGCACCCAGCGTGAGTTTTAAGCCACCGGGTCCAGGACGCGAACCACGTTCGACTACGTGGGAGTCCAGTGACATAGCCATTAGGCTAACTGCTGGTCCCTGGCCTTGTCTTAATTTAACAATAATGAGCTGCCGAAACTTCTTAGGTTGAAATGTGAGAATATTTTTGCAGTAGATTATTACTTTCAAAAGACTCTATGTATATCCAAATCACATGCATTTTTATTTTCTATTATATTTATAAAAACACACTTTTTATTTAGTCAGTTGAGTTTTGCATTTGAGTCATCTTTTTCAAAACGAAGCAAGGTTTATGAACTTTGCTGTGAACAGTGACATATGGTGAGCTGGGGTAAGACATCAGAGTGCCCAAGTCAGTTTCACATCCCATCTGAGCTTCTATGAAGTTGTGGGTAACTCCGGGATAATGCGCAAAAGCTTATAGCGCTTAATGTAAGGACACCATGAATTATCATTAACTACAGCAAAATGTTTTCAGGAAACAAAGAACTTAAAGTGATGACAAACCTTCCAAGTATTTCAAGGGACTTGGATGGAAAATGAGATCAGCTCTGGCCAATCATCAGGAGATACAGATACACAGTTTTTCTGCCTAGAGTCAGACAATATTTCTAAGAAGTCATATTTTAAAGGGATGGAAGAGAAAAATGCCTGAAGTATCTATTAGACAGGAACATTACTCTTTATGATGTGTGTTAATAAAATTTTTTCAAAGTCCTTTTTTTTTTTGAGAGGTTTTTGCTATAGGGCGCATGTGCTCGCCAGAAAGACAGAGAGAGACAGAGAGACAGAAAGTGGGAAATCCCCCCCCCCCCCCCCGGGGGCATGGCCACGCCACAATCCCTTCTCCTCCATTCTCCTCTCGGGATCTTGGGCACGCACACACACGTGCCCAGCATTTAAAGCTACCAGGCCCGCGACTCGAACTGCGGTCAACTACATGGGAGTCCAGTGATGTAGCCATTATGCCATCCACTGGTCCCTCAAAGTGCATTTTAAAACATATAACCAAGAGATCAGAAATTGGAGTAGAACAATAATGTTCTCCTAAGCAGTGGAGCCTAGAACAGGATCAAGAAAAAAATGGGAGAGAAATAATTTGGGGATTAGTAAGGAAGTACGGAGCAGTGTAGGGGTGATCAAGAAAACCTACAAGGCAGGGAGAGAATGCTCTGTGGAGGGGATTGTGCCGCAGTCCCATCCTATAGACAACGAATCCGAGAGGGCTAGAGAAAAGAGTGGAAACGATTTTGTGAGCTCACCCAGTCCTTTAAATGTCAAATTCTGTCCCATGCTATCTATTGAACACAACGTGAATTGTAGCTGTTGTTATTGTTAAATAAGAAGTGAATAGACAGTTGAAGAAGCATAGGTCAAATTCCTGCGCCATATGTAATGTGTGTTTTACGGGCATGTTGGCTATATGTTGGAGAGAGGAGTGTGCTCCCTGTGAGGCTCTATTTGTATTATTTGAGGTAAAAAAGAGCTATGGTGGATACATGTGATTATCACTCTCTTCCCAGTGCCTAATTCTGCTTTCTGTATAGAGCCCCAAACTAAATATGCACTTATATTGTTGCCTGTTCACTGGCATCCACTCAATTTCCCTGTTTTGCATTTACTCTGAGGATGGATGTGATAAAAATTTCTTGTGAAATGCTTGTCATTTCTTTCTATAGTCACTTCAATACTGGGCTAAAGGTAGTTATTTTGTTCTCCTGGAAGAGAAATGCCTAATTCTAAACTGGGCATATGTTGTTTAGCCAGGAATTGTTGCCAAATCACTACAAATAAATTGATTTAGATACATCGAAATGTCTGTCACAGCACTTAGAATATCTCAATTGTTTTTTAGTCTATCATATTGGTAGGTATTCTGAATTTTTATTTTCTGTCCTGAAATATTTGGCTTAGTCTGATTAGTTGACATCTCTCATCTCATTATAACCTAGGCATTTGAAATTGAAGTAGTAAACTCTTGTGAAATGCATGGAATTGGAGTAGTAAACTTTCAATATGACATTACTATGCTACCAAAGTGGCCTTCTATCTCTTACCTACCTACTTGCTATCTATCATTTAAAGGTGAATAGATACATGCAAATATTATTCTAAATTATTGTATGGGTCTTACATGCATGATAAAAAATTATTAATGTTGATCCAAAAGAAAGTAGCAATCAGATGTCCTGTATTCAACCAGACAGTAGCTTTGTATCCTTGGAAAAATCACTTAGCTTTTGTGCTCTTCAGTTTGAAGAGTGTGAGGGCATAAGATAGTGGAATATTGAAGGTCAGGAACAGGGGTTGATGAACATAAGGGATGATGAGTTTGATTTCATAAGATTTAAAACCATTGGAGAGGGACCAATAGATTGCAAAATGGTTATATTGCTGGACTCCCACACAGTTGATTATGGTTTGAGTCCTGGACCCAGTGGCTTAAACCTCATGTACGTGTGCGTGTGTGTTGAAGATCCTGAGAGGAGAATAGAGGAGCAGGGATTGAGGCATGACCATCCTCCCCTTAGGGTGATTTCTCGCTTTCTGTTTTGTCTCTCCAGTGAGCACATGCACCCTATAGCAAGAGATCTCTCTCAAAAACAAAACAAAACCAAAATACCCGTTGGAGAAAGAATGGTTCAGAAGGGATGTGTGTTTGTGTGCATGTGAACATGGATGAAGTGGAAATAGAGTGGGCCCATGAGAATAGACATGCTAACTTTGAAAACTAGGATTTGGATGAGGGATTAGGTTTTCAATGTAGCCAGAAAAAAATAAATTTTCTCAGTAGGTGGAATTAACAATGATAAGTCAGGTATCTTTTCTTCTTCTTCTTCTTCTACTTCTACTTCTTCTTCTTCTTCTTCTTCTTCTTCCTCTTCCTCTTCCTCTTCCTCTTCCTCTTCCTCTTCCTCTTCCTCTTCTTCTTCTTTTTTTTCAATTTTTCCAGAGGGCCTGTGTATTCACTAGAGAGACAGAGAGGGAGGAAAAAGAGAAAGTGAGAAAGCACCCCCTACAGGGCATGGTCACACCACAATCCCTTTTCCTCCATCTCTCTTTTTCTCAGGATTTTGGGCACACATAAACAGGTGCCCTGCATGTTTTTTAAACCACCAGTTCAGAAACTCTAACCATGCAGTTGGCCTTGTAGGATCCAGCCATCTTAACCACCATGCCATTAGTTGACCATAACTAGTTTTTGTTACTGTTCAATATAAACAAACACCGACAGGTTTATCATTATCCTAGAGTAGAATCTTTAAATGGAAGCTGGACAGTCATGTGTGTTGATGATGGTATAGGTTTTATAAACATGGACTTCAGCGTTAGCTAGATCTCAGTTCAAACACTAGCTTTACCATTCCACTTTCTAGTTTTGTGACTTTGGGCATATTCATTAATTATGCTTGGTTTCATTATTCTATTCTATATTTTGGTGATAACATATGCCAGCCACTGCACTTTTTTGTGAGGATTAAGGTGGTTAATGGAATGTGAACTTACTCAGCATAGTAATTATATATATAATTAAATATTTTTTTATAGAGATTTTCACTAGAGGGCACATGCTCTCCAGAGAGACAGAGAGATAGAAAACGAGAAATCACTGCCTGGGGGGATGATTTCATTATCTTTCCTGATTGAGCAGAACAACTCAGTTACTTAATAGTACCATTGCAGTGACTTCTGTTGTCACCAATGAGTCGTTAAGGAGCACAAATTCAAAGGGAGGAGGGTAAGATTCCACCTCTTGATACAGGAGTGACATGGTCACATGTCAGAGGAATAAGTGAAACAGGAGGTTTGGTTGGAAAGTTTAGAAAATATAATTTGCCATCAAGGCAATAGAGGAATGAACATACATACATATGCCAACCTTTAAAAAGCTTACCAAAAGGATGGCTCTGTGCGCTGTGCTTCCCTCCCACCTTAACATTTAGTTTTGGAAAATTTCCCAGGTTTTTTCTAGATCAACGTCATTTAGTTCTGGTTATTCCATTAAGTGAATCTGCTATAATTTTTAACTACTTTCATATTGATGGACATTTAGGCTATTATTATTATTATTTTGCTTTTAAAAATATTGCTGTGATGAATGTCATTGTAGGTATTTTTAGGGACTTTGGCAAGATTATCCTTGGGGTAAATTCTTAGAAATGTAATTGACGAGTCAAAGCATATGTGCTTTTAAATTTGTGATAGATATCACCAAATGGCCTTTTTCAAAGACTGTGTTCATTTACATTTTCATGAATAATGAATGAAAGCCTCTTGTACTCCACACCTTGATCTGTGTTTGGTATCCAATTTTAACAGGTTTATCAATCTTACAGGTAAAAGAAGTATCTCATTGTTACTTTTGAGTTCCATGTCTTTGCACCTCAGTGAGGTTAAGCCTTGGTCTCTGAGCTTACTTGACCTCTTAAAATTTAGTTTTTGGGGGTTTGGTGTGATGGGGAGGCAATTATCCATTCATATTATCTTTTCTTCTTCTCAATATAAGGCTTAAAAAAAAGTTTATTTCTTTTATGAAAGCGAGAGAGAGAGTACAGCACCTTCAGTAAGGTCTCCCACTGAGATGCTCTTCTGAGCCTTTCTATCATTGTGCACACAGCATCTTCAGGTCAACCCAGAAACTGAATCCTGATTTTCCACATGACTTACAGCCTTGCACACTGTTGTGCTATTGCCATTCCTCTGTTACTGGGCCAAAATATGTTTTTCAAAGATAAATTAGCTTTACTCGGCCATATATTTCCATCTATTTTGTCATTAGCTTAAAGTATTTATTTGCCATAAAAGTTTTTTTTAGAATTATTTAATTTTATTTATTTACTTGACTAGAGTGGAAGAGAGAAAGAGAGAGAGAGAGAGAGAGAGAGAGAGAGAGAAAGCGGTGGTTGAACCATGGTGGGCCATTTGGGAGTCCAGCATCCTTAACAACCGTGCCACCTGCCGAGCCCACCATAAAGTTCTTTTATTTCCTATACTCTAAGTGATTACTCTTACACAACCTTGTTTATGGCTTATCTCTTTCCCTTAGAAATTCTTCCTTATCAAAATTATAAATGCACTCACATTATTTCTTTAGTGAACTAATGAGGTTTTTTTTTTTTTTTTTTTTTTTTTTTTTTTTTAATGACTTTGATACACTTAGAATTTGTTTCCCACTACTAATCCATCAATGAACAAAGAATGGTCCAGGGATGATCATAGACTGCTGTCAGTCACACAGGTAATGAGTGGCAGAGCCAGAATAAAGCCACAGCTTTTGACATCTAAAGTCTGCTATTTTCAGTAACAGTTGGAAGAGACAGAGTCCATTTTGACTAGCCTAATTAGGAAAGGAATTTATTAATGAAGGTACACAGCTCACAGACTCGCCAGTAGGACCACAGTAGAGCCATGAAAGCCTGATGGTCAGGACTGCCCAACCACGTCTGGAGGCTCCTGTAACAAAGACACTGGAATAAATGCACCTCAGTGTAGGTGACCATTGGGATGGGACATCAAAGGCTCTGTCACCTATACTTCCAACAACCAAATAAAGGCCTCTGTTACCTCACTTGCTGGAAGACCAGTCCCCTGAGCTCAGACTCTGCCAGACATTGCTCAAACACAGATCCTACTCCACGTGGTTCATTTGAATAGCAAAATTGAGGCCACTCAATTGTGCTTTAGGGAGCCTGAAAATGCAGAAAACTGGATTTAAAATATGGAAAAATACCTACAGGTAAATAGGCCCATGAGGTCCACTTCAGCTTCTGTTTATTCTCTTCTGATTTGTGACTGAGTTTTACGTGTTGTGTTTTGTATACTAAGATATCTGTTGCCTACATAGCTGCTGAAAACATTAGAAATTTTCTGACACACCCTTGAAGTCAGAATGTCCTCTTAAGGTTTTTTCTCAAAGACAAAAAGGAAGTTGATATATGTTCCAGTTTTCCTCTAGTATGCAGACAAGGCAAATAGTACTCACATTATAGAATTTTCTAGCTGAATAACTTGTCTGAGGTAGTGTTTTTAGAATTCAGTATAACGAGAGTTAATTCACATGTAATTTATTAACTCTTACCCAAAATTAAATATTTGAAAACTTAAGATTCATTTTAATGTGCCCTTGTTGAACATATATTATGAACTAGGTTCTGCCCTGTTCTCTGCATTCATTGAAGTTGAGAGAATGCTTTTATATCCTGTAATAAAATTTTCAAGTTATATAGTTTAGTATTCAGGAAGAGAATGAAAAAATACAATTGTTCATACTAAAGTATCTAATTTTGGCAACTTTTTCATGGTCTTTTGAACTAAAGTATATTTACTTGCTGCCACAAAATAATTGAACACAGTCATGAAGAGAGAAGTCACATAAAAAGTGAAATAGAAATGATTAATCTCTTAAAGTACCTTACTTGTATATTAAATTATTGAATAAAAGAATGTATTGACAGTATACATGTCATCTTTAAACTATACTTTATAGAGTTTTGTAGAGCAGCTGAACATAAAATATTTTTGAGAATTTTGAGCCTTACTAAACCACACTTGAGACATTCTGTTGGTGCATAAAAGGGTTTTAAACTTATGTTTATTACTTTGACTACTTTTCTATAAACATGAGCAGTTCTTAAAGAGCATCACATGCAGGTACATGGAGAAAGAAGTAGTCTTAACATAATAAAAAACACTGCCTTAATTTTCATAAAAAACTATTTTGGAATTGAATATCTTTTGGTTAAAAATAATGCTAACTGGGGACCAGCAGATGGTGTAATGGTTGTCACTGAACTCCCATATAGTCAACTGCGGTTTGAGTCCTGGACCTGGTGGCTTAAATTCATGCTGGGTGCATATGCATGCGTGCCCAAGATCCCGAGAAGAGAACAGAGGAGAAGGGGTTGCGGTGTGGCCATCCTCCCTGGGGGGGGTGATTTCTTGCTTTCTGTCTCTCTGTATTTCAGGAGAGTGCACATGCCCTATAGTAAAAATCCTCTCAAAAAAATAATAATAATACTAATCAGAGACTGGGTCTTTCCAGCGTGAGCTGCCCGCTCTCCTTGCTTTGCCCTTTGCAATAAAGCTGCACTTTCCTTCATCACACCATGTGCCTATGGCTTGGTTTTATAGCACTTGGGTGAGCAAAGCTGTTTGTTTTCAGTAACAGTTTATTGGTGACCCAGATGGGACTAAGATCCTATGTTAGCATCTTGCCCAAGGTAAAGTGACCCTTGGCCAATGGCCACCCTCAGAACTAATCATTCAGCTGCCTGAACACCTTGTATCAGGGACAGTCCTGGGTGATTTGCCACTGAGCAGGTGTTGTTAACTCATGATGATTTCAGTTTTGTGGCGAAGGAAACATGACATTGGACTGGATTTGGCAGATGCCTAATTTGGTGTGGTGAGCAGGATAAACCAAAGCTACTCTGTTCTTCCAGAAGTCACAGCCAGAGGAACTCAGGACCTGACAAGTCAGCAATAAAGGAATCTTAAGAAAGGGCCAACAGATGGTGTGGAGGTCAAGGCAGTTGGCTCCCACATAGCCAACTGCACAGTTCAAGTCCCAGACGTGGAGCTTGAAAAATCACTCTGAACTCATGTGTGTGGCCCAAGTCCTGAAAAAGGAATGGAGGAGGGAACCAGCAGTTAGCGTAATGGCTATGTCGCTGGACTCCCACGTAGTCGACCGCAGTTCGCGTCTCGGACCCGGTGGCTTACAACTCACGCCGGGCGCGTGTGCGTGCGTGCCCAAGATCCCGAGAGGAGAATGGAGGAGAAGGGATTGCAGCGTGACCATCCCCCCTGGGGGGTGATTTCTCGCTTTCTGTCTCTATGTCTCTCTCTGTCTAGCGAGCGCACGCGCCCTATAGCGAAAAACCTCTCCAAAAAAAAAAAAAAAAAAAAAGGAATGGAGGAGAAGGTATTGTGGCATGGCCATTCTTGCAGGGGGTGGTTTCTCACTATTCTGCCACCCTCATCTCTCTCCATCAAGTACATGTACCCTATAGCAAACTTAAAAAAAAGAGAGAGAGAGAGAGAGAGATGAGATGAGATCATCCTGGACTACCTGAGTGGGTCTTTCAAGAGACAGAAGAGGAGAGAGACACAGACAAAAGGGAAGGAGGCCTTGTGGCTGTGGAGGAAGAAATAGGAGTGTTGCTGCTCCAAGCCTAGGAAGCCAAAGGTCGCCACCACCACAGGCCAGAAGAATCAAGAAAGACACCTTTCCTGGGCCCCTCTGGAGCGTCCAGAGAGATTGCAGTCTTGCTGACGCCTAATTTCAGACTTTTGGCCTCCAGAACTACAAGAGTAAATTTACATTTTTGAAACCATCCAATTGTGGTCCTTGACACAGTTCGAGGAAACAACTATATCCTTGAACTCTAAGAAGCTTCAGTCTCAGGACCCTTCATCCTCTGGTGGGCCCTTCTAAACCAGAAAGTCGCTTTCTGTTGCTTCTCTGTAATGTTTGGCACTACAAGCCCACCTTTGCCCAAACCCAGAAAGTGTATCACCAGAACGAAATGATGGACAAATCGATGGAGCCGGGTCTTTGGCTGAGGCCTGAAGGCTGTGAGAAGGAAGCGATGATGCTGGCAGGGGCTCCACAGGTACTAAAGGTTTGCAGAGGGAGTAAGACAGCCAGTCAATGTACGGTGGTGAGCACAGACATGGCAGGGTTGATTGGTAACTAACCCGGATTCCTGGCTTCAGGTTCCCAAAGTACCTGTGGTATTCTGCAACATTCAGCCTGGACTTCAGCTCACTGGGGCTGAGGTACTGTATGACTTCACTTACCAAATGTTCTTTAGGGCCAGCCTCAGTGGCACAGATGGTAGTGGACTCAACTGCAGTGCTGGAAGTCACGTGACTGTGGGGTGGGTTCAGATCTCTGGCCCTATCAATTGGAAAAACACTGGGTATACCTGTACATGCTCAAGATCCTGACCAGCTGCAGGGCTGGGGAAGGGGATTGTGGCATGACCAGACCCTATCGAGGGTGCTGTTCTCTCTCTCTTTTATGAACTCTATCATAAATTAAATAAAAATTTTCAAGAATTGTTAAAAAATGCTAATCATTCTATTTTCACCTTTAATGCAAGGGTGTTTCTAAGTGAGTAATGAAACAGAAAGTAAATCCACTTTTCTCCTTAACTTCTAGTTATATATACTTTAAAGAAAGATCAGTTGTGATCAAGTATGCAACTGCACTACAGTGTCAGTGCAGAGGAAAAGAAGGAAGGGAAACAGAAATAAGTTGCAAAAAGTGACTCTTATAAAGACTATATTCTTTCTTTCTTTCTTTCTTTCTTTCTTTCTTTCTTTCTTTCTTTCTTCTTTCTGTTTTGCTAAAGATAGTGTGAACTTGCAAGAGAGATGGGGGGGAGGGAGGGAAGGAGAGGGAAAGGGAAAGGGAAAGGGAAAGTGAGAAATCACACCCCAGGGGGAATGGCCACACAGCAATCCCTTCTTCTCCAGTCTCTTCTTGGGATTTTGGGAATGCATGTACATGTACCTGGCATGATTTTCAAGTCACCGGGTCTAGGATATGAACCACACAGTTGGCTATGTCTGATCCAGTGTCTTAACCTCCTTGCAACGTGCTGACTTTCCATATTATATTTCTAACATAGAATCACTACTTTAATAAAGACTCTGAAGCTTTCAGAGCATCCCAGGTAGAAAGTTGACTCACCAAAAGTAAAACTGTGTTGTGCATTCATCCAGTCTTATAACCTACGTTCCAGAGAGAAGTGTCATGGAATTTGGTGACTCAGGTTCCAGTGTTTCTGGTTTGGGGCAAGATTGCTATAACGGCTCTGGACTTTGTCCACAGCACAATGGTTGTGGCTGTCTTTCATTTAATAACGTCTGATGAATGTAGTTTTCAAACTGAGAGAGCCTATTTAAAAGTGACTGAGGTGGGAAGAAAGGAAATAGGCCACATACAGAAATCACAAGACTAGGCTGGAACTGAATAGTTCAGATTGGGTTCCACTGCATGGCTCTCATGGAAATGATAGCAGGTCATGATGGTGAACACTGACTCATGCTCTCTCTGTCCAAGATTCTGTGGCCTGCATTTAAGTGCATCCTGTCCTTAAACCCTCATAGCTACCCTGTGAGGGAAGTGCTTCTATCATTATTCCTATTCAGGAGATGAGATAGGCACATAAATTATTCACGAGTTTAAAAAATGTATTATCTTAGTCTGTTCCTACTACAGAGACAAAATACCACCATGTGAGTAATTTATAAATAGCAGATATTCACTTTGCTCAGTTCAGGCATCTGGGAAATCCCAGGATACTGGTAGATTTGGTGTTGGTGAGGATCGGCTCTCTACTTTCAAGGAAACTCCAGTTTTATAAGAATGCAGAACTCCAGCTACAAATCACTGAAGTTTTATCGCTCTTTCAGTAGCATCCTTTTATGTAATAAATATATCACTACTTTAGTTCTCATAAAATAGGGCAAACAAACAAAAAAATCAACTGATTCTCCTTTCAAAACTAAACTGTTAGATCCTAGAAATGGTAGACTACTCCAAATAAGGGAGATTTTAGTCCTAAGTATTGATTCATTCATTTAATTAACATTTACTGGATACACACAGTATGTCAGACTCTCTGCGTGAGATGTTGTCCCTCTTCTCAAAGAGATTGTAGTCTAATAGAGAGATATAAAGCAGGTAAGTAGTATTACATATTATTGGGTGCCATAGACACCATATTAAGAAGCCGAGAGTCAAAGGTAGTCATATGTATCAGGATATAATTGTATCAGGATACAGTTGGTAAATGGTTGGGGATGGGGCTGGCATTTCCTGAAGAGAAAATCTTTATGACTTAGAAGCTTGAAATGAGTCTTCAAAGGCAAGTAGATCTTTGCCAGGCTGACTGCAGGTAGGGAATGGATGCGGGAGATAGGAGGTAGCACTGGTCATGAATACAGATAGGGCTGGGAAAAGATCCTGGGCAAAGGAAGCCATGTCAGAAAATGCACAGAGGCATAGATGAGCCCTAAATCTTTCGAACTGTAAAACCTAAGAACTGGTTGTTTAGAAAGTGGGAAAAAAAGAGAAAAGACTTAGTAAAAGGTAAACCTGGAAAGAAAACTGAGTTTAGACCTTAATCTAAAGTGTCACTGATGAGTTTTTTTTTTTTTTTTTTTCTTTTTTTGGAGAGGTTTTTGCTAT
Source organism: Tupaia tana (assembly GCA_026018925.1). Classification (NCBI taxonomy): domain Eukaryota; kingdom Metazoa; phylum Chordata; class Mammalia; order Scandentia; family Tupaiidae; genus Tupaia; species Tupaia tana. Next base: position 41,967,036 of record JAKSZU010000008.1, read on the forward strand.
AGGGCGCGTGTGCTTGCCAGACAGACAGAGAGAGACAGAGAGATAGAAAGCGAGAAATCACCCCCCTGGGGGGATGGCCATGCCGCAATCCCTTCTCCATTCTCCTCCCGGGGTCTTGGGCATGCACGCACACGCGCCTGACGTGAGTTTAAGCCACCAGGTCTGGGACTCGAACTGCGGTCGACTATGTGGGAGTCCAGCGACATAGCCATTACGCTAACTGCTGGTCCCACTGATGAGTTTTAAGCTATAAAAAGCTATGAACATATTTATCTTCCAGACATATAGTGTTACATAAAGGGTGAATTTGAATTGTGGAGGGAGTAATACAGGAGTTTGGTCTAGAAAGATGACGATAGAGAAAATATCCACTAAGTATATAAATAAATTGAAAACCTTTCTCCCCCCAAATGAAATCATGTGACCATTCCTTATCTATAAAACTATAGTTAGTTAATATAACACAATGTTTGGCAAGTAATGCCTACTCAATTTGGTTCAGAATTGTGACCTTGGGGTAATTTAAGGGAAAGAAATAATTATTTACCGTAATGAATTTTAAAATGTATTTAGGGCATGCTAAGAACCTCAACACATTATCTTTTGCAATTTTTATTTCTTATTGCTAAAGAGTTCACTATAAAGGTGAAACAGAACAAATAAATTTATTTCATTGGTTTTTCAGATGCCACTATGGGTGTGTAGTAGAAAAGACTGGAAAGAAACTTGAAATAATCAATTTGTGACTTTGCAAAAAAAACCAAAAAAACAAAAAAACAAAAAAACTGCCTTTGAATATAGCTTTTGAATAAATTACCTTTTATTGCTACCCACTTTGGGAAATAGTGTTTTCTATTATAAAACCACTTTTGGACCTGAGAGAAATAAAAGATTTAACATGTCTTAGAATCATAGTTGCAAATTTTCATATGGTACTAGCTATGCTCTTGAAATGTATCCCCCAGCTATGTCAAATAATTTATTTGTTTTAAAAGTGAAAAATGTTTCTGAATTACAATGGCAAATCTCGTTTAATTTCTCACTTATAACTGTCTGCATGTCCATTATTGTACTGCTGTTGTTTATCAGTGAGGATAATACTGTATTTCGGGGGAAAAAAAATTCAGGGTTCTTAATGAGTAAATAACAGTTAAAAGATAACGAAGTTTGCTAACTGTTATCCATTGCTTGGAGGGAATACATGACTCCCTCTGGACTCAAAGGGTATAGCCATTAGATAAGGAGGAAAGTGAGCTCTTAGTTCTGCATACACCTGATGCATAATAGAACCAGCAGAAGCAGCAACATTCCTTCCTCTGTCTTTCCTAAAATCACTTCAAAATTCTAAGAATTCACGACTTGAAAATAATAGCAAGTTATGGATGTGACTTTGTTTCTGTGTTGTAAGCAGATTAAAAAGCACTAAAAAATTGGAAAACATAAAAGTATTAAAAATCGTAATGGACACTAGAGACAAAGTGGAAAGAGAGTGTGGGAGGGGAATAGCATAGGAAATTTGGGGGGGAAATGGAGAGGTAAGATATTTGTGGGACATAGATAAGGTGTATTATCTGTTGACAAGGACGTGTATGGTGGTCTCAACTGGGCTGGACTGAGGTGTATATCATGCTGGGTAAAGGCACTTCATAATTTAAATGATATATAGTGATTTAATATAGGAATAATAATAAAAATAAATAAAATTTAAAAAATGGTTTTAAGAAATGAGACATATTTCCATCACAAAATAATAAATATATTTTTTATGCTGCCATCTAAGAAAGGTGGAAGGCATTTTCTCACTGTTTACCAAGGTCATGGGTCTCCCTTGCTATTCCTTTAGGATCTTATGTTAAAACGTTGCCATTTTGAATTTTCATTTTTAATGATTCTCTCTTATCTGACCTACAAATATGCTCATGTTTTGCACATCTCACAATTGCTTCTCCAAAGAATTCTCCTTCTACTACCTATTCTTAATGTTTTCTCTCTCTCCTCATTACCACAATTGCTATTCTTTATAGTTCTTACTTCTGAGTGAAACAACAGTTTCTTATCACAAGACATTCAAAGCTGAATCATTTCTGGGCTGAGCCTATAGTACAACGGTTATGACCACCTGTGCGTGGGGAGCCTGATCTCACATAGCTGAACATAGTTCAAATCCTGGCCTGTGGCTTAAAAAATACCCTCGGTGCGTGTGCATGTCTGCTCAAAATCCTGATGGAATGGAGAATTGGAGGAAAAAGGGTTGTGGTCTGAACACCCTCTATTGGGTGGTGCTTTCTCTCTCTGCAACAACAAAAATCTTAAAACACACAAAAAACCAAAAACCAGTCAAATGAACTCTTTTACTTTTAAAGTTCACTTCCCATCAGTAACATGGATTTTTACCTATCAATTGTTCTCATACTTGTCCTCTTAATTTGAGTGTTGCTGTCCAAGAAGAATTTCTGATAATCTCTTACTAGGATTATTGCAATTGCCTCCTAACTGGTTTTTCGGAACCTTTCCCTTTAATCCATTCTTAATAGAGCTACAGTATTAATCCCTTTAAATCACATTTTTGAATATGTAATCTCTCTGAATAATAGTCACAATAACAATAAACTCCAACTGCTCCTTACTTTCTCCTTTTATGTAGAATTTGATATCCCTTCAAATTCTGACCCCAAGCTTTCTCATATTATTCTCTCTTTCCCACCATCTCAGGCTTTTCCTTCTCTTTTATGTGTTCTTTTCTTTATCAGCAATCCTGTCCCCTGCAATCTTTGCCAGTAGAAATGGTATCTGTTATTTAGGGATCATCCTAAATCCCATCTTCTCTATAATTCCTTTTCTAATTCTTTGATAAGTCATCTCTCCCTCCTAGGAACTAAATTTTGAAAAGTGTTTTTCTTTACGGATTCAAGCTTTCTGGGAAAAAGTTTTCTTTTGCTCAGTTATTTTCTTCTGTATAAGTCTATGCACACAAAAATGTGTAAAGACAGGCTGATTATATCTGGCTGGATTCATGAAAAATTCTTTGAATTTGTATACTTATTATCAATTACATAAATATAAAAAGTTTTCATAAAATTCTTTCACCTCCTTTTTAAAGTTTCTGAGAATAAATTAGGCATATGAGAAAGTCACAGTAACTCTTTCAAGTCTCAGGGTTAGTTTGTATCTCAGTGACTCTGGCATTGAGCTATAATTCCATATTGTATAGCATCAAATATTCCATTCAAACTTTTCAGCGTGAAACTCATTAGGTATTAGCTACTGAGGTTGTGGAGGAAGTCACTGACATGTACCAAGCTATCGTGTAAATTAGTCTTCCCAAAACCCATGATTTAGAAATTTAATCTCCAATACAATAGTGTTGGGAGGTGGTATCTGTGGTGTCTAAGGAGAGTGATTAGGCTCAGAAGGTGGAGTGAATGGGTTAATGTCATTATTGTGGGAGTGGGTCCCTTAAGAGGGGACAAGTTCGGGCCCCTCTTGCTCTCTTGTTCCCTCTATTTGCTCACCTGCATTGGCAACTCACAGGAAGAAGACCCTCCACAAATGTCAGCCTCTTGATCTTAGACTTTCTAGTCTCCAGAACTGGGAGCCCAAAGGTTTTTGTTCCTTATAAATTACCTAGTTTGTGGTACTCTCTTATTGTAGCACAAAGCAGCACTTTGCTAATATTTGTTAGGGTCCACTGTGCACTGCTGGAGTTATCTCAAAGAAAGACTTGGAAAAATAACATCCTTTTACTACTCATAATTAGAGTTGTCATGGAAACTTGTTTTAATAACTTGCATAGTAACCACTCTCTTCATGATCCTGAGAAACCAGATTAAAGGAGGCTTGAAATTTTGGTACATATTTTGGAAGGTTATTGATCCCTGATTCAACTGAATGCTTTTCAGGTTTGGATTTTTATTTATTTATCATTATTTTTTTTGAAAGAAATGTCTGCCTATTTTTCTAAATAATACTCTACCTTGAGCATCTAACACAATCATTTTCCATGAAAATTGACTTCAAAGCTATTTAATTTACTTATGTACTAGTCATAGAAAAGTTTTCTATTTTCTATTTCCCAAATACTCTGTTTTCAATTCTACATTTTTTTATTTCATTAAAATGTACTTACTTTAATGATAACTTATAAAACACACCACAAAATTATTTTGTTTTGAGTCTGCAAGTACTGTTGAAATTCTATTACCTAGGTAGCAGATATAAAGCTGAATGTGTAAATAGAGGTCAGTGCTAACAGAATTTATTGTGTACTCATTTTACTTTATCATAACTATTATAAGTTGGGGAAGAATGGTGAGGGAAATAAAAACAGAATACAAACTCTCTAGTAACCCTTAGGACTTGACAATTTAATGGTCTATTATCTGCTTACCCTGTTTTAGAGTGAGCCATGTGAAATTGCCATTTTTATAGGTTAAAAAAAGACTATTAGGGTATACATATAGTTCAGCCTAATACTGTACTAATTTTTCTGAGATTGCATTTTTTTATGACAGGATTTATATATGTGTTTATTGTCAGAGGCCTGTGCACTCATGAGAGGGAGGAAGAGAGAGAGAGAGAGAGAGAGAGAGAGAGAGAGAGAGAGAGAGAGAGAGAGAGAGATGGGGCATGGTCATGCTGCAATCTCTTCTCTGTATTTCTCATCTTGTGGGGATTCGGGGCCATATGCATATGTGTTGGGTACGTTTTTCAAGTCACCAGGGCTGGTATTTGAACCATGGTTGGCTGTATGGAATTCAGCTCCTTTAACATCTAGGTTATGGCGTGACCTGGGATTTACATTTTTTTTTTTTTTTTTAGAAAAAGTTTATTTATGTTTCTTTCTGAGAGAGAGAGGGAAGGAGACACAGAGAGAGACAGAAACAGACAGACGGATGGGGACCCTCAACAGAATTTTCAAGCTGTGATCCACCTCAAGCCTCCATCAGCTCATGGGCTTGTACATACCTGGTGTTCACAGGGAGATCCTGGGATGTGAACCTAGGACCCTCTCAGGATGGTGCAGTATTGCAGTGTTATCTTACCACCACACCACTACAGCTGATCCAGGATTTACATTCAATTCATCTTTGATACCTGAATTCCTGAAAGGTAACTGTATATAATACAGATTTTAGAGAGCATTTGTGAATGTCTTGACTGGTTATTGTCATTTTCCCTTCCTAATGGCAAGCTGGCTTTGTTTTGTGGAATTACCTTTCGCCTATCATTTACAATTTGATGATGACCGCCCATTATGAAAGCTGAAGTATTGAGGACCTCTCTTTCCTTGTCAGGTACTGGGCCATGGTCCTCAGCCAGGTCAAATAAATACTTGGAGAACTTAAAAACATAAGCAAGTAATGCAGGAGAAGGAAAAGGGGTTGGACTAGCATCACAGTAATCACCAGGCTGATTTATACACCAGGCTGCTTCTTTGGTTTCTTCTCTCTAATCCTCTGCAACTTCTTGACTCCTGCCTGGTTCTTGGTGTGATCCTCCAGCCTCTAGCTAATTCTGCAAGCCTCGTATTCCCTTCCTGTAAATGACTTTTATTCTACCTTAGAATTTATTTCCATTATATATACAATGGAAATCTCTACTGATATATATATATCATATATATATACATATATATATATGATATATATAATATTATATATTATTATATATTATGTCATATATTGTTATATTATATATTATATATTATTATATATAATATATATAACATATGTTATATGCTATATATATTATATATAATAATATATATAATATATGTTATTATATATAATATTATATATATAATCCCTACTGATAAAATATGTGATATTTTATTCATGGTATCAAATTCATGAGTCACAAATAAATAAATAAATACAAATGAATAATTAAGTAAATCACATTATGTGAAAAGTGAAGAAAATACTCGTTATTGAATAAACCTCTAGAAATACCAAATTACCCTTTAAAGCAATCCTTACTAAAACTCATAGGAGAATAAGTCACTAATAAGGTATTTTGAAGGAAGTTTTTTTTTTTCAGAATTTTTGCAGCACCTTTCTTTCTACTATTTCGATCAGCTGAAATTGACAAGGAAATGATTAAATATAATTCAAAACAGCTGAATGAATAATTTTATTTCTATATCCTAGTAGTCACTCAATTGATCATTTTAACTTTAAAAAATTTTAGTTATTTCTTGGAAGAAAGAGAAAGAGAGAGACCCTTGAGAGTATTAAAGGAGAGGAAAATACACCACTGAGTGCTCACCCTATGACCAATTTTTTTTAAGAGGTTTTTTCCTATAGGGCACGTGTGCTCGCCAGAAAGACAGAGAGAGACAGAGAGACAGAAAGCGAGAAATCACCCCCCACCCCAGGTGTTGGCCACGCCGCAATCCCTTCTCCTCCATTCTCCTCTCGGGATCTTGGGCACACACGCACACTCACCCAACGTGAGTTTAAACCACCAGGCACTCGAACCGTGGTCAACTACATGGGAGTCCAGCGACATAGCCATTCACTAACTGCTGGTCCCCACCCTATGACCAATTTATAGATTGAACAAGAAGGAAGTGTAGCTTGGCCAGAGACACGAGTTTTGTTTGGTTGAGCTCAGCATTCTTGGATTAACCTGTCCCTTTTCCCAAATGAGAGAGAAATACTGGTGGTCCTGAAAACAAATGACTATTAGTTTCTTCTTGGGGACAAGAGTAGAGGAAAAAGAACTGTGAGAAAGAAGTAGTTACAAGTGGTATCTCTTGGGGGAAAACCATTTGAGGTGTATCTCTCAGCTTTCCCATGTATCTCCATGGGGAGCTTCATGTGTGAAATGTTTATGAAGGTAGGTGTTTGTGCCATGCCTTAGGGGAAGGAAGCTGGAGTTTCAGTTGCCCAGAGAAAATACTACTGGGCAGACAATTTGAATCTGTGTTCAGATAGGTGGTGTTCTCCGTAGAAGATAGCAAAGAGAGAGGAGGTGTGAGAGGGACTGATACGGTCTGAACTTGACCATCTATTTGAGAATAGGAGAAATATTAGAACTTCATCATTTTTGGGTAGAGATATTTCTTCCATTTCTTTTTCTCCTAGAACACATGGAATATAATTTTGGTGAACATTTTATAGGATCAGTTAAAAAATAACTCTAAAATAGATTGTTCAAACATGTCTCTATGAAAGTTTTCAATTCGTGCTGAAATTTGGAAACTTTATACTTGCATAACATTTTTCTGGTGTCTTCTTTCTGAACTGGAACTCAGGAAAGAAAATATCTAAGCTGATTTAAAAAAAATCTGAGCAAAATAGTCTTTAAAATTTTACTTATAATTTATTTCTTAAATTGTTTCTGAGGTCTTCTGTTTTTATATGTTGTAATGAAGATGATAATAACAGAAATCAAATAGTTTTTGACATATAGGGTTTCTATGTGTTGGATTAGCAAATAGATGGTCTCTTGTCTTTTTTTTCCCCTCTTTTTTTTTTTTTTCCTGGAAAACATACTGTGTTTGTCAGCATAGGCTGCCATAATGGAAAACCATAGACTTGTTGGATTAAATCACAGATTTATTGTGTTGTTGGAAAAGTCATGACACATTTTTGCATAGAAAAACATAGAAAAAATACATCATAACTTTCCCAATAAACTAATATTTCTTTGTCGTTCTGGAGACTGAAAAGTTCAAGATTGAGGTCCAGTAAAGTCTGTTTTTGGGAGGGCTCTCCTTCTGGTTTTCTTGCTGTTTTCTCACATGGCAGTGTAGAAAATGGAGGGTGAGAGAGAGACAGAGAGAGGAAGAGAGAATAAGCTCTCTGGTCTCTCTCTCTTGAGTTTCTTTCTTTATTCTATGAGACAGAGAGACAGAGAGAGAGAGAGAGAGAGAGAGAGAGAGAGAGAGAACGCCCAAACACTGTCTTGGTACATGTGTATCTGAAATACCCAGGACACTCGCTGGAATATCAGCCTCACTGAGGATCACATTTTAAAAAAATGCCACCATTTGACTCCTGATGTCTCTTCTTATAGACACCCATCTTACCAATAATGATGTCACATTAGTGAATTTATTTGACTTTAAGGATTTCTAAGTACAGCCACATTGGGGGTTAGGACTTAAACATACGAATTTGGGTGACTAATACATACTATTAATATATTTTCACATTTTATTTTTAATCTTAAATGAAATTCATGTCCGTTTTTCCTCTTTAAAATACCTTTTGTCATTGATTCTTATTATTAAATATGCTTATTTATTAATATTTAACTTTCGACTGCCTTTTGGTAGGTCAGTATTCTTTGTGTTCTACATTGTAGTTGATGTTGGGCTAGAGATATGGCCTGTATTTGAGAAGATCTGTATCAACTGAATGATGATTATATTAACATTTACTTCAGAATGGCTGGGAAGATCCCATGGGAGGATGTTGGTAGGAGTGCTTTGTAAACTGTGAAGTGTCATAACCATGTGGAATGGTATTGTTGTATTATTTAACAAAGGCCTATGGACAATTTGGAATCCTTGAGGACATAGATACCTCTAAACAATAGATGAGTTCTGGGTATGTTATATAAAAATACTTTTTAAAAGTCTACCTTGTGTCAGGCACTGTTTTACAAAACGGAGAAATAACAAGGCATAAGATAGACTGTCAAAGAGTTTAGGCAAGATCACGTGGCCATAAATGTACTCGTAAGGGACTGGAAATGATTCTGTTGTTCATAGGGGTCCTCCAAAGAGACTGGATCAGTCCAGTTGGGCTTAGGCTTCCGAAAACGAACGTCAGAGTTTGTTGAGCTATATCATACAGCTCTTCTCCCAGAGAATGAGTTAACATTCCACATTTTCCTGTGGTGCTTTTTTGATACCTAACTTGTTTCTTTGAGTAGCAGTGACCTTTGTGGTTTTTGACTTCATTTCTAGAACTTCCCTTATGCTTTCTCTAGTTTTTATTCTACATGATGTCAGTCACATACTTTTGTCTAATTGTTTGACTTTAGTTTACAACTAAATCTCTCATGTCCTGACCTAAGCTATATCTGACTTGAACAACCATGCCGCAACTCAGACATCCCAGAGACCCAGGCTTGTTCCTATTTTAAAGCAATGAGAAGACTGAAAAATCACTATCACTTTTTTCCTAGAGTTATTTATTTCAGCTGAAGTTTAAATTTTTTTTATCTTAAAAATTCTTTCTTTTTTTCTCTGGAGAAAGAAAGAGAGAGGGGTACCCTTGAGAGGGTATTGTAACTCTGCAGTGCCCCACCGGCCTGTCAGCCAGCCAGGATCACTGGTATATGCTGGTGCACCCAACATGTTCAGGTCAACCTACAATATTCAAACTCAAGTCCCTTGTATATAGCTCCACTATCATGAGCAGCACCCAGCAAGGATAGGCCAGTAGTTCATTTTAGTTGTGGAAATAACATATTTATGTATTTAAGTTGGTGTATTGATAATATCTTGAATACCCAGTCACAATTTGTTTTTTTTTGCCATTTTGCTGTGCAAAAGTCATAAATTTTTAAAAATTTAAAAGTCGCTGATATTGGGGGAAGGTAGCAGGTAGCATGATGGTTAAGGTGCTGGATTCCCACATGGCTGACTGAGATTTGAATCCCAGACCTGACTACTTGAAAATCGCTCCAGGTGCGTGTGTGCCCGAAATAGTGACATAGCTATTACACTAACTGCTGGTCCCTTGAGAGAATGGAAGAGAAGGGATTACAGTGTGGCCATCCCTCCTAGTAGGTGATTTCTCACTTTCCCTCTCACTGTCTCTGTCTCTGTCTAGTAAGTGCACACACCCTATGACAAAAACCTTAAAAATAAATAAAGGCACAGATATTAAGAGGAAGATGGAGTATTTATGGGAGACATGTTATATCTCTTTTACTCAATTGCATTATTCCAAAAGCTCAGATGCTTAGTTATGATTCTCTGTCTATATTAAACTATGAAAATGATCATATGATAATCAACGTAAGAAATACTTCTTTTATCAGATTCTTTGGGAACATCCCTAACCATTCCTAAATAATAGCTTTTCACCTTTAATTTATTCTAGAATAATAGCAGAATGTTTGAAAAACATTGTGTAAAATTAAAGGAGGTCTGCCCTGACTTTGGGGATCAGAATTGTATGCTGCAATCCTTGTCAAAGACACAAAGGAAGAAAGAAGGTCTATATTTTTAGTGATAGGAACAATTGTTATCTAGAGGTAATCAGAGCTATCACTCTCTTGGATCTTTTCATTTATTCTAACAGTCGTATTAGATACTATCATAAAATAAAATATTTTTTCCATATTTTATTACACAAAGCTGAAGAATCCTGTCCACATGTGAGTCCTTGGTTGGATAGGCATTCAAATAACCAGAGATCAGTGCAAACATGGTTATAGAAAGTTCCTTTGGAAGTCTTGTGTTCCATTCTTGCTGTTGGTGCCCTGTGCTGGATAATCATTTTCTGACTTGCTTGGAACCCTTGTGGAGACTATTGTCTGGGCCTTAGTCCCTTGTAGTTTGCCTATCTTGCAAGTTTCTGGGTTCTCTACCTCATTCAATGGGAAGGACTTTTGACTCTTCTGTTCCTCATTTTAGACCTCATGCTGTAATGCTTCTTGGGTTATACTGAGGATTAGAAGAATGTCTTATCAGGTTTAGTATTGTCTGCCCCTCTCTATACTTTGAATTCAAAGTTAGTACTTAGATACATCTTCATTCTCAAGATATTCTAATGCCTATGAGTACCATAATGCTTTTTATTTAATCATCCACAGGTCAAGTATATTGCATGCAAAGATATTTTTTCAATGGAAGCACAGTATTTCCATAATCCATAAACTTTTTCTCTTGTTTTTAATTTTAAATTTATTTATTTTATAGTCATTCACTGTACACTCACCTTAAGCATATAAAATGAGTTTACCCATCCAGAATACACTGTATCTTGACTCAATCAAGGATATTACCACACATATCATCATCAACAAATAATTCTCTATTTCTCGTTTCTTAAATATTTTACTGCTTCCCCCCTCCCCCGATTCCCTCCCTCTCACCCTCTGTCATTTCCCACCCTCTTCCTACACTGTCTCTGGTATCTACAGTTGCTTTCTATGCTTTTTTTTTTCACATATTATTGATGTAAAAAATACCTTAATTAATGTAAATACTTTCAAGTATAGCTGATATATACATATCTGTGAACACGTTTGACTTTAGGCATAAAACTTGGTGGGTAGAATGAACATACTATAAAGTAGCACCTAGCTGTTTTAAACAAGTTTGTTCATAAGCAGTAATTCTAAACTCATAAAGTTTTCTCTCTTAATTTAAAATTGTGTATTAGTTAGATTCTTAGTTGTTGCCTATATCTGTTCTGATGTTCTCAAGTCATTCTGAAATTCGTTATCATAGAGTGTATAATCCAGGCAATTCACATAAAGAGTAAATGATCTCAGGGAAGGAAAAAATTATACAGTGACTTCTCTCTGATGAGAACTCAAAATCAAAGGGTAAAGTTTATTGGTAGTTTTTTTTTTTTTTTAAACTTTTCATGAACAGTATTCTAACAGCAATTCCAGACGGATTTGACAATTTACCAGGAGACTGGAGAATGACTTTGATGCTTTTGAAAATAAAGCTAAGAACAGACATCTCAACTAGGGTCATCATCAGTCAACTGTTCAGCTTGACAGTCTTTTTCAATGTTTAGTCAAGGCAATACTGAAGTACTTTTTTTCTTCAAAGAATTTTTATGATATTTTCCCAGAATACCTGCTTTTAAAACTTATAAATATAAGTGGCATTTAAAATTTGAGGATCAAAATATGTCTTAGGTTTGATTTCAGTCTTAAAACTGAAATATGCAGGAAGTAAATAGAGTATTAAGAATCTACTTAAGATTCCTAAGTGATATTCTTAACATCCTAATTTGAAGATTCTACAAAAAGTTCATGGAAAATGTGTTTAACAAAAAACTATGCATAAATTTTAATTTCTTTTTTGGAGAGGTTTTCACTATAGGGCGTATGGACTCACCAGACAGACAGAGAGAGACATAGAGACAGAAAGCGAGAAATCACCCCCCAGGGGGGATGGTCACACCACAATCCCTTCTTCTCCATTCTCCTCCCGGGATCTTGGCCACGCACGCACACGCGCCCGGCGTGAGTTTTAAGCCACTGGTTCCGGGACGCGAACCGCGGTCTACTACATGGGAGTCCAGCGAGATAGCCATTACGCTAACTGCTGGTTCCCCATAAATTTTAATTTTTTACACCAAAATATAGTCACACTTTAATTCTACTTTTCCATAAATTTCTTGAAGTGACCTCACACATTCTTAGCAATGATCTATGCTACAACATGTCCACTTACTTTCTCCTTATTATGTAGACCTCTCAAAATACTTATCTGTTAATTCATGACTGTCATGCTCAAGAAATCTTAGGACCTAATTACATGCAGCTATATGTAGAACTTCTAAAAACTCTACCTTTCGTAGAAGTGATCATCTATAAAAGTGAGCAGTTGACAATCTAAGAAAAATATTAATGTAGTTTTTATTTTTATTTTTATTTTTTGAGTGATTTTTTGCTATTGAGCGCATGAGCTTGAAATAGAGAGACAGAAAGTGAGAAATTATTACCCAGCGGGGATGACCGCACCACAGTCCCTTCTCCTCCATTCTCTTCATTAGATTTTGGGCATGAATGCACATGCACCCAGAGTGAGGTTCAAACTGCTGGATCTGGGACTCAAACTGCAGTTGGCTATGTGAGAGTCCAACAAGGTAACCATTATGCCATCTGCTAGTCCCGACGTAGGTTTTTTTTAAAATTTATCTGTGTTACAACAGGATAATAGTGATGGGTACTATGTCTCTCCATTCCACTGTGAAGCCACAGAATGACTAATTAGAAGGCAGCAAGCTTTTAGTTCACAATTCATTTTAATTATCCAAAAAAAAGTACATTCAAATTTAAAGATAAATCTAAGACCCCCAGTTATTCATTAAAAAGGTACAATATTAAGCATTTAAATCAGCTGCACTTGTAAAGAAGTCTTCCCCGACACAGAAGTCCAATTGTGTTGAAAAGACTTTTAATTAAATTGACAATTTAGTCAAAACTAACCTAAATTCTCGTTTAATCAAAAATCACATTGAAGGCCAAGTGGTAGTAGGTCCTAGAATCCAGTTGTTATGCAACTAGATTCACATGGAAAAGGTCCTGGGTTCACATACTTGGACCTCCTTGATCATGGTGGGCATGCATGCATGTGCCCATGATCTGGCCTGGCTGAGACTGGGATGAAATCATGGTTTGAACACCCCATTGTAGGTACCTGACTCTCTTTAATTTTTTCTCTCCGAGTCTCTTGGTCTCTTCTATGGAAGAAACAGATAAATAAACTTTTTAAAAAGTTGTGTATTTATATAAATGACAATAAAATTATTATTGAAAACAAAAAGTAAAATTTGTAGGACAGTGCTTTAAGAAGTTTAGAAAAATAGGGACCAGCGGATGGCATAGTGGTTACATCGCTGGACTCCCACATGGCCTACTGTAGTTTAAGTGCTGGACTCCATGGTTTGAAACTCACACTGGGCATGTGTGCATGCATGCCCAAGATCCCCAGGAGGAAAATGGAGGAGAAGGGATTGTGGCATGGCCATTCCCTCTACGAGGTGCTTCCTCACTTTCCCTCTCACTGTCTCTGTCTCTGTTTCTCTCTGGCAAGCACACACACTCTTAGGTAAAAATCACTAAAAAAAAAAGGCATTTTAGAAAAATGATAGTATGTTCAGAACATACAGTAGTAAAAGCTTTGAAAATATAAGTTTTGTTTAATATAATAAAATGTAGCAAGAGTTTTGCTGAGACTTGGTGAAATTTAGGCAAACTCTTTTTTTAACCAGCCAACTAACCAACCAACCAATCATCTGGAATGATATGCTATGTCACGTACACATGAATGATGTATATATGAACAGCCATCATCCACCTATTTATATTCACATATACGAGGGGACCTCAAAAATTCATGAAAAATGAAATTAAAGTACAAATATATTTTGGTGCAGAAAAGTTTTGAAATTTATGCATATCCCTTAAAGGAGAGCTTTGGCCATCTACCTGTATGTTCATGAATGCAATGCAAAAAAGTCCATTTCACTGGTATCCTTGGGCAATATTGATTTGAAGAAATAAATTAGAAGGGGAAGCGTTGCCACATTTAAAAGATCCCAGAAATCACTAATTGCAAATTAAAATATAAAAACAAAAGCTAAAATCAGAAAGAATTCTCCAAGATTAAAGCACCAATCTATTTGGTAGGTTATGATATTATTACAGATCTTACTGTCTTCCTAAGGCACTGGAGTAGTACTGTAGTAAAATAAATTGATGTTACTTTTTTTTTTTTTTTTTTTGGAGAGGTTTTTGCTATAGGGCACATGCGCTCACCAGACAGAGAGAGACAGAGAGATAGAAAGCGAGAAATCACCCCCTAGGGGGGGATGGCTACGCCGCAATCCCTTCTCCTCCATTCTCCTCTCAGGATCTTGGGCACGCACGCACACGCGCCCGGCATGAGTTTAAGCCACTGGGTCCAGGACTCGAACCACGGTCGACTACGTGGGAGTCCAGTGACATAGCCATTATGCTAACTGCTGGTCCCAAATTGATGTTCTTGATGATAACCCTGGATAAATACCTAAAAAAAATCCCTTCACCAACTTCTACTGATTAATGAATTAGTATTTTAGAAATATTTCCATGTAAAATATTGAAACAATTTTTAAAAACTTAGTGCTTCAAAGTGTAAATTCAATTGACTAGAAAAATTTATATTGGGCTCTTCCTGTCTCATGATAATTGTTTCCTGATCTAAGTGTGGCCCAAGCAAGAGACAGCAAGAACAGGTAGACTTCCAGGTCTGTGGTACAGACTCTGTGGATAAACACAATAAGACATGTCCTTAGGAAAAGGAATAAGCACAGAGCTGAGGAGAGACACCAGAACTGAACTAATATGAAGGGCACATTGAGGGTGATAGTTAATTGTGGGGGAAAATCAGAGAAAGGGGGTAGAACTGATTTTTTAAAAAAAGGGCTTTTTACAGCATACACATATAAGGCAAATTTGAAGGAATTTCTAAGAAAGGGGATAGATTCCTATAGGGGCATTTGGTGCAGGTTTTACATAATCCACAGGTTGGATTATTAAAAAGAGTTGGAGTAGAACCATATTCTAAATTATACTATGAAAGGAAGCATGGATAGTGTATGTGTATTAGTTTCCTAGAGCTGTTGTAACAAAGTACCAAAAGCTGGGTTGTTTAAAACACTAGGGAGTTATTTCATAGTTTTGGAGATGAGAAGTCTAAAATTGAAGTTTAGTCAGAACCATACTCTCTCTGATGGCCCTAGGGGAGAGTCCCTCCTTGCCTCTTTTATCTTCTGGTGTTCTCTGGCAATCCTCAGTGCACCTTGGCTTGTAGATACATCACTCTAGTCACATCTCTCTGTGTGTGTCTGTTCATCTTCTCTCTGTGAAGATCTGTCTCTGTGGCCATACTCCCCCCTTTCATAAAGACACAAATTATATTGAATTAGAGTCTACTCTACTGGCCTGATTTTAATTTATTTCCATAAAGACTCTATTTGTTAAAATCAAATGTCACATTCTGTGGTACTGGGGTTTAGGACTTCAATGTTTCTTTTTGAAGGGACAGAGTTTCACTCATAAAAGCTAGATTCCCTGCCTGGTCACTGTGATGCAGGTGGTAGGTTGGAGTTCACAGTGCTGGACCCACAGGGGAGGCCCAGGGTTTAGATCCCATCCTGACCTAACCATGCCAAATGTGACAGAGCACCTGTAATTTTGGCTGACTAGGAGGCTGGGGCAGGAGGATTAAGGTGTGGTGAGACACAGTAAGATTGCCTCTCTGCTTCACTCTCTATTTCTCATAAAAAATAAACTTTAAAAGCAAAAAGGTAGATTCTCATCAATACTATTTTATATGCTTTAAAATTTGCAGAATTTCTTCCGGATTTTATCAATTACTCTTAATTTTCTTATATGTTTTATCTTTTAAAGTATTTTTAGGGCCCAGCAGTTGGTGTAATGTGTATATTCCTAGATTCCTACATAGTTGACCACGGTTTGAGTCCTGGACCTGGCAACCTAAAACTCATGCCGAGCTCACGTGCATTCCCAAAATCCCAAGAGGAGAATGGAGAAGGAGGGATTGTGACATGGCCATTCTCCCCAAGGGGGTGATTTATCACTTTGTCTCTCTGTTTTTATCTGTCTTTCCAGCAAGCACATGTGCCTTATAGCAAAAAAATCTCTCCTGAAAAAAAAATTATTTCTATTAGTATTTTAATGAGAACTTGGAACAACTATTGTGGAGTTTATATCCAGATACTATTTTGAAGTGTACTGTTGCTCTGTTCTCTTGAATATATCTTGGATAGCAGTTTGATAGTTTTCTTTAATATGTGTAGGGAGTTTGTTTAGAGGAGAATAGAAATCAGATAAGTAAAAAGATGAGCAATGAGCTGATGGGGTGGATTTGTATTATGTTACTGTGTAAGTTCAAATCCCTATAAAAACATTCTTATATATGAGTCTCCTAGTGGTTTTGCTTCTCCAATCAAACCCTAACTGATGCAGTTGATAGAGAAACCAGCAGTTCAAGATCCGAAAAAGAGCTAATTATTTTTATATAATCATTCATAATTTTAAAAGACCATTTGATATGTCACAAAAATAGATACAAATTACCAGAATCAATGTAATGCAAAGGTGCATTTAGCCAGATTTTTCTGGATAGCTGTTCTTTTATATTTGACCTAAAAAAGTCAGAACTTCACTTCAATGGGGCCATGTGTTATCACCTATAAATCTGTTCTATGTTTGTTGCAGACACCCTGTAACAAAATAATGACCAATAAAAGTATTCAAATGGGCATTAGCTACCTTTAACCACCATATGTGATCTATGATTTACTGGTGTAGAAACACATATGCCTGTTATTTATTTTTTTCAAAGACATTGTGTTTCATAAGTATTAAAATATAGTTTTAAATAGCAGCCGCTACTAAATAAATAAGTAAAGACTGAAAAATATGTCTGGTAACAGGCTTTCTTTCTGAACAATAAAATTTGACTAATAGTTCTCGGGAGAAAAAAGATGCACAACAATGGATATTTACCTAAGTAACATTTTATGCCAAATAGCACAATGATTTATAATGTTATAGGCCATTTCAGAAGTTGCTACGGTACACCTTGTGCAGATAGTGTACTGTGTGGTGCAAATTATAGTGATTTGCTGAAGTGCAGAGTGGAAGACTGGAGCAATAAAGAAAGAAGAATAATGTTCTTCTTTGAATCACAGGGAAAAGCATAGCTCAGCACATGCCCCTAAGCAACTGTGAATAGTACAGTGCATTGAAGTTCAAGTCTCCAAAATGTCGAATCTAAATGACAGTAGGATTACATTAAGATAGAAAGAATCAAGTTGACAAATGGCTCATTTAATGTTGTGAAAGGTAAGTTCATTAAAGTCACTGGGAAGCACTGCACCTAGGGTAAAGAGGCAAATACTACTCACTCAAGAAATAAGTGAAAGGACACCAACAAGGAGGCAGAACTTAACGGGAAAAATTATTTGCGAGCTGGGCTTCAATGATGATTTCTGTACCAATTCATTATGTGACTCTCTGAGAGTTGCACTCATCTTGGAAGAAGTAGTGAGTCCGATTCTGTCTGCTGCCCAGGTGACAAGGAGAATAGTTACATTCTGGAAATAAAAGGTGCTCAGTAGGTTCAGACCAAAAATGAAGAAACACCTCATGTGCTTCCCAGGATCTGTGAATGTTGCCCCTGTCTGTACCTTGCTTCTTTGGCTGCGTGCTCCCATAAACTACAAAATAAAGATGTATAAGGAATGGGCAAGGTTGGACAAAAAGCCATGTGCCATGCACATCCATGTGCGCACATCCTTTAAGATTCTTTCCCAGGGATTTGTGAATATAGTTAAGTGAATTCAACAACACCTAAGTCATACTAAGGAAAATTCAAGATAGGAAGAAAGGAAAAAGACATTAATTTTTTTCTCTTTTAAGTGAAGAAGACATGGTTCACATCATACTGGATATAAAGTGGGTATTGTACTTAGGAGTGTAAATAAATTTTGAGAACCTGCAGAATAAAATGTGAGGAATTCAAAGTAATATATTTGGAAAACTATCCTGTGTGGGGGGGAAATAGATGATATATCTAAGAATGCATGCCATCATGCCATCAATAATCATAGCATGCAAGAGCAATCAGGTATATACACCTCTTTGAAAGAACACCTAGTTGCTTGAATGAGGGTCTTCCTTCTCTGATATGTTTACTTTTTATTAATTTTTAAACATTTGCATTTAATCACTGTACATCTTTAGTGTGCAAAATAGTTTCCTCAGCTTGAATACAGTGCATATCAGTGAGGTCAAAGATACTACGATATGCAATGCATTATCATCTATATACCTTTCCATTTTTGTGTCTGTTAAATGCATCTCTTCTTTTTTCCCCCCTCATTTCCCCTCCCTCCTATATCCCACCCTCTCCTGTGCTGTTTCTATTAACCACAGTTACCCTCCCTGCCATTATACTCCCCAATCTTTCAGTTTCTGCCATTGTGTGCAGATATTCAGTATATATTAAGTGGGGGCATACAATGCCTGTCTTTCATAGTCTGGCTTGCTTTTCTTAACAACAAAACTTCCATATTTGTCCATTTTGTATCAGGGTCTCATAGTTTTTTTTTATGACTGAATAGTATTCCATAGCATGGAAGTGCCACAATTTTTCAATCTACTCATTTATTCTTGGACACTTGGGTTGATTCCATGTCTTACCAATTATGAATAATGCTGCAATAAACATGGATGTGAAAGTGTTTTCCCAACGTTGTGTTTTTCTATCCTTTGGATAGATACCCAGTGGTGGAATTACAGGGTCATATGCTAGTTCTATTTGTAGGTCTTTGAGGAATCTCCATATAGTTCTCCACAGCGGCTATCCTAAATTTGTATTTCCACCAACAGTGTAACAGGGTTTCCTTCTTCATCACAACCTTTCCAGCACTTACCATTCTTTATTTTTTTAATCTTAGCCATTCTGACTGGGGATAAGTGGTATCTCATTGTATAGTATTGATTTACATTTTCCTTGTGATATGTTGAGGATGTTTTCATATGTTCTTTGGCCATTCTTCCTTAGAGAGTTGTCTGTTCGGCTCATTCTCCCATCTTTTATTCAATAATTGGCTTTTTTTTTGTAGGTAGGTTGCTTGAGTTACCTGTATATTCTGTTTATTAATCCCTTATTGAGGCATAGTTTGCAAATATGTTCACCCAATCTGAGGGTTGTCTCTTTACTCTAATTTTTGTTTCTTTTGCTGTGCAGAAGCTTTTTAGTCTATTATCTCACTTATCAATTTTCAGGATTATTGCCTGTGCCTTGGGAGTTTTATTTAAGAAATCTTTGCCAACTCTTCAAGAGTATTTTCTTTTTTCTTGTTTGTTTGTTTGTTTCCTTTTTTATTTTTCTTTAGATCACTGTTTTCTTTCTTTTATTTTTTTAGAAAGACTTTTCTTACAGGGCACGTGCACTTGTTGGAGAGACAAAAAGTAAGAATCACCCTCTGGGGAGATGGCCACACCACAATCCCTTCTCCTTCACTCTCCTCTTAAGATTTTGGACACATATACACATGCACCCAGCGTGAGTTTTAAGCTGCTGGATCTGTTACTCAAACCACAGTAAACTATGTGGGAATCCAGCAATGTAACCATTATACCATCTGCTGGTCCCCTTAGCTTGTTATTCATGATAGTCTATAGATGTCATTGGTCATTTAATTATTATTCTAGTGAGAATAGAAGTTCAAACGGAAATGTAAGTTAACTTCACAGCATATTATTGAGGTCAATTTTCATCAAATAAGCTCAAGGAGCTTGGTTGTAAAAGGAGCACAAATAGATTTTGTGGCATTCAGAGTGAATTTTGAACAGACTTTAAAATAGTAAATCACTTCAGAATCTAGCAAAATGAATTACTGAATGTGCTATCCTAATTAAATGTCTTAGTAATGTAAACATTTTGTACTCTTTCTCCATTTTGTTTGGGAAAAAGCCAACTTTAATCAGGAGAATCCATCCATTTGTGAGTGCCCATATTTGAAAATAATTTAGAAGTACAATGAGACATTGTGAAGTTTTGATATATTTAATATGCTTAAAATACTTTTATATGAAAACCACTGTGGGAATTAATAATACCAAGCCTGACAAGGATTTTTGATCTCAGTAGTTTTCTGAACTACATAGTTGTTGTAATGTTTAATTATTCCCTTGAACAGTTGATTTCATTTGAGATGTTTTTCATTTACAGTCATCTATCCTTGATAACATCTTGATTATTTTAAACAATTCTCTGGTATTAATAGATTCTGCCTTTCTTGCTGAACATTTATATTTCTTATAGAAAGGACTGGTATGAAGTATTATTTTAATCCAGTTACTTAAGACGACTAAGAGTTATTTAAGAATGAGTTTATTTGCATGTTTAAAAAGTTTTCTATTATTATTACATTTTTGAGAATACCCTATTTTTATAAATTGCATCTATTTCATATTCATGATTTTTATATTATAATAAAATTCTTCATTATAAACAATACCCTAAAATATTATAGGTACCTTCTGAAGAACATAGACAAGAAAACAGTCAATGGGATTTATGGGTAAAACATAGTTCATTTTGAGGAAGGGACTGTGAGTACTTATCTTATATTGCAAATTTCCCTATACACTCATTCTTACATGCAGTTCCAAAAATCCCTTTTTCAGTCCAGCCTTTTTCTGGTCTTTTGGCTATAGGTTTAAAGTAAGACTTCTGCTCTTTAAGATCTTCTCAGTTTAATTAGCTTGATGTCCCTAAGTTCTTCTCATCTGTAAATTAGGGATAATAAGTTATACTTACCACATAAGGTTGCAAGGAATAACAATAGGTAGAGCTCCTGAAATACTTTGTAAGAAAAATGTGCCCAATACATTTGTATATGTCATCATCATATCCTTTGATCTCTATTTTAGCTAATGTAGCTGCATATGAAGCAACACAGAATGCATAACCCTAGGTATCTTGTAACTCATTCTTGGCAGCCTCCCTTGCTCATCACTTGTTTTCTCTTTTCCTTCCCTGTTACTCTGTTGGTTAAGACCTTCTTCATCACTACCCTGGTGATCTCGAATATTTCCTAAACTGACCTTCCTTCCTTTACTTAATCATCTTCAAGCCATGCTCACTCAGTCTTGGAATTCCAACTCTAAAACAGAAAGGACAGATTCCTTCATAAGATCCAGGGCAGGCACCATTCTGCTGGCCACACTCCTATATGTAAATATTGCCATAGTTAGTTGTTTTCCATTTGTTTAATCTACCTCTGACCTTCCTTGTGGATTCTGTACTAGAAAAAGAGAGCACTATTTTCTGAACATTATTCCCCCCCCCAGAGAGAATTTCCGTATTGCATCACAGGGCACACAAATTTCTAAAGACTATTGCTCATTTTTAGACCAAGGAATCAGTGTGAACAAGGAAAACTTGGGTTTAAATTCTAGTTTTACTATATATTCCAATTCTGTAATTTTAATTTTTAGAGCCTCATATTTTATCTATAAAAAATCAATAAAATGAAATTATAATACCTCCTTTTAAGATTATTGTAAAAAATACGTGGAAATTTGAAACTTCATAAGCCATTAGCAAATGTAAAAATGGATTTTTAACTAATCAATCACAGTGTCTAAATAAACTTCACTAAAAAAAGTCCTACCAAATTATACAGTTCCTGAGGGACTGCTGACAAATATTTGTATTGCTTTTAAGTTATTTTTACTTGTGCTTTGAGTAGGTAGTACATGTAAATAATACAAATCCAAGAGTATAAAACTATATATACATAGTGAAAAATCTTTTACACTAGTTATAAAAATTAATTATCCAGCTATAAAGATAAATTAATTACATGCATACGTATAATCTATGCATACAGAATTATAAACCTTATACTTCTTTCACTTCTCACAAATTCTGCACATCAATATATATTGAAGGTTGGGACCAGCAGTTAGCGTAATGGCTATGTCACTGGATTCTCATGTAGTTGACTGTGGTTCGAGTCCTGGACCCGGTGACTTAAACTCACGCCGGGCGTGTGTGTGTGCGTGCCCAAGATCCCGAGAGAAGAGAATGGAGGAGAAGGGATTGTGGTGTGGCCATACCCCCCTGGGGGGTGATTTCTTGCTTTCTGTCTCTCTGTCTGTCTGGCAAGTGCATGCGCCCTATGGCAAAAACCTCTCAAAAAAAAAAAAATATATATATATTGAAGGTTAGTTAATATATCTTTAATATTTTTTCAAAGCTGTACATCTAGACCTGTCTCATCTTACTTAAGTGTTATTATACAATACTTATTTGTGTTTCTATGTCATGAGCTATCATTATTTCAATGATGGTTATTTCCAAATTGTAAATAATGCAGTTAATGTCCCTGTATTTACTTTGCTTTGTATGTATGTACATACATCTGTAGGTCATATTTCTAGAAGTGAGATTGCTGAAACAACAGTGTATATATATATGTATATATGTATTTATAAGTTATATATAGTGTATATATATGTATATATGTATTTATAAATTATATATAGTGTATATATATAAAATATATATTTATATATTTATATATTAAAATATATATTATATATGTGTGTAAATATATATAATATATATGTGTATATATAAAAATATATATGTGTATATATGTATATATGTATTTATAAATTTTAATTGATATTGCCAAATTGTTCTCTATAATGTACATTAATCTTACAAATAAGTATGTTTGAGAGTTCATCTTTGCTTACATTTTCAAAAGTGATAGCTACTTTATTAAACTTTAGTAACCAATTTGTGTTTTAAATTGTGTTTTATTTTCATAGGAGTGAGACTGAGCAACTTAAATGTTTAGAAGCCATTTTAACTTTTTCTGTTTGTCACACTCACATTTTGTGCATTTTCTATTGAATTGCTAATATTTTCTTATTGACCGTAAAAACCTTTACATATGGAAGAAATGAACCCTTTGTAGGTGGCAATAGTTTTTCCAAGTTATTCATGTGACTTCTAGATTGTGCTTTTCATTGCGTCAGAGTAAAAAAAAAATATTTTATAGTGGAATATATCAGCCCTTTCTTTTATTACTTCTGATTTCTCTAACATACTTGGAAAGTCTCCTTATTCTTATTATACAATTATAAAAGTCTTTATTACAAATTATCCTAAGTTTTGTTTTAATACTTTTGTCTTTATTTATAAAAATTTAAATATTTGTTACATCTGGAATTTATTTTGGCTTAAGATTATGAGGTGGAAGTCTTACTGCTTTTCACATAGCTGCTTGGCTGTTCTTGTAGTTTTTATTGAAATAATATCTATGCCTCACTAATTCAAATTAGTAAGTTATCATATACTAAATTTTTATAATTTACATTAAATTCTGGGCTTTCATTTATGCTTTATTGATCTATATTTCTGTTCTAGTGTCTGTACCAAAATTTTAAAATTTATATATACATATATGTATATATATGTATATATAAACATAAACAACATTTTTTTCTCAGTAGTCTTCTCCAAAGCTTTTTAAGTTTTTCTTGCTTTTCGTTTTCATGTATGAACTCAGCCTGTATAGTTCAGAAATATTTTATTGGTATTTTCATTGAGGAAGTGTTAAGTGTAATGGATTAAACTTAGGGAGAATTGACAATGTTGAATGTTTTCATTAAAGAAGTAGTACCTATTTGCTCAAATCTTTTTAGATTGTTTTCTTTTTTTTTTCTTTTTTTTTTTTTTGAGAGGTTTTTGCTATTTCGCCAGACAGACAGAGAGAGACAGAGAGACAGAAAGCAGGAAATCAGGGGGGATGGCCACACCGCAATCCCTTCTCCTCCATTCTCCTGGTTTTGGGCACGCACGCACACGCGCCCGGCGTGAGTTTAAGCCGCCGGGTCCAGGAAAGACTACGTGGGAGTCCAGCGACATTTACGCTAACTGCTGGTCCCTTAGATTGTTTTCTTGAGAAAGATCTTACACATTTGTTGCTTACACTATTCTTATTTACTTTTGTTGCTGTTTTGATATTTATATAAGACTATATCTTCTAATTGGTTATTTTGAAAGCTACAGATTAGTTAGCTTCTTATATATTCATTTTGTGACTAGTGCCTTAATACATTCTTTTAAAAGATGATAGATATGTTAACTTGTTTCATTATAATTACCATTTTACTATATATTTCATATCATTTATTAAATTTCATAAATTTAAATATACACAATAAAATTTATTAAAAATTTCTTTTATTGGTAAAATTATGATGAGGATTTGTTAGGTGATTATATCATCTGTTGACGATGGTAGTAGGCTTTCCTGTGTTTGATATTTTACAATATTTGTTTATTTAATTTTATTTGTATTTTTTTAAATTTGTGAGAGGAGAGAGAGAGAAACCAAGAGAATCCACCAGGTCTGAGACTCAAACCATGGTTGGCCATGAGGGAATCTAGCACCTTAACCACCATGCCCATCTACTGGCCCCTGTTTTTTTTTTTTATTAATTACTTTATTTATTTTTGTATATACTTTCAATCATATTGTTTGGCTTACAATGAGACCATTTCGATATGTGAACATTTCTCCCCAGACCCCTTGTTCGAAATATCTTCAACAGATAACACCACACCTCCCCATCCCGTCAATGCTCTACCTCTGTATCCCTTCTCCAAATGTCTTTCGTTGGGCCCCACTCCTCCACATACACCTCATCTGACATTCACACCCATCTCTTGTGTTTGTTCAACTGTTAGTCAATCAGTTTCAGACATAGAATGCAGACAAACGGTATATGTTAAGTGGGGACATACAATGTCTCTCCTTCATAGCCTGGCTTGCCTCACTCAGCAGTACATCTTCCATATTCTTCCACTTTCTGTCAAAAGCCAGGGCTCTGTTGGTTTTTATGGCTGAGTAGTATTCCATAGAGTATATGTGCCACAGTTTTTCAATCCATTCCTCCATACGGGGGCATCTGGGTTGGTTCCATGACTTAGCAATTGTGAATAGTGCCGCAATAAACATCGATGTGCAAGCACTTTTCCAAGGAAGGATTCTTCTGTCCTTTGGGTAGATACCGAGGAGTGGGATCTCTGGATCATATGGCAGATCTATCTGTAGATTTTTGAGGAATCTCCAAATTATTCTCCACAGTGATTGGACCAATCTACATTCCCACCAGCAGTGTAAAAGAGTTCCCCTTTCACCACACCCCCGCCAACACTTATCATTTTTTGTTTTTTTAATATTAGACAATCTGACTGGGGTTAGGTGGTACCTCATTGTTGTTTTTATCTGCATTTCCCTTACGATGAGGGAGGTTGAACATTTTTTCATATGCCTTTTGGCCATTCGTATGTCATCTTTAGAGAGTGTTTTCTTCATCTCCTTCTCCCATCTTTTAATAGGGTTGCTCATCTTTTTTCCAAACACCTTTTTTAGTTCCTTGTGTATTCTGGTTATCAGTCCCTTATCTGATGCAACATTTACAAAAATATTTTCCCATTCTGAGGGCTGTCGATTCACACTAACTACTGTGTCTTTGGCCATGCAGAAACTTCTTAGTCTGATGTAATCCCACTTGTCTATTTTGTGGACGATGGACTCTGCTTTGAGGGTCTTCTTTAGGAAGTCTTTCCCTACACCAATGTCTCCCAGAGTTTCCCCAGCATTCTCCAGGAGCAGCTTTATAGTTTGAGGTCTTAGATTTAGATCCTTGATCCACCTTGACTTGATTCTTGTCAAAGGAGAGAGGTAGGGGTTCAGATTCATCTTTCTGCAAGTGGAAGTCCAGTTTCTCCAGCACCACTTGCTGAAGAGGCTTTCATTTTCCCACTGGATTGACTGGTACCCCTTGTCAAAGATCAGTTGACTGTATGTTTGGGCACTTATTTCTGGGGACTCTATTCTGTTCCATTGGTCCACATGTCTGTTTCTGTGCCAATACCATGCTGTCTTTATTACCACAGCTTTGTAATATATTTTTGGATCGGGGATTGAGATGCCACCCACTCCATTCTTCTTGTGTAGAAGTGCTTTGGCAATACGGGGTCTTTTATGATTCCAGACAAATTTTAAGATTGTCTTTTCTAGATCTGTGAAGAATGTGTCTGGTACTTTGATTGGCATTGCATTAAATAGGTAGATTAATTTGGGTAGAATTGCCATTTTGATTATATTAACTCTTCCAATCCATGAACATGGGATGTCCTTCCATTTTTTTGTGTCATTTTCAATTTCTTTTTTTACCTTCTCGTAGTTTTCCTTGTGGAGGTCTTTAACTTCTTTGGTTAGATTTATTCCTAAATATCTTATACTTTTAGTGGCTATGGTAAACGGAATAAGTTTTTTCAGTTCTATCTCAGTCTGCCTGTTATTCGTATATAGAAATGCTATCGATTTCTGTATATTGATTTTATATCCTGCAACTTTACTGAATTCATGTATTACTTCCAGTAGTTTTTCCATGGAGACCATTGGGTCTTCTATGTATACAATCATGTCATCTGCAAATAGAGAGAGTTTCACCTCTTCTTTTCCTATTCGAATGCCCTTTATTTTTTACTCTTTTCTGATTGCATTGGCGAGGACTTCCAGTACTATATTGAAAAGGAGAGGAGAAAGTGGGCATCCTTGTCTTGTTCCTGTGTTTAGTGGGAAAGCTTTCAGCTTTTCTCCATTCAGGATGATGTTCGCTATGGGTTTTTCATAGATGGCTTTTATTGTATTGAGAAATGGCCCTTCTATGCCGATTTTGCTAAGAGTCTTGATCATGAAGGGATGCTGTATCTTATCAAATGCTTTTTCTGCGTCAATCGATATGACCATATGGTTTTTGTCTTTCTTCCTATTAATATGGTGTATTACATTTATGGTTTTGCGTATGTTGAACCAACCTTGCATTCCTGGAATAAAGCCTACCTGATCATGGTGTATGATCTTCTGTATAAGTTGTTGAATACGATTTGCTAGTATCTTGTTGAGAATCTTTGAGTCTATGTTCATCAGAGATATTGGTCTATAGTTTTCCTTCCTTGTCCTGTCCTTATCTGTTTTGAGGATGAGGGTGACAGAGGCTTCATAGAATGAATTAGGGAGAGATTCACCCTTTTGGATCTTTAGAAATAATTTGAGCAGAATGGGAGTTAACTCTTCTTTGAAAGTGTTGTAGAATTCAGAGGTGAATCCATCGGGGCCAGGGCTTTTCTTTGTTGAGAGGTTACTTATTACTGATTCAATCTCCTGGCTTGTTATGGGCCTATTCAGACTTTCTATTTCTTCCTGGCTCATTCTTGGTAGATTATATTTGTCCAGGAATTTGTCCATCTCATCCAGATTATCTTGTTTCTTAGCGTATAGATGTTGAAAGTATCCTCTAATGATGTTTTGAATTTCTACTATGTCTGTTGTTATGTTACCAGCCTCATTGCAGATTTGATTCACCTGGTTCCTTTCTCTCTTCTTCTTAATAAGTCTCGCTAGTGGGGTATCAATTTTGTTTATCCTTTCAAAGAACCAGCTTTTGCTTTCACTTACTTTCTGTATAGTACGTTTATTTTCTATTTCATTTATTTCTGCTCGGATCTTTATTATTTCCTTTCTCCTGTAATTTTTTGGATTTTTTTGCTGTTGCTTTTCCAATTCTCTAAGGCTTGATGTTAGGTGATCCATTAGCCTTTTCTCTGTCTTCCTCTTATGTGCACTAATTGCTATGAACTTCCCTCTTATGACTGCTTTGGCAGTGTCCCAAAGATTATGGAAACTTGTATCTTCATTGTCATTGGCTTCCATGAATCTTTTGATTTCGGACTTTATTTCTTCGGTAATAGTGGAGTCATTCAGGAGTAGGTTATTTAGTTTCCATGTTTTTAGGTATTTTTGAGGATTTCTCTTGAAATTAAACTCGAGTTTAATTCCATCATGGTCAGAGAAGATGCTGGAAATAGTTTCTATGCCTCTGAATCTGCAGAGGCTTGCTCTGTGTCCTATGATGTGGTCAATCTTCGAGAAAGTTCCATGTCGGGGTGAGAAAAAACTATATCTTGTGGTTTTTGGGTGGAAAGTTCTATAGATGTCTGTTAAGTCCAATTGATTTATGGTATCATTTAGGTCCTTGATCTCTCTACCTATTTTTTGCCTAGATGATCTGTCCAGCGGGGATAATGCGGTGTTGAGATCTCCAACAACTAGTGTGTTGCAGTCTATCTCCCCTTTCAGATCTAACAATCTTTCCTTCACATATTTGGGTGCTCCTGTGTTAGGAGCATAGATATTAATAAGCGTCATATCTTCTCGATCTATAGAGCCTTTTACTATGATATAGTGCCCTTCTTTGTCTCTTCGGACACTTTTTGTTTTAAAGCCTATTTTGTCAGAAATTAGTATCACAACTCCAGCTCTTTTTTGGTTCCCAACTGCATGGAAAACCTTTTTCCAACCCTTCACTTTCAGTCTATGTATGTCTTTTTCCATGAGGTGGGTTTCTTGTAGGCAACAGATAGAGGGTTTCTGTTTTTTTATCCATTCAGCCAGTCTGTGTCTCTTGATTGGAGAATTTAACCCATTAACATTCAATGTTATTATCAATGTTATAGGGTCTGTACTGACATTTAAGTTAGCCATTGTCTTAGTTGCCTGTTATTTCTTTGTTTCTGGCTGTTGCGTCTTTAGTTTTCCTGGAACTGTACTTTCTTCAGGATTTCTTGAAGAGCTGGTCTGGTGTTGGCAAATTCTTTCAGGTTTTGTTTGTCTGAGAAGATTTTAATCTTTTTTTCCCAAATGAAGGATAATCTTGCAGGGTATAATAGTCTTGGCTGAAATTGTTTCTCTCTTAACACTTTCAGTATGTCTTCCCATTCTTTTCTTGCTTGCATTGTTTCTGATGAGAGGTCTGGTGTTAGTCTTATGGGATGGCCTTTGTAAGTTATTTCTCGTTTCTCTCTTGCCAGTTTTAGTATCATGTCTTTTTCTGTGACGTTAGACAGCCTGGCTAAGATGTGCCTTGGGGAAGATCTTCTGGGGTTGATTCCATTTGGGGTCCTTTGTATTTCTTGGGTCCGGATGGTTCGGTGCCTCTCTAGGCTTGGGAAATTTTCTTCCAAGATGTCATGGAATAGATTTTCCATTCCGCTATTAGTTTCTTCACCTTCTGGGATGCCGATTATTCTGATGTTTGGGCGTCTAATAGAGTCTAGTATTTCTCGTATATTATCCTCATGTTTTTTAGTTATTTTCTCAATCTTTTT
Source organism: Tupaia tana (assembly GCA_026018925.1). Classification (NCBI taxonomy): domain Eukaryota; kingdom Metazoa; phylum Chordata; class Mammalia; order Scandentia; family Tupaiidae; genus Tupaia; species Tupaia tana. The sequence goes on from JAKSZU010000008.1 coordinate 41,996,533, forward strand.
GTAGTTTTTTTCTAGATCAGAGGTTTTATCTTCTACATCAGAGATTCGATCTTCAGCATGGTCTAATCGGCTCTTAATACTTTCCAGAGAGTTTTTGATTTCTTGTATTATAGACTTTATCTCTAATAGTTCCACCTGATTCTTTCTCAGAGTATCCATTTCTTCTTTCATATCCTGGAAGGACTTCCTAATTTCCTGTAGTTCGTTGTCTCTTTTTTTTTCCAATTCACAGAATTTGGTCACCATGAATGTTCGGAATTCTGTGTCTGTCATTTTGGTAACGTCCTCCATATTTACGAGACATGGAGGGGCATTTTCCTTTGTTGGAGACATATTTTCTTGTTTATTCAGACCTGAGGCTCTTTTTCTACCTTTAGCCATTGGAGAATTACTTCCCTTTTAAAGACTTCTTGGGAGAACTTTTGTCCCACGAGAAGTAAGAGTCTTTCCTTTTTGATGGGAATAGCTGTTTGTTGAAGTCTCTCTTCTGTTGTTTTTACAAATGTGTTTTCAGGCGGGGAACTCTACAGAAGTGTCTAACAAGCAGAATCTCCTTTTTAAAGGGGATCAGTACTAGGGAGGATCCCAAAGACACTTACCTTCCTAGGAAATTTCAGATATATGATTCTAGACCTGTCTAGTCTGTCTGGCACGGTAAAAAATAAGGAGGAGAGGACAATATGCAACGAAAGGAAAGACAACACAGAAAAATAAAGATAAAGTCACGTGCCGCGCGTTAGCGGGGCGCGATTTCGCCAGAGGCTTGCAAGAGACGCTATTGCCTGCTGGCAGTCCAGGAAAGTCTGGGGGGAGAAGGAGGGCTAGGTGTTAACAGGAGAATGCAGGGGGGTCAAGAGAAAAGAAAAAAAAAAAAAACCGCCTCAAGGAGATCCTGGCTACATACCTAGAAGGTAGAGTCTGGGGCCTGGGGGTCTGGAAGTGGGGTGGGGGTCAGAGGTGACCCTCCCTCAGTATGCGTTGCTGGCCAGAGGCTTGCAGGAGACGCTATTGCCTGCTGGCAGTCCAGGAAAGTCTGGGGGGAGAAGGAGGGCTAGGTGTTAACAGGAGAATGCAGGGGGGTCAAGAGAAAAGAAAAAAAAAAAAACCGCCTCAAGGAGATCCTGGCTACCTACCTAGAAGGTGGAGTCTGGGGCTTGGGGGTCTGGAAGTGGGGTGGGGGTCAGAGGTGACCCTCCCTCAGTATCCGTTGCTGGCCAGAGGCTTGCAGGAGACGCTATTGCCTGCTGGCAGTCCAGGAAAGTCTGGGGGGAGAAGGAGGGCTAGGTGTTAACAGGAGAATGCAGGGGGGGTCAAGAGAAAAGAAAAAAAAAAAAAAACCGCCTCAGGGAGATCCTGGCTACCTACCTAGAAGGTGGAGTCTGGGGCCTGGGGGTCTGGAAGTGGGGTGGGGGTCAGAGGTGACCCTCCCTCAGTATCCCTTGCTGGCTAGAGGCTTGCAGGAGACGCTATTGCCTGCTGGCAGTCCAGGAAAGTCTGGGGGGAGAAGGAGGGCTAGGTGTTAACAGGAGAATGCAGGGGGGTCAAGAGAAAAGAAAAAAAAAAAAACCGCCTCAAGGAGATCCTGGCTACCTACCTAGAAGGTGGAGTCTGGGGCTTGGGGGTCTGGAAGTGGGGTGGGGGTCAGAGGTGACCCTCCCTCAGTATGCGTTGCTGGCCAGAGGCTTGCAGGAGACGCTATTGCCTGCTGGCAGTCCAGGAAAGTCTGGGGGGAGAAGGAGGGCTAGGTGTTAACAGGAGAATGCAGGGGGGTCAAGAGAAAAGAAAAAAAAAAAAAACCGCCTCAAGGAGATCCTGGCTACCTACCTAGAAGGTGGAGTCTGGGGCTTGGGGGTCTGGAAGTGGGGTGGGGGTCAGAGGTGACCCTCCCTCAGTATCCGTTGCTGGCCAGAGGCTTGCAGGAGACGCTATTGCCTGCTGGCAGTCCAGGAAAGTCTGGGGGGAGAAGGAGGGCTAGGTGTTAACAGGAGAATGCAGGGGGGGTCAAGAGAAAAGAAAAAAAAAAAAAACCGCCTCAAGGAGATCCTGGCTACCTACCTAGAAGGTGGAGTCTGGGGCTTGGGGGTCTGGAAGTGGGGTGGGGGTCAGAGGTGACCCTCCCTCAGTATGCGTTGCTGGCCAGAGGCTTGCAGGAGACGCTATTGCCTGCTGGCAGTCCAGGAAAGTCTGGGGGGAGAAGGAGGGCTAGGTGTTAACGGGAGAATGCAGGGGGGTCAAGAGAAAAGAAAAAAAAAAAAAAAAAACGCCTCAAGGAGATCCTGGCTACCTACCTAGAAGGTGGAGTCTGGGGCCTGGGGGTCTGGAAGTGGGGTGGGGGTCAGAGGTGACCCTCCCTCAGTATCCCTTGCTGGCTAGAGGCTTGCAGGAGACGCTATTGCCTGCTGGCAGTCCAGGAAAGTCTAGAAGGTGGAGTCTGGGGCCTGGGGGTCTGGAAGTGGGGTGGGGGTCAGAGGTGACCCTCCCTCAGTATCCCTTGCTGGCCAGAGGCTTGCAGGAGATGCTATTGCCTGCTGACAGTCCAGGAAAGTCTAGAAGGTGGAGTCTGGGGCCTGGGGGTCTGGAAGTGGGGTGGGGGTCAGAGGTGACCCTCCCTCAGTATCCCTTGCTGGCCAGAGGCTTGCAGGAGAGGCCCCTGTTTTTAATATATTTTTTCTTAGAATTATTTTATTCAACTTTATTTATTTATTTATTTATTTATTTATTTATTTATTTAAACTTGACCAGAGAGGGACGGAATGAGGGACACAGTGAGAGACAGAGCGAGAAAATGAGAAAGCAAGCCATCAGCACCAGAACTTGAACCACAACTGGCCATGTGGGAGTTCAGAGCTCTTAACCATCGTGCCACCTGTTGACCCCCTGTTTTCAATTTTTATTGCTCTTATTTATTCCCCTTTCTGATTGTGTTGGCTTATTCTACCAGAGAAGAATCTTCAGTTACTATGCTGGCATAATTTTTTTATCTCCTGATTAGAGCAGATTGGCTTAGGGGTGGATACCTGATTCATTTGTGGCCAATCTGCTTCTCTGGATTTTGAGATTTGAAACAGGTAGATCCACACACTGGGAATTATCTGAACTGAATTCTACTAATGACATTACTCTAAAAAGAAGTTTATATACTGTCCATGAAGTTCTGAGGTGCTCTGGTTCATGACCTATCTAAGGCTTAGGCTTTTACTGTTTCTTGAATGTTGTGAGTGTAACCATCCTAAAATAAATCTCATTATTTGTCTCTTTTTTGAACAATTAGCTACAGTTGGTTTTTGATCTTCAGAAATATGAAGGGATCTTCAAAATGTTTGTGGAAAATACATATCCTGAAAAGACTATGTATAGGGCACTTTTTTAGGTATGCCAAAATAAACTCAGGTTTTAATTAAATATTTTCACAAGCTTTTTGAAGTTCCCTGGCTAAAAAAAGGTGATAATTAAAAAGTCCATTTTACAGAAGATGAATTTGGTTTTAAGAAAATTATTTATAGTGAGAAGACTGAATCCACCATGAGAGCTGAGATCTAGTAATTTCAGGGGTAAGAGCCATGAAGATGTTCTGCTGAGAATTGACCCTCCATGCACTGAATGTCTAGACAGGTCTAAGTGAAAAGTTGCCCAAATCTAAATACTATTTGAGTCTTCATTTTCCTCAACTCCCACTGAATCTGCAGAACAAAGGGAGAAAAATTCATTGCCAAAGAGTTTGCAGACTATATCCTCCTGTATGCCTCTGATCACTCAGATTGATCTTCTAGAAATTAGGAAGAAATGAATAACCCATCAGATTAATAGAAATCACTGCAGGGGCACAAGAAATATGCAAAAACAAGAAAATACCTCTTTCTCAAGGGAAAAGAATAACTCCTCTTCAACCACAGACAGTACAGTGGAGCTCATGGAAATGTTAGATAAAGAATTTATAGTATTCTTAGTGACTAAGCTAACAGAGATGGAAGAGAAGAGAGACAATAAACACCAGAAGAAAAAAGCTGATGAGTTCCAGGAGGTGAGGAAGTTCCTGTGAGAGCTCAAAGAGGAAGTACACACCATAAAAAAGAATCAGATGGAACTGTTGGAGATGAAGGCTAAAATATAGGAAGTCAACACCTCCTTTGAAAGTGTTAAAAGCAGACTAGATCATACAGAAAATTTAATCTCAGATGTAGAAGACAGAATTGCAGGACTAGTAAAATACACCATGAAGACTGAGAAAATAGTCCCCCCAAAGAGAATAATATATGAGAAATACTAGGTACCATTAAACATCCAAGCATCTAGATAATTGATATCCCAGAAGGTGAAGAGACTAATAAGGGCATTGGCAATCTAGTCCATGAAATCCTGCAAGAAAACTTTCCAAACCTAGGGACTCATTCAAAGATCCAGACCCAAGAAATACAAAGGATCCCAAACAGGATTAACCCAAGAAGATCACCAAAACACATTACAGACAGAATGACCAAAACCACAAAGACGAGATGCTCAGACTGGCAAGAGAGGAAGGTCAATTTACCTACAGAGGATATCCCATCAGGCTAACAGCAAACTATTCATCAAAAACAATGCGATCAAGGAAAGAATGGGAAAATATATTCAAAGTGTTGAGTGAAAAACAATTTCAACCAAGAATACTATATCCAGCAAGATTATCCTTCATGTGGGAAGAGAGGACATGAACATTCTCAGATAAACAAAACCTGAAAGAATTTACTGACACCAGACCAGCTCTCCAAGAAGTTCTGAAGGGAGTGCTATCCCAGGAAAACTAAAGTCAGGCACATAGAAATAGATATCAAATAATGAAGAAAATGGACAGCTTAATGATAGGGAAAATCCAGAGTTGAATGTTTTCTTCTGGAATTTAAACAGAAAGATCAGATCACAACAGAAGATAAAGTACATGAGTTTTTTTTTTTTTTTTTTCTTTTTTTGGAGAGGTTTTTGCTATAGGGCGCGTGCGCTCGCCAGACAGACAGAGAGAGACAGAGAGATAGAAAGCAGGAAATCACCCCCCAGGGGGGATGGCCACGCCGCAATCCCTTCTCCTCCATTCTCCTCTCGGGATCTTGGGCACGCACGCACACGCGCCCGGCGTGAGTTTTAGCCGCCGGGTCCGGGACTCGAACCGCGGTCGACTACGTGGGAGTCCAGCGACATAGCCATTATGCTAACTGCTGGTCCCAAAGTACATGAGTTTGAATTGGTGAAATAGAAGTTTATGACTTTTCACTAAAATATTACTGATCTTCTATGCTTTGTTTTCCAGTGTTAAGGAGTTTTGTCTTCTCTTGAGTTGTGGACAGGTCCATGTACCTACTATTCAAACAGAATCCTAACTTGTTTCCTGGCTTTAAGTATTAAGCAAAGTTCTCTTAACATTTTTTTATTTTGATTTATTAAAGCTAAAACGACCTGTCTTGAAATTAAAAAAAGTATTAAAAAAAAGCCTATTTAGTAACCACAGTTAGCTATATAGCCTCAGCTATGTGCTATTTTACAGTATATTCATTTTACCCACAGAGTTTCACGGCTAAAGTCAACTTTTGTTCACAGATATGTATATATCAGCTGAACTTACTATTGAAGGTATTTGGATTAAGTAAGACATTTTGTGAATCAATACAATGTGGGAAAGAATAAAGGAATAGAAAGCAAATGCAGATACCAGAGACAGGGTGGGAAGAGGATGGGAAATGGCAGAGGGTGAGAAATAGGAGGGAAAAATATAAATATAATAAACACAAAATAGAAAGTTATTTGTTGATGATATCATGTATGATTAAGCCACTTTACAGGGTATCCTGCTAGAAAATCGCATTTTGTATGCTGTGGTGATGTTCAGTGAAATTATGTAAAATAAATAAATTTTTAAAAAATTAAAAAAATAAAAAAGAACGCATTCCTCCCCCACAAAAAAGAAAATTATTTATCTTTTATATTGTCATGCAAAATAAACAGTAGAACTGGGATTTGAATCCAGGTTTCAGATGATACTGTATTAGTTGTTTTTAACAAAGAACATCACACTATGTTGTATACTGTTTATTTCGTAAGATTGGCAATGTCCCTTTTTTCCCACTCAGTTGTGGTATGTCATTCCTCAACCCATTTGTCCCATCTACCAGCATTCCTATGTCTGTTAAATGCTTTTTTCCCAATACCCTCCTTTCTCTCCCTACTCCCTCCACTCATTAAGAAGTCTCTTGTATCTACAGTTGTCTTCTCTATTGAAGACATGGAAATGTCTCTTATGTCTTCAATAAAGTAAAGGGACAGCCCACAGAATGGGAGAAAATATTTGCAAACTATACTTCATTTAATATTTAAACATTCCTGTAAGATTGAGCTACTGTGGTTGCTAAACAGTAGTGAGGACATATATAGTGAAAACTAAGAAAGGTGAAATGGAACATTAATTGGACATCTGTGTTATATGGGCCAGGCTAGATAATTTCTCTTTATTTTTTCATTCCTCAAGATAACTGTATGGGATCAATATTCTTTCCATTTTACAAATAAGGGAACTGAAGCATATGAATAACTTGTTGTATGTGGCAGAATGGTTAGTGGCTGAGTGAGCTTCTGAATCTATGTCTATTGGATCCTTCATATGATAGTAGCATACATTTAAAAGTACAATGGAATCTGCCAAAATGGATGATTCCTTTACATCAGTTGTTGGTGAGACCCTTAGCCAGGAGTGACTAGTTTATTTTCTTTGTCCTAGTCATTGTCTCTCATTCTTGTTTTCTAATTTCTGTGTCAAATTCTGATCCTGATCCACTTCTGTTCTCTAAGCTGGCCCTCATCTCAAGGACTGGTATATGCCAGTTCTTATTGTGTTGTCCCCTTCTTTGTATCTTAGATTCCAATTGTACCAATTGTAGAGAGAAAGGAAGAGATGTGAAAGTTCTTTGAAATCCTGATTTTATGCCAAACACATCTTAGGTGTTTTGCATGTTTTATGTACCTTAATAGTCATAATAATCATCATAATAAAGTAACCACTTTACTGATAGTATTTACAGTCCTCTCAATAACTGTCTGAAACTACCTTCACCTCCATAATTTATAAAGGAATAAATAGAGGATTATTTGACTTAATTAATTTAACTAAGGGATCACACCAAGGAGATGTCTCAGTTTTGGCTCAGGTGCATATGGTTCTAAAGGAGATGTGGAAAAACTATCCTAACTGTAGAGCAATGACATACAAATACCAGTAGCTACGTTGGTTGAGAAACATGGTGCCCTTCCTCAGATAAACAAAAAACTTAGTCATGATCTATTACCATTCCCTCTATTGTGTAGAGTAAGTTATTAAGACTGTGGAACTGTGGAAGATTTTGTGAGTTGTCCAAGATAATTTTACAATGAGTCTCAACCAATTTCAGTCTAAAGTGAGTCCAAAATTTGTGAAATTAGTAACAGGAAAATATATTCAATGGAAAAGTTAGATTGGAGTGAATTTGTTGTGCAAATATAATTAAATAGGAACTGCTGCAAGTAAATTTGTCACTTTTGTAATAAAATGAATGTTTTCCGTTTTAGTTATTAATGTTATTTACAGATGGAGCAGGTCAGTAAGTGGTTAACATTCTACTAGTACAGCTCATATGTCAATCACAGTCTTTTGTATATGATCCATTACATTTATGACACCAACAAAATATTTTTAAAGGCCTTGAAAGATTAGAAACACAGAATCAAAAGATATATTAATTAGACTTCTAAACCCTAGCTATTGTTAACTGACCTTAATTACTGTGAAGCTGCAGAAAATCACCAAAAACATACACTACCTGATAGCATAATACAGTTAAATGTAAGCAGGGGTGAATTTATTGGTGAGAGATATTAGAAGGGATGTTTTACCTTACACCAAATATACATATTGTAGGCAGGAAATGGGCTCTGGGTTATGGAAGATCAATGAAATGAGTTCTTCCTTTTAACCTGGACTCACAAGTACTGTTAATTCTGCTGTATCTGTGTTGTTGATTACTACTTTTCATTCCTAAAATTTTTTGTGTTTCACACAGTCCCCTTTATAAATTCCACTGGACTAGCATATTTTTCTTCCTGGTTTAGATTTTACTATTGAGAATGGTGCACAAACACTGTATCAGAACTTTGAACAGGAAGATTCTGTAGGACTCATCCTATCAGAGAGTACCTTGAAGGTTCTGCTTTATGATGTTTCAAGGAAAAGAGTAGTCACTCACCTCTTAAGTACCTTCTGATCAGCTGCCTTTGAGCCATCAAGATGCCTATGTCTCCACTCCCTTCAGCAGTTCTTTCTCACATGATAGCTATTAACAATGTGCCTCCTCCTCCACTTCGCAATATACCAAGTGAGTGGGGCCTATTTTGTCAGTCTCATTCCGTGGTTATTTTCTGTGGAACTTACCCCTAATAGAAGAAATGAGGCATTTGAGGGTTGGTAAGGATGTTGGGAATCTTATTGACAGTGTAGTAAAATGGAAAGAAATTGGAGATGTAAATCCTGTTTTGTCCATCTAGATCCTGTTCAACTCCTTAAGTGTCTCTTTGTTTTTATTTTGTTTTGTTTTTGAAAATGAAGATCTTTATGAATGCTTACAGCTCTAAAAAAGTTAAGATACTTTTAAAGAGAAGAGAATAAAAGGCTCCAAACAGGTCTTATCCCCCTGCCTCTACTTCACCTCCTCCCTCCCCCCACTCCCCATTTTAGGTCCCAGGTTTCTGGAAGATCTTCTAGTTCTCCAGCAGAGTTGACCTTACCATTCTCCATAGAAATGAATATTTAATCCTCACTAACAGAATTCTTATTTCAGGTTTACAAAGAAAAAAAAAAGATATTTCCTATATTCTGATTATGAAGTTTATTCCCAATTCATTTAACATTTATTTTCTAGTCTTTGGCTTATAATATCATAGGGATTATTATATAAATGTAGAATTAAATATTTGAAGTTTATACAATTGAATTTTTAATTTTATGTAGTCTAAACTCAGAACATTTCCTCAAGATTGTAAACACTTATTATAGCCATGAAATTCATGCATCTATTATTTGAACACCAATATATTGATCAGTAATGTGTAATAGTCTAAGTGTTGCTTGAGATTTAAAAAAGAATTTTAGATAACAAAAATAATTCTTACAACAATTTTTACCTTCAACAAAGCATTAACCTCTTATTTTTATTATTCATTGGGTAGATATAGAACATTGATTCAAGAAACTAACTCTATCCATCTTGTTACCGTCTTATGAGAGTTAACTCTTCCAACTATATATTTTTAAATTAACGCTCATAACCTCCAGAGAAAAAAGTACAAGAAGTAGTAGTCGATATTCTTTGAAATATATTAAATAGTGTTATACAAAATCCTATGTTAAACAGATTAATGCCCACATATGTTACTGTTATACATTTTCATGATTATTACAAAAAATATCTTGCATGTGGTCAAATTTTTACATTACTATTCGAGTGGAAATAAATATTTAATTTTGCCTAAAACCCACAGCTTCTATTGTTCAGGTTTTATTGTATAAAAGAAAAAAGAAAGTCACTCTAAGATTTTTTTTTTTTTAAGCAGCCCAGAAAGCTCAGCAGCTGGGAGTTAAAAGATCAAATTAATTTAGAGTCAATGAGATGAGATATGTGCCACCCTCTGTAGTGTCTCCCAAGGACACTTAACTTCTGTGAAGTGATTAAAAGATGAAAAATCAGCAGCAATTTAGATCTTATAACTGAATAGAGCATAATGGAAAGCAGAGGAGCTCCCGATTTTCTCTTTAGACGTTCCTCCTTGATGTTCTCTCTGTGACTTCTCTTTAGAGACGTGTCCTGCTTGCCTAATAACTGTGTCTTTGTGCTAATTCGAGCAAGTCTACGATTCCCCTTAGCAAACTCTGATTGTCCTGCTGAGACAGTTATTTCATGAAAACCTATGTGTAGTGGATATTCTCAATCTCTAAAATGACTTCACCTGAATTACAAAGGAGCTATAAGTGGGAATGATTCAAAATTCAATAAGCATAAGAAGGAATGTTCACAGTATCAAAAAAGAAAAACCCCACAAAAATCCAGTCACTACATATATTCTTATTTACTCTGAGTTTGGTTGATTAATTAATTTGGATTTAGTGACTCGTATCTATCCTCTCTGTAAGTATTTATATATGAATCATGTTTATTGAATGTTTTCTATGTGCAGTGAATAATCATTTTGCATGTTATGTTGTTATGTCATGTATTCCTCACAAGAACCTTACGAGGTCTGTGCGGGCAGAATAATTGCCCCCAATGATGTCCAAGTTTTAATTCCCAGAACGTGCGAATATGCTATGCTACATGGCAGGGGCGCATTGAGCTTGTAGTTAGAGTTAAGGTAGCAAACCAGCTCATTTTGAGCTGTATTATTTTATATAATTTCCTGAATTATTCAGGTGTCTACCATAATTATAAGGTCTTTACAAGTGAAAGAGGAAAGCAGGAGAGCCAGTTAGAATAAGGAGATTTGAGAAAGACTTGACCTACTATGGTAGGCTTCAAAAATGGTAGGGGGACACAAGCCAGAGAATGTGGGCAGCCCTTAGACGGTCAAAAAAACCCAGAGATGGATAGAGGTGGATTCTTCCCTAGAAACGCCAGAAGGAATTCAGTGCTATTTACAACTTGATTGTAGCTGAGTGGAAACCATTTCAAGTTTTTTATCTCCAGAATATAATACATTTCTAAGACTATTATGTTTGTTTCTTTGTTTGTTTGTTTTTTGGAGAGTTTTTTGCCATAGGGTGTGTGCGCTCGTCAGACAGACAGAGAGAGACAGAGAGACAGAAAGCGAGAAATCACCCCCCACGGGGGATGGCCACGACGCAATCCCTTCTCCTTCATTCTCCTCTCGGGATCTTGGGCACGCACGCACACACGCCCGGCGTGAGTTTTAAGCCACCGGATCTGGAACTCAAACTGCAGTCGACTACATGGGAGTCCAGCGACATAGCCATTACGTTAACTGCTGGCCCCATGTTTGGGTTGTTTTAAGCAAGTAAAGTTGTGGTAATTTGTTATAGTTGCAATAGAAAACTAGTACAAGTTCTATGTGACAGATGACGATAAAAGAGGCTTAAGTTTGGTACTAAGGTTCATCCAATTGTCAAATGGTAGAAGCTCTTCCTGGTACTGTGTAAATGAACTCTCTACTCAAAACCTGCCAAACAGCAGTACTCTGGTTTCCTCCATACCCACCAGTATGAAATTCCTTGTCCAGTTTTCTAGTTAAATAATGTATGTACAGTTGACCCTTGAACAAAGGAACATCTATCACATAGTCAAAAACTTATGTATAACTTTGGAGTCTTATAAAACTTAACTATTAATAGCTTACTGTCAGCTGGAAGCCTTGCTATTAAATAGCTGATTAATACTGATCTATTACACTGTATATATTATAGACTGTATTTTTTAAAAAAAATAGAAAAGAATGTTATTTAAAAGTCATAAGGAAAATACATATATAGAAATTATTGAAAAAAATTTCATATAAATGGATCCATGCCATTCAAACTCATGTTGCTTAGTGGTCAACTCTATATTAATCTCATTTGGCCATTTGGCTACTTAAGCATTATTGGTTTAAGGAGACAACATTTTACACATCTTCCAACACTCCTCCCTGGCTGTCTAATAGACTCTAAAAAGGAGACTCGTAGACACTTCAAATAGTTAAGGTATGTGTGCCAATTTAGCATTTATAGTCGTTTTTCTTTGAAACTTTCATGTCTTCTGTAGGCTCTCTGACCTGTGCCTCAGGATTCTTCACAGCGTGTTGATGCTAGGAAGGAATGCGTGTTCTCAAGAGCAAAAATGTCATACTGCTTTTTATTCTGGATGAGAATTATTTAAAATATCTTACAGTTAGCAAGCGTATGGTAGTTCTACCACCTGGGTGAAAGTATCTGAACAGAGCACATACCTGACCCATGACTTGAAAAATCTTGTGGTTTTAGAAATTAGACTTATGGGGGAACAGCAGTGGCATAGTGGTAAGTTGATTTTCTGAGAAGACAGAAGAGAGAAAATACAATCTTTAAAAAACTTGTTAATGGAAGGTAGGAAGCTGTCCTTCACCATTTGGCTTATGACCAGGAATAAAGTCTACTTGGGTATCTTTATTCGGGTTAATATGCTGCACCTCTATTTTTTTCAGACTTATTAGGCTCCTGAGAGAGGCAACATTTAAGTATATTTTGCATTTTAACTACCAGTTGAGTGGGAGAAAGCATTTCTATGTTTTTACAGTAACACAATTGTTTAAAGCTCACATGGCATTTGTAGGTATGTTTTACTTATTCCAACATATAAGGTTGTAGAAGAAAAGAAATGTTCAAGAGAAGATCAGAAACACTTCAAGGAATTTAGAAAAAAGGACTCTTCAGTGAATGTTTTTCTTTACACTTTCTCGTTTTACCACATGCCATTTACTGATACTAAACTGAACTATATTGGGCTGAGATGGCCTCTGTACTCAGATGCTTGAGTTTCTGTGAACAGACCACAACCTCGTTTAGAAGTCCACTTCTTTAGTAAGGTGCTGAGTTCTAGCCAATCACAGCAGTCATACTTCAGTCAATCACAGACAGCCCACACTCTATATTGTGTTCTTACTGGCAAACATCAAGCTGTAACCAGTTGTTTTTCCCCCTTATTTCCTCACCTCTGTTTTTTTTATACATAACTTTTCTCTTCCTACACCTAAATGTTAACCCACTGCATGGCTGGCTGGAGACATTCTGGGGACTGTCCAATTTTAATTGTTTTTGCTCAATTAAACTCTGCTAAATTAATTGTCTAAAGTTTTCTTTTAACACTGAAAACCTAAAAAAGACTGTCATCATTTCTAAGACTTCAAAGTCTTTTTCTGTAATTTGAGAATTTTTAAATTCTTTAGTACTTAAGATGAAAGGAGTTTCAAAACATGTATTTATTTGCAAAAGTGAATATTGCACCATTTTAAAGTTTTAAATCATTCAAATCCTAGGAGTACAGGTAAGAAAAAGAGAGGCTTGCTGGTGGAGAAGAAGAATAAGGTAGCAGACTGTATAATGTATGAAGAAACAGAGTTAAAACAAAAAGAAGTAAAAGAAATGAGAATGGAACTTTCAAGAAAAAATTAAGGGTGGAAAAAATAGTTGAATGTTGTTTACTTATTCTTGTTTGTATAGTCAGTAACAGTTCCTATTGAAAATTACATCAGATAATTTAGGAAAAGAAGTATTTAAAAATTAGTTTCTCAACTTTACTTTTCAGTGAGAAAGTCACCCTTGTTAAAAAGATATTTAGCAAAAAAGGTGGATATTTTATTGAAGTAAAACAACAAACACAACCCTAAACATTTCTTCTTTTTTAACCAGTGTTGAAACTATCTCAATGTATCTGTACTTTTTGGTCAGACAATCTTGTGGCTTTTAGAAATTCTATTTATGAGGAGACAGCAGTGGCATAGTGATTAAGGTGTGTAATTTCCTCATGGCCAACTGAGGTTCGAGTCCTGGACCTGGTGACTTGCTTACTCACTTTCTCTTTCTCTCTGTCTCTCTCTCTCTCTGGCCAAATTAAAAAAGAAAATAACGATGATGAATAAAATTAAATGCAAAAAGTTTTAAAGAGTAAAAAAGGAAATTAGACGTATGGGAACAAACTTGGGCACCATTGGGCCTGGTGGTTCAGGCATGAAATGAATTAAATTACAAACTAAGTCTGTTTGCTAGAGGCCAGGGTAGGTCTTTGAGTCTACCAATCTGTTCTAGACCTATTGGAGAAATCAATCCTCTGTTATCATCAGTTCTGTATTGTCAGTACACTGGTCATTTATGTTGGCCTTCCATCCCCTTTCACTGAACTGATTTCTGGTCTCCCATCATAAACTGCAAACCAGATTATGCACCTGATAAGATATAAAAAGAATTTGGCCTTATTTATGCCCCACTTGAAAGCTGCAAGGATCCTACTCTCCTCCAAAGCTAAACTTGCGATCCGGTTTCCACAATTTGTTTTCCAAATCTTCCATGGTTTGGTTGAAATTTATTTCTTGCATCCTAGAGCAGAGCAGCAGTAAAACACTGGGGGTGGATTGTGGCATCAAGACCTCTTTTTCTCTCTCTCTCCCTTTCTATCATTGTCTTTCTGTGTCAACCATTTCAAAATTATTTAAAATTATTTAAAAAGGAAAATATAAAATGCACACACAGTGGCAGCTTTTCAGTATCTATTAATGCTATAACTATTGTCTATAAATTCTGTGAGCTTGGTCATTCTATTTCCCATTTACTAATTGTTTGCATGACAGGCATTAGAGATACAAAGACATGGAAAGATAATCATTTATCTTCAGATATTCATCTAGCGAAATCATAACTTGTAATCATATGTGATAAGATATCTAATGTGAAGATAAAAAATATTAAGAATGCGAGCCAGAAATAGACATAGACATGCCACCTGGTGGCCCCACCCTGCATTTTTTTTTTTAGAATTTTTAAATTTTATTTGTTATTTAATTTGATGAGAGACAGCAGGTCACCAGGTCCAAGACTGAACAATGTTCAGTCCTGTGGGAGTCCAGTGTCTTAACCATCACACTATCTGTCATCCCCACCCTGTGTTTTTAACATATGTTTAAGATCAGCAAACATTCCTGACTTTAAAAAGTTTAATAACAGTGTAATTTTAAAGAGAAAACCTGGGATGTTAGGAACATTTTCTATAGTAGAAATAAGAGAATGAACTTATGTTTCTGTCATTAAAAATGACAGCAAAAACATGGGAAAATGTCTATTAAATAATCTTAGGTTTGAAAAATAGAATTAATTTATTTGACAATAAAATAAATGGAAATTACTAACAAAAAAAGTAGAACCCAGGCCCAGTCACAGGTGTAGGTAGTAGGGTTTTGCTGTATGAGGTTGGAGCCTATTTGAAGACCCTGGGATTAGATCTAGGGTTGATCTGAACATGTGGAACATACACATGATACTGGCTGAGTTAAAGAGTAGGAGGGGGGATTGTGGAATGGTAAGACGTGGTCAGGGGTCCTTGCCTCTGTCTATGTCTCTCTCTCAAAAATAAACTTAACCCAAATGTTACTTACGTATTGTGTAAACTTATGAATTACATGATTACAACTCATACATATAGTGTTTATACACATACATACACAGTTATGTATTTGAGTAATATCAAGGTTGGTTCCCATTATAGTTGCAGGTGTCTACACCAACCCTAACGTACAGATTGCCAGAGATTAAAGGAATATGAGAAGGAAGATGACATTTCAGGAACATAGGGTAGGGGCTGGCCTGGTTACACAGTGGTTACACATAGCACATTAGAAGCCAGATTCCACATGGTACACCCTGGTTCAGGTTCTGGCCCCAATGACTTGAAAGAGATGCTGGTACGTGTTTGCGCATGTCCAAAATCCTGATGGGATGGGGAAATGAAGGAGGGAGGCTTGCAGTGTGACTGAACTCCATCAAAGGGTGCTTTTTCTCTGATGAGTGCTTGCAGCTTCAGGCAACAATGAAAAAAAGGAATAACACAAAAACAAAAAAGAAAATAGTGCAGAACACTGACTTGGGGAAGAAGGGCTAGCAATCCAAAACTAAGTAACCACAGGACTACAAAGGAAACGATATGATAGGGCAGGATGTCACTCCTGGACACAATTTCAGAACAAAAGTATGTAATGAAGTATGTGATGTACAAGCGCCATCCTAGCATGTCAGCAGATAATCATAACCTGCAAAGTAAAGACCGACAGGAGCTAAACATGGATGGCAAATGCAACTTGAAGGGATGAAGGGATTCTAGGTCTTATAAAATCCAGGAAGAAAGGAATTCTCCAGACACCCCAGCAGTGGAATTAGAAAACAAAGTCTCTCCAAATACAGTCCAGAAGTGCCAAGCACTTCTGCCCTGATAGCACAGAGCAAAAATGCCATGAGCAGCAAGCTTTCAATAAATGCTTATGAAACGAACACTGAAGTTGCATCCCCTTTGTTATTACTCCTTTATCCCCTTCAGTTTTGTAATATTTACGTTGCAGTTCTTGTGTTGTTTCAATGAATGCTCACTACATTTCACAAACTAAACTCTAGACTCTTAGAAAAATAGCATGCTTTTTGTACATTTTTTCCTATTTTATAAATTTTAATTTCTGCTTTTCTACTTTCTCCATTTAATTTTTTATTTATTTTAATGTTTCTGTCCTAACAAAAGTAGAATGCTTACTTTAAAAAAATCCCTTTTTTCCCTTGTAATAGCAATATTTAGTGTAATGTGTTTTCTTCAGAGAAAGAATTTAATTACATTCCATAGGTTCATGTAAGCATTCAGTATTTTTACCTTGTATGTATTTTATAGTTTCAATATTGATATCTCTTTGGATTGAAGAATAAAATTTGACACATAATTTGCATATCTCTATGTATAGTTTCTATATTCTTTCTGATTTATTTTGTACTTGATTTTTGTATGATGAGTAGAGAAAGTTACTGTGAGTTATTTTTCCCTTATTTATATCTGTAAACTTTGCTTTATACATTTTCATGTTATCTAATTAGTATACTTTCCATACTATTTAAACTTTAGTTGTATATTTGTATGATTTCTTCATTCAGTCCTTGCTAGTCTAAATTTGATAATCAAATGGTGGTTTTCAAAGAAAACTCGTGATGGTATTTTTTTTTAAATGCCATATTTGTTTGCTAATAATTTAGTGGAGAATAAAATTCATGCATTGCATATTTTCCTTTCCTGAGATTGCTTTACTATTTTCCAGCACATTACCATAGAGAAGTCTATGGCCAGACTGTTTTCTCATTTTAAGAGGCTTCCCTGTTCATCTGGATACTAAAATAACTATTTTTTTTAAATCTTTGACACATGACATTTAGTTACTTATATATAGTAGCATGTAGGACATCTAGTCTCTTTCTAAATCATGTAATATGATTTTCCTTTGTGTTCATGGGTCAAAACATTGTATTTAATTCTTCAGATTCAAATTTCTACAATATACAGGAAAAGTGTTCTTGTCTTATATCTGTGAGTATTTTTTCCATGTGCTATTATTTCTGTCTTCATGTTTAGAAATAATTTTCACATAGAGTATTTCCCCTTTATCATCTATTTGCTTTTGCTTTTCTTTTCTCTTTTTCTTTTCTTTTTTATTCATTATAGAGCACATGCGTACACGTGTGAGATTTAAAAAAGAGGAATACAGGGAAAGAGAAAGAGAGAGGAGTATCTTCCTCAAGGTCTGAACACATGTGATTCCCTTTTGCTAGCCGATCAGATCCTGGACATTTGCACACGTACTTGAAATGTTTCAGGCAGACATGGCCAAGGATTTGAACCATGGTCACCATGTAGGATTCGGCTTCTCATAAGCAGTGTATAACTGCTGTGCCATGGATCTGGTCCTCTGTTGTTTTTTTTCCCCATTACTTGAGTGTGTTAGCCTCTGTGTCTGTGATTATATTTTTTGTCTTTGTCATTTTTGTTATTTCTAATGTAAATTTTACTTCTGTAATATTTTTCTCTCCTTTCCTGAATATAGCCTGTTCATTTGTAAATTCCTTCTACTGTCTTGTCTTTAATGACTTGCAACTTTTTCTTTCATCAAGCCTGTACATGTGACTATGTTTGAGTGTGTATGTCATCGAGCGGCATAAGACTTTTGCCCACTTACTGGTATAATTATTATTCTCACGTATATAATTTGACTTTTATTTGATACATAAATTGTGTCTCACTGTATGTTATGCTTACATCTCAGTATTATTCGGAATAGTGGCTATTTTTTGAAGGTAGGTTATTTATTAGAAAAAAAATAGTGTTGAATGGTGAGCAGGTATAGCATACAAATGAACTTTCAACACTTTCTCTTGAGCTCTGTTTTGTATCTTCCTTGAACAATATGTCTCTAATTAGTGCTGTTGTCCCTAATATCTCTAAAGTTTTGGGGTAGTTATTTGGCCTCTATTTATTTCTCTCCAGTGATCTAGATCAGATATGTTGATTGCCGCTTAGCATTGTCCTCGATCTTATAATGATAGGAACCCTATTATTAAAAAGTATATAAATGGGGAACCAGCAGTTAGCGTAATGACTATGTTGCTGGACTCCCATGTAGTCGACTGCGGTTCCCGTCTCGGACCTGGTGGCTTAAAACTCACGCCGGGCGTGAGTCCACAAATATAAAGAACAAACAAAGGGAGTAAAATAACAAAGGGAGTAGAAGACTTGATCTTCATAATACAGAGGAATAACCATATTCCTAACCACAAACTCAGAATAGCAACCAAATAACAAACATCGATAAATTATAAAAGGATTATGCATACTTCTCTTGTTAGAGGAAATAAGCAGAGTTCTCCAGGAGAAGGTGGTAAATCTCTGAAGGGCAACCAGTGAAATCTTACTTACAGTGGGAAGTTTTTTATGTTTAAACAGACACTAATGGGATGCCACACTGAACCTATATACAATGAATGCAGGTACCACACGTGTGTATATATATATATATATATATACTTTTCTTTTTTTTTTGGTGGGGGAGAGGTTTTTGCTATAGGGTGCGTGCGCTTGCCAGACAGACAGAGAGAGACAGAGAGACAGAAAGCGAGAAATCACCCCCCAGGGGGGATGGTCACGCCGCAATCCCTTCTCCTCCATTCTCCTCTCGGGATCTTGGGCACGCACACACACGCGCCCGGCGTGAGTTTTAAGCCACCGGGTCCGGGACGCGAACCGTGGTCGACTATGTGGGAATCCAGCGACGTAGCCATTACACTAACGGCTGGTTCCCTGTATAATGTATTCTTTTAAGTACAACTTTATTTTCACTTTTTTACCTTCATGATTGTTTTTATTTGACTTTCATTGCATATAACTGACCCTTGACTGACAAATTAGAGCTATTTAAAATTATTTATTATAATTGCACAAATAATACTTATTTAAGCATTGAGATTAGTTCTAGCATTTTATAGATGATTAGGAAATGGACCTCGGTCTGGGGAGATCACGACAAATTGGAGGAAACATGAACATAAATGAAAAAGTCACAGAAAGATAGTGCTTGCTTTAATGCCACTGTTTTCATGGTGATATAAGAGCTTAATACAGCCACTCCCCACTAGTGACTTATTGCTTAATGACTAGACCTCTAGGACTTGGACTTATGATAGTTCTCCAGCATGGGAAGTCACCTTTCTCAGCCTGTGTATCTTGGGAAACAACTTCTTCAGTCTTTGGCTCATTCCTCATAGCTGGTTAATATTCACTACTACACAAGCCTCCACAGGCATGCAAGGCTGCATGTTTTGCTTATACATTTATGCTTTATTGTCCACCCATTATACTTTTCAGATAAATAAAAATAATTATGCTGGATTTATATTATTGAGTTGTGGTGTCTTGTCATTTTCAGACCCTGTCTAATGTATGCTTGTTGTATGGATAAAATTACATTATTCTGATGTGGTGTCACATGATATCTATTAAAAAATACATACACAATAGTACTATTACACACCACAAAATCTGCCTTTAAGCTTCTCACTTATTGACCACTTTGCTTAGTGACTGAATGGACTGGAATTTGGTTGTTATATGAGGATGCCTATAGTAAATACAGTATCTTTTTCAAGGGAAGATGGGTTTTAAGAAGTGTTACACATAGGTTAACTTCTGAGGTGGATCTAAAAGAATGAAAGGGTTGGGGACCAGCAGTTAGCGTAATGGCTATGTCGCTGGACTCCCACGTAGTCGACCGCGGTTCGAGTCCTGGACCCGGTGGCTTAAACTCACGCTGGGCGCGTGTGCGTGCGTGCCCAAGATCCCAGGAGGAGAATGGAGGAGAAGGGATTGTGGCGTGGCCATCCCCCCTGGGGGGTGATTTCTCGCTTTCTATCTCTCTGTCTCTCTCTGTCTGTCTGGCGAGCGCACGCGCCCTATAGCAAAAACCTCTCCAAAAAAAGAAAAAAACAAACAAAGAATGAAAGGGTTTATTTATTTATTTATTTATTTAGTTTTGTTTTGTTGAGAAATGAACCAAAGAGAACATTGTATTAAGAAGACAAAGTATGTTTAAGGAACAGCTGAAAGGTATATTGTTGAAAGATGAAGAGAATAAGGGAACAACACAAATGAGGATGTTCAGTAAGGCCATAGGAGCTAACTTGGGCACAATTACAAAAGTCATGGTATTCCATACAAGTGGTTTAAACTTTAGCCTGTAGAGGGTTAGAAGGATTTCAAGCAAGAAAGTTATGCAATCACATAGTAATTTTAGAAAATATTGCAATAATAGCATAGGAGATCATTTGGAGAGGAAGAAGCTGGAATTATAGAGACCAGTTAGATCAATGCAATAGTACAAAGGAGGCTCAGAAAACACCTAAAGCATGACTGACATGCCACATGTATGTGAATAGTACCCCACAGTGTGCAAACCACATGACCCTGTTTGGTGGCTTTAATTGTCATTATGATTAGAGAAGGCATATTTGGAAGATATATTTCAAAAGAGGTAGAATTGACAGTCTTTGTGTAATACATTGGTTCTGAAGAGGAAAGGATATAACAGGATCCCCAAGTTAGTGATAGAGGTAAAAGTGACAGAAAATTTTTTTTTTAACCCAGATAGAGAATTTGGAGGAAGATCAGGTTTTGAGGAAGAATGTAGGAGGAATTTTGAGTGAAATTTTAGTTACTTTGGGTTTGATTTTCCTGGCTATATTTATATGAACATTTGTGGAGTGCAGGTTATTGATCTGGGTCAGACCGTTTGCTTTGAGAATTCTAAGTGTATGTGTGATAATGGAGCACATTAGTGCAAATAAGATGATGCAAGATTTACACTAAGAAGATGGCAGTACGGAGAATGGACTCTTATACCACATCAGTGAAGAGTGGAGTCAGTAGAGCAGTCTAATAAGGGGGAAACTAAAAAGGAGGCAATGGTGTTGCAGTACCCAAGTAGGAAGAATTCTCACCAGTGTCAAAAGTCACACAGAATGAATAAAACCGAAGAGTGAGAAGAGATTATTAAACTAGAAACTACAAGGTCTCTAATAAAACCAATTTAAATAAATAATAAAGGTAGAAGATAAATTACGATAGGTGGAGAAATGAACTTAATCTGAGGAAATAGAGGTAAAAGTAGATTACTATCCCAAAACTTTTGGATATAAGGGGAAGCTATTTCGATAATTCGTTATAAAGTGTTCTTTTATCTTTTTAATCTCCTCTCCTCTCCTCTCCTCCTAATGCAGTTTAATTTTAACATGTTGACTTACTTAGAGAAAAAGCAGGAACAGCATAGACACACCTGGGCAATTGTTCCTGTTGGTGTGCTGACATTTTTATACAAACCTTGATTAGTCACTCTTCTTTTTCTCCCGATGGCTTATTTATTGTAGTTAACATTCTTCAATTGTTTTATGTTTATTCAGTATCCGTGAAGGAGAACTAACTTTGAGAGTTTAGAAAACAACAAAAAATTAGTTGAAGTGAATAAACATTCTATTAACCATTAATAGAACCTGTTATTAAACAAGTTTATACCTATTTACAAACATATTCCTTCTCTCTAAGTTGGATCACTTGTTCAAGTATGTGAGAAGAATTCATTATGCTGTAGTACCTGATGGGTCTTTTTTCCCTCCTGTCCAGCTTCTTGTTCAGTATTTCAATCCTAGGCCCAAGTTGACCTTCTCCTTACTTAATAAACTTTACTGCTAGTGTTTCTGTTGCAATTACTACTGAGCTGCTCCTTTGTGCTTGAAAATTATTATTATTTTTTGGAGAGGTTTTCGCTATAGGGCGCGTGCGCTTGCCAGAGAGAGACATAGAGACAGAAAGTGAGAAATCACTCCCCAGGGGGGATGGTCATGCTGCAATCCCTTCTCCTCCATTCTCCTCTTGGGATCTTGGGCATGCACGCACATGCACCCGGCGTGAGTTTTAAGTCACCGAGTCCGGGATATGAACCGCGGTCCACTACGTGGGAGTCCAGCGACATAGCCATTACGCTAACTGCTGGTTCCCGTGCTTGAAAATTATTAAGCAAGGTTCTATTTATCACTAGATTAATTTTTACAGTGTGTAGTTGCTCCTTTGTATCCATGAGAACCGGACCTTTGGATACCAGGGGTATCGTATGCTTGAGTCCCTTATACAAAATGGAGTCGTATTTGCACATAACCTATACACATCTTCCTGCATACTTCAAGTTATCGCTAAACTACTTAACACAATGTAAGTACTGTGTAACTGGCTGTTACATGGTACTGTTGAGACAATAATGACAAGAAGGAAAATCTAGACCTGTCCAGTACAGATGCAAACATTTTTTTTCCCAAGTATTTTTGATTCATTGTTGGTTGAATTGGCAGAGACTGGATGGGCAGATACGCAGGGCCTACTGTACTGCAACCACTTCAAAGAGGTTTCAGCCCTCAGTTTTCTAGCTAACCATATTGTGATGCTTTCACACGGTCACTGTGACATTTCTCTATGGCCACGGTATTCATTTTCACCTTCCTTTCTCACAATCTAGATAAGCCTGCTATCCTAGTAAATGCTGGCTGTGCATTTACAACATTTCTAAGTCTTCATTTAATTATATTGCTTCTGCCTAGCTTCTTGCAAAATATATTTATTTAACTCTCCAGTGAAAGCTTGTTGGGGAAGCTACATTTAACACAAAAACCATTTTTAACAAATATCTGTAACTCCTATCACAAGAATAGTTAATTTACCACACTACACAAATATGAAAATATATATCTCTTGGAACAAATGTTAACATAGAAACAAAGGATAATCAAAGTACCACTCACATAAAATATTCAAATTCAGTGTCTCCATTTCAGTTATATGCTGTAGGCTATACATAAATGAAGATTTTGGTGTTTTAATTGTACAGTGGGTTTCTAGTTCAGGATTACTCTGTAACCACTCTTACATACAAATTTCTAATTCACTTTCTAGATTGCTCTGGTTAAATCCCTTGATTTTAACCCCATTATAGGGTTAATGTTTTCTGCTTCTATCAAAGCCTGGCTAAGACATATTTATGAGGGAAAAATAAGACTGGAAAATAAAGGTAAACTTTATTCTCTTTGGAACTCTTTAAGCTTTATCCTTGTATTAAATTTGATCACTAGAAAAACTCAGCATCTGGTCTTTACAAAGTTACAATTTCATGTTGAATATTCTTTTTTTCGTTTTAATGAAACGGCTTCCTAAGACAAAATCCATTATACTGCTCAACACTCTTCATATAAAGACTCTTGTAACAAATAGTTCTCAGGACTGATGATCGGTGAAGACATTTTTTGGTGACTTGAAGTGTTCTTTTACCAGGATCTGAGTGCTATATTGCCTGTTTAGTTTTTGAGTTTACTTGCTGTCCCAAGACTAGCACAAAGTCTCAGCTTTAACCTTAATAGGTCTTCTCAGGACAGGTTATTTTTAGAGAAAGAGCAAAATAATATTGTAATCTTTCTATTATTTGCTAGCAAGTTTTATCTTTATCAATGACCTGCAGTTGTATTTTTTTTGTAAGCTGCTTTAACTGAACGATGAAGAATATTACTTTTCATTATAGCCTCTATTTTAGTCAGAATTTTTCCACCTTGACTTTTTCCCACATATATATGGCACCATCTTCCTTCCCCGTTCACCCTCTCACTAGAGTTATTACTGACCCTATTCCTGAGCGACATTTGGAAAGTGGACTAAAGTAATATTTCATAAAATTTCTTAATTAAAAATCTTATTTAAAAATCTCCTATAATTTTTATGTAATTTTAATCTTAGAAATACTAATGTACATACAAGTATTTTTGATATGTCTAAGTTGTTACCTGTCTCATTTTAAATAAATGATTACATATGACCTTAAAACACAATTAGTTCATTTTTTAATTTCTTAAGGCTTAACTAGTAATGCAATAAGAAAATACCTAAATCACATCATCACTATTTTCAAGTTTAATAAGTAGTATGATTCATATGGCTAGCAGTCAGTTACATGCTTCAATTTACCTCATTTCACATTCATATTTAGGTAAAAGTATCTGTTGCATTGCTAACTAATGTTTAGTTTTCTGGTTCTGTGGGTGTAGCTGGCATGCACTGCTTAAGAGAAGCTTAATTTGAAGCAAGGCAACCGTGCTTCAAATCCCCAACCTGGTCGGCCTGAAACACTTGTGAACCTGTTTGTGGTGCCCATGGTCCAATGTGCTGGAAAGACTGGAAGAGGTGATCATGGTTTGACCAGATTTGGAAGAGAGTGCACATGGCTCTCTTTCTTTTCCTTTCTCTCTCTCATGAAAATGAGTGCCCTATTATGAATAAAGGGGTAAAAAGTTTACAAAAAGTTTATACAAAGTCAAATTTTATGACTCAGGAAACTAAAATTTGGACATATCATATTCCAATTATTCATAAATACAATGTGGTCAGTGAATGTATTTTCAAACCTTTTAGAAATGTTGGGGCCAGCAAGTAATGTGACGGTTAAGGGCACTGGACTCCCACATGGCTTACCATGGTTCGAGTCCCGGACCTGGCCACTTTCTTTCTCACTCCTGTCTCCCTCTCCCTGCTCTCTCTCTCTCTTTCTCTCACTTGCTCACTCTGTCCCTCTCTGGTCAAATTAAAATAAATAAATAAAGATAAATGAAATGATTCTTTAAAAAAGTTTTAGAAATGTAGTTAGATACTGATTTTCTCAATAACTTTTCACTAAGGAAAGAAATAATATATATAAATTAATATTTATTAACAATTTCTCTTTTAATAACTTTTCTAACAACATTCATTATTCTGGTGTAGTCAGTGGGCCTGCGATGTGGGTATCCATTATTGTAAAGATGCTTATAATACTTAGTTCTCTCCCCCTTCTCACCTCATTTGAAGGAAGTCAGTTCATTTTGGCAATAAACAATTAGTTTGCTTCTTGGCTATGATTACTCTCTGTCTGCTTTCAAGGGATCTGCTCTGATTTGCCTAGGTTTGAACTTCAGAAAGAATTGCAAACAGAATCTAGAAAGGAAGGTGGTGTGCAGAAGAGCATAGCCAAAGATGGAAAAGGATTGAATAGGCCCACATAGACAGGAATGACCGAAAAGGGGGGGGGGGGGGGTAAAAGATATTAAGAAAACTCTCTTTTAAATTGTCCTGTCTAAAGTTCTGTATCCAATTGACATTGTAAAAGTGTGGCGTTTGAAAGGCTTAATTTCAGAGTAGTGATATTATATGACACATACAAACTTCAGCATTTACAAGGATTTATAAACAGGTTAGATAAGATTTGACATCAATGAAAAACCTTAAATTCTTTCCTCATTTTGATCATTTTGTTCAATTCTGCTTGTGTATCAGACAAAGACTGTTGATACCTTACTTCTGTAGTCACTGAATTCTTTCACTATGATGAATGTTTGCAATTAAGCTCTATTTACACACTTGGTTAATAAAATTATGGAAAATGACTCATTTTTAATGGATTTTTTTCAGGATTGAAAATGCCTAAGCATATTAATTATGGTCAGTTGAATGCATTGTGCCACATTAGAGGACTGCAGCAGGGGTGAGTTATTCCTGCCTTTCTTTTTCTGTCATTCAGATGAATATGAATATGTTTGTTTTAGGGATAAAGTATAGTAATAAACCACTGCTGACTCTCAGAGCTACCTGATTTACCACACAGATAAAAACATTTGAAAACCTGGAGGCTGTTTCTTTAGATTAAAGGGGCAGAATATATATATATGTCATATTTTAAAGAAACAATTTAGAAGGGAACAAACATAACTCATCCTGAGCTGGGCCCTCTCTTGTACTTAAAATGTGATCATAAGGAGAAAAAGTCTTAAATGTTTGAAAACACAAATATTGAGTGAAATAAGGGATGCCTACTTGAAATATACTGAAGTCAGAGAACTAGGAAATATCCCTGATCATAGCTCAAGATTCCTGAGATGTGTGATACTTGAGGAAACTAATTTTAGAAATCTATTTTCTTGCCAACTCCTTTCTCCAAGTGGGATTTTTGAAATTACAACTGGTTGTTTTCTTCTACATCCATCAGTGTCCATTCTCCCTCCCATGTTCCTTCAATCAGCAGAAGACCTTGTCTCACCTTTTATGGGATTATTGAGATAAAGCCTTAGGTTTACAAATATTCTCTATGTTAAAATATCTCCAGTCACTTCCTCTTAATTACTTTGAGTTATTTACATCTTTCCGCTATCTTCTCAGTGAAAGGGAAGAGGGCATGCTTCTTTAATGTATCTTGGATTTCTACTAAAAGGGATTCCATTCCAAATAATTTTAATCAACCTTCTTTTTGCTGGATTGGATAATCCCTCTCAGGTAGAGTTTTCTTATCAGACAGTCATCTGGGTCAGCCCCAGTCTGAATGTCCTACCTCATTCTCCTTGTTAAATCTTACATTTACTGTGCCTTCTTTAGAGTTTTAGATCTTCCTGACTTTCTTGGCTGTATTTTCTCTCACTCTCTCTCTTGTCAGAGAGTATGTATGCTTGCCAGAGAGATGGGAGAGAGAGTATACAACCTCCAATGGGGCATGGTCACCCCAAATCCTTTTTCCTCCATCTCTTTGTCCTGTCAGGGTTTGGAGCATGCCTACACCTGCTCTTTGCCTGTGCTTCAAGCTGCCAGGGTTAGGATTCTAACCATGTTCAGCCATGTGGGATTTGGCTTCCTATGCATAGCACTTAACCACTGTGCTACAGGCCTAACTTGGACATGTTCTCTTAAGGCACTGGCATACACCAGAGTCTTGGGAGCACAGGCTATAGAGTATCTGTACATAGATTTTGTGCCATTATTTTAGAAAGAAAATATAATATTACAAATACAAAATTATATATGAAAATAAATATTTATTTAAAATAAAAAAATAAATTAATGAAGATTTGGTAATCTAGATATTCTTCTTCACTGAAATTTTTTTAGTCAATTTGCCAGAAATAAATTCATAGAAACTATTCCAGTGTTTTTTTTTTTTTTGGAATCACCCAGTTTCCAAGTGATTTCAACAAGTTGGGAAAATAGTTAAGTATTAAGTATTCCTCCATATTTGTTACCATATTTATTACTTCTTTACATATTGTATGTTAAAAATGATCAATGATTCTACACTTTTCTCTATACTTTTTCTCTCTATTTTTTTTTTGAAAGGAGATAACTAAATGACTCAAGGCTTTAAATTTTTATATACAAAACTCACAAAAGACTTTAGTTTTGATTCTATAAAAGAGTTTCTTCTATTAGAGTAAAGGCAGTATCTTGGTATATTATCCTGGGATATTTTTGATCAAAGGTAAAACAAAAATGGGATAACAAAAGGGCAATAATGTCACTTTAGATTTCTAAAGTCTTGGATGTAAAACTTTTCATCCCTCATAGACTACAAGGTACAACAGGGCATAGAACTTGTTTTATTGCTTCAACTGTCTGCCAGTAGTGAAGGGTTCAAATTGAATTTTAACTTAATGTGCAGTAGAAATAAATATCTTCTTAATACTTCAAAATATGCATGGATAGTTGATCTGTACTGAGTATGTATAAGTTAAAATAGATGCATATTCATAGTATGATTCTTTTTAGTATTGCCTAGAGAGCTAGTCCTTTTTTAAGTATTATTTTTAGTAGAACATAGTTTTATATGTTTATAGGATAAAATGTGATGCTTGATACATGTGTACAATTCTACAATACATGTGTAGAATGATTAAATCAAGCTAGATAACGTATAGACCACCATTTATTTGTTTGTTTATATATATATATATATTTTTTTTTGGAGAGGTTTTTGCTATAGGGCTTGTGCGCTCGCCAGACAGACAGAGAGAGACAGAAAGTGAGAAATCACCCCCCAGAGGGGATAGCCATGCCACAAACCCTTCTCCTCCATTCTCCTCTCAGGATCTTGGGCACGCACGCACACGCGCCCGGCGTGAGTTTAAGCCACCGGGTCCGGAACTCGAACCGTGGTCGACCATGTGGGAGTCCAGGGACATAGCCAATCCGCTAACTGCTGGTCCCTGTTTGTTTATATATTTTAAAATTTATTTTATGGTGAGACATTTGAAATTTATTTCCTTGGCTATTTGGAAACAGTTTGCTGTGTAGCATATCTCAAAAATTAACTATCTTGGGACCAGCAGTTGGCATAATGGCTATGTCACTGGACTCCCAAGTAGTTGACTGAAGTTTGAATCCTGGACCTGGTGGCTTAAATTCACGCCGGGCATGTGTGTGTGCGTGCCCAAGATCCTGAGAGGAGAATGGAGGAGAAAGGATTGTGGCATGACCATCCCCCCTGGGTGGTGGTTTCTCACTTTCTGTCTCTCTGTCTTTCTGGCGAGTGCATGTGCAATATAGCAAAAACCTCTCTCTCTCAAAAAAAAGGAAAGAAAAAAGAAAAGAAAAAAAAATTAACTATCTTAGCTTACTCAAGCTGTGTACTTTGATCAACATGTACTTTTACTCCAACCCTCTGTCTCTGGTAACCACTATTCTATTCTCTACTGCTAGGCAGAAATTTTACTTTCTAGATTCTACAAGTACATAAGATTGTATAGTATATGTCTTTTTGTGCCTGGTTTATTTCATTTTCAGGTTCATCCATGTCATTACAAATAAAAGAGTTTCCTTTATTTGAAGACTAAATTGTATTCTATTGTGTACATGCACCATGTTTCATCTCTTCATCCATTGACAGATATTTAGGTTGATTCCATATCTTGACTATTATGAATAATGCTGGAATGAATATGGGAGGATGGATATCTCTCTGATATACTGATTTCAATTTCTTTAGATATAACTGAGAAGTTAATTACTGGATCATATGATAAATCTACTTAGTTTTTGGAAGAAATTCCATAAACTTTTCCTTAATAGTTGTAGTAATTTCTATTCCACCATCAATGTATTAAATGTTCTCTTTTTTCCACAGCCTTGCTAAAACTAGTTAAATTTTATAATTTTTATAGTAGCCAATAAAATAGGCATAAGATAATATGTCCTTGTGACTTTAATTTGCAATTTCCTAATGAATAATGATGTGGAGCATTTATTTATATACTTGTTGACTGTATGTTTTTTTTTTGAGAGATGTCTATTCAGATCTTTTGATCATTTTAAATTGAGTCATTTGTTTTCTTGCTATTGAGTTGGTTGAATTGCCTGTGTATTAGGACATTAACTTTTTGTCAGATGTATAGTTGGCTAATCATTTCTTCCTTTCTGTTTCCTCACTCTTGTTCTTTCTTTTGATTTGAAGAAGCTTTGTAGTTCGATGCAATTCCTTTCGTCCATTTCTTTGTTACCTTTACTTTTGAAGTCCTATCCAAGAAATCACTGTTTAAACCTATGTTGCGTAGCTTTTCCAGTAATTTCTTTTAATAGTTTTAGCTTTTCAACTCTTACATTTAAAATCTATAGTACATTTTGAGTTGATTCATACATAAAAGGCAATGTAAGGGGCCCAGTTTATTCTTCCGCATGTGGTGATCCAGTTTCCCTGACATTATTTACTGAAGAGGCTGTTCTTGCCCATTGTG
The DNA here is from genome assembly GCA_026018925.1 of Tupaia tana. Taxonomy (NCBI): domain Eukaryota; kingdom Metazoa; phylum Chordata; class Mammalia; order Scandentia; family Tupaiidae; genus Tupaia; species Tupaia tana. Next base: position 42,026,219 of record JAKSZU010000008.1, read on the forward strand.
TTCTTGACATCATTTTTGAAAATCTATTAACCATAGGTATATATTTTCTTCTGGTTTTGCTATTCTATTTCACTTGTTGTTGTGTCCTTTTAAGACAATACCATGCTATTTTGATTGTTATAGTTTTGTAACATGTTTTGAAATCAGGGAATGTGATACTTCAGCTTAGCTCTTTTTCAGAACATTACTTTGGTTATTCAGAGTATTTTGTGATTCCATACAAATTTTAGGATTCCTTTTTCTATTTCTATGAACAATGTTATTAAATGTTTAAAAAGATTGCATTGTTTCTATATAGACATTATAACAATATTCTTCCAATTCATGAACATAGAATATCTTTCTATTGTCTTTTCCTCATTTTTTTTTTTATTGGAGAGGTTTTTGCTATAGGGCACATGCACTTGCCAGACAGACAGAGAGAGACAGAGAGACAGAAAGTGAGAAATCACCCCCCAGGGCGGATGGCCACGCCGCAATCCCTTCTCCTCCATTCTCCTCTCAGGATCTTGGGCATGCACTCACACGTGCCTGGCATGAGTTTTAAGCCACCGGGTCCGGGACTTGAACCGCGGTCAACTACATGGGAGTCTAGCGACATAACCATTATGCTAACTGCTGTTCCCTTCCTCATTCTTTTAGTAAGTGTTTTATAGTTTTTAATATACATATTTTTCACTTTCTTGGTTAAATTTACTTTTGTCTTATTTATTTTGGTAAAAAATTATTTTATTTGCAGAAATATCAAAATAATACATGCATAAGAATAAAAACTCTGTGATGGAAACTGAAATATTAGAGGTCCTAAAAGCATGGAAATTGGTTACAGACACTGGAGATAGTGTGGGAAGAAGATGGACATTGGGGGTGAGTGAGAGGAAAGGAATCAAGGAGTAAAATAGTGAGGGAAGTTATTTAGAGGACACAGAAGTGAAGGATTGTCTGTTGATAAAAACATGTATGATATCTTCAACTGGACTGGGGTGAAGTGTATTCATGTTGGTTGATTCATTTTACAAGCTGTAGTGTTGTACAATGATTAAATATATAAAATAAATCAGAATAATGAAAAAGAACAGATTTAACGACCGATACTATTAAAAATCTAATTGTTTCTTAATTTTTTTCAAATAGTTCATTGTTAGTGTGTAGAATTGCTACTGATTTTTATGTTGTTTTCTGTGTCCTGCAACTTTAATTAGCACATTTATCATTTTTACCAATTTTTTTGGTGGAGTCTTTAGGTTTTCTCTGTATAAGGTCAAATTGTCAACAGAGACAGTTCACTTTTTCCTTTCCCAATAAATAATATGTCGTTTCTTTCTTTTTTTTTTTTTTTTTTTTGCCTGATTACTCTGGCTAGAACTTCATAGCACTATACTGAATAAAAGTGTCAAAAGCAAGTACACTGGTATTAGAGGAAAAGCCTCCATCATTTCATCATTGGGCATGATGTTATCTGTGGGCTTGTTATATATGGCCTTTATTGTTTGAGGAATACTTCTTCTATACCAATTTTTTGTTCAGAATTTTATCATGATAGGTTGTTGAATTTTGTCCAATCTTTTTTCTGCATTTATTGAGATTATTATTATTTTTGTTTTTCATTCTATTAATATCTTTAATTGCTTTTGTTGATTTGTATATGTTGAACCATCTTTGCAATGTGGGAGTAAATCTTTCAATTGTGGTGAATGATACTTTTAATATGCTATTGAATATTACTACTATGTTGTTAAGCAGTTTTATATCTATTTTTATCAGGAATATTCAGTGTTATTATTATTATTTAAAATTTGTCACACAATATGTACTCTTACCAGGGAGAAAGAGAGAGAAAGAGAAAGAGAAAGAGAAAGAGAAAGTGAGAAAGCATCCCCCCAGGGTGGATGAGCTTGCCACAATACCTTCTACTCCATTCTCTTCTTGAAATATTGGGGATGAATGTACATGTACCTGATTTTTTTTTAAGCCACTGGATCTGGGACTCTTAGCTGTGAAGTTGGATCTGGGACTCTAACTGTGAAGTTGGCCATGTGAAACACCATGCCACCAGCTGGCCCTTTATCAGAAATATTAACTTGTAATTTTTTTTCTTGTCGTGTCCTCATCTGGCTTTGGGATTAGGGTAATGCTTGCCTTGTTACAAGTATTTCCTCCTCTTCATATTTTTGGAAGGGTCTGAGAAGGATTTATGTTCTACCAAATATAAAACGTTTGGTAGAATTCAGCTGTCGAGCCTTTTGGTTCTGGGCTTCTCTTTGACAGGAAGCTTTCTATTATTGATCTAGTATTCTTACTCTTTGTCTGTTCAAATTTTTATTTGTTTATTATTCAGTCTTTGAAGTTTGTTTCTAAAAGCTCATCCATTTTTTCTAGGTTATCCCATTTGTTTGGGATATAATTGTTCATAGTAGTCTGCCACAATCCTTTGTAATGTTATCAGTTCTGAGGTCTAATGTCTTAGTTTATTTTCTGGTGCTATTTCAAAACAACAAGACTGCATAATTTAGAAAGGACAGATGTTTTATTTGATTCATGATTCTGGGGATTGAGAAGTCCAAGAGCATGCATGGCACTGGCATCTGCCAAGGGTGGGCACATGGCAGAAGGCATTGCATACTGAGAAAGCTTGTGCAAGAGAAGGCAAGAGAGGGAGGGCCCAACCCATCCTTTTATGAAGAAACTACTCTTACAATAACCAAGAAACTACTGTAAAAATGGTATTTTTTATTTCTTAAAGATCCTCCACTACCCCTTGTATTTTTACTATAGGGTGTGTTCGCTTGCCAGAGTCATGGAGAGAAACAGAGAAAGTGAGAAACCATGCATCAGGGAAGATGGCCACACCACAATACCTTCTCCTCCATTCTCTTGGGATTTAGGGTGTGTGTCCACACAGGTCTGCTGTGAGTTTCAAGGCACTGGGTCTGGTTCTCAAACCACAGTTGGCCATATGGGAGTCCAGAGACCCAACCACTACACCAGCTGCTGGTCCCAGGTCCCACTTTCTATTATCTTCACAATGGCAATTAAATTTTAACATGCATTTTGGAGGGCATATTCAAATCATTACATCTCTTCTTTCATTTGTGATTTTGTCTTATTATTTTTAGGTAAGCCTAGCTAAAGATTTGTAAGTTTTGTTTAGCTTTGTTTTTTAAAAAAAACTCTTAGCTTTGCTCACATTTTAAATTACTATTTATACTCTGCTCTCTATTTCATTTATTTTGTTAATTTTGGATTTAGTTTGTTTTTACTTTTTCAGTTACTTGAGGTATAACATTTAGGTTGTTTGACATCTTTTTTGGTTTTGCTGTAAACAATGCTTAATGTTAACTTTTCTCTTACATCTGCTTTTGCTGCATTCCTTAATTTCTTTTAAAAAGTGTATTTGCTTAATATGAGAGAGATAGAAAGAGAAAAGAAAAAGACAGACAGAGGCACTCTGTACAGGGTCCTCACATTGCAATTCTTCCCTGTTACAGTTCGAACACGTTCTCCCAAGTCTTACGTGTTGCACCATTGTAATAGGATTAAGATGGTGAAAACTTGATCCAGTTATGATTTCCAAAGGTGGGGCTAGGTGTAAGGTCATCAGGGTGGGGTTTCCATCATTGATTCCTGGTGAGTTTTTAGACACACACATGAAACACAGACTAAGCTTTTCTGCCCTCTGCCATGTTGTGATGCATCTGTAAGACTGTCACCCCACAGAGGTGGCCCCTGGACCTTAGTCCTACAAACTATGAACTAAATAAATCTATGTTTCTCAAATGACCCAAACTCAGATATTTTCTGTTATTAGCAACAGAACAGAATAGAACATCCCCCCAGCCCTGCAGTCAGCCAGGGCACATCTGTGAGCATACCTAATGTGCCCAGATAGACTCAGAAGCCAGACCCAGAGACTTATCCATTCTATAAACCATGATTTATTATTTTCTATTTTTGTCTCAATATAGTTTTAATTCTCTTTTGATATCTTGTTTGACCCACTAGTTGTTTAGAAGCATTTTGGTTGATTTCCACAGTTTGTGAATTTTCCATGATTCCTCCTGTTATTGATTTCTAGTTTTGTGCCATTTTAGTCTGAAAAGATGTTGGATATGAATTCAAATCTTCAGAAATTTATTAATATTAGTTTTGTAATCTGACATGGATGATCTAATCTGGAGAATGTTCAGTGTCCACTTGAAAAGAATGTGCATTCTTTTGGTGTTGGATGAGTGTTCTGTGTATGTCTATTAGGTCCCTTTGATTTAAAATGTTGTTCAAGTCCAGTGTTTTCTTATTGATTTTCTGACTGGATGATCTGTCTATTTTTGAAAGTGGGGTATTGAGATTCTCTCCCATTATCGAGTTGCAGTCTTTGTCTCCCTTCAGACCTCTTAATGTTTGCTTTATACTGTATTTTGGTGTTTGATGTTGGATGTACACATAAATATTTATAATTATTATAAATTCTTGATAATCGATCTCTTTATTATTGTTTAACAACCTTCTCTGTCTCTTTTTACAGTTTTCCATTTTATCTGATATTCATGTAAACTACTCTTTGAGTTTCCATTTGCCTGGAATATATTTTTCTATCCCTTCACTTTAAGTATCGGTGTCCTTGAAGGTGAAGTGAATTTCTTGTGGGCAGCACATGGCCAGGTCTTTTTAAAAATAATTGAGCCACTATATACCTTTTGATTGGGGAATAGAATCCTTTTACATTCAAAGTAATTATTGATAGGTAATGGTTTACTAGCATAAGTTTGTCAGTTGGACTGTGGCTATTTTATAGGTCCTTTCTTCCTTTCTTTCTATTTTACTTTCTCCCTTCTTGATTTGATAGTTTCCTGTAGTAGTATGCTTTGAATTTTTTATTCAATATTTTGTGTGTCTAATACAGGCTTGCACTGTGGTTACCGTGAGGCTTACGTAAAACATCCTGTGCTTGTAACAGTCTATTTTAAACTGATTGTAACTTAATTTTGAGTGCATATGCAAACTCTTGCTATTGTACTTCTTTCTTGACCTTGGTGAATATCCTTATGACCATTTTTTTTTCGTAATTTTTAGGTAAATCTCATATCTTTATTTCACTATAGTTTGTTTCTGGTACATTATTCTTTTATTCAGAATATATTTCCCTGTTCCTTCATTTTCTTTGTCCTTGACTTTCTGTGTTAGTTTCTCCACATTAGATCAGACAACTGCCTCACCAAGCCTTGTCAGACCAGCCTGCCGAAAAGAAGGCTCTTAGCAATTTGTCTGGTTAGAGACTCTAAGAGTTCTCAGTTCAGATCTTCATGTTTGTCCAGATTTCTGTCCATCTTTTTGTTGGCTTCCAGGAGATTAGAATGTGCTACTTTTTTTTTTTTACTACCCTAATACAGGTAAAGTAGGAGCCAGGCCCTCTAGATGTATCTGAAAAGCCTGGGGTTTTAGTCATGTGTTCTGACACCTTCTATCCTCATAGAGAAGCTGAAGATTCACCTTTATCTCTCATTTTCTGCACTAAGCCAGTGGGAGGATTTGTGCTAAAAGCTTACAGTTGTGTTCAGACTGCACATTCTGATCCTGGGAGGTAGCCACTGAAAGTGAGCCTACTGTAATTCTTCCTTTTTGTTTTCTGTGACCTTGGGAGACTCTTGAATACAGGACTCCATCAATTCCCAGAGATGGTGGTTAAGGGGGCTCACGTGTACAAGAGTTGTGCAAGTTGCGATTCTCAGTGTCTGAACAAACTACCCCCAGTAAGAATGTGTAGACATGGATTTATGCTGGGTGAAAGGAAGGAAGGCTTGGGAAGTGCCAAGTTCCTGCTCAGGTTGCTAGACATCTACTATTTATCTGTCCTGCTAACTCTCTGATACAAATTAGTTGAAACTCAGGCCACTGGAGTGAGTGCTGAGTGAGTTCTGGGAGAAACTGAAGCCTGTACTTTTTTTTTTTTTTTTTTTCTTTCTTTTTTTTGGAGAGGTTTTTGCTATAGGGCGCGTGCGCTCGCCAGACAGACAGAGAGAGACAGAGAGACAGAAAGCAGGAAATCACCCCCCCAGGGGGGATGGCCATGCCGCAATCCCTTCTCCTCCATTCTCCTCTCGGGATCCTGGGTACGCACGCACACGCGCCCGGCGTGAGTTTAAGCCGCCGGGTCCGGGACTCGAACCACGGTCGACTACGTGGGAGTCCAGCGACATAGCCATTACACTAACTGCTGGTCCCTGGAGCCTGTACTTTTAAATTCCTTCTCTGCATTGATTACAGAGAATGTTGATCTGAAAGTGTTTATACACCTGTTTTTAAAATTAATTAATTAGTTAAAAGTTTATTTATTTCTTCCATGAAAGATTGAAAAGAGAGGGAACCAGCAGTTAGCATAATGGCTATGTTGCTGGACTCCCACGTAGTCGACCGCGGTTCACGTCCCGGACCCGGTGGCTTAAAACTCACACTGGGCGCATGTGCGTGCGTGCCCAAGATTCTGAGAGGAGAATGGAGGAAAAGGGATTGCGGCGTGACCATCCCCCCTGGGGGATGATTTCTTGCTTTCTGTCTCTATGTCTCTCTCTGTCTGGCGAGCGCACGCGCCCTATAGCGAAAACCTCTCAAAAAAAAAAAAAAATTGAAAAGAGAGAGAGGGAGACCCTCAGTAGGGTCTCTTTGCTGTAATTCTCCCCAACCTTAGCTATTTCAGATCTTGGTCATCCATATGCTTGGCATGTACTGGAAGGCCTCAGGACATGGACCTGAGACTTCCCCACACAGATCAATTGAATTTTCACTGAATCAACAGCTGGACCAGCACACCTGCTGCAAGTCACCTCTTCATTTGGTGACCTAGGAAGACTTGCATAGTCCTCTCTGCTCCTAGAATTAGGAGGTTTAGAATACAGTCGCTCAGGTGAGAGCTATGAAAAGTGTGGCACTTAGAACTAACTCCTTCTAGAAGGGGTTGGTAAACTCAGAGTTAGTGCCAGGACAAGTGAGGGAAAGCCTTGGGAAGTACCAAACTCCTGCTCAGACTAGTGTCAAGCTACTGCATGACTGTCTTTCACTAATGCAAGTTAGTTAGAAGTCAGGCTATTAGGTCAGTAGTCAACTGGAAATGTGTGCAGGAAAACCCACTCTGGTGAGATACAGGGAGCTCTGCTTTTAACCCCTTCTGCGCTGCTCAGGATCTGTGGCTGCTAGAAGTCCTTGTACACCCACTGAAAACCACTTCTTTGTTACATGATCTAGGAAGATTTGCACACTTCCAGTCCCTTTTGTTCACAGAGCCAGGAGGTGGGAGCTGGAAAAGTTGGGTGTTCAGTGCATGGGTGAGCTTCTTCCAGGGGATGTTGGTAGACCGAGAATTAGTGCTGGGCTGAGCCCAGAAAAAAGGCTAGTAAAGTGCTGAGCTCTCACTCAGGCTGCCAGAAGTCCATGTTTATTGCCCCAGTCATTGCCCTGATAGAGGTCAGGTAAAAACTCAACTGTCAGCATTAACAGTTGGAAGAGTATTCTGGCAAATCCTTCCAGAGGGGAGCTGAGACGTTCAAGTTTTAGTCTCTTCTCCACCTTAATTGCTAGAGATAAAGCCCTTGGAAGTGCTGTGCACCATCAGAAAAGAACCACTCATGCTCTGTTGTCTAAGGAGACTCATGTGCATCTGATGTACCCTGCTCACAGAATTGGTGAATTAAGAGCCAAAGGTTCTATGGAGAACCTTAGAACTAGACCACTATCTATGGTCCAAATCCTCCCATCCTCAGGGGAAGCTGATTGGAGTTTGGGAGTCTCTCACCTTGTATCTGATTTTCTCTTAAAAGAGAATGATCTGTGAACTGATGTCTATTTGGTGCGTCTTCTATCCATGGGTAGAGGGAGTGTCATGTGCGTCCTAGCATCATGCGCTTCCTAATATCATGATGTCCTTTTGAGCACCTTTTCATGAGCTAATTTCCCAGCTGTTTATATTTAGCAAAACCTATAGCAAAAAAAGAAAGTTTAGCTTCGGGTTTTTTTGCTATTATTTTTAAGATTTTTTTTTTTTTTTTTTTTTTTTTTTGCCACTGGATTTGTGTGCTCACCAGAGATTGTGGTGTGGCCACACCACAATCCCTTCTCCTTCATTTTCCTCATGGGTGGGATTTTGGGCATGCTTGCACATGTGCCCAATGTGATTTTCAAGCTGCCAGGTTCAGTACTTGAACTGTGATTGGCCAGGTGTGAGTCCAGTACCTTAAACACCATGCCAGATGCTGGCCCCTTAGCTTTAGTTTTGAAGTCATATGCTTGCAGTTAACTTTCTCAAAAAAGATCTTTTATATTTTTCTCCAGAAACTTTTTGAAAATGAAGGGTTGGGGATTAATTTTTTTTTGTTAACTAATGGCAATAGTGTGCAGAATTCCTCTGAATAAAAACAACTTTGAAGACCTAAAGTCATTGGCTAATAAGCTTTGTTCATAAAGAAGATGATCAAATGGTTTATAATGACTCACATTTCCAGAAAAATTTTAAACTAACTATTGAGGAGACTGAATAGAGTAACACTTTCTAGTGGCATTATCTGAAAAGACTGATGATTTAATGATCTTGTCATTACAGTTGAAGGCTTAATGTTAAGTACATTGGCATTGTTACAGAGCATTTTTTTTCTTCAACTCCAACTGCAATAAAAGGATGAAATCCATTATAGATATGTGACAAGTCTTCCATAAGTTCATGGAAAATGAGTATTATAAAAAACTATGTGATGATTTCAAAATCTTATTGCATCAAAAGAAAGTTCTACTTGAATTCCATTTTTATGAACTTTTTAATGTCCTCTAGTATAGTATATATTATGTATGATCTACATAATAAATAACATTTTGTATATATAATTCATAAATAAGTATATAACTAGCTTAATTTATAACAAATTGTACTTGTCTCCTTTACTATGCAAGGATAACATTTATATATCTTTTAAAGTGCACATGTAACTGCTACAATATTTATAAAACAAATTCAGGAGGAAATAATCTGTAAGAGGTTTAATAGATTCAACTTTTATGACTTATTTTAATTAATTTAAAATAAAAAAATTAAATTTCCTCAAGGCAAACACATAAATCCAATTAATCAGTTAGTATTTTATTAAAAGCTTATTATGTACACAAATATGTGAGTGGAATTGAGTGGGCTGCAGAAAAATATATTGTATTAGTTAGGATATTTCTAGATACTATGGATAAACACTAAATCCCAGTGATTTTATGCAATAGAAGCTTATTTCTTTTCCATATCAAGCCATAAAGGGGTATTTTGAAAGCTTGTTCTTCTGGTTTAGGAACTCAAGTCTCTACTAATATTTGCTCTCTCATCTTTTTTGTATGGGTTCCAAGATTACACTGCTCCTCTATTTCAAACTGGAAAGAGAAAATATATTGAGAATCTCTGTGGAAGGGTTTTGTTTTGGGGGAGGAGTAGGATGAGAGATGTACGTTCCTTCCACTCTCTCATGTTCTAATAGCTAGAATTCAGACATGAATACCATAAGGCCACTACCCCAGGTCAGGAGAGAGGGTACCGGTAGTGGCGTTGGTAGTGTTTCTTACATGAATGCTGTGCTGTTACTTCCTGCCACCTCTAGGAAATTGTCCCTATGATGAAAAATGGAAGAATCCTAGTCTTGGAATTAGGATAACCTGAATTTGTGCGCTATTCTTTCTACTTCATATAAAGCTAGGAGGTCACTGAACTTCTAATGCGTCAACTCCTTATCTTTAAAAAACGATAGATGTTATGTCTAAATAATAATACGAATTGCAGGTTTAATATTCAGTGATTTTTATATCTGTATTAAAGACTACCTTGTGCTCCCCAAAACTGTATCTTATTCTTGGCATAGACTACATTTCCCAACCTCCTTTGCAGTTAGGTGTCTCCAAACAGAAACCATATTGAGGGGTCAGGCTTTATTTTATGAAGTTAGTGGTCATGGTTGAGGCACAGTTACATCCATAGCAGTTGTTAACATTTAAATATCAGAAATTTTCACACGAGAGTTCAGATTTCTGGTTTCTGTAAAGAAAACAGTAAGAGCAAAAACATCCCTGCAGTATGTGACCACGTTGGACCTATTCAAGTGTTAGATAACTCTTTGTGGCCATGATCCACTCTCCTGTCTTACTATAATTCCAAATCGTGGTTTTTGTCCCTGGCTTTTTAAATTATGTTTTTTAAAATTTATTTATTAATTTTTTTACATTCAATTGCTGTGTATCATTATAGCATACCAAATGAATTTTAGCATCATGAATACAGTGCATATTGGTTTAGTCAAAGATATTACTATATATATTATCAACAACAGATCATTTTCCATTTTTGTGTACCTCGAATGTTTTGCTTCTTTCTGTTCCCCTTGATTCCCTTCCTCTTACCCTACCTCATTTCCCACCCTTCTGCTGCACTGTCTCTAGTATCACCATTGCTCTCCATGCTTTTATACCTTTCGATATTTCAGTTTCTGCCATAGATTGCAGACTTTTTTTTTATATATTTTTAATAATTATTTATTTAATTTTATTTATTCATCCATTTATTTTAATTTGACCAGAAAGAGATACACAGAGAGAGAGGGGGAAAGTGAGAAAGCAAGCCACCAGGTCCGGTACTCAAACCACGGTCGGCCATGTGGGAGTGTCCAGCATCTTAACCACCACACCACCTGCTGGTCCCAAGATTGCAGACTTTTGATATACGTATTGAGAGTATATATGACGCCTCTCTTACATTATCTGGCTTGCCCACTTAGCAGTAAATATTCCGTATTTGACCACTTTCTATCAAATGCCAGTATCTCATCGTTTTTTTTTTTTTTTTTTTTTTTTTTTTTTTTTTTTTTTTTTTTTTTTTTTTTTTTTTTTTTTTTTTTTTTATGGCCAAGTAGTATTCTGTACTGTATATGTGCAGTTTTTCAATCCATTCACATGTTCATGGGCATTTGGGTTGGTTCCAGGTCTTAGAAATTATGAATAATGCTGCAATAAACATGAATGTGCAAGTATTTTTTTCCAGCTAAACATTTTCCTATCCTTTAGGTAAACACCCAAGAGTAGCATTGCTGGGTCATGTGGTATCTCTATTTGTACCTCTTTAAGGAACCTCCATATTGTTCTCCACAGTGGTTGTTCTAATTTACACTCCAACCAACAGTGTAGGAGAATTCCCTTTTCTCCACAGCCTCACCAGCACCTGCCATATTTATTTTTTTTCATCTTAGCCATTTTGACTAGGGTTAGGTGGTATCTCATTGTGGTTTTGATTTGCATTTCCCTTATGATAAGAGATGTTGAGCATCATTTAGTATGCGTTTTAGTTATTCATATATCTTCCTTAGAGAGTTGTCTTTGGCACATTTACCCATATTTTAATTGGCTTTTTATCCCTGGGTATATTGTTTGAACTCTCTATATATTCTGGTTACCATTCCCTTTTCTGAGGCATAGGCTGAAAATATATGTTCCCATTCTGAGGATTGTCAATTTACTCTAATTATTGTTTCTTTTGCTGTACAGAAGCTTTTTAATCTAATGTAATTTCACTTGTCTATTTTTGGAATTATTGCTTGTGCTTTGGGTGTCTTTAAGACATCTTTGCCTACTCCAGTGTCTCCAAGAATTTCCCCTATGCTAGTCTCCAGTAGTTTATAGTTTAAGGTCTTAGGTTTAGACTCAACTATGTTTTCTTTTTTTTACCCTGAAAACACATTCATATTTGGGATATCCATATTTAGATGCATTAGTTTACAGATTTTACATGGTTTACACAATAATGAATTCATTCAGAATACATAGAGATATATGAGATATATAGTTTTGTTTCAACAAGAGGCCGAGAAATAGAAGTATATTGCCAAACTACATTTTTATGGCATACAAAATACATCACAGGGCACTCAGGGCTTCGTTCTTAAGCTTATATCACCTCTACTTCTGGCAATTGATTTTTTAATCTTTTTTTTAAATTACTATTATTATTATTTCTTTTTCAATTTGCTACAGGACACATGCACTCACCAGAGAAATACAGAGAGAAAGAGAGGAAAAGTGAGAAAGCAAGCTGCCTGGTCCAGGACTATAATCACCATCATGTGGGAAACTAGTGCCCCAACCACTTCACCACCAGCTGGTCCCACATTTGATTTTTTCACTTTAACCCTTCACATATGTCACTTCTTTTGGAGACTCAAATTATATATACTGATTATATACACCAGTCATCACATGTTGGAAATTTCCAAGGTTAAGTGAATAAACAGCTCAGTCACAAACAAGGAAAATAAGAAGGGTAGGTCAAAGGAGGCCCAGCAGAAATGCTGTACCTTGTAAGACTGACCCACAACAGAAAGTTCTGCCTTTATATCTTCAGAACTTCCTGAAAATGCTGGATGCATTCATGCGCATGATCTGGAGATGACTGAAGCTGAGAGGAGATCATGAAGATTTCGCTGGGGGTGCCTCTCTCTCCCTGAATGTGTTTCTCATGGAAGAAATAAATACCTACATAGGAAATGATAAGACAAAGGTTTTAGTATTTTGAGATAAACTTCTTAGCCATTTCAAAGCTAATCTACCTAGGTCATAGATAATAAAGTTCCAAGTTTTAGAACCTGGGCTGAGCTGAGTATAGACAAAAAACCCATAGTTTAGCCCTCCTTTGGGCCTCAGTTTCTTCATGTATAAAGTGGGATGATAGAGTTTTTAGGTAATATAGTTGTAAAAGCATTAAATGACCTGATACATTTATTTAAACATAATTACCTAGGACAGTGCTCAACACACAGAAAGAACTAACATTTGTAATTAATTGAGGGGAAGTATATCTGAAGCTTATTGGAATGGATTTTGTAGCAAATGTAAGTTTTATTTGTCCTCTCTTTCCTTCACGTTTTAGGTTACATGACTCAGGCCAATTAAAAAGCTTGATGTTTCTTCACATATAGGATAGAGAATAAAACACATCAGCATCATCAGCTTACATGAATATGTGACAAGACAAAAATACTGTAAAAATCTTAGTGCAATGCTTGGAATATAGCAAATACCCAATTTTAAAAAAAAACAAGTAGAAAATAAGTAGTTTTGTAAAATAGATGATTACAGAATGTTACTATTTTTAAGAGAGTCTTTTTATTTTTATATTTTTTTCGATAGGGTACATGTGCTTGCTGGAGAGACAGAAAGTGAGAAATGACCCCCTGGGGAGATGGCCACGCCACAGTGCCTTCTCCTCCATTCTCTTCCTGGGATCTTAGGCACACATGCACATGCACCTGGCGTGAATTTTAAGCCATCAGGTCCGGGACTCAAACCTCAGTGGACTACTGGGGAGTCTACCTATGTAACCATTATGCCTCCTGCTGGTCCCCAGAATGTTACTTCTAAACATACACACACACCAAAATATCTTTTTGAAATCTCCAATAAAATCAACGGTTGGATTTAAAAAAGAGAGGACTCTTGGTCAATGAATCTGTATACAGTGAGAAAAGGGATAAAAATGCCTAATGTCATATTAAACTACATCCACATTGTATTGTTTAAATCAATTAAATTAATTTAAATATGTTTTTCAGGTGTATATATATATATATGTATATATATAAATATACATATATAGATATGTATATATATAAATATATATATATACGTGTATGTGTGTGTATGTATGTATGTATATATATATATATATATATATATATATATATATATATATATCTTGTGTAAAGCTGGTATTTTAGGAAGCTTAGCCAAGAGAGAAAAGAGCTGTTATAAATATTTTAGAATGTGTTATTATTTACATTAAAAATGAAATCAGAAAAGGCTTCTCTTGAGAATTTTTATATTCATTGCCATGAAGCAAATATTGACTGAGATGTTTGTCAGTGTTCAATATAAAGTATAATCATTTTTTATAATTATTGAAATAAGCTGTTAAGATGAATGTTTAACATTTTAAAAAACTGAACAACTTTTCATGGTCATTTTCATTTGAAATTGAATGAGGAAGATTTTCCTGAAGCAAATGTCATTACCTAGGATTTAATGACAATTTTCTATATTTCTGTGAATCTTTTTTATTGGTATTTTTGATGTTTGCAGTGGATCAAACTTGGCTACAATAAGAATCTCCAAAGGAGGCTACCTAAAACAAAGAAGCCAGGCAAAAAGCTTCTCCCTTGGAGTTTGTTATTCCTTAGGAAAAGCATCAGAAATCTTTTTTTTTTCCCCTCCAGGGGTTTTTGCCTTAGGGCTCTTGTGCTTGCCAGAAAGAGAGCAGGACAGAGACAGTGAAAAGGAAAGTGAGAAATCACCCACCAGTGAGGAAGAACACACCATAATCCCTTCTCCTTCATTCTCCTGGGCTCTTGGGCACTTGGACACGTGTGGCCAGCATGAGTTTTAAGCCGGGACTTGAAACTGCAGTCAACCATGTGGGAGTCCAACAATTTTATTGCTATGCGACCTGCTGGTCTCCAGCATCAGAAATCTTTACTTACAAAAAGCATCCTAGATCTAAGTCAGTCAGATTTGGGGAACACTCACAAATTGGTCTAACATTTCAGTCCTAAAAGTAATGCGTGAGATTTTTATATATAATGGCTATTATAAAGATTAATATTCTTTCTAGTAATGTACATGTAAGCTATTTGTATCTCATTTTAGAGAGATTTTAATTATGTAAAATATAAAAGCTTTAGTTAGTTATAAAAATAAAAGCTTTAAGAAGAATCAGCTTAAAAAGTTTAATTCTTGACATCAATATTGTCATAAATTTAATATTTTAAAAGATATTCTTACTAAGGTATACTGTAGATAATTTTTATAGTGAGTTGTTAAAACAAAAATATGTATACATTTTTGTCATTTGATGCTTTTAGTAAATAGCACTGACTTAATTTATATTTAGTTAAAAATACTTCCTTTGGAAACTATTATCCTATGATACTTAAAATTTAATTTCTCTTCTCTTTTTTAAAGCTGGAGTTCTTACAATATTGTATCAGCTCACAGTGCATTTATGAAGCAATATTCTAAAATATTCTTGCATAAAAAACCCAGACTGCCTAAACTTTTCATACAGGAGCAAAAAAGGTAATGATATCTTCTTTTCAATCAAGGTTGACATGTATGTTTGCGTGTGTGTATGTGTGTGTGTGTGTGTGTGTGTGTGCCTATAAGTGCATGCATGCACACTCATGAATAGTTGAACCTCAAAACCAAAAGTCTTTGATAATTCCCAGCAATCCATGCTAGGAAACAGTCAAGAAAGTGAAGATTAGTGAGTTAGGATAAATTCATTCACTTGTGCAGTAAAATTATCTGTCCACTACTGAGGAACATATTTATTTAAACTTTTTGCCAATATTTGTTACCTGTTACTGATAAATGTCAGTGTTTATGAAAGGAATAAAGTACTTCCTAGAGTTTTATGAGAAACTTCACATGGAAATAATTAGTGTGTTGGTGGATGGAGAACATTTGAAGGTATGCTGTGTATCGAAAAGTGAATGACATAGTCATAGGCAACTTAAGATTTTGGTAAATCCATATTGTCAAACTTCAGAATATTTTTTACTTCTTTATCCATAGATTAATTTCAGGGAGTTGACACTTTTGCAACTATTTGTCTCTGTTTATTTATTTTTCCCTAAAATGAATACACTCTCAAATAAAAGATATTGCTGTGCATATTTTCATCAACATAGTTTTCCATTTTTGTGCCCTTTAAATGGTTTCTTTTTTTGTTCCTTTGGTTTCCTCCTTCCTACCCTCCACATTTCCCACCCTCCTTCCACACTTACATATCCACAGTAACTCTCCATGGTTTTATACCTGCTAGTCTTTCAGTTTCTGCGATAGAGTACAAACATTAAGTATATATTTAAGTAGGGACATATAGTCCCTCTCTTTCAGAGTCTGGTTTGCTTCACTTAGCATTTAATTTTCCATATTCATCCACTTTCTATCAAATCTTTGATCCATTTTAGTTGATTTTTGTTAATAGTGAGAGATGAGAGTCCAGTTTCATTCTTCTGCAGGTGGATATCCAGCAACATTTGCTAAAGATATTGTTTGTTCCCCACTGGATTATCTTATGTCCTCTGTAAAAAATCAGTTGACTGTATGTTTGGGGTTTATTTCTGGAGTCTCTATTCTATTCAGTTGGTCTTCATGCCTGTTTTTGTGCCATTACCATACTGTTTTGATTATCACAGCTTGGTAATATATTTTGGGGTCAGGGAGTGAGATTCTTCCTACTCCATTATTTTTGTTTAGTATTGCTTTGGTGGTATGGAGTCTTTCATGATTCCAGATAATCTTTATTTTTTTAGAGTTTTTTTCTATAGGTCACATGTGCTCGCCAGAATGACAGAGAGAGACAGAGAGACATAAAGTGAGAAATCACCCCCTCCAAGGGGGATGGCCACACCATCCCTTCTCCTCCATTCCCCTCGGGATCTTGGGCACACACACACATGCGCCGGTGTGAGTTTAAGTCACAGGGTCTGGGACTTGAACCGCGGTCAAATACATGGGAGTCCAGTGACAGCCATTACTCCAACTACTGGTCCCATGATTCCAGATAAATTTTACAATGTTTTTCTAATTCTGTGATTAATATCTCCAGTAATTTGATCTGGATGGCATTAAATTTGTAGATTAATTTGGGTAGAATTGACATTTTGATCATATTGATCCAGGAACATGGGATGTCTTTCCACTTTTTTGTGTGTCATTTAAGTTCCTTTTTTCACTTGTTCCTAGTTTTCCTCAACTATTTGTTTCTTGCTCTGTACTTTTCCCTGACCATTGTTGTTATAAGACAATGTGTATAATTTAAATGTTTCTAATTAAATTTTTTTTACATTTAAGCGCTATACATCTTTACAGCATACAAAATGAATTTTCCCACTATGAAAATACTGAATATTTGTCCATTCAAAGATATTACCAAACACATTATCATCAACAACTAGTTTTCCATTTTTAAGTCCCTAAAATGTTTTGCTCTTTTTTTTCCTCCTGATTATCTCCCTAGTTCCCCATAAGTCTGTTTTACTAGACTTCTCTTTCTAAGCACATGGGATACTTAAATGTATTCATGGGTGTGTGTGTGCTCACCAGAAAGACAGAGAGAGACAGGGAGACAAAAAGCAAGAAATCACCCCTCAGGGGAGATAACCATGCCTCAATCCCTTCTCCTCCATTCATCTCTCAGAATCTTGGGCATGCATGCATGCACATGCACCCAGCATGAGTTTAAGCCACCGGGTCTGGGACTCGAACTGTGATTGACTACATGGGAGTCAAGCAACATGGCTACTACGCTAATTGCTGGTCTCTATTCATGTGCTTTTAAAAGCAACTAGTGAAACTGCTTAAGTGTGTTGCATAAGCTGTGTTTTCCCTCCCCTGAAATCAATGAGGATTCATTACTAGATCAGGTTTTGATGTTGCTCTTTTCAAATTGTTCCTGACCACATTGGAACTGTAAGGTTGCATACCAGCCACCCAACATCAGATCGTAAGAGATATTCTCTCTTCTTTGATATTATCCCGAGTTGGCTCCTGGGTGTATTATGGTGGGTATGCAAATATACCACCTAATGCTATTCTAGTAGAACAGATTTGTCCATATCCTTGGCCACCCTACTGCCCCACTCCCTGATAGTTTCCTGTACAATATCTATTACCATCTCCATAAGATTGTATCTCACTTTTGTATTTACTAGTTTGTTTTCATATGTCTGTCACTTAGCAAAGGGACTAACATAATTAGGACTAATAAATGTGTATTGTCCCTTGGGCAAACTATTCACTGACCCTATAAGGAAGTTGATCGGGAGTATGTTTTAATTTATATCAACAAAGACAAAAATTCAAACAAAATTATTATAACAAATATGTTCTCAGAGGATGTGTTACCAAACTTAAATCAGGTTTGCTTGCTCAAGTGCTGCAAAAGCTAACCATAGGCACATGGTGATGAAGGAAAGCAAGGAGAGCAGGCAGCTCATGCTGAAAAGACCCCGTCTCCCTGAGATGTTCCCCATATGCATATTTAAGGGCAAAATTAGGGCAGAGGTCCCAGGTGCCTGATCAGTTCAGTGGTTCAAGAAGACATGATCATCCCATGGGCATTCTTGATTGGTGAGGGCCTTAGACAATCACATTTCTCTTCAGGTTTCTGAAGTCATTCAGCTTGGGGTCTTTGAGCTCACAGCTAGCAGTTTCCAACCTACATCTTACATATTGAAATGAAAACTTTATCTTTCTTCTAAGTGAGAGTTTTAGAGGTCAAATGGCCCTTATTTATGGCTAATGTTTCATTATCGTAACTAAAGTCTGAAGACTTACTCCTTACTCTAGGCCATTACAATGTAAATGGACCTTATATTTCAAGAACTTTAGGAAATACTTTAGGGAGTCCTTGCTTGGTTTCAGATGGAAGATATCAGTGTGGGAGACACCATTCTATTTCATTAGCCTAAACCTAGCTTTCTTTTATTTATAGCCACAAGGCAGTATTGCATAGAAATACTTAACTGGGAAAAATCTCTGGGAGATTAGGTTCCTCTGTCTTTTCAAGAACAATTCTGTTAAATTAATAATAATCTCATGAAAAATAGAGACTCAAATATAACATTTTGCAAGACCTTATCTACCATCTAGGTCAGACTATGTTCCTAGACAGTAAGCCTATAGGTATGATCATGCAAACCTTATACTGTAATTTATCAAATTAACATCACTCTATGGGAATATCTAATAAAAATGGTTTGTACATTTTTTACTTCAAGTATATTCCATTTCTATTCTAGTCTTGTTGACTAGAATGAAATCTATAACAGCAGTTCTGTCTATAGAATAAGGGATCAGGAACTTTTATGCTTCCTTGCTCTCAGGTTTCTTTATTAACCTACCAAGACTGGTCTACTCCTTTAGGTGGGACTTGATTTTTTAGAGGATATAGAGAGACATACCAGCAGCTATTAACAAATTTGGTAATGGAATACTATTATTTTTTGAGAGATTTTTGCTATAGGGTGTGTGCGCTAGCCAAAGAGATAGAGAGACAGAAAGTGAGAAATCACATTCCCCTCCCTCTGGAAGGATGGCCACACTACAATCCCTTCTCCTCTATTCTTCTCTCAGTATTTTGGGCATGCATGCACATGCAGCCAGTGTGTAGACTCTGGGTCTAGGACTCGATTTTGGTTGGCCATGTGGGAGTCCAGTGACATAACCATTATGCCACTTGCTGGTCCCCCATTTTAATATTTTTAAGGAAAAACATATTGAGATTTAAGATCAATATTAATAGCCACTTTATGGTTTAAATGTTAAAAAGTGTGCTGCTAAAATACAGGACTCTGGGAGACCGGCAGCCAGTGTGATGGCTAAGGGCACTGGACTCCCACATGGCTGACCATGGTTCAAGTCCTGGACCAGTCAGCTTGCTTTCTCACTTTCTCTCTTGCTCTCTCTTCCTCTCTGGTCTACTTAAAATAAATAAATAAATAACGTCAAATAAAATAATTCTTTAAAAAATATACAAGGACTTGGCAAATACGCTGTATTAGCTAATATTTGTCTCTTTAAGTTTTGTGAAAGCCAACCAAATTAGTTTAAGATGCAAGAGGAATTTTAAGCATTATATTTCTGAAATGTTTGGAACTAGAAGTATAAATGATGATATTGGGACAAAGTTTCTGTCATCTTTGCTGGGTCAGTTTCATTTGTACTCACCATGTGGCAGGGTTGGACCAACCAGATTTATTTACTTTAAAGTTTAAATGAAGATAGAGGTGTTCTCTTAAGAGATTCATTGAACTCTCTCACTGAATTATATCACATCCTTGGGATGTCCTGTACTCTGATTTTCCAGTCCTGAATTGCATGCCTACCTCGTTTATTAGGAAATGTTGTTGACTCCAGTTGAAGCATATGGAATAAGAGTAAGAGAAGATGTGGACTCTCTGAAGACAACTGGGATATTGTTAATAGAAAAGTGGTGAATAAACACACACCTTGAATAGAAATTTCTTCATACTGGTCAACAATATTTCTGCTTGAGTAGAAATTAAGAGTGGGAAAATAATTCTTCGAGAAATTGCAGGAACTTGAACAAAATATAGATAATGATTTAAATCTAAGTAATATGGAAATTTGGCTAAGAAGTAGGTTGTATAAGCTGCAATGATCGAAAGAAATGGTTCATATAATAATAATAACAATAATTCACTTGAGATGAATTTCCAGAATGTATCTAGAATGAAACCAAAGCTGAGAGGGTAGTAAGCATGATGTGTAGAAGTATGTTCTTTATATCGATAAACTGAGCATGCTCTAGTTCTCAATTCATAACATAAAAGAGAATTCAGTTTTTATATAGAGATATAAAGGAACACTTTTAGAACTAAAAATAAGCTGTTTAATATCAATATTACTAAATATCAATATTACTAAAAGATACCCAATTGAATATACAACTATTTGACATAAAAAAAGAAACAGAACAAAACAAAACAAAAACTTGAAGACAATGTCAAGGATACGTTAACAAAAGCAGAACATAAAATGAATGACTAGTGCTCTTCTAAGATGTAACAATGATACATGTACCACAATTTAAGATTGGGCCTGAAATAAATTACAATAATATTCTCTAAGAGTAAAAAAGGAACAACTTGGAAAGTTTTTAAAAAGATAAATAAAATTATGCTCAACCAATAGAAACTGTAAAAAAAATAATGATTTACAATGTTGATGTCACTAAAAATGGAACTTGTATTTAAAAAACTAAACAAGAGAAAGAGATAACGTATTCATTTGTTAAACTTACAGGTCAAAATCAAAGATATAACTGTTGGGAACCTTAAGATCCAGATAAGATAGAATTATAGAAATGCAGCAATGATCTGGGCCTTTTGCTAGATGGGATGACGCTTCCAATATTAATGCATAGACTGACTGTGACTTCAGACTTGGATGATTTCTCACTTTCACTGTCTCACTTCTGGATCACATGCCTTCTTTTTTTTTTTTTTTTTTTTTTTTTTTTTAAATAGCTATAGAGTAGGTGAATTTGCCAGAAATACAGAGAAGAAAGTATTCCCAAGTTGGACATAGTTACATCACTATCCTTTTTCCTCATTGCTCCTACCAATCAGGATTTAGGAAGCACATGCAGACATACCTGATATGTTTTTAAACTGCTAGTACTGGGATTTGAACCATGGTTGGCCTTATGGGATCCAGTTTTCTTATCCACTACACTATAAGACTGACACTTTAATTTCACTTTTCATGAACTCTTTGAAGTTTTCTGATATACACTTGCACAAAATTCAACCAGAATAACATAAATAAGGATGGCAATCTTTAATTATGAGTATGTAGGTAAACATACTAAATAAAATAATACAAATGATATGATGCAATACTGTATTAGCAGATTTGTACACTATGGCTAAGTTGGCTTCATCACATTAGTGTAAAGAAGAGACAATATTAGAAAAGGTATTATTATAATTATATAATAATAGTAACTCAAGAAAAAAACTAAAATATTTATAAATGAAGAGTAGTTGACATAATTCAGTACCTATGTCTCATGGTAAAAGTAACATTATACCTTTTTATCTGTAAAGTGTACAGCAATGTAACTTAAAGAGCAGAAAATGTTAATTTATATTTTCAGCTAGATAAAAAGACTTACTCCAAAGTAGCAATTAAAATACCTTAAATTGAATTAAAATAAATTTCATAAAATTTATTTAGAAAATTATGATTCTCCTCTAAGCTTAGTTTATATGCATCCCCCCTTAATGTGAATGTGTGTGTGTGTGTGTGTGTGTATATATATATATGTAAAAAAAAATATATATATATATATATACATCCATATGATGGGAATAAACCTCAGATAAATTAGAGTAGCTTAAAGGAAGAAAACTTATGAGAAAACATGTATCTTAGCAGATACTAAATGCCCACACTATTAAAATGATTCATCAACAGCCCTAACCTACTACAATCATATTCAACACTGTAATTCATTTAACATAGATATCACGTGACAGCTATGGAAACAGTCAGGCTTCTGCCTGACTTGGCAGCTGGTAATAATGTCTGATGCCAAGGCATTTGCTGAATATCAAAGAATACAGTCATGGAAGCATTAAATCCCCTTGGAGCAATGTGTTAATAATGAAAATAACTGGAAGACCAAGGTGAAACACTGGGAAGAATAGAATAACAACAAAATCAAGTACTGCTTAGAGCTGTGATCATTATCTAAAATTTCTTTTATTCATGGATCAATTAAAAGGTAAGTTTTTTTTGTATAGTCACAGATACAGGAAATCAGTTATAGGGACAACTCTGCTGTTCTGAATTTTAACCCATACTTGGGTTTACGTTTTTGTTTTGCAATGTGACTTTGGAGAAATCTCCTAACATGGTCTGCGCTCATTTTTTATTCAGAAAAAGAGAACATTAACATCTTACTTCTGAGTAATGAGTGAACTCAGCATTGAAAAACATTAAAAAAATATTTTTTTTTAAATTTGCTAAGAATGACAGAGCAAGAGAGAGAGGGAAAGTGGGAAAGCATTCCTTGATGGGGTGGGTCATGCCACAGTCCCTTCTTCTCCATTCTTCTCTTGAGTTTTTGGGTACACACACACACACATACTCAAAGTATGTTTTAAGCTGTGGTTCAGAATTTGAACAGTGGAGTTGGCCATGTAGGATCCAGCTGCCTTAACCACAACACCACCAGCTGACCCCGTAGAGCTTTTTAATTACACTACACTATTTTTCATGGACTATAGATGGCAATGATGTTTGATGTAGATTATAGCACTGTTAAGAAATTCTGATTTTTTTCAGAGTTAAATAGCAACAAAAAAAATGAAACTGCTTATTATATAGAATACCATTACATTTAAGAAGACTGCACAATGAAATGAATTTCATGTTCCAATGTGCAGATGAAATTGACAATGCAAAAATCATCAAGACAAGAATTTCTTCATGATGGCATTGTGCAATCATTGATGTACCCATTCCAAATAAACAGAAGGATCATTATTTCTGAACAACAAAAGCCTCATTCCCATAGCATAAGTATTTTGGTTAGCTTTAATTCATTATAAAGAGATGGACATTATCTCAGATTTACATCTGCATTCTATATTTGTAAGCTACAACTATTATAAATGTACTAATTTGAAAAAAATTACCAGACTTTATGTAAGTAGGAAAACTTTCTGCTTTTAAGCTACTCTATACTAATTTTAGAATAATTTTGCTAAAAGATTAGAGCTTTAATCTCTCTCATATACTATATAAAAATAACATCATAATAGCAATATTATATGTATATTATAATGTTAATTTTGCGGTGTGTCTCGCTGTGTTGTCTAGACTGGTCTCAAAATTGCAATCCTTCCTCATCTTTCCAAATATGTAAAATTACTAGCACATGCCACTGTGCCTGGTTTTTATTTGCCCTTTAATAATTGTTAAGAGTGTTGGTAATATTCTTTTGCCAGATGATTTCCTGACAACTCTGTCGATAAGGGTGAAAAAAAATTAATTCAGTTCAAAAGTGGACTTGGTAAATAGGTTACATTCTAAAGTGTACGTGCAATTTTCTACATTTTTAAAATTCCCATGTCAATACTACAGGTGATGTCTACTCAGAATGTAAGGTACAGTTTGATCTGTTTTTTTTTTTTTTTTTTTGACATTTACTCAAATTTATACTTTCTGTGATAATGCCCAGTGCTATGATGATTTTCAAATCTGAGAATTTAAGGTAGGAAGTGATAATGCCTGTGATTTAAGTGTGTAGGGGAGTCGTTCTGCAATCAAGAAATCTTAAGATTTTGCTTAAAACTGGACAATTATAATCACAGTTTTCTGCATCTACATTCAGCTCTTTCTTTTAGTAATTACTACAACCAATATTTACTAAGTATCTTCTACGAACTGGTTTGGTACATCTGAATGTAAGG
Source organism: Tupaia tana (assembly GCA_026018925.1). Taxonomy (NCBI): domain Eukaryota; kingdom Metazoa; phylum Chordata; class Mammalia; order Scandentia; family Tupaiidae; genus Tupaia; species Tupaia tana. Next base: position 42,050,281 of record JAKSZU010000008.1, read on the forward strand.
TAAGATGACCATGGCTATTTCTCCTCTCAATTTATGATCTGACAGAGACAAGCCTTAAGCCATGATCATGCTAATCATTATTTAAGGGCAATTTATCTTTATGAATTCGTCTTTCAGTTTTCAGATTGGATCATTCATTAGTCCAGGTTTTGAGTTGTAAGTAGTAGAAATCCAATTCAAAGAAACATAAGCCCCAAATGGACATCTATTGTCTCATCTAACCATTCAGCTGGAAAGATGAAGCTGACCTTGGGTGATATCAGACACAAGATTTGAAATGCACTTAGGACTCTCTTCTCTACACTGCTTATATTGGTAGATGTCTCTATTCTCTCAATATGCTCATGTTTAAAAAAGAAACATGCTCATGTAAAAACATGTGACTTGAAAAGCACTATGTGTGTTTGTGCCCGAAAAATCTTTTTTTTTAACCCGTGGGCTTTCTTTTTTTAATTTTTAAAATTTCACTTTCTTTTATACATTCAATAACATTATTTAGCTTACAAAGTGAATATTTCAACAGGTGAACATTTCTCCCTAGTCCAGTTGATAAAACTATAAAATATATTCAATGGATAATACCACATTTCTTTGTCCCATTAATGCTTTGCCTCTCTATTTTTCTTCTAAATGTCCTTCCTCAGGTCCTGCCCTTCACACACACTATATGGTAATTACATCCATTTACTGTGTTTCTATATCTTTTAGTCAGTCAGTTTCAGTCATAGAGTGAGGCCACTTGGTATATATTAAGTGGGAGCATACAGTGTCTCTCCTTCATAGCCTGGCTTGCTTCACTTAGCAGTAAATCTTCCATATTCTTCCACTTTCTGTCAAAAACCAGGTTTTTTTTTTATGGCTAAATAGTATTCCATAGAGTATAGTGCCACAGTTTTTCAATCCATTCCTCTGTTCGTGGGCATTCAGGTTGGTTCCATGTCTTAGCAATTGTGAATAGTGCCGCAGTAAACATCGATGTGCAAGCACTTTTCCAATTAAGAATTCTTCTGTCCTTTGAGTAGATACCAAGGAGTGGGATTGCTGGATCATATGGTAGTTCTATTTGTGATTTTAGAGGAATCTCCAAATTGTTCTGCACAGTGGCTGGACCAATTTACATTCTCACCAGCAGTGTAAGAGAGTTCCCCTTACACCACACCCACACCAGAACTTATCATATTTGTCTTTTTAATCTTAGTCATTCTGACTGGGGTTAGGTGGTATCTCATTGTTGTTTTGATCTGCATTTTCCTTACTATGAGGGATGTTGATCATGTTTTCATGTCTTTTAGCTATTCATATGTCATGTTTTTAAAAATTTTTTATTTATTTAAATTGATTTATTTACATTCATTCACTATACATCATTACAGCAAGAAAAATGAGATTTCCCATCCAGAATACACTGTATATTGGCTCAATCAAGCACATCAGCATATGTGCTATCGTCAACAAATAATTTTCCATTTATTGTTTCCTGTATATCCTTGATTTCCTATCTCTCACCTTCTGCTGTGTCTCACCCTCCTCCCGTACTGTCTCTGGTATCCATGGTTGCTTTCAGTGCCTTCCCTCCCAATTTTACTTATTCTCTAATGAACTTAATTCATCTAAATTCTTCTAATAGCAAGCTCAGTTGATATATACTCTTATGTCATCTTTGGAGAGGGGTTTTTTCAACTCATTTTCCTATCTTTTAATAGGTTTGATCATCTTTATTCAGGACAATTACTTGAGTTCCTTGTGTATTCTGGTTATCAGTCCCTTATCTGATGCATAGTATACAAAAAGGGCTATCAATTCACACTAACTACTGTGTCTTTTGCCATGCAGAAACTTGTTAGTTTTATGTAATCTCACTTGTCTATTTTGGGGATTATCGACTGTGCTTTGGGGGTCTTATTTAAGAAGTCTTTCCCTACTCCAATGTCTCCCAGAGTTTCGCCAGTGTTTTCCAGGAGCAGTTTTATAGTTTGAGGTCTTAGATTTAGATCTTTGATTCACCTTGACTTAATTTTTGTCAAAGGTGAGAGGTAGAGGTTCAGATTAATCTTTCTACAAGTGGAAATCCAGTTTTTCCAGCACCATTTGCTGAAGCAGTTTCCCTTTTTCCACTGGATTGACTGGTGCCCCTTGTCAAAAATCAGTTGACTGTATGTTTGGGAATTTATTTCTAGGGACTCTATTCTGTTCTATTTGTCCACATGTCTGTTTCTGTGCCAGTACCATGCTGCTTTGATTACCAAAGCTTTGTAGTATATTTTTGGGTCAGGGAGTGAGATGCCGCCCACTCCACTTCTTGTGCAGAATTGCTTTGGCAATATGGTTTTTTTATGATTCCAGACAAATTTTATGATTGTCTTTTCTATATCTGTGAAGAATGTGTCTGGTACTTTGATTGAGATTGCATTAAATGTGTAAATTAGTTTGGGTAGAATTGCCATTTTGGTTATATTAATTCTTCCAAGCCAGGAACATGGGATGTCCTTCCACTTTTTTGCGTCATTTTCAATTTCTTCTTTTAGCTTCTCATAGCTTTCCTTGTGGAGTTTTTTAACTTCTTTGGTTAGATATATTCCTACGTATCTTATACTTTTTGTGGCTACGGTAAATGGAATTACTTTTTTCAGTTCTATCTCATTCTGCCTCTTGTTCATATTTGGAAGTGCTATAGATTTCTGTATATTGATTTTGTATCCTGCAACTTTACTTCCAGAATGTTTTTCATGATACCATTGGGTCTTTCATGTATACAACCATGTCATTTGTGAATAGATAGAGTTTCACCTCTTCTTTTCCTATTTGAATACCTTTTATTTTTTCCTCTTTTCTGATTGCATTGGTGAGGACTTCCAATACTATCTTGAAAAGGAGTGGAGAAACTGGGCATCCTTGTCTTGTGCCCGTTTTTAGTGGAAAAGCTTTCAGCTTTTCTCCATTCAGGATGATGTTTGCTATGGGTTTTTCATAGATAGCTTTTATTGTGTTGAGAAATGACTATCCTATGCCGATTTTGCTGAGAGTTTTGATCATGAAAGGATGTTGTGTCTTATCAAATGCTTTTTCTGCATCGATTGATATGACCATGTGTTTTTATCTTTCTTCCTGTTATTATGGTGTATTAAATTTATGGTTTGGGACACTGCTAAAGGAGTCATAAGAGGGAAGTTCATACAATTAGTGCATATAAGAGGAAGATGAAAAAAAGGCAAGTGGATCACCTAACATCATGCCTCAGAGAATTGGAAAAGCAACAACAAAAAGATCAAAAAAACTCCAGGAGAAATGAATTCATAAAGGTATGAGCAGAAATAAATGAAATGAAAATAAATGAACTATACAGAAAGTAAATGAAGGTAAAAGCTGGTTCTTTGAAAAGATGAAATTGATACACCACTAGCGAGACTTATTAAGAAGAAGGGAGAAAGGAACCAGTTGAATCAAATCTGCAATGAAGCAGGCAATATAACAACAGACATAGTAGAAATAAAAAACATCATTAGAGGATGTCATGAACATCTATATTCCAAGAAACAAGACAATCTGGATAAGATGGACAAATTCCTGAACACATATAATCTACCAAGATTGAGCCAGGAGGATATAAAAAGTCTGAATAGACCCATAAGAAGCCAGGAGATTGAATCAGTAATAAATAACCTCCAACAAAGAAAAGCCCTGGCCCTGATGGCTTCATCTCTGAATTCTACAGAACTTTTGAAGAAGAGTTAACCCCTATTCTACTCAAGTTATTTCTAAAGATCCAAAAGGGTGAATCTCTCCCTAATTAATTCTATGAAGCCTCTATCACCCTTATCCTTAAAATAGATAAGGACAGGACAAGGAAGGAAAACTATAGACCAATATCTCTGATGAATATAGACGCAAAGTTTCTCAACAAGATACTAGCAAATCGTATCCTACAGCTTATAAAAAAGATTATACATCATGATCAGGTAGGCTTTATTCCAGGAATGCAAGGTTGGTTCAACATATGCCAAAAAATCTTAAAAAGAAGGAGAGATCAGAGAGAAGGGATTGTGGTATGACCATGCCCCATAGGGGATGCTTTCTCACTTTCCCTCTTGTCTCCTTCCCACTCCCCAACTTCTGTTTCCCTGGTGAGTGTATATACCTTTTGTCAAAATAAAATATAAGACAAAATAAAAGTTGAAATAGTAAAGGTAATAAAAAAACTGGATGATTTCTACACAATCTTCATAGTCCTTAAACTGTACACTTCATAAAATCATAATTATTTTACCTAAGGCACATATGCAGAAAAAAGGAAAAATAGAATTATTGATTAACATGAATTGACTACTCAAGCAAGCATTAAGAAAGATTCTTAGTTCAAAATGGTGAATATCTAGTACAGAAAAATTCATGATATATCACTATACATTGACTTCCCAGACAAGATACATAAGTATTCTTTCTGGAAATTTATCAGTACTAGAATCCAGCTAACAACTGAAATGCATTAATCCAAATGTATAGTACGTGACTTAGAATGTCTATTTTTTTAATGTTTATTTTGCCACTCATTAACTATATGACTGGTGAAGTTAGCCTATTTGGACATCAGTTACCTTATATAAAAAATATAATGCTTGGGTAGATGACATTCGAAGCTCCTGTTAGCTCTGTTAATAAGGTTCTGTTTTCTAGTTGATGTTACAGATATGGAGGCACATATGTAATGAAGACAGTATTTTTGTATTATATTTTGATATATCTTCCACCAACAGTATGATCTGATCTCTTTCTGTACCTCATCTGCAATCATGGTCTCAGAGAAAAGGGCAGAGCAAATACTACTTTGAGAAAGAGGAAGATACAAAGTGGAAACAGGGGATGATGATGGATATAGAGACAGAGAAAAGGAGGTGTTCTAGAGGTTTATTGATCTTGAGCCTCTCCCGCGTCTGGTACAACCTCACCATGAGGGGATGAGATGTCTGGAATATCCGGTAGCTATTGAAGAAGCTATGTTCTCTAGGACAGTGATAAGTCTCTCTGACTACACACTGGATTATTTGTGGGAGGATTTTTAAAAACCACTGATGCCAGATCTCTATCCATTCCACATTACGTAAATTGGGATCATTGGGTTGACACTTAGACTTCAATAATTTATAAAGTATTCCTAGGTGATACTTGAGAATGACTGCCATAGAGTAAGGCCTAAATTAGGATTGACATAACATTTACTATGAAATGAGAAGGATATTGCAGAATTGGTGGAGAGAGATGCCTAGATCTGCACCTGGAGCTAATACCTTGGTTCCACTTGGCCGACATCTAGCATTCAGGGGGGCCAGAATTTCCCATGAACTCTTCATGAGAAAGGAATGAGATGCTGTTAGTAATGATTGGCTGCAGGACTCTGGGAGAAGGAAAAGCAGGCTATTGAGGCAGGAATCTGATGATCCAAGGGAGAGAAAGTAAAAGTGGATGCAGTAGCACAAAAAGGCAATCATTCTCCAGCAGGAACAACCCAAGGACCAGAGCAGACCTGCCAGTCACTCTGCAGCAGGAATATGATGATGATCAGCTCACAGTTCATAGGTGAGAAGCTCCGCCCTTGTCAACATACTCCCAAACCAAGTCCTGAAAGAATGTGGAATGCACAGAAAATTGTAAACGCTGAGCTTTTTTATTCATTTTATTTTAGTTTAATTTCCTTTATACATTCATATATCACTTTGCTTGTAAAGAGAATTCTCCCAGTATGAATATACCTCACACCAGTCCAGTTGAGGATACTATACACATTATCATTAACAGATAATAATCCATTTCTATGTCCCATAGATGTCTTGTGTCTCTAGCTTTTATTGGCCTGACAGAAACAAAGTTATTCTAATTAAATTGTTTCAAATGGATATGACTGAATATCCATAAAATGACATTAGGGGAAGAGGATCTGTGAGCTCATGAAAAAGTTTTAGACTCTTTATAGAGAATAAATTATTTTCTTTGTACATCTTAGAGTTTAAGTAAACGTTCCAGCCCACAAATTTATTTAGCTAATAAATATTAAAATTATTTCTATATAAGGAGGCCAGAGGAAAAATTATTTAGCAGTGAGAAATTGCAGAAACTCACGTCTATAAAACATGTTACCCTAAATGTTCATCTCTCAGCTGATAGTTGTCATACAGCTAGCATGAAATCTGTAATGAATGTTTTCTAGAAAAGGCAATTAGAAATTTAATTAGGATCCTGTAAAAAGAACATTGCATAGTCAATGATAGTAAAAAAAAGCCCCCTTTAGACCCAAGCAGAAAGTTAACTCTGAGTATAGAAGACAGACAATGTACACAAATACATATAGGATTTATTTGTATTTTGATTTCAAAAGACATGATATTAAAGAAAGTAGCATAAATTCTCCTTTATGGGGTTAAAAGAAAAATTTTAGGCAAATTAAATTGAACAGACTTTATTTTAACAAAGAACAGCTCATGATCAGCTAGCCAGTGGCATGGCAGTTGAGGCAGTGGAATCCCCTATGAATGGCCAAATTACGGTCTGAGTCCTAGACCTGGCAGCTTGAAAAACATGCCTGGCTCATCTGCATGTGTGCCCAGAATCCTGAGAGGAGAATGGAAGACAAGAGATTTTGGCATGGCCATCCCTTCTGTGGGCTGCGTTTTCACTTTCTGTCTTTTCAGCAAGTATATGTTCCCTATGGCAAAATTGCGAAAAGGAAAAAAATTAAAAGAATAATTCATGAATCAGGCAGCACTCAAAACCAGAGAGGTTTAGAACACTGTGCCCAGCAGTATAAACAGTGAACTTTTATAGGACAATCAAGATAGCAAAGTGGAGAAATCACCTGATTGAAAAACAAAGCATTTATCTTATTTGGGCATGGTCCAGTCAGTTGGCTGTCTGTGATTGGCTGAAGTTGGATTGTCTGTGGCTAGCTAAAATCCAAATATCTGTTATAAAAAATATACTGCTAAATCAGGTTTTTGCTTGTTCATATACTAAGTCAGGATGCAGTTAGTTAGTACTCCAAGTATAGAGACAGCTTTCGGCTAACAGCTTCCTAATTATTTAACAATGGGAATTTATTATTTAAAAGGTAAGTATTAAGTATTTATAGAAATAGTATTACTTGGCAGTCAAGGATAGGAAGTTGGCTTTGCTGTCAAAGTGACTTTCAATAAACTCCAGATCAGTGTTTTCAAATTTTAATAGATACACAAATTCCAAGGGGTAACTTGTTAAAATGCAGATTCTGGTAACTGGACGAATAGGCAGTGTATTAATGGTGAGAAAATTAATTTTGCAAGCTGTAATGACATATAGTGATTGAATGTATAAAAATATATATAATAAAAAAATACAGATACCGATTCAGATCTGACGTGGAACCTGAGAGTCTGCATTTTCAACAAGCCATCTGATGCTGATGCAAGCCAACAAGCTGAGGCTGCTGGTCCTTGGATCAGAATTTAGGTAGTTAGCCTAGAGGATACTGTTTGATCTGTTTCTCTTTTAGAATTTAAAAAATAATCACTAACCCATAACTTGTTTATTGTGAAAAGTTTCTCTGTTTTAAGTTTATTTCTTCCTTGAGAGAGAGACAGATACCCTCAACACTCCATGATTCACCGTCAGCCTTCACCAGTCAGGATAACAGGCATGTGCATGCACCCCCAGTGCATACTGGAGAGGATGAGAACTCGAGACCTTACTATTTGACTTCGGCACTATGAGTGCTGCATTACTGCTGCACCACTGTAGCTGGCCTCTATTGGGAAAAGTGTCCACTAGGAAAATTTAACCCACATTTTAAAGTATTAATTCATTTATCTATGAGTTTATTTCAATTAGTTCAACTTCAAAGCTCTGTATGGGTTTCAGTGGTAATAAACTTGTTTTACTAAGTTTAGCAACAAATTCCATGTTGTACTTAATATGCACAGCATGGCAATTTGGAATTACTTCGGTATTTTTTTATTCAGTACATTTTAATGAAATCCAAACAGTACCTATTACCTTATAAAGGTCCATATTAATTAGGCACAGGGCCAGATTAGAAAAGAAGAGAAAGATGTAGCTTGCTATATTTGGAAGGAATTTCCAGGTTTATAATATATCTAGCTGATGGTGGTATTTTGCAAAATAGTTTTCTGTTAGTTTCTTTTAGGTAACTTATAATGGTATAATTTGACTGGGGAAAAGCAAAAGGATTTTGACAGTGTGCACATGGTGTGTACTCCACCAGCTCCAGACTCCTTTAGGAGTACCCTCTAACATGCCAAAGGCAGACTGACTAGAACAGGTCTGCTGGGGATGTTTCTCATGGGCCCAGAAGTCTGTGAGCCCAGTCAGTCAAATTACCAGTCACTCCAAAAGCTGTCAAAGTATGTTTTGTGCAAAGAATTGATGCTTAAGTTTGGACTTCAGATTCTAAAAATGTGAGGACATCCCAGATGCTTGAATTGAAGCTCAGAATTTTATTTCTAGAACTAAAAGTAGTAAGTATGGACCTTCGATTTGGGTTAAAATGATGAGAAACTTCTCTGTGGGAAAAAATATATATATGTATATTTTACAAACACATTTTTTCTTTTTAGGTTTTGTCAGAGGGTACATGCACTCGCTAGAGAGATGCAGAAACAGAGAGAAGGAAAGTGAAACGTCACTTCCCCTTCCAGAGGAGATGAAGAGGCTGCAATCCTTTCTTCCATCCTCCTCTCAGGATTTCAGGCAAGAATGTACATATGCCTGGTGCAATCTTCAAACTGCCAGGTCTGAGACTCAAACTACGGTCAGCCATATAGGAATCTAACACGGTAATTTCCATGCTACTTGCTGGCCCTTTCCCAAACACTTTTTTTTTATAAAGAATTATTTTATTTAACTTTATTTATTATTATTATCATTATTATTTTCCAATTTGATCAGAGAGAGACAGAGAGAGAGAGGGGAAGTGAGAAAGCAAGCTACCAGGTCCGAGATTTGAACCGAGGTCAGCCATATGGGAGTCCTGCGCCTTTTATCACCATGCCACTTGCCGGTCCCACCCAAACACTTTTTAAGATATTCATTTGGTATGGTGCTATGACCTAGATGGATCCATCATAAATTCTCTCTAAACTTGTGAGTGCAAAGGGTGTTCAAAAATCAAGATATCTGGAAATGAAGCAACTAAAAACCTAAAAGAAATGGAATCTGATAGACTAATTAAAAAAAAAAACTGCAAAATTGCTTCATGAGGTCATGGTTTCCTTTTGAGTTTTTGGACTCAATTTTATCTAATATCGCTGAAATTATTCATATGCTACAACTACATCTAAGTAGTGCCTATTTCATGGTACTTGGTTCTTGTTCTAAGGTAATAAATATTTAGACAATAGATAATTGGAAAATATATATTTGACATGAGAATAAATGAAACTATCCTCATTATAATGTTAAAACTTGTATTTTCTCAGAAGTTCTGTTGAATTGAAGATACTCCTTGTATTCTTTCTTAAGTCAGAACTGTAGAAATTCTGTTTCACTCATTTATTTTATTTTTATTATTTTTAGAGAGATTTTTGCTATAGGGTGTGCATGCTCACTGCAGACACAGAGAGAGATAGCGAGACGGAAAGTGAGAAGTCACTTCTTGAATGTGTGGGGAATGACCATTCTACTCCATTCTCCCCTTGGGATTTTGGGCATGCACTCACACGTGCCTGGGATAAGTTTCAAGCCTCCAGGTCCTAGACTCAAACTGTTATTGGCTGTTTGGGAGTCCAGAGTCATAACCATTATGCCATCTGCTAATCCCTAATCATTTATTCTAAAAAGAAAATAAAGTTAACCTAGTTAGAAGAAAACCTGTTTTTCATTTTTCAACCAGATATATACTGAACACCAACTGTGTTCTAAGTGTAAGTCAGACAAAACCACTCTGCTCAGAGCATGCAGCATGGTGGAGCTGAAGGCTCAGTAAGAAGTGGGAAATGCAGTGTGCCCGTTGTTAAGCAGGATTAGAGAAGTGGGGCAGGTGGTCAAAGAGCACTTATGTTAAAGGCAATTGGTATATTGGAAGATCAGGGGAGGCTTCCCTGAGGATGGGATATTTAAGCTGAATTATAAGTAAGGGTTGTCCAGAAAAAGTGAGGAAAGAAACATATGCAATATTCTTTATATTATCAGTTTTCTAAATGCTGGGAAAGCTATCCTAACTGATTCTGTAATTGTGCAATTTGATAGTTCTCATCAGAAACTTATTGAAACAATTTTTTCAAAACCTTTAGCTCTCTGAAAGGAATATCAAGTTGAGAGTGGTGGCTTGGGTGAGGGAAGAGGCAAAAAGGAAGGCGGAAGGGAAGGATGAAAGGGAAAGAAAGAGAAAGACAAGGAGAGGAAAAAAAAAAGACTGCTCTGCTAGCTCATAAGAACAGCATTTGGGCATTTAGAAGAATTTTATGAAGGGAGGAAGAAGGAAGCTTAGAAAAATCTAACCAATTGCCTCAGCCATGTGCTAGCCTTCATTTGTGGCTCAAATTAAATGCTTTACTATGACATATTATGAACACTGGATGACCTGAGGCATTATTGTAGCAAATTGGTGGCATTTTATAGAAATTGCCTGTGTGCAAAGGGTTTCCTTGCATTAATGTGGATTGTTACAAGGAAGTTCAAGTCTAAGAATAAAAAAAAAATGTCATTTATGATTACTGAGGAATGAAGATTATGCTAAAAATGTAGACCTTCTGTTATGCTTCCTTCCTGATAATTTGAGTAAGAAGAGTTTGGGAGTAAGTGCTCAGGAAGGCTGAATTATTCTAATTTGGATTTGCAGAGCACTTCTGGAGTGAGGAGAGGTGGAGGAAAATAAAACAAGAATGAAGCAAGAGGAGCCAGGAAATAAAGGAAGATGCACACTTAGAATAAACCATGAAGCTAGGGATGGAGTGAGGCCATTTAAGAAAGGAGAGATCTATTAATGGATTTTAAGTCTGCTGTCATAAGATACATTTCTTTAGAATAGCCTTAGGATTTGGTAAATTCCCTTAGACTTACAAGTGCACTGGATAGCTGCTTCAGTTTAATTGTGTTTTGTTGGGGGCATATAGGAAAAATTGATTTATCTTCTGGATAAACAAGTCATGGAATAAGGCACACAGTCTACAAAGAAACACAACAGCAGAAATGAAGTCAGAATGCAACCTCCTGAGGAACTGCTGAAATCTTCGAGTTTTAGGCTCCCATGGATTTTCTTGTAACTTATCTATATCTTAAGAGTCTAGTTAAACCCAGTTGACATTGTGTTGGATGAAATTTCTGGGCCTTATATTTTTTTTTTTCAGAGGTTTTTGCCATAGGGCACATGTGCTCATGAGAGAGAGAGAGAGAGAGAGAGAGAGAGAGAGAGAACGTGAGAAATCAACAACTATCCATGCTCCACCCGCCTGGCGGGGGAAGAGCCACACTGCAATCGGTTCTCCATTCTCCTCCTGGGATCCTGGCCACACATACACTCATGCCCAATGTGATTTTCAAGCCACCAGGTCCAGCAGTTGAACCACAGCTTGAACCACAGTCGATCATGTGGGAGTCCACTGATATAACCACTCAAGCATCTCCTGGCCCTTCCTGGACCATTTTCTTTTTCTCTTTTTTTTTCTTTCTTTTTTTTTTTTTTTTTTTTTTTTTTTTTTTTTTTTTTTTTTTTTTTTTGCTATAGGGTGCGTGCGCTCGCTAGACAGACAGAGAGAGACAGAGAGATAGAAAGTGAAAAATCACTCCCCAGGGGGGATGGACATACCTCAATCCCTTCTCCTCCATTCTCCTCTCGGGATCTTGGGCACACACGCACACATGCCCGGCGTGTTTTAAGCCACCGGGTCTGGGACGTGAACCGCGGTCGACTACGTGAGAGTCCAGTGACATAGCCATTACGCTAACTGCTAGTCCCCCTGGACCATATTCTAATCATGGAAAAATGTGACACCATCTGTTAGGAGATAAGTAGTGGACTTGGTGAAATTATGACTTCAGCTAAAGAAGTAATGCAATGATTATGTTTTGTCTTGTATATCTCATTCATCAAAAACCATATGCAACTGGGGTGGGGGAGCCCATCTTCAATGCAGAGACTCAGTTCTGTGATTTGAAAGGATTTGGTTGAAGGTTTGAACTTCTTCCAGATTGTACTGTTGGTGGCAGGAAATTTGCCTCCCTATGTCCTCCAATTGGCCCTCCCATACCCCACAACTAGGTGCCCACTAATTACTTAGGTTAGCTCTGAGGGACTAAGATCTACTTGCAATAATTACTATAAAACAAAGGAAGGAAATTCCCAATGTCCATATTTTCTCTGTGTTTGTTTCTTCTTCTTAATAAATTGAAAGTAAGTCCAGCTCGAGTGACAGTAAAGCTGAATGACTAGAAATGTGTTTTCTCATTATTTCTCAGCAATTAGTAATAATAAAGTTAGATAAAATTAATATTGAGGCATGTTGTCCACAGAATGTGGAAATGGGGTTGGAAAAGAGACTAGTGAAAGTCCCTGAGGTGAGCATGTAAGAGCTTGACAAACAGCTTATTTAGGAATGCTGAACAAAATCAAGGATCAAGTTAAAATTAGGTAATGCTGATTTGTAATCATCCAGGTGTGCAGCTTTTTGAACAATGTTCTGTGGATGGAAAAAATAGAGTGGTTAAAATGGAAAAATGGAAATTCATACCTGAGAACTGAGATAGTTCAAACCATGAATGCTCTGTCCCTGGGTTAGATGTACGGCAACTTTTAAAAAAACTGAATTGTGAATAGAAGAAGTTTAGGTAATGAGTGAAGAAGGAACGTGGCAATTATTATTTTCTAAATATATATTAATATTTTGCTATACTAGAAGTTGCCTTAAGATTTTCCAACTTTTTAAATTTGAGCCACTTTAATTATAATTTATGCTTAGGAGATAAATCTGTGTGTTTATTTTCTCTGAACAATTTGATTTTCTTGCATGTTTGTATAGTTTGCTGTGTGTTCTTTTTTTTTTTTTCTTTTTTTTGGAGAGGTTTTTGCTATAGGGTGCGTGCGCTCGCCAGACAGACAGAGAGAGACAGAGAGACAGAAAGCAAGAAATCACGCCCCATGGGGGATGGCCACACCGCGATCCCTTCTCCTCCATTCTCTTCTCGGGATTCTGGGCACATACGCACATGCGCCCGGCGTGAGTTTAAGCCACTGGGTCTGGGACTCGAACCGCAGTAGACTATGTGGGAGTCCAGCGACACAGCCATTACGCCAACTGCTGGCCCCTGCTGTGTTTTCTTGAAAATGTATTGCTGTTTTAACCTAAAGAATACATGTAAGTCCAGCTGCTCATTTTAAAGTGCACATTTCCCATTGTTTTCTGGAAATGAGAAGAGAAGACTTGGAGTTTGGCACAGGCATTAATTTAGTAGAAACCAGGGAAATACTCCTTACCTCTGTCTAACCTTAAAATATTCTTTCTTATATTGCAAGAGATGACAAGATTCCAATGTTGACTGTCAAAGTTGATAATTGAACTTGCTTGCCTTCAACTCCTCAATTTTAACTGTGCTTGTTTGGGACGGTGTATGGCAAAATCAACATTCCTGTTTAGTACTAGAGAAAGCCTGCGACTTATATCCTGAGGGTAGAAATTTACCCATAGTTATTTTCCTTATATAAAGAATCCTACTCTTCCTTCCTTTCTCTGCCAGCATTGTATGTGTGGTCCGCTCGGTTCTTCCCTATGTCTTCTTGCAAGACTTTCAGAATCAAGCAGTTTCTGGCCAAAAAACAGAAGCAAAATCGTCCTTTTCTCTAATGGATTAGAGTGAAAACTGGTAATAAAATTAGATACAACTCCAAGAGGAGATGCTGGAGAAGAACCAAGCTGGGTCCATGAGAACCTGGACAGGATGTGGGCCGTATATTTATGCTGCACCAAGGTCACTGTGGTCTTGCCACATAAAGCCGAAAATGGTCACCACTGCCTGGACACTTGGGGGTGTTTTATTGGAAAAAAATGATGTTTCACTTTGTTTCTAAGTTCTGCACTGGTAGGTTGGTTCAGTAATAAATATGTGAGACCTTTAAAAAAAAAAAGAAGAATCCTACAGAAAATCTTTTTTTTCCCTCCCAAAGAGGTTTTTGCCTTAGGGCATGTGTGCTCACTAGAGAGAGATCGATACCTTGATTATTACTAATTGCTGAGAAATAATCAGAAAACACGTTTCTAGTCATTCAGCTATACTGTTACTCGAGCTGAATTTACTTTCAATTTATTAAGAAGAAGAAACAAATGCAGAGAAAATATGGACATTGGGAATTTCCTTTCTTTGCTTTATAGTAACTTTTGCAAGTTAGATCTTAGTCCTTAGACCTGACCTAAGTAATTAGTGGGCACCTAGTTGTGGGGAATGGAAGGGACGATTGCAGGACATAGGGAGGAAAATTTCTTGCCATCAACAGTACAATCTGGAAGAAGTTCCAAACTTTCAACCAAATCCTTTCAAACCATCCCCCCATGGGGGGGATGGCCACATTCAATCTCTTCTTTTCCATTCTTTTTCCAGGATCTTTGGCACGCACGCACATATGCCTGGCATGAGTTTCAAGCCACCAGGTCACAGACTTGGACCACGGTCAGCCATGTGGGAGGCCAGTGACATAACTGCTATGCCATCTGCTGGCCCTTAGAAAATCTTTTAAGAAAGAGTCCTGGGACCAGCATTTGGTGTAATGGCTATGTCGCTGGACTCCCATTTAGTCGACCACGGCTTGAGTCCTGGACCGGGTGGCTTAAACTCACTCCAGGCGTGTATGTATGCATGCCTAAGATCCTGAGAGGAGAATGGAGGAGAAAGGGATTGTGGTGTGGCCATCACCCCTGGGGGATGATTTCTTGCTTTATATCTCTCTGTCTCTCTCTGTCTTTCTGGTGAGTGCATATACCCTATAGCAAAAACCTCTCAAAAAAGAAAACAAACAAACAAACAAGAAAAACAACAAGAAAAGAGTCCTTATGGCACCAGCAAATGGATTAATGGTTATGAAGCTGGACTCCCACATAGTCCTCTGCAGTTCAAATCCTGGACCTGGTGGCTTAAAACTCACACTGGGCATGTGTGCGTGCATGCCCAAAGTCCTGAGAGAAGAATGGAGGAGAAGGAATTGTGGTGTGGTCATCCCTTCTGGGGGCTGATTTCTCATTTTGTGTCTCTTTCTCTGTCTCTGGGGAGTACATGTGCCCTATAGCAAAACACTCTCTCAGAATAAAAAAAGAAAGAGAACTTATGTTACTCTGGCTCTAGTTCTTACCTAGTAAAATTTATATGAATTTATCAGAAAGCTGAGAGTAAATCACAAAATGTAGATTTGGGGAAGTAATAGGATAAAAAGCTTATAGAATTGTATATAATACAGAAATATATGGATTACAGTGTGTTGTGTTGGACTCTGGAGTAATCAGATCTGGGTTTGAATTCTAACTCTGTGTTTGGAATTATATTACCTTAAGAAAATCACTAGTTAGGGCACCTCATACCTAATGCTTCAGGGTGCTAGATCCTACCTATCTGAACTTGACGTTCAAATCCTGGAAAACGTTGGGCACATGTGTGTACATGCTCCAAATCCTGATAGGATGGAGAAATAGAGGAGAAGGGATTGGAGTGTGATCATACCCCATTCAGAATGCTTTCTCACACTTCCTCTCTGTCCCTCTCTGAGAGTGGAGGCTCAGGTGAGGAAATAGACAAAAAGGAGTAAACGAAACCTTTGACAGATTTTCCAAAAGTTAATCAAGCTTTAAATCTTAGTCTCTTCATCTAAAACATGGTGGCAATACCTTACATTGGTGTTAGGGAACTGAATGAGTTAATGTATTCTAAATTTTTTCTACTTTAATTGGCATTGTAGTGTTATTACTCCCTATCGCTTGATTTTACTGAGGCATTTTTGTGTTTTATTGGTCTAGAATATGAACAATTTAAAAACATTGCTATATCTATAAAAACTTTATTTGGATTATAAATGGTTCTTTTACCAATGTGTGATTTTGTGACATAATATGAGAAGACTTTAAAAAGTTTGTGGAGTAATGGAAGTACAAGTTTATTTTTGAAATCCACGCATAGTTTTAATGTAGTATATATTTTACATGAAATTTTTGAAGCGTGCTCATACTTTAGCCATTTGGAAAATATTGGTCTACTGATTTATCCAGATTTTGAATTTTTTAATATAAAAAAAGTCACCTTTGTTAATACTGCTACTGATCTTATCAGAGAAGCCATTTAGTACTGGGAAGCTGTCACACTTATAGGGATGGTACAAGTTTTCCAACATTCTTCACCTGAAAGCTTAAATTTCATCATTAGCAACAGAAGCTGTACTTTCTTTGAAGTGACCACCTCATTTTACTTCATTCATTTTGAGAAAATGTCTTTAAAACATGTCAAGTCATATTTAAATATTCAAGTCAGTTATCATAGTTTGTCAAATGCATTTTTGAGCAAACATATAGCACAACGAAATAAATGCATGGTTGAGCATGCAATTCAGAAGCACTTTTAGTTGAGAAAAATCTTCTTGGAATGTTGCAATAAAAGCTTTATACTTTACAGTTTTTCACAAACTTAGAAAGTGTTAAAAACTCAAAAGGTTGAGAGTTAATAAAATTAATAACAATTTTTACTGGCTTTTAAAGATTCGTAGTGTTTCAATGAGGAATTTAGTGACTTCTGGAATACTTTGGTGCCCTTGCCTTGATTCATGATTAGGTACAAAGAGTTTTACATATCTTTATTTTGTAAGACCAAATTTCACACAGTCAAAAGAGGCAAATAATATTTTAATGGTATTCTGAACTTTTTAGATAATACTTTTTGCTTTATATGGTTACTGAGGAGTTCAGTTACTTAGCAATTTCTATAAAGAGTTGATATTGATAAATATATGAAAAAATGATCACTCTTTTACAGTAATTAGAGACATAAGTAAAATTCAATTATATGATTATAACAAGAATGTAGAGCAACTGAAAGTTATACTTTGTTTAAAGTATAAATAATAACTGTAGTCATTTTGAAAAATAACTTGACAGTACTAGTGTAATTGAGGTTGCACAGGGGCCAGCAGATAGTGTGGTGGTTAAGGCAGCTGGATCCCGCATGGCTGAATGTATAGTTTGAGTCCTAGACCCAGTGGCTTGAAAAACATGCCAGGTGTGTGCGTGTGTGTGCTCCAGCTCCTGAGAAGATAATGGAAGAGAAGGGATTGTGACATGGCCATCCTCCTTGGGCATGCCTTCTCACTTTCCCTATCTCTCCAATGAGCACATGCATCCTACACCAAAATAAAAAATAAAAAATAAATTAAAAAAAGAGGAAATAAAGAAAATATATTTATATTATATTATGACTTAACAATTCCACTCCTGGGCATATCCTCTAGAGAAATCTTACATATAAAAACAGGTCAAAATATCCAAATTTGTATATGAGAAGCAGACAAAACACAAACAAACCTGGAAACAAAAATCTAGTTGCCTGCAGATTAGGAAAACTGAACAATAACAAAAATCCTTGTGGTACATATACATAATGAAATTTTATAAAGCAGTAAAGTAAATGGACCATTCTCATTAAATTCCATGAACACAATGTTGAAGAATAACACCAAAAAGGTTATAGAATCCATAAAAATCACTCAATTTCCATAAAGTTTAAAATATGCAAAACTATCTTTTTAAAGGAATACACATGTCTTTGATAAATTTTTCATAAAAAGAAAGAGAATAATAGAAACAAAATTCAGCATAGTGCTTACCACTTAAGTGAGAAGCATGTGTGCAGAGAGAAATAATTGGACAGTACTACATATATTGATAAGGTTCTAGTCTCAAAAATCTGAGTCTGTATATAAGTTTTTTAAACTTGAATATTCTTTTTGTGAATATTCTTTTTTATTTGTAAAGTCAATGCCAAAACCTTAAAATGTAAGCATCAGAGAAATGAATAGAATCACTTCTCCAATCACTAACTTGGTAACAACCTAATTCTATAAGTAATTTTATACATTTTCATTGTTTACCTTGAGAAAAAATTAATCTACAAATAGTTGGATGTGATAAATTAATAAGTATGAAAGGATTAATAGAGGTTATTCATCTGTTGTACAATAGCTGTTTGACAAGGTAAAAGTATTTTAAACAAAATTTAACGTCTTTAGAAGTTTATTCTCTAAGAAAGTTGCTAGTATCTTTTTTTTTTTTTTGGAGAGGTTTTCGCTATAGGGCGCATGCGCTCGCCAGACAGAGAGAGACAGAGAGATAGAAAGTGAGAAATCATCCCCTGGGGGTATGGCCACACCGCAATCCCTTCTCCTCCATTTTCCTCTCGGGATCTTGGGCACGCACGCACATGCGCCCGGCATGAGTTTAAGCCACCGGGTCCGGGACGCGAACCGCGGTCGACTACATGGGAGTCCAGCGACATAGCCATTACGCTAACTGCTGGTCCCAAAAGTTGCTAGTATCTTCATCCTAGAATATTCCTGTCTTTTTTTCATTTTATATCTCTTAAGTTACATCTCTCTTTCTGAGGCACTGTCTTCCTAGAAAGCATGGTAGATCCCCCATATTTACTCTCATAGTATGCAATAATTGTTTTATATTGTGCATATAATTTTTATAGGGTTTTAAGTAACTTTGAATTACACATTTATGGAAACTACCTTTCTTCATTAGTTAGCAAAGAAGAAACATAATTGATTTTTGTTTATTGAAATTTTACCCACCAGCCGTGCTGACTTCTCTTGTCAATTGTACTATCTGTGGTAGATTCATTTGAATTTTCCATGTGCATGCCATCTGCATAAAATAACAGATTTACTTGTCCTCTTTAACTCTTATAATTTTTAGTTATTTTAATTTTAATGTCAAGGACCTTCACTACAATATTGAATAGATTAGACCAGTGTTCATACTTGTTTTTAATCCCAGTGGCAAAGTTTTCAGTGTTTCTCTTTAAGTATAATATTTGCTGCATTAAAGAAATATTTTGATCATATTTAAAAGGTGTATTTCTATTTCTAACTTGCTAAGAGTTTATATTACAAGTAAATATTAAATCATGTATCTTTTAGATACCCATAGATTCCTCCCTTCTATTCTGTTAATATGTTAGATAATATTCCTGAAATAACATCCCTGGTATAATCTCAGCTAGGCTATGCTTTATTATTTTTAAAATTGTCATTAGGTTCAGTTTGTTAATATTTTATATGGATATTTTGCATCTTTATTCAGTGAAATTGGCTTATAATTTTTCCTTCTTCTATCCTTGCCAGCTGGATATCATATCCTCAATGTTAGGACTATGCTCACCTCAAAAAACTAGTCAGCAAGAATATATTTAATTATTGTATTTTCTATACACATTTGGTTTTATTTATTTATTAAGAGTTTGAAAAAAAAAAAGGAGTTTGTTAGTCTTTACCAGTAACAAGCCATCTGTGACCTGGTGGTTGAATAAATATTTGTTAATTTTTATCTAAATTTCAAAGTTATTGGCATAAAATTTTACATACTATGATTTTCCTTTATTCTTTTCCTCCTTCCTTCCTTTTACTTGCTAGAGGGTGTGAACTCTTGAGAGAGAGAGAGAGAGAGAGAGAGAGAGAGAGGAGAGAGAAAGAGAAAAAGCATCCCTCTCCCTCAATGAGGTGTGGTTGTGCAGCAATCCTTTTCCTCCATTAACTTAGTCAGGATTTTGAGTTTGCACATACATAGGCCTAGCACGTGGGATCTGATTTCTAATAAGCAGTTCTTTGGTTTTTTTTAGAGAGGTTTTTGCTACAGGGTGCATGCGCTTGCCAGAAAGACAGAGAGAGACAGAGAGACAGAAAGCAAGAAATCACCCCCCAGGGGGCATGGCCACACTGCAATCCCTTCTCCTCCATCCTTGGGATCTTGGGCATGCACGCACACGTGTCTGGCATGAGTTTAAGCTACGAGGTCTCGGAGTCAAACCGTGGTCGACTACATGGGAGTTCAGTGTCATAGCCATTACACTAACAGCTGGTCCCTCCAATAAGCAGTTCTTAACCACTGCACTACAGGGCTTGCCCCATACCATAATCTTTCTATCTTTTCATATCTCTGGGATCTGTGATGGCATCTCCTTTCTTATTCCTTAAATTATTTATATCTGTCCTTGCTGCTTTCACTCTTGACCTCCCTTTATTTTCTAAACAAGCTTACTACATATTGTTTTTTGCAAGTTTATTAGAATTTTTAAAATAACTAAGCTTTTGTTTTTGTCTATTATTCTGCATTAAAAGATTTTATTCTTCCTTATTATATACTTCTTTTAATTTATTTTTGTATAACTTGCTCTCTTCTTTCTTGCCTTTTTTTTTTTTTTTTTGGAGAGGTTTTCGCTATAGGGCGCATGCGCTCGCCAGACAGAGAGAGGCAGAGAGACAGAAAGCGAGAAATCACCCCCCAGGGGGGATGGCCATGCCGCAATCCCTTCTCCTCCATTCTCCTCTCAGAATCTTGGGCACGCACGCACACGCGCCCGGTGTGAGTTTTAAGCCACCCGGTCCCAGACGCAAACCGCGGTCGACCACGTGGGAGTCCAGCTACATAGCCATTATGCTAACTGCTGGTCCCTTCTTTCTTGCTTTTTGATGGAGTATTATCTCATAAATTATCACCTTTAAAATAAATTCATATGAAGCAACTTAATCAATCAATCAAGTAATCAGTGTGTATAGTTATATAACCATTTGTTCCTCTTCCTTTTAGTGGATTGATTTCTCTCAGTGGCAGCTGGCCTCACTGGCTTAAATATTATTGGGGACAGTTTTGAATTGCTTAGTGGCTTGGCTTGAGATGTCCAAAACTAAAGCAGAAATCCCAGGAATCTTCTGCCTTGGGTATATATGAGAAATTTGAGCCAGAAGAATTCTGAGTCCATGGCATTCATTCTCCATATTTCTATCAAATCTGTCCCATCAACCTCTACCTTGCCTTCTAGTTCAGAAATAAGGACTTCATTCCATTTGCACATGAGGTTCAGGGCTGGGCAGAGGAAAGTAGCCAATTACTTTACACTTGAAGTCTCATCATTGCTAAGTTTTACTGTACTTATGATTGTATTCTATTTAGAGAAGGGACTGGGGATTAGAATTTTAAGTGAGGCTCTAGATCTCTGAATGGAATGTCTGTAGCTCTGTAATCTTTCTCCATTTCTTCAACCTGTTGGAATTTGGGGTATGCACACAAACATGTTTTGTGTGTGTTTTTCAAGCCACAAGGACTGTCAGCCATGTGGAGTATGGCTCCTTTAACAACCAGGCCTGGAGACCAGTTCTAATTTTATTTTTGTATTTAAGTTGTATGAGGTATTTTATCTTCTTTCTTGTGTACTTCAGATAAACAAGTTTTACAATTAAGCTGTAATAATCTGTGAACTTTAGATAAGTTTAAAAATAACTCTTTCCAGAGGGCTTAAACAAATTTAATAAACTCTTTAAGCTGTGATTACTTTATCTTATAAATGGGGTACTGATTTTGTTTATTGTACATGGTTAATGCTAATAAGATAACATACATATATTGTTTAGCAGAGTAGTTAGCACATTTAAAAACTCAACAAATGTTAGATGTTAATGTGATAATTTACTATGAGGAGACTTACAAAAGTTTATGAAAAAAATAGAATTAAAGTATGAGTTTATTATGGCACAAAAATTTAAAATCCATGCATATTTTCATAATACATTTTTCATAAAGTTTTGAAGACTCCTTGTATTGTTACAATCCCATGTAATTTTTTATATATAATTTTTTATATATATGATTGTTTATCTTCCCCTGTATACAATTAAAGGTGGCTAATCTATGATCATTTGAGTTAGCACCTCCTCTTCTTTTTATTCTTAAAGTTGGACAACACTTGTTTGATTCTTTCCCCTCCAGTTTTCTGTGACCTATGAATAGGAATGCTTGGTGTTAGAAAAATGAATAGGCAATGATCATTCATCCATAAATATCTGGGGACTTACAGGTATAACATATGAAAGCACAGCAGTAAGTTATGGTAGCTACATTCAAGATGTTTGTAGCTTACCAGTGGGAAACAAAAGCTAGAAAAATAAAAATAAACCTGGGAAAGAAGGGTTACAGTATAAAAAGAAAAGTATTACTGTTGACTTGAAATGTATCCCTAAATCACAGAAACCTAATATATTATAAAAGGTGTTTCAATTGCTTAGAACAGTTATAATACTTATAATCAAATTTCATATTCTGAAAATATTTTATATGTGCTGATTTTTAGAGTAGGCTATGTAACTGCACTATGGATGACTGAAAGATTCTGTGATATTGAAAAGGAGTATGCTATTAAAATGCCAAATAATCTCATAACAGTGCATTTCTACTTTTCACAATAAAGTAAGTATAAATAGTTTTTGTGCAGTATGCAACACAGTAAAATACTATTTCTTTGTTCAGAAAAGCCATTGAAGGAGAAGAAAGTCAGTGCCAACCACCTGAAGATTCTCACAATATAGCTGTCCATATTAAAAAGGCACATGGTGGCCATACTTTGCATGAACCAAAAAGATCCTCAGAGAAGTTATTAGAATTCCTAGAGATCGTAAAGAAATTGTAAGTACTTTTGATATATTTGCTTATTGTAATTTTATTTACATTTAATTTTTATAAAGCTCTGTAGGGTATGATGTGATTTTTCAAAGCATACATAGAGTGTGTGATAATCAAATCAAGGATATTACCATATTCATCATAATACATTGCTTCCTTTAGTTGAGAAATCCTTTTGAGTAGATTTTTGTTTCTGTAAGTTAGTTGTTTGCAGATAAGCATACTTTAGTTGTCATATAGAGCTCGTGGTTGTTTCAGAAGATATGGGAATAGTGTTTCATCATTATCAGTTCAGTCATCATGGCGTATCACTAAACCTGTGACTCGTCCTTTTAAATGGCAACAAAAAACATGTTAACATGTTACTATTTACTGGTGAGGTTAAATCAAAAGTATATTTGAGATTGCATTAGCTTATGGATGCTTGAAAACTTCACAGAATTTATATTGTTATTTCCATCACAGAGCCTTTAAATCAACTTTCCTTATATTCTCTTTAATTTCCTGGAGTACTTCGTGTTGGGATTGGGGAAGAGTAGAGGGAGGAAGAGGAGGACGAGAAGGTGGAAGAGAGGTTGGGGAAGAAAAGAAGGAAGGGAGAGAGAGAAAGAGAGAGAGAGAGAGAAGGGAGAGGAGGTCTGAAGGAGGGAGATTAAATCTAAATGGAGGCTGGTTACCAAAGATGTCATTGGATTTGGGAATAAAATTAAAGTTGACAGAGGACTGTGAGAAAATGTGCAATTGGAATTGAGGTTGATAACAGAAACCAAACCAAGAGTAAACATATTAAGAACTGAATGGTCCTTGAGAGAAAGACAAGTAACATGGAATGAGTACTTAAAAATCTGACATTCATATTTTGAGAATGGTGCTAAGAATTCTGTGCTCTCACCACTTTGCTTCAAAATTGTAAGTACACATTTGAGAATATATGATCAGAGTTTCCAAAAATTTGTGAAGGGTCAGATTTCTGGTGTTTTAACAACAAAAATAAACATAGCAAATACTGGTTGCTTTTTAGGAAAGTTAAGTATGGTGAAGTTATGCAAAAAGGAAATCATAACCCCATGTTTTACAGAGGTAAAATTAAATTCATAAACTGTAAAATAGCAAATTCGACTAGAAAACGCTCAGTGGATTTGTTAAAAATATTCTTTATCTGGTAGAAAATCACAAAAGCATTGAAAGTGTTTGGAGCTATAGGATGCTGGAGCTACTTTCATTCTATTAAACCATAATGTTGATTAATGTTGCACTGGATTCAAATTTTCAGTGCCAGAAACTCATGAATCACTGATTGCTGATTTCAAATTGTGCTGGATTATAGTTTTGTTTTTGTTTTTATTGCCAGAGAGTACATGTACTAGCTAGAGTGAAAAGAGAGAAAGAAAAGAGGAGGAAAACAAGCATCCCCTAATGGGCTATGGTCATGCTGCAGTCCTTCTCTCTCTTTTTCCCTGTTTCTCTATATTGTCAGGATTTAGGGCTGTAGCAACCCAGTATCATCTTGGCAATGAACTGAAGTAAAAAACAGGAACCATGATGAAAGGCTATCTAAACACAGAAAAAAATATATAAATAATTTTGCTGTATCTTTATGTGGACCTCTGTGGATTAAATTTAATGGGCAGTCCCCAAAACCCCAGGACTATGGATGTTGGTTCGGTGAGATCTGTCACGTAGAGACCTATCTGCTCAATTCTGAGCCTATGAAAGTAAGGGTTTATAATACTCCAGGATTTCTCTACTCACTCACCCATCCTTTCCTTTATTTATTTATATTTTCATCCTCTTGTTTATTAGAAAGGATGTGGGTTCTGGAACTACTGCCAGGTGGGAGAAAGTAAAAATGATTTTGAAACATTAAAATCATTGTGAAGGGGCATTAACATCCCTGAGGGTAGTACCATCAACGAGGAGGGATTGGAGCAAGTAGAGGACACTGTGTAGCTGGGGAGCATGTGTTTAGAATAGACACTGGGAAGAAGAGAGATGAGATAGAGAGAATAAAAGTTAGGGGCCCCCTTTTAAATTTTGTTTTTTAAGCCATATCAGTTTGAATATAAGCTTATCATGTATATTAGGATTTTGGAATGTAACAGAAACAACTCCTGGTGAATTGAAGCAACTACCAAAACCCACAGAAAAAGGAGGTGAAAGCAATGGAAGAAAATTAGGTAGCTCTCAAAATGGAAGAATAACACTTAATCTGGAGATAATAAAAATTCTAGAGCAATTCTAGTAGCCTCTTCATGGTACAGTATTGAAATCCATCAGCTATAACTACTTTTGATTGGGCATTGTTAGGCTCATACTCTTAATTTCAGGGCTAAGGAGTCATAATGCTATGGTTTGCTTGTGTGTCTGCTCCTTGGATTTATGCTGAAGAGGCAGAACACTTCGATATGTAGGATTTGCAGTGCTACTGAGTTCACATGCAATTGGCAAAGTGGTAGCAATTCCAAAGAGGAAATATTTCATACTCTGGAAAGAAAATGATGTAAACCTATTTAATGATGATGATGTGGATAGTAATGTCTTTGTCTTGACTGATATGCAAGGTATTCCTTCTGGAAAAGAAATGTAATGCACTGTAATGATATATGTGATTCAGAGTAATAAAACAAGATTATGATAATAATTTAAAAATAAATAAATGGTAACCAAAAAAGTATCTTGGAAGGAGGGGTCGTTGTAGAGTGCTACCGAGTGAATGACTGCCAAAGCCAGATTAAGTTTAAAGGAAGTCTTTTCTAGTCTAGTCTGAGGCTGGGGGTTGGGGGAGGTACCGAGAGTCAGAACTGTGGCCCTGACTGAAGTTGGAGTAGTCTTTTTATAGGGGGTCAGTTACCAGGGGTTTCTATGCAAGCAGTTACAGAAGCTGCATCAAGCAGGATAATTATTTCTAAGGGGAGTGGGGTTTCCATGCAAGCAGTTACATTACTAAACAAAAGGGTTTCGGGCTGGTTAGCAAAGACAGTAGCAGGTACAGGATGTCATCCCTAATATGGTTTCCTATATGGCTAGCACAAGCTGTTTTCTCATGAGAAGAGCAAGCAGGTATACAGAAGCAGACAGCCATGTTAGGATAAGGGAATAAAATGGACAAATAGTTGTTCATGTGCAAGATACAATATGTGGCCTTCCACATTCCCACCTCCTGATTTGGAGAATCAAATAATTGATTCAGAGAAGGGGAACAGCTCACGGCGGGAGTGAAGAACCATGAGCTTGACAGATTGGATCCGGTCCCGAACAAATTAATGGGAAAACGAAGGGTGTAAGGGCCAGAGAGAAGGCCCAGGAAGAGAAGTAGAGTAGTACCCGCAGCAGGAGAGATGAGGGTGGTGAGCCAGGGAGACCAAGACAAGAGAGACTGATACCAATTACCCTCAGAAGAATAGTGCCCCTCACACTCTAGAAGACGTTTGTGAAGCTGGCTCAGGCTGTTTCTAATGACCCCAGGGGGGTTAGTATAGAATGGAGGCCTAGGCCCATAAGGATGGGCCACACAGTCTCTATAGAATTGGGGGGAAGGTGAGGGACAAGGTGTTTTTGAATGGTAAAAAAGAATGCAGGGGTCCTTGCGCCAGACATAAAGGTGAAGGCCTTAAGAACGGTCACCCTCTCAAGTGTCGACCCAGTGATCAAGGGGATAGAAACATTATCAAAGGCTATGAATTAAATGATGACTTGACATTTTCATTTCTATATAATTTTGACTGATTTTTATGTTTTACCTATTAATTGATGAATCCAACATATATTGAGTCTTCAAAAATGTTAGACACTTTTTTTTTTTTTGCATAGAAAAACAGAAAAATATGTCATGACTTTCTTGATGACCAATACTTTCGAACTCTACTGTTTTGGCAATATATCTGGTACTACGACTGTAGGAACACATATATTTGCCCTCACATAACTCATACTCTAATGTAAGAGAGAGATAACAAACATGGGGATTACATCACCTAGTGATACATGCTAGGAAAAATGACTAATGCAAAATAAGGAAACAGAGTATAATGGAAAGCATCAGAGAAGTCTTCTCCGAAAGATGACACTGATCAGATTACTTAAGGGAATGAGAGAGCTAAGCAATACAATATCTCAGAATAGTGTACTTGAACAGAGGAAAGACAAATGCAAGACCCCAGGAATGGCAATTATGGCTTGGAAATGGGAAAAATGAAAAATAAAGCATGACACAATTTATGAGGAGGGCAACACTGTGAAAGTGTCATAGATTGGGAGAGTTTGTGAAAATGAGGCTCCAGAGGTAGCCAGTCATCATTTAGGGTCTGATAGGTCATGGTGGGATTTTAATCTTGGTGTGACTAGCACGTTGTGATATACTTAGCAAAGGGTCATGTGTGGATGCGGTTGACTATAGGTGACAGACGGAGATTTGGAGTGGCTTCTCAGGAGGCTATGGCATTGACCTGATTGAGGGATGACTGTGACACCATTCTGTGTTATGGAGTTCAGCTTGACATACATAGCTTTATTTTATTATTATTATTATTATTATTATTAGTTTTTGGAGAGGTTTTCACTATAGGGCACGTGCGCTCGCCAGACAGACAGAGAGATACACAGAGACAGAAAGCGAGAAATCACCCCCCAGGGGGGATGGTCACACCACAATCCCTTCTCCATTCTCCTCTCGGGATCTTGGGCACGCACGCACACGCGCCCGGCGTGAATTTTAAGCCACTGGGTCCAGAACGCGAACCATGGTCGACTACGTGGGAGTCCAGCGACATAGCCATTACGCTAACTGCTGGTTCCCTATTTTATTATTATTTTTAAAGGACAGGAGTAGGGTTGAATTGGTAGTCCTGGAAGTAAAGCAGGTTCTTCAGACAAATTAACCATGAACATGTTGGAGAACGCTGGGAACATCATCTAACACTCAGGTGTTTGAATTTGATTGTATTATATGTAACAATAGCAGCTTTTAAGATGCAATTATAAAATTATTTGGTAAAGATAATTGGTTTCTTTATAAATGACTGATTTCTGGGGGAAAAGAAGTAACATATGTGTGTGTTTGTGGGGGTTGTAGAAAGGGTAGGAGAAGAGAGGAACTTATAAATGAGCCGTGAAAAGCAGTTTGAGATCCTCTGAGAAAACTTGGCCCAATTGTTTTTTCTTCTACTTTCTCCAATTAAAGACATTTCCTTTGAGGGAATGAGGCATCTGAAGATCATTATGTTTCAGTGGAGCAGTGATGCAAAGCCACTTCACAGGAATGACTCAGAGGAATTGCTCCCTGGAAGAACATCAGGATTTCTGCTTTTTAGATTCAGGCTGTTTAAAACCCAAATGCAATATGGTTCTTATACTGTTGTCCTCTGGTGAAATGGCATATGAGATGAAGAACTGCAGTCTTTATATTTAAGGGCTCTGTGCTGATCAAAGAAAAAAACACTTTGTGGGGCTATTAATTCTGTTAAATACACAGTGTTTTGAAGGAAAACCGCGCTGACATGAGTGGGGTGCTCTCCTCTGGAAGAGTTTTTATTTGAAGCTAAAAGGGAACATAGGTTAATAAAAACGGGATGAATACTAAAACTTATTTAGATTTGAGGCCGAAGTAGTGATAATTTATAAGAATGAAAACTAGACAAAAAGAGGTATTTGTCTTAAGGGAATGAGTTAGTAAACAAAAACTCGTTGACAGTAATTGATACCGTAGAAGAGTATAGCACTGAATCTTGGTCTGTCTCTGCCAGTTAGGTTCAAAGTTACTTTTGGATGTGCATATTGTAGAATCCTTGGCCTATGGCATCAGAAAAAATTGCATTCTGAACTGGACTCCTCCAATTACTAATTGTATAATCTTGAGGGATATTTCTGTCTCTTGATATTCAATAATTTATAAAATGGGCATAATGATTAACCTCATAGGATCATTATGTTGTGAAACCTTAATGTAGTTAGAAATGTAAAACCTTATACATACCACTTGGTTCTCCTTAGATCCTGTGTATTAATCTCCTCTGGCCCAAAGGATCATACATTTCTACATTTATTTTTTTGGAAAAGACTTTACTGTGTACTTGCCATAGTTGAATTATAAAGGGATTCATAGAGACTCAGAATAACAATGTATCCCATTTTCCCTTCCTTCAAGGCAGAATATGCAAATTTCTCATATGATTTATGAATAAATAATAACTATTACTTCATCATATATTTGAATTATCTTACAAAGCTGCCAGTGATATTTTCATAACAGAGTTTAAGAAACTACTATTGGGACACAAAATAATCAGTATATTTTTCCTTTTCTTAATTTATTTTTATTTCAATTGGATTTACATAGAATATATACTTTACAGTTCAGAAATATTTTTTACAGTGTGCAACATATTTTTTCCAAACATGAATACAGTGAATATTAGTCAAATGAAAGATATTACCATATACATTATCATCAACAGATAATTTTTCATTTGTTTCTATTAAATGTTTTGTACCATTGCTGGTTTTATCCCTGATCCCCATCCTCCCACCCCCTATTACCCAACCCCTCCTATACTGTCTCTAGTTTCTATAATTGCTCTTCCTGCTACTATACCTTCTAATATTTCAATTTCTGTTATAGAGTGCAGCCATATGGTATATATGTAAGTGGAGCATACAACACTGTCTTTCATAGTTTGGCTTGCTGTGATTAGCATTAAATCTTTCATATTGTCCACTTTGTATCATGTATTAGGGTCTCATTTTTTTAAGGCTGAGTAGTATTCCATAGTGTATAAGTGCCACAATTTTTCAATCCATTTATCTATTATTGAACATTTGGCTAGATTCAATTAGCAATAGAATTAGTCTTAGCAATTGTCAATACTGCTGCAATAAACATGGATGTGCAAGTGTTTTTTCTGACTTCATGTTTTTCTTTTTCTTTTTTTAATATTTTTGCTATAGGGTGCGTGTACTTGTCAGAGAGACAGAAAGCAGGAAATCAGGGTGGATGGCCATGCTACAATCCCTTCTTCATTCTCCTCTTGCGGTTTTGGGAATGAACACACATGCATCCAGTGTGAGTTTTAAGCCACTGGGTCTGGGACTCAAAGTGTGGTTAACCACATGGAAGTCCAGTGACGTAACCTTTATGCCATTTGCTGGTCCCACAACTTCATGTTTTTCTATCCTTTTGGTAGATATCCAGGAATGGAATTACAAGGTCATTTGTAGGTTTCAGAGGAGCCTTCATATTGTTTTCCACAGTTGTTGTACCATTGGGTTGTCAAGAAATTAATGATACACTATGTTGGAGATTTCAAAGACAAGGAGAAGCATTACATTTGAAAATAAATCTGGATGGTAGAAACACAGCTGTTCTATTTTATTCTTCTTTATGTAGCATACACATTTTTCTATGTAGGACATAGACACACAATATGTATGTGTCTGTATTTTTAATATATATGTATGATATACATTAAAAAAAAGAAACTCTTGATACATTTTTGCACAGAGAAACAGAAAAATATGTCATGGATTCCCGACTACCTAATAATTTGCATTCCCACCAATAATATAGGAAGGTTCCCTTTTCATCGCATCCTTACCAGCATTTATTCTTTATTTTTTAATCTTAGCCATCGTGATAGGTTAAGTGGTATCTCGCTGTGCTTTTGATTTGCATATTTGTATTTCCCTTATGATAAGAGATGTTGAGCAAGTTTTCATATGCTTTTTGACCACTCCTATATCTTCCTTGGAGAAGTATCTGTTTAATTGAATTGATTATTTATTTATTTGCTTATTTATGTTGCAGGTAAGCTGCTTGAGTTCCCTATATTTTCTGGTTATCAGTCCCTTATCTGGCGGAGAGTTTGCAAATATATTCTCCCACTATGAGGATTGTCTCCTCATGCTCATTACTGTTTCTTTGACTGTGAAAAAGTCTCTTAGCCTGGTTTAGCCCCTAATTGTGTATTTTCAGGCTGATTGCTGTGCTTTGGGGGGGTCTTCTTTAAGAAGTCTTTGCCTACTCCAATGTTTCCAAGAGTTTCCCCTGTGCTTTCCTCCAGTAGTTTTATAGGTTTATGTTTAGATCTTTAATCCATTTTGAGTTGATTTTTGTTAAAAGTGAGAGATAGGCATCCAGTTTCCTTTCCCTGAAGGCAGATATCCAGTTATTCCAGAACATTTGCTGAGGAGGTTTTGTTTTACCCACTTGATTGTCTTGTGTCCTTCACTGAAAATAAGTTGGCTTTTTGTTTTGGGGTTTATTTTTGGGTTCTTAATTCTGTTCTATTGGTCTACCTGCCTATTTTTGTGTCAATACCATGCTGTTTTGATTATCACAGCTTTGTAATGTGTTTTGAAGTCAGGAAGTGAGATGCCTTCTACTTTATTTTTTGCTCACTATTCCTTTGTTGATAAAGGGCCTTTCATGATTGCAAACAAATCTTATGATTGTTTCTTCTATTTATGTGAGGAATATCTCTGGTAGTTTGATAGGAATTATGTTAAATTTATACATTAATTTTGGTAGAAAGGAAATTTTGATTATATTATTTCTTCCAATCCTGGAACATGGGATATTCTTCTGATTTTTTTGTATCCTTTTGAATTTCTTTTCAAATTTGTCATAGTTTTCCTTGTAGAGGGTTTTCACTTGTTTGGTTAGGTTTATTTCTAGTTATTTGATTGATTGATTGATGATTGTGGCTATTGCAAATGGAACTGCTTTCTTCAAATCTACCTCAGTCTGTTCGTTGTTGATGTATGAGAATGCTTTGATTTTTTTCTATGTTGATTTTATATCCTGCCACTTTACTATATTCATTTATCAATTCTAGGAGTTTTTTTGGTGGATTCTTTTGGATTTTCTATGTATATATTCATGTCATCTGCAAATAGAGATACTTCACTTTTTTTCCTATTTTACTTTCTTGTCTGATTTCATTGGCTAGGACTTCCAGCACTATGTGGAAAGGAATGAAGAAAGTAGGCAGCCTTGTCTTGTTCCTGTTTTTAGTGGAAGAGCTTTCATCTTTTCCTACTCAGTTTGATATTTGGTCTCGGTTTGTCATATATTGCTTTTATGGTGTTAAGGAATGTCCCTTCTGTGCCAATATCTTAATTAGGAATGAGTGTTGTATTTTATCAAACACTTTTCCTACATCAATTGATATGATCATGTGGTTTTTATCTTTGCTTCTGTTGATGTGATGTATTACATTTATTCTTTTGTGTATGTTGAACCATCATTGCATCCCTGGAATAAAGCTTACCCAGTCATGGTGTTTAATATTTTTAATATGATATTGCATATAATTTGTTAGTATCTTATTGAGAATTTTTGCATTCGTATTTATCAGTGATAGTGGTCTGTAGTTTTTTGTTTGTTTGTTTGTTTTGTCTTGTTCTTTGTTTTTGGAATCAGGGTCATGGAGGTTTCATAGAATTAATTTGGGAGGGTTCCTTCCTTTTGCATTTTTAGAAATAGTCTGAATAGAATTGGAGTAAGCTCCTTTTTGAAATTTTTGTAGAATTCAGGGATGAAGCCATCAACAAGTGGGTTTTTCTTTGTTATTTATTATTTATTTATTATTTCTTTGCTGTTTATTATTGACTCAGTCTCATTGTTCGTTATCAGTCTATTCAGGCTTTCTATGTCTTTCTGATTCAATCTTGGTAGAGTATATATGTCCAGAAAGTTGTTTAGCTCATCTAAGTTTTCTTGTTTGTTGGTGCATAGTCACTCATATTATTCTTACATGATCTTTTGTATTTCTGTTATGTCTGTTGTAACATAATTGCTTATTTAATTGTTGATTTGATTTATCTGGTTTCCTTCTCTATTATTGATTTGTCTAGCTAATAGTGTTTCCACTTTGTTTATGTTCTCAAAGAACCAGTTCTTGGTTTCATTTATTTTCTGTATAGTTTTTTTTTCTCTATTTCATTTATTTCTGTTTTAATCTTTATTATTTATTTTCTCCTGATATTTTTGTTGTTGTTGCTGTTTTTCAAGTTCCTTGGGATGTATCATTAGATTGTCTATTTGCCACCTTCCTGTGTTTTTCTTGTGTGTGCTAATTGCTATGAACTGCCCTCTTTATGACTGCTTTAGCTGTATCTCATAGGTTAAAAAAAATTGTTCATTATTAATGGTTTTAATGAATCTTTTGATTTCAGTCTTAATTTCTTCAATGGTTGTGGAGTCATTCAGGAGTAGATTATTTAATTTCCATATGTTTGTGTATTTTCAAGGGTTCTTTCTGTAGTTGATTTCAAGTTTGCATCCATCATGGTCAGAAAAGATGCTGGATATAGTTTCTATACTTTCGATTTTTTTAAAGAGGTTTTTGCCTTTGGGAGCCTGCTCTTACCAGAGAGAGGGGGGGAGGAGCAGAGACAGAAATAGTGATAGGGAAAGTGAGAAATTACCCCTGGGGAGATGGCCACTCCACAATCCTTTCTCCTCCATTCTCCTCCTGAGATCTTGAAACATGCACATACACACTCCTGGTGTGATTGATTTTCAGACCACCACATCTGGGACTTCAACAGCAAACAGCCACATGGGAGTCCAGTGATGTAACCACTATGTTATCTACTGGCCCCATATACTTTTGAATTTGTAACACTTGTTTTGTGGTTAATATTTGAAATATTTTATGTGGAGTTGAGAAAAATATTTTTTGGGTGAAATGTTGGGCAATACATGTCTATCGGGTCCATTTTATTTATGATATCATTTAGATATTGTATCTCTTTGTTTATATTTTGTCTAGATCTGTTCAAATGAGACAGAGGCATGTTGAGATACTGAAGAATTATTGTGTTGCTATCTATCTCTCTTTTTAGATACAGCAGTCTCTTATGTATTTGGGTGCCCCAGTATTGGCTGCATAGATATTTTTTTTTAATATCTTCTTGGTTTACTTTTAGTACTTTATAGCATCCTTCTTTGTCTCTTATTACAACTTTAGTCTTGAGGTCTAATTTGCTTGATATCAGTATCATGACTCCGGACATTTTTGGTTTTCATTAATATGGAATATCCTCTTCTAGCCTTTCACATTCAGTCTATGCAAGGTTTTTTATTTTATTTATTTATTTAGTCATTTATTTATTTTTATCAGTGAGGTGTCTTTTTTGTAAGCAGCATATAGAGAGCTCCTGTTTTTTATTCATTCAGCCAGTCTGGGTCTTTTAACTGGAGAATTTAATTTATTAACATTCAGCATTATTGATATTGTGTATTCATCCCTGACAAATTGTTAGTCATTTTCTTGGTTGTTCTTGTTCTTTCATTTTTGTTTGTATTTTTTTACTTGCCCTGATAGAGTTCTCCCTTCAGTACCGCTTGAAGAGCTGGTCTAGTGTTAATGAATTCTTTCAGTTTTGTTTATCTTAGAATTTTATTTGTTCTTCCCATTTGAAGGATAATCTTGCCAGGTATAGTGTCTTTGGTTCTTTTTGTTTGTTTGTTTCATTTTGAATACATCAACCCATCCTTTCCTTGCCTGCATTGTGTCAGTTGAGAAGTCTGATGTTATCCTAATTGCATAATCTTTGTAAGTAGCTTGCCATTTTTATAATATTTTCTTTGTTTTTGATTTTTACCAATCTCGCTATTGTGTGTTTCCATGAGGATATTTTTATGCTGATTCTTTTTGGAATTCTTTTTATTTTCTGGGTCTTAATTTCTCTATGTTTCTCTAGATTTGGAAAGTTTTTAGACAGTATCTCATTAAAGACTTTTTCCATGCCTTTACTAGCTTCTTCACCTTCTGGAAAACCCATTAAACAGATTTTTGGTTGATTAATGATGTCTAGAATTTCCCATATGTTACCTTTATTTTTGGTTGTTGTCGTTATATTTTCATTCTTTTTGGTGGTTTGGTCTATTTTGGACACTTTGTCTTTAATATCTAACATGTTTTTCTTCTATGTAGTCCAGTTTGCTGTTAATGCTTTCTAGGGAGATTTTAATTTTTTATATCATATTCTTCATTTCCAGAAGTTCTGTTTGATTCTTTTTTAGGGTGTGTCTATCTCTCTATGGAATTCCTATTTCACATCCTAGAATAATTTTCTCATATCTTGGAATTAATTATCTGTATTCTCATTGAGTTTTATCTAAATAAATGTTCAAAAATTTTTTTCAGACATTTCTGACCAGCTGTCTACGCTGATGAGGGGCTATTGTGTTTCCTGGGAGGAGAATTATTTTCTTCTTTTCTCAGTCTCTGCATTATTTTGTTTTTGGTCATTTTATACATTATTTACTTCTTCCTGATTCTGTAGTGTTAAAGGGAAAATCAGCCCTAGATCCCACATGTTTTCCTGGTAGAGGTCTGTTCTTTAAACTTTTCTATTGTTAAATTACTTATCAATATATTGTTAAAAGTAATTTTTTTTTTTTTTGGAGAGATTTTCGCTATAGGGCGCGTGCACTCGCCAGACAGACAGAGAGAGACATAGAGACAGAAAGTGAGAAATCACCCCCCGGGGGGATGGTCACACCGCAATCCCTTCTCCTCCATTCTCCTCTCGGGATCTTGGGCATGCACGCACATGCGCCTGGCTAGAGTTTTAAGCCACCGGGTCCGGGACGCGAACCGCGGTCGACTACGTGGGAGTCCAGCGACATAGCCATTACACTAACTGCTATAATTCCCAAAGTAATTTATATTTTTAGGACTAGCTGGCACTGTGGTGGTTAAGGCACTCCCATATGACTGGGGGTGATTTGAATTCCACATAGGGTGTGAAATTGAATTGAAATGAATGAAAAATTATGCCAAATGCATATGAATTCATGCCCAAAATCCTAAGAGGAGGCTGTAGAATAGATTGTGGCATAGCCATCCTCCCTGCAGGGTGATTTCTCACTTTCTCTCTCTCTGGAGAGTGCATGTGCCCATGACAAGAAACTAAAAAAAAAAAAAGAAAAGAAAGAAAAAAATTGATCTTTTAAAAATTGACTTTTTGTACTTGTTCTTATTCCTTTTTTTTTTTTTTTTTTTTTGGAGAGGTTTTTACTATAGGACGTATGCGCTCGCCAAACAGACAGAAAGAGACAGAGAGATAGAAAGCAAGAAATCATCCCCCGGGGGGATGGCCACATCACAATCCCTTCTCCTCCATTCTCCTCTCGGGATCTTGGGCACGCATGCACACACACCCGGCATGAGTTTAAGTCACCGGGTCCAGGACTCGAACCACGGTCGACTACATGGGAGTCCAGTGACATAGCCATTATGCTAACTGCTTATTCTTATTTCTTGCTTGTTCTTATTCCTTTACTTTTCAGTCATGTTAGCCATTTTACAGATTCCTTAGGATTTTTAACATACATGATCATGTCATATGAAAAGAAGTTTTACTTAGTCCTTCTCAATCTAGAGATTCAATTTTAGAAAAAAGCAGATAACTTTACTTTTCTCTTGCTCTTAAAAACAATGGATCACTCACCATTGAGTATGTTAATTAT
Source organism: Tupaia tana (assembly GCA_026018925.1). NCBI lineage: Eukaryota > Metazoa > Chordata > Mammalia > Scandentia > Tupaiidae > Tupaia > Tupaia tana. The sequence continues at coordinate 42,086,431 of JAKSZU010000008.1, forward strand.
GGTGGTTTTTTTTGTGCACGCTTTTAATCAGATTGAGGACTTATTTTACATTCTTACTTTACTGAGTTTTCATGTTTTTTTAATCATAAATGAGAATGAAGTTTTGTCAATTTATTTTTACATTTTTTACTCATCTTAGGTTTTTTTCTCCTTTGTTCTAGTAATATGGTTACTGCATTGATTGATTTTCAAATACTAAGTTAAATTGCACTACAGATAAGCTCCATTGGGTTACAATATATTATAGTTTTTACATGTAGTAATATTTAATTTGTTAATATTTTGTTAAAATTTTCACCCATAGTTTTTACCCATGAGGTATTTGTTTCTAGTTTTATTTCATGATCACATCTTTATTTTTTCCTAATCTTACCATTAGAGTAATAACATTCTCATATGATGAGTTAGCAATTGTCTTCTCTTTCTATTTTCTGAGTTTATGTAGTATTGTCATTAGTTATTTCTTAAATGTTTGACATAATTCACTTTTAAAGACATTTAGAGTCTTTTTGTCCTTTTAGAGTTTCTTTAAGGGTAATTTTAAATTACAATTTCAGTGTATTTAATTAATAAAACATTCAAAAATTTATTTTCTTCTATGGCAAGTGTATTCCTTTATAATTGGCAAGGAATTTGTCTTAGAAATATAAATGATCAAGTTTAGAGTCATAACATTGAAATATTCACTTGCTATTCTTTTAATGTCCATAGGCACTTAAGTGGTATCCTCTCATTTCCCAATTGATAATTTATGTATTTTATTTATTTTTGTTATTGATCATATAGGTGGAGGTTTATTCTTTTCAAAGACAGAAACCTCTAGTGTTTGAGATGTAATTGCTATGTCATTTGAAGATATGGTGGTAAAAAAGCAGATGTATTAGGACCAGCAGATGACATAATGGTTACATCACTATGATCCCACTATGAGTTTGAGTCCCGGACCTGGTGGTTTAAAACTCATCCTGAGCAAGTGTGCATGTGTTGCCAAAATCTCAAGAAAAGAGTAGAGAAGAAGGGATTGTGGGATGATCATTTCCCCTGGGCAGTCGTTTCTCACTTTCCGTCTCTTTTTCTCTCTGTCTGTCCGGCAAGTGAACACATCTTACAGAAAAAAATCTCTCTCTAAAAAAAAAAATCCAGATGTATTGCCATTTTCATAGAAATTACAGTGTTGGGAAGTAGTTAGAAAATAAACAAGTAAAATAAAATATGTAAATACATAGTTACCACTTCTATTAAGTGCTATAAATGACATAACCAAGAGAGCTTCGATAGACAATAATGAGTGGAGGACAGGATTGAGGCTACATATAAAAGTCAGGAAAGAAGTCCTTTTTCTCATTTTTTTTAAGACAGAATTTCCCTATGTTATAATCCTCTTATCTTAGCCTTGGGTAGCTAGAACCACAGGTGTACACAGGCACCAGCTTTTAGGGTGGTTTGGGAATTGAACACAGACCTCCCTGTGGCTTCAGCCTGCTAAATAGCAGCATCTAGTGTGATATTGTGCAGCAGTCAAAAAATGGGACTGGTGAAATGGGATGTCTGGAAAACATGCTAAGTTGTTTGGAGTTAACTAAAAGGAAATTCTTCAAGTATTTTATCATCGAGCTTATGTTTAGATAGTTAAATGACATTTGTGTAAAAGATGAATTGGAGGGTCACAAAATTTTTCATTTCTCTTAGATTTTTGCCATAGGGAGCATGTCTTTTCAGGGAGATAGACAAGAAAGAGAGAGAGGGAGAGAGAGAAAGTGATAAATCACCTCATCCCCCCCCCCCCCCCCATGGGAGATGTCTGTGCTGCAATCCCTTCTCCTCCATTCCAGTATCAGGATTTGGGGCATGGGTGCACATGCACATGACATGTTTTCAAGCTGCTGGGTCTGGAAACACAAGCCACAGAGTGGCCAAGTGGGATCTGGTGCCTTCACTTCCACACCTCCTGGCTCCAATAACTTCTATTTCTTGCTAAATTTTTATCACTATTAAGGCCTTCCATAATCTCCACTCATAATCTCAATTTAATTTTATTTACTCTCATTCTCTCAAGAAGGAATCTCATCACTCAGACTAAATTTCATCTGGTAATTCAGCTTCTATTATCTAAAGGATCAACTTTGTTTTTTTTAATTCAAGAAGCATTTCTGGGTGTTTCTTAAGATGATTTCCCTTCATTCTACTTCCCGTTTTATAGACTGCCACTCATAGTCTGGACATCTAGATATGCGAGATCTCATTTTTATTTCTGTTGTATTTTTCTTTTATGTCTCACCAGATTATACACTTCTTGAGCAGAGAAATCATGGCTTCCTATAAAGCGCTTGTTTTAATGTTGAGATTGCTCGAAGGCATAATAAAATATGGATTGATTGATAGAAATATCAATAACATTAAAAATTCTACCTGAGCACAAGATAATGCAAAAACCAGTTTATAAATCTGATAAATGTTTTTACTAGGATTTCAAAAACATTCTTCATGTTGCCATTTAATATTTATTCATGAGTTATTTGTACCTTAAAATGTTATGGTAGCAGACTGAATATTTATAAAATTTTCTATCCTCTACTTTCAATTTTTAAAACTAACGAATTCTGTATTGAGTGATTAGTTGTGAAACTATATTGGGAGAGGATATTAAGCAGAATAGTGAGTGTGGTAAAGTTGGCACAATGAAAGCACAATGAATTTAGACTTTGGACAGTTATGTATTTCCTTAGTACATTGGAGCTACTATATCAAAATACTGTAGATGAAGTGTCTTATAAAGAACAGAAGCTTATTTATTAGTATGTTTCTAGAGGCTGAGAAGTCAAAGATCGAGGCACTGGAGGATTCAGTGCTGGTTGAATTTTTTTGCTGCTTTTTAAATTTTTGGACAGGTTTTTGCTATAGGGCGCATGCGCTCGCCAGACAGACAGAGAGAGACAGAGAGATAGAAAGCGAGAAATCACTCCCCAGGGTGGATGGCCACGCTGTAATCCCTTCTCCTCCATTCTCCTCTCAGGATGTTGGGCACGCACGCACACGTGCCCGGCGTGAGTTTTAAGCCACCGGGTCTGGGACGCAAACCGTGGTTGACTACATGGGAGTCCAGCGACATAGCCATTACGCTAACTGCTGGTTGAAACCTGCTTTCTTGTTCATAGGTGATAACTTCTTGCTCTGTTCTCCCATAGTGGAAATGGCAGGGCAGCTCTCTGGGGCTTCTTTCATAAGGGCACTCATTCCTTCCAATAGAGTTTCATCCCCATGACCTAAGTACCTCTCAAAGGTCCTACTTCTGTTTTTTTTTTTTTTTTTTTTTTTTTTTTTTTTGAGAGATTTTTGCTATAAGGTGCGTGCTCTTGCCAGAGACATAGAAACAGAGACAGAAAGTGAGAAATCACCCTCCAGGGGGAATGGCTATGCTGCAATCTTTCTCCTCCAGTCTCCTCTTCAGAATTTTATCATGCATGCCATTCGTGCCCAGCGAGAGTTTCAAACTACTTGGTCCAGGACTCGAATCCTGGTTGACCAGGTGGGAATCCAGTGCCTTATCCATTACACCACCCAGATCCTGCCTTCTAATGTCATAAATTTGGAGATTTGGTTTCAATATTTGAATTTACAAACTTTCAGACCATAGCAAAATCTTCGGCTAAAATATTTGTCCTAGGAAATATATATATGTATATATATATATATATACACACACACACATATATAATTTATTTAAACACACACACACATACACATATGTATGTATGTATGTATTGAAAACTGTAAACCACTTTTTCTTTTTCTCCTTTGAGGATTAGAATGCTGTATTACAGGTGACTACTTTAAAATGAAAGTTATAAAAAATTCTTGGTGAGAACATACTTGAAAAAACAACTCAAATAACTTAAGTCAAGCCTCTCGAGTACTATTGTTTTTATCTTGCTCTTCAGTCTTGTGGACTGTCACTAGGAAGAAGTTGTTTTCTGTCATTGTCCTGAAACTGCAATCGAGTCAGGATCAGTTTGTCAAGATTCATGAACTTTTGATAGTGTGTTTGAAACTTTTAATCCTCCTTGAGAAGGATTAAGCCATTAGTTATTAATGGGGGTCTTGTTTTTTCAGGGAAACTGTGATGAGAGAAATAGCACCTCTGAGGCTGTTTTCCCACTTGATAAGAAACAAGAACTGAGGGTGAGGGACAGTCATTCACTTTGTTTGCCCCCAGGCTCAGTAAGATAAGCCTCCTTCAATATGGCCCTTATTGCAGTAGCCTTAGGTCCCTAAGGAGTCACAGATAGGTTGGTTAACAGTATTGTCCCAGTTTGACTTTCTGAGTCACAAGCTTCCTTCAGGCCCAGGGGCTATTCTCTTAGTAGATCCTAATCTCTCTTGGTGGGAAGGTTGTGCTCACCTTGCCATATGGCTTCATTAAAAACAGCTCCGACCATTAGGTGCACCTTGGGTGTGAACTGGGATAATAGGGTTTACTGTGCCCTGTTAAACACATTCTTTTTCCTAGTGTGTAGGGTGAGTCCAGAGTGCACTCAGGATTTTCTTCTTACACACTGAAGTTATAACAACAACCTACTAAATCAGTACAGTTGAATCTCATTATTTGTGGTTGTTAATGGCCTATAAAGTTGCTACTGATACTGACCATTGTTCCTAAAGGAAATGTAGGGTTAGGTCCCTGGTGAGCCTCTAGCCAAACATTTTTATCACTTGATCAATACATAGGCTTGTTTTATGTGTGTTTCTGTTTGGAGACATTTTATTTAATTTATATTGCTAATTCATTAACTTTGAGCTCACAGCCAACAATGCCCTAACTCATGTCTGAATAAAACTTATTTCACACATGTACATTCTACATCATGCACATCGCAGACTTGTGCTCAGGAAAATTAGGTAGCATTTCCGCACTAAGCTTGGGGACCATTTACACAATAAAATTGCCATAAAACAAGGCAAAAAATGCAAAAAGTATAGCTAAATAGATTGTGAAAAGGACACTTGCATATAGTATGAGAGTTGAAGAAAAATGCAGAATGTTGTTCAGCCTCAGTTGGGGTTTTGCTCATTGGATGACTCAAGTTTTTAATATCATCTGTACATATCCAAGAATCACTGTGCTATAAGACCTTGAGTGTTGATTTCAAGGTTACAAATAAATTTTAGCGAGTAGCTAAATTGATCAGTACAGTGTATTTACAGTGCTCTTTTCTAAAAACTTTATTTTTATAAAGCAAAAATTATAGACCTTTCATTTTTTTCAACAGAGAACTTTGCATTCTTTGGCTATTAAATGATTCTTTCCTTTACAGTGTTCTAAATCCTTTAAATGAGTTCTAAAGTGCACGTCTTTAGAACTTGTTTACACTAAAACAAATCAACCAGTGTGGGACTGTTCCACCTGATTTTTATGTCCTTTCATCTCTATTTTACAGCTCAGCAGATTTATACCTATAGATGAGTCTTGCTTTGTTCTGTACCCTCAAAGCTTCTCTCAACCCTTCTCTGTGTAACTCTTTTTGGAGTGTGATTTGATGAATCCATTTTAAGACAAAGCAATTTTTCCAACACATTTGTGACCTGTATGGCCACTACCTGTGTGGGCCTGGTCATTTAATCATTTGAAGAACTATATTCCTTCAATACTAAAATGTCCATATTGAAATTGCCCATTCTTGGAGTCAGCAGATGACATAGCGGCTATGTCTCTGGACTCCCACATGGCTGACTACAGTTTAAGTCCCGGACTCAGTGGCCTGAAAATCACACTGGGCATGTGTGCATGTGTACCTAAGATTCCAGGAAGAGAATGGAGGGGAAGGTGGCCATCCCCCAGGGGGGTCGTTTCTTACTTTCCTTCTCACTGTCTCTGTCTCAATTTCTCTCTGGTGGATGCACATGCATTATGGCAAAAACCTCTAACAAAAAAAGAAATATCCAATTCTCTGAACTTCATTCTGATTTAAAGTAAGCTTTTGGAAGTGACTGAGGGACTGGGGAGGGTTTACATTCTAGGTTCTTTTTGTTTTGATTGTGTAGGTTTTTCACAGGTTGCCTGTCACCCATTAGTTAAAGTTCTTCCCCTTTCAGAGTTCAATGGGGTAGGACATAGGAGAAAAGGCAGTTAGGGGTGGCTACGATTAGTGATCTGCACGTGTCCTCTCTTTGTGGCAACTTTCCCGTGTTACTTATTTCTTTCTGGAGATTTGTGGTTTCTCGATTCTTTCTCTCCTGGGGATCTTCAGTGTACTTACACTAATGTGAACAATGCTTCTGTTAGCTGTCTATTGTTGCTTCCCAAATTAGCCAAACTTCTTCCTTGTTCCCTCACAGCCAGATCTCTTGGCTCCTGGCTGAGTCTCTCTTGAGGGTAACTCACTGAATGGGGAAAAAAAAAATCATGTGTCCTTTATTTTAAAGGCAGCTTGCTCCCCAAAGCAGTTTGGCTTCTTTTCTCCTTCCCTACCCCTCAGGTTAAGAGCCCAGTCTCTTGCCATTGGATTTCTTAAATACACATCAGACACTAATCCCTTGCTTCCTCAGACTTCAGAGGACATATATAAAACTCCGCAATTGGTCCTTTGAAGTCCTTTTCACTTGGCTTGAGATGAAAGCAGATATTTGTTTCCCTTGCCTAAAGTGGAAAGAAAACTGAAAATCCTCCAGTGATGCTTTTCAAAGCGCCAGTGTCATTCTTTTATTAATTACACATGGACACTAGCCCATGGGCAGAACCAGTAGCACACTCACTTAGCATGTCCCACCTGCATATTTTAGAGCCTTGCTTTGCCATGTGGCTCCTATTATTATGTTGGCCTTAGGCTAAATTTGATCAATTTTCTCTCTCATTTCTGTTTTCCAGGAGAAGGTCATCGGTGCTACATTCATCAAATATCCTTTAAGTTCTTAATTTTTCATTTTTCAATAGGGAAGTAGTATGGGTTCTTTTTTTTTTTTGAAAAATTTCCTAGAAAAAATATATTATGAAGATGTTATGCATAAATTAAAAAAATTGCACCACAATAAACTTGTACTTTAATTGCATTTTTCCACAAATTGTTTGAAGTTCCCTCATATAAAGTATTGTTCCTGGAGCTAGAGAGCCTAGATTCAAGTGGTACTTTGAGCAAATTATATAATCTCATTACACCTTTAGTTTTCTCACATGTGAAGTTGGGTGAATAACAGGACTGTTCTTATGTTTCTATGAATATGTTTTTGTCTATGAAATCACTTTCCTTTATAGTGTTCTAAATCCTTTAAGTGACTTGGAAATGCATGTCTTCAGAACTTGTTTACACTAAAACAAATCAACCAGTGTGTGACTGTCCCACTGGATTTTTATGCACTTTGGTCTATATTTTACAGCTCAGCAGATTTATACCTACAGCTGAGTCTTACTTTATCCTGGACCCTCAAAGATTCCCACAATCCTTCCCTGTGTAACTCTTTTTGGTTGGGGTGTGATTTGACGAATCCATTTTAAGATAGAAAACGACTTTACCAAGTTGAAAAGCAGTTAGTATAGGGATGGCCATGATAAACATTAAATACTAATTATTATGCTTGAGAATATATTCTGATTGCTTATATATTTGAATAATATTTAGGCTAGATCCAAGTGAGTTCTTGAAACTCACTTTTATTCTTTATAACTTCTAAAAAATTGTTCTAGGAGCTGAGGTGGCATGGTGGTTAAGGATGTTATACTCCCATATGACCAACTACGTTTCAAGTTCAAGCTTGCTTTCTCACTTTTCCTCTCTCTCTCTCTCTTCCTCTTTCTCTGTCCCTTTCTGGTCAAATTAAAATAAATAAATAAAGTTAAATAAAATAACTCTTTTTTAAAAATTGTCCTATTATCAATGGCATTTATTGTTACTTTATAGAAATTCAATGTCACCTTGATTATTTTTAACTTTTGTGGGAATTTGCTTTCCTTGCCTATATTTTTTTATTTATTTAATGAAGTAAGTAATTCACTGTACCATCAATACAGTATACAAAATGAGATTTTCCATCTAGAATACATTATATATTGGTTCAATCAAGGATATTACCATACATGTTATTGCCAACAAATAATCTTCTATTTCTTGTTTCTTACATATTTTGCTTTACCCCCCTTGATTCTCTACCTCTCACCCTCTGTCAATACCCCCCCTTTTCACACACTGTCTCTGATATGTACAGTTCTTTTACATGCCTTTTTCATATATATATATATATATATATACATATATATATATATACACACACATATTGCACATATAACCTCAGATGTAAACCCCAGTGAGTAAAGCATCTCTCTGGGGCTATATACCTTACTGCAGTCATCAAATAGGTATTAATAGGCTTTTTAAAATTTATTTTTTAAATACACTTTTTAATTTAAAGAAAGGCAGTTTTATCTTTAATAATTCAAAATCAAAAAACATTAAGAGAACTTTGCTTAATTCTTAAATCTAGGAAAGAGGTTAGGATTCTGTTTGAATATGGACCTGTCCACAACTAAAGAAAAGACAAAAACTACTTAACACTGAAAAACAAAGCATAGAAGGTCAGTAATGATTTAGTCAAGAGTCATAAAATTCTATTTCAACAATTCAAGCTCATGTACTTTATCTTCTGCTGGGGTCCGATCTCTCTGTTTAAATTTGGAAGATAACATTCAACTCTGTACTTGTCCCTACCATTAAGCTGGCCATTTTCTTAGCTGTTTTAGAACTCTTATTTCTGTGTGTCTGACTAGTTTTCCTGGGATAGCACTCCCTTCAGAACTTCTTGGAGAGCTGGTCTCGTGTTGGTAAATTCTTTCAGGTTTTGTTTATCTGAGAATGTTCTTGTCTTCTCTTCCCATATGAAGGATAATCTTGCCAGGTACAGTATTCTTGGTTGAAGTTGTTTTTCACTCAACTCTTTGAATATATTTTCCCATTCTTTCCTTGCTCACATTGTTTCTGATGAGAGGTCTGCTGTTAGCCTGATGGGATATCCTTCGCAGGTAACATGGCGTTTCTCTCTTGCCAGTCTGACTATCTTGTCTCTGTCTGTGGTTTTGGTCAATCTGGCTATAATGTGTCTTGAAGAATATGTTCTTGGGTTGGTCTTATTTGGGGTCCTTTGCATTTCTTGGGTCTGGATCTTTGAACGTCTCTCTAGCTTTGGGAAGTTTTCCTCCACGATTTCATGGACTAGATTGTCAATGCCCTTATTAGTCTCTTCACCTTTTGGGATACCGATTATCCGGATGTTTGGACGTTTAATGGTATCTAGAATTTCTCGTATATTATTCTCATTTTGGGGCTATTTTCTTAGTCTTCGTGGTGGATTTTACTCGTCCAGCAATCCTGTCTTCTACATCTGAGATTTGATTTTCTGTGTGATCTAGTTTGCTTTTAATACTTTCGAAGGAGGCTTTGATTCCTGTATTATAGCCTTTATTTCCAACAGTTCCATTTGACACTTTTTTTAGGGTATTTCCTCTTTCAGCTCTCACAAGAAATTCTTCACCTCCTGGGACCCATTGGCTTTTTTCTTCTGGTGTTTATTGTCCCTCTTCTCTTCCATCTCTGTTAGTTTTGTCATTATGAATACTCTAAATTCTTTATCAGACATTTTCATGATTTCCATCGTACTGTCTGTGGATGAAGAGGAGTTATTCTTTTCCCTAGGGGGAGAGGTATTTTCTTGGTTTCATATATTTCTTGTGCCTCTGTAGTGATTTATAGTTATCTGATGGATTATCTGTTTCTTCCTAAATTCTAGAAGATCAACCTGAGCAATCAGAGAAGTACAGGAAGCTGGTGGTCAGCAAACTCTTTGGTGTTGCGTTTTTCTCCCTTTGTGACACAGATTCAGTGGGAGTTGAGGAATATGAAGACCCAAATAATATTCAGATTTGGCAACTTTTCATTTAGACATGTCTAGACACTCAGTAGGTGGAAGCTGAGTAGCAAAGTGATAAGGTAAAAGAAAAAGGATAAGAAAATAGAGAAAGAAAGAAAAAAGAGAAAAACAGATAAAGCAAACAAAAATTTATTTATTTGTTAATTATAAAAAGCAAAAAATGAAAACCATGCAGCTTGAAATCACTAAATCTCAGCTCTCATGGCAGACTCAGTCTTCTTCTGGCCTGCTTTTTTTTGCCTAGATGGGAGGGGGAGAGGGGAGAGGATTATTACCAAGATAAAGGAGGATTTCAGAGCCTAGAAAAAACTTGACCTTAAACAATTAAAAAAAAAAGAAAAATTAGAAAGAAATTAAACGACAGAGACAGAAAGGCAGAAAGAGATAGAGAAAGACAGAGAGAAGGAGACAGGGGCTCTACCATGGTTGGTTCTCAGCTGAACGTCTTCATTGCTTCTATCTCTGAAATCACTAGATCTCAGCTCTCATGGCGGACTCAATCTTTTGGCCTGCCTTTTTTTGCCAGGGTAGATTCTCAGCAGAACATCTTCATTGCTCTTATCTCTGAAATCACTGTATCAATAGGTATTTTTAATGCATTTTTTTATTTCAAGAAAAAGTTTTTTTTTTTTCTTTTTGGATTGTTTTTAGCTATAGAGTGTGTGCACTCACCAGAAAGACAGAGAGCGACAGAGACAGAAAGCAAGAAATCACCCTACTGGGGAAATGGCCATGCCACAATCCCTTCTACTCCATTCTCTCAAACTGCGGTTGATTGCATGGGAGCCCAGCGACGTAATCATTACACCATCTGCTGGTCCCAGTTTTAGCTTTAATAGATCAAAATTTAAAATGTTAAGAGAAATTTGCTTAAAACTTAAAGCCAGGAAAAAGGTTAGGATTCAGTTCAAATAGTAGGTAGTGAACCTATCAGCAGTTCAAAAGAAGACAAAAATCCTTAAATATGGAAATCAAAGCATCAAAGGAAATCAATAATATTTTGGTCTAAAGTAAAAAAAAAAATCTATTTCACTAGTTCAGACTCAAGTAATTAATCTCTTTTCTATTGAATTTGCAATATTCAATTTGCAATTGAATTTGGTCTGTTCTTTCCGTTTGAAATCTGGAAGTTAACATTCAGCTCCGTATTTGTTTCTCCTATTAGACTGGCCATTCTCTTGGTTATTTTTTGTATTCTTATTTCTGTGTATCTAACTTTAGTTTTCCTGGTACAGCACTCCCTTCAACATTTCTTGGCAAGCTGGTCTGGCGTTGGTAAATTCTTTCAGGTTTTGTTTATCTGAGAATGTTTGTGTCTTTTTTTCCCATCTGAAAGATAATCTTGCTGGGTATAGTATTCTTTTTTTTTTTTTTTTTTTGAGAGGTTTTTGCTATAAGGCACATGCGCTCACCAGAAAGACAGAGACAGAGAGATAGAAAGTGAGAAATCACCCTCCAGGGGGATGGCCACGCCACAATGCCTCCTCCTCCATTCCTCCATCTCCTCTCTGGATCTTGGACACACATGTGTATGCATCCAGGGTGAGTTTAAGTCACTGGGCCCGGGACTTGAACTACAGTTGACTACATGGGAGTCCAGCAATGTAGCCATTATGCAATCTGCTGGTCCCATATTCTTGGTTGAAATTATTTTTCACTTAACACTTTGAATATATTTTCTCTTTCTTTCCTTGTGTGCATTGTTTCCTATGAGAAGCCCAACGTTAGCCTTATGGGATATCCTTTGAAAGTAACTTATGTTTCTCTCTTACCAAATTTAGTATCTTGTCTCTGTCTGTGGTTTTGGTCAATCTGGCTTTGATGTGCCCTGGAGAAGTTCTTCTTGGGCTGATTCTATGTGAGAGCCTTTGTATCTCTGGGGTCTGTATTTGAGTGCCTCTCTACATTTGGAAAGTTTTCTTCCAGGATTTCATTAAATAGATGGTCAATGCCCTTATTAGTTTCTTCACCTTCCGGGAAACTGATGATCTGGATGTTTGGGCATTTAATGGTATCTAGTATTACTCATATGTTTTTCTCTCTTTTTTTATTTTGGTTATTTTCTCAGTCTTTTTGGTGAATTTTTGTAGGTCAGAGGTTCTATTTTCTACATCCAAGATTTGATCTTCTGCATGATCTAATCTGCTTTTGATATTTTCGATTGAAGTTTTGATTTTCTGTATTACAGCCTTAATCTCTAACAATTCTGTTTGATTCCCTTTTATGCTGTGTATCTCCTCTTTCAGATTGTGCAAGAACTTCCTCACCTCCTGGAACTTGGTGTCTCTTTTCTCCTGCATCATCTATAGTTTGTTATCTCTCTTCTCTTGCATCTCTGTTAGCTTTGTCACTATGAATATTTTAAATTCTTTATCTGACATTTCCATGAGTTCCCTTGTATTCTCTGTGGAGGTAGAGGAGTTATTCTTTTCCCTTAGGGAAAGATATTTTCTTGGTTTCTCATATTTCTTGCACCTCTGTGGCAGTTTCTGGTCACCTGATGGAATATATGTTTTTTTCCTAGTTTTTGGAGTTAAATCTGAGCATTCAGATGAATGTAGGAGGGGGGTGACCTGCTGTCTCTAAACAGTACTGTTTTTCTCCCTTTGCACTTCAATGAAAATTGAAGATTAATCTGATCCTAAAAGTATTCAGATATTTGGCTACTGAGCACCTAGACCTGTCTAGAAAATCAGTGTGTGGAGGCTGAGTGGAAAAGTTTGGTAGGTAAAAAGAAAAGGAAAAGCAATAGCTAAAAACAAAGAAGAGAAAAAAGAAGACAGAAACAAAAAGAGAAAATAATTTTTTTTTTGTCAAATAAATGAAAACAGCACGCCACCCTACTGAGCTGCTCAGAACTCAAATATAAGATGGCTACTGATTGGTCTGTCCTATGGGGGGTAGGGGCGAAGGTAAGAATTTGCAAGACAAAAGAGTGGCAGAGAGCTAAGAAGTTTAAAAATTAAAAAAAATTAAAAAAAATATAGAGAGAGATGGAGAGAGACAGAGAGAATAAGTAGAGTGCTCTAACCTGGCTCCTGGCTAGATCTGGGAGACAGGAGGGTGAAGTCTGGGCAGATGGTCTTTGTTAGTCATAATCCTCCATGCCTGTATTTCTGAAGAATTACTTCTTTGTGTCAAATTTATTAATGTAATTAAGATAGGTCTTACTATTGAGCATTTCAGTTTCTATTTTCCTATTATCTGCTTTTAAAAAAAATTATTTACATTTATCACTGTACACCTTTATAGCATGCAACATAATTTTTCCCAACATGAATACAGTGCATATTAGTCAAGTCAAAGACAGTACCATATACATTATCATCAGCAGGTAACTTTTCATTTTTGTGTCTATTAAATGTGTTATATTATTAATTTTCCCCTGATCTCTCCCCTCACCCCTTATTACTCATCCCCATTCCCTGTCTCTAGTTTCTACAGTTGCCCTCCTGCTAGTATACCTTCCAATCTTTCAGTTTCTACTACAGAGTACAGACATTTGGTATACAAATAGAGCAGGGACATACAATGCCTGTCTTTCATATTCTTCACTTAGTGTTAAATCTTCCATATTCATCCACTTTGTATCAAATATCAGAGTCTCATTGTTTTTTTTATGGCTGAGTAATATTCCACAGAGTATATGTGCAACATTTTTTTCAACCCATTCATCTGTTCTTGAACATTTGGGTTGATTCCTTGTCCTAGCAATTATAAATAATGTTGCAGTAAACATGAATGTGGAAATGTTTTTCCAGCTGAGGATTTTCCTAGCTTCTGGGTATATACCTAAGAGTGGAATTAGTGAGTCATATGGTAATTTTGTTTGTATATTTCTGAGGAACTTTCATTTCCTTCTCCACAGTGGTTGTACTAATTTACATTCCCACTGACAATGTAGGAGGTTCCCTTTTCACTGTAGCGTCACCAGCACTTACATTTTTTAAAAAAATTATTATTAATTTTTAGTCATTATGACTTGCGTTAATTGGTATCTCATTGTGGTTTTGATTTGCATTTCCCTTATGATAAGAGCTGTTCTGCTTTTTTTCATATGCTTTTTGTTCGATCATGGAGAGTTGGCAGTTCAGCTCATTTTTCTATCTTTTAATTGGATGAATTCTTGCTTTGCAGGTAAGTTTCTTGAGTTCCCTGTATATTCTGATTATCAATCTGTTATCTGAAGGAGTTTTAAAATATATTCTCCCACTCCGAGTGTTGTCTCTTCACTGTAATGATTGTTTCTCTGGTGTCCAGAAGCTTTACAGCCTAATATAGTCTCTCTTGTCTATTTTTGGAACTATTGCCTGTGCTTTGGGGTCTTCTTAAAGAAGTCTTTGCTTACTTCAATGTTTCCAAGAGTTTACCTTGTGTTTTTCACAAGTAGTTTTATAGTTTGAAGTTTTATGTTTAGATCTTTTTTTTTGAATTAATATTTTTAATGGCGATAAATAGGGTTCTGTTTTTAGTTTTCTGCAGTCAATATTCACTTTCTCTAGTACCATTTGCTGAAATTTTTGTTTTCCCTACTGGATTTTGCCCTTTGTCTAAGATCGGTTGGCTGTATGTTTTGGGGTTTACTTTTGGGTTCTCAATTCTGTTTTGTTGGTCTACATGTGTTTTTTGTGCCAATACCATGCTGCTTTGATTATCACAGCTTTATAATATGTTTCAACATCAAGAAGTAAGATGCCTCCTACTTTATTTTATTATTATTTGCACAGTATTGCTTTGGTGATAGGGGGACTTTTATGATTGCACACACATTTTTTAATTTTATTTTTCTATTTTTGTGAGAATATCTCTGGTAGTTTGATTGGGATTGCACTGACTTTATAGACTAATTTGGATAGGATTGATATTTTGATTATATTGTATCTGTTGCTTTTCAGTCCTCATAATTAATCCTACATTTTAGAAATTTTTTTTGTATTTTATCTTTGAATGCTTTTCCTTTTCTTCCATTGAGTTTTCTACTTCCAAACAAATTATTATTTTTATTTTTTAAAGAATATTTTATTTAACTTTATTTATTCATTTATTCATTACGATTTGACCAGAGAGAGAGAGAGAGAGAGAGTGAGAAGGCAAGCCATGAGGTCTGGATCTCGAACTGTGGTCAGCCAAGTGCGAGTCCAGCACCCTTAACCACCATGCCACCTGCCAGTCCCACAAATTATTATCCTTAAATTGAAAAATTGTTGCCTTGTGGATCTATTATCCTCTGCTTTATTTCTCAGTTCTTTTTGTTTTCATGTCTCATTTACTAATTTTTTGCTGTGTCTGTTCTGGTAAAGTTTCTGTTTCATTTCTATAGAGATGCTGATTTGCTAATTTTTTAAGGTCTGTAATCTCTTCAACCCATCCACTTTTTAATGTAATACAATGCTTTATGAAGTTGTACTATATTATAAGTTAAGTGGGATTCTTTCTGTTCTTTGCATTATGTTTTTTTTTTTTTTTCCCCCTGGTTTAATTAGTGATGTTTCTTTAGGTCTCACTTTTTCTTTATTTGTATGTTTTTGCAAGGGAATATGTGGCTCTATACTTAATATGTGAGTAGACTGATTTTGTTTGTTTGTTTTTTATCTTGACCACACATGAGCAGATCAGATAAAGTACTCTGTACTCTGATAGAGCCTAAATGATTTTTTTTTTGGGGGGGGGAGGACTTTTTACATCACATCTGAAGCCAATTGCTCTTTCTAGTGAGCTAAATTTTAAGACCTGGCTAATTAATTAATAATCAATTACATTTTTTCCTTTTCTGTAGTTTGGAACACGCAGACTAAGGATGAGCTCAGTGGAGAGGAATGTTTCATTTTTGTGTTAGAATGTTTCAATTCACTTTGCTTTCTGAAATACTGTATGATGTTTTTAACTGGAGCTCAGTTTAATTTAGTTGAGGGACATTTGCCATTACCACGTGATGCAGATCAAAGATTTTTTTTTTTTGGTTTTCTTTTTCCTGCTCAGTGCCTGAGTTGCAATTTAGTGAAAATCAATGAAGTCATTCCTTCTTTTAAAAAATTAGCTCCACTTTTCATTTTCTGTGTTTTAACTATTGTTCCTAGTAGTCATTTCCACACGTCTTTGGTAAGAAGAGGGAAATGAAGATGCCCATTAAGTTTGTTTATGTCAATCTTCAGGGATGATAGTAGAATTCTCTAGATATTATCATTTGTTGATATGACTTATGGAGAGCAGAGTTGGAGGGCATGGGAGCCTCTATATAGTATAACATGTCATTATACTTCATTCTATTGCAGAAAATTCATTTACTGTGATGGACATTCACATATATATTCTTTTCTTTCTTTTTTTTTTTTTTTTTTTGAGAAGATTTTGCTATAGGACACATGCGCTTGCCAAAAAGATGGAGACAAAGAGACAGAAAGTGAGAAATCACTCCTCAGGGGGGATGGCCATGCCACAATCCCTTCTTCATTCTCCTCTCAGGACCTTGGGTACGCACCCACATGCGTCTGGCATGAGTTTAAGCCACCAGGTTCCCGGACTCGAACTGCAGTCAACTACATGGGAGTCCAGCGACATAGCCATTATGCCAACTGCTGGTCCCTCACATATAAATTCTTTAGGCCCCAAGTGTTGGACTATTCTTCCCTCTATATTATGTCCAATTCAATAGGAATTCATACCGGGATGACTTTAAAAATATAATGCATCCAAAATCCATTCTCATCACTTCTTACTACCTCCACTGAGCTCTGACCAAATCTGGTCAAAACTACCAACCTTTTTAATTATTATTATTTCTTTATTTTTCCCCATAGCTTCTTAACTTGTCCCAGCTTTTCTTCTTCATTCCCTTCAAATTGTTCTTAACATAGATGCCTGAGTGGTTCTTTAAAAATATTAATCAGGAGTCAGCCCTGTACCCAGTGTTAAAGAAGCTGGGTGGCATATGGCTAACCACAGTTCAAATCTCAGCCCTGGTGACTTCACAAACACTCTAAGGCATGTGTATGTGTGTGCCCCAAATCCTGAAAGAATGAAATGGAAGAAAAGGATTATGGCATGAGCACACTCCATTGGGGGTGCTTTCTTCTCTTCTCTGGTGAGTGTGTGTGTTCTCTAGCAATTCAATTTTTTTAATCAGCTCATATCAGTTCTCTGCTCCAAATCTGAGCAGAGTAAAAGCCAGATTCCTTTCAATATCCCACACATGAATATATGATTTTCTTTCTCATTGCTTCAGTCCCAATGTAAAAATACCTAATTCATTCTATCCTAGCCACGTGGTGTCCTTGCTGTTTCTCAAGAATGCCAGATAAATTCTATCCTTTACATTGATTCTTACCTATCCTGAAACCTCTGTTCTCATACATCCTCATGCTTACTCCTCATTCAAGCCTTGGATCAAATATCATGTTCATGGTAAATCCTACCCTGGTCACCCAATTTAAACTTGCAGCCTGTTCTCCCAACTCCTCTTTCCTCATCTCTCTTATTCTGACCTTTTCTTTTTTCTTTTTCTTTATCACTTACTATCAGTTAACATACTATGTAATTTATTTATGCTTATTGATTATTGTCTTCTCTTTCTAAAATATAAGTTCCATGAACACAAGTATCTCTGCTTATCTTCTTGACAGTTGTATTCAAATTGACTAGAAAGTGCCTGTTATGTATTATATGTGCAAGAAAATATTTAAATGACTCGTCATCTATCTCTTCCTTGTGGCAGAGGTTAAGAAAATGAGATTCAAACATCTATTTCCCTTGAAGCAAATTACTAGGGCACACCCATGAAACTTGGCTGAGGGAATAGATCTCTCTTTACTGATCTTCATTTTGGAAGGTGTTCAGATCTGTGTGAATGTTTAAAAATAAAAGGGATACTTTACCAACAGAGATCAAAAAACAATGTGAAAGAAATCCTTTTACTTAATGTTATCTTATGTAGAATGTAAAAGATATGTTCAACAATATTTTGTGATGGTTCTATGTTCTGTGTTTCTTAGTGTTTTAAAATATTAGCCTCACAGCTTTTGAAAAATAAGTGGTAATAAATTGGTGCAACCTGTAGTGCAGTTGGGAATGAACTGAATTGCAGTGCTGTACTGAAAGCCACATGCCCACCAGTTTGAATCCCCTGCCCAGTTGGCCTGGAATGGGTTGAACTCATGCATATGTGACCAAGATCCTGACTAGCCTAAGGATTAGGAGAAGGGGACAGCAGTATGACAAGACCTTGAGGGTCTTGAGACTTTGAGGGAATGTGCTCTTTATTTCTCTCATGTGTGCACACACATATTCTTAACTATGAAAATATATTTTTAAATGAAAAATGTAGTTACATCTCTATTTTATAAAAAGAAATAATAAGTTGATTAAAAAGGACAGAGTGATTCTTGATTTCATAATATCCTAAAACACTGAGATTATCAGAATATGAGAATATTTGTTATTATGTCATGAAAATGATAAAATAGAAGCAAAGCAGTATGAAAAGAGCAATTTAAGTGTTGGGTATATTTTAATACAAATCCTCACTGTATTTGTATTAAAATATATTCATCACTTAAATATATACCCACTGAATCACTATGTGGGTATGATCTTTGAGAAGTTACTTAAATATTGTAAATTTGTGGAACACTTATTTATCAAGTAGGTGACATCAAGCCTTATTAGCCAATTAGAAAAATAGAGACACTGTATGGAAAAGAATATCCCTTTATTGGAAAAACAAAAATAAAAACAAACACCAACCGAACAAAATCAGTAAGTTTAACATAGGGAATTGCTAACATACATACTAGAGGAGATGAGAAGTCAAAGAAAGAACAGTTAACCATCCAGAAATTACAACAGCAGGGAAGACAGAGAGAGAAAGAGAAAACAGAGATCCCATAAACTGAGGTCACCCACTAAAAGTGATCCAGTGGGCTGGATCAAAGGAGAGTGAAGTCAAACGAGAGGTCAAAGGCTGTAGTAGGTAAGGCCTAAAGAGGGTGCACAGAGGTACTTTGGTTTCTTTTTTCGCCTGTGGTACACTTTCCTGCCAGGGCCCTTCCAAGGCCAAAGTGGAAAGCAGCTGATAGAAAAGTAGGAGAAAAGCAAGAAATGAATTGAATAGTGAACAGGTCAAGAACTGGCAAAATTAGGGACCAGCAGTTAGCCTAATGGCTATGTCGCTGAACTCCCATGTAGTCGACTGTGGTTTGAGTCCTGGACTCGGTGGCTTAAACTCACACCAGGCGCATGTGCGTGTGTGCCCAAGATTCTGAGAGGAGAACTAAGGAGAAGGGATTGCGATGTGGCCATACCTCCTGGGGGGTGATTTCTCACTTTCTGTCTCTCTCTGTCTGTCTGGCGAGCGCACGTGCCCTATAGCAAAAACCTCTCCAAAAAAAAGAAAAAAAAAAAAAAAAGAACTGGCAAAATTATGTGAGAATTAAATGTGATATTCTCTCTTTGAGAAGTCTTTTATTATGTTTCCCACATTGTAAATAATCAATAAACTGTACCTATCAGTGTAATGATGCACAAATTAATGAATTTTCTTTTTCTTTGTGTTGGTATGTGTCAATTTAAACAGGGGTCAACTTATTTATAGCTTATTTATAAAATTTCTCATTGCAAGTTTAAGTATAATTATTTTATATTACGGATTATTGTTACTCCCAGGCTTAGTTTGTCTCAATAAATTCTACTTTTGGGAAATTACTATTTATCCAAAAAATGCATAAAATTTTAGTCCCAAATCACAGAAGACAAAAGTCTAAGTGCTTATTTTGGCAAATGTTTTTGAAGACTCAATAAGGAGGACCCATCTATATACTCTAGCTACACATGTACCAGATATGCTATCTAGGAGAAGTTTCTGGCAGAAAAATAACATGTGGTACATGAAGGGGTGAGAAAAAAACTCAAACTAATACCATACTAGTTTTAATTCAAACAATATGATGAGCTGTCGTCCACTTTATTTAAGTAAGGCTGCTCTTTGTAACTTATACCACTCTTCATATTAAGCCTTTTGAAATTCAAACTGTTCATCATTGAACTTTGATACTTTAAAACTAAGGTTTAAAAAAAAATGAATGGTGATAAAATAGAACACTCTGTTTCATTTGGACAGGCATCACAAAAAATTGTCTTGGACAATCCAAACTCAAGACAGATTTTGAAATATAATAGTTTGCTGCATGATTTAATTCATGTGATGTTAAGAAACTTGTTGAAAGCTTTTTAAAACTTTACAGCTCTTAAATATCGGAAAAGCATGTCCTAGGTCACCAAAATTGTGTGTTTTGTGATAACAAGAAGTGAAATTTGAAATTATTAACTTCTTAGCTATTTTTTTTTTTTGTAGTTAAAACATAGTGAAAACTTTGGGTAATTCTGTATTGACTACAGTTACTCATGTTAGAAATAAAGTGTTAATTCCATTATTCTTCTCAGTTTTTTGCACTTATGCTTGTACATTTACTGAAGAATGTATTTCTTTTCATTTGAAAATTGAGTAAAACCACAGTGTCATAGAAAAATTGCACCAGACATGTTAGAATAGGCAAAAAATACTTTATTCAAGACGACTGACATAGAGAATAGAAATTGAACTCCATTGAAACAAAGTTGGGATCGTTTATAAACACTGGGGTGGGCCAGTGGAAAACTACTGAAGATTATTAGCGAGAAGGCCTATGTTATCAAGTCATCTGTGTTTACAAATTTTGTTTACGGAAGAGGCTGAGTAAAGGGGGATCTATCTTTCTTGATGATTACAATTCAAAGGGATGACTCCCAGGTGTTTGAGAAACATTTCATGCTATAAAACTGGAAAGTCTGGGAGGTTTATATCTAAAGGGGCAGAGAAAAGATTTATAACAATGCTTTAATAAAAGAGCATTCAGGGGCCTGTAGTCAGGAACAAACCTAGTCAAGCTGAAGTCAAAGTTAAGGCCCCCTCAGTGAATAGATCCTACAGGACTCGTTTGGTGTTAGGCAGCTTAAAGGCAAGATTGATGCTTGAGCAAGTTCCAGGCATCTCTTTTTCTTAAATTCTATCAGATTCCAATTGACTATTTTTACTTTATTTCTTTTGTAAAAAAAAGGAAAAAGAGTTGTCTTCCTGTTCAGTGTCTCATCTTAGTTCTCGGTGACGTTTTTGTAAGGCAGTATTTTCAAAATAGCAGGCACGACTAGCCCAATTTTCCTATAAGTATAGCATATATAAATGTGCGAACTAAGAAGAGGACAACTTCAACCTACTTTTCTTGCCTTAAATGTTTCGCTTCCTAATGTAAGTTAATGCTTGTTAAGGTTTAACCAATATGAGCTAAATATATATATATATATATCTATATATCATAAATATACTCCATATATACTTATAGGCCCAGTCATAGTAACATGGTACACTGCTAGGTGCTGGTACTTAGCTAGTTGAGGCACATGGAAGGCCCAGGGTCATTTCCTGGCCCTCCCTAAAAAACCAGGTGTGAAAAGTGGCCTGTAGTTCCATGTAATGACATGAGACCCTGTCTTAAAAAAAATATGTAGGGACCAGCAGTTAGCGTAATGGCTATGTCACTGGACTCCCACGTAGTCGACCGCGGTTTGAGTCCTGGACCCGGTGGCTTAAACTTACGCTGGGCATATGTGCATGCGTGCCCAAGATCCCAAGAGGAGAATGGAGGCGAAGGGATTGTGGCATGGCTATCCCCCCTGGGGGGTGATTTCTCGCTTTCTATCTCTCTGTCTCTCTCTCTCTGTCTGGCGAGCGCACGCGCCCTATAGCAAAAAACCTCTCAAAAAAAAAAAAGGAAAAAAAATATATATACACACACACACACACACACACACACACACATAGATACACACATTACACACACACATTTTCTCATGTTAGTAATTAATTGAATATTGAATCCTAACATTTTATATTAATACTTATTCTCATTAATCTTTCTACACTGTGAAGAACACAGAAATATAAACCTCATTGGAGACTTTATTCTCAGCAAAAGGATAATATTTACTTAATAAAAATCCACAAACTTTTATTTTTGTATTTTCAACTAACACATACTTTTATATTGTGCTATTTAGTTTTCCATTGGTTTAATTTTATATCTTTGAATATAAAACTATTACTTAAGTGCCCAGTGCTGTGTTTTAGCAAATAAAGTATAGACTTTGGCCTTTCCGAAATAATAACTTTACTTTTCCCTACTGAAAGTAAGGATCTTTGATTCATATTGTATTACTACTGATGGCATTTCTTCACAGAAAGAAATGGTTTCCATCTTGATTTTAATTTTCAACTAACAGGTAAAATTTAGCCCTTTGCTCTACTTCAGTAGGATGAACAATCTTTGGTACTAGAAAATATATTTTAGATTCTTAATGTTGTTCCTAAAAATTTTCAAAAATAATATTTAAATATTTCTTTTTTTTTTTTTTTGAGAGGTTTTTGCTATAGGGTGTGTGCACTCACCAGAAAGACAGAGAGAGAGACAGAGAGACAGAAAGTGAGAAATTACCCCCAAGGGGAGATGGTTACGCTGCAATCCCTTCTCCTCCATTCTCCTCTCGGGATCTTGGGCACACACATACACATGTGCCTGACTTGAGTTTAAGCCACTGGATCTGGGACTTGAACCGTGGTCAACTACATGGGAGTCCAGTGACATAGCCATTACACCAACTGCTGGTCCCCAATATTTAAATATTTCTATTACAGATGTTTGTGGTTCGGGAACCAGCAGATGGTGTAATGGTTATGTCACTGGATTCCCTTGTAGTTGATCAGGTTCAAATCCTGGACCCAGAGGCTTCAAATTCAAACTGGGCACATTGTGCATGCATGCCCCAAATCCTAAGGGGTGAATGGAGGAGAAGGAATTGTAGTACGGTCATCCTCTCTAAGGGGTGATTTCTTGGTTTCTGCTCTCTGTCTGTCTGGGAAGTGCATGTGCCCCATAGAAAAAAAATCTTTAAAAAAAAAGTTTGTGATAAATTAGTGTTTTTTTTTCACTAACTTTGCTTTTTTTAAAAAAAATTTCCTAATATCTAGATAAGACACTGAGCAAACTGATTTATTAATTTCTTTCCTTTATACGACATGGCCCATATAATCATTAAATAATTCTAAAACTGTAATTTGTGCATGGGTATTCTTTAGTTTTTTTAGATTTTTTTTGCCATAGGGCTCATTTGCTCTCTGAAGGGAGGCAGAGAAAGTACAAAATCACCCTCCAGCGAGAAATGGCTACACCACAATCCCTTCTCTTCCATTCTCCTCTTTGGCTTTTGGGCATGCACATGTACCTGGAGTATTTTTCAAGCCGCCAGGTCTAGGCCTCTAACCGCAGAGTCTGATATGTGGGATCCTTAACCACCATGCCACCTACTGTGTGCATGGATATTCTTAGATAATACTTGAGGTGAGAGATAAGGAAAGAAGTTAGTCTAATAACTTGACATTTTGTTCTACATGTTTACATTGTTTGTTTTAATATAGATTTAAAATCATCCAAGTTTGATATTTTTACATTAAGCTTTTCAAGTTCTGTCTTCATAGACTTATGGGATTGAGAAATTTTTCTTATCTCCTACTGGTCTGAAATACATATAATTATTATTATTTTTTTTTTTTTTAAATAATGTCAATTTAGGAGTAATAGAATGGGTTGTGGGACCAGTAGATGGCATAATGGTTACATCGCTGGACTCCCAAGTAGTTCACTACAGTTCAAGTCCCAGACCCAGTAGATTGAAACAAATGCTGGATGCATATGCATGTGAGCCCAAAATCCCAAGAGGACAATGGAGGAGAAGGGATTGCAGCATGGTTACTCCTCACCCACACATGGGGATGACTTCTCACTTTCTGTCTCTCTGTCTCTCTCTGTTTCTCTGGCAAGTGCACACATTCTGTAGCAAAATCTCTATTAAATTTTTTTTTTTTTTTTTTAGTTTAAAAAGAAATAAAAATGGGTTGCTAGTAAGTCCTAAATAACCTCTCAGGTTCTTCCAGTTGTTGTTAACATCATTTTTGTTTGAACATACACTACTTACATTTGTTTCTAAGCATATTTCTTGGTGTTCCCTACGTTTTTTAATTCTATTTTTTGTTATGTGCTTGAGTTAGTTTTAGTAACATTGAACAGAAACCAAGCGATAAATGTCACTGTATTGTTTCTCAGATGTTTTACACAGTTAATTGTTTTCCTTAACTATAACCTCTGTACCTTTTAGTCTTAGAGGTCTGTTCTGCAGGATTTATTCAGTAAGAATTAGTATTTAGTTGAGCTGGGAGTTGTTTACTTATTTATTTTACATTCAATCACTGTGTATCATTATAGCATACAAAATGAATTTTCCCATCTCGAATACAATATATCTTAGTTTAATCAAAGCTATTACCATACATATTATCATTAACAGAGCGTTTTTCATTTTTGTGTCCCTTAAATGCTTTGCTTCTTTCTTTTCCCCCTTGATTCCCTCCCTCTCCCCCTGCCCCCTTTCCTACCCTCCTCCCTCTTGAATGTATAAGAGTGTGACTGCTTAGTGTTGACAAGTCAAATGTGTCCCCCCATCTAAGTCCCTGCCGGGTAAAATGTTTTGCTATAGCTAGAAGCCTGGGAAGAAAAGCAGAAATCATAAGGGAATGAGCTTGATGCATGAAAGACCCACAGGAAATGAAACTGAATTGATGCTAACCAATAGCAACAATTAAGAAAGAATGGGCTTGGGAACCAACAGTTAGCGTAATGGCTATGTCGCTGGACTCCCACGTAGTCGACCGTGGTTCGTGTCCCGGACCCTGTGGCTTAAAACTCACGCCGGGCGCGTGTGCGTGCATGCCCAAGATCCCGAGAGGAGAATGGAGGAGAAGGGATTGCGGCGTGACCATCCCCCCTGGGGGGTGATTTCTCGCTTTCTGTCTCTATGTCTCTCTCTGTCTGTCTGGCGAGTGCACGCGCCCTATAGCGAAAATCTCTCAAAAAAAAAAAAAAAAAAAAAGAAAGAATGGGCTTGTGCCAGAAGGTTCCTATAAACTTATTTGAGAAACTGGATGTCCTTGCTTTACCAAAAACTTTTATTCATCTTCTTTATTAACTAAATATTCCACTTATTATTGCCCCCAAATATTTTGAATGCAAACCAATTTTGTTCACATTTTGAATAAACTTAGATGATTTTTTCTTTTTGTAAAAAAGAATCATTTTATTTTATTTATTCATTCATTTATTTTATTTTGATTAGAGAGAGACAGAGAGAGAGAGAGCAAGTCACCAGATTCAGGACTCAAACTGTGGTCGGTCACGTGGAAGTATTCAGCGCCTTAACGACCACACCACCTGCTGGTCCGTTAGATGATTTTTTATAATTCAGTTTGATCATCTTTGCATTTTAATTGTGTCACATTTTTTAAAACATAGTTATGAATAGGGTTGAAAGTTTTCACTTAACTAATGGTTTTATATTTAAACCACCCATTACTGTTTTTCTCTATTTTTTTCCCTTTGTTGATTTCTTTCATGATCATTACTTGATTAGCTACATAATCTTTTTCCTACTTCTTTTTCTTCTCCTTCTTCTCTTTTCCTTCTCTTCTCCCTCTTCTTCTTTCTTCTTCTTATCCTTTTCTTTTTCAATGAGAGAGCAAGAGCCAGAGTGGAAGGGAGAAAGACATAGGTATTTCTTGACAGTGTCTCTCCAGATTGAAATATTTCTGCCCCAGGTTCCCATTTAGCTAGGACCACAGACATGCACCACTGTATTTACGTGTCTGGATTAGACAGACCCAAATCTGGGCCTTCTTTCTATATAGCCTCAGTCACTGCACAGCAGTGCACTCCCGCTTGTGCCACCTGTGGCTGGGTGACTTTTGGTGTCTCTGTATAATTCAAGTCTTCTGGTGACAAATTCCTTGGCTTTTGTTCATCTTAAACATCTTTATTTTATCTTTAACTTTATTTTTTTTTTTGGTAACTATTCCTGCAGGCTAGTAATTCCTAAATTCCTGCTGTTTTGTTTAAGGACATTAAGGTTGTCATGCGACTTTCTTGTATGGCAGCTTCTGCTGCAGCTTCGTCCCTACGTCCCTTTTCTTTAAGTAGTTTAAAGATAACACTCTTCCTACCGATGGCAGTGGCTGCTGCTTGTCTTCCTCTTCCTACTCATCTTTCTTGTCTTTTATTTATTTATTTTTTTTGGAGAGGTTTTATGCTATAGGGCGTGTGCCCTCACCAGACAGACAGAGAGAGACAAAGAGACAGAAAGCGAGAAATCACCCCCCAGGGGGGATGGCCACGCCGCAATCCCTTCTCCTCCATTCTCCTCCCGGGATCTTGGGCATGCACCCACACGCGCCCTCGTGAGTTTTAAGCCACAGCGTCCGGGACACGAACCGCGGTCGACTACATGGGAGTCCAGCGACATAGCCATTACGCTAACTGCTGGTCCCTTTCTTTGTCTTTTTGAAAAAAGTCACCTAATAGATTTATTTGCCTGTTTGAAGGGACTATCCTTTCTCATCATTCTGGATACTTTAAGATTTTTTTCCTTATCTGTGATGTTTTGTACTTCTTTCCCTGAAATATGACTAATTTGTAGTTTTTTGGTATTTCAGGTTAATAAAATGTGAATACTATGCTAAAAACCTTGGCTTGTTTTCTTTTACTAGATTGAGGTGATAAATAAGTCACAGTCTCTTCAAATATTGTTTTCACTTTTTTTTTATTTTTACATTTCTTTGGTACTTCAAATATATGTGTTAGGCCAATGGAAAATGGTCCATGTGTTTCTGATACTTTTTTTTCATTCTGTCCTTTCATCTCCCCATACTTTGTTTTGATATTGAGCCACTCTTTTTTTGGGAGAGGTTTTTGTTTTTTGTTTTTTCTTGCTGTAGGGCGCATGTGCTGGCCAGAAAGATAGAGACAGAAAGTGAGAAATTATCCCCCAGGCGGGATGGCCACGCCACAATCCCTTCTCCTCTTCCATTCTCCTCTCAGGATCTTGGGCATGTATGCTCACGCGCCTTGCGTGAGTTTAAGCCACCAGATCCTGGACTCAAACGTGGTCAACTACATGGGAGTCCAGCGACACAGCCATTACACCAACTGCTGGTCCCCATATTGAGCCATTTTTTTAATTCACTAATAACTCTGTTTCGTGTCTAATCTGTTGTTAAATATATCTACTGAGTTCTTTTTCTCTTGTTATTATATTTTATTTCTAGGATTTGTATTTTATTCTTTTTATATTCTAGTTCTGTGATGAAATTCTTTTTTTTTGATAAGTATATGATATGGTTGGTTTATTAGGTTTCTCTTTTTTGTGTGGAATAAATGGAATTATTGTATGACTTTATTTTGCTACAAAAATTTTTAAAAATCCTTATTTTCTTGAATGTATTGAAAATATTTCTTCGAAACCCTTGTCATAGACCTTTGATATCTGGATTTTATATAGGTATATTTCTAACATCTGTTTTTTTTTTCTTTCATTTTCTTAATTTTTAATCATTTGATCTGTTTTCTTGGCATGCTTAGTAATGTTTGCTTTTAGGCAGACATTGAGTATGAAACATTGTAGAGATTCTGGATGATAGTATCTTCTTCTGGAGAGGATTTCGTTATTTTTTGGTGGACAAAAATGGAGAAGACAAATGACTTTGCTGCAATTATAGCTAGAAAACTTATGACTGAATTCAATCTTTCCAAGGATTAGTTTTATTTGTTTTGTCTTTATTTCTAATGTGTAGCTTTTAGGATCTTCAGCTGAAAACATAGATATTTACTATGGTTTCTCTTTTTTGGCACTTCCAAATTCCAATATTTAATTTCTCAGCACTGTGAAATTGTAGAGATCTCTGCTTAGATTTTATCCTCTTAGGTTTTTATTTTCTTCTTGACTTCTTGACCTCCTTTCTTATATAGTTCGTGAATCACTGAATGCCTTGAGGGGAAAAGCAGCAAATACTATTGGGTTTACTTCTATTGGTTTCTACTCTCTGTGGCATTTTGACCCTTTGTTTGCTTTGGTTGTCTCTGATATATTCAAAATTCTGCCTTTGTTTATGGTTAAAATTAGCCAACTTTTATATTTCTCTCATTTTATTCTTGCCGGGGGTGAATATTATGTGAGACAAGCTACTTTGTCATAGCCAGAAAAGGAAGTATTTGCTTAAATCTTCTAATATCTATCATATATATTTATTTTATCTTATTTTTAAAAGAAATATTTATTTTAATTTTATTATTATTATTATTACTATATTATTTAATTTGCCATAGGACACATATACTCACCAGAGAGAGACAAAGAGAGAGATTGAGAAAACAAGCTGCCAGGTCTGGCGCTCAAACTCTGGTTGGCCATATGGGAGTCTAGTGCCTTAACCATCCTGCTACCCACTGGCCCTATGCATTTTTTTTAACTTTATCAAATGAATTACATCTTTATTGCATTTGAACAACAGCAAAACAAAGATTTTATTGTAATTTTAGAAGAACAATTTGTTTAGATAGAACACATTTTCTAATTTCTTGCTCTTAAAGTTAAAATACTAGATATTGTCAGTTTCAGTACACTAGAGATTAATGATGAAGCTCATCTTGTTTTTAAAGAAGACTAATTGAAGCTCTAGAGAACATAAGCAATATTAGAAGAATAGCTTAGATAACTGACACTAAAAATAATTATACATAGAATAATTTGTGCTTGAAGGGAGATAATAGATTAATTGGAATATAAGAGCTAAGGAACATCTGGGAACTTTGTTTTGTACTTACAAACATTTTTCTATGAGGCATAGGATATTCTAATATAAATAAAACCACGTAGGTGAGATTCTCTAGAGGACATCTCTTTTGTAGGACAAATTCATTGTTGTTTTAATTTATAAGCTAATTAATAAAGGACTAAAAAGTCATTAAGTGAACATTGAAAAATGGCTTCTATAAGAGCAGATAAAGGAGTGGAAAATTGTTGTGATGGAAGGTCACTGGGTGCAGAAATGTTGTTCATATTGTTGGTTGTTCTTGTTGCTGATTTTTCTATCTAATACATAAAGTTTTTGAAGTTTTTTCTTCTTTCAAAGTACTTTTATAAATGTTAGTTTAATGTTTTCTTATCTATAAATGCTTTTGTCAGAAAGACTTTAACAGTCTTAGTGTATTTCTTTCTTTAAATTAAATGTCGTTATTATAATATCTAATTTATATATAACAAGTGTATAAACTTATGGGTTACAGTGTGTTTTTCAAAATTTGTAAACATTGTGTAATGACCAAAACAGGGCAATAAGCATATCTACCATCTTATATATTTATCAATATTTGGTGGTGTACACATTCAAATCTGCTGTCATATTTTGAAGAATACATTGAATTGTCACCACCTATTGTTGCTCTGCTACATTACTGTATTTTAGAACTAGTTCAACTTACCCATCTTCACTTGTGGCTGTTAATCAAGGTTTCCTTATTTCCATATATGTTCTCTTTCCAGCTGTTGGTATCCCCCCATTACACTGTCCATTTCTATAAAATCGAATCTTATAGCTCCTAATGAATAAGAATATACAGTATTTATCTTTCAGTGCCAAGTTTATTACACTTAGCATTATTTTCTCCAGATTTGTCCATGTTGCTGCAAATGATAGAATTTCATATATTTTTATGCTGTATTATACTCTACATTTAACAAATTTTCCTTTTTTAGCATTATTTATTGAATTTTATTTATTTTTATTTCTCAACTTGACCAGAAAGAGAATGAGAGAGAGAGAAAGAGAGTGAAAACAAGCTGCTAGTCCAGGACTTGAACCATGGTAGGCCATGTGGAAGGCCAGCTCCTTAAGTATGACACCTGCCGCCTCCTAACAAATTTTCTTTATCCATCTGTTGTTGAGCACTTGGACTGATTCCATGTCTTAACTATTGTTAATAATGCTGAAATAGGAGCCAGCAAGTGGTGTGGTGGTTAAGGTGTTGGAATCCCATATGTCCAACTGCAGTGTGAGTTCCAGACCTGGTGGCTTGAAAATCATGCTATGTACATGTGCACATGTGCCCCACATCCCAGAAGGAAAATGGAGGAGAAGAAATTGCAGTGTGTCCACCCTCCTGGAGGGGGGTGCTTTCTCACTTTTCCTCTCACTGTCTCTCTCTGGTAAGCAGATGCACCCTATGGCAAAAAACTAAAATAGTAATAATAATAATAATAATAATAATAATAATAATAAACAGTAATGCTGAAATAACAGAGGAGAACAGATATTTCTTTGTCATACCAATTTTCCTTCCCTCAAATACATACTCAGAGAAAGATGTATTTTTTATTTTTTGAAAAATGTCTGCCCTGTTTCCCGTAATCCTCTACTAATTTAAATTCCAACCAATAGTATATGAGATTTCTTCTTTCTTTTTAATCATGTCAGCATTTATTATTTTTGTTTTCATTTGTTTATTTTTGATAATGATCATTCTGACTAGGGTAAGGTAATATCTTGTGGTTTTGATTTGCATTTCCCTAATAATTAGTATTTTTGAACTGCTATTTTTAATGGCCTAGTTGGCCATTTCTATGTTTTTGTTTTGTTTTGTTTTTGTTTTTGTTTTTAAGAACTATTCAGGTAGGTTAGTAGCTTTTTAATTTAACTTTTTTTTCTGGTGAATTTTTTGAGTTATTTATAGATTTTTGGTTATTAATATATTTTCTGATATATAGTATTTTCTTACATTTGATAGGTTGTCTCTTCACTGTGTTGATTGTTACCTGTGTAGAGCTTGTTAGTTTAATAGAATCTCTTTTGTCTATTTTTGGTGTTGTTGCCTGTGCTTTTGAAACTTTATTTAATAGAAAATATTTCCCTAAACAGGTGTCTTGAAGCATTTCTCTCATGTTTCTTCTAGTAATCTCATGTTATAAGTCTTATATTAACATTTTAAAATAATCTTGAGATAATATTTTTATGTGTTGAAAGATAGGGGTCTAGTTTCATTCTTTTGTGTATTGATATCCAGTTTTCCCAGCACCATATGTTAAAGAGACTGGTTTTATCCTACTGAAATGTTCTTGAGACTTTTGTTGAATATCAGTTAGCTGTATGTTCATGGATTTGTTTCTGGGTTCTCTATTCTGTTTTATTGGTCTTGGTAATTGTATTTGCCTAGGAATTTATCTATTTCTTCTTGTTTTTAAAGTATATCACTAGGCTGATTGCTTGTCATCTTTCTATTTTATTGATGTGGGCACCATTCATAAAAACTTCTCTCTTAGTATTGCTTTTGCTGTATCCTACAGATTGTTATGTTTTCCTTTTCACTTATTTCAAGAAATTTTAAAATTCTTTCTTAATATATTTAGTAACCCATAGTCACTCAGGAAGTTTTTTTTTTGTTTCAATTTGAATATTTTCCACAGTTCTTAAGGTTATTTCTAATTTTATTCCATTGTAGTCAGAAAAGTTACTTAGTATAATTTCTATAATTTTAAATTTCTTGAGGTTTGTTTTATGGCCTAGTAACTGATTGATCCAGGAGAATGTTCTATGTGATGATATGAATTGTGTGTATTTTGTAGCTTTTGGATGAAATGTTCTGTAAATGCCTGTCAGATCCATTTGATCTATGATGAGGTTTAACTCCAATATTTCTTTGTTGATTTTCTGTCTACATGACCATTGCTGAGAGTGGGATGTTGAAACCCCCAACTATTATTATTTTAGAGACAATCTTTCCCTCTAGGCCCAGGAGTATTTATTTTATGTATTTTTGTAGTCAATATTGGGTGCATATATGGAGGTTCTTTAAAAAGTTCATGGAAATGCATATTATAAAAAACTATGCTTCAATTTTATTTTTTGCAACAAAATAAACTTGTATTTAATCTAATTTTTTCATTAACTTTTTGAAATTCCCTAATATATTTATAGTTGTTCTATCTTCTTGCTGAATTAATCCCTTTACTACTATATAATAGTCTGTCTCTTTTACCAATTTTTGCTTGGAGTTTATTTTATCTGATATCAGTATAGTCATTCCTGCTCATTTTCATTTTCATTTTCATGGAAAGACATCCCTTCACTATCCCATCACTTTCAGTCTCTCTGTGTCATTACAGATGAGGTGAGTTTTTTTGTAGCAGTAAACAGCGGGAGCTTTCATTTTCTTTTTCTTTCTTTAAACTCCATTCAGGCATTCTATAGCCTTTGATTGGGAGTTTAATCTTTCCACATTCAAAGTTATTATTGACAGTTGTGAAGTTATTTCTGCTGTATTATTGGTCATTTCTGATTGTGTTTTCTTCATTTCTCTCTTTATAATTGTGTATGATTTGGCAGTTTCCCATAGTAATGGAATTTGATTCTTTTTCTTATTTGTGTAATTTCCCTATTAATTATATATTTTCAGGTGTTTTCTTGGAGATCTTTATTTTCTTCTTTCCTCCAGATGCAGAACACCCTTAAGATCCAGTTAACTACTGATAAATTATCCCAGTTTTATTTCTCCAAGAAAAATTTTATTTCTCCTTTAATTCTGCAGGATAGCTTTACTTAGGTATTGTATTTTTTTTTTTTGGGGGGGGAGAGGTTTTCGCTATAGGGCACGTGTGCTTGCCAGACAGACAGAGACAGACAGAGACAGAAAGCGAGAAATCACCCCAGGGGGGATGGTCACGCCACAATCCCTTCTCCTCCATTCTCCTCTCGGGATCTTGGGCACGCACGCATACGTGCCTGGCGTGAGTTTTAAGCCACCAGGTCCGGGACACGAACCACGGTAGACTACATGGGAGTCCAGCGACATAGCCATTACACTAACTGCTGGTCCCCAGGTATTATATTCTTGACCAAAAGTTTTTTCTTTCAAACTTCTGAATATATCGTCCCATTATCTATCTGATTTATAAGGTTTCTGCTGTGAAGTCTGTTGTTAGTCTGATTGGGGGTTTCCTTACATATGACTTGTTGCTTTTCTCTTGTTATTTTTAAGATTCTTCCTTAGTCTTTGGCTTTGTTTGTTTGTTTACTATAGGATATGTGAAAAAGCCAGAGAAAGAGAAGATAGAAGAGAGAGGGAAAATGAGAAATAACCCCAAAGAGGGGATGGCCACTCCACAATTCCTTTTCTTCCATTCTACTCTTGAGATTTGGGGTGTGTATGCACTTGCACTTGGCATGTTTTCAGGTCTCAAGATTTAGGACTTGAACTGCATAGTTGGCTATGTGGGATCTAGCCACCTTCACATCTGTGCCCCCTGCTGGCTGGGTTTTTGACTTCTGACAGTTGATCATAATGTGCCTTGGAGATGATCTTTTTTTTTTTTTTTTTTTTTTTTGAGAGATTCTCGCTATAGGGCGTGTGTGCTCGCCAGACAGACAGAGAGAGACATAGAGACAGAAAGAGAGAAATCACCCCCCAGGGGGGATAGCCACGCTGCAATCCCTTCTCCTCCATTCTCCTCTCGGGATCTTGGGCACGCTCGCACACGCGCCCAGTGTGAGTTTTAAGCCACCGGGTCCGGGACGCGAACCGCTATCAACTATGTGGGAGTCCAGTGACATAACCATTACTTTTTTGTAATTCATGAATGTGGATATTAGTATCTCTCTCTGGACTTTAAATGTTTTCAATTATTATCTCAAAAAATAGGTTTTCTGTTTTTTTCTTGTCTTTATTTCTTCTGGAATTTCCATTACGTGAATATTTAAGTGCATAATGGTATCCTGCAGGCTGCACAGGCCTTCATCATTAAAAATAATATATATATATATATATATATATATATATATATATACACACACACACACACACACATATATATGTGTATATATATGTGTGTATATATATATATATATGTACACATACACACACACACATATATATACACACATACATATACACACACACACTTGACAAAGCCTGTTGTTATTTTATCTGTATTTTTTATTTTATATATTTATTGTTTCATCTTAAGGATTTCTATCTAGTTCTTTTTTATGCTTATTTATTTATTTTTTCCATGAGCAAGAGCGACAGAAAAAGAGGGAGAGAGCACCCCCAATAGAGCCTTGACTCTGCAATCCACCCTCAGCTCTCTGTATTCCTAGCTAATGAACACAAACATACTTGGTGTACTCGCAGGCCTACAGACGCAAACCAGGTATGTTTGCATGTATTGTTGCCACGAAGCCATCACATGCTGCTGATGTGCCCCCATCTGGCCTCTCTACTTTTTTTTAGTATGTATAATAGATCTCTTTTAAAAAAATTACCATCCATATTGTTGATTTTTTTTTTTTTTTTCTGAGAGGGCACTTGTTGAATTATCTGAATTCTTTAATTTCACTGAGTTTTCTCAAAAATCATTATATTGAATTCTGTAACATTTTGTGGGATTTTTTCCTTTATAGTCTTACTAAAGAATTACCGTGTTCCTTTGAAGAAACATAATTCTTTTTTATTTTTTAATGTTTCTTGTGTTTCTGCATTGCCATCTGGCATATGGTAGAATAGTCGACTCTTCCTGTTTTATTAAATACTTTTTTCGAGAAGTCACTTTTTCCTAAAATTGTGTTTCATCGTGTCTCAGACTGGGTGCTTTGGTTCTGGTTCTGTGCGCATGCAGTCATATTGATGTATGATTTCCTCACCTGTAATCAACCTCGGCAGTGTCTACAAATGCCTTAACAATCTGGTCTGCATGTGTTTGTAATAGCAGTGGTGCAGTTTTTCTAAAGTCAGGCGCTGACAGGCAAATCAGGTGATCACTCTCAGTCACAAGGACTGAGAGAGCTTCTCCCATTCCCTAACAGGTGCACACCTGTGAGAGGGGTGGCAGAGGTCACCCACAATC
Organism: Tupaia tana; assembly: GCA_026018925.1. NCBI lineage: Eukaryota > Metazoa > Chordata > Mammalia > Scandentia > Tupaiidae > Tupaia > Tupaia tana. Next base: position 42,121,195 of record JAKSZU010000008.1, read on the forward strand.
CCTAGTGAGCTTTTTGGGTCTCAGTGGTCCTGTGGGGGAAGAAGTCCTTTCTCCTGTGGTGACAGAGGCCACTTCAGTCTGCCTAGTCCCCACTGAGCATGTTAAAATCTGCAGCCCTATACAGGAGTTCCTAGCAAGTGCACCAAAGTTCCAGTGGCCCTGTGGGTAGGGAATACTTTCTTCCTTGGTGGCAGAATCTGGTAATGTCAATCCACCATCCCTGATAAGTGTGCAGGCATCATAACTGCCAATGAGTCTAGCTGGGATGGCACTGCTTCAACCACTTCTGGGATCTGATGGGATAAGCGCAGGTCTTCAGGGTATGGTGATACAGGGACTATCAGGCCTCAGGGTAGGTTCAGTTTAGCAATTGCTCTCTAAATGGTTCTCATCTGTAGAAATTTGGGGCTCATAGGATGGGGATGATTCTACATGTATTCTTGTGGGTTTCAGGAAACTCCTAATTTTGAGTTCAGTACCTGTAGGACTCTCCAGGGGCTAGGAGTTTCATTATCCATGGTGACAACAGGCAATGCTGGAACTCTCTCACCTAACCATTCTCAGCCATGGAAAATGCCTCCTGGGTTTGGGCAGGTCCATTGATGCAAGCTTCAATTCCTCCTCTAGGCTTCTGAGTCTCTGTGCTCCAAAAGGCTTCACTTATTTTCATACTAAATTCCAGTGCTTTCTCTCAGGTATTTCATTTGAAGTGAATCTAATTATCCTTTCATTGTTTTCTAGATGAGATGAATACTGGAGCCCTCTAGTCAGCCATCTTGGCTTCTTCATTATTAGTTAAATGCATTGTTCATATTGTATGAATAATTACATGTGATTTGGGAGCTATATTTCTTACATGTTTGAACAAATTTGGATTACAGGAATTTTAGTTTTCATTAGTCTTATGGAAACATTTGCATATCAAGGAATAAATTTAGATTCATTTAGTTAAACTCAGCTGGAGCCAACTTTGCCCCTCGGGAGACATCTACCAATACCTGGAGACTTGTTTTGTTGTCACACTAGAGTGAAGTTCCCATAGAGATTTGTAGAATTGAGGCCTGATGCTGCTTAACACACTAATGTGCACACAGAGGCCTGCTACAACAAAACATTATCCGGCCCAAAGTGTCACTAGCGTCAAGGTTGAGAAACTTCAATTTAAGATGAAATTAACATGAATAAAAATATAGAGAAAATGCACATAAATACACTGTTATTCAAATTTGTAAGCAGTATGAATGTCTAATATTTAACAGATATATATTTTTTCAAAAATGAATAGAAGTATATCTATGTGAGAGAAAAATTAACATACAAGTATACTTATTTTTTTAGTTTTTTTTTTTAGTCACAGGGCACATACACTCAGCAGAGAGAGACAGAGAGAGAGATACAGAGAGAGGAGATGTGCGAAATCACCCCTCAGAGGTGATGGCCATGTTGTAATCCCTTCTTCCATTCTCCTCTTGAGATTTTGGGCATGCACATACACGTACCCAGGATAAGTTTCAAGCTGCCAGATGGAAATCCAGTTCTTTAATTACCATGCCATAAGTATACAGCTTTAATAAAATAAAAGTCTCTCTTTTTTATGAAAAAAGACTTTTTAAATATCAGAAATCACAATAACAGAAAAGCAAAATTTTTTGCACATCGATGGCATGCCCATGTTTTTTTTTGGAGAGGTTTTTCGCTATAGGGCGCGTGCGTTCGTCAGACAGAGAGAGAGAGACATAGAGACAGAAAGCGAGAAATCACCCCCCAGGGGGGATGGTCACGCCGCAATCCCTTCTCCTCCATTCTCCTCTTGGGATCTTGGGCACGCATGCACGCGCGCCCGTCGTGAGTTTTAAGCCACCGGGTCCGGGACGCGAACCGTGGTCGACTACGTGGGAGTCCAGCGACATAGCCATTACGCTAACTGCTGGTTCCCCAACATGCCCATGTTTTGACTTCCAGATGAATTGCAAAATCTATCTTATAAAATATGTAACTATCTTTCGTAATAGGTATTGTGAAGAGCTGCGCCTTTTCTTTTGCTCAGAGGAGAAGTATATGACTTCAAATGCAGCCCAATGAAGCAAATACATAGAAAAATAGAAGTTGATCTCAGATGACTCCAAGTTGGGAACCCTACCATAAAAAATAAGAATACCAGAGTTTTATACTTTGAAGTTTTGCTTGCACCTTCAGATGGCCTTGGTTATACTTTGCTTATCCTGGCCCTTAAATTTATGAAGTCTACCTATTTCTAGTTTAGCACACAGTCACACTCTAGCCTTCCTGTGACCACTATACCTGAAATCATAGTTCTGAAACCATCTTGATTGTTTGAATTCTGCAGATTGTCAAATAAGCCCCAGAACAAGTGAGTATAATATCAAGTTGATTTGGGACTAGCAGTTAGCGTAGTGGCTATGTCGCTGAACTCCCATGTAGTCGACCGCGGTTCTAGTCCCAGACCCGGTTGCTTAAAACTCACGCCGGGCGTGCGTGTGTGTGTGCCCAATATCCCGAGAGGAGAATGGAGTAGAAGGGATTGTGACGTGGCCATACCCCCCCAGAGGGTGATTTCTCACTTTCTATCTCTCTGTCTCTCTCTGTCTTTCTGGAGAGTGCATGAGCATGAGCACTATAGCAAAAAACTCTCATATATATATATATATATATATATATATATTTTTTTTTTTTTTTCAATAAATATCAACTTGTAATAATCATTGGAGACATTTCAATATTGTATTGGAGACAATTTGAAATTTAGACAACTCAAACTTCTTAAAGTCACAAAATTTGCATTTGAAAGAACAGAAGGAAGCAGGAAGGTATTTCAGTAAGAAAAAGATATTGTGAGTCCAGTAAAATAGCAGGATACAAAATCAATATTTGAAAATCTATAGCATTTTTTATACATCAACAATGAGCAGACCAAGGTAGAATTGAAGAAAGCAATCCCATTTATAGTAGCCACACACACACACACACACACACACACACACACAAAAGTAAAAGAAAAAAAACTTAGGTGTAAACCTAGCTTAAGAAGTGGAAGACCTCTACACAGAAAACTATAAAAAATATAAGAAGAGATTGAGCATGATACACAAAAGTAGAAAGACATTCCATGTCCCTGAATTGAAAGAATCAATATAATTAAAATGCCAATTCTACCCAAATTAATTTTAATTTAATGCAATCCTCATTAAATTACTGGTGGCATTCTTTACAGAAATAGGAAAAAAAAAAGTCATAAAATTTGTCTGAAATCACAAAAGGCCCTGCCTGTATTGCCAAGGCAATATTGAGCAAAAAGAATAAAGTAAGGTGACCAACAGATGGTATAATGGTTATATCGCTGGACTCGCATGTTGTAGACCCCAGTTTGAGTGCTGGATCTGGAGGCTTGAAACTCACTCTGAGAGGAGAATGTAGGAGAAGGCATTGTGGCATGGCCATTCCCCTTGGGGGATGATTTCTTGCTTTCTGTCTCTCTGTCTCTCTGGCGAGTGCACGTGCTCTATAGCAAAAATCTCTGAAAAACAAACAAAAAAAATAAAGAAAGTAGGAGACATCGCTCTTTCTCTGACCTCAAAACATATTACAAAGTTGTGAAAATCAAAACGGCATGGTACTCGAACAAAAATAGACAAATAGACCATTGGACCAGAATAGAGAATTAAATTGTTATAATATTTTGGGACTAGCAGTAGCATAATGGCTGTGTCGCTGGACTCCCACGTAGTCGACTGCAGTTCGAGTCCTGGACCCGGTGGCTTAAAGTCACGCCAGGCACGTGTGCGTGCGTGCCCAAGATCCCAAGAGGAGAATGGAGGATAAGGGATTGTAGCGTGGCCATTCCCCCTGGGGGGTGATTTCTTGTTTCTGTCTCTCTGTCTCTCTGGTGAGCACGTACCCTATAGCATAAACCTCTCAAAAATTGTTATAATATTTTAATGTTACAGTAACTTAAGTTTATTATCATCATCATTATATTATATAAAAAGAAAAAGGGACTAATGTTCTCAGTGTTGCTCAGCTAATTAGGGAGATTATGCTAAAATTCAGATTCTCTGAAAGAAAAATTTTTCTTCACATCATGTTCCTGTATTTGGCAGGATATTATACTAATGCTCGTGAATTTTTTTTTTTTTTGATATACATTTATTTTTAATTTATTTATATGTTTTAGGTTTTTTTTTAAATTTATTTATTTATTTATTTTTGTATATACTTTCAATCATATTGTTTGGCTTACAATGAGACCATTTCGATATGTGAACATTTCTCCCCAGACCCGTTGATCGAAATATCTTCAACAGATAACACCACACCTCCCCATCCCGTCAATGCTCTACCTCTGTATCCCTTCTCTAAATGTCTTTCGTTGGGCCCCACTCCTCCACATACACCTCATCTGACATTCACACCCATCTCTTGTGTTTGTTCAACTGTTAGTCAATCAGTTTCAGACATAGAAAGCAGACAAACGGTATATGTTAAGTGGGGACATACAATGTCTCTCCTTCATAGTCTGGCTTGCCTCACTCAGCAGTACATCTTCCATATTCTTCCACTTTCTGTCAAAAGCCAGGGCTCTGTTGGTTTTTATGGCTGAGTAGTATTCCATAGAGTATATGTGCAAAAATATGGAACGCTTCACGAATTTGCGTGTCATCCTTGCGCAGGGGCCATGCTAATCTTCTCTGTATCGTTCCAATTTTAGTATATGTGCTGCCGAAGCGAGCACAATGCTCGTGAATTTTTAAAATTTATTTTACATGAATGATTTTGCTGAGGACAACATATAAAAAATGTAAACATATGGCTGATGAATGGCTTATAAAGCAACTTTGTGAATCCATAAGATTGAATACAGTAAATTAAAAACATATTTTATTAAAATATGCCATAAAATGTTAGAAATGAGAGTAAAATAATATCTTAGTGTAGTTATAGAAATTACAATCTTCATTATTTTGAATTGCATTGTTATTTCCTTAGTGTGATGTTTAGACTCTGAAAAATGTCATATGTCTAAATCATCTTACACTATAACATTTTGTATTTTTTTATTATTAGAGATTATTAAAATTATTTTTGTAAAATAGTAATTGGATTACACATTTCGTTAATGAATTTTTAACTTGCTGTCAATTTACAATTTTAACCATCTCTTTCTGTATTTCTGAGTGCAGTCAGGCCTAATCACACTGATTTACAGAATTCCTAGCCATTCTCTTAATGACTGAACATGCTTTGTTATTGTAGCAGGTTGTCTTGCCAGAAAACAGCCTTGTTATTGATTAAATGCTTGTTATTAATGCAGGAAGTTGTGGCAATTAGACCCAACAGTAGTGCCAGATTCAGGACCTTGAGATGACCAAGTTCTTTTTCTCATTCTCAAGAAGAATTAGAGTTGTGGACGCAAAGAAGAGATAGTAAAGTGGAGTTTATTAAGAGAAGAAAGCAGAAACAGAACTGCTCCCAAGCATGGAGGGGGACCTGGGAATGGGTTGCCAAGGAGAAGCTGGGGTGAGGAGTTTTTATCCCAGCAAGGAGGGGCTTGTGACTACTTTTCCCTAAAGGGGATTACATGTGAGGTGATTCATGTTATTCTTCTCTGTTTGGGAGTGAACTCACAAATGACAAAACTTCAAACATTCAGACATTAATTAATTAATATTCTACAAATCTTTATCTGTGATCTGTGGCTCATAAAGTTTTTAGTTTTTAATCATGGTTTTTACAAGTCTAATATGAAGTGCTTTTTTCTTTTTCTTTTTTTTTGAAGAGGTTTTTGCTATAGGGCGCGTGTGCTCGCCAGACAGACAGAGAGAGACAGAGAGACAGAAAGCAGGAAATCACCCCCCAGGGGGGATGGCCACGCCGCAATCCCTTCTCCTCCATTCTCCTCTTGGGATCTTGGGCACGCATGCACACGCGCCCGGCGTGAGTTTAAGCCACCGGGTCCGGGACTCGAACCGTGGTCGACTACGTGGGAGTCCAGCGACATAGCCATTACGCTAACTGCTGGTCCCTGAAGTGTTTTTTTTTTAAATATATTTTCCTCTTGTGCTTCTAAAATGTAATCTTATTTAAAGCCCCTTATCTCGCAGGTGGAAGCCTGCATGTCATATTCCTATTTCTCAAATGGGAGCTCATGGCAAGTTATTGCTCCAATTTTTTGCTTTCTTGCTCTCCAGACCAAGAGACAGTATACTCTTTGTTTGGAATGCAGTAGTGGTATGGAGAATGCTGGTTTTAGCTGTCATTATCTCAAGCAGACTGAAAGAAGTTCTGATTATAAGCAGTTCTCTGTGTGAGCAAGCAGTTAGAGCTAATAATTGATTTCTAGTGTGAACAGTGAATGATTTCTACTATAAACTTGACCAGAGTCGCTCCATCCTCTATCTTATAGGTCTATACCACAGCTACATATGTGCATGCCCATCTCCTACCTCATTATGACTGTTTAAAAATGTTCTTGGAATTACTTGGTTCAATAATTAATTGAAATATATTATCATAGATTTAGTTTAGCTTCAAAGTATACATTTTCTTTAGCTTAAAGAGTAGAAAACATAACATCTTATGCAAAAAGAATTATTATAATATGCAAGGCATAGAAACATCTTTTTGGAATCTAGGAAGTATTGGATTATTTGTGATTTTCGTTTTATTTTTATTTATTTATTTATTTTTTGTAGATTTTTGCTTTGGGGCAACATGTGGTTGCCAGAGAAACAGAGAGACACAGAGAGACAGAAAGTGAGAAATCACCCCCCCATGGGGATTGCCACGCCACAATCCTTTCTCCTCCATTTTTCTCTTGGGGTTTTGAGCATGGGCACACACGTGCCTGATGTGAGTTTTATGCTGCTGGGCCAGTACTTGAACCATGGTTAACTATGGGGGAGTTAAGTGACGTAACCATTTGACATCTGCTGGTACTTATTTATGATTTTCATAATCATAATAGAACAAAACATTTTGATACTTCTGTTTTGTCTGCTTTGATGTAAAGAGTTTCTCACCTCACAATAGTAAGAGAAAATTCTCTAACTTAGATGACTCTGTAACAATTTTTATGGGTTTTGAATGGAAAGTTAACACAAAAGACTGTACAATTGAGAATAACCATAAAAATTATTTGATGAGGATAAAAGAAAGCTGTATGAAATCAAAAGTTAAACCACTCGGGACCGGCAGTTAGCGTAATGGCTATGTCGCTGGACTCCCACGTAGTCGACCGCGGTTCGAGTCTCGGACCCGGTGGCTTAAACTCACACCGGGCGCATGTGCGTGCGTGCCCAAGATCCCGAGAGGAGAATGGAGGAGAAGGGATTGCGGCGTGGCCATCCCCCCTGGGGGGTGATTTCTCGCTTTCTATCTCTCTGTTTCTCTCTGTCTGTCTGGCGAGCGCACACGCCCTATATCAAAAACCTCTCCAAAAAAAAAAAAAAAAAAAAGTTAAACCACTTAAAATGTGACAACATTAATAAATGCATTGAAAGTGTCTAAGAGTGGGAGATGGCAGAGGGTAAGAGACAGGGAATTAGGGATGGGAAAAAACATATACAGGAAACAAGAAATAGAAAATTATTTGTTGATGATAACATGTGTGTTGATGTGCTTGATTGAGCCAATATACAGTGTATTCTGGATGGAAAATCTCATTTTGTATGCTGCAATGATGTATAGTGAATGAATGTAAATAAATAAATCTAAATTAAAAAAAAGAAAGTGTCTAAGAAACCAACTAAAAGAAGTTAATATTGTTTCATGTGTATTGGGGTATATTTTGGTGGGATGAGTGAAGAGCAGCTTAGGAAAGATGGAAAATGAGGAGGAAGGAGCAAAACAAGTAATTACTCTGTGATCCCAGATTATGACTGACATCTTTTCTTCTATAGGAAGTGTTTTCCAAGTTCTCCAAGATGAACAACATATTTTTAAATAGGTTTATCATGAGATATTAAGTGTTTAAACTTCAAATCACCTTCTATTTAAAACCAAATGTTTGCTTACATTTTAAATTAGAATAAATAGATGTTACAAAAGCATTCTTTTCAAAAGTATCTTTTCAATCACACACACCACAGTGAAACTTAGAAACACCACCCAATGATGAGAGACCCAAATTTTGTTTTTATAGTAATCACTTGCATGCAATTAATAGTGCTAGAATGGCTATGACTGAAAAGAACTTTTTCTTTTAAATGCTATCTTTTCTTTCTTTCCTGTGCCTTTCTCCCTTCCTTCTTCTCTCCTTTCTTTATTTTTTATCTTCCTTTCATTATTAAGAGTACCAAGTACCTGTATTTGATAAAATAGTCACTTTAATTAAAAAGAAATGGGATCTTTCTAATGTTTGAATTGGTAGGTTTGCAAAGAAAATCTGGATATTTATGTTGTTTCCCTGTCATGGCTGTTATGAACAGTAATGCTATGAACATGGGGATGCAGATATCCTTTAAATAAAGAAGGTGATTTTTATTTAACATACACCAGAAGTGTGATTTCTGGATCCTGTGGTAGCTCTATTTTAACTTTTTTGAGACTCTTTCATACTGTTTTCATAGTGACCCCCCACAACACCTTAAATGGTCATCAATGGTATACAAAGTTTCCTTTTTATTTTACATCCTTCCCAACACTGGTTATCATTGACTTTTTGATAATAGCTATCCTAACAGGGATGAGGTGATATCTCTTCGTGATTTCGATAGACATTTTAAAAAAGTTTTTTTTAACTTTTATTTTAATCTAAAATATTAGCGAAATATTTGCTCTGAAATAGGTGTTTTGTGAAAAAAACTTGCTTTCCCTGAAAAATTTTCTTGATAGATTTCTACATTCATTTCTTAATCTCTCTCTCTTTTTTTCTTTTCCATTTTTAAAATTTAGGCATACTGCAGTTAAAAACATTCTTTAAGACTAATGTTTGTGAAAAGTAGAACATAGTGTAGTGTAATCAAGGAGAAGACAAACATGAAAACGGAGAAATAAGAAAGAAATCATACTTACGGTATTCTGCAACAGTTTGTTGTAATGTTTGTGAAGGCGTGTTAACTGAACACCAAATATAGTCAACCGAAATTGTTACAATTTGTGTTTAGTTATAATTTCATAAAATTATATTACATGAAGACACTGGGAAATGGGAAGGTAAAATGATGTAAGGATGATAAATATCTTTATGTGTCCCCATAGGAAGACAATAAATAAAATGTACAATTGGTTAATCAAAATATAACAGAATATGCATATTGTTTAGAAATCTGGTGATGTGTGGATGTCAGGGGAAAAATAAAGGCTAGAATGGTTAAAGTGGTTGCCCTGTATGAACGAGTTCAGAAGAGTGATAAGAAAAGGTCTCACAGTATTTTGTCAAAAGCATTTTAATATTATTTGAAAAAGCTATTGAATTCTTCTTTTTTTTGAGAGGTTTTTGCTATAGGGCGCGTGCCAGATAGACAGAGAGACAGAGAGATAGAAAGCCAGAAATCACCCCCCGGGGGGGGATAGCCATGCCGCAATCCCCTCTCCTCCATTCTCCTCTCAGGATCTTGGGCACGCACACACACGCACCCGGGGTGAGTTTAAGTCACCAGGTCTGGGACTCGAACCGCGGTCGACTATGTGGGAGTCCAGTGACATAGCCATTATGCTAACTGCTGGTCCCCAAAGCTATTGAATTTTTGAAGGAAAGGATTTATGGAAAACAATTTTATGTCATAACTTCACATCTTTTATTTCTTAATTAGTTTCTTGGTATAATTATCATTTAATTTAGAAGTTTCTGAGCTTTTTAGTATATATTTTCATTTTATGGTATTAACTTCCTAAAATAAAGTCTGGACACCCTAAAACAGTACAATTATAATCTACCCAAAAAGTGAAGACTTTGAGTATTCCTTTTCCATCTGGTTTTTAATATACTATGACAGGCATGTATATGTGTGTTCAGCATTACTTAACGAATTGGAGTCACAAATATAATCAATTGAAAGTAAAAGTGAAACAAATTTAGATATGCATTTTTTTAGTGAATGCTGTACATTGTTCATTGAATTGAATACATCTGCTGAGTTTTCAGAGTTATTATCGTCACACAACAGAGATGATTGGTAGTCAAGATAAACATTTCTAAAAATTTTAAAAGAAATGCCTGATGGCACTAATTTTTTTTTTTTTTTTAAACAGCTTGCTAAATGTTTTATGGCTGCTGGATTTAATGGAAGTAACCATGGCAACTGTCTCACAATGCTTTGTGGTTGAATGGGATTTAAAATATCCATTTTAAAACATAAACACTTTGACAGCTGTAAGAATATTTACATTTTCTCAAATTTTGGTTTGATGGTACTGCTTGGAGAATGAGAGAAATAAGCATTAAAACAGAAGCAGTTTTAGATATTCTTGGAATTCTTATGAAGTACTGTAGTACTTTGGTTTATCTTTATTTATTGCCTTACTTTTGGGGATGTAGTGACAGATCAGAAAAATCGTAATATTCCAGTCATCCCGTCCAGATACATAGAATCACCTGTTTCATTTTGTCCCTGTTTTTTTTTTTTTTTTTTTTTTTTTTTTAAGTTTACTTATTTAATTATTCCATGAGTGTTGAGAGGGAGAAAGAGAGAGGGACAGCACTCCCAGCAGGGTCTTGATGCCTCAGTGCACTCCCAGCCTTCAGCCAGCCCGTGAGTGTTGCCATTCACCGCTGCAGCAGTATCTGGACCCTCTTTTTGTTTATCTCCATACTCCGCTTTCCTTTGCTCTTTCTTTTCTTATCCTCTCTTCCTAGTCTACCCAATACTTTAAATCTTTTAAACATTGTTTGAGTTAAAACTGAACACTAAAGAATATACTTCGGTGCTCTTCAGAATTTATTTAAGAACGCAATGTATAATTAACATTCTTAGTAAAAATGCACATGCTTACATCTTACCTGAAGACCTGTGGTGATTTGGCTAGTACTTAGGATGTGATGGAGAGAAACACAGATTCAGCCATGTGTTCCAGTCAGGAGAGAGGAAAGATGATGCCAGTCACATTTTCTTTTTATCTGGAGAACATCTAACTTCTCCAGAAGCCCTCTTGGCCGAGCAGATTTTTTAAAAAGTATATTGATTTGTTTCATGAGTGAAAGACAGACAGCATTCCCAACAGGGTCTTGATGCCAGGGTTCACTACCCCACTTTAACCAACCCAACACATTGTGTATCCTGTGCTAATTCAGGGAGGACTCCAGACGTGAGCCTGTAACCTCGCCATGTGGCTCTGCTCTTCAAAGCATTGCATTTTTCTGCCTCACCATCAACCAGTCCCTTACTAAGCAGATTTTTAATGTTTGTTGTAGCCTGCCTTTATGTTGTTAACATCTGAATACTACAAGATGGGTAATTTCTAAAAATAGAGGTGTATTTATTTCTTGGTTGTAGGAACCAAGGTCAAGGTTCTACTTCTGTGAGAGTCTTCCCAGTGGTGGAGATTCATGAGAGTCCTGAGGTGGCATGGGACATCTCATGGCGATACAGTAAGAGCATGTGTCTGTATCTAATTGTGTGTCTACATCAGCTCTAGTCTCTTACCCTCTTATGAAGTCACCAGGATTTAGTCAGGGCCTCTGATGACTTACTAAATCCTAACCACCACCCAAAGGTCTGATCTTCCAATGCGATGGTTGGACTAAATTTCGATCCTCTTATTTCACAATACAACCAAATTTCAGGACATGAATTTTTTTGTGTAGAAATTATATTTCACAGTCGGGTCTTATGGATACTCCCAGTTTTAAAGAACTGAAAAATACAGATGTGTCTTTCCAGTATTAACATATATTATTGAGAAATGGCAAGGGAATAGAGGGTTGGAAGTAGCATTTGTATGGACAATTACCAGTGTCTCTCCTAGGGAACTGGTGGAAAAAAATGATGAAGGCAAGATGTCTTAAGTACACATTATGCAGTTTTAATAAAAAGTACTAAATTAGGGCCAGCAGGTGACATAGTGGTAAGACCTGATTGCATGGTTTGAGTCCTAGACCCAGCAACTTGAAAAATCATGCCGAGAGGCCAAAAGGTAGCTTAGTGGATATGGTGCTAGACTCCCACATGGTCAACTGTGGTTTGAGTCCTGGACCTGGCAGTTTGAAACTCAAGCTGGCACATGTACATGTATAAAAAAATCCTAGAGGAAAGGAGAAAGGATTGTAGCATGGTCATCCCACCAGGGGGGCTAATTTATCATTTTCCCTCTCTTCGTCTCTCCCCTCTCCAGTGAGCACACGTGCCCTATGGCAAAATAAATAAATAAATAAATAAATAAATAAATAAATAAATAAATAAATAAAACATGCTGAGCACACATGCATACAGGCCCAAAATATCTAGAGAAGAATGGAGGAGAAGGGATTGCAATGTGGCCATCTCTGGTCTACCCTTGCCACCGACTGTACTTTCTCACTGTCTTTTTCTGTCTCTCTTTGTCTTTCTGGTGAGTGCACATACTCTATAGGAAAATGAAAGAATGAAAGAAAGAATGAAGTACCAAACTGTTGCTTTGGAGTATACTGTCAGGGAAATGTTGCCCATCACTGATCTTCATAATAAGGTAAATAGAGCATCGAACTGAGTTTTAGGACCATCAGCAGAGTGGTAGCGACACTTGTGCCTCTTCCTCTTGCTTTCTGATCACTGGGGCTCATTTTGATAAGGCAGCTACAGCTGAGAAAAGCCAATGTTTTCATCTCCCCTCGTTTCTCAATAATTTAGTCTCTACTTGTAATCCCAGCTATCATCATCCGTTCCTACTGCTTCACTTTTAGCACCTGTATGTTGACTTAAGCCTGCTCATTTTCTGGAGTTCTCTATCTCAGTAAATGGCAGCATATTTGCTCACTGACCACAGACAGAAGTCAGCCTCACTCTTGAATCTCATTCTTCCTTTAGCATTCACATCCAATCAGTCCCTAGGCCTACCATTGAAATATTTCTAGACTAAAACAATTTCTTCAACATATTTTGAAGATGTATTTCTCTTTGAAAGATGTTTTTTTTTTTTTTTTTTTTTTGAGAAGTTTTTGCTATAGGGGGTGTGGGCTCACCAGAAAGACAGAGAGAGACAGAGATAGAAAGTGAGAAATCACCCCCAGGGGGGATGGCCACACCACAATCCCTTCTCCTCCATTCTCTCAGGATCTTGGCCACACATGCACACGCACCTGGCGTGAGTTTAAGCCACCGGGTCCTGGACTCAATCACGGTCGACCACATGGGCGTTCAGTGACATAGCCATTATACTAACTGCTGGTCCCTGAAAGATGTTTCTTAATGGCTGCATAAATTTATAATGTGAATTTGGCCCTAATTAATCACTTTTTAGACTATTTTGTTGGAATCTAATACACACACACACTCACATACAAACACATGGTCTTCAAAATGTATAGGAAAATTGTGTATTAAAAAAGCTCAACCCACCCAATGGAATGGTGGTTAAAGCAACTGGATCTTATATGACTGACTGTGTGGTTTGAATCCTGGACCTGGCAGCCTGAAAAACAGTAAATATGTGTGCATGCATGCCCAAAAATCTCAAAAGTGGGGAGAAATAGAGAAGGGATGGTGTCCTGATCATGCCTCAGAGGGAGTGCTTTTCATTTTTCCTCTCTTTCTCTCTCTCTTTTATATCTCTCTCTTCAGTAAGTACACATACCCTATAACAAATTAAACAGCAAAGAATTGTGCATGGATTTTAAAATGCTTTCGTATCAAAATAAACTCATACTTTCATTCCATCTTTTCACAAACTTTGTGAAGTTTCCTTATATAGAGGGCGAAAAAAACCCCAAGAAAACCCACTATGATCCAAGCATATTATCCTAAATTTATAGATGAAGAAAAGACTTTCAGGGCTGGTCTTCAGGCCTCATGATTATAGAAGCCATGTCCCATGTGGCTGAATCTGATGGCTTGGGAAACGTGCTGGGATGCATGCATGCTCAAAATCCTGACTGAACAGAAAAGTGGAGGGAAGGAATTAGGGTGTGACTCTGCTCCATTAGGGAGTGCTTTCTCCCTCTCTCTTTCTCTCCCTGCCTCTCTGTCCTGCTAAGCACACCCGCCCTCTGGCAGTTAAAAAAAGAGACGAGACTTTCAGAGATTAATTTGCCAAAAGTCAAATAATCAGAGAACAGTGGAGCTGAAATTCTAATTCGGATGCTCTGTCTCCAGAGATGTTTAAAAATTGCTTTACTCAGTAGTGAATACTGAAATTTATTCATTGTTAATACAGTTTTATTATCTGTCAAAATGGTATGTTTTTAGCCTGTGAACTAAAATATCATGATACTATAGTTCAAACCATATATGTGATATATATAAGATATGTAAAAGCAAGATTCCATAGTTTTTAAAACTAGACTTAATAATATCTTCTAAATTGCAGAGATATGCTAAAAGTTAGTTGACATTCAGAAATATTCTTAATCAAAAAACTCCCTCAAGTAGAATATATGTAAACTCATGAAGATAATTATGATACTTTAAAGAGATAAAATAAGCATTTGAATATATTCATGACTATTAATGCTTCTGATTAGGAAGATTATGTATTTTAGAGGCAACATTTTCCCCCAATTAAAATATATAATAACATTCAAACACATATATATTACAACTATAACTAAATTAATAAAAATAGCAACAAATGTTTGAAAAATATCCAAACCTATTTTAAAACAAATATGTGGCAGGTAGAATTTTAAGATGGCCCCTGTGATCTCTGCCTCTGTAAAATCTGTAAAATCTTGTCTTTTTGGGTTTGGATGAACCCCAGGACTTGTTTGTAGTCAATACAATATGGCAAAGTTGATGGGGTGTCATTTCCATCATTAAACAGTTTTCATTATTATTATTATTAATTGACACATAACAATTGTATGCATTTATGGGGTATAATGTGATATTTCAATATTTGAAAACAATGTGTAATGATCAGTGTATTTAGCATATCTATCACTTCAAAGATGTGTCATTATTTTGTGTTGGAAAAATTCAAAATCCTCTCTTCTAGCTATTTTGAAATATGCAGTGCAATAAATTGTTGTTGACTATAGTCACCCTACTGTATTATATAACACTAGAAAACTATTCCTCTGATCTAACTGTAATTTTGTATTTGTTAATCAACATCTCCCATTTCCCTGCTACTCTTCCCAATCTCTAGTAACTAATATTCTATTTTACTTCTATGAATTCAGTTCTTAGCTTTTGCCTCTGTCATATTTGTCTTTCTGTGGCTGGCTGATTTCACTTAATTTAATATCTTCCAAGCTTGTTCATGTTGCCTTGCATAACAGGATTTTCTTTTCTTTTTTTTTTTAAAGAATTATTTTAACTTTATTATTATTATTATTTTCCAGTTTGATCAGAGAGAGAGAGACAGAGAGAGAAAGGGAAAGTGAGAAAGCAAGTCACCAGGTTCAGGACTTGAACCACAGTCAGTCATGTGGGAGTCCAGTGCCTTTAACCACCATGCCACCTACCAGCTCCTTCATTTTCTTTTTAATCACTGAATACAATTCCATTACACACACACACACACACACACACACACACATATATATATATATACACATCAAATTTTCGTTATCCATTTATATGTTGATGAACCCTTTAGTTGATTCCATATCTTGGCTTTTGTGAGTATTTCTTCAAATTAGTACAACCATCATGTAAAACAATATGGGGGTATTTTTGAAAAACTGAAGGTAGAATTGCCATATGATTCAGCAATTCTACTACTGGGCATATATCCAAAGAAAGGAAATCAGTATGTCAAAGATATCTGCACTCCCTTGTCTATAGAAATATTTTATAAGCCTTTATCTTAGCAGATGGGACAGAAAGATTCTTTACCTTGAAGAAGCAACCTGCCATGCTATAGGGCCACATGGCTGGGAATTGCAGGTGGCTTCTAGAACATGAAGACTGGCTCTTTCCACCTGAGACCCAGTAAGAAACTGGGGCCTTCAGTCTTGGGTATAAGAAAATGATTTCTGGTAGCAACTTGAATGAAGCTGGAAATATATCCTTCCCTAGTCAAAACTCTAGCTGAAATGTTGATTATAGTCTTACTGGGCTGTGAGCAGATGACACACTTAAGCCATCTCTGGACTTCTGACCCACAAAAGCAGTAACATAATAAATGCATATTTTTAAGCTGCTCAATTTGTAATACTTTATTATGCAGCAATAGAAAATCACTGCAGAATATGTAGAAAAATTGAAAAGCTACATTACAACAACCATTACTAAAGATAAGGTATTGGTGCATGGACAGACAGACTAATGGAAAAGAGTAATTTTTACTTTAATCTTATTTGTAAGAGCCACATATATTACAAAGAAACATCATACATTACATTTAAGTATGTATTCATGCCTGGAAAAGTACTGATACCTACCTCTTACCTGTTTGAGAATCACTGCCACATCCCTGAAATAATTAGGTGTGTTGTATGAAGAAAAATCAAATCACAGGCAACCGAAAGTAAAGTATTTTGCAAATCTTAGTTCCTTCTAAGTTTGTGAGTGAGTGATAACAATGTTAGAAAAAGGAAAACCTATATAAACATTTAAAAATTTCTGACTACAATTTTAAAACTCTACTAAAAATTATAAAAAGTAAGAAAATGTTATCATCAATTATAGAAAAGTATAATGTATTTATTAGATGAGTATCATTTGTAAGTTGTGTTCATAAGTAATGAACACAACTTACAAATGATAAAACACACTCGTGAAATATTATAACAAAGTTCAGGACCAGCAGGTGGCATGGTCATTAAGGCACTGGACTCTCACATGGCCGACTGTGGTTTGAGTGCCAGAACTGGTAACTTGAAAATTATACCAGGCATGTGTGCATTTGTGCCCCAAATCCTAGGAGAAGAATGGAAGAGAAAGGATTGCGGCACGACCATCTCCTCCGGGGGTGACTTCTCATTTCTCCTGTCTCTCTTTCTCTCTCCAGCAAGGACATGTGCCCTGTGGCAAAAATCTAAGAAAAATAAATTTTGTCCATGGAAAAAGCTGCTGATCATCAACCGATGTTCCTTCATTTAGTCAAAGGCTGCAGGGTGTGAGCAGAGGGCAAATACAATGTTGATCCTGAGACAGCTTTGGCTTCTACATCTCTTGTTCATGGGCCACCACAGAAGCCCAGACTTCACTGATATTAAAAATTGAATTCTTTTATTTTCTGTAATAAAAAAGAGAGAGTGAAAGAGAGGCAGGGATATTTTTCACAGGATCTTGTTGTGTTGCAATTCTTCTGCCCCAGCCTTCCAATTAGCTAGGAATATGAAGCCACACCTAGCATCTTTAGGTCGGCTCAGGAAGTGAACCCAGGCCGGTCATGCAGCCCCCAGCACTCCACGTTGGCTTACCTGTGTGCCATCTTGGCTGAACCTTGAACGTCTCTTTTAATACAAAATTGCTTTCCAAAAAGTCAAGGGCATAGTTGTCAGGTTAGCAATGAAATGTTTTTTGCTTCTTTCAATGAATGTTCTGAGTTCTCTTAGGCCAGTGGAAAACGCTCTGCTCCACGCATACCAATCAGTGCTGGCTTGCCTCAACTTTATGCCCTGCAAGTGACAAGCAGGACTCTGTGAGATAAAAAGTGACTAAATAGGATTAGCGTCCCTAATCAAAACTAATCAATTATTTCAAGTGGAAAACTCATTTGGATTTGGCTGTCTAGAATTGCATTGACAGCAGATTGCAGAATAATACTGCAAACAGTTTTATTTTAAGATGCTCTACAATCCCTGTGAATGACTAGTTTATCTTTTCCTTTTGAATTTTTCTAACCATAAAGATTTAACCTGTCATCCTCACTGACCACCTGGACTGGTTTTTGCGTTCATTTACATTCACGATGAACTTACTAATTTTGTGTTGGAACGTCTTTCCTGACTTGAAATGACTATTTAGTGTGAGTTTACCATGTCTGGATATGTGATTTTTGCCCCATTTTGAGGTTCATTTAGGAGTGTGGGGTAAACTGATAACATTTTAAATAACTTCAGGCTGGCCTGTAACCTGGTGATTAAAGGAATTAGATCCCACATAGTTCATCCAGTGGTTTAAATCCCAGCCCAGTGGCTTGAAAAATATGCTGAACATATGTGTGTGCCAAAATACCAAGACAGAGTAATGGAGAAGGGATTATAGCATAACCACCTTCCATTAGGGGGTGCTTTCCCCCTTTCCTCTCTCACCATTTCCCTCTGGTGAGCACACATACCCTCAGACAAATAATAATAATAAAAAATCAAATAGCTTAATATGTCTTTGTTTTATGTGTTCTAAGTAAATGTAGTTCAGAGAATATAAAGCATTGTGTAAGAAATAAAACTGATAAAAAAGTAAAGCTTTGAAAAAGAAAAAAGAATATATGTCTCCAATGTAAAGTGTACTGGCACATTTTCTCCAAACAGTTATTAAAAGAAAAGAAAACTAAAGAAAAGAGCTCTGACAGAGAGCTGTACAAACTCCTAATGGCTTCTCTGCAGGCACCTCCATAATAATTTCACCCAGTGGTGTGCCCTGTCAGCATAGCTAAGTTTGACAGAGAAAATAAAATGATCAATGTTATTCAGGATATTTTCAGCTGAGCAATGATTGCTGAGTGCAGATAGTCAATGGTCCGTTGGTGAGTACTCTCATTAGTGACATTAGCGCTATGACACCCGCCAAATGAAAAGTGAACTGAGATTGTTGGCAGCCAGTAAGTCACAAGAATCTTTCAAAACTATTAGCCAACTATAGGGGTCTGCAGTGGCAGGATTACTTTCCATTTCTGTGTAGATTTACGTTTTATTAGTTATTCTTTGTCAATTTAATTTCAATGAACGCTTTTTGATGAAAGTGCTGCATCTAGCACGTCATTATAAGATTGGAAAAAAATGGACACGTCATTGCCTGGGTATGTATGTGCATTCATTGTGTGTTTGCATGTAAGTGAGCTTTGTCATCTTCCTAGAAGGTATCTAGATTATTAAAAAAAAAAAAAAAAAAAAGTGGCCATTCCATGGCATGGTGGTTAAGGTGACAGGATTTCACATGGCCATCATGTAGTTTGAGTCTCAAACCAAGAAACTTAAAAACAAAAAACACCCTGGGAGACCAGAGAGAGAGAGTGAGAGAGAGATGGAGAGAGAGAGAAATTATTCCCTGTGAGGGGTGCTTTCTCATTTTCATTTTCTTTTTTAAATTTTTTAAAATTTGCTATAGGGTGTATGTACTCACCAGAGAGAGGAGAGAGAGAGAGAGAGAGAGAGAGAGAGAGAGAGAGAGAGAGAGAGAAAGCACCCCTCCAGGGGGATGACCACACTGCACTCTATTCTCCACTCTCCTTTCAAGATTTTGGGCACATATGCATATATGCCTGGAATGTTTATCAAGTCTCCAGGTCTGGGACTCAAACCATGCAGTGAGCCATGCGGGATCTAGCCACCCTAACCACAATGCCACCTAGCTGATCTACTTTCTCACTTTTCTTCTCTTTCTTTCTGTTTCTCTCCAGTGAGTGCACATACCCTCTGGAAAAATTTAAAGAAAGAGAAAATGGACATTTTTAATAGCTAATATTGTGACTGTTTACTATAAACCACATACCATATTAAAGTACCTTTGTTTATTATATCTTATTTCCCCCTTAAATATAGTAGAACTTAATGTAAACTTTGGCACTTAGATTAAAGTTATTGTGCAACTCAACAATTCAAAATTGGGAAGTTAGGTTTTAATAGTATATGTGAAAGAATTTAGTATTTTAGCTGACTAGCATAAGCTATCTTTTGATGTGATGATATAAGAAGTTAATGTACAGCTGCATTAATAGTATAACAACTGAAACATAGGGGCCAGCAGGTGGCATAGTGGTTAAGGCATTGGGCTCCCACATGACTGACAGGCTTTAGTCCTGAACCCTGAGGCTTGAAACTTACTCCAGGTGTGTGTACATGCGAGCTCAAAATTGCAAGAGAATGGAGAAGAGACTGTGGCATGGTCACTACCCTGGGGGAAAGGATAATGGTGATTTCTTGCTTTCGGTCTCTCTATCTTTCTCTGTCTCTCTGGCGAGTATACCCTATGGCAAAAATCTCTGTAGAAGAAGGAAAAAAAAATCTGACAAATAACAATATGTGCAGATCAGACTCATGAAAAGCATTTATTTACTACTAGTTTTGCATCCTGAAGGGGAGATTTACAAACTGTAACCCATTCAGATGAAAGTAACCGTAACAGTGAATACTCCAAAAGTCATATCTTATGATGAACAATTTAAATGACTTTGGGACTTAGGGAAATGGCATGACAGTTGATGATTACCTTCAAATTTATTCATACCTCTTTAACACAGGATCTGTATTTCTGGAAGAAATGGTTGAATCGGCATTATAATGTTTTTGATAGCATGGTCCCTATGGACACATATGGATATCCAATTGCCTTAGTACTACTTACTGAAAAGACCAATGCTCTACAGTACAATTTCATATTTCAATGCTCTACATGAAATATCCATATATTCAAATATATGATTCTGGACTCTTTCCTTTCATACAATATGTGTATAGTTTTATACTGAGATCATATCACATCGATTAAATAACTTTATAATTAGGCTTGATAATTGATACTGTTGTCAAATCTTATTCTTTAACTTTGAATGTTACAGCTATTCTTTTTATTTTAAAAGAAATTATATATATATATATATTTCTTTTGAGAGAGAAAGGTAGAAAGAAAGAGAGAGAACATGGCTCCCAGCAGGGTCCCCATGCTATGATTCACCCCAGTCTCAGCTGGTCACAGGCAAACTTACACACATGCCTGATGTGCTCAAGGGAGGTCCTGGGACATGAACCCAGAACCTCCTCCATATAAGTCCAACAGCACTACCACTGTTCCACCAGCTAGCCCTGAAATAGCTTTTCTTGACCTGCAGATCTCCACATAAAGTTTAGAATAAGATAATCAATTTTCGGATTGAAAGGAATTTAATTATCTATATATCAATGTGAGGAAAGCCAACATCTTTTCAGTATTCAGTCTTTCAACCCATGAATAAACTTATCCACTCCATTTATTGAAATTTTTAATTCTTTTACTATAATGTATATTTTATAAAAAATGGAATTACACATTTCTTCTTAGAATTGTTTATAAGGGTTTCAAATTTTGATGCTATTATAGATAGTACCTTTTAAAATTTCATGTTTGATTTATTTATTGCTGCTGTATAGAAATGCAACTGATTTTGGTATATTGACCTCACATCTAGCAGCTTACTAAACTCACTTGTTAAATCAAATAACTCATCTGTAACTCTCTAGATTTTGTTTTTCTTTGCCTTTATTATTTATTTGTTTATTTACATTTAATCACATGTCTTTACAGCATACATTTCTTTTTCCAGCACAAATACCATGCCTGTCAATCAAGACAAAGATATTGCTATACACCTTATCATCAGCAAAGGGCTTCTCATTTTCTTTTTTTTGGCAATTAAGCATACTTTTCCCTATAGCAAAATCCTCTCCAAAAAAAGCATACTTTTACTTGTTTTTTTCCTTCCCCTTTTGCCTCCCTCCCTTCTATACTAGACTTTTTTTTTTAATTTCAATTTATTGATTCA
Source organism: Tupaia tana (assembly GCA_026018925.1). Lineage (NCBI taxonomy): Eukaryota > Metazoa > Chordata > Mammalia > Scandentia > Tupaiidae > Tupaia > Tupaia tana. Next base: position 42,142,915 of record JAKSZU010000008.1, read on the forward strand.
CAAAAGTTTTTAAACTAAAAAATATGGACAAAAGATAAAATCTAGTAACAAATGCATTATAATTTTCTTCTGAAACATTTAAAAGAGAGGTATAAACTAACTTATTTGCAAAAAAACCCCCAAAATTAGGTTAGTCTCAATTTGGTCTGTTATTTGCACAAATAAGAATTCCATAAGAATTCAATTTCTGATGCAAGGCAACAGATTCTATTGTATGATTAAACTTATGCAAATAACCATTCTGCCACAAAATAAGAATGCTCACAAATATTTTCCAAATGCAAAGGGATCAGAAAGAGAAAAAATTTATGTTTCAATTTAAAAAAAAATTAACTAATTGCTGAACCTATCAACAACTCCCAAGAAAACCAAAATCCTTAAATCTGGAAAAGAAAGCATAAAAGAAAATCAATAATGTTTTCAAGAAAAGTCATAGAACTGTATTGCACCAGTTCAGTCTCACGTAATCTCTCTTTTGTTGAATTTGCAGTGTAACTCTGCTCTGATCTTTCCATTTCAATACTAGAAGTTCATCTTCAATATTATTATTGATATTTCCAAACTTGTGCCTACCATTAAGTTGGCCTTTTCTTGGTCATTTTTTGTTCTCTTTTTTCTTTCTGTCTGTCTTTAGTTTTCCAGGTATAGCACTCCCTTCACAACTTCTAGAAGAAGTGCTGGTCTGGTGTCGGTAAATTCTTTCAGGTTTTGTTTAGCTGAGAATGTTTTGGCTTTTCTTCCCATATGAAGGATAATTGTGCCAGATATAGTATTCTTGGGGTGAAATTGTTTTTCACTTAATACTTGGAATATATTTTCCCACTCTTTCTTTTGCTTGCATTGTTTCCAATGAGGGGTCTGATATTAGCCTGATGGGATAGCCTTTTAACCTGATGTTTCTCTCTTGAGAAGATTTTGTCTAATATCTGTGAAACTGAGTGCTATTATTTCTTTCCAGTCTTTGTAGACTTTTCCCCTAACATTATTATTATTATTATGGGTTTTACTTTTAGTTAATGTTCCCTTTGGAAACAACACAGTTGATTGACGCTCTCCCTGACACCTCACAAGCAGCCACTGTACCAACCAAAGTGACATATTTGAATCAAAACCAATGGTCTCACTTGCTTCCTTTAATTTTATGTTTTCTGTATTGTATTTTTCTTCTATCTCGTCATCTTTTGAATATTCCTTATAGGGTTTTTCCATTTCAGTTTGAGAAGTATAGATTTAATTTATTATACTTTAAATTTGTTTCTATAAAAATTACCAATGTGTGCTGACTTATCAAAGTATAATATTGATAATCGATCTCTTCTTAGGTAAAGAAAGGGCCTGAGAACACATTAAATCTACTGTCCTCTTTCCTGCATTACATATTATTAAGTGTCTTTTAACTTCTCTATATTTTAAAGTCTTTTTTTAAAAATTAATTAATTAATTTTTCTTTTTTTTAACATTAATACGCTATACATCATTACAGTATACAAAATGAATTTTCCATCCAAAATGCACTGTCTGTTGGCTCAATCAAGCACATCAACATATGTGTTATCAACAATTTTCCATTTCTTATGCCTTGTATATTTTGCTTTTTTTTTTCATCCTTGATTTCCTATCCCTAAGTCTTTATAAAATCTTTAATCTTAAATCTTTAAAAAATATTTTATCTGGAGAATAACCTTTCACTATTCATCTTAGCTCAGGTATTCTAATAACAAACTCCCCCACTTTTTATTTGTCTGAAAATGTAATTATTTTATTTATGTTCACTTTTAAAAAAATACTTCCTCTGGTTAAGAATTGGATTGTACCCTGGTTTATGTTTCATTCAACTTCTAGGACAAGTTCCATAGGCTTCTAAAATCTGTGGTCTATTATCTTCTCTCAAGTCAATTAAACAGGCTTTTTTTCTTTAAAATTTGTTTTTGTTCTCTTTCACTCTTTTCTTCAGAAGCAAAATTCCACATATGCTAAATCTTCTCAATGTACCCTCTATGTCTCTTACTCTCTATATTCTCCATTTTTTCATCTCTCCATGCTTCAGTCTGGTATTTTCTTCTGATCAGTTTTCATCCATAAATTCTTCATCTGTGTTTATTCTTCTGTTGTTCCAATTTATTCAGTTCTTAATTTGGTTGTGTTTTTCAGTCTTGTAATTTCATATTTTTATATGGGTTTTATAGATTTTCTAGATATCTTCAGAAATGATAATTTTGTCTCATCTCTTTGAAGCATGGTAAGTATAGTTTATTTCAGAGTGTATGACTGGTAACTCTAATATCTGGCGTCATTGGTTGGTTTATCTTGTTTGTTTTGCTGTCATTTTGTTTTGTTTATGATGTCTGTCATTCCTTGGGCCCGATTATTATTATTTTTTCAAGGTACTAGCCACTTTGTATTTGGAAATTTTAAAAAGTATTTTGAGACCAGGGAACTTATCTTTCTCCAGAGAGAATTTTTACTGCTTCTGGTAATATCTGAGGAGCATCACATTTGGACTTCTCAATCCAACTTTAGTAATTACAGTAGTTTAATGTTGGACTATATCCTCTGTGAACTTATTTCTAGTGCACCCTTACTTTGAAAAATTCAGTCCTGTGGGAACTAAGCCAAGTTATGAGAGTATTTACCAGCTATACCCTTAGCAGGTATATATTTCAAGCTTTGATCTCCATTTTCCATTTAGACTTTAGAAATTGACACACTTCTAAGGAAAAGGCAATTTCAAATATTCAGTTTCCTTTTTTTATGGCATTATTAGCTCAGTGATGACTTTATATACCTATTTTCATATTTAGTCTAGTTTTTACAATTTTCCTCCAAAATTTCTACCAAACTTAAGAGTAAGTGGGGACTTGCTCAAATCCACACACTTATAAAGGGGGAACTGTAACAAAAATCTAGTTTCTCTTAGCTCCAAAATTCATCTTCTTAACTAATATGTGATTCTTTCTTACAAACACTATGTTAAAGTTTCAAAGAACAATACACAGTAACTCTACGAAGTCATGAGAGAAGTAAAGATGACTAGGCTGTGAACACCACTGTGGTCTTGCAGCAAGCTTTTAGAATTCACTGTAGACAGAATTAGATTCCATTCTTTCAGTTTTAGTGACCCAGTATGTTAGTTGGGGTCATTCAAATTCTCACATATAGAGTCACAATACTAAGCGCATAAATGTGATGCATAAATCGGAATGTCAATGTATTCATGTATAATTTTAAAAATAACACAATTACAAATGCTGGAGGGTTCATGTCAACCAATCAGTGATTTCTATTACTGTCAGGAAGTTGGAAAGATGGTAAATGATAATCAGAAGGTTCTATGTGATCAGAATTATGGAATTACCTAAGAATTATTGGGATACGTAGACTATCCCAGTCTCTTGTTGAGAATACTTACATCTGTAGGTTAAGACAATCTGTCCCCTGGATGAGCAAGTGATGCTACCTTCTAAATTCTGGGCTTCTGCTTTCTATGAGTTAGGGTGGTCAATCATTTTTTATTCTGGTATGGCCCTTCTGAAGAAATACATGAGATGCTTTGGAGATTTGGACATTAGAAACCCTTTATCAAATTATTGCTGATATTTTTGTTTCACTTCAGACACAGTCAATCACATTGATTGTGTAAACATATTTTTTCTATTTTTAGTTTAATTCACTGTGTAGCCTACATATCATAATTTCAGGTAACCTACATATCATAATTTCAGATAGATGTTCCAAACATTATTATTGAACTCTTTAGAATTTTACCAATTCTGAACACTGTTATGAGATTGTCATTTAATATTTTGAAAAATAATAATTATTTAAAAAGTTGTGATTCAAATCATACACAAGGATATGTTTATATATGGTAAAATTATTATTAATTTTTATTTGCTATAATCTGCTAATTGTTTTACATCTCTAGCACAATTAAGTTTTTATGCTTTTAAAATATAGAACAGCCTCTCAGCATTTCATTCAAAAAGAAAAACTTTGGATTAGATGATATCAATTACTTCCAGATATGAAATTTCATGGTTCCCATCATTAATATTTTTGTAGATTAGAAATAAAAATAATTCTTCTGGCTACACTTTTAACCTAGGTACAATGGCTATCATTGACCAAGGATGCATGAAGAAACATCACTTCATCTGTAGTTGAGCTCAGTTGTTTAGGTGTAGAATATTAAATGCATCTACATCTCCTACTCATAGGTGAACAAGTCTTTCAATATTGATAACGTGACTGTAAATTTAGAAGGAATGGATGAAGAGTATAGGAGAAAAAGATGTTTTCTCAAAGCATATCTATAGTACGCATTTAAAAATACAAGTCTGCTCATATAATAACGCAGTTGTTCCGAGATTATGGTGCTCTTTTATTCTCATGGTGGTCTTTTAACTTTGCTCTTAAACTATTAAAATTCCTGATGCTATCAGAAAGCATTCATTGTACACCAGTAAAACATTTTTCTTTGATTTTCGAAGATGTTATTTATGGTAGTTTTTAGAACATACAATGTTTTTGTTGTACATATTACAGTATTTGAAAAAGTTTTTTTTTTGTTTTTTTTGTTTGTTTGGTTTTTTTTTGAGAAGTTTTTGCTATAGGATGCATGTGCTCACCAGAAAGACAAAGAGACAGATAATGAGAAATCACCCCCAAGGGGGTTGGCCACTCTGCAATCCCTTCTCCTCCATTCTCCTTTAAGGATCCTGGGCACGCACTCACACGTGCCTGGCGTGAGTTTAAGTCACCGGGGACTCGAACCGTGGTTGACTACATGGGAGTCTGGCAACATAGCCATTATGCCAACTGCTGGTCCCCGAAAAAGTTTAGTAAAGAAAATAAAGAGTTTATAAAATAAAAGCAAGCTATATTTGGTCATCGATATTTAATCCTCTGGGGCCGACAGGTAGCATAGTGGCTAAGGGACTGGACTCCCTGTGGTCAACTGCGGTTCAATTCCTGGACCCAGCTTGAAGCTCATGCTTGCCACGTGTGCATGTGTGCCCAAAATCCCAACAGGAGAAAGGAGGAAAAGGGACAGTGGAGTGGCCTCCCCCTTAGGGGATGATTTCTTGTTTTCTGTCTGTTTCTCTCTGTCTTGCCAGTGAGTGCATATGCCTTATAGCAAAAATCTCTCTTTAAAAAAACATTGTAATTCTCTTTCCATTATCCTCTAGTATAAGTGTAGGTATTAATTTTAGAGATCTTAGAGCTTTCTTTTCACTTTTCAATCTTCACACATTAACATCACTGAACCTAGGTCATCTGCTTTCACTCAGCAGTTAATTTATAACTTTATTTTTTTTTAAAAATTGCCTTTTTAAAGTGTGGATAATATCCATTAATATATTATTTCTCTGGGTAATTTTTTAATGCCGTATTAATACTCTTAGTGTTTTCACCCAAGGAAACCTAAGAATATCCTTTCATTTTCATGTTCTCTTAAGAAGTAATTTGAATAATCATTCACAAATAGGTGAAACTAGCTTGACCTAATAGTTAGCAACGATTTCTTTTTTAATTCTTCTTGGAAATAATTAATAAAGTATACCAAGTGATGTTATACTCTAAAAAGATGTATGAATAATCTCCTTTATCGCTCTAGTAAATTGGACTTTGAAAATACGTTAAGCATTCTGAGGTGTGGACAAGTAATCATCAGTTCTTTCAGCATTTAATTGCTTTTCCTAATTGCATCTGTGATTTTGACCTCCAGCATACAGCAAGCATGACTTACTGGGCTACTCAGACAGCAGCAGAAGCACTTGTAGATGTATGTTGTCTTATTATCAAATTCCGCCTAAATTTCTAGTTTCTTTACAAATGACAAGCAAAGGGGGACATCTGAAAATGTACTTGCAATGAATGGATATAATAATTGTTATGTAATAAATTCTTAGAATGTTACGATGAAACAGTTTTTTGAAGGAGTTAAGGAGTATGGGAAGGATATATCAATTGCTTTTCCATTTGTACCCAGTTTAATTTTCACTACAAACCTGTGACGTGAATATTGGTATTAAGAAACAAGGAAACTAAAGCTTAGGTAGATAATTTACTGATATGCTCATGTCAATCAATTTTGTATGGCTTACGTCAGGGTGTGAGCCTGTGCCTGACTTGTTAATCTTGTTTGTTTTGGTAAGCTAATTTCAAATCTTTTCTAAAATCAGGGGAATGCATCTAATCAATAAGTACATCCATAGACTTAACAGACCAGACCAAAAAAATATAATTTGTAGGAAATGTTTACAGTTTTATCTTTAACTTACAAAAAGCATTATTAAATCCTGCTCAAAGAATTTGAAAATAAAGTTGTTATCTTCACCTCCTTTTCTCAACCAAACCATGTTATCCTCACCCCCATGTTCTTCCTCTCCCTATACCCTCCCTCTGCTGGAGAGATCTAAACATTGCATCCTTGAAGTAGGTAAAGCCCTGGAGCTCTTAGGGTAAATCCAAGTTGCTCTCACACAGAGAGAAAAAGAGTAGGCACTGTTCGGTGCTTCATTGCTTATGAATATAGCAAGGCAAAAACTATCTTGAGTAAAATTCTACGTTACATTTGACATACGGGCTAAGAGGAAAAAGGACGGGTGTATTTTCCCTGTAAACTACACTTGTTAGTCTGATGCTGAGTTGAAGTTAGTTTTGGGAGTGAATAAACAAGTATCTGCTTTGGAAACTTATCTATTTGTACATTCTACATTATATAAATGTTTGGTGTTATTTCATCATTTGTTTGTTGTCATTACTGTGGTTGTTTCTGTTGTGGTTTTGAAAAATAGTTTTGAATAATTATAATCACAGAGGAGAATATTTTGCCAGTGCCCATGTCAAAAAATAACAAATACAGAGAATCTTGAAACCTGGGATGAAAAATATTAGGGATCCACTGAAGTTGCGATTCCCATTCCATCTTGGCTTTTTCTAATAAATCTTGAGTGCCTTTGTGACTCAGCACATAAGCTGTGGATACAGTTCACATAGGCACATACCAAATTTACATATTCACAGTTAAATTTCTTACGCGAGTTTGTACACCATGCTCAAATGTTCCCACTCCTTTTATTTATTAACCCACTCACTCATTCATAATAGTGTGAGGTATACACAGCTGCCCAGTGACTCGGAGAGTTCCCATATGGTTTGTTTAGTTCAATTGTGGTTGGGAGGTGAGGTTTACATTTGATGCTTCAATCCCCAAACAAATGAGTAATCCTCAGGCCTGTTTCAGGAATGTGAGCAACTTGGAAGTGCGCGGGCAGTGACAAGTGGGTGTGTACACTTCTGGACATTTGGGCAGCGTGTCTGCTTCATCCACTTGGTCCTTGTGAAGGAATATCCTACTTCCGTTGCCACTTTGAGGTTTCTACTCTGTTCACTCCCTATCTGACTGAGTCATCATTCTAACACCTTCTCTTCTTTTCACAGCTCTAGTTCTATCCAGGACGTATCAAAATATTCTCTCTTGAATAAGATTTGTTAGAGTCTTACTTCTAGGACTCATTCAAGACTTATTTCTGTGTGAGATGGGGACTGGGGGAAATCCTCTTTTGGGATTGTTGAAGGAAATGGTGAAAGGGAAATAAACATAAAACACACTGATTAATAATTGCAGATTAATCCCTATCACATATTTGTTCAACAAATATTTATTAAGAGCTTGTTATTTATCAGGGATTCATTTACATGCTGAGACAGTACTTTAAAAAAAATGTTCTTGCCTCCTTAGAGAAACCATGTATATCCCTGAAGGAAATGATCACAAGTAGTTTTTTGCTTTTTTCTTAATTGCAATGGGGAGCCACTGAAGTATTTTTAAGTAGTGAAATTACATGGCTTATAGTCCGTTTGGAGGATAAACTTACGCTATGAGGAATAGAGGGGTACTTTCATTACATTGGAGAGGGTGAGGGAAATATAATAAAAAATAATTACTTAGGTTTTATTAATCCAAACTGTAATTATTTATTAAGTATCTACTATGTATCCGGTACAGTATTAGGCACCAGCAGTAAATAAATACTTTTGTGTTTACTCCATTTACCCAGAATCTTAATGTTTTCACCATATTAATTGTAAAGAGCACATTAGTGTCTCTTATACTATGATTCTAAGATCCTATAGAATAACAGGTAAATAATTATGAGGCCCAGTCTAGATGGCACATAGGTAGTGTCCCTGTTAAAAGGCCTGGGTTTGCCTCCTGCGCCAAACTGAACATGCCAGGCTTGGCTGTGTGCGTTCAATTCTACCTAATTGGAAGGCTGGGATAGGAGGATTGTAGAACAGAGAGTCTCTGTCAAAAAATCTCTGTGCCTCAGGGCCAGGAGGTGGTGTGGTGATTATGGTGCTAGATTTCCACATGGCCAACCATGGTTACAGTTCTGGGCCTGGCAGCTTGAAAAATCATGCTGGGCGTGTGGGCCTGTGTGTGTACCCAAAATCACAAGAGGAGAATGGAAGAGAAGTGACTGTGGCATAGTTATCCTCTGTGAGGGGGGTGAGTTGATTTCTCACTTTCCCTCTCTCTGTCTGTCTCTGTCTCTCTCCTCCCCAGTGAGTACATGAGCCCTTTCAGCAAATAGAAAACAAAAGACAAACCTTTGTGTCTCAAAAAGGAAGGAAAAAAAAATTGGAATGGGATATGAGAAATTTTACTGTTCTTATTTTACCGGTTATTCTCTTCAATTGTTTATGAGTTAATTATTTTTTGAAAGAGACATTTAGATTTTCAAAGTTAAAAAAAAAAGATGAAGGAAGCTTCTGTGAAAAGCAAATCAGTTCTTTCTGTTACAGTTTTTGAAGTTTTTGAACTGTAGTAGTCTTAATGTATTTTATGTCCTTTCGCATTTTTCATGGTTAGCCAATTAATGAATTTCTCTAGTTTCTCAAAATGAGAACTCAATTTTCTAAGCACTCTATATAAGATGTTCAAATATTTACAGTATATTTATTTTACATACTACAGTGTATCTTTGTTCTAGATGTAATTATGTTCACTGCTGGGATTCAGACATTTCTGGGCATGCTTAACACACTCTTGGCATAGGCCCATCCACTAGCAGACTTTGTATTAGATATTGAAGCGTTTTCTCATAAAAAACAAATACACACACTCACAATCACTAATTCTAGTGAGAGGGATTAGTGCAAGATAGTCTTAGCATTATGAAATAGAGAGGGTATGATGTATAAGTTTCAGGTATGTCTTCCTTATACAGATCTTTTAACACTTGTAACTGGTTTCTGTGGAGGTGGCTAGAGGTGGAGTGCTGGTAGTAAAGATATTTAAGTGAGAGAGGTTCTAATAAGATTTGAAAGAGGTATTTCAATAAAGTCTTGTAAGTTTGCAAATTACGAGCACTGTATTTTTTTCTATCTTTCGAAGCATGAATTTATCATGTTTTAGGTTATGTATATATTTTTCTTCTTTCAAAGTAATTTTTTTTTTTTCAAGAGAGAAAATTTTTGCTATAGAGTGCATGCACTCACCAGAGAGAGAAAGACAGTGAGAAATCACCCTCTGGGGGAGATGGTCACACCACAATCCCTTATTCTCTATTCTCCTCTTCAGATTTTGGGCATGCACGCACACACACCCAGCATGAATTTAAAGCCACCAGGCCCTGGACTCAAACTATGATAGACCATGTGGTAGTCCATTGCCTTAACTACTACGCTACCTGCTGGCTCTGAAAGTAGTCACCTTTTTGATTTCTAATAGCATAGATCATTAATTTTTCAAGTCTTTGAACGTCATAGAAATGGAATGATATAGTATATGTTCTTAGAGCTGTGACTTCTTTCACTCAACATTTTACAAAGTTCATCCATGTTTGTTCATTTAATTTTTTTTTTTTTTATTGTGGAGGACATTGAGAGAAAAAGGAAGAAAGAGAGACAGAGATAGGTATTCTTGATATGGTCTCATCATGTTGCCATATTCCTGCCTTGGACTCTGAATAAGGTAGGTGCACAGACACATCCAGCCCTGTCTGGTGTTCAGGTTGGTTTGGGAACTGAACTCATGTCTCTCATGTGGCTTTCAGTCTCCCAACCTTGTGGCACAACCTGTGCACCACTGTGGGTCAGGCATCATTTTTATTGTTTTACGGCGTCTGATTGTGTGAGTAAACCACAATACAGTTTTCCATTTTACTCTTGGTAGTCAATTGAGTTGTTTCCAGTTGAGGGCTATTATGAATAATGCTTCTATGAAGATTCTTGAAATGTCTTTTAGAGCAAAAATACATGTAGTTCTTTTCTGTATATAACCGAGTCAAATTATATTAGCAGAAAGCTCTATCTATATAACCTTTATACCTACTGCCATACTGCTAATCAGTTTTCCAAAGTGGGTAGCTTCCAACAGCAGTGAGTTTCCAGTGTATCACCTCCTCACCAAAACTTGTGCTAATCAATCTCTAGTTTTAGCCATACCGATGGGTGTAGAGATATTTCACTGTTCATATGTTTCTATTTCTGGTGACCAAAGAATCATGCTATTCATTTGTATATTGAACAATCAGACCTAATAGCTAATGAAATCTCTTTTCAAATATTTTTCTCATTAAAAAAACTAGATTTTGTTTTCCTTATGGAGGATCTAAACCCATTCTTCATTATGTGTGGCAAATATCTTCTCCCACTGTGTGGGTTTACTTTTCTATCTCTTAATATTAATGTTTAATGAACATAAGTTTTAAATTTTAATATCGTTAATGTTTGGATCTCTTTTTTTTTCTAGTTAGAAATGTTTGCCTTATTAAGAAATCTTTATTTTAGATTCAGGAAGATATTCTTTGTTGCCTCCTATAGTTTATTATTTGTCTTTCCAAATCTATAATCCACTTGAAAATGTTTGGATTTTTTTCTATTCATAGATCAATCAGGGCAGAATTTGAAGCATCAAGGCTCTACATCTATAAAAATAACTAGTCCCTATATTAATTAGGTCCTTTCTAGTTTATCTCAATGATGTTTTATATTTTCTATATTTAATTTGTTAGTTATACCCAGCTATTTGATATTTTATAGTATCATGCATATGACCTTTAAAAATATTTGTTTCTGGGGACCAGCAGTTAGCATAATGGCTATGTCGCTGGACTCCCATTCGTAGAACTTGGTTCGAGTCCCAAACCCGTTGACTTACACTCACACCAGGCACATGTGCATGTGTGCCCAAGATCCCAAGAGCAGAATGGAGGAGAAGGGATTGCAGCATGGCCATTCCACCCCCCCGGGGGTGATTTTTCGCTTTCTGTCTCTCTCTTTCTGGTGAGCACACGTGCCCTATAGCAAAAAAATCTCTCCCCCCAAAAATATTTGTTTCTGTAAGATATAGAAATACAGTTGATTTTTATATTAACCTTATATTCAGTGATGTTGAAAAACTTATTTATTAATTGTACTCTTTTCTTTGGCTTATTCTAGATTTTGTCCCATATTTTATCATGCCACTTGCAAACAATGACAAAATTTCCCTCTGTCTTTCTACTCACATAGCTTCTTTCCCGTATCCTTATTACATTGAACCTATAGTCCCACATGATTAGTCGTCTTCTTTCACTGTGTCTCATCACAGGGAAATTGTTCAGCTTTATGTATAATTTTTTTTTTTTTTTATTAAAATAGAGCATGCTTCCCTTACTGGAAGAGAGGTGTCACCTGCATTCCTGGTTTCCTAATTCTTTCATCAAGATTATTTTACTGAAATCTTCCCAGTGTCTATTGAGGTGACCTTCCTTTTTATTCTGTCAATTATGAATTACACTTGTATGTTTTTGAAGGTTAGAGTCTCATTGATTCTTGTTCTAAATCCAGCTTAGTCTTATATATTATCTTCCTGATTACTATTGGGTTACATTTGCTAAGATTTGATTTAAGATTTTCTTGGTCCATTTTCATGAGTGGATTTTGTCTTTAATATCCTGTTCCTTGTGACATCTTTTTCAGGTTTTATTTTTAAGGTTATGCTGGCATTATAAAATAAGCTCTGAGATGTTTCCCCCTTCTCTTTTCCCAAATCCTCCATGAAAGTTTGGTTTCCTTCCTACTAGCGCTAGGGATTGAGGGCAGTATCATTTAGTTGTTAGACACGTGGAATCTTGCTCTTCTGACATTGTACTACACCTTCTTGTAAAAAGTACCTAATTCCATCTGTTTCAGTTTGCTCATCTATATACAGAAATAATAATTCTGCTTATTCTTACAGATATTACAAGGCTTAAACCACTGAATGTTTGTAAAACTCTTAGAAGACTCTATGGCACATAGTAAGCATATATGAAGTTAGTCCCTCATTTAAAAATATCTGTTGTGAGAAAAATATTGTTTTTATTTGTATCTCCATCAATTACTAATGATATAAAGCATACAGTTTGTCCATATGCCCTTTATATATATTTTTTCAAACTACTTGTATATATGGGGGTTTTTGGAATATTTTATGTCTATACTTTTCTTTTTGGCTCCTTTTTTCTTTAAAGAGAAATTTTTGCTCTAGGGTGTGTGTGCTTGCAGAGAAAGTGAGAGAGACAGAGAGACAGAAATTGAGAAATCACCCCCCAGGGAAGATGGCCATGGCACAGTGCCTTCTCCTCCCTTCTCTTCTCAGGATCTTGGGCTCACATGCACATGTGCCTGGCATGAGTTTCAAGTCACTGGGTCTGTGATTGAGCCAAGTCAAGAACTTACCATCTGATGTGCCTTTAAGTACTTGTGCTTGAAAGTTTCTTGGGCCTGTCAGGAAGTGACATTCTTTACTTACTTGCCTGGCAGAACTGTTTACAGTACCGGGCAATCTTTCCAAGAGCTTCTGTTGGCTTTTTTTGAGATCTACCTTAGTTCCTTAGCTTTCTGGATTATCTTCAGATATGGCGTTCCAGTCAAAGCCCTGGCAATAATCAGTTTTTCCAATTTCTGATGCAAGGCAACAGATATGATTGAACATATGCAAATAACCATTCTGCCACAAAATAAAAATACTCATAAATATTTTCCAATTCCAGAGAGGTTAGGAAGGGAGAAAAGTTTATTTTTCAATTTCAAAAAAATAAATAAATAAAAACTAACAAATTGCTGAACCTATCAACAACTCAAAAGAAAATAAAAATTCTTAAACATGGAAAACAAAGCATAGAAGAAAATCAGTAATCTTTTAGTCAAAAATCATAAATTATATTTCACCAGTTCAATCTCATGTAATTCATCTCCCTTCTGTTGAATTTGCAGACTTATTGTTGTTTGATCTTTCTATTTAAATAATGGAAGTTAGCATTCAATGTTATTATTAATATTTCTGAACTTGTCCCTACCATTAAGTTGGACATTTTCTCGGGTTGTTTTTTGTTCTCTTATTTCTGTGTGTCTCACTTGAGTTTTCCTGGTTTAGCACTGCCATACAGTGAATTAATGTAAAATAAATAAATAAAATAAAAAAGAAATTAAAAAAAAAATTGAAGGACAAACACTCATGGTTAAAAAATAGAGATTATATGAATTGACTTTTTTGAGACTGTCTTTTTTCATTGTATATGATTTAAATAAGGAATTGAACATGCTGAATCTTCTTGGATTTTTTAATATCAAAAGCTGTTAAATTCTTGCTCCTTAAAAATACCACCAAAATAACCTGATGATGGATTAAATCAGTTTATTTCTTACCATGGAAAAGGAGATTTTTACCTTGAGAGGGTTGAAGTAGTATCTCAGAAGTAGGAGGGGACAAAGGCAGGATTTTATAAGACTGCAGGGGGCTTTTCATCACTGAAGCACGCCCTCTGTCAGTCTGGGCTGCTGTGACAAATTTCCATCAACTGTGTGACTGAGCAACAAACATGTTTATCTCTGTGTTCTGGAAGTTGGAAGTCCTCCATCAGGCTGCCAGAGGGTTCAGTTTTTGGTGCGGGGCCCTCTTTCTGGTTTACATACAGCTGTCTTTTTACTGTGCTCCAGGTAGTGGAAAGAGAGCAAGTGAGCTTTCTAGCCTTTTTTCTTTTTTTATGACAGAATGTGTGTGCATGAGAGACAGAGAGGATGAACATTCATGATAGACTAAGTGTGTATGAGAGAGAAAGAGAGAGAGAGAGACACCATTTATCAGTTTTAGTTATGCCATGATCCAATCTCCTTTTTTCAGTCCTCTAGCCTATTGGATCTTGAGTACTTGCGTGTGTGCTTGGCATATCTCAGACTGACCAGAAGAGCAGTTTGAACCATGGTCACCATGTGGATGTGGCCTCTCTTGAGCAGCACATTACTGCTGCACCATTGAATCAGTCTTCTGGCCTCTTATAAAATCGCTAATCCCATCCCTTAGCTAACTAGTTAGCTCCCGAAGGTCCCACTTCCAAATGCCATTACATGGATATAAGGATTTCCAAATCTTGGTAGGACATGGATATTCAGCCATTGCAGGGATTGATTGATATTGGGCAAGTTTTAGAATAAAATATTTTAAGAGTGATAGACCCAGAGAGAGAAGCGTTTTGAAACAAGAATTCCTAAGTGAATCTTGGAGAATCCATGAGACTGGTTGGGTACTCATTGTTTTGGGATCTATTGTTTTACCAATGATTGAATATATCTGCAATTTTACTTCCCTGGGAAGATGTTGCTAGAATAATGAAGTAATATTAAGGGTAGTAGCAGACCATATAAATGTGGATAGTTTCATTTTTCAAATCAGTGCTTTTGTAGAAATAATACTCGATTAAAGCAGTGTAATGAGAAACAAATGTCTTGAGAATAATTAAAAGACCTAGGAGCCAATGGTGAGACTAGACTCTGATTTTGATGTTTTCTCTGGAAAGATAACCAAGATTAGTTTGAGGGAATTTTTGCATTGGGTGTATTACCTCTTTATCAAAGATACTTGTATGCTTGGGCCTCTCCATTCATGAGGAGTCTGCTAAAACTGGAACTAGTTGGCTAAAAGGAACTCATACAGTCAGAACGGCTCTAATTCCCTTGTTTGTGTCTAAGAGCCTCCTTATACCCCCCCGCCCCCCAAAAAATTAGAATTTCTAGCACATAAGAAAAATGTGACTTTTCAGAAGCTAGTAAGGTGTGATTTGAAGTTATTCCAAAATGTAACTAAAGTGGTAACTAACAAAAGTGGTAAAATAATGATGTGGTCTGTAAGTATGTATATTGTCTGTTCTTAGGAATTTGAGAATTACTTTTTAATATTAATTTTACTTAGTCATAAACTATTTATAACAAGCTGCATCCATTTAAAGTATGTATTTTTATGAGTTGCAACAATATGTTTAGCTGAAAGCACCAAAACAAGATAAGCTTTCTGTCACTCCCCAAATCTTCTTTGTGTCCTTAGACAGTCCATCCCTCCCTCCTCTCCTGAGGCCACGAAACCACTACTGTTTTTGTTTTTGGTCACTGTGTTAGTATCCATTTTTAAGATTTTTATATAGATGATATCATACATGATAACTCTGTCGTGTCTAATTCTTTACTTTGCACATTAATTTTTAGATCATCTATGTTTTGTAGTTATCAGTATCTTTTAATATTGAATAGTTTTCTATTGTTATGATTTGTCACATATTGTTTATTCATTCAATGTATATTTGGGTTGATTACAATTTAGGGGCTATAAATACAAAATTCAATTAAGATTTATGTAAAAGTCTCCATAAGTCATTAGGACTAGAACGGTCAGATTGTATGAGAGGAGAATTTCTTAAAATTAAAAAAAATTGTTTTTAATGTGTCTGTATATGCCATTTCACATTTCCATTGTATATATATGAGAACCTAACATTTCCACCAACACTTGATATTGTTCAGGTTTTTCATTGTAGCTATTCTAATAGATGTGGAGTGGCATCTCATTAAGGATTTGATTTGCATTTTCTTGATGATACTTGCTGTTCAGAATCTTTTTATGGGTATATATATATATATATATATATATTTGTTTATCTTCTTTTGTTTATTGTTTGCTTATCTAAGTCTGTTCCAATTTCTTTTTATTTTTCTTTTGTTCTTTATTCTTTTTCTTTATTTTTTTAATAGAGGGTGAATGTGCTCATCAGAGAGAGATAAACAGAGAAAGAGAGGGAGAAATTACTTACCAATAGAATGTGGTTATGTTGTAATCCTTTCTCCTCCTCTTTCTATCCTGTCAGGATCTTGGCCAGGCATGCATGTGCACCCAGAATGTTTTTCAAGCATTCAGAACCAAGAATCAAACCATAGTCAGCCTCATGGGTTCTCCTCCCTTAACCACAAAGTTAGGGATCCAGACCATCTGTTCAAATATTTGGCCCATTTTTCTGTATAGTTTTTATTCCCTTAATGAATTAGAAGAACTTATATGGTTACGGATTCTTCCCCTACAATTTTATTGCAAATATTTTTTCCATTCTGTGGATTGCTTTCTTTTTTTTTTTTCTTTTTTTGTTTGTGTTTGTGCTGTAGGGTATATGTGCTCACTGGAGACAGAGAAAAAGAGCAGAGCAGAAAGAGAGAGAGAGAGAAGAAGATAAAGTGAGAAATCACCTCATGGGGGGGGGGGATGATCATGCTACAATCCTTTCTTTATTATCCTCTTGAAATTTTGGGCATACATGAATATGTACCTGATGTGCTTTTCAAGTCCCTGGGTCTGGGACTGGAACCATCAGTTGGCCTTGTGGAATTCAGTCATCTTAACCTTCAGCCAACCTACTCTTCCCAACATGGCTTGCATTTCTATTTAAAAAAAACAACTTTCAAAAGTCAGATTACTTTTATTTTAATAAATTTTTATTTATTTATCAGGTTCTTCTGTTATCCTTGTGATATTTATGTCCCCTAAAAGACATACTTGACTAACCTAAGGATGTAAAGATATTTTTCAATTTTTCCTAGTATTTTTATTTTTTGAGAGATTTTTGCTACAGGGTACATGTGCTCATGGGAGAGACAGAGAGAAAGCAAGCGTGAAATCACCCTCCAGGGGGGATGGCCATGATACAATCCCTTCTCCTTCACTCTCTTCCTGGAATCTTGGGCACGCATGAACTCGTGCCTGGTGTGAGTTTTAAGCCACTGGGTCCGGGACTTGAACTGAGGTCAACTATGTGGGAGTCCAGTTATGTAACCATTATGCCATCTGCAGGTCCCTCTAGCTTTAACTTATACATTTAGGTTTCTGATCCATTTTAAGAACCAGAATTTTTGTGTATGAGATGAGGTAAATGCAGTGTTCCTTTTCCCTTATGGATATTCAGTTTTTCCAACAATGTTTACTAAAAACATTTCCTTCTTTCTATGACTTTTGACATTTCCTAGCTTCTTCATTGAAAATTAATTTAACATTCATCTATGGGTCTACTTCATTTTATATATATACATATATCGTTTCATGAATACCACACTATCTTGACAGCTATAGTTTTATAATAAATATTGCAATTAAGTAGGGTAACTCTTCTTTGTTCTTCTCAAAATTACTTGAGCTGTGCTAGATTAGTGAGCTTGTGTACAATTCTTTTATTTTTTGGAGAGGTTTTCACTATAGGGCATGTGCGCTCACCAGACAGACAGAGACATAGAGACAAAAAGCGAGAAATCACCCCCCCAGGGAGGACGGTCACGCTGCAATCCCTTCTCCTCCATTCTCCTCTCGGGATCTTGGGCACGCATGCACACGTGCCTGGCGTGAGTTTTAAGCCACCAGGTCCGGGACGCGAACCGCAGTTGACTACGTGGGAGTCCAGCGACATAGCCATTACGCTAACTGCTGGTTCCCTATACAATTCTTAAAAACAGATTTTAAATTTCTCTTATACTTTTTAGCAAATGATTATGTGGAATATATATGTGTGTGTGTGTGTGTGTGTGTGTACAGCATATATTAGTTAAATATGCTGTAAACTTTGCCAGTGCCATAAACAATTGTTCTAGAGTCTTCTTTGTTGAGAGGTTTTGAATTATAATTTACTTTTCTTAATAGATAAAGAACAATCTACTGTGACTAGGGGAATTTAAATCTCAAGAAATTTATGTATTTCACTAAGTCTTCAACTTTTCTTTTGCCATTATGTTTTACATAATATTCACTTAATACTCTTTTTTATACCTGTAGAGTGTGTAATGACAAATATTTTCTTCTTCTTTTTTTTAAGAGAAATTTTTGCTATAGAGCATGTGCACTCACCAGAGGGACAGAGAGAGACAAAGAGGCAGAAAGCAAGAAAACACCCCCCTTCCTCTTCTTACCAGAGATAGCCATGCCATAATCCCTTCTTCTCCACTCTCCTCTTGGAATTTTGGGCATGCACGCACACTCACCTGGCTTATTTCAAGGTGCAGGTCTGGGACACAACTGTAGTCTGCCATGTGGGAGTCCAGCAACATAACCATTACACCATCGGCTGGTACCTTTTCTTTTCTTTCTTTCCTTTTTTTTTGTTTTCAATTTGCTAAGAGATGCATGTGCTTGCTGGAGATAGATGGAAAGAAGTGAGAAAGCATCCCCAGTAGGCAATGATCATGCTGCAATTTGTTCTCCTTCATTTCTGCTTTTGGAATTTTGGGCACACAAGCACAGATACCCAGCATGTTTTTCAAGCTTCCAGGTCTATGACTCCAACCATGCAGTTACCTGTGTGGAATCCAGATGCCTTAACCACCATGCCACTGGCTGGCCCAACAAGCGTTTCAGCCATATTTTTCCCCCTTATATTTCATGAGAGATTTTTTTTTTTTGGAGAGATTTTCGCTATAGGGCGCGTTCGCTCGCCAGACAGACAGGGAGAGACATAGAGACAGAAAGCGAGAAATCACCTCCCAGGGAGGATGGTCATGCCGCAATCCCTTCTCTTCCATTCTCCTCTCAGGATCTTGGGAATGCTCGCGCGCCCGGCATGAGTTTTAAGCCACCGGGTTCGGGACGCGAACCACAGTCGACTACGTGGGAGTCCAGTGACATAGCCATTATGCTAACTGCTGGTTCCCTCATGAGAGATTTTTGACCTTATTTTGCTCTCTTGTTTTAAAAAAGTTATGCTTTATAAGACTATATTTTGCTGACTATTAGAGGGTGGTAGAGACATTGTCTCTGGCTTTTTATTTTCTAAGCAGAATGCAAATAGGATTGTGAGAAGTGTAAAAGGGAGCTCTATAGGCAAGAGCTCAGGGAATAGATTATATTGTAATTAGTATGGAAATGTTACTGAAGTAATGATTATTATATTAAGATTTTCAGATACAGTGTTCTGAAATATTGGCCCTTGGTGTATACCAACAAATATCTGCTTTTAAAGGCCAAAACACTGCTTATTTTCTTTTAAGAAATAATTATTTTATATAACTTTATTTATTATTATTTAAATTTGACCAAAGAAAGACAGAGAGAGGGGGGGGGGAGTGAGATAGCAAACCAGCAGGTCCAGGTCAGTCATTGGTTGGCCATGTGGGAGTCCAATGCCTTAAACCACCTCACCACCTGCTGGCCCCCACATTGTTTATTTTCAAAATGATGTTTTTTTTTTTGAATAAAAATATGAAGAAACTCCTTAAATAATGAGATTATATTTACTGAAAATACAAATCATAAAGTTGACATTAACCCATAATGCAAAATTATAATATGATATTTGTTATAATAGTTATGTAATTAATTTCTGAGTGATCCCTGAGGGGGTGCTAGTCAGATCATTTACAAGCTCATTAATTATTTTCTGCATTTGAACACTTCAATTGTATGTAACAGAAAATTCAATTTATACTGCCTTAACAGAAAAGTGTAGATACTTTCTCATAAAGCCTAAAGTCTTTTTTTTTTTTTTTTAATTTTTTTGAGAGGTTTTTGCTATAGGGTGTGTGTGCTTGCCAGAGAGACAGAAAGTAAGAAATCACCCCCGGGGGGTGGGGGGATGGCCACACCACAATTTCTTCTCCTCCATTCTCCTCTTGGGATCTTGGGCATGCATGCACATGGGCCCGGCATGAGTTTAAGCCACCAGGTCTGCGACTCAAACCGCAGTTGACTACATTGGGAGTCCAGCGACATAGCCATTATGCCAACTGCTAGTCCCAAAGCCAAAAGTCTAAAAGCAGTAAGAAGTTCACATACAGGTTGAACCAGAAGTTCATAGGGTTTAACAGGACTTCAGTGACATTCCTCAGAACAAATCACTAATCCCAAGAAGATGCAATATGCTTCCTGGATTGACCTAAGTCACATGGTTCTTTTCTGAAAGTGGTAGGGAATTCAACTTCCTTAGAATAAAAAAGATCTGCAAGTAAATATCCAGTTTACCTGGGGCACAGACAAATGCTCTTAGTGAGGCATTCATTCCCCCATATCCATTCTTTACATTCTTTGAGTGCCTTGTTGGGGTGAAGTACCAAACTAAACACTGGAAGGTTTAGAATGCTTGGAAAGAATGTGTTACCTACTTTCAAAAACAGAAAATAATGGTAACATGTGGCAAAATATCAGTATTTTGTTGAGTGATTTTTCAGGAAAAAAAGTCTTGGAGACTCTTCAGTTGAAATATATTCCTGGGACCAGCCTGTGGCTTGATGGTTAAGGAAGCTGGATCCCACATGGCCAACGGGCCAGTTGGAGTCCCTGAATCAGTGGCTTGAAAAACACATTGAGTGGGCATGTGTAGGTGTGCAGGAGATGGAGAAATGGAAGAGAAAATATTGTGGGGTGCCCATTTCCCTTGGGAGTGGGGGTGCTTTCTCCCTCCCTCTTTGTCTCTCTTTCTTTCTCTCTGATGAGTGTGCACACCCTCTGACAAATTAAAACAAAAAAAAAAAAAAAAGAAGAAAAAAAAAGACAGACACTCCTGAGAGTCTTGTGGACTAAAGTCTGACTACTTTTCCTATTTTTCCAAAATCTTTTCAAAAGGGACTGGGGAAGTCATGTCCACAAACATTAATAGACCATTTATTCTCCATTAACAGGATTCTTCCTACATCCTGTCCCTGGCATAGTATCTTTTTGAGATGTATATTCCAACAAATTACAGTATATTCTTTTGCTTATCTTTTCTCAAGACACAGAACTTCCCTTTCCTTGAGATGTAGATTAAGTCTTTCTTTAACTAATCTCTTCCCAAGACATAGATCTTCCCTTCCAATCACCAACCTAATAATTGTGGAACCCACCTATAGCCTACAAGCCCCCCTCCACCTGCTTCCACATGTCCCGCCTTTTTGGACCAGACCAATGGAAAATCTCTTCACTAATTTTGTCTGTCAATCTCAAAAACAAATAAAAGGAACCCCTGTACACGATCACCCTGAGGAAGGCATGTATGCCTCTTCTCCAGGCCTAGGTCACTCATTTTGGCTTGGAAATAAACCGCATTAATTATTAATTTTTACAGTTGGTTATTTTTCCGTCGACAGTCTTAGGGTTTTAGTTTAGAATTACCTGAGAGATCATTGAGCTCATCTGTCTCATTATACAAACGAGGTTACAAAGACCAGAGAGGCTCCTGACATGACAAAGTTCATGTGGTCAGCAGTGGTGAAGACTTGAGAGGAACACAATTTCTAGGACTTTCTGTCTGCAGCTCTTCCTATATATTGTGTTTATGCTGAAAAAGAAAAATTTTATGATCATATTATGTGCACATGAAGTCATATCTCATTATATAATAACCTTTTGAAGTAGCAAGTTGTTTGTAAAAATTCTACCCTCCTTTCTAAAGGCGTAGTTTGTATGTTTATCTGCTTGTTAATTTTACTTTCAGATTAAAGGACATATTAGTGGTTTTTTTTTCTCCCTGTGTTTCAAAGACATTTTTCAAATGTTTCACCTTTGACATTGCCACCTACTCACACTTATGAATACGAAATGATGTTAGAGGTTAATGCACTACTAATGATAGGTTGTTGTAACTCAATTGGCCTCTCTTGGCATAAAATTCCCAGTAAAATGCTCTTTTTATATTAAAACTACATAATTTTAGTTATATTGTTTTTGATTGAGGACTGTAGGATTTTTAGAAAATATCCATGTGACATGTCTGTCCTTCAGGATAATATGAAAAGGACATTTGTGACTTTTACAAATAATTTTATAAATCACTGAGGAATTTACTACTTTGTTTCCTGCTTTTCATAATTATTAGTTTTTTTCTATTAGAGACTGATTTTTAAAACATCAATTAATTTAACTTTTATTAATCTTTGAGCAATTTTCTCCTCTCTCTCTTTTTTTCCAGTATACCAAGGTATATATGTTTGCCAGATAGGAAGAGAGAGGAAACAGGAAAAACAGCCTCCCAGTGGGCTTGGTCATGGTGCAATCCCTCTCCCTCCAGTTCTTCATCCATTTACAAAGTTGGGCATACATGAATATGTACTCAGCATATTTTTCAAGCTACCAGATCCAGGACGCAGACCACATGGGATTTTGTTCCCTTAGTCACAGGGTTGGGGCCCTAATTGAGAATTTTTCTTTCAGTTTTTGCTATAGGGTGCATGCACTTGCCAAAGAAAGATGGAGAGACAGAGAGAGATAGATAGAGAGAGAGAGAGAGAGATAAATCACTGTCTTTGGGAACAGGGTATGGCCATACCACAATAACCTTCTCTTTTATTCTTGTCTTGGGATTTTGGCCATGTGCACACATCCACCCAGCGCAGTTTTCAAGCCACTAACTTGAGACTTGAACCATGAAATCAGCCATGTTGGATCCACCACACCACCTGTCTGGTCTCTAATTGAGAAATTTTAAAATCACTCTTGAAATATTTTTTGTATTAGTAGTAGCAATAGCAGTAATAGTATAGTACTATGATTATGATTATAGGGAGAATCATTGATTTTACTAGTGTTCCATTACCAAAAGTCTTCATCACCCCTACTTCTCTTTTTGTTAAACTTAAATAGTATTTTTTTTTAAAGAAGTGAGCTTACAAACTAAGTTTCCTTGAAAGTAAATTGAAATCCTTAATGTAAGATAGCAAAAAATAGCTGAGCGGTATCATGGTTCTTGGTATTTTGGTGAATAGAAGTACAACTAAAAGAGAAGCTCTATCTGTACAAAACCAGCAATCTAGTAGAAGAAATACAGCATGAACATAAGTAAATATATCCAACCGAATGAGTTAGGTTATAAGAGTAATATAAAGTAATTTCAGAATACAGACAAAGGAGATGATTTTGACTAAGGAGATTTAGAGAAGACATCATCAAGGAGAAAGTAATAGAGGCTTTAGAAAGGCTTTGTAGATGAAAAACAATGACAACAACAGACAGAAAGGCAAGAAGGATCATAGCATTTCAGGAAATGTCAAAAAGTATTGTTTAATGGGAGAGATGGACCTATTTAGTAAAGTAAGTGGAATTAAAGTTAAAAAAGCATATTACGTACGGTGGAATCAGATCTAGGAGTGCTTTGAGTAGGAACATAGGGACTATGGGCTGGGCTTGATTGTGTAGTCAAAGGTAGTTATTGGGACCAGCAGTTAGCGTAATGGCTATGTCGCTGGACTCCCACGTAGTCGACCGCGGTTCGAGTCCCGGACCCGGCAGCTTAAACTCACGCTGGGCGCGTGTGCGTGCGTGCCCAAGATCCCGAGAGGAGAATGGAGGAGAAGGGATTGCGGCGTGGCCATCCCCCCTGGGGGGCTGATTTCCTGCTTTCTATCTCTCTGTCTCTCTCTGTCTGTCTGGTGAGCGCACGCGCCCTATAGCAAAAAAAAAAAAAAAAAAAAAAAAAAAAAAAAAAAAAAAAAAAAAAAAAAAAAAAAAAAAAAAAAAAGGTAGTTATTGAAAGTATGATCTTTTTTTTTTTTTTTTTTTTTTTTTTTTTTTTTTTTTTTTTTTTTTTTTTTTTGGAGAGGTTTTTGCTATAGGGCGCGTGCGCTCGCCAGACAGACAGAGACAGAGAGATAGAAAGCAGGAAATCACCCCCCAGGGGGGATGGCCACGCCGCAATCCCTTCTCCTCCATTCTCCTCTCGGGATCTTGGGCACACACGCACACGCGCCCGGCGTGAGTTTCAGCCGCCGGGTCCGGGACTCGAACCGCGGTCGACTACGTGGGAGTCCAGCGACATAGCCATTACGCTAACTGCTGGTCCCTGAAAGTATGATCTTGAGAATTGCTGGTCAATGTATCTAAATATGCTTAAAGAATAGTAGTTTGCATCTACAGAGGCTGGACTCAAATATGTATATATTTGTATGTTATGGATAGAAGGGCATAGGAAAAAATCAAATGGGAAGATTATTGAGTATTTCAAACATAAGAAATAAACAAAATAGATTAATTTCAGTTCTGACAGTGGAAAATGTAAACAAGAGGTTAGATAGCATTATAGAAATTGACTTGGCAAGATCAGTGACTAAAAGTGCCTGGATTTGTTGGAGATTAAGAAATTAAGAGACATATCTGAAACAAATAAAGACTGTCACATATTTTATGGAAGGTTGGAAGGATGCGAAGTGAAAGAAGCTATTGGACTTTTTAACTGAAGGCTGTTTTTATTGATATCAATTTTTTTCTTTTTTTTTGGAGAGGTTTTTGCTATAGGGCGCATGCGCTCGCCAGACAGACAGAGAGAGACAGAGAGATAGAAAGCGAGAAATCACCCCCCAGGGGGGATGGCCACGCCGCAATCCCTTCTCCTCCATTCTCCTCTTGGGATCTTGGGCACGCACGCACACGTGCCCGGCGTGAGTTTAAGCCGCCGGGTCCGGGACTCGAACCGCGGTCGACTACGTGGGAGTCCAGCGACATAGCCATTACGCTAACTGCTGGTCCCTATTGATATCAATTTTATAGGATCATAGTGATGAGACTATATTATAAAGAGTTAAAGGTCAAGTGTGAGGTGAGAAAATGGGTTTGGAATTATAATTCGCTTCTGTTTATTCTCCTCAAAGAATTTATTATTTCCTTCTATTTAAAATTTTATATTACTAACCATGATATTTGAAAAGTTACTTGCTCATACAAAATGTCTTTTTATTAGTGACATGTAAGAATTTGATACTATAGGTAATCAATTTCTCAAGGAATGGGCACTTGGTCTTAATTTGAAGATATAAATAGGGAATTCAGGTTGGAAAATATTTCTTTTTATATCTCCTATTTTATTATTTTTCTCTAAATGCAAATATTAAAATATTTACCTTTATAAGTTTTCACTTTTAATTACCTAATTCACCTGACACACCCTTGCAAAGAATATAATATTTCTGTTTCACTTAATTGCTGTTTAATTAGTGTACAGTTTGTGAGTAAGGAGGATAAATAATTTACAACAAAAACTTGTTCCTTTCTGCCTTACAGGCTCTCATTTAAGAATGTGCAAGAGAGTGCATGTTTTATGAATATAGCTTCAAGTGAGATTATTTCCTTTTGTTATTCTCTGATATTTCCTCTCTGGAGAATGCTAATTTACCTTGAACAACTGTCTTGTATGGAAAAAATAAACTTGTAACTTTAGGGTACATGATGTTTGATGACTTAATGCGGTGTTCACCTATATCTTTTGAAGATGGGAAAATAATTGGAAAGATATTGACTTATCTGGATATGTAATTTTCCAATATTCTACTGAATTAACAACGGACATACATATTTTTATAAATTTCTGTTTTTGCAATCTATTTCTTCTAGGAGAGGTAGTGGATAGGTACCCTGAATAGGGTCTTAAGGCCATGATCCATGCCTAGCCTTCTCCAGTCTGGAACACAGGCATGTGCGTGTGCCTGGCATATATAGGGAGACCTCAGAATGTGAACCTGGGATCTTCCCATATGACCTCCGGATAGAGGAACAATGCCTTGCCACTGCATCACTGCAAAAATTGAGGTATTTTTGTATGAACACATTTATTGGGTTGTCGGAAAAGTCATGAGGCATTTTTGCATAGAAAAACCACACTATGAACTTTCTGACAACCCAGTATATTTGAATACAATTGGCATGAATTATGTAAAACAGGATTTTTAGTTAGTTGATCTTTAAAGTTAATTTTAACTGAAGACAATTGTTTTGTTCAAAAGCTGTTTTCTTCATTTGTCTCTATAAAATCTGAAGCAAATGCAAGACCTCAATAAACTGAATATTTTGTCACAATTGTGTCTTTTTAAATTAATTTTATCAACATAACAATTGTCACAATGTAATTTTTCAGTACATACATATGGTAAGTAATGATTAAATCAGAGTAATAGGTATGCTGATCATTTCAAGCATTTGCTAAGTTGTTGCTAACTACATTCTGTACACTATATTTTTGTAACACACATTGTTGCTTCTGTCTATCTGCAATCCTGTTTCTATTAATCAACATTTCTCTAGCCTCCCCTTTACAATATATCTACTATTCTACATCTTTTTACTGCGTTGAGATTGCTTTTCCCAATTTCCATATATGAGGGAGAACGTATGAAATTTCTAGTTCTGTTCCTGTTTTATTTTCCTTACCATAATGTCCTCCATGTTTGCCCATTTTTACTTCAAATGATTGGGTTTCATCCTTTTTAATAGCTGCATAGTATTTCATTGTGCGCACACTTGCACACATGTGCACATGTGTGTGTGAAAAGAGAGAAAAAAATTATTTTAAGGAATTAGTTCATGTGAATGTGGGGGTTGACAATTCCAAAATTTGCAGGGCAGGCCAGCAGGCTGGAAACCTGGGAAAGATGTTGAAGCTTGAACTGGAAGGCCATCTGAAGGAAGAACTCTTTTCTACTATAGGAACCTCACTCTTACGCTTAAAGCCTTCAACTGATTGGCTGAAGCATGCCTACATGAGGGGTGGTAATCGATGTCAACGAGTACTAATTGAAATATTCATCATATTTAAATGTCTTCACAGTTTGGTCTGCTATTTGACCAAACAACTGGGTATAACCCAGAAGTTGACACATAAGCTCAGCCATCACAGAGAGGGCCTACTCCGTTATGGCCACAGTGATAAGTAGCTCTCCTTTTCTCTTTGTGTCCCAGAGTCCTATTTATGTTTTCTCCTCTCAGCGCCAGTATTTATCTTCTCCAATACTTATGATAAGTAACCTCCTCCATTTCCTGAGTTGTCAATTTGAATATTTAGCAGTGAATCCTATACTAACTCTAAGGGCAAATTAATTCCCGTTAGATCCTTCCACAGAACCCCGCATGAACAATTTGTTTAAAATCTTGATTTTTTTTCTAGGCACAGGGTTACGCAATAGGCATGCAGTAACTTTTAAGTCCATGGCTGGGTCCACCTTAGAACACACTTGATCTACACAGTCAGCTTTGTAAAACTCTTGCTTACTGAGAGTGGCATGACAAACTTGCTCTACCTTTCCTCAACACTTAATTTCTTGGCGAAGAGGATGTATTTGGATGGGGAAACATTGAACGACTACTAGATACTAGAATAAGCAAAGAGTCTAAAGACTTCTCAGGGTAAAACGACTTTGGTTTCACATTTTTTTTTCCCGAGAGATTCCCGCCCCCCCCCCCCCCCCCCCCCCATAGGGCGATGGTCACACCGCAATCCCTTCTCTTCCATTCTCCTCTCGGGATCTTGGGCACGCACGCACACGCGCCCAGCGTGAGTTTTAAGCCACTGGGTCTGGGACGCGAACCCCTGTCGACTACATGGGAGTCCAGCGACATAGCCATTACGCTATGGTTCCCTTGGTTTCACTTTTTGGCTCTCTTCTTTTCCCAGCACAGCAGCTGGTATAGTTTGAAGGGCCAGAACCTACTGTAGATAGTATGATCCAAGCTTGTCATATTAGGCCTAAGTTTTTAGATAAAACTCTTCGTGGATTTTAAAACAAATGTTCCTTTTTCCTTTTTTTTTTTTTCTTTAATGCATTTATTTTTAAAATTTGTTCAGATTCACTTTGGTAGTCTGCTACTTAAAGGATGAAAAAACATGTTTATGAGTTTCTTTCTTTTTTTTTTCTTTAACTGTCAGAGGGTATGTGTATTCGTCACAGTGAATAGAAAGAAAAAAGGAAAGAAGATAAAAGGAGAAAGCACCTTTCCAATTGGGCATAGTTATGCCGTAATCCCCTTTCCTCCATTTCTCCATCCTGGCAGGATTTTGTGTCCCAGTGTGTTTTTGGGTTTAGGACTTGAACCACAGCTGATCATGTAAGATACAGTTCTTTTAACCACTAGTCTATGGGTCCAACCCTCATTTTGTATTGAAAAAACGCTAAAATGTTCAAACCATCATCTTTCTCTCTCAATGTTGAATGATATGGTCTCATTGCCATGACGGTTGTTTGATGTAAACCTTGTGTGCGTAGAGGCTGAGGGATCCCCAAGAATTTAATCCAGAAGTCAAATTATCAGGGATCTTTGCTCAGTGAGTGTTCTGTTAAATCCACAAAAATAATTTATGCCTGGTGAGCAGACGCCTTTAGCCTACGAAGATAGCACATTCACAATAACATACCCTCTTCACCTATACTGTGAAACCTTCAGATTAAAGGAAGGTTAATTATGTTTCCTACTGTGCTCTGTTTTTACAAAGTGCAAATTGCAGAGCAAAATAACCTAGAGGCTACAAGTGAGAATTAGTTCAATGTTGCTCTCTTATAGGGATTAAGACATTGTTTGGTTTTGATTTGGATTCCTGGAAAACCTGGTGCTTTCTTAAGATAATATACTTGACAATCTGGGTTGCACATACTAAGTTGATTAGAAAATAAATTTCTGCTTTTTTTGGATAGCTTCCTATGTGAGTTATTTTTTTTTCCTTTTATTTTCTTGCACTCGGACAAGAATAATCTCTCTCCTTTCTGTTCTATCAGTGAAGAGCTTTTCTTCTTAAGATTTTGTACCCTAATTAGCATATTACATGTCTGTGCTGTCCACCAAGCTGCCTTTGACATTGCCTACTGCATCTTACTTATTTTGCAACTCGGTCTATGGAAAGTGCTCAGTTATTAACAACTGAGAGAATAGATATTGATCTGTTCTTCTCTTTGGAATACCTTTGACTCCTTTAAAATTTTTTTCCTTTATTCATAATACATGTGCCTAAGAGAGAAAGGTGGGGGAGAGAGAGAGCTCATTCTCCAATGGGACCTGGTCACATCACAATTATTATTGCTATTTAAATGTAAAGAAATCATTTTTTGAAGAGAGATATTTCCTATAAGGTGCATGTGCTCACCGGAGAGACAAAGAGAGACAGAAAGTGAGAAATCACCCCCGCTCCCAGACGACATGGCTGCACTGCAATCCCTTTTTCTCCATTGTCCCCTTAGGATCTTGGGCACACATGCACTCGCTCCTGGCATGAGTTTTAAGTCACTGGGTCCAGGACTTATATCATGATTGGCCATGTGGAAGTCCAATGACATAACTATTATGCCAAATGCTGGTCCTCCAAATTTTTATTTTTATAAAGCAAAAATTATAGAACTGTTTTTTCCACAGAGAAATTTACATTCCTTTTTTTGTTAAATATTTCTTTCCTTTGCCCCTCCCACTAAAAATTTTGTTTTATTCTCTAATTTCTTATTTACCTTTAATTGTACATTTTTGTAGGGTACAATATGGTTTTTCAAGGCATGCATGCAAGGTGTGATATAATCAAATCAAGGAATTTATCATAAGCAATTTTTTCAGTGAAGGATGAGTCTTCTTTCTCCAATTCTTCAACCTCTCAGTATCTTGGGTGTGCACACATATACCCAGCATATTGCCACAGTGGCCAGGATTCAAACCCCAGTCAGCCATGTGGGACCTGGCTTTCTCTTCATTGCTTAACCACTGTGCAATGGGACCAATCCCCCTTTGCCTCCTTGTTAAATCACCTTTAATTTCACAGATAGTTAGGTAATGTATGTTGGAGAATGGAACCTTCTCTGATTTTAGAATTACCCTTATACCTTGAGTCAGTCAGTCTTTTCCATGTATTTTTATTATTATTTAATTGGCCATAAGGCCTGTGCACTCACCAGGAGAGAGAGAAAAAGAGAGGAAATGAGAAAGCATTCACCAGGGGTGATGGCCACACTGCAGTCCCTTCTCCATTCTCCTCTTGGGATTTTGGATATGTATGCAAACACACCAAAGGAGTTTTCTAAGCCACTGGATTGGGACTTGAACCTTAGTCAGCTATGCAGGATTCTAGCTGCCTTAACCACCATGCCTTTTTCCATGCATTTAAAAATAATGCTTAAGGGACTACTTTGTGTAAAGTGAAAAAGGGGCTATGGTAGTTGGCTTGGACTGCCATAACAAATACCATAGACCGGTGACTTAACAGAAGTTTGTTCTCTTGTAGTTCTGGAGTCTGGAAAGTCTGAGTTCAGAGTGCTGGCTACTCTGAAAGGGTCCTGTTTCTGACTTAGAGATGACTGCTTTCACTGTGTCATACAGTATAGAGAGAGAGGGAGAAAGAAAGAGAAAGCAAGAACTCTCCCTGGCTTTCCAGTGTCTCTTTTTTATAAGGAAACTCATCTTATGAGATTAGAGGTCTACTCTTATGATTTCATTTAACCTTAATTACTTCTTCCAAATACAGTCACATCAGTGGTTAGGGTTGCACCATATGAAATTAGGGTACAAATCAGCCCGTAGCAAGGGCATTTATTTTTTTTCCTTTTTTAGTTTTTGCTATAGGGTTTGTACATTTGCCATAGAGACAGAGACACACACACACAGAGGTGGAAGGTGAAAAATCACCCCTAGTGGAGATTGCTACCAACAATTCCTTCTCCTGTCATGGTTTTAGGCATGCTTGCACACGTTCCCAGTGTGATTTTCAGACCACTGGGTCCAGGATTCAAACCACAGAGTAGGCCATGTTAAATTAAGCTGCCTAAACTTCTACCTCGCCTACTGACCTGAATAAAGTTTTTATAAATTATTCTTAATTCTGGAAAACATGATTATATATGAGAGAGATTTGGTAGACTTGCAATGGGGTGCCAGGCTACACCACAAGTTCCCTACCCTTCATTTGAGAAGAGAATAAGAAAAATAGAATGTGGGTCAGCCTGTGGCATAGTAGTTAAGGTGGTTGGAGCCCACGTGGTCAGGTGTATGGTTGAGTTCTGAACCTGGTGGCCTGAGAAACATGCCGGAACTCTGTGATGTCCAGAACCTCAAAGGGAGGGAAAAATCAAGGAGAAAGGATTGCAGAGTGACCATCCTCTATGGGGGGTGCTTCTCACTTCCCCTCTCTGGCTCTCTTCCATACAGTCCCACAGTTAGATACTGAGTTGTAGATTATAGGTCAGAAAATGGAGTCAGGTGGGAGAAGAGTTCATAGAGCACAGAGAAGAGGGATGTTACATTTTATGGCTCAGTTCCTCATTTTTTAATTTATTTTTTTACTTGTTAATCTTCACACCTTTAGTCTACAAAGCTATACATACGAATTACAAGCAGATTTAAGGGAAATTTGAAAGAAGACGTATTAAGGCCCAAAACTATGGCCTTAATCATTTAATGAAAAGGAAGTCAATGTCAGAAGAGAAAGATCAGGTATACCAGAAAGCAGACCTAGCTCTGCTAATGACATAGCGTTCTTATTTTACTTTTTTTCTGTTCAGAGTACTCCCTGATCATCAGCAGTTTGGTTTTAGTGAGGTAAAAGAGTTAAAGCCATCGTTCAACATTTTGGGGGCAAAATAAAATACTGAGTTTTCAAAATATTTTCCTGTGCAATGAATCTTATGTATATAAACTTCACATTGCTTTTTCCATTTTCACTCTGACTTGGATATTCAGTCTTTTTTTTTTTTTTCTTTATAAAGTTTGTGCTTATATGAGTGGACTTCAAAAAGTTCATGGACACTGTAAAGATGTACAATAACTAAATGTAAATGAACTAAATAAAATAAAACAGGAAAAGTAAACAAGAAAAGCCTTATTATATGCCATAAAAATGTCATAAACTATTAAATGTAAGTAAAAACTTTAAAAGAAAATAAATACAAAAGCAAACATTAAAAATGTTTCTAGAAAGTAGAATTAAAGTTCAAGTTTATTTTGGTACTGACCATTTCAAAAATCTGTGCGTAGTTACTTGCCCATTTTCTGTGAACTTTTAAAGACACTTTATATTACTTAAGGAAAATTTTTGAATCAATTGGTCTCCAAAATCAGTCTGAGAAGTGGAAAAGTGTTCTGCGATTTACAAAAGAAGAAACTGAGGCTGATGTTTTATGTAACCTGAATGACACCACATACCTCCCAAGTGGAAAAGCGATGGTTCACAGCCCAGAGGGGCTGACTCCATAGGCTGTTATCTTTTCATATGAAACACTTTAATGTGTACCAAGAAAAACATTTATGTTTCTTCCCTTGACAAGCACAAGCCCTGTCTTTGTAAACCATTAGAAATAATTATAGTCTTCACAGTGGGGCAGAAAGCACTTTTCTGCTTTGATGTATGTCTTGTAGGGAAGAATAACATTTTTGCTGTGATTTTGACTTTGTTCTTCATTAGTTTACATCAAGTTGAGCTTTTGTCTTCCTGATATCCTCTGAAGAATTTTAGTATAGAACATGCCGCCACAAATTTGATTAGATTACCTGACATTTAATTATTCCTTGACTCAAAATTCCCTCCTCGTTGCCCCAAGTGCTAGTTTTTTAGTTTCCCGTGGTGATCAAAAACTAAGGAGATTTCTATTCCTGACATCCCAACAGGTAAATTAACTTCATGTTCTGTCAAATTCCAGTGGAGTCGTCATAATTCAGACTCTGTTGTGACATACAACTCTTATATTTTAAGTGGTTTGAAGATGGATGGCACATAAATATGTATGTCTAGAGATGAATATAATATTGTTGAGCTTCCCTTTGCATAGTGGTGTTGAAAAAAAAACTCATTTTGTCAAACAAAAATTTTCAGAGATGATAAATAACTTATATTTAAAAGGCATAATATAATATGATGAATTACTATGTAAGAGTTCCTAAAATAAAATTGCACAACTCCTAAATACTTTATGTAGAAGGAATATAATGTTCGAAAGACTTGGGTTCAAATGCTGGCTCTTCCACATAGTAAGTCTCTAGCTACAAGCAAATCTCAGTATATCCTCTTCTACAACATTTTAGATACCAATAATAATACTTTTCAGGTTTTATTTTTAACAAATATTAATAGAGTACTAAGTACACCTGGCCCTGTGCTAAATATTTGGAATAAGATGATGTATAAGGAGGAGTGTTTCAGCTGTGCAATGGCTCACAGTTACCAGTTTCAGCTGAATAAATAGAAAACTGCCACACACTGCGACAAGTGATATGAGGAGTAGTATGAGGTGTCCTGGAAACAAGCTGGAATTAATCCAATCTGGGGATGAGGCGTAAAACATGAATATGCATTAGGTATATATAGAGAAAGGTCGTATAACTAAAGACTTTAAACTTTTTACAGGTAGACAGAGGCAAAATTTTGCCAAAGATAATAAAAACATGTTAGGAGTTTAGCCTTTATGCAAAGATTTTTATCCATTTTTTGGTCGATCATATGTTGAAGGATGAAAAGAGAACACATATAATAAAAATACAAAAAATGTTGTCAAGAACTGGAAGTCCTAGTGAGATCAAAAGGTAAGTTGAATGGCAGTTGTGGAACCTGAGAGCCAGATGATTTGAAAATCGGTGTCTGAAGCCAGGGTAGTTAAGTTAACTGTTTCAAAAGTGAAGCACTTCTAGGTAATGGCAAATTCCAAGAATGATTCTGAGAATAAGTGAAAGTTAGGGCAACAGGAAATGTGGAGGTCAAATAAATGATCAGACTCTTGAATGACCTTCTTCCATGGCTTAGAAATACCTGGATTCTGACAAGATTTGGTATAGAGAAGACAACTAGGAAGAGGAGATCAATATTCAAATAGGTGGGGCCATAATGAATTGGTTAATGTGACCAGTACACTAGGTAAAGATTTGTGACAGACTTCCATGGAAAAGGGGCTTTTACCATAGAGTGGAGGAGTGGTAGTGTGAACTGGGGTGGATACCAACTCAGTTCTTTATCTGGGATTCTTGTTCATAGGAAAAACTTGAGAAGAGAATTATTGCTCTAGTATTTTATTTGTATATATTTGCATACCCTTTTTATTTATTCTGGTATAAAGGTTACATGTTATTATTTACCATGTAAAGCATGACTTTCCTGCAAGAGAAATGCTACATATCCTTGATTTATGAAATATAAATGGTGTGGAATGCATATCTTACCACACAATTCTGCAATTTTATACCACAAAATTATTTAAAAGTCTGATGCTGGGGAAAGAATTGTCATGCAGTGAATTTAGCTAATAATTTTTATTCTACTGTACAGGTTTTTTTTTTTAAATTTATCTATCTATCATCTATTTATTTATTTACTTATTTATTTGCAGAGGTTTTTGTCTTAGAATGCATGCACTCACCAGAGAGAGAAATAAGACAGTGAGAGGGAAAGTGAGAAATCACCTTCCCAGGGGGGAATGACCATTCCACAATCCCCTCTCCTCCATTCTCCTTCTGGGATATTGGACATGCATGCACACACATGATTCAATCTAGTCCAACCAAAAGGCTGAGTGTGGTGACATGCAGCTATAATTCCAACAGCTGAGGATGCTGAGGCAGGAAGATTGGGAGCCCAAACCTTGCCTGGGCAGCAGCAAGATCTTGTCTGAAATAGAGTTAGGCATGACAGTGCTCATCTATAGCCCCTGCTGGCAGGCTGAGGCAGGAGGATTGCAACATGGCAACGTGTGTGTGTGTGTGTGTGTGTGTGTGTGTGTATGAACATTCTAACAACAGATGGAAATTATAAAGGTAGCCAGGGACGACATAAATATGGAATTGTCCTGTATAGTTGTTCAAGCTTTGCTTCACATTTTTCCTTCCTTCCTTCCTTCCTTCCTTCCTTCCTTCCTTCCTTCCTTCCTTCCTTCCCTCCCTCCCTCCCTCCCTCCCTCCCTCCCTCCCTCCCTCCCTCCCTCCTTCTTTCGTTTCTTCCCCCCTTCCTTCCTTTCTCTGGATACTACACACTGAACAAGGACTTCAGAGCTTGTTCAACCTCTGATAACTCCTTTTCCTTGGAGGCAAGTGATTGTCCTGAAGTCTCCTGGAAAAGGACATGGCTTGGAAGGTCTCCTCCAGAGCAAAAGCAGGGCCACCTACCTGACAGTGAGTGTGGCTGCTGTGCTGTCTCCTTCAGATTATACCTTTAGGCTGAGCTCCTTTTTAGACCAGATCGTACAGATGAAATTTCTCAGAAATTGAAATCATTTCTCAGTCTTTGGTTCCAGAACCTCTGTTCCCTACCTGCTGCCAATATCAAATCCATGCACGCTCAGACCTTTATATAAAACAGCATCATATTTACATATAACATCTGCACATCCTCCCTCTTACTTTAAATCATCTCTAGATTACTTACAATGATACTTAATACCATATATAGTTCATGCTATGCAGATAGCTATTACACTATATTATCTGTACTTTTATCACTGCATTGCTTTTGTATTTACTTGTTTTGAATATTTTCTATTTGTAGTTGGTTGAATCCTTGGGAGTGGGACTATATTTTGGATATCAGCTCTAATTCATCTGATATTCAGGCCCAGTTTGCTTCTAGTTTTTCCTAAACCTCAGATGACGTCTCAGTATCTTTACAGCTGAGTAGGCATGGTCAGTGCACATTTCACAGTGTTGTCATTTCGTAAATTTCTTTACTTGGTCACATAGTTACAGAAGTTGATCTCCCAATTGAAACCCGAGATAAAGCATATGCCAGCCCTGACACTTGACAACTTACCACCCTATGAAATTAGTTACAGTGGCATCAATTCTTCTCTCAGTGTTCCCTTATCACACTCTATGACAGAGTTAAATGGGAGTGATTTTTACTTTTAATATTTGACACAAACATTAGGTGTTTGCATAGAAACTATATTTACATTTACAGTCAAAGAGCGACTATTAATTATTCCCAGTAATTGAGAGCCAGTTTAAACTTTTCAGTATTTTAATTGAGATTCCAAGCCATATGTTTCTCTACCCTCTTCTGGTTCCCTCCTTCCTGTCTTCAAGCTTCCCTGATAAGAACACAAACCACACCTAACTTTTTTTTGAACTTTTCTTCTCTACCCTCACTGGATGGTCTGCTGGCCTTCATTGTTGTTTCTTACCTCATTTACATATTTTCACTGTCAATGTTGTTCTATTCTCCATCCTAAGCTGCTCCTGTTTTTAGTGCACTTTTCATTGACATCTAAAAGTAACACACATGAAACTAAATACTTGATTTTATTCCCCAAATCTAAATTCTGATTATATTTAGAGGCCATCTCTTCACCATGGCCTACAAGAAGGTACAAAATGTCTCTTCTGTCACCTCTCTCATCATTTCCTGCCAAACCTCCCTTGGCTGTATGCGTTCCAGTGACATTAATCTTGATCATTTCTTAAACACAGGACACACATTAAAGCTGTAAAACACTGTTCACCCTTGGCTCTTTGTCTGCTATGCTCTTTCTTTCCTTGTGTCTCATCGTAAATATGACTTCCTCAGAGAGCCCATTTAAACTGTTTATCTAAAGTTATTACCTACACACCTGTTTAGTCTATTTAAGCATCCTGCATTTGTTTGTTTGTTAATTTGCTCGAGGATACATGCACTTACTTATGAGTGATAGAGAGAGAAAGTAAAAATACGCCCCCTGGGGGAGATGGCCATGCTGCAGTCCCTTCTCCTCAGTTCTCCTCTTGGAATTTTGGGCACACATGTACATGTGCTTGACATGTTTTTCAAGCTTCTAAGTCTGGCACTCAAACTGTGCAGTCTGCTATGTGGGATCTATTCACCTTAACCATCATGCCACAGACTAGCCCCCATTGGTTTTTAATCATACTATTGATTCTATTTGCAATGATTTTCTTTGTTTCATCTTGATTGTTTTTCATGTATAAGAATACAAGTTCTGAAAAATGGAATCACATTGCTCTTTTGTATATTCTTGTATGCCCATTCCCTAATTTAGTACTTGGTGATATACATAAATATTTCCTGATATCTTAGAAGTCTCTGTTGTTAGGATCTAATGGAACTAGTGCAGACTCAGAGCTCACCTCAAAAGCCCCTCTCCTCTCTAGCCACAGATTACTCCAACCTGCATCCTGCAACCTACCCATTGAGCCTGATCAGTTTGAAGCCTCCTAATAGCTCTGTCATCAATTCACTTTATGGTTGCATGTGTATCTCTTCAGATAGCATATTCCTCATTATCTCTCTGTTTGTTTCATACAAAGGTATGCAATGAAATCACTCATGGAATTCTTAAAGCATACAAATGACCAAGTCCAAACTGGCAGAGTTCGAATTAGTGGCTTTTGATTGTGACTCAGTGACTATGCATCCTTGGAAAGCTTCATAGATTATTCTAATGCACATCTTTTAACTCAGGTTAATTTAGAGTCAGTAATGTAGGTTATTTACTCTCTCAATTTTTCAAATTCATGGATTGAAGAAGTTTTGGAGAGTGTGTGGGGTGAAGGGGTTAAACATTTTTATCATGTAAATATTGAGGAATTCCTAAGATGGGATCTGGAGTCATTTTTATTTTCTTAGCTTGCTTTATATTATCTGAATTTTTAGTACCCTCTCTATATACATCAAGCTACTTAGCTTTCTTTTTCTATTTCTGCCATCCACTCTTATATTCATGATAATAATGTGTAGTCTGGTCTGTACGGAGTTTTAAAAATAATTGACCTTGTTTGATAATGAAATATGATTCTTATATTTCAATTCTTCCCATCTCTTTCAGTTTCTTTGTCTCTACATTATAGACAAACAACTCATGGCCTCTAGTAGAATGAAATGTGCTTGTTACAAGTAACAAAAAGGCTTTGATAAAAGTTCTGTATACAGATGGCAAAATGTTATTCTAATTTGCCCTTTATTTTTTTTTGTGTGTACATATTATTGTCTTTTTACTGACTGAGAAGGTTAATATATTCAGTTTATTCAAGTACCTAATCAGAGCTAGATTTAATTGTAGCAAAATTTGGAATATGTGATGATATCAAAGAGGTTAAGAGAAAACTTATGACATTTCACCTCCTAGAAATCATTTGATGTTGTTTCTTGTTGAGGGGAAAAAATAACAAAGGCTTCAGATTAACCCCCAAGCCAATCCAGCAGTAGATGATTCTTTCCGTTCCCAAGATGATTTTGTCTTCAAATTGGACATCCAGTAGCAGAGATTTGTAGATAATATTATTGTGTGAGGTACCTTTGGAACACTAGGAACAATGAATAGAATATATTTTTATTAATATTTGATATACTAGAAATATTCACCTTGATTCAACTAAGATCATTACGATTATACTACAGACCTGTGTTAGGAACCTGAATAGGGTGGAAAATATAAAAGCAGGGCTTGTTCTGTGCAGAATGTGAGATAGATAGGATCAAAAATAAATGGCAATAAGATGAACAAAAACATTATCGTCCTACAGTCTGTTTGCAGTATATCTCTTCCCCGATCTCCTTGCCAAGAAATTATGATTTTGTGTCTTTCAGTCTTCAAACCAAACTGCAAGGTGTGAGTCACTGCCAGTGCATCTGTGTGTGTTCTCATGGCCACTTCTCTCTCCACATGGCCTGGAGGGCTGTTTGAAACCATGGCTCTCAGAAGGATTTCCCTTCACCATCATCTTCAGTGCTAACTCTGAATGGGGCTTTGATGCAGCTGTAGAGCTTCTAAATGTTGTCTAGTTATGGGATGCAAATTGCATGCACTTACACTATAATGTGAGAATTCCAGTTCCATGAACTGTTAGTGCCTTCACTTGAGAG
The DNA here is from genome assembly GCA_026018925.1 of Tupaia tana. Lineage (NCBI taxonomy): Eukaryota > Metazoa > Chordata > Mammalia > Scandentia > Tupaiidae > Tupaia > Tupaia tana. Next base: position 42,181,719 of record JAKSZU010000008.1, read on the forward strand.
ATTAGAGCAATGACCATGAAGTAGGTCCATGTGAAAAAAAAAAAAAAAAAAAAAAAAAAAAAAAAAAAAAAAAAAACCCTCAAAACTGTAAAATACCTACTAACCTTGATCAAGACTTCATTTTCTGATCCTACAATATCATTATCAGCCTGAATCCTGTATCCCATTGCACAGCCCCATATACTGCATAAATATCCCTGTTTCCTCAGAGTACATTTTAGCAGGCTACATGGCTTCTTGGTTGATGGACTGATGGGGGTCACTTCTGTATGTACTTGCCAAGACATTGCAGAGTCACCCTTTAGACACATTGGGCCTCTCACAGTTGCTGCAGTCTTAGCTTGAGAACTAGTTCAGATTTGAGAACTGAGGAAGTTGCTGATTTTCTATTGTGAAGGCTGATCAGCTTTTTGCTCATCCATTCTTCAGCTCTTTGGTGATACAGTCAATAGCACCCTTGTTGACTCCTCACGTACCCTTCCTTCAAGAACAGCATGTTTTATGAGTCATTCCCATAGATCTTTGTGGGTCAGGACCCTTGCTACCCCACAGTGCTCTGCCATTAAACCCCTTTTGCTTATTTCAGTAATTACACGTACCTTGTCTCTGATAATGAAGTGCTTCCACGTATCCTCTGATATTCTGGAAAGCCATTATCCTCATCACTACCAGAGAGTTCAATTCTGCAACTCTGTCTCCTACATACAGAGCACCTACACTACAGAGTTTTCAGAAATGTCGCTGCCTCCCTTACCAAGACCTTCCTCATTTCTTTGGTAAACAGAGAATCTCCTGGATACACGCATAGAACTGAGTCTGGTGGAGGGTCTTTCGGTATTATATAAGATTTGTTTTATTATCTCCAATTATTTGAGCATTCCTTCTTCCATCACCTGCTTCTTCATCCTGAAATCTGTTTTTCTTTTCTTTTTTTTTTTTTTTTTTAATAAGGGCTCTTGCCTTTTTTGATCTCTTATTGATCTACCCCCTCCTACCCCAGTTTGACAGCCTTTCCTCTATCAGGTTTTTACATTCTGTTGGTTCAGCACACCCTGGATCTATTCAAAGACTAGACCCCTGATTCCAATAATAGAGTCAGCTAGCACCGATAATCCATTCACCATAAAATCTGTTTCCCCCATAGTTGGCCTAGAAGCACATCCTCTCTTAAGATATGCTGAGATTTGATCCTCAAGATTTGTTGTGGGAAGAGAAGTGGAACAAAACTGGAAGCAGCAAGCATCATCCTACAATGTATCTGCTTTGAGGCCTTTTACAACCTTTAAAAAGCAAAAGGAAGCTGATCTCAATTTTGTCAAGCATAGTGGGATATTTCAGTGGAAAATTCAGGGGAAAATAGAGGGTAGAAAGTTCTTCATTATGCCTACACATATATCCACATTTTAAATTTCCAGGTCCTAATTATTTGCTGTTTTGGGTAAGGCGCTGACTTTGGCATGTGAGCATTGCTTATGTTGAGAATTTAGCCTTCTTTAAAATTCAGTCACTTTATAATCAATTTGTGGGACTGATCTTCAGCTTGATTAGCCTTCCACTTACAGGGGATGCGTGTAACAGCCTGAGAAGGAGGTTCTGATGGGGTCATCTAGAGCACCTGCTATTCCCATGTTGGACTATTGAGAAAGAAAGTATTTTAATAGCTTGACTTCTGGAGTTTTTACAGACCTGCATTCATTTGGGCAAGATAACCTTTCTTTCTTTTTTTTTTTTTTTTTTGGAGAGGCTTTTCGCTATAGGGCGCGTGCGCTCGTCAGACAGACAGAGAGAGACATAGAGACAGAAAGCGAGAAATCACCCCCCAGGGGGGATGGTCACGCCGCAATCCCTTCTCCTCCATTCTCCTCTCGGGATCTTGGGCATGCACACACACGTGCCCAGAGTGAGTTGTAAGCCACCGGGTCCGAGACGCGAACCGCGGTCGACTACATGGGAGTCCAGCGACATAGCCATTACGCTAACTGCTGGTTCCCAAGATAACCTTTCTTAATCTGCTTCCTCTACTGAAAAAAATAGGTATGGTAACTTGCCTTAAATGTGAAAAAATTAAATGAGGATGAGTTCATAACGTATCCAGTAGAGTACTTGCCATATAATAGATGCTAAATTAATGTGGTTAGGTTGATAAGCAAGTAGAACTTGTCTATTTTACCAGGAAAAATTACATATGTTAATCTAATTCTATTTAATATTTAAAAATATCTTTTTTAAAATCTTTTTTCTATAGGTGTGTGTGCTAGCCAGAGAGACAGAAAGACAGAAAGCAAGAAATCACTGCTCCTCCCCCTCCCCCACTAGGGGATGCCCATACCACAATCCGTTTTCCTCTATTCTCCTCTCAAGATTTTGAACATGCATGCACACGCCTAGCATGAGTTTTTTTTTTTAATAAAGAATTATTTTATTTAACTTTATTTATGTATTTATTTATTTATTTGAATTTGACTAGAGAGGGACAAATGAGTAAGAGAGAGAGAGGGAGAGTGAGAAAGCAAGCCACTAGGTCCGGAACTCGAACAGCAGTCAGCCATGTGGGAGTCCAGTACCCATAATCACTATGTCACCTGCTGGTCCCACCCAGCATGAGGTTTAAGCCATCACATCCTGGACTCAAACCATGGTCGACTGTGTAAGAGTCCAGTGATGTAACCATTATGTCATCTGCTGGTCCCTCTATCTCTTTGAAAAAATTACGTCTTACATGAGAGAGAAAGACAAAGAGAGTCAGAGAGACAGAGAGAGAGAGAGGCACACTCAGTGTGGTCTTCATGCTGTGATCCACCCCCAGCTTCAGCCAGCCTGGATATGAGCATGCGCACGCATGCCTGGATGTAATGGGAAGGCCTCCATACACAAATCTGGGGGCTTCCCATGTGGGCCTGTATCACAGGGAATTGTTCTATCCCTGTACCACTAGCTGGGCTCTAAAGAATCTCTTGCTTCACAAAGAAAATGTGGTACTATGCTTCATAGCTTGTTGTAGAATAAATCAAGAATTCAAAATAACATATAGGAATGACAATGTATAAATTTAAGATAAACAGGCAGATATTGCCTACATATTAATTAATGTAATTAATATTCAAAGAAAATGAGCTGCAGTTTGAATTTCCTTTCAACATACTACCTAGTAATTTTTGAAAAGTTTATTGGTGAAAAGATGTCTATGAGGTGAAATTCCTCAGATGCAAATAAATATCTTTACACAGTTCAAGATGAATATTTGCCCAGCACTTGTGGTATGTGATTTATTAAATGGCAAGCCAATGTACTCTACAATGATCATTACTTGACTACTTTTCTTTCAGTTTAACTTTGTTTCCCAAAGGCTACCTGCTAGCTGTTGATTCTGTTTCCCTAGTTCTTTCTGGTAGAAAGACCTTTTCAAGTACTCCCTATACTTTGATTTCTTCTTCAAAATATTGGACGTAGTCAATGACACTAATTTAAGAATTTATGAACACCCTTTATACTGTCATTTGTGTCCCTTCAACACAATCACACACATGTTCATGTTTATCATAGACATAATTCCTATTGGTAAGTTCCCCTTTAGGTAAGCGTATTTCTTTTATGTTTGTCAAATATAAAATAAATGTACAATCAACTCTTAATATAATGTTATAATGCCATGGAATGAAGTAATTATAATAATCAGCAACAAGAAATAATTTTGGTGACAATAAGTCTTCAATTATAATTTAATCTACTTAATATGCTCTCCTATAGATGATATGAAACATAATATTGAGTCTATCAACAAGTACAGTTACATAATAATAATAATAATAATAATAATCCAAAAATAATGAAAAGCTATTTGATGATGATGATGTGAATAGAAATGTCTTTGTCTTGACTGATATGCATGGTAATTGTGCTGAAAAAAATGTAATATATTGTAAAGATATAAGTGATTCAATACAATATAAAAAGATTATGATAATAAATAAAATTAAATTAAAAAAACAAATACAGTTAGGAGCTATATCTATAAACATTTGCTTTGCAAAGCACATTTCTCTTAGGCAAATAACATTTTTTTTAACTTTAAAGATATTTAGATGGGCCAACCCTATTGTATCTGATTAAGAGAGCCAGATATCACATGGTTTGTTGACTGTGGTTTGAATTCCAGTTCTAGTGGCTTGAAAAATGTACAGTGCATGTACGCGTGTGCTCCAAGTCCTGACAGGATGGAGACATGGAGAAGAAGGGAGCATGACATGACCATGCCCCAAAAGGGGCACTTTTTTCTTTCTGTGTGTGTGTGTGTGTGTGTGTGTCTTCGACATGTGTGTGCTTCTGACAATTAAAAAAAGTACTTCAGACAATAGCAACAATTTAAAAAAAAACTATGAGATATATGTAGTACCTTTCAGAAGAAATTTAATGTACCATCATTTATATCAACTTCGAAAATGTTTGGCATTGTAATGTGTATTATTTTGGAGAATTATGTTTAAACTTGTTTCTACTTTGTAGATTAGGGTATCTACCATATTTATTATTCATTCTAGTCACTTTGAATTATTTCCATTGTGTTTGATGACAATTACATACATATAACAAGAAAGGGCTAGATTTTCTTTTTTTTTTCTGCTCACCAGAAAGACAGAGATAGAGAGATAGAAAGTGAGAAGTCACCCCCCAGGGGAGATGGCCATACCGCAGTCCCTTCTCCTCCATTCTCCTCTCAGGATCTTGGGCACGCACGCACACACACCTGGCATGAGTTTAAGCCACCGGGTTAAACCATAACATTTATGTAACATTTCCCATGTTCAAACATACACTATATATATATAGTGTTTGAATATGGGAAATGTTTCTTAAGGTTGAAATTTCCACTAGGCTACTTGCTGTGTAGGGACCCAGAATTTAGAGTCCAGAAAAGAAGGAATGATGAAAGAAGAAATTACCTACTCTTACTAGTTTTCCTCACATATCTCAACTCTCTGAAAGGCTAAGGACATTGTACAAGCCCTAGAGAGGCTGCCTCTGCAAGTCTCCACATGCCACTCTATTTTTAGTGACTTGATCCCTTGGTTTTCTTCCTATCCGTCAAGTCCCCTGGTCATTGTTGCCCTTTTTCCAGTTCCTTGTTACAAACACCTTCAGTGGCCAGTACCACAATCATTGGGTCACCCTTGCCTGTCTAATTCCAACTCTGGATGAATCCTCCTCTCTTGCATAGTTTCCATTTGCTTCAGTGACATTTTCCTACTCAATGGCCACTTTTTTTTTTTTTTTTCCTCTCGCTGGCTTTTTCTTTGCTGAATCTATAAATGATGTCTTAGATCTCCTTTTCCTCTCTGTTTATATTCCTTTACTATTGGTTGCCATGTTTTATGTTAACTTTTTTCTTTTTTGGTACAGAGGTATGTCTTCAATTGCTCTTTTGTCACATCAACTGGGATATTGCACAGATCTTAGAATTAGAAGGGCCCTGCCAATCAAATCTGTGCTCCTGGTCTCCGCCTATGCACACACCATCTCTCCTCCCCATACAATCCTTCAGTTTTAGTGAATGGCATTAATCTGGAGGCTTACACTAGAAAACAAAAAGTCATGTTTGGCATTTACTTTCCCTCATGTCTGAGCTGATCAGGTTGGAGCTGAACTGCATATGCCAAGAGAGTTCTCCATTAACGCCACTGAGAACAAGATCCTTTCAACCTTTCTCCCTTTGAAGTGACACACACACACACACACACACACACACACGCTTCACCTCTTCAAGTCCCTTATATCCTTCCTAGTTCTCATCATGATTTATTATTATATATTCTTACTTAGTTTCTTATTTTTCTTGCCAGAATTTTTAAGGTCAAGGAATTTATCTTTTGGTTATTTTGTTTTCAACACTGAGCACATACAAATCACTAAAAACGGCTTCAAATGAATGATAGAGTGAACTATCGTGTGTGTGTGTGTGTGTGTGTGTGTGTGTGTATATATATATATATATATATATATATATATATATATATATATATATAGAGAGAGAGAGAGAGGTTATTTATGAGAAGGGTATGAAGAATTGAGACCACAGCCAATGCTGATAACAGACCTTGTGTAGTTGGACCTGATGTGAGGCACTTTTAAGAGTTATTGACCACAGAGGAGGAGCCGATAGAAACGGGGAGCAGCATCAGCCTAGGGACACTTTGTTTCTAATAACTAAGGATGACTGACCACTTTCCTTTTTATTTTTTAAAGTTTTACACATAGGGTGAGTTGATATTATTGGCCTCTCACTGTGTGGGTCACTAAGCAGAGAGAAATGATGTCTTACTAGTAGAGTTAGAAAACAAGAAAAGGAATGAGAGTTAAGGTAAGTTGTAAAGCCTAACTATTAACTTTGTCCTCAGACTGCTAGCTCAGAGGGTAGCCTGGGGAATTGTAGACAGAAGGTGCATCAGAAATTTAGCTAAAAATGTTCAAATACATTTGGATGATTAGTATTTATGTCCATTTGTAAAGCATATTTTATTTACTTAAATGTATTTATTGAGTACCTACCGAGTTGTAGCAACTCACAACACATCAACTAGGTTTCCAGTCATAGAGGTATTCATATTCTGTTGGTGAAGACAGAGTAAACAATAAGTGCAATGTATAAATACGAATTTAAAATTATGTTAGAATCTGTTAAGTGCTAGAGGAAAAGAAAAATTAGGGTAGTGCAAGAGTATTTGAGAATGCCCTTGGAGTTGTAGGCCGGGGTATGAGTTGTGTGCTAAATAAGACGGTCCGGATGAATCTCATAGAGAAAACATTGGTGGAGAAGAGACTGTGAAGGAGGTGAAAGATTGAGCTGTGCTTATTCCTCAGAAATTTGTCCAACAGGCAGAAAACAGCTGATACAAAAGCCTGGGGGCAAGAGCGGACTTAGAATTTCAAAGAACAGTCAAGAGGCCAGTTACAACTGAGACCTCGTGGGCAGGACATGGGGGTCTCAGTTCTAAGTCTGAGTACCTTGACTTTCTGTTTCTAGTAAAAAGCAAATACCTTAGGAGAATTTTGTACATATGAGCATCCTTTGTGTGTTGACTTAGTGGTTCCACTCCCCAGCACTGGGCTTCACTTGAGAAAGATCTTTAACTTTTGCGTTCACTCATTTAGTTGTTTAACACACCTGGCAAGGGCACCATCCTGTGCTTCATTGCTGATGACATCTTCTGTTTGGCAGAAGGCTCTGAATCATTTTCTTCATAGTTGACTTTTTTCACAGAAGTATCTTTGAAACTTTATTGAGAGAAACAGAATCTCTGGTATAGATTTTGCACAGTTTCATTTTTATCTTTTAAATTTACACTCACAAGGTTGTCCATAAGCTCTATCATTTCTGCACTTTTCATTCATCAAACATGAATTCAGTGCTCCTATGTGCCAAGTGCTGCTAAGGGTTTGTGTGCAGTCAGAGAACAACTTCAGGGCAGAAATCCTCTTGCTTCTTGGTTGAAGTGAGTCCAGTGGCTGGCAATGGTATTTACACTACAGAAGAAATCCTAAAATATAAATTTGGGGGCTTATGTGATTTTCGCAGGCATAAATTATTTAGTGAATTTGTAGAATTTCCATCTTAACAATCTAAAATAATGGAGAGTAAGGATCAATTTGAAGGGTGAAAAAAAAGTAGTAGAGCTTTTCCCTAAACAATGCCTATTTATTTGTGTGTGTGTATAAATCCAAAAGGTTTCAGAGAAAACAAAACTCTCCTTGCTTTAACTCCTTAACTCACACACGGCTTTTGTGATTTGTTCACCTATTCATGAGTTGAGATTTTCTAATGCTGTCAAAGGGTATCTTATTCTTCATAGACACAATAATGGATAAATGCCAGTGATTTCCTTTTTTTAAAAATTGTTAATTGCCAGAGTGTGAGTGTATTAGCTAAGAGAGAGCCCCACAATGGGGTGTAGTCATGCTGCAATCCTTTTTCTTCCATTTCTCCATCCCATTAAGATTCAGGGCATGCAAGCACATGCACCAAGCATGCTTTTCAAACCACAGAAGTTGCAATTCTAATTGCAGTTGGCCATGTGGGATCTGGCTCCCACAGCACTTACCCTCTCACTACACTACAGAGCCAAACTACCAATGACTTGTGATGGCTATATAATAGTTACAAATGTCGATGTGGATTATGCCAGAGATTTAAATATTTATTAAATTTAATTAATTCTCTATTACTATTTTTAATCTGACCACAGAGAGGTATGGAGAGAGAGAGAGGGAAAGGGAGAAAGCAAGTCACCAGGTCTGGGATTCAAACTGTGGTTGACCATGTGGGAGTCCAGCACCTCAACCACCATACCACCTGCTAGGTCCCTATGCCAGAGATTTAAAGCATTATTCAAATGAGTAAGACTTATCTTATTTCTCTACATTGAAAGGAGATGGAGTATAGATGTGTCTGTTTATTACAAGACATTTTTATAATGAACACAGACCTGATGCTTGTGAATGTTAGGGAGAACTTGTTTGGTTTTAATGCAGTTTCACTCTTGCTTTTGGTATCACTACTCTGAGCAGGTTAAGTTTTCTATATTTGTAACTTAATGACAGACAGAGAAAACAGGCAGCAAAAAAGAAAGAAAGAAAATAATTTAACATTAAACACAAAAGTATATATACATATATATATATTAATGATTAACAGGTGTATCTTTTTTTGTTTGTTTAAAGTGTATTTTTTTAATGAATTACTTTATTTAACTTTATTTATTTATTTTAATTTAACCAGAGAGGGACAGAGAGGGAGAAAGTGAGAAAGCAAGCTACCAGGTCCAGGACTCGAACTGTGGTCGGCCATCTGGGAGTCTGGCGCCCTTAACCACCACGCCACTTGCCAGTCCCAAAGTGTATTTTTTTTACATTTAATCACTGTACTTCTTTACAGCATACAAAATTGATTTTCGCAGCACGAATACATCACATATTAGTTCAGGCAAAACTTACCATACACGTTATCATCAACAAATGATTTTCCATTTTTGTGTCCATTAAATATTTTGTATTTTCCCCTTATTCCCTCCTTCCTGTTCCCTATTGCCCATGCCCTCCCATACTCTCTACTATCCACAATTGCTCTTTTTCTCTGAAGTAATTTATTTATTTTAGTCCTTCACTGTACATCAATACGGTACATTTAATGGTATCTAGTATTACTCATACACATTGTATATTGGCTCCATCAAGGATATTACTGTAAATGTTATCACCAACAAATAATTTTCCATTTGTTGTTTCCTATATATTTTGCTTTTCTTTTCCAGCCTTGATGCTATACCTCTCACCCATTGCCAACTCCCACCCTTCTCCCACACTGTCTCTGGTATGTACAGTTGTTTTCCATACCTTTTTCTTTCATATTTTATTGATTCACTAAAGATCTTGATTAACTTAAAGACTTTGAATAGCAAGCACAGCTGATATAAACATATTTACGAACGCATGTCTGACTTTAGGTGTAAACCTCAGTAAGTAAAGTGAACATACTATAAAGTAGCACCTCGCTGGGGCTGTATAGCTTACTGCGGTCATTAAATAGGTATTAATAGATATTTTCACATTTTTTTTAATTTAAAAAATGTTTTAGTTTTAATAGATCAAAATAGAAAACTGTTAAGAGAAATTTTCTTAAAACTTAAAGCCAGGAAAAAGGTTAGAATTCAGTTCAAATAGTAGGCAGATGAACCCATCAACAGTTCTAGCGAAGACAAAAACATCCTTAAATATGAAAATCAAAGCATCAAAGAAAATCAGTAATGTTTTAGTCTACAGTAAAAAAATTCTATTTCACTAGTTCAGATTCATGTAATTAATCTCTCTTCTATTGAATTTGCAGTGTTACTATGGTTTGATCTTGCCATTTAAACTCTGGAAGTTAACATTCAACTCGAGACTTGTCTCTACCATTAGGCTGGCCATTCTCTTGGTTGTTTCTTATACTCTTATTTCTGTGTGTCCAACTTTAGTTTTCCTGGGATAGCACTCACTTCAGCACTTCTTGGAGAGCTGGCCTGGTGTTGGTAAATTCTTTTAGGTTTCATTTTGAGAATATTTGTGTCTTTTTTCCTCATATGAAAGATAATCTTATTGGGTATAGTATACTTGGTTGAAATTGTTTTTCATTTAACACTTTGAATATATTTCCCCATTCTTTCATTGTTTCCAATGAGAGGTCTGACATTATCCTTATGGGATATCCTTTGAAAGTACGTGACATTTCTCTTGCCAAATTTAGTATCTTTTCTCTGTCTGTGGTTTTGGTCAGTCTAGCTATGATGTGCCTTAGAGAAGATCTTCTTGGGTCGATCCTATGTGGGGTCCTTTGTATTTCTTTCTTTCTTTTTTTTTTTTTTTGAGAGGTTTTCGCTATAGGGCAAGTGCGCTCACCAGACAGACAGAGAGAGACACAGAGACAGAAAGAGAGAAATCATCCCCTGGGGAGATGGTCACGCTGCAATCCCTTCTCCTCCATTTTCCTCTCGGGATCTTGGGCATGCACGCACACGTGCCTGGCGTGAGTTCTAAGCCACCAGGTCCGGGACGTGAACCACGGTCAACTACGTGGTAGTCCAGAGACATAGCCATTACGCTAACTGCTGGTTCCTGGGTCCTTTGTATTTCTTAGGTCTGGATCTTTGAGTGCCTCTCTAGGTTTGGAAAGTTTTCTTCCAGGATTTCATGGAATACATTATCAATGCCCTTATCAGTTTCTTCATCTTCTGGGATATCGATGATCTGGATGTTTGGGCATTTAATGGTATCTAGTATTTACTCATATGTTTTATTCAATTTTGGGGGGATTATTTTCTCTGTCTCTTTGGTGAATTTTTCTAGGTCAGAGGTTCTGTTTTCTATAACTGAGATTTGAGCTTGTGCATGATTTAATCTGCTTTTAATACTTTCAACAGATGTTTTGATTTCCTGTATTGCAACCTTTGTCTCTAACAATTTGATTCTTTTTTATGATATGTATCTCCTCTTTCAGATCATGTAAGAACTTTTTCACCTTCTGGAACTCATTGTCTCTCATCTACTGCATCTTTTGGAGTACGTTGTTTGCATTCTCTTGCATGTCTATTAACTTAGTCACTATGAATATTTTAAATTATTTATCTGACATTTCCATGAGTTCCCTTGTATTAACTGTGGAGGTAAAGGAATTATTCTTTTCCACTAGAGGAGAGATATTTTCTTCATTTCTCATATTTCTTGTACCTCTATGGTGGTTTCAGGCTATCTGATGGATTATATGTCTTTTTCTTACTTTTTGGAGTTGAATCTGAGCAATCAGAGGAATGCAGTCTGTAAACAGTACCATTTTTCTCCCTTTGCACAACTGGTTCAATGAAAATTAAGGGTTAATCTAACCCTAAAAGTATCCAGATATTTGGCTACTGAGCACTTACACCTGTCTAAAACATCAGTGTATAGAGGCTGAGCAGAAAAGTGAGAAAGGTAAAAGAAAAGGAAAAGAAAAAAAAAACAAAACACAAAAAACAGAAAAAAAAAAACAAGACAAAAACAATAAGAAAAAGAGAAGAAAAAAAAATTTTCAAGAAATAAAAAGCACATGGTGCGCTACTGTGCAGTGGGAATTGGGCCACTCAGAAAAATACAGATGGCTGCTGATGGTGGCAGTGGAAAAGGTAAGAATTAGAAAGACGAAAAAGCAACAGAGAGCTAAGTTTAAAAATTAAAAAAAAATAAAATTTTAAGAGAGAGAGATGGAAAGAGACAGAGCCAATAAGTGGGGTGCTCTAACCTGACTTCTGGCTAGGCTGGGGAGGAGGAGGGTGAAGTCTGGGCAGAAGGTCTTTAAGTTATCGAAATCCCTCAACAGGTATATCTTGTGTAAACATATTGAAATAGAATGAATGCTTTTCTACAAAAATACAATTCTGTGTGGCACAGTAGTAGTTCAGTGCTCTTCAAGATCCATCCACATGGGAAAATTCCAGTTTTGAATCTGGAAACTTCCCTGGGGATACAAGACATAAGTGAGCCTTTGATCCTGCCGACTACTGCTGAGGTGGAGATTGAGCTGGGTGTTGCCTCTCTCTCTCTCTCACTCATAGAAAAAAAGTGATTAAACCTTTTAAACATGTACAATAAACACTGTATATATATATATATATATATATATATATATATATATATATATATATATATTCAAAAATAGAGCAGAATAATTTATAGCATAGTCCTGGATCCAGTCTGCTAAACTCAAGTTCTGTTCTGCATCTAAGCTCTATGACTATGGGCAAATTCCTTTGCCGCTATGTTTCTGTTTCTCAGTTTCCATCCTCTGAAACTTAACTGGATTGTTGCGACAGTAAATGTGTCCTATTATGAAAGTCCCTGGAACAACCTGGCACTTAGAATAGCAGCAGTATTAGCTCTTATGTACATTTCTATTACACACCTGAAGTGAGTACCAAAAATGACATTAGGCATTGGAATTCAGAACTGGCTGTTTAAAAAGCTGAGACAATTTCATTTAATTTCTTACCTCAAGCTGTTCATTAACTCAATTTCTGGTCTTAAGTTTATAGCTTTCCCAAATGACTTGTTTTCTGTCTTAAATCTATTTGAGTTTAATGGAATCTGATGATTATTTTATTAAGGATTTTGTGGCCTGTGTGAATAATTTGCTTAACATGTAAATGTAAAGTATTTAAATGTAATTATCAGCTATGTCAGAATTGGTAATTACTGATTAATATTACTCATCAATGCTGCAATGGTTAATGTCGGTATCAAATTAGTAACTCAATCAGGGACCCGTGACTTGAGAAAGTCAATGAGATTTCTACAGACTGATGTTTTTGTAATACAATTTCCAGTTAGCAACAAAAGAAGTAAATAGCATCCATAATATGTATAGTCTTTTACTTGCTTTATTTCTTCACATGACTTTCATTGTTAAGTTCTGCACTTGTAATTTGCTATAGTAGTATTTAAAGAAAGTGTTGAAAAGAATTTCAGAAAATTTATTTTATTGTTCAGAACTTGTAATTCTCTTTTTAATATCAGATTCACCTTTGTTAATTAGATTCCATTTATTTTTTTAAGAGAGGTTTTTTTCTCTAAGGCTTGTGCCCTCGCTGGAGAGACAGAGAGAGACTGAGACAGAAAACGAGAAATCACCTCTGAGGGGGATTGCCATGTCACAATCCCTTCTCCTCTAGTCTCCTCTTGGGATTTTGGGCACACATATACATGCACCTGGCATAAATTTTAAGTCATTGGATCTAGGACTTGAACAACAGTCAACCACATCAGAATTCAGTGACATAACCTTGTTGCCATCTGCTGGTCCCCAGATTCCATTTTTAAAAATTTTTATTTATTTACTTTTTTTTTAAAGAATTATTTATAATTTTATTTATTCTTTCATTTATTTTAATTTGACCAGAGAGAGTCATGCAGAGAGAAAAAGAGAGACAGAGAGGGAAAGTGAGAAAGCAAGACACCAGGTTTGGGATTTGAAACATGGTTGGCCACGTAGGAGTATCAAGAGCCTTAACCACCATGCGGCTGCTGCCCCAGCCTGATTCCATTATTAATCTTGAAAACTAACTTTAAAAATTTTTATAATGTTAACAGGAATTTTGAGGCCTATAAGTGTTTATCAATGTTTACATTTAGAAATAAATTATTAAAAATGCTTTCTTTATGTCTCCCTAACTATTTTATTTTGATGTTTGTTCAAGTGTATAAATTCTACATCTATAAAATAAATACGAATTAAATAAAAATTCTAAATCACTATGATTGTTAACACTACCCTGTTTATTACTTATAAATGAAAGTTGCAACAACAGGCACATATTTAATAAGGTAATAATAATAAGTATTTTAGTATATCTTAGAACATTTGATAAAAATAGTAATAACTGTCTATAATACACTAGTTTTTATATTTGAAGAAATAGAGTAAGTTACGGGGCAGAAAATGTGCCTGGCAATTCAAATATGCACCATTGCTCTTCTATAGAATGATTGCTTAGTGAAAAATCTTTGAGCTCTGAAAATGAATGTTTTTTGTTTTTTTTTTTTTGACCTCCTTCTGTAAATTTCATGGTAGATATACCAAATAAGTCTTTAGTGTATATTACTATTTTACATTTTTTTTGGGGGGGAGAGGTTCTTTGCTTTAGGGCGCGTGCGCTCGCCAGACAGACAGAGAGAGACATAGAGACAGAAAGCAAGAAATCACCCCCCAGGGGGTATGGTCACGCCGCAATCCCTTCTCCTCCATTCTCCTCTCGGGATCTTGGGCACGCACGCACACGCGCCCGGCGTGAGTTGTAAGCCACCAGGTCCGAGACGCGAACCGCAGTCGACTACGTGGGAGTCCAGCGACATAGCCATTATGCTAACTGCTGGTTCCCACTATTTTACATTTTTGATGGTGCTCATCTTTATATAATAGAGCTTTACATATAAGGGAAATAGAAAGTCCATAATCCTGAGACCAGCAGATGGTGTAATGGTTACTTCACTGGACTCACATAATCAACCGTGATTCAAGTCTCAGAACCAGTGGCTTAAAAGTCACGTCAACCATGTCAATTTGTATGTCACTTTTTTACGTTCACTTTGACTACACACAGATATAAACTAAATTTTAAAGTTGAAGTTGAGTTTAAGATTTTTGCCATCTGATTTAAGGTATTTATGTGCGAACACATCTCTAATAAAGGAAAATATCACTTTGAAAAAAAAAAAAAGTCACGCCAAGCATGTGTGCATATGTGTGCATGCCCCAAATCCCAAGAGGAGAATGGAGAAGGGGTTATGGTGGGACCATCACCTCGAGGGGCTGGTGACTTCCTGCTTTCTATCTCTCTGTCTCTTTCTGTCTCAATAGAGAACATGTGCACCCTATAGCAAAAATCTCTCTCTGAAAAAAAAGAAAGTCTGTGATCCCGGAACCAGCAGATGGTGTAATGGTTATGTCGCTGGACTCCCACATAATCAACTGCAGTTGAAGTCCAAGACCTGGCGGTTGAAAACTCAAGCCAGGTGCAGGTGCATGTGTGTGTGCCACAAATCCTGAGAGAAGAATGGAAAAGAAGGAATTGTTGCATGGTCATCCCACGGGGGGGGGGGGGGGATTTTTCTCTTTCTGTTTCTCTTTCTGGTGAGTGCACATGCATTATAGCAAAAATCTCTCTAAGAAGAAAAAAAAAAAGTCTGTAATCCTAGACCAAAGACATCTGAGATATATACATATACAAACTAAGTTTAAAAATCTATTTATACAACAGTTTTTGTAATGATTCTGTTTTTCACTTCCTTGAAGATTTAAGATCAGAGAGTTTATATGGGGAAAGATAACAAAGTCAGTGATATGTATGAGTCAAATTTGGGGGTATCTGGGTGATTCACGGTTCACAATCTGTGAGAGAATATGTATGTTGCTTCTAACATCTTGGTGATCCAGGTTTTGTTTCTTATTTATAATGTAGTTGTTTGCTTGGAGAAGCTAAAATGGTATGAGAGGAAACATTTATTGCCCAAAAATAAAGTGTGAAGGAACAGCTCAAAAAGAATGTAAGCATTTAAGAGGGTATACTTGATTTTCACTGAGTTATTTTTTTCCTGCTTTGTATGTACATTTAGGCCAGTGCTTATTTTCATGGTTAAGTTAAATCACAGTGATTCAATATTGTTTCCTGAAGAATAATGATAATTTAATTCCAAAGGTAAAATACTAGTATCAAATGTGGTATGATACAGCAAATATTTGATATTATAAATCATTAAGTTTGACTGAATTCAGATATTGTTTAAATTATTCATGCAATTACTGTTAACATCTTGATTAATGTGGAAGACAGTTTTACTAACTTATGTGAAATTTGTTTGCTTAGAAAACTGTAGCCCATGGTAGATTTTGTGAATAAGAAGCGTATATATATTTTAAGACAGTATCTCAAAATCTGCCATGTCACAATTCTCTTAATTTAGCCTTGTGATTGGACGACAGGTGGGTGCCACCAAATGTGACTTCTAACATGTGTTGGAAATTGAACCCAATTCTCCCATGTGGCCTCATGTCACTCATTTGTTCTAAGAACATAGTAACATAGGTCAGAACTTCATCCGTATTGCCTGTATTAAATTTCTCTCTCTCACGCACAGTCACACACACAGACACAGACACACACACACACCTCTACGTAATATAGTTCATTCGATTTACCTGGTGAAGAATCTGAAGATGCTACATAACTTGATCAAAGCCACATGATAAATGGCAGAGATAGGATGTACATTCAAGTCTGCCTTCCTTCAGAGATTTTGCTCTTCCCATTTATTATCGTGACCTTCTAGAATTGATTCGTTCTCAAACATTACTTCTTTATTTTTTTCTCACTAACTGCTGACAAATGATTATAAAACTTTGAGCTTGCAGATGACTAGCCTGTGAAAAATTAAATGTAAAAGAGCTTTGGTGGTTTAGGTACTTTGTTATTATTAGACAGAATAATTTATCGCAATATTGATATTTATTGAAGTCATGATATGGCATGAGAGATGATAGCAGGAGTATCAAATTTTTTATCTAGATAAAGAAGACATTTCTTTGTAAATTTTTTATATTCAATTTTGAAAATTACAGTAATACATCAAGATTCATGTTAGAAGTATTAAAAATTCAGAGATTCAGCCATTTCAATTGTCAAGATACCATAGCACGCAGAATAAGAAACATTATTATGAAAAAAGATCACAGGATATAATGGTCAGACGTCTCAGAGAAGGCAGAACTTGTGAGTGTGTGAGGTGGTCATCGTGTTTATCTGTAGGATGCAGCTAATTTGTGGTCATTGTCCTCTCATCATTAAATAATAGAAGGTATTTTTTGTGTGTGATAAAACTTTTGCTTTTTTTAGAATATATTGTTTTCTTTTTTTTCCCCTTAACTTCAAAAGGAGTACATCTCCTCAGGTCTTTACTTTTGAGCATGAATAAAAGTATTATTCTGCAAATGTTAATTATTTTTATTTTTAAATATCTCCAGGTTTTATAATTAATATATGGCTTTTACTACTGGGGTTTTCATAATCAATTGACTGAGTGCAAATGGCTTTAGCTTTTAAACAAACCATCCTGTTTCTATTTAACTATGCAACTATTACATAAAAATTGATTTTTCTATTATGAAATCCTGCTGTAGCTTATCTTAACATTCCTTTGATATTTCTAGTGATATAAATGATATAAAAATCAATGCTCCAATAACTAACTTAATGGAAGTCTGTGACTTGCATTTGGTGTTGATTTCGTGTTCTCTGAAGGAGAAGGAACTATGTAAATGTATATTAGAATGCCAGGAAAGTCATATGTATTTGTCTATGCAAAAATACACCTTGATTTTTCTGACAACACAATATGTTCCTGTACTTTTCTTTCTAGTAATCATCAAAATTTAGTTCAATAACTATGTTGGTCTATATTCCAAATTGTCAGAAAATTAGAAGACACAGATATTCTCCTAACTACACTCAAGTTAATGTCTGTTCTATTCAGGACAGATGGTTTTCCATCCATTTTTAATATTCCATAGGTTTAGAAATTCTCTAGTCATTATAGTAATAGCTTATTTCAGTGGTCTCTGCTTTATTGGTCTCTGCATGTAGTTTCAAATAATAATAATTCCAAAAGGTGGACATATGAAAGATTTATAATAATATTATTAGGTAAATGAAGAGGAGCAGATGTACTATTAACATAATGTGTAAAATGAAGGACAAGATCAATTAGTAAAGGTCCTACAGGAGCATTCTAAAGTTCTAATCTGACTTTATACCTAATTATGTTTTATATTCCAAGAAAATTGAAAATAATCTTTTGGAAATTTTATAGTACTCAGGGAGTATACCAACATTTTTATACATTTTTAATATTAGTCATGTGCATAAATTACATATATATGTCATTATTTTCTTAAAATTGAGTAACCTCATCCAATGCCAAAGGTTTTAAAAAGACTACTTAACTACTGAACAGATTTCTTTGCATAAAATCAGTTGGGAAAATCATATTTTGCTGTCACACCATTAGTCTTTCATTTGAACGTGTCAGCTTGTTAACTTCTTTGTCAAAAATATTTAACTCCAACTTCGAGGAGATTGAGAGCAAAGAGAGACCATTTAGTCACCTTATAAAAATGAATGGTGTGGGACCAGCAGTTAGCATAATGGCTATGTCACTGGACTCCCACGTAGTTGACCGCAGTTCGAGTCCCAGACCCGGTGGCTTAAACTCACGCCGGGCGTGTGTGCGTGTATGCCCAAGATCCCGAGAGGAGAATGGAGAAGAAGGGATTGCGGCGTGACCATCCCCCCGGGGGGTGATTTCTCACTTTCTGTCTCTCTGTCTCTCTCTGTCTGTCTGGCGAGCGCACGCGCCCTATAGCAAAAACCTCTCCAAAAAAAAAGGAAAAATAAATGAATAGTGTGTTTGCATTGGGAAAGGTTTCAAAATTTGGAAAAGCTATTACGCAGAAAAAAAGATGCTGCTGGGAGATGAATAAAATTCTGTAAATGAAAGTGTGGCTGGGAATGATCAGTAATGGAACATTTTTTTCTTTCTTTTTTTTTTTTTTTTTTTCCGGAGCATCAAGCAAGAACAAATAAAATTAATGGCAGATTTCACCAGCATTAGAGATTGTCAAATAGATCTTACCTGTGGGACTGGTGTAGGAATGGTGACAGTGTAGTTGAAATATTTAGCTGTGAGATTCAGGATGGGTGTAACCTCACATGAAGACAGAATAATTTTAACATCCACAATTCAATATTACTAGAATTATAAACCTATTAAAAAGATTACTTGTGGGTTTGCATTTGAAAATGATGGCATATCAGCTGCACTTGCAGATGCCTGCATTTTGGACCCTGGCCATCTGTCTGGAGACTTGGGTTCTGGTTCCAGCAGTCCTTTCCTATAGAGTGTCCTTTCCCACCCCCGGTTTGCCACAGGAACTGGGGAACTGGAATTGGTGATCTGTCCTATTTGTCCTGCCCTTCAGTTCGCAGGCTGCACGGTGCACAGCAGCGCACAACTTGAGCCTCTTCACGAACTCATATCTCTGTAGCACATCACCAGCTTGTCAAAAGCTGAAAGTTTGGTAGAGGAGACAACCTCCTGAAGCTACCTATATAAGCAGTATCTGCTCTGATCTAGCAGACACAGTCCTCAAACAGGAGCACACCAGAGAACCAGGGTGATGCCATTCACTCCTCCAATACTACTGAACAGCCTACATTAAATAGGAAGAAATGAACAACGCATCAGATGACCAAAAAGCAGCTCAGAGGCAGAAGAAACATGAGAAAACAAGGAAACAATTCTCCCCCAGACCTGGTGGCTTGCTTTCTTATCTTCCCTTTCTCTCTCTCTCTCTCTCTCTCTCTCTCTCTCTCTCTCTCTCTCTCTCTCGTGCACGCGCTCTGTCCCTCTCTGGTCAAATTAAAAATAAGTAAATAACTAAAAGTTAAATAAAAGAATTCTTAAAAAATAAAAACAAAAAAAGGTTTTTACTTCTCTACAAAATCCTCCCTTCCATACCACTTTCTCTATCACTACTATGCCTTCAGTGGTAGCTGTTTCTTTTTAAACCTCTCTTCTCTCCGGCCAGCTCCTGTGACCTAGTAGTTAAAAGCAGCTGAAACCCACGTGACTGACCACGGGGTTTGAATCCCTAACTTGAAAAACATGCATGTGCATGTGTACCCTTAGTCCTGATAGAGTAGAGAAATGGAGGAGAAAGGACTGTGGCGTGACATGCCTCACTAGAGGGTGCTTTCCTTCCCTCTGTTTCTGTCTCTGTCTCATGCACTCTCTGGCAAATTAAACAACCACAATAAAGCCCCCTTCCCCCCTCTTTGTAAGACTGATCTTGTCACTCAGATCTCAAGCTAATGTCATTTCACATTTTCAAAAGTTCATTTATGTGTTCCTTCCATGAGAGAAACATAGAGAAACAGAGAGGGAGAAAGAATAAAAGAGAGAGGCACCCAACAGGATCTTCACGCCACAGTCCCTCTCCAGTCTCAGTCAACACAGATCATAGGCATGAGCTCTCTGCCAAGGAGGTTCCAAGATGGGGGCCTGGGGTATTTCCCACGTGGATTCAGTTGCAATTTTGCTGCAGCACCACTGGCCCCTAATGTCTTTTCTTAATGGGCTTTTTATCAAAGTCACCCAGTCGCTCTGTATCAAATCATTCCAGTTTTCCTCTAGGTAACATGCTAAAATATTAGCTATTTGTTCCCCCTGTCTATGCATCTATCATCATCTGTCTAATATTCTCCACCTTGTATTCCCAGGATATGACATCCATGAAAGCAGCAAACTCATCACTATTTTTTCTGAGCTCAAAACCAACTTTACACCTGGCCCTATTATGGTGCTCCTTACATATCTATTGCATATAAGAAAGAAATATTTTTATGCCATTTTGAAGTAATATGTTTTTTTACTTAGTGGCAAATTTTGTTCATTGATAACAGCTAGTGGTTTTATCATTCGAGAATTTAAATGATATATTTTTTAATACATTTGTAAATGTCTTGTTAAATTTTTGAATTAATTTATATCTTTTTAAAATTCTGCTCAGAATTCTGCTTGAGCTTTGAGAAATTCTTAAACTTCACATGAATCATAATTTATTACTACCTAGTCCAATGGAATTTGAGTATAATACATTCTAACCTATTTTTAGAACATGGAACTGTGAATAACTTCCGGAATAAAAAAATAATTGAGCACTCTAGACGCCTCCTCCCCTATAAAGACATTCAGTTTGGCCCATTTATTAGCGAATTCCTCTACACCGAAGGAATAATGGAGTTGTATTTTTTAAAGCTATATTAGACTGGGTTTTTCACTCTTAGTTTCTAATTGTTTTGTATAATTTTTAAATTGAATTTAATAGTATAACTTAATTTATACAAAATACTTTTTTGAAAATATTCACTTTGAAATATCCATGCATTTTTTTATCATGTTCAATTCATGGTTTGGAAGTTTATGTATTGAAGGAAATACACCATCACATAGGAAACTATCAATTGCTATCTTATAGTGATAAGATTAACTTTTGAGCAAGTTTGTAGCAAACTATTAGTCTAAATAATGTTTTTACAAATAAAATTATGTACATGATTTAATATGAACTCAAACCTTTAAACGTGTGTGTGTGTGTGTGTGTGTGTGTGTGTGTATATATATATATATATATATATATATATATATATATATATATAATTTTTTCCCTTTCCATTCTGCATTCTGGTTTTATTCTGGGTAGTAGTCTTTATAAAAAGTGTATATTTATTTTTCAAAAATTGTCTAGTGTGTATTGGACTTTGTGATAAAGAGATATACAAAATTAGACATTTAAATTTGGTCAGTTCTCATGGCTAGTCCTGTGAAATAGGTTTATTCCTATTGTTTTTATTATTTATTTTATAGCACAGAGATTTGAACTGGCTCATTGCTTTCTTAAAAACACATTACTAAGAGGCAGAATTAGATATGAACTAAAAATCTGAACTAAAAATTTTCTTGGCAAATTAAGCCAAGGAGGTGTACTAATCTAGGAGAAGAAGTAGACTAACATGCTGTGATCTTTAATTTAAGTATGGCCACAGGCTTCTGTAGAGAGTGTTGACAGGCAGCCCAACAAGCTTTTGTGAATCATATGCTGCCAAAAAATCCCTAGACCTGCTGAAGAGGAGTCTAGATCTGACTCAAAATAACACGGTAAAGAATCTTAGTCAAACACAATATGCAGACCTAAGTATTGTTGATGGAAATGATCAACCATGGAGGAATAATAATTAATGCAGTTTATTTCTAAATACGAATATATGAGAACAACCTGGAGAAAGATAAACATGCCTCTCTTGGGGTGTCAGACACAGGTGTTCCTTTTATTTGGTTTTGAGAGTGAGAGACAAGGTTTGGAATTTAGTGAAAAGAATTTTTCCATTTGTCTGGCCCAAAAAGGTGGAACATCTGGAAGCAGGGGCTTGTAGGTCATAGGTGAGTTTCACGATTCTTAGACTGGTGATTGGAAAGGAAGGGCTGTGTTTCTGAGGGGGGCATCAGCAAGGAGTGTACTGTAACAGAGATAAGGGAGATTGTATATGTCCCAAGATACTGTCCCAAGGACAGGATGTAGGAGGAGTGCTATTACCAATGAGTCAAATAGCCCTTTAATGCTTGTGGGCATGACTCATCCATCACAAAGATATGCCAAGGACAGGATGTATGAAGAGTCCTGTTATCAACCTGGCCAAAATGGTCTGTTAATGTTTGTGGGCATGACTCACCCAGGCCCTATGGAAGGGATTTTGGAAATAGGAAAAAGCACTGAGACTACTCCTCGGTATAAAGGATAAAAACAAATAAATTCGAGCCTATATTTCAAAAGTATCTGCAAGCTAGATTATACTACTCTGAAGTGGATTACTTTGGTATTATAGCTACTACTCGTAGGGAATTAATTTCAATGGAAAAACTTCAGAACAACTAGTTGCCTAATTAACAATTCATTTCACTGCAAAGGAATGAGACCCCAAATCTTTTTCCTTACCATTCCTAGCCACCACAGCTATGAAAAACTGTATCCAAGGCTGGAGTGGTATTCTACAGACTGCCTCACATACTTGGACCATCAAGGCATTGTATGTCCAATGGTGGTACTACATAGTGTCTGCCATCTTTGGAGGCCACCCCCATCTGTCCTGACTGCGTGGATGGCCCTGGATAAACAGATTTTGGTTTCATATGTCTTGATTCTTCTGAACTTATGTAATTGGGTTTGGGATGGGACTCTGATCTAAGGATAGGTTGGCCAGCAGAGCACACAGTGGACCCTTGTGAAGGGATGTGATGTGCCTTTCTCTTGGCAATTTAAATTAGGAAAAAATGTGAACCAGGAAGTAATTGAATTAGAAGGTAAATTAATGAATAGATTCATGGAATAAGAGCACTGATAGTTATTGGTATACCAAAATTATGAGAGAATGGAAGTGAATTAATAATGATTTTTAAAAGTCACACAAAAAACAGCTACATAGAATGAGAAACAGAAACAACAGTAAAAATAGTATTTTGTTTATAAAATTATAGAAATAGGAATAGAGAAATATTTAATAATAAAAACATGACTACATGACCATTCAATAAAGTGAAGATCTCTATGGCTTCTGACTACTGTCATAGTTTGTAGAGTTCTTTGATTTTTACATGGTTTTAGTTCCAGTTTCTCTGAAGCTAAACCATTTTTAGATATGATTCTTTGTCTCTTTTGTGAGAGTTAATGTCCCCCCTCCCTTTTTTTATTTCAAGCAGGAAAACTAAATCTAAATAGCTTAATCAAAATCATCAATTTAGGGACCAGCAGTTAGCGTAATGGCTATGTCGCTGGACTCCCACGTAGTCAACCGTGGTTCGAGTCCCGGACCCGGTGGCTTAAACTCACGCCGGGCACGTGTGTGTGTGTGCCCAAGATCCCGAGAGGAGAATGGACGAGAAGGAATTGTGGTGTGGTCATCCCCCCGGGGGGTGATTTCTCGCTTTCTATCTCTCTGTCTCTCTCTGTCTGTCTGGTGAGCGCACGCGCCCTATAGCAAAATCTCTCCAAAAAAAAAAAAAAAAAAAAAAAGAAAAAAGAAAAAGAAATCCTCAATTTATTTCAAGATTATGTCAAATAAAAAGTGCATTGGACAGAATTAAAAGGAGAAGGACGATTTTATTCAATAGTAATAGAGGTCAAGACTACTGCAATAAGGAAGAGAGATTGAACTCAACTTCTCTCAAACACAATGCAGGTGAATTTGTAAGCACTGGAATGAGCTCATGGAAAAGTGCTGGAGAACATTAAAGAGGAGTTTGTTAATCTGATTGGGCCATTTGTATTTGTTAATTGGCTTTACTGAAGTTAGGCTCCTACCCGCCCACAGAGAAGTCAGATAGAGACTATATTTCTTAATGATTACATTTTAAAAGGGTAGCTCCTAGGCCCTTGAGAAAGACATTTCTGAGCTGTAAAACAGAAAAGAGGCTGGGAGAAAATTTACATCTCGAGGGGGCAGGGAGAAAAGTTAAGAAGCAAATGTTCTGAAGTAAATGCCCTAAGGGAGATCAGGGGCCTATATCCAGGAAGAAGCCTAAGGTTTAGTCAAACTGAGGGGAACATTAAGGTTAAAGCTGTCTTGGTCAAATGCCAGAGTAATTCATAGAGTTGAAGGTGTTGACAACTAAGCTTTAGAAAGGCAAAGAGTGAAAAAGACTGGAAGCATTCAGGCAGCAAAAAGTCTGTGTTTTCTCCCTAAGACAATGTTACTACGAGCATGCTTTAATCCAGTTTAGATACGTTTTACATGTATTCGCTTACTTGACAAATATTTATTGAACATTTATAATGTACCAGGCACTTCTATTAGTGCTAGGGAGTAATTCATGAGTGAACAACATGATAAAAATTCTTTTTTTTTCCTTTTTAAAGAATTATTTTATTGAACTTTCTTTCTTTATTTAAATTTGATCGGAGAGAGACAGAGTGAGAGAGAGAGAGAGAGAGAGAGGGAAAGTGAGAAAGCAAGCCACCGGTCCAGGAGTTGAACCGTGGTCAGCCATATGGGAATCCAGTGCCCTTAACCACCACGCCACCTGCTGGCCCCGATAGAAATTCTTTATACTCATGAAACTAATATTATAGCAGAAAAACAATATATAATGTCCAAAGTAAATGAATAAAATGTATAGTACATATCTACTCTCTGACGTTAGTGCTGTGAAGAAAATTATAGCAAGTAAAGGGAGTGTATTACCTCTACCTATCACAGTGTTATATACCCCACTCACTCTGGTGATTCACCTGCAATTGTTTGAATAATTATTAGGTATGAAGGAACCATTATGAAATGAGGAAATAACTGAAGTGGTGTTTATCACACCTTTGTAGCACATATTTCTACAGTATACAGTCTTCAATGAATTATAACAAGAGGGTTTTGCACGTTAAATACCTAGTTAATTTAGGATATTTAAGCACATATTAAAATATTTAAGCAGCTATATTATCACGTATGGATATTGGTAAACTTGGTTTAGAAAGTATGAGTAATATTTTGGTTTTTATACTTTTCTGTTCTTTGTAAATTTTCATCAATGGGAACCAGCAGTTAATGTAATGCCTATGTCGCTGGACTCCCACGTAGTCGACCGCGGTTTGCGTCCTGGACTCGGTGGCTTAAAACTCAAGCCGGGCGCGTGTGCGTGCGTGCCCAAGATCCCAAGAGGAGAATGGAGGAGAAGGGATTGTGGCGTGACCATCCCCCCTGGTGGGTGATTTCTCACCTTCTGTCTCTATGTCTCTCTCTGTCTGTCTGGCGAGCGCACGTGCCCTATAGCGAAAAAACCTCTCTCCTCCCAAAAAAAAAAAAAAATTTTTTTTCATCAATGAGCATATTATTTCCCATTCATAGCCTGAGCTTTATTTTTTTAGCATTTAAGTTTTAACTTTGTATGTAGTTTCAGCATCACCATCAATATCAGAACCTTCAGTACTGAATACTTTTATTTTTATTATCTTGTTTAAACCCTTAAAATGAGGTTATAAAAGTCAAGAGTAGACATAAAAGACTTAGCTGGCACATTGAAGCATGGCCAGTAAGACAAAATTCGATGTGCTTGATGTGAAGACTGACATAATCATATTTATTTTGAAAAAAGTAAATCTGAAAGTTAGACAGAGGGTTGACCAATGTGGCCACAGAGAATCTGGAGTTGGCCATGGCATTGGTGGGTGGAGACATGAGGGTAATTATAGAAGGAAAAAAATACTAGGGCTTACCTGAGGAGAAAGGCTAATGGGACATGTTGAACAGACTGATAGCCAAAATTTCACATTAGCCCAAACCACGTATAACATCAACCTTATATTTCTAAGCAAGAAGGCTCCAAGTTGATAACTCCCAACCACCCCTTGATTCTGACCTTCCCATTATCTACAAATTCTAATGTGTGAGAATGGGTCTAGAAAAGTCTATACAGCACTTTTGGGAACCAGCAGTTAGCGTAATGGCTATGTTGCTGGACTCCCACGTAGTCAACCGCGGTTCGCGTCCCGGACTCGGTGGCTTAAAACACACCGGGCACGTGTGCGTGCGTGCCCAAGATCCCGAGAGGAGAATGGAGGAGAAGGGATTGTGGCGTGATCATCCCCTCTGGGGGGTGATTTCTCACTTTCTGTCTCTATGTCTCTGTCTGTCTGGCGAGCACACGCGTCCTATAGCGAAAATCTCTTCAAAAAAAAAAAAAAGTCTATACAGCGCTTTATAAATCTAACATTTTTATGATGGGATTCTAGATTATTTTTATAAATTCATTCTATGTAATTTTTTTCTATAGTAAAACATCACTGGTCTTCAAAACAAGAAATAATTTAAAAACCAAGGTCTTAAAGTCCACTGAAACAGTATTTTTTGCTTTAGGGGAGCCATGGATGTGTCAAGAAGTTGTGTCCTGTTAATTTTACCTCCTTTAAGCCTTTTAACCTAGAATTGTTTCTCTTTTAAAATAATGTCAAAATAATTTCCATTAAATGAACACTGGGTACAAGAAAATAATTATAATGCTACTATTTCCTTCACACTTGTCAAGAAAGGATGTTCCATAGCATTTCTAAAATAGGATCTATTTTGAAAAATAGTGGTATGTGGCTGGATGTTCACGTGATTTTTACTCTACCAGTTAGCTATTTACTCTTCAGCTTGTTGATGGCTTCCCTAATTGGATAGAAAAGGTGTAGTTACTCACCACAATATAAAATATTGAAAGGTGACAGAGGAAAAGCACTTTATTAGTCTCTTGGGAAAGAAAATTGCTTATCTGTAATTGTTTTGCTCTCTGAAGAAATATATCAGACTGCCATTTCCACATGAATTTTCTAGATATAGTGTGACCCACTATTTTAATGTCAACAGAAACAAGCCCTTGTAGAGTTTCTCTGCCTTTTGTATGCTCTAGTTAACCTGAGGGACCTTTAAGCTATAATTTGTAGAAAAATGGTAGCATGGCACAGAGGAAGGAGGAATTGATTTGTAAGTCATGTCTCAGCATACAGAGTGACAAATTGTGGACAAAAGCTCCAGGGCTAGGAAAAGGAAGGTGAAAATAAATGCACTCATCATTCTACCTAAAAGTGGATATGTAATGGGGTGTTTATTAAATGAATGTCATAAAATTCTGAACAGACCAGTACTCAGAGCCTGGGTGAGAAGCATGACTAATCACTCATTCATTCAATGACTACTGCACATTTATGATGTATCAGGCACTGTGCTAGTCCACAGCGATATATAAGTGAGCAAGATAGGTGTGGTCTCTGCATTTATATCAAACATTCAATTAAGTAATCAATGGTGATAATGTACATAGGCTATACTTCAAGAGCTATATAAGGATATCTCATCTCATGTTGGAAGATGCTGGAAAAATTGAAATGCGCAATTATGAGTCTTTTTTTATTTTTTTGTTTTGTTTTGCTTTTATTTTTGTTTTTTTTTAGAGATTTTTTGCTATAGGGCATGTGCACTTGCCAGACAGAGAAAGGCATGGGGTGGGGGAGGATGGCCATGCCACAGTTCCTTTTCCTTCGCTCTCCTCTTGGTATCTTGGGCATGCACGCACAGGCACCCCATGTGTTTTAAGCTGCCAGATCTGGGACTCTAACCGTGGTCGACTACCTGGGAGTCCAGTGATGGAACCATTACACCATCTGTTGGAACCCAGTAAGAGCTTTCTTAAAGTTTATTTATTAATTTCTTCTTTGACAGAGAAAGAGAGAGAGAGAGAGAGAACCTGCAACAGGGTCTGAATGTCATGATCCTGTCCACCCCCAGTTCAGTGAGGTTTCGACAAATCTGGAACCATCCCATGTGAGTCAGTCCCACAAAATATGCTTTACTGCAATACTACCATTAGAGCTCAAATAAAGGGGTTAAATGAGCAGGTTTAGGGAGTTTCAGAAAGATGAAATAGTATGTAGGAAGGTCAGAGGAGCAGGTACCAGGGCTGACTGAATGTAGCTCAGGCTGGCTGAAACATGGTGAAGACAGGTGAGTGTTGAGACCAGACTGGAGATCTCGGCAGGTGGGCAGGCATTGTAAACCATTTTAAATTAGAACTGACACCCAAGTAAGTTCAAGTGCATTCTTCCTACAATTATATTTCAAACTCCTATAATTTTTTTCAAGCTGCTTAAGACACAAAGATAAAAAGAACTGTTTTTTAACTTCAAGCATCTCAATTTAGTAAGATGAAAAGTCAGATAAAAGAGCAGTAGTAATTCAGAGTGAAGAGTGTTATGATTATAGGAGCCAGAAGTTGCTAAAGAAAGATTTAAGTAGGAAAGTGAGAAAGAACTTCTAGTGTCTAAGAATTAAGAGGTGATCCTTTAAATATATATATATAAATATCTCCTTTAAATTTTTGCCAGAAGGAATGTGTACTTGCCAGAGGCAGAGAGGAAGAAAGCACCCCCGATGGGACCCGTTCACAGTCTCTCCTCCATTTTCCCATCCTGTCAGGATTTGGGGCATGCACACATGTGCCTGACTTGTTTTTCAAGTCACTGCAGAAATTAGAACTGCACAGCCGGTCATGTGGCATCTTGCTCCCTTAACCACCAGGCCACAGGGATGGTCGAAGAGGTGTTTCTTGGATTGTCAAAAAGGTCACGGGGGGACCAGCAGGTGGCATGGTGGTTAAGGCGCTGGACATTCCCACATGGCCAAGTCAGGTTCAAGTTCTGGACCTGGTGGCTTGCTTTCTCACTTTCTCACTCTCTCTTCCTGTATCTCTCTCTGGTCAAATTAAAATAAATGAATGAATAAATAAAATTAATAAATAATTTAAAAAAAATAAAAGGTCACGGGGAGCTGGACAGTGGGCACAGATGTCTCGTGTTTTAGAAGCAGGGGGAAGAGAATCTGTTCAGAACTGTGATCAGTGTTTTCACCACAGCAGCATTTTTCCATTGTGTGTGTCAGGAAACAACCGGAAAGAAGATTTGGAGACTGTCTTCTACTTTCTTGGAAAATTACAATCCCCAATTAGGATAGTATCCAAAAACACCTACAGTGAGGAAGGCCATATAACTTTATTTGATACATTTTGAAAAACTATTTGAACAGTTTACTCTCTTCCTTTGTTGATTTAAAACTTCTCAGCAATAAATAAAGCATACTTTGAAATTGATAGAAGGACCTAGAATGGGTGGTGGAGGGTGGCAGAGGATAACTAATTATTCATTCATTCGATGTCCCAGGAAGTCAGATCACCTAGTTCAGACGGGCTGGTCATTAGGAGAGAACTAAGATGTTTCATTCCAAGTGGAAGGAATGTCCCTGGTGTGACACATCCAGTCTTGCTCCACTGTGAGGGACTGTGGGGACTGACTTACCTGAGAGGTAAATTTAGAAAGAGTTAAATGAGACAATCAATAGCAGTGCTGGGCCCAGATGTGGCACAGCAGTAACACAGCACTCTGTGAGGCTGGAGCTGCATGGGAAGGTTCTGGTTCACTTCCCGAGATGTCGTTGTACACAATGAGCATGCACTTGTAAGCTCGTGATCCGGGCTGGCTGAGGGAAGGGTAGATGGCAGCATAAAAGTCCCATTGAAGGTGCACCTCCCCCTATGGATAAATAAATAAACTTTTATAAAAGGGTGGCTGTACTGTTCCTCCTTTCAAGTTGTGCTGCCAGCTGGGTGCCTCTTCTTCGGGTGGGAAGACTTGCTATAGTTCAACACCACCTGGACTTGGAAGGGATATTTTTGTATTCTGACATTCAATAATAAGAGGTACACTTAACTACAAGAATAAACTATATCCACAACATATTAATAGCTTCATCAGTAATAAGGGAGCTTAATTTTCTATTTCTCATTCTTTCTTTTTTTTTTTTAAAGTTTTTTTCTCCCCTTAGGGTATGTGCATTCACTGGAGAGAGAGAGAGAGAGAGACAGAGACAGAGACAGAGACAGTGAGAGGGAAACTGAGAAATCACCCCCTAGGGCGAATGGCCACGCCACAATCCCTTCTCCTCCATTCTCCTCCTGGGAACTTGGGCATGCACGCACACGCACCCGGCATGAGTTTCAAGCCACTGGAACCAGGACTCACACTGGGGTTGGCCATGTGGGAGTCCAGCGATGTAACTGCTCTGCCATCTGCTGGCCCCAATTTCTCATTCTTTTATTTCTCAATATTATCTTAATCCATAGAGCTAAGGAGATGACATTTATTGTCCTTCATGAGATCCTCTGGATGTAAAGAATTTGGGTCTTTATTCTTCTAGTAATTGGGAGCCACTAGAGTAGCACAGCAGGGGGTAACAGCCAAATTTACATTAGGCAATGTAGGGGGCAGAGTGGACCATATGTTAAAGAGGGGTTTAAAAACAGAGTCTGAGAAACCTGTCTAAAAAGACAGCAGTAACCTAGGTAAGGTTTGTTCAGTTTGGAATTACACCAACAGCAGTAATTTGGTGGTGTAGGGCACAGATACGAATTAAATTTATGAGATTGAATAAAAAGAACAAGGATAATGATTTCATTTTCTTTTCCTTTATTTTTTTGCATTCAGTTACCATTGCATGATATTAGAGAACGACAGTAGGACAACTTCTAGATTTCTGAATGGAATTGGATTGCATTTGTTTTGATGGAAATGAAAATACTTTTCTAGCACACTGAGGTAAACATACCTTAGGAATCCAGGTGGATTCCTCTAGTTGTTCACTCTATATATGTAACTCAGAAACTTTTATAGTTTGAAAGCACAGACATGGCAGCTGTTTGTTAATTAGTGGTATTGGAGGACATGGTGTCAACTGGGTTCTTTAGGAAAGTGTGTGAACAGCAACCCTACTCGGTATCAGTACTGGACGCTAAGTGTGTGCCTGCTGTATGCCAGCTTACATTAAACTCTTTACACACGTGCTCTCCTCTAATCCTCATGCCAACCTAAGCTGAACACTGGTGCACTTTATCATTGTTTTATGAATCAAACTTGGGAAAAATAGAAGGAGGACTAGGAATAGCATTCCAGAAAAACTAACATTTAAGGGGATATTGATGGAAAAGAAATCAACAATAAAGATAGTAGTTGGGGGCCAGCCTGTAGCATGGTGATAAAAGTGGTTGGAACTTTTGTGACTGATTGCATGGTTAGAGTCCTGGACCAGCAGCTTGAAAAGCATGGTAAAGGTATGTGCATGCATACTCAAAATCCTGAAAGGAGAAAGAGAAGGAGGACAGGGATTATGGTACGAACATCTGCCATAGGTATGTGTGTGTCTGTGTGCTTTCTCTTTCCCTCTCTCTCTTTCTCTCTCTCTCTCTCTCTGTCTCTCTGGTGACCACTCATGCACCCTCTGGCCAAAGGAAAAAAAAAGAGATAAAATGCTTAGAGGGGAAAGAACATCTAACATAGAGTATTTTGCTGAAATGAGCAAAGTATTGGTCAATAGTTTCAAATATTTTCTAGAAGTCAGATGAAATAGGAGCTGAAGAATTTCCACTTGATTTGGCAACCAGGAATTAATTTTATTCATAAATTTTCCCATGATACTTTAAATGATTAAATACACTTGTCTTCAGAAACATGCAAATATGTATCATTAGTTGCTTACTATTTTGATTATTGTTATTATTATTTTACAGAGAGTATATATTAAAAGAATTTGGGGGACCAATAGGTGGCATCCTTGTTAAGGTGCTGGACTCCCACATAGCTGACCATGCTTTGAGTCCCAGACTCAATGCCTCAAATATCTCAAATATCACACCAGGTGCTATGCCTGCATTGTTAAAAATGCCAAGAGGAGAGTGGAGAAGGGACTACAGCATGGCCATCTCCTCTGGGGAGTGATTTCTTATTTTCCCTCTCACTGTTTTTCTCTCTCTCTCCAGTGAGTACAAGCACCCTATGCCAAAAAAAAAATATATATATATAAAATAAAAAAATATTTTTTTAAACATATAAAGAAAGAGAGAAAAAAGAAATTGGGCCAGCTAGGGTGGTGGTTGAAGCAGCTGGATCCTACATGACCAGCTGCATGGTTTGAGTCTGGACCTGCAAGCTTGAAAAATACTCAGAGGGCATGTGCATGCCTGCCAGGAGAGAGAGAGATGGAGAAAGGGGGCTTGAGGTGTGACCATACCCCATGGAGGTTGTTTCTCATGTTCCCTCTTTCTCTTTCTTCCTCTCTCTGGTAAATGCATGTACCCTCTAACAGATAAAAACAGAGAGAGAAAGAATTTTACTGTGTAATGTTATTTGAAAATTTTTTATCTTAATTTTGTCCGTGGTCATATGCACTGGAGATGAGAGAGAGCGAGCGAGCAAATGAGAA
The DNA here is from genome assembly GCA_026018925.1 of Tupaia tana. Lineage (NCBI taxonomy): Eukaryota > Metazoa > Chordata > Mammalia > Scandentia > Tupaiidae > Tupaia > Tupaia tana. The sequence goes on from JAKSZU010000008.1 coordinate 42,214,211, forward strand.
AGCACCTCCCTATACCTCCCTATAGGGAATGGTCATACAGTACTCCCTTCTCCATCTCACCCTACTTTCAGGATTTTGGCCATGCACGTACCTGCACAGACATGTCTCTAACGCTGCCTGGTGGGCTGGGTTCAGGATTCCAACCAGGAAGTTGGCCTTGTAGAGTCTAGGCTTCTTAATCGCAACACCATGGACTGGCCTGATAAATTTAATTTTTTAAAAAAATTTGATCTAACTTTATTTATTTATTTATTTTTATTTGACCAGAGAGGGCTGCCAGGTACAGGAATCAAACCCTGGTTAGCCATGTGGGAGTCCAGCGCCCTTAACCACCATTCCATCTGCTGGCCCCCATGACAAATTTAGTTTTATACAGAGTTGTCAGTTAATCCTTCTATGGAAATGAAGAATAGAAGATTATGATGCTAAAAAAGAAAAAGAGAAAATTGTGATGCTCTCATTCTCTTTTGTTTTTGTCTATTGAAGGTCAAATTCAGGCGTACACTGTATTATAACACTTATGACTCAAACTCTGTTAGGATTCTAGAAAGCGAGTAGGAAAAAAAGAGAGAATGTTCATTTTTCTACATGCATTTGGGGGAAGAGAAGCTTTCCTTGACCTAGAATTTGATGAGTCTACTTCCTTGAAGTCAGATTGTGAAATCAGCACCAATCAAAACTTGCAGGGCTCAAGGCTAAAGGAGGCTGTGCCCCCTTACATAGGGGAAGTTATTAGGACACTAACTCTTAGGGCAAGCCCCTGCATGCATGAGCTTTAATGGAGCAGATGTATGAGCAGATGAACGCTATTTAAAAAAACAGCCCTCTTCAGAAAGCAAGCTATGAGAACCAGCAGTTAGTGTAATGGCTATGTCGCTGGACTCCCACGTAGTCAACCGCGGTTTGCGTTCTGGACCCGGTGGATTAAAACTCACGCCGGGCGCGTGTGCGTGCATGCCCAAGATCCCGAGAGGAGAATGGAGGAGAAGGGATTGCGGCGTGACCATCCCCCCTGGTGGGTGATTTTTCGCTTTCTGTCTCTCTGTCTCTCTCTGTCTGTCTGGCGAGCGCACACGCCCTATAGCGAAAACCTCTCAAAAAAAAAAAAAAAAAAAAGCAAGCTACAATCACAGACTTTTCAGCAATTATTTATGTATCACTTGATTTTTGAAATTTAAAGTTGATTAACAATACTACTTCTCTTATACTCAACTTCTTTTTGTCATTAGTCAGACCAACTTTGAATAATTTATGCTATAAGATTTTTGTGTCCCTTTAATCTGAAAAATAGAAAAAAAATAATGATGTAATAAATGTGAAGCTTATACATGGGATACAAAAAAGGAATACAAACATTAACATCAATGGCAGAGGTGATGCCAGCTAGGATTGAAGACAAATTGCGTAGAGTTAAGGATGCAGGTCAATGGGGCCAGCAGATGTGTAGTGAATATATGGCTGGACTCCCACATGTCCAACAGCGGTTTGAATCTCAGACCCGGTAGCTTGAAATTCATGTTGGGTCCTTCTGTGTGCATGCCCAAGATCCCAGAAGGAGAATGGAGGAGAAAGGGTGGTGGCATGGCCATTCCTCCTAGAGGGAGATTTCTTACCTTCCTTCTCACTGTCTCTGTCTCTCTCTTTCTCTACAGTAAGTACATGTGCCCTAAGGCAAAAACATCTAAAATAAATGCAGATCAGAAGTAGTAGAGACACAGTGACCATTTTGTTCAAAGTCAAGAGATCTATTGGTATCCCACATATGGCTATACTGTTACATGTAGTTATTGACAAGTGACAATAGTACATATAGAGACACATTTGATTTTTTTCCTTAGCAGAATGCAGCAGGATGAGCACTGATTGACAAAAAAGTTATTCATAAAATTATTCATGTTTTTACTTCTGCCTTTTTTTATCCTTTTTTTCTGAGGTGCCTATATACAGAAGGCTTTGCCTGGAGGTTTGAATAGACTTCCAAGACTTCTCTTCCTGCCAAATAAGCTCAGGCAGGGCAGAGGGGTCTCAAAATCCTGAAAGCATGGTTATGAATTTGGAGTCTGAATACTTTATCTATTTTCCTTCTTAGCACATTTTCCTTTTATTGTGCAAAGCATTCTATTTGATTTTTGAAAAGGAAAAATAATCTGGTAAATAGCTGTGATTTCTCCACTTGATGAATCTCACAACATTGGTGTGTACCAGAAGGCCATATATTCTCTTTGTCAATAGAGTGGGCTTTGGAGCCAGGCACACTAATTTTGGATTCACTACTTATTGCTCACTAGGAGCAAGTTCTGTAACTTACACTTTTTTTTTTTTTTAATCTCTAAAGGGGTTAAAATACTTATTCAATAGTTTTTCATTAAAAATGTAGTAAACTATTATCTACAAAGTGCTTTTAGGATGGTGTCTAGTCCTCAGAAATCACTTGATAAGCAGGATCTGCCGAGAATATTACTAATTTGGCCTTAGAGTTGAGTTCTCTTGCGTCACACTACGTGTGATAAAACCCAGACTCCACACTTCAGCAGCTGTGACCTTTGATAAGCTACATTACTTCTCTGTGCATCCATTTTATTGTTTGCTAAGAGAATTCATAATAGGATTTACTCTGTAAAACCACAAGATTAAATGAGTTAGTACATAAAGCTCTTAGAACAGTGCTAAATACGTAGTGAAACCTTAAAAATGTTATTGATGAAATACATTATAACAAAATTATCATCAGCATGTGGTGCTGTCAAAAATATAATGGAAAACTATAATGAAAGCTTAATTTTTAATTAAAGAAGTTTGTGTGAAACAGTGTGTTCATTATTAAGGCTTCCTTTTCCTGTTTCTCTATTACTTTTGAACTCTGTTTCCACCTTTGTACAGTTCTTTGGAATTTGAAGATCATCATGAGTTTTAATGATCTCATGAACTTTATGTAATAGATTCTCCTCTGGGGTCTGGGGAAGTGGGAGTTTAAAATCCAGAAACAGACCTGTCTGTAGTCTTACAGCAAAGTAATGGATGCTCTGGTATTGTATTTAGGGATTTTTTTACCCTGCATGAAGGGTTTAGTCTAATCAGTTCACAGTGCTACATAAAAAATGTAGGCATGCTTTCAGTCTGAGGGTTTATATAAAGTACGAAGAGAATGAGCAAGAACTAAAACAGAGCCGTTTCTTAGTGAGCGCTTTTCATTGTTATTTAAGTTACATGATGGAGAAAATCACATATCTCATTTCCAAGCAATTTAATAGCCTGCCAGTTATCATTTGGCAGGATCAAGCTATAAATCTGTTTTCACACAACTTTAGCAAGGCTTGTGGCATCCATTACTTACTTCAATTTTCTTGAATTTTAGTTTCTAGTAACCATTTTTTTTTTCAGTTAACAAGTTGCCAAACCTTTTGTTTTTAATGGTAAAATCTGAGTGTATCCTTTCATTTGTCACATTTCAATGAATGCTTATTTGTATTAGACTATAAGATGTTAGTTTTGAATTTCAAGTTGGTGTAAAATCAGGTTCTATTAGTACCTGCCATAATCCTTGTAGTACATAATCTTTCAGGCTATATCTTATATACACCTCATTGATATAAATGCGGCAGAGAAACAATGTTGTAGTTTAGTTTTGAAACAGTACCCAAAAATAATTTTTAGGTATTAAGATCTAAGAAAAAAATGAAGCTAATAAGAAACCCTTCTTTTAGCTCTAATAGGAAGTAGAATTAAAGCAGTAAAGTCATAATGAACTAGAAGATGGTAGTGTAGAGGGTAGAGCTCTTGGGTGTGCCATCTCTGTCTTAGGGCACTTCATGGGGCTAGGGTGAGATGGAAGGTTGTTTCACATTGTTATGCTGTAGAAAACTGTTCCTCAAAGGTTCATGTTTTGGAATTTGTTTGTATTACAATGTGCTAAATGAAAAATGTAGAGGCTGGCAGGTGGTGTGGTGGTAAAGGTGCTGGACTACCACATGGCCAGCCAACTGGTTTGAGTCCCTGGTGGCCGGCTTTCTCATTCTCTCTCTCTCTCTCTCTCTCTCTCTCTCTCTCTCTCCCCCTGTCTCTTCCTGGTAAACATGCATGCCCTGTAACAAATTTTAAAAAATAATTATAAATTAAATAAATAATTATTTTTTAAAAATAAAAATGTAATTATTTCATGGCGTTTCAGGATGGAGTCTTTGGGTGTCATAATGTCATTAGAGTGGGGTTTCTGCCATTGTTGGGCCTCTGGTATGAAAATTGCGCTTCTAGACTCAGTTTCTGATGCCATTTGAAGTGCACCTCTGCAGTCAGTCCATGACTCTTTAAAAGCCTCCTTACTGTGTCAGGCCCACTAACCAAAAGCCTGCTTTTCCACTTCTCAAATTACTGTATGCTCACACCTGGAGCCCCTTCTGAGTGAACTAAAGCAATAAGTATTGTTAGTAAACTAAAGCAATAGGTATATCATTCCAACTAATGATACAAGAACACTTATAATTACAAGGTGGTACATATATTTTTAATATTTTAAAAGAAAAAAATAGGCAAGACATTTACAGGACACAGAAATAAATGATTATCTGTTGATAATGTGTATAGTATCTTTAACTGGACTGGGGTGAAGTGTATTTATGTTGGGTAAATTTGCATTATAGCTAAATGATATATAGTGAATGAATGTTTAAAATAAATTTAAAAAAATTAAAGAGAGACACAGCTCCTTTTCAGAGCACAACCACACACACACACACACACACACACAAACACAAACACCACAGCACAATCAACAACAGAATTCTTGTCCCTGTCTTTGAGTGATGTGGCTTTTCATTACGATAAAACCACATACCTGACTCGTAAACTCAGACAGTACATAATCTCTAGATATATATACACAGATGTGTTTTTTGTGTGTAAGTTGTAATAAACTATAATTTTAAAGTAAATATCTGCAAGATGATTAACTTATTTTGAAGTGCTTTTTCACTCTAAGTTATTTTTATGAGATATTATTAAAAATCTATTTCTAAATGTAACTGAAAAGGATAAACCTTTAATATATATTAATTTTATACAAAATTAAATTTATATTTTTTGACATATTCTAAAATTATGTAAAACTATTATGTCTGGCATAAGTATAAATCACAGAGGGATGAAAAAAGGACAAAGAGCTTCTTTTACTTATTACAACATATTTTTCTCCAGCTCTAGCTTATAATATTAACTTTATCATACAGTAGTGCTCATCAGTGCCATCTAAAAACCACATAATAAAACCAAAACCAAAACCATAAAATAGTACATAAATATCCTCTATGACTTTATTTGTAGTAGTGTGACATTTGCTGTGAAGGTTGAAGTTGCCCATGTCTTTGAATTATCAGATTTTTCCAGAACAATGTTGTCAACAACTATAGTCAGGATGTTTTTAAATTATTAAACACTTTATACTCTGCTCATCAGATGATCTTTAAAAAGTTCCTTTAAGAGTCATATAATAAATCTCTAATGGAATATGTGCATGGTATAATCAAAAAGACTTGAACAAATACGTGGAGGTTTCTTGAACTAGATGACACTTCATTCATACTTTTTAAAAAAGTGGAATCTAACACACTCTATGGCAATTACAAACTCCCTGTGTATTATAATAGAGAACATGTTGTGGTGACTGGCAAGGTGTAAATAGGTAATCGACACTGTGGCACTATGATAAGATAACTTTTCCTCTGACTCAAACATTTTGTGTTAAGAAACTGGTTTAGCTGTTCTAATAAAGAGATCCTAAAATAGAGTGACTTCATTGTCATCATCATCATCACTCACAATCTAGAGATCTATTTCTCTTTATATGTCAAAGTAAAGAAAGAATGTTTGGGCTGGTTGAAGCCTCTGCTTCACTGGAATATTTGGGACTAAATTTGCTTCCATGTTTCTTTGCCTTTCCTTGGCATGAAGTCCTTGAATTAGCAGAGAAAGATAAGTCTCCTCCATTTATATTTTCTAGCCTGAAAGAATAAAAAAGAGAGAATGGAAGGAGAAAAAATAGGTTACAATTTATGCATGTAATATGACAGTTACCCACATCATATTCATTCACAGTTCTTTGGCAAGAACTTATAGACATGGGCACAGCTACCTGGACTGTGTGTGAAGGGAAGACAGAGTAGAGGGCATTCTTCAGTCTCTTCTATGCTTCTTAAATGGCAATAGAAAGTTGACAAATATCCAAAAGGACTAACAACAGTACAAAAAACTACATGATCTGTTTATTTAGAAACATACGTAGAGGATTATGATTCAAAATTATTAAGCAAAACTGTATTGAGTGTATATAAAACCAGTGAAGAGAAATAATTTAAAGATTTAAATTGTTAGAAACATTAAATTTGATAAACAATCTTTGTGGTTTGACTAAAAAAATTCCTGGAGATTCTACGGTGCTTACTATACTTACTTAGACAATGTATTTTGTCAACTATGGCTTACCAAGTAATTTGGCAAATATACGTTCATATATCCACTTCTAAGAACAAAGGAGGTAAAGATGGTCATATTGTTATATCAAGGCATAATTCAGCAATTTACTCAGAACATTATAAATATTTGAACAAAAGTTTCAAAGGCAAAAATGTGATAGTGCTATTTTATTAGATTAAGACACAATTTCAGACTTAGTTATGTCTTGCGTGGCAGAGTTGCTTTGTATAGGGACTCTTCATGGAGTCCAGAACTGCTGATAGTCTTCAAACAATAGCAAATCCTTTCTAAAATGTAATCTTAGACTCTCATTTTTTCCCTACATCTCTATTTGCATAAATTATTAATTTAAATCAAGAAAGAACCAAATTGGTATAGCATAGGAGACATAGATCCAAGCAATAATTAATACTTAAGTATTTTTCAATAGAAAATGTTAAGAACTGGCTAAGAGTTGTTGGTAATGATATTTAAGAAAATAAGAGAGTTTTGTAATGCTAAAATTGTATTCTATAATTGTGGAGTTAGGTTCCTTGCTGCTTCTATATTTTTGTAATGTAAATTAGTACTGTGTATCTGCTTAGTACTAGACGAAAATTAATTGGTGATCATAAAATTGTTTTTTAACTTACAAATAATACCGATGATTAGTTTACTTGAACTGTTTTTCCTGTTGATCATAAATTCATAAAAACTGAGAGATTTTTTTCCTTGTTGTGGTAGTACAGGCAGTAGAGCTACTGCTGCATGATACGGAAACCATAGTGAAGGTTCTGGGTTTACATCCCAGGTCTACCTGGACATACTAGATTCTCACAGGCATTCCTATAATACTGGCTGACTACTGGACCATGGGGAAGATTGTAGTGTGAAGACCCTGTTGAGGTTGGCTCTTTCTTCAAAGGAAATAAACTTAAAAGAAATTGAGAGAGGTTGGATTTAATAAGAAGCTGGTGTTGAACTAGTCATTTTGTGCTTCTGTAACAAAATATCACATACTGGGTAATTTATAAAGAACAGAAATTGATGTTCTCAGAGTTTTAGAGACTGGAAAGTCCAGATGAAGGCACTGACTGGTGAAGGTTTGGTCTCTCTGCTTCCAAGATGGCACTTTGACGCTACATTTTCTGGAAAGAAGTGCTCTGTTCTCACAGGGTACAAGGTGGAAGAGCAAAATAGAATAAATTTTATTTTGTCACAGAATGTTTGCACTTACTGAAGAGAGAGAGGGAAAGTAAGAAAGTGCCCCTCATGGGGGATAGTTACACTATAATCCTTTCTCTTCCCTTTCTTTCTCTTGTTGGGATTTTGGGCATGTACTCACAAGTACCTGGTGTGTTTTTCAAGCGGCTAGATTGGGGACTCAAACTATGCACTTTGCCGTGTGGGATTCAGCTGCCTTAACCAACACACCACCGGGTGGCCTACTTGTTAGTCTTTTAATATTTAAATGATCTGCAAACATGTCACCTTTAGTTTCCAAATATATTTGGGGATTTTTAGCAGAAAAATTCCCATGAATTGATTTCTAATTTAATTCTATTGTAGTCTGAGTTTTTTTTTTTTTTTTCTTTTTCTTTTTTCTTTTTGTATGATATGGATTTTTTAAAGTTTATTTCTTTCATGAGGGGAGAGACATAATGAAACAGAGAGAAAGATGTTTGGCCAAGTCTTACCATGCAGCGATGCCTCCCATGCAGCCTTCAATCTGGTCAGGATCATGAGCCCACTCATCGCTGGTTGTGCCCAGCTTGTTCAGATCAACCAAGGATTGATCTAAACCCAGGATCTTCCCATATGGCTCCAGCATAAAGCAGGGTTACTCTATCACTGTAGTTTCACAGCTGGGCCTAGCATATGGATTTTTGCAAATACACTGAGATTGGTTTTATGGTACAAAATATGCTTTATCTTGATAAATTTTCCACATACAGTTGAAAATAATATATATTCTGTTCTTTTCAGTAATATTGTTCTATAAATAGCCTTTGGGTCAGGTTGTTTATGGTTTCTATAGCCTTGCTAACTTTCTACTTTTCTATCAATTACTGAAAAAAGATGTATTAAAATCCCTGGCTATAATCACACCTTTAATTATTTTTCAGTGGATATTTATTAATCCTTGCTTTTTTTCCAAGCCTAGTAATCTTTGATTGAATGCCACTCATTATTATATTATGGGGGGTGATGAACCTATTTGTATTATTATTAATAATTTTGAGCTTTGTTTTAAGATTAACTTACTGGAAATGCATTGATCCTTTCAGTTCTTGATTTTTGGTTTTATTAGGCAGAACCAGAGCAGTATTTAGTCTAGGGTTCATTTTCCCCTGATATTGAAGCTAACCTTTAGTGTAGTGTGAATTATCTATCCTGTGTAGTGTGAATTATCGGGTTTTCACTCTGCCTTTTGTAAATATAAACTATCACCAGATCTGTGTGAGTTCCAGATATTGTTCCCTCTATTCTTTTTGGATGGTCCATTTCTCAGTCTGTGAGAGATTCTTTACGTGCAAGCAAGGATCAATGCTTACTAGAGACTCTATATAGACACTCTTTACTATCTCCGGAGCTCTGGTTTTTACTCTCTCTCTGCATTTTCCTTCTCTCCAATATTTATTTTTTTTCTGAACTTTGTAACCTCCCCTGACTCCTAAATATGTTGCCTCAATTCTTGAGACTTCCTGGAGTCTCACTTTCTTTGCTTTATGTCCAAAGTCTGCAAAGCTGTTATTTTATATATCCTCTTATTTTTTAGTTGTTTCATGCGTGAGGCTAAATCTAGGCTCTATTAGTTAATATTTCCCAGAAGCAGTTGCCTCTGAATATTTATTCTAGTCTAAAATAATTCCTGTAGCTATTTAGATTTATTTGTAACTAAGTACCTACTTGATATTCTCACTTAGTATCTCTCTTTCTGCATATAAAACTGAACTCTTGTTTATTATACTAATCTTTTGTCTTCTTAATCCTTCTGAATCTCAATAAATACTACCATCATACTTATAATTTTGTAAGTCATGAACCTGGCAGTTTTCCAAGGATTTCTTCCCTCTTTAATCACTCAGTCTAATTAAGCACCAAAAATAATTCCTGAACATTTTTTAAAATTTATAACCATCATTCAAGCTTCATCTCTGCCCTAGGCCTAACCATAATCATCTCTCCATATCTACTTCCATCCTCTCCAAAGTTAAAAGGAACAGAAAATCAAAAAAAAGGGAATGATTCTTCTAAACAGTTTATAGAAACTGCTAAAAAAAGTAAAGTTATCTTTTGAATCTTATTTTAATCAATGAACCATAATACATCATTCCTATGATAAATTTATCATAAATTTAATCCTATTTTAAATTTAATTTTGAAATTCTATTTCTATTTTTAATTATTATCTAAATGAAGTTCCTATTTTAAAATGTTTATTGCCATATATAGTACAAGCCATTCATGAAAAAGAATGACTTGTACTATATATATTATATACATATAATATATATATGTATGTATATGACAAAATATATGACAAAATCGTTAAATGGAAACAAGGAAACAAAAGTTATATAGAAATTGCAGAAAGATATGCTAACCACTTTAGCTAAACAAATTGTTCTATTTTGGCATTAAACTTAGCTCAGAAATGTTTGGCTTCCCAGAAGGAAATAAGAAATTAATTAGAAATAAATTAATTATCATCAAATTAAAAATCAATTTTTCAAGTGTCAAATTTTTCTTATCAAGAAGCAAATATTGAAGTACAGAACTAACAATATTATGCAACATTTTAGTTTTTCTTTTTTACTAAAAATCTGAAGGATTCTCTCTATATTGCTATTTTATGTATAGGTTTTAAAAAGGCAACATTTTTGTATTAAAATTAAAATATTTATATACCTATACTTAGATATCTATAAGCAAATATATATCTATCTGGTATACAAGTAATATGTACAGTCATCCCTTGGTACCTGTGGTAAATCTGTTCCAGGAATGTCTCCTGACCCCTCCTCTCCACATAAATACCAAAATTTGGGATGCTCAAGTCCCTAATATAAAGTAGGGTAATATTTGTATGCTCTTCACATATTGTCCTGTATACTTTAAATCATCTTTAGGTTACTAAGTAATCTTAGCATCAGTTTTAAGTGAAAAGAAAAGTGCATAAACTTCTTCAGTATCTTTCTTTTAGGGAGCTGCTTTCTCTCCTAATCCCTAACAGTTGGTTTGGCCTGACTGCAAATATGTGTTGTTAAATCCACAGATGTGGAACCCACAAATATGGAAGGCAATCAATATTGCAGATAGACATTGAACTCTAGCTATATTAGTATTTTAATGGAACTTATTTCTCTCTAATTCTATCTGGTACTTGTGATTTTTATATCTTTCTACAAAAGTTTGTACATTTCCATGGTTTAAATTATTTGAAACTGGAACATAGCCTAAAAAATATGCTATAGAGGGCTTACTATAGTATTTTTTATATATCATATTTTTTTCTGATTAGCATTTTTCAGGAACTAAACTATAGTCATCATTTCAAGATACTGAGCACTATTTTTAACTAGAAAATTTTAAGTCAGCATTGCCAGTTAGCCACCTGACAAAGTCCCTCCGGTCATTGTTATTAGTAATATAAGTAATGCCAGTATTACTCCCGTGGAAGAGTGAATTGCCTGCATGACATTTAATTGTATTATCCTTTTCTTTATCTAATAAGTTCACTAAACATATTGCAAACTATCTTTTAAAAACTTGACCTACTAGATGAAATTTCTCATTATATAATCTGCTATAACATCTTCTAACCAAACTCAATGTATTCATTTTACAATATCCTGATCCATCCTTTCCTGTGTAGACAGAGTGAACTTTCAAATATGTAAATCTTTTCAGTTGTTTCTCTTAATAAATGCCATACAACTTTACCTTTCCTAATGACAAAGCCTAAAATCCTTATAAGTGTTTACAACGCCCTCGAGGATTTCACCTTCCCTACCGTTTTAGTTTGAATTGTTCTATGTCCTCACTGTCCTCTCTGCTCCAGCCATACTGAGCTGTTTCTCAAGTATTTCTTTGAATACTTCATTCTGTGTCTTTGGGGATGCAATCCCTTATTCTAGAATATTAATATTCTTCCTTTTCCCCATCGCCATTCTATTCTGCAGGTGTCAGTTTATCCACTACCATCACTGGGGAAGATTTCCTTACCTCATCCCCAGAGTAGGTTCTGTCTCCCCACTACGTTTTATTTTTTCATGGCACACAATGTTTCCCCTTTTGTAAGCAGAAATTATATTTAATATCTGACTTCTTATGTGCACTTCAATTTGTTTGAAGCAAGATCATACTTGTCTTTTTCTTTGTTGTATGCCAACATTTAGACTATTAATTGAAAATTATGCATTGTACAAAACAACTCATTTTTTAGTGACTTAAAAAACATCCAAAGTGGGAACCAGCAGTTAGCGTAATGGCTATGTTGCTGGACTCCCACGTAGTTGACTGCGGTTCGCGTCCTCGACCCGGTGGCTTAGAACTCATGCCGGGCGCGTGTGCGTGTGTGCCCAAGATCCCGAGAGGAGAATGGAGGAGAAGGGATTGCGGCGTGACCATCCCCCCTGGGGGGTGATTTCTCGCTTTCTATCTCTCTGTCTCTCTCTGTCTGTCTGGCAAGCGCACGCACCCTATAGCGAAAACTTCTCCAAAAAAAAAAAAAAAAAACATCCAAAGTGAGGGCCAGCAGATGGCATAGTGGTTATGTCGCTGGACTCCCAAATGGTCCATTGTGGTTAGAATCCTGGACTTGGTGGGTTAAAACTCATGCTGAGTGCATGTGTATGATTGCCCAAAATCCCAAGAGGAGAATAGAGGAGAAGGGATTGTGGTGTGGCCAGCCCCTGGGGATGATTTCTCTCTTTCTGTCTCTCTGTCTCTCTGGCAAGCAAATGCACCCAATGGCAAATAATCTCTCTTTTAAAAAAAATCCAAATGATAAACAGAAGTTACTGCTTACCTTCTGAATCTGACATGTATTTAAGGTATTCTTTTGAGCAAATGAAAGAAATAGTGTGATTAAATGAAGAGTAATTAAGATTCCCAACAAAAGTACCTGCCAGTTTCTTTTACTGAAAAATCTATCTCATCAATTTTGTGTCTTAGAAGCACCTCTTTCAAATGTCTGACCAGAAAAGATGTGGAAATCCCTCAATAAAAGTTAATTCTAAACCTTGGGGTATTTCAGTAATCCATGATTATCTTGCTTGCTGTTGCTAATTGTGTTCAGGAAGTGAGATTACAGGGGACTTTCAAATTATTTTGAGGACTTACTTATGTCCTTTGTGTCTGTGTGACTGTCGTATGGGCTGAGTTTGTGAAAGATGCTAAGTGTTCTTTGTTGAGGTATTTTGCCTGAGGATTCTCAAAACTCTCAAGTTTGGCATTGGAATCACAAGCATACAGATAAAAGAAGTTACTTGCAATTTGTTTTATGAACCCCATCTCTTGTTTAAAAATTCCAGTGAGCTGACCAGCTTGTATATTTTTTTAACCCACCTTTTGTGAAATGAAAAGAAATATGCTACTATGATGTTCTGGTTGTACATCATGTCTTTCAGTTCCTCGCTCTCCATGAGAAGAAGCCCTGCTGTCTTGTCTTCCCCAAACAACAAAGGGGCATATTTAAAAATTAATATTCTATTTCCTAAATGTGTCTTTTTTTTCTTAAAAAGAAGAGTTAAGAGTATCTGTCACTGCTCTTCCAAATTTCAACTGTGTATAGGAATAGCAAAGAAAACCCAAATCATACTGTGCTCTGAAGTCTGTACTCCATGAATGACGAAATGCAATTTCTGGAAAAACTGATAATGTGATAATGATCAGCATTTGTCATATGAATTTGGATGATCAGATAAAACCAATTGTTATTCAGTTCATTCATCCTTGACTGATTAGGCAGTTCAGATGAGAAGTCAGACAGAAGGTGATATGCATGTTAATGATTAATGATTCAATAAATATTTCGAGTACACACTAGATGCAAGGAAAGTAATTTTATAGTAAGGTGGCTTAAAAGCATGCAGGAAAAACAGATACATAGCAAAACATGACATTGGAGAGAATCATATTTGTGAAAGCTTGAAATAACTTTGTAACTGCCATAAGCCCTGCTTATGAAGCTATTAAGGTCTGAGAGTATACATGTGTGCATCCTTTAATTAAAGTAAAACATTTTTTTTTCTTTTGAGAGGTTTTTGCTATAGGGTACGTCATACGCTCACCAGAAAGACAGAGAGAGACAGAGAGACAGAAAGCGAGAAATCACCCCCCAAGAGGGATGGCCACGCCCTAATCCCTTCTCCTCCATTCTCCTCTTGGGATCTTGGGCACGCATGCACACACGCTCAGCATGAGTTTAAGCCACCGGGTCTAGGACTAGAACCGCGGTCGGCTACATGGGAGTTCAGCGACATAGCCATTACACTAACTGCTGGTCCCATAATTAAAGTAAAAATTTTAACTGTATTTTTCCATTCCACTATTTTGTGGCTCATCAAACATTTGCTGAAATATTATACATCAGCTAAAGTCCAAGATTTTTTTTTTTCCTGTGTGATTTCTGAAATTGTTCCTGTATCTCCACACATAAAATCTTAAATTACAGCAAGTTTTTTTTTGGAAATTTGAGGGACAACTTTGGTTGGGTACGCGAGGTCCATGTGTTAGACCAGATCGAATTAAATGTAACAGACTCCCAGTTATTCTGCTCCTACCTGAAGATCTGTGCTTTCATTTCTAGTATTTTTTTTTTCTTGTTGTAAATCTGAGCCTATTCTACCATGCACTCTGATTCAAGTTTATCATTTTACTTTGCTCTGTATTCCTTCATGTTCTTGTTCTTTTTCTACACTTTTTTTTCTTTCTTCATGATAGAGTATGTGCATGCATAGGAGAGAGAGAGAAAGAGAGATTGAGAGAAAGAGACACCTTTCACATGGTTTTAATTCCTTTCCTTCAGCTGTTCATTCCATCAGGTCCCAGGCAATCAGACTCATCCCCTGGGGACTGGAACCACAGTCCCCATGGGATCTGGCTCCTCTTGAACATCACATTAACATTGCACCATCAAGCTAGGCCACTTTTCCCTAGCCTTTTTCTTTTTTTTTTCTTTTTTTTTTTTTTTTTTTTTTTTTTTTTTTTTTTTTTTTTGGATCTGGCTCCTCTTGAACATTCACTCCAGATCAAAGTCATTTTATTTTCAATATGCCAGAGGACATGTACAATTGCCAGAGACAGAGAGACCATGAGAAAGCACTTCTCATGGGAAACAGACATGAAGCAACCCCTTCTCCTCCATTTCTCATTCCTTCCTAGATTCTGGGCATGCATGCATATATACCTGGAGCATTTTATCAAACGGCTGGGTCTGGGATTTGAAGCACACAGTTGATCATGTAGGATTTAACTGCCTTAGCCAATATGCCGGTAGCTGGCTTAAAGTCTTGTTTTTAATCCAGCCTGATACTAATCCTATTTTCTACCATTGTTTCTTTTGCTTAATAACTCAACCTTAACTCAGAGGTAAATTTATGCTGATGGCAATAAAGCTTAAACTTCAGACCTGTTATTTAATTTGAATGAATGCCATCAAAGGCCCTGGGAGAGGCCCTGGGAATGTGTTTATATGCTCCTAAATTTCTGTAGAATTTGCAAAAGTAAGATATTCTCATTGTACTCATGTTTTGTCCCTGTGACTGCCAACTTCCATTTCTTACACTTCAGTTTCACAGCACATGATATTGAAGTGGCCTCAGGCATTTTGAGGATCCAGTTTAGGGAAAGTTGAGTTGGGACCTTTTTTTGGATCCACTGGGATGCAATTTTTGGTTCTTAGTCATTGCCACATGTGCTAGCTGTGTCAGGAATGGCTATGAGGAACAGCGTCACTGCACCTGGTGCAAACCCAACATCATCTCGGCGTAAGGCAACACAGTCAACAGCCATCTGGCCCTGGAAGTATGGGGGCAGAAGAGTGGCATGTACATGTCTGGGGAGAGGATCAAATCTATGGAAAAGCTTTCCAGATCTAATAGTCCATATAAGAAAGAAATGTGCATAGAAAATTTTCTCAGGTGACAGGAATCCTAAACATGTATATAACATTACCAATGATTTGTTGTGAAGCTAAACAAAGTATTTATAAATTATTCAAAATTTTGAATATTCTATCAACCAAGCTAGAGTAAAGACTCTGTTCTTATTTATTTATTTAGAGAGGTTTTTGCTATGGGGCGTGTGCGCTCGCCAGAAAGACAGAGAGAGACAGAGAGACAGAAAGTGAGAAATCACCCCCACCACCCCAGGGAGGATGGCCACACTGCAATTCCTTCTCCTTCATTCTCCTCTCAGAATCTTGGACATGCACACACACACAACCTGGCATGAGTTTAAGCCACCAAGTCTGGGACTCGAGCTGCGGCTGACTACATGGGAGTCCAGCGACATAGCCAATACACTAACTGCTGGTCCTGAATTGTTTTTTTTTTTAATAAAAAATGATATAAAGTGGGACTAGCAGGTGGTGTAATGATTAAGGTGCTGGACTCCCACATGGCTTAACTCAGTTCATGTCCGATCCACTGGCTTGAAACCCATGCTGAGCATTTGTACATGTGTGCCCAAAATCCAAGGAGGAGAATGGAGGATAAAAGATTGTGGCCATCTGCTCACCCCCGCCAGGGGGTGGATGATTTCTCACTTTCCTTCTCATTGTCTTTTCCTTATAGTTGCTTTTGCATAATGAAAATAAAAATACACAAAAATTTGATCAAAATGTTTAAAAAAGTACTATAGAAATATATAGACAATTTATTAATTAAAGTATTAAAGTATTTCTTACAGATTTGATTTTTTTTTTTTTCTTTTTCTTTTTTTGTAGAGGTTTTTGCTATAGGGCGCATGCGCTCGCCAGACAGACAGAGAGAGACAGAGAGATAGAAAGCAGGAAATCACCCCCCCAGGGGGGATGGCCATGCCGCAATCCCTTCTCCTCCATTCTCCTCTCGGGATCTTGGGCACGCACGCACACGCGCCCGGCGTGAGTTTAAGCCGCCGGGTCCGGGACTCGAACCGCGGTCGACTACGTGGGAGTCCAGCGACATAGCCATTACGCTAACTGCTGGCCCCGATTTGATGGTTTTTAAAGTATCCAAGTTTTAAAACTTTGAGTTTTTTTGTACTTTTTCTAAACAAATATTACCATTCATATCCAAATTTCTTATTTATAAACTTGTGTTCTTTCTTATAAAATAGTTGCTTATTTCATATGAAAGAGAGAGAGACAGAGATAAGGGAGAGAGAGGATGAGAGAGAGAAATATAGATATGGCTGACAGTGTCTTGCCATACCACAATCCTGCCCCCAGCTTCCCAGTCAGCCAGCATCACAGATGTGCATGGGTTTTGGCTACCCGGGATCTGAACCTGGCCTCTCATGGAACTCTAATGTTATGCAGCTGTGCCTAAAGGCCTGAACTTCTGTGACTGGGCGTGTGTTCTAGTTATTATTAATATTTGTATAATATCAGACTCAACAAAACCTGGACTATTCCCTGACCTAAGCAATTAGCACCACTATGTCAAAACAAGTTAAAATCACTATAATGAAGACTTGATTTGGTATGGTGGCTACGTGATGGGAACCTAAGGTCTAGAGTGAGACCCTCCAGGATAAAAATCCAAGCTGTCCATTTTATTATCCATGTGACCATAGGCAAGATACTTAACATTTACACTTCAGCTTTTCCATTTTCAAAGGAGATTGGATTCGAAAATGTAATTTATTATAGTTCCTTTAATAGTATGATAATGTCAATAAAATAAAATATAGTTGGTCATCAACTAATTGAAGTAATAGAATATGTATATGGAAAGGAACATTGAATTTTCCATCATTTAATATGTGCCCACTGGATCTCTCACTGGGTTTTTTTTTTTTCAGGTGTATGGGCAGGGAGAAAAAGAGGTATGGAAACTGCCCTGTCCTTTAACCAAGATAAGCTTGCTTTTATTGAGCCTATATTCTGTGTAGCATAGTTGGAACAAAATATTCTGGGCTGTACGTGTGTTCATGTGTATGCTCGTCCTGTCCTTGTATCACAAGAATCATGTTGACATTAGTGAAAACATTAAAAAAAAAACTGACGGTAAGTGGTAATCTCTCTATGAGCTGGAAGAAGGCTATATTATTTAAAAGAAAACAAATTGACCACAGCACATTCTGCCTTCTAGATCAGAGATTAAGCATTCAGTGAAAACAGGAAACCAACAAGCAATGACTGGGGAAAACATAAGAGTCCTCCAAATTCTCAGGGATAGTAAAGGATTATCAAGTTTCTCACAGCACATGACACTGAGCCTTGTATTGATTTTTTAAAAATTCAGTTGTTTATTTTTAACCCATATTAAAAGAAGGCATAAAATCAAACAGCAGATGGACTTGGATAAGAAGCTAATACTTGAGTTTCATGTATATCACCCCAAAGATTTGTTTTAGTGTTAATATTTTTAATTGTAGTTTTTAATTAGGAAAAAAATGACCTTTTTTGTAACTTGTCATAATTGCCAGATGGAATAATTTTAATTCCTCTTTAATTTCACAGCTTTTCAAATATACGAATCAGCTTTATCCCCAAATAACTTCTCTTCCAATTAAAAATGGGTTGTTTTACGATAGGACCTAGAGATATTTTGTTTGATGTTCTATTTATCCAGACGTAAAATGATCAGCGTCCCTGAACTTTATTTTCATTTTTAGAGACCACATGGGCCTTCTGGCAATTCTCCATGAATGAAGTCTATTTTGCAACCAGAATTATTCATTTTACTTTATTTTTATTTATTTATTTATTTATTTATTTATTTATTTATTCATTTATTTATTTATTTATTTTGCAATAGGGCATGTGCACTCCTGAGAGAGAGAGAGAGAAAGAGAGAGAACATGAGTCACTCCCACCCTTGGGGGTGAAAGTCACACCACAACGCCTTGAGCTTCCATACACAAGAGCCCAGCATGATTTTCAAGCCACTGGTCCAGAACTCAAACCGTGAAGCTGGCCATGTGCGATCCAGCATCTTAAACTCCACGCCCTCCACTGCCCCCGCTTTACTCACTTTTATTTGTCCACAAAAATAGAAAGCTCTATTAACAGAATTTCGGATACCTAGATAAACACTCCTTCAAATCAAAGTTTATTTGTCTTAAATTAGAGATGCATAAATAAGTAATATAGAGACCGCTCAGCTCTTTTTCATTAAGCTATGCCCAGTAATTTAGAACGGGAGTTTAGTGGATTAAATAAAACAGGCAATAATTATTATTTTCTGTATTAGCTTACTGTAAAGTGGAAACGAGGAAATGAAAATAATTGATAGGATAAATTAACCTTAAAAGCAGTTAAAGGAAATGATCTTTAAAAAGGCAGTGATTTCTGAATCACTAAATCAAGATTCATAGAACTGCATATCTTAAGTGTATATTTTAACTATGGCATTTTTCAGTTGTAAAAGTAGATCAAGAATCACTTGTAATTTTGCTTCTAGAATGAATATTTCTGATAGATTTGTAGTTATGCAACTATATGCCTGATAATATGCCATTGATATTGTAGGTTTCTGTTTTTGTGTAGAATTCTATATTATAATAAGCTAAATAATATCTCCTTGAGAAAACATCAACACTTTATAACCATTTCCTTATTATTGTACATTTTAATATTTTGATTAATGACATCATGGGTATCTTTTTATAGATAACATTTAGACTTTATTTTAAATTACAGAAGTATATGCTTACTCCCATTCAATAGTTAATTAATTTATCCTGAGGGTCTAGAATTAGCCCTTTTTCCCATTTTTTTTGAGAGGTTTTTGCCATAGGGCGCGTGCGCTTGCCAGACAGACAGAGAGAGACAGAGAGACAGAAAGCGAGAAATCACCCCCCAGAGGGGATGGCCACGCTGCAATCCCTTCTCCTCCATTCTCCTCTTGGGATCTTGGCCACGCACGCACACGCGCCCGGCGTGAGTTTAAGCCACCGGGTCCGGGACACAAACCGCGTTCGACCACGTGGGAGTACAGCGACATAGCCATTATGCTAACTGCTAGTCTCCCTTTTTCCCATTTTTATTTAGGGCTAGTGTGTGTGTGTATGTATGTGTGTGTGTGTGTGTGTGTGTGTGTGTGTGTAGCACCATGATTTGCTCTTAACTCAGTGTGTTTCAAATTTCAATCTTAAAAAGTCATTATTAGCTATGAATCCTTGAGAAATTAACCCCTTTGATTCTGCTTAAATATTATCTCTTACCACATTCTTCATTATTGCATTCTCTACTTATCTATACCTGCATGTTCTGATTTGTTTTATTGGAAAACATCCTATTCCTATTTAATGGCTTTGTTTATGTTTTCTGTAATATAAGTTTATTATATTTCTTTAAATTTTAAGCTCCCTTAAACCAGCCATTTCTCTGTGCACTGCCACAAAGATACAGTCAATTGCCTTGTTCACTTATACACCCTGTAAGGGAGAAAATTCTGAGAGAAATAACTCTGGAAGACTAACCATTATTATTATTATTACTTTAAAATTTTTGCCGTAAGGCACATGTGTTCACCAGAGAAAGACAGAGAGAAAGAAAGATTGTAAGAAGGCACCCCCACCATAGGGGACGCTCACACTACAATTTAGTCTTCTTCATCCTGTTGAAATTTCAGGCATTCACGCACACTGCCTCCCATATTTCTCAGGCTGCAGGGTTCAGGACTTGAACTGTGCAGTTGGCCATGTGGGATCTAGCCACCTCAACCACCTTACCACCAGCTGGCCCAACTAACCTCTTCAGCTACAGAGTCTATTCTTCTAAAAAATGACCATGTGAATCAGTCAGAGTAGGAAGCAAAAGTTCATGTGCCATCAGCCCTTAACTTGAATGGAGATTGTTTATCTCAGTAGATAATGATATTGTTGAGATAAGTTCAAGGATTTTTTGGTTTGGTTTTGTTTTAGTCTTAAATTTAGTAAATTAGGGATTGTTAGATTCAATCAGTTGCACAAAAAAGTGCAGACTCTCCATTTCCTTTATACAGGCCAGTAAATGTCAATAAATTAGTACTAGGGGTATAGATACCTTCAGAGAGTCTCAGTTAATTTCCCATGGTTTTAGAGATGTTTATGAAAGTAGGCAACCTTCTTATCAGCAAGAGGTATGAAGAATTAGCTGAGAGTGAGAAGTCAATGGATTTGCAAGGATGGATTTGATAAAACTGAGATCATGTGTACTTACAACTGGGAACACTGAGAATTCAGTAGGTGTCAGCATGGATACCAAACGCTATTTGCTAAGTACTACTCAGCATTATTAGCTGTATATCCTTGAGAAATTAGCCCTGTCAGCAGATGCCAAACCACATAGATACTAATGATTAGAAGCCGGAAACCTGTTTCTTATGACTTTTTATTAGCCCTTGGGCTTGAGGTAGGAGAGAAACGAATAGAAAACAAAAACCTGAAATTACTTTGCTTCCTACTGTAATGCCTGAAATATTTGGAATATGATGATTATGGTTATTGTCATCAACTGGAATTGGGGTTAGAAATAGGTATGAAAATGAATTAATTAAAAAAAGGTAATTTTTTTTTTGCATACCATTGTCTATCGTCTGATAATTCATAATGGTGATCGTAATAACAACGTAGCCTGGGAAATCCTTAAGTCCAGTACTGAATAGGGTCAGTACACAGGGACGAAATGGTGGTAATTAGAGGTTAGATGGCTTTTGTTTCTTCAGGGCCACAGGTACAGTATTCTAAGTACCTCAAAGTTCTTTTACAGTTTTATCAACTGGACTAGGGTGAAATGTTCACCTGTTGAAATATTCACTTTGTAAGCTAAAGAATGTGATTGAATCCATAAAACAAAATGAAATAAAAAATATAAATAAAAAAGAAGTGTTTAGTTATATACCCTTTGTACAACACTATTAATAAAATATAAATACAGCATCAAAATTCAATAAAATTAATAAATTAAAAGAACAGTTCTTATGTACCCATGTAGGAAAGGCAGAAGGAAACTGAGAAATAGGAATTTATCAGAAATGGGATTTCTAGGACAAGATTAGGTTAGTTGTAAGAAATAATATTTTTCATGAGTCAGAATATGTAAATTACAGGCCCATTCACTCATGAAAATGACAAAAAAGCTTAGCTGTTGAGTCTCAGCCAAGGTCTTAAGCATTCTTTCTTTTAACCTCTTCTGTTAGTTGATAGTGTTTTTTACCAACTATTTTTGGTATTATATATTCCCACCCCCAGCAATTGCATGCATTTCTCTAATCCCTTGTGATTTGGTGTTTGAGATATATGCTGGCTTTCAGTTGTGGGAGAAATTATGGGTATTGTAATAGATCAGACAGATACAAGACTGGATGAAGAGGGCAGAACTTCCAGCATTGTGCACTGGCGATCTCCATAAAGTCATTCTTTTATAACAACAAGGAAGTGCTGAAAAAAATGTCAAAATGAACTTTTATTAAAACGCTGGTAATTAATCAAATGTTTGCAACAATATGAGGAACATTTATTTAAGAAAAACAACAGGCCTTGGTTAAAAAAAAAAAAAAAAAAGCAGAGTTTGTGATTTTTTGTATTGACCTATTTTAATCCTCTTTTCTCCAATTCTATGGTCGCTTGGAAGTACTGGAGCCTTGTAGCCAGTGGAGAGGGCAGGCTGGTTAGGAGTCCCTCACAAAGCCCGACTCCAGAGCATTGCCACATGGTGACTGGTCTGGCAGCTCCCTGGAAAAGCCCTATTCACTGTGCATTGTTGTTATTTAACCCTGAAAATAGTGTTACATGTATTAAGAAGTGAATTTAATGATTAAAAGCAAATAATAAATATCACCCATCCTATAATAACTATTTTTTATTTAAAATTACATATGCATCTTTGAATGTACATCTTTAAGTATTAAATTATAGCATAATTTGAGCTAATTTCAGTAGTACATAAAAGGATCAAGAATAAATGGTGATAACAATATCAATCTTTTCTGCTGAATACTGACAGTTTAAAGTTAAAAATTTAAAGTTAGAATTTCTACTAATAAAAGACACGATTGGGACCAGACTGGACTGCAGTAGTAAAACATGTTCTTCAAGGCAATTCCACGTGGAACAGTTACCTGGTTCAAGTCCAAAGGCCATGCCACACACGTGCTTGCCCACTCAGAGCTTGGCTGAAACTGCGGGGGGATGGCGGAATCAAGATCCTTCTGGAGGTGTTGTATCTCTCCCTCTTCTTATCTTGCTCATGGAAAAGATATCTTACAGTTGAAGGACTGAGTTTTTATTTCAGATATACTTTTTTTTTTTTTTTTATTGCCAAAGGACATTTGTACTTGCTAGTGTAAAAAAGAGAAAGAGAAAGAAACAAAGAGAAATCACCTCTCAATAGGGTGTGGTTATGCTGAAATTCTTTTTCCTCCATTTCTGCATCCTGCCAGGATTTTGGGCATGCATGTCTGGGATGGTTTTAAAGCCATGGTTTTAAAGTCTGTGAATGCTACTGCAGTGGGCCGTATGGGATCTCGCTCCTTATGTACAGGCACCTGCTATGGAGTCAGCCTCGAAGTTTCTTATTAAAAAAAAAAAAAAAAGAAAGAAAGAGAAAATAGATAAGCAGAGCTGGACAGTGGTGCAGTGATAACTTGCAACATTTTATGAGGCAGTCCCCCATGAGGTTCTTGGTTCAGTACTGTGGCCTACGCAGGGAAACATGAACCTGAAAGGAAGCCATGGTGGATTGCAAAGAAACACACACACACACACACACACGCACACGTAGAGAAAAGTGGGGATGTGGTGGTCCAGGTACCTCCGATGGAGATCGCTGAAGCCCTCAGCCCTTCCCAGGTTTATTCTTTTATAGGGAAAAGGTAGAGGAAGAAGTGAAATGTGAAGCCGGATGTTCTGTGTGTTACCAAGTGAAACTGTGGAGCAGCTTGTGTCCTGCAGTTTCAAACCAGCCACCTCCTGTCTCCCGTGGCCCTCTCTGGATGATACTCAGGTTCTCTTAACCTTCTCTGGCCTTGCAGCCTCGGTACAAGAGAGTGGAACTGTTCCTCTGTCCCTCTTTAAAGGTTATCATTGTTCTGCTCAGATCTGGCCGCTCCCTTCAGCTCAAATTCAGAGACCTCCCTGAGTACACTGGGCACAGGCTTGCCCCATGACCCAGGCAGGCTGAAGGCTGTGGCTGGAGTGTGGTGTCAGGAGTCTATTGGGAGTGCTGCCTCCCTCTCTCTCTGTCTTTTTTGCTCATGATGATGTAAATAACAAAGCTTAAAAACAGATTAGGGTAGTATGTAATTTTTTAAGGTTTAAAGGATCTTGAGGGTGCATCTCAATGTTGGAAGGGGAATAAATTCTAAAGTTCCTTAGTAAGGCAGAATATCACAATTCTCCTTAAATGACTTTTAAATAAAAAAAAGACATTTGGAAATTTGAAAAATCAAGGATTTCTTGGTATATCTCCTCTGAATTTGTCATTTTTTTTCTTAAGGCCTGTTCATAGGACACCATATGAACACAAAACTGTATGGAAGATTCTGAAAACAGTTCCAGATTTAACCTCTCAGCTAAGTGAAAAGCATCTGAAAACCCTTAGTGAGAGTGTCATCTCTGAAACCTGGGCGAAAGGCAGCACAGGTAAGAGCCCCAAGTGGAGAGAAATTTGGTAAGATAAAATGCCTGTCATTATTTTGAGTTCTCTATTATTATGAGACCATCAGGTCATTAATTTACCTAACATATTAAAAATGCACCATTTGGATGTACTTCTTTGTAAGTTTATAAGCAGTGAAATAAAAAAGTCTCTCCTTTTGGTCCTAATGACTTAAGATACACACCAGCGTTTTGCCACCTTGAGTATGCGCCAGAAGAGGATTCACTGATTCACATAAGGCTGGGCTCAACCCCCCTGGTTTCTGGCTCAGTATGTCTAGCGTGGATCCTAAATTACATTTCCAATACTATGTCAGATTATGTTACTAGTCTGGGGACCTCACTTTGTGAACCACTCACTGATAACAGACATTTAGCAACAATCTAGCATTGGTTTTCATAGTTATGATAGCAAGTGGTCAAGTGATTATTTGATCTACATACTAATCTAGATATTGGGAACTAGTCCTCCAGACAGATAATAGCTTCCAATTTTAGTCCCTAGTCCCTTCCTTTACCAAGAATACATCAATAGAAATATATATATATATATATATATATATATATATATATATATATATATATATATGGGAAAGCCATGGTGATAGAGAAACATTCATAACTTTCCCAACAACCTAATATATTTTTGAGGCTCAAGGAAAAAATTACAAGTTCAGAAGATAATAAACCAAGAAATTCTTGTATTTTCAAATTCCCAAACATTTATATTTTTAAATTTAAAGGTTATTTAAGGAGAAGTGTGATGAAATACTACCTTACTAATCAACTTTAGAATTTATTCCCCTTTCAACATTAAGATGTACCCTCAAGATTTTTTTTTTTTTTCATTTCTTTTATAAAGAGAGATTTTTGCTATAGGATGTGTGTACTCATTGGAGAGACAGACAGATACAGAAAGTGAGAAATCACCCCCCAAAGGGGATTGCCACACCACAATCCCTTCTCCTTCATTCTCCTGTAGGGATTTTGGGCACACATGCTCATGTACCTGGTGTGTTTTAAGTTGCCAGGTCCACTATTTGAATCACAGTTGACTATGTGGGAGTCCAACAATGTACGAGTATACCATCTGCTGGCCCCACACCCTCAAGAGTTTTGAAACCTTAGAAAGTTACATAATACCGTAATCTATTTATATTCTAGTGTTTGTAATTACACGTTTCCCCAAAAGTTTCAAAAGCAATGACATATATAATAACACTTTAATATCAATATATAATGTATTATTAATATTAACATGCTAGTATATTATATAATGATATATTTAAGCATATAATTATATATTTTATAATCATATAAAATATAATATATAATTGTATAATGTTAATATGCTATATATATTATTGAGCTCAGGTATATAATTAAAAATATTCTTTGTGTTGGGGCATCCATTTTGTATCCTCACATAAACAAAGGATAGATAGTATCATTATTCTCTACAAATGAATGGAGAAGATTATATAAAAATGGTTAGAACCAAGTTCTAAACGCACAGAAGCCTAATGCCAAACTCATTCTCTGTGTGTTATGTCACTGTTTGTATAAAGTGTTTCTTAGGATCATCACACTTAAAACCTAACTGGAATCTTGGAGAACATGTGTTAGTTGAGAAGATTTACATATTTCAAGAGTTTTCCCCCAGTGGTCTTCTCTCATAATTAGCCCCATTTAATCAGATCAAGGAGTAAAAAATAAAGGAGTTTTGCAAAGGATAAAATGATTTTGAAAGTGAAAACAGAGGAAATATTCAATAGCACTTTGCCATTAGTTTGAAGATTGTCATTTAAGGGTACCAGCAGTTAGCATAATGGCTATGTCGCTGGACTCCCATGTAGTCAACCACGGTTTGCGTCCCAGACCCGGTGGCTTAGAACTCCCGCCGGGCGCGTGTACGTGCGTGCCCAAGATCTCCAGAGGAGAATGGAGGAGAAGGGATTGTGGCGTGACCATCCCCTCTGGGGGGTGATTTCTCGCTTTCTGTCTCTATGTCTCTCTCTGTCTGGCGAGCGCATGCGCCCTATAGCAAAAAACCTCTCCAAAAAAAAAGATTGTCATTTAAAATGAATTTGTCCTGTAAATTATATTTATAATGGTAAAAGATACAAAAAAATCCCTAAGTGTTCTTCAACAGAAAACTGACTATATACATCGTGATACATCTGTTCTATGGAATTTTAGGGAATAGTTAAAACAAATGAGGATGATTGGTATATATTGATGTGGGAACATTAAATATAGAAACTAAACATAGAATAATTGCAGAATTATGGCATCTAAATTTATGTATATATGTGTGGATATGTATATCTTTCTTGAATACATAGAACTGGGTCCAGTATATGTTAAAATTGTTGCCATAGTGGAGGGAAATGAAATTGAGAAGTGATGAAGGGGAATAATTATTTTTTTGACATGTATTTGTATTGGTTGAATTTTTCCATAATCAAAGTCTATTTATATGTTAGTGTTTGTAATTACACATTTCTTCCCAAAAGTTCTAAAATTACAATTAGACGTAAACATTATATAGCATCTTTATAACTCAGGTGGTTGACTATTAAAATGTGAACTTTCAGTCTTTGACAGATACCAAATTTAATTTGATTACATTAAATAACTCATTCCAACTTGCATTTCAATAGGGCATATTTTCCACACTTTTCTAAAAATATAGGAGTCTCTGTGTTTACACCTTTCTGTGCCAAAATCATTCTTTTGATTTTTTAATGCATCTCATTCTGGCAGTTCAGATCTATTTCACTATCAAAGCAGTCAGCTCATTAAGTATCTGACCTTTGTAGATCTCTGTGTTCATTGACTTAACAAAACAAGTTTAAATAGGTGTCTATCCCTCTCCCTTTTTTTTATGTGTACCTTTCCATCCCTCTGCTGCTATTTAAAGTGTCCCCTCTAGTGACCCCTTATCACCAGACTGCCAACTTTCAATCTGCTGCTGAGAGTTCCTTTCTCGGCCACAATTCCTCACAGCTGTTTGTACCTTCTGGTCTCTTTTCTGGCCACAGTTCTTTAGAGCTTCATTATTTAAGGACGCTTCCTAAACTTACCATTATTTACTCAGTCTCTTATACAGTTTTCATAAAGAATAAAATATGAATGAGGAAACAATATTGTAATTGGAATTAATGGATTAAACATAACTTTCTTGAGAACCTGACGTAGTGCCTAAACTGAAGCTAGATCCCGGATCAAAATTTATCAGTATCTGTCTTTACATTACTGTTACGAATGAAATGTTGGGCCCAGAAAGTGGCATGGTAGTTAAGGTCCTGGACTCCCATATGACCAACTGACTTGAAATTCACACTTGGGTTCAAGTGTGTGCATGCTCAAAATCCCAGGAGGAGAATGGAGGAGAAGGGTAGTGGCATGACCATTCACCCTGGTGGGAGGAGTGAGTTCTCACTTTCCCTCTCTCTCTCTCTCTCTCTGGCAAGTAGATGCATTCTATGGCAAAAACCTAAGGGAAAAAAGAGAAATTTCTATAACTAAATGATTGATATGATTTTCCCTTTTATGTCTATATCCTCTTTACTCTTTTCTTCTACCATAAGTCTGTTACATCTTTTAAAATTATTTTTTTGGGTACCAACAGATAGCATAATGATTATGTCACTGGATTCCCACTTGGTTGACCACGGTTTGGGTCTTGGACTTGGTGGCTTATATATGTTTGTGTGTGTGTGTGTGTGTGTATGTGTGGATATATATATATATATATATATATATATATATATAATACATATACATATATGTTATATATGTATTATACATATTATATGTATGTGTGTGTGTATATATATATATTTATATATGGAATAGAATTGAGTCCCTAAATAATGCTTTAACTTTATGGCTAATTTATTTTAGACAAGATTGCCAAGACAATTCAATGATGGGAAAAACACAGTCAGCTCTTTGTATCCATTGATTCTGCATCAGCCAACAATGGATTGAAAATAGTGAAAAAAATAAAAATAAAAAGGTTGATTTTTGTATTCATGGTGGTGGGGACATAGTCCTGGAACCAATATCCAGTTTAAAAATGACTGAGCGGGACCAGCAGTTAGCATAATGGCTATGTGGCTGAACTCCCACGTGGTCGACCGCGGTTCGTGTCCCAGACCCGGTGGCTTAAAACATGCCAGGCGCGTGTGCGTGCGTGCCCAAGATCCCGAGAGGAGAATGGAGGAGAAGGGATTGCGGCATGGCCATCCTCCCTGGGGGGTGATTTCTCGCTTTCTGTCTCTCTGTCTGTCTGGTGAGTACATGTGCCCTATACAAAAAATAAAAAAAAATAAAAAAAAAAAAAAAAAACCTCTAAAAATGAGTGAGCTATCTGAAGATACACATTTTGTTTATTGTATTATTTATTTATTTAACACAGTATTCATTTCATCAATGAGAGAGAGAGGGAGAGAAAGATAGGCACCCCAATAGGATCTTTACTGCAGTTCTCCGCCAGTCTCACCTGGCCTCGATCATTTTTTCATGCACTTGGTGTGCCAAGAGAAGTCAGTGGACGTGAACCCAGAACCTTTCCCATGTGGATAGAGTTGCATTGCCTCTGTACCACTGCCTGTCCCTGAATAAACACATTTTAAAGAAATGTCCAACATCATTAGGTATCAAGAATTGCAAATCAAAACCACAGCGGCATATCACACCACACTCAGTGGGATGGTTGAAATATAAAAGATAGACAAGACTGAGTATTATTCAAATTTTTATAAAGTTGAATAGTCAAAAATTCCTGTTGGGATTATAATGACAAAGTCACTTTAGAAAAAATAAGGCGGCTCTTCAAATGTTAAACATAAAATTACCATTTGACTCAGAAATTCCACTCATAGGCACATACCTGAGAAATGAAAGTATACATATATGCTGTACACAAATGTTTATAGTAGCATTACTCAAAATCGCCAAAAAAGTGAGACAGACCAAATTTCCATAAATAGGTAAATGGATTTTTTTGAATGTGGCACATAATTATAATAGAATATAATTAATCACTAAAAATGAATAAAATACTAATACATGCCATAACCTGGATAAAACTTGAGAACATTATGATAAATGAAAGACGCTAGTCAAAAGACCACATTTGTTATTCCTGTTATATGAAACTTTTAGAATAAATAAATTCATAAAGACACTAGATGATACAAATGTTCTGAGATTACATTATAATTAGCATTGCACATCTCTTTGGATGTAAAAAAAATAATGGATTAATACAATTACATTTTATTTTATTTTTATTTACTTATTTTTATATAAGAGAGATTTTTGCTATAAAGCATGTGCACTTGCCTGAGACACAGAGAAAGCCCGAGAGAAAGAAAGTGAAACCCCTCCTACATGGGTAGGATGGCCATTCCACAATCCCTTCTCCATTCTCCTCTTGGAATTTGGGGCTTGCATGCACATGTGCCTGGTGTGAGTTTCAAGTGGCTGGGTCCAGGACTTAAGTCACGATCAACCATGTGGGAGTCTAGCTCCTTAACCATTATACCACCTGCTGACTCCAAACTGTACATTTTTAAAAGGTTCATTCAGGTGGCATAATGGTTAAGGCGCTGGATTCACATGTGTCTGGCACAGTTCAAATCCTGAACCTGGCAGTTTGAAAATCATGCCAGGTGCATGTGCATACATGCCCAAAATCCTGATTGAAAAATGGAGAAGGGATTGCAGCATGGTGATCACCCCAAGGGGCGATTTCTTAATTTCTCATTTTTCCCCTCTCTATCTCCCTCTGGAGAGTGCATGCACCCTATAGCAAAAACAAACAAACAAACAAACAAAATAGGTGAATTTTCTGACAATTAAGTTATCTCTTAAAATCTTTAAAAAATTGAGGTAAAATTTATATGATATTCATCATTAATTGCTTAAAAGTGCACAATTCAGTGACATTCAATATATTTCAGATGTTATAGAACTATCACAGCTATATAGTTTCCAAATAATTTCATTTTTTTAAGATTAAATTCCATATGCATTAAAGCAACCACTCTTCATTCCTCCTCCCCTAACCCATGGTAAGCACTAGCCTGCTTTCTGTCTCTGTGGATTTACTCGTTTTGGACATTTCATCTGAATGGAATCATACAGTATGTTAACTTCTTTCACTTAAGAATGTTTTTTCATAATTTATCTACTATCATGCATTTCATTATATTGTTTTTTTTTTTTTAAACATTTTCCAGGAGGCATGTGCACTCACTCGAGAGACAGAGACAGAGAGGGAAAGCAAGAAAGCACCACCCGCCACAAGGGAACTGTTCACGCTGCAATCCTTTCTCCACCATCTCTCTCTCCTCTCAGGACTTTGGGTACACATGCTCATGTGACACGTCTTTCAAGTCGCTGGGTCTGGGACCAAATAACACAGTAGTCCAGGTGGTATCCAGCTGCCTAAACCAGGGGCTGGCCCCTTTTTTTATGGCTGAATAATGTTCCATTGTATAATCTATTTTAAAAAATGCTTTAATTTTTTTAACCAGTTAGAAATCACAATCAATTCCAGTGCCTGAAGATCCCTGTAACTGAGGTCAATTTATCTTATAAATGTTTAGTATTAAAAATATTTACAGACAAACCAATAGAAATGGGTTCATTGAGGAGATAGATCCATTTGATGATTTAAAGTTAAGTAATTTTTAAAAATCAGCATGTCAATATCAATATGCCAGCATGCATTAGTATTTCCTACGTGTCTGTTAAGCAACTTTTGAAACATATGTTTTACCTCCCTGCCCTACCCCCCTCAAGCAACACCTCTCTGCTACATACCTTGGGGGATGCTATTATAAGAGAAAGAATGTTATTTCGTATTAGCTTCTTTACAATCCTTTGTATGAGAGTAATAATGTTTCATGTTGTGTAAATTTCTTTTACCATCATTAATCATTTGATAGACAAGCTTCTTCGATATGCAGAATGGATTCATTATCTCCTTGAAATATTTGCAAACTTTAAGTTTCGGAGCCCTGCTTCTTGGTCTTTCTACACTACTGATGGCAGAACCAGAGCTTTTGAACCTAGGTCTTTTAAAGCTGACCTTTTGTTTTCTCTTACTCTTTGCTGTCTCTTTAAGAAAACAAACATTTTCAGGGTCAGCAGGTGGTGTAGTGGTTAAGGTGCTGGACTCCCACATAGTTTAATGCAATTTGAGTCCCAGGCCCAGCAGGTTGAAACACACCACATGTGTGTGCGTGAGTGCCTGAAGTCCAGAGAAGAGAATGGTGGAGAAAGGATTGTGGTGTGGCCATTCCCTCTGGTGGAGAGAGGGAAATGGGGGCTGATTTCTTACTTTCTGTCTCTCTGGAAAGCGCATGTGCCCTAAAATAATAATCTTTCAAAAACAAAGAAAAAAATATTTGTCTATGGATAAAATTAAACTCAATCCAGGCTACAATCTGAAGAAGCAGTATTTGTTAATGCACATCATCTAAAAGTCTTCACTAAGGTAATCTACAGCATTAATTGATACCCTTTTTTGATGGATAATCTAAAATGTCTGTTCAGATGATGAATCACAGGAGACAATGTCATTGCCTCTATGATCTGTTCTAGTGTGACAACGGTCTTGAACTGTATGGGTAAGTCTCTCCTGTTCTCTATCATCAAAAGAATGGTCTTAATGTAATGCATTCTTTCCATGGCTCTGGGTCTGAATTTAATATACCATTTAATATTTTACATGTCTACAGCATATATTTTGACATTTTGTACTTTTTTTTTTACTTTTTTTTCTTTTTTTGGAGAGGTTTTTGCTATAGGGCGCGTGCGCTTGTCAGACAGAGAGAGAGACAGAGAGACAGAAAGTGAGAAATCACCCCCAGGGGGGATGGCCATGTCACAATCCCTTCTCCTCCATTCTCCTCCCGGGATCTTGGGCACGCACGCACAGGTGCCCGGTGTGAGTTTTAAGCCACCGGGTCCAGGACGTGAACTGCGGTCGACTACATGGGAGTCCAGCGACATAGCCATTACGCCAACTGCTGGTCCCTATTCTGATATTTTGTATGAGGGATACTAATAAGATGGTCAAGATATGTTTTCAAATGACAAAGGAAAAGAATAATAAAGCATTTATTTAATTTTTGAAATTTAAGTTTTTTATTTAAAAAATTTTTTTAAGGCAAAACAGTTTTAATTATAATTGGCCAGCTGGACTCAGTTTAGTTGATCCCAATTATGTTGGCAACATCCAAAGCATCATAATCAGGAGCCAGTCACACACATGCCTTCTTCTCTCCATCTGGCCTGATTAGAGTGTTGACCTTGGCCACATCCATATCATAGAGCTTCTTCACAGCCTGTGTGATCCGGTGCTTGTTGGCCTTGACATCCGCAGCAAACACAAGTGTGTTGTTATCTTCTGTCTTCTTCGTGGCAGACTCAGTGGTCAGGGAGAACTTGATGATGGCATAGTGGTCAAGCTTGTTTCTCCTGGGGCACTCTTCCAAGGATATTTGGGTTGCCTCTGAAAGGCGGGTGATGTGCAGGATCCTCTTTTTATTTGTGGCTATGGATGCCTTTTGACACTGCTTTCTTGTCCTTCAAAGCCTTTGCTTTGTCTTCAGCTTTGGGAAGGGTAGGAGGTTCCTTTTTTCCCTTTCAGGATCAACTTTGAAAAATGGGATGAAGTATTTATTTTACATATTTATTTTACAATTTAAGGCAAAGCATTGAAAATATAATTGTAGGACATGTTGTGATATTTGGTCTTTATAAAATGAAAGTTAGAAAGAAAAAAATCAAGTAAAAACGTTTTCAAAGCTGTATTGACCAAAACTCTTTACAGGGGAAATGAGTCATATCATCACTCATTTTTGTACCTATAAATTTATTTCCACGAAAAGAGAAATTTATTGAAATTGAGCCACAATGACAATTTCAGGAAAATATTTTGAGTCAGTATGTACTTCAGCCAAGATTTAAGTTAAACTATAGTCTTAGAGAAAATGAGGTTGCATACATGTTGTTGCTATATTTTGAAGGAGATATTTCCTATTAATTTGATTTTTGAAATAGCTCCATGAACTGTTAAATATTAATGTAAGAAATTTAAAATAAATATTTTATTGGAGAGAATAAAAGGATGGATTTTTATGGACAACTATTCATGATGCTTAGTCATTATTAGAAAGTATGACTTTGGAGAAGCCAATAATTCTAAAGCTGAAATTACTGTTTATGTAGATTTCTCTCAAGATTAACTAAATAATATTAATAATTCTGAAAAACCAATTTATCTGATTGTCCAGGAATGTATTTTAAAAACCAGTAAAATAGTGAAGAGTCCACCTGAACTTTATATTTCTTGAGTAGACATTTTTCTAAAACCTCCTGAGATTGTTTTTCTGTTTTTACAGATCAGAAGGGCTTTTGCTAACTAAAATGCTCAGTGCTATATAATTCAGAGTCAGGAAAACTCTGTGTGTGTTATAGATGCTTCCATTTATTTTTAGAGGTTAAAAGATTCTTAGCCCTGGGACTGGCAGGTGGCGCGGAAGTTAAGGGAGCTGGACTCCCACATGGCAGACTGCAGTTAGAATCCTGGACCTGGCAGCTTGCCTTCGCACTTCCCTCACCAACCCCCGCCCCCACTCTGTCACTCTCTGGTCAAATTTTAATTAATTAATTAATTAATTAATTAGTTAGTTAAGTTAAATAAGTCTTAAAAAATTTTTTAGACCTATGGCCTATATATCTCTAGGCACAAAGGCTCTAACCCTTTCTTCAGGCTTGTGTTGACTTCTTCAGCATTCCATAGCTGGTTGTTTCTCCCCACCCTGGCAGGGCCAACCCTAACACACATACGCTCTGAGTTAGTGCTGCAGCCGAATCTGCAACTCTTGGGCATAATGGCCACTCAATAAATATATGATAAATGAATGCATACATTCATAAGCACTACTGGTACTTTCCAACCAGTGTCACCTTCCATGCACAGTACTGATCAAAATTTTATTTGAGAGCAAAATATTGGGCTGACTCTGTGGTGTAGTGATTAAGACGATGCTTTTGAAGCTGGAGTCCACACTCCTGACCACAGTTTGAATTTCACCCAGTAGCTTGAAAAACTTGCCATGAGTGTATGTCCAGAATTCTGGTAGGTAGGAGAAAGGGAAGTAAAGAGGATTACAATGTGACCATACCCCATTGGAGGCCAGAAAGACAAAGAAAGACAGAGAGACAGAAAGCAAGAACTCACCACCCCCAGGGGGGATGGCCACTCCGCAATCCCTTCTCCATTCTCCATTCTCCTCTCAGGATCTTGGGCACGCACACGTGCCCGGCGTGAGTTTAATCCACCATGTCTGGGACTCAAACTGTGGTCAACTACATGGGAGTCCAGCGACATAGCCATTACGCCAACTGCTGGTCCCAGAGACCACTTTCTCTCTCTCTCACTTTCTCTCCCTGATGAGTGCACAAACACACTGGCAATTAAATATATATATTTAGATTACTGGATGATAGTATGAAATAGATGTAGCTCATTTACTCTTGCAGATAAAATAATACTTATCCTTGGATTATACTGATAAATTTCACACTTATATACCCAGATACCATCCTTCTAATATTCTCAAATAAATGTGATTTTTAAGTCTAGAAATAGTCTGTTATGTTCTGGTATAGGGGATTTTAATAACATGCTTTGTGGAAATCTTAGTTTTATTTATACTATAGAGTTTTCTTTTTGGTAACTTCTTAGAGAAATATATTCAGTGTTATTGAGACTTCTTGTATTTGCTAAATCTGGTAACTGATCATATTTTCCAATGTATGAGCTGTTAGAAAGTATAAGAGCACTTTTGGTAAACTATTTCCCCCCGGGGGCCAGGAAGTGGCAGGGTAGTTGAGGCTCTGGACTCCCACATGGTTGACCACAGGTAGAGTCTGGACGTGGAGGCTTGCTTTCTTACTTTCTCTTCCCTACCACCACCCACATCTCTCTCTGGTGAGCACATGTGCCCTATAGCTAGTTAAATAATAATAATAATAATAATAATAATAATAATAATAATAATAATAAATAAAATGAAACACAGAATTCTTTAAAAGTAAAACAAAACCTATTTGGGACCAGCAGATGGCATAGTGGTTCTGTCACTGTATTCCCAGATGGCTGACTGTGGTTTGAGTTCTGAACCTGGTGGCTTGAGTGTGTACGTGTGTGCGTGTGTGTGTGTGTGTGTGCCTAAGATCCCAGCAGGAGAATGGAGAAGGGACTGTGGCTTGGTCATCCTCCCTGGGGGTGATTTCTCACTTTCTGTCTCTCTGTCCCTGTCTTTCTTGCAAGCAAACGTGCCCTATGGCAAAAATCTCTCTGAAAACAAAGCAAAACAAACAAAAAAATTATTTGTCTTAAAAAATATGTGGTATTATTTTGATAGGAGTTAACACATCAAAATGTTTTAAAAGTAAGAAAACCGGAGCAAAAATTCTCCCATTATATATAATATTTCCTCTTTGCACCTGTGTAGGATTTCAAAGAATATGTTTTTCTCATTTTATTTTATTCTTGTCTTCATCTGTTTTTCTTACCAATATTACCTTCATTCTATTTTTAACTTTTTAAAAATAATATTGTATGCATTGTATAACCTCACATAATTTAGTTTAGATAACAAACACAGTTTAAATTAATGAATAAAATCTTTTCCTGAAAAAAATTCAAAGACCTTAATTTTAATACATATGTTATGGATACGAACAAACATTTCTGAAATAAATTTTCTTAGTAGTTTTTGTGTATGTGTGAAGAGGCCTAAGCGCAAAGAAAAAAATAACTTTTAAGTTTATGAAAAACAGTCACCAAAAATTTATTACATTATAAATTGTTCTTCATGGTCTCTACCAACATGTAACTATTTTGAAGTAACAATATAGTTATGAATATGTTAGATTTTTGATTCTGAATTTGTTCATTTTTCTGTTTCTTTCTGAAGCTAGGTTGAATGAGAAGGTTGGTTTTAAAAGGTTTACAGGTTGCCTTAACAATAATCCTCTTTCCAGATATCTCAAGCCAGGATGATTTAATTAGTGATGTCTCTTTAAAGTCTATTCCCAGAAGAAACTTAGCATTTAACAAAGGTCATTGTGAAGAATTTGAGTCACTTTTGTCTCTGCAACTTCACTCTACTCCTGTCCCTTCTCTCTCCTGGTACATCTCCTCTCTCTCCAATTTTTATTTTGTTTTCTCTATAAAAGCTTTCAGTCAGGGGCAAGCAGGTTGTGGGGTTGTGAAGGCACTGGATTCTCACATGGCCCACTGCAGTTTGAGTACTAGACCCAGAGGCTTGAAAATCATGCCAGGCATGTATGCATGCATGCTCAAAATCCAGAGAAGACAATGGAGGAGAAGAGATTGCAGCGTGACCAGAGGGAGATTTCTCACACACTCTCTATCACTCCAATGAGTGCACACTCGAGCAAAAATCTAAAGAAAAAAATTAATTTTAAAAAAGTTTTCATTCATTCCTATGGTTCAATTTAATTTATATGCTTCTGATTGCCAGATTCATAGGTTTTTAACCTTAACCTCAGTTCTGCAGTCACATAATTAAACTTCTGCTTGGTATCTCCTCTGGGAAGTCCTGCTGGCTTGTGAAAATCCATGAAAAGGCTAGCATCTTATCTTGCTTTCAACACAGTTCTTTACTGACAGATATAATAATGATACCACTATTTTCCTATAAAATCTTAAAACCACAAAACTTCAACTACTTCTCTTTCTCTGTCTAAATTAATTGAATTGCATCATATCAATTCAACTTTTATTTTTCAAGCTCATTTTCTGTTTTTCTTTCTTAGTGTTAATGCCTAGTCCAGGCCTCCATGTATCACTTCTCCATGAATGGCTTTAGAATACTCATAAACTGGTTTCTCTTCTTCCTAATTTTCTCCAGAGAAAAATTGTCCAATGCATCATTGCGTTACTTATATTTCTTCAGACTCTAAGTGTAATATGCTTATTATAGAAGATTGGGAAGTATTTCAAAACTAGGACACAAATAAGGGAAATGTGCCTTAATCCCACTGACTTTAGGTAGTTATTATTGTCCTTTTGATACATTTTTCTCCAGTTTTAACAGTGTGCATTTTTTAAAAGTTCATTCTTTTCCATGAGAGAGAGACACACAGAGTGAAAGAAAAAGAGTCACCTCCAAAAGAGTTTTCACACGTTGTTCCACTCTCGGCCTCAGCCAGCCATTCATGCACACAGCTTTGGTTATACTGGGAGGGATTTGAACCTAAGATCTTCCACTTGGCCTCAGCATCATGGAACATTGAGGTACCACTATGCAACTATGATTGACCTATGTGCATTTTTTTCCAAGTGAAATAATGTGTAATTTTGGCTCTTCATATTTAGCATACTTTAAGCTTTTCTTGGGTCACTAATATTTCTGTTAATACTCTTTTTTTTTTATTTTAAATTTTGTTAGAGGAAGCATGTGCTTGCAGGAGAGAGGCAGAAAGAGAGAGATAGAAAGTGAGAAATCACTCCCCTAAGAGTGATAGCCATGCCATAATCCCTTCTCGTCCATTCTCCTGTTGAGATTTTGGGCACAAACACACACACATCGGATATAATTTTCAAGTGACTGGTTCTAGGACTTGAACTGTGTAATCAGTCATGTAGGATCCAGTACCTAACCTTGTTAATACTACTTTATGGCCCTGTTAATATTTCTTTTGAATAATTGCTTTTTAACCTCAATTGGATATGTGACAATTGACTTGTTCAATCTTGTTTTCAAGTTTTTCTCTATCATGAAATCTGTGATTCTGAATGTCTCCTTGCCCTGATTTTTACCTATACTTTGGGTTGTTTGTTTATGACAGATTTCTGAAGTTAAAAATAATGAATCAAAGTCCAGATTGGTGGCACATTTGACAGTGGTTTTAGATCCCTGGACCAGCTTGAACGTGTTCTGGGCTCATGTACGTGTGCCCAAGTCTTGAGGAACTAGAGAACTGGGGAAAGGGCAGCGTGGCATGACCAGACCCAGTTGAGGGTGATCCTCTCTCTCTTCCTTCCTCATTCTCTCTACCTATTTTGTGTTTTCACACATACTCTCTATCATAAATAAAAATAAATAAACACTTAAAGTAATGAACCAAACAGTGTGGGTATTTTCATGCCTCTTGATACAGGTTGAAAAATTATGAAGAATATTTAACTCTAGTGCTCTAAAAGAATGCCAGGATTTCCTTATCTCAAATTTTAAATCTTTAATAATTTATGTATTAAAAATCATATCTTATTTTAAAATCAGATATTTCTTTTATTATTACTAAGATGAAATATTTGGTCATGATTATTTGAAACATATCACTATTTTCAATGGCTCTCCTAAGTGTGTCCTAATCTACTTTTAATTAGATTCCTTAAAATACTCTTTCCCATACTATGCTTTTAACAACAAACTGGAATATTCTTATTCCTTCTCCTCCTCATGCTTGACTGTAGACCATCCGATAACGCCACGTTATCTGTTTTGTTTATGCCATTTCCCATACTATAAAATTTCTCCCTATATCTGTCAATGCTTTACCAATATCTTATGATCCATTTTATATGTCTTTTTCCCCATGAAGTATTTTATTTCTTGTTTGGAACTTCATTTCATTGTTTATACTGATTTAAGGATGTTTACTTTGTGATGTCTTTTATTGTAATGGTTATGTCTTGTGACATATCCTAAAGAAGTAGTCGTTTCATTTTAGGAGAAAGAAATATCATTGTTGAGAGGCTATTCCAATGGAAGGTTTGCATTCAAAATAAAATGAAACTAGTCTCTTGGTATTTTTTCCAATTAGTTTTATAGTAGTATTTAAATATTTTTTGTTTTGATCTCAAATATCCAGAGTTATTTGCAGCTTGTCTGCCAAAAGTTATAGCAATACTCTAAGAACAGTTATTAGACATGTGCCTTAAAATAACTATTCATGGCATCTTGAGGGAGGAAAAATTGAACTTAAGAGCAATAACCCCATCTCTAAAAATTTCTTGATATAACAAACGTTATATGAAAAGGCCACTGCTTTTAAAATGTTACCTCTGAGATCATTTAAGCCTTGTAAAGGAGATTCCATGAATGAAACTATCTAGTTTAAAATGTATATAACTTTATGATGTTTTTCTAGGCTTCCACCTAATGATCAGAGAAAAATAAAACAGGCCATCAAAGGATTTTATCTTATTCATTTGTAGACAGAATTCAAAAGGGAGAACTGATCTTCAAATATTGGAGATCAACTATGCAGTTTTGCATAGAGAAACAGAAAAATAATCATGACTTTTCTTACAACCCAGTATTTTGTAAGATTCTTTGGAGAAAATAAAATAAGAAATCACTAAATAAACTTTCATTTACTCAATAAGTGTTTGCAAATGACAAAAATAATTCAGGCAATGTGTTCAGGACTAGAGACACAGAGCAAAGTCAAGAGTTTCTTCTCTCAAGAGATGACAATGTATTGGCAGAAACCGAAAACGCAGAGCATGGTCACAGAAATTCCGTGAAGAAGGATCCCAGAGGAGGGACATTAATTAGACTGAATGGGGGCAGGGGAGAGGTCAGAAAAGGTTTCCCTTGTAGGTAGATAACACTTAAACCCAATTTTATAGGCCAAGAAGGAATTAGCCAGATGACAATATGACCTTATTCATCCAATTATAGCTCTTTGAAACATTTAAGTCTTTCTGGAATTGTTGATATTAGCTGAAGGTCTGTGCAACAGAGATTGGGTGATCCTTAGCAAGGAATTCACAAACATGTTTGCTTTAATCAAACTTTGTATATGGCCTTTAACCTTTTGAAAGTCACTACCAAAATGATTAAATTTCCCATTATTATTTTAACTCTTTTCGAATACTTTTTGTTCACCCAACACAAGTTGTGGTTAAGAGATATTTTAAAATATGAGGTCTTAAACTAGGAGATTTGAGTCCTTATAAAAATATTTGACTTTTCATATACTAGAGGTTAGCTATGTAAAACTTGATAAAACTTATATATCATCAGCTTTATTTTGATTAATTCTTTAACTTTTTCAAAGCCTGGAAATGAATATTTAATGACATTTTAACCAGCATTTTTTATTGTCTAATTTTCTTTAGATGCATATATTCTTTTTTATTAAAATTTACATAAGTTTTATGTATCATGAAAATTTGAATAGGCATCTATACTATTTGTTCTGACTCATTGGTTAAACTTTTTATTTTATTTTATTTAGGAGAGGTTTTTGCTATAGGGCATGTGTGCTCACCAGAAAGACAGAGAGAGACAGAGAAACAGAAAGTAAGAAATCACCCCCCAGGGAGGATGGCCACACCACAATCCCTTCTTCTTCTTTCTCTTCTTGGGATCTTGGGCACACACGCACACGCGCCCATCATGAGTTTAAGCTACCAGGTCCGGGACTCGAACCACACTCGACTACATGGGAGTCCAGCGACATAGCCATTATGCTAACTGCTGGTCCCTCATTGGTTAAACTTTTCTAATGCTAATATTTATCTTACACTATTAACAAATTTTTTTCCTCATAGATTATAAATTTTACAAAACTTTGTGATTTGTCAGTAATATCTTAATTGTTTTTGGATAGCTAAACTATACTGTAATTTTCTCCGGTTTTCACTATCAAATCTCT
Organism: Tupaia tana; assembly: GCA_026018925.1. NCBI lineage: Eukaryota > Metazoa > Chordata > Mammalia > Scandentia > Tupaiidae > Tupaia > Tupaia tana. The sequence goes on from JAKSZU010000008.1 coordinate 42,255,188, forward strand.
TTCTAGACTTGTTTTATTATATAATGTTAATTTCATAAACATATAGTTATAGGCCCACGTACCTTGATTTTTAACTTTTTAAAATGCATATATATATATATTTATATATATTTATATGTATATATACACACACACACATTAACTTAAAATGAACATGATACATTATATTTGTCTAGGTCACACATTTGTCTTAATGGTAATTTTAAAAACTCCTATTGAATATATATCAAGAAAGGGAAAGAGACACACATACACAGAGACATAGAAAGAACGAAAGACAGAGAATACTTTATAGACTTACAGAGACTAGCATCATAATCTGTAGCTACAGCTAATTAAGTTCAAATATTGGATCTATCATTACTGGCTTTCTGAACTTGGGAAGAACTTCTAATTTCTATGACCTTCGGTTTCCTCAGTTGTAAGATTGGCACCTGACTTACAGGATTGTTAAGAGGATACAAAAGGTTAAGTTCTATAATATGTTAAGGATGTATCTGGCATATAATAGTATGCTCAAGACAGAGAGTTCAAAAATATCATCATTATGGACACTCATTTTTTTCTCCAGATTTCCACTACACTTGCTTCTAATTTCATTTGCATGAAATATCACAGCTTTAGGACATTTCACACCTAAACACTGAAGAGTTCTCCTAGAACTAAATATTCATTTCTAGGCTTTTATTTTTTAAAGTAAAATTTTTTAAAGTAAAATTATATTTATATGTATATATACACACACACACATTAACTTAAAATGAACATGATACATTATATTTGTCTAGGTCACACATTTGTCTTAATGGTAATTTTAAAAACTCCTATTGAATATATATCAAGAAAGGGAAAGAGACACACATACACAGAGACATAGAAAGAACGAAAGACAGAGAATACTTTATAGACTTACAGAGACTAGCATCATAATCTGTAGCTACAGCTAATTAAGTTCAAATATTGGATCTATCATTACTGGCTTTCTGAACTTGGGAAGAACTTCTAATTTCTATGACCTTCGGTTTCCTCAGTTGTAAGATTGGCACCTGACTTACAGGATTGTTAAGAGGATACAAAAGGTTAAGTTCTATAATATGTTAAGGATGTATCTGGCATATAATAGTATGCTCAAGACAGAGAGTTCAAAAATATCATCATTATGGACACTCATTTTTTTCTCCAGATTTCCACTACACTTGCTTCTAATTTCATTTGCATGAAATATCACAGCTTTAGGACATTTCACACCTAAACACTGAAGAGTTCTCCTAGAACTAAATATTCATTTCTAGGCTTTTATTTTTTAAAGTAAAATTTATACACAGCGATGTACATATTCATAACTTAAGTGTATCATTAAGTTTTGACAACTACAGTAAACCAACTCCCTAACAATTTCTGGAATTTTATCATCACCCCAAAGTTCTCTCTATGCATCTTACAAGGAAATCTTTGGCCCCTCCTCTAGAGACAATTGTTCTCTGTTGTTTTTTTGTTTGTTTGTTTTTACTTTTTCCCACTGTAAATTTGTTTTACATGAAATGTGTAGAACTTTATAATAAAATCAAACAGCATGTATTTTTTGTGAAAACTTTCTTCCAGTCAGCATAATACTTTCAAGACACAGCCATGTGGCATGAATCACTAGAGCATTCTTTCTTTTTATTTTTTTTTTTTTTGAGAGGTTTTTGTGATACGGTGCCTGCGCTCGCCAGACAGACAGAGAGACAGAGAGACAGAAAGCGAGAAATCACCGCCCAGGGGGATGGCCATGCTGCAATCCCTTCTCTTCCATTCTCCTCTCGGGATCTTGGGCACGCATGCACACGTGCCCAGCGTGAGTTTTAAGCCACCAGGTCTGGGAAGCAAATCGCGGTCGACTACATGGGAGTCCAGCAACATAGCCATTACACTAACTGCTGGCCCCAAGAGCATTCTTTCTTTTTTTCTTTTTTTTTTTTTTTTGAGAGGTTTTTGCTATAGGGCGCGTGCGCTCGCCAGACAGACAGAGAGAGACAGAGAGATAGAAAGCGAGAAATCACCCCCCCAGAGGGGATGGCCACGCTGCAATCCCTTCTCCTCCAAACTCCTCTCGGGATCTTGGGCACGCATGCACACGCGCCCGGCGTGAGTTTAAGCCACCGGGTCCAGGACGCGAACTGCGGTCGACTACGTGGGAGTCCAGCGACATAGCCATTACGCTAACTGCTGGCCCCAAGAGCATTCTTTCTTAAGACTGAATAGTGTTTCACGCTGTGGACAGACAGCTTTCTTCTTGTTGGACGTCTCAGCCATTCCCACCTCTTGTTCTCATGATAAAGCTGCTAGTGGGACCAGCAGTTGGCGTAATAGCTATGTCGCTGAATTCTCATGTAGTTGACTGCAGTTCAAGTCCTGGACCCGGTGGCTTAAACTCATGCCGGGCACGTGTGCATTTGTGCCCGAGATCTTGAGAGAGAATGGAGGAGAAGGGGTTGCAGTGTGGCCATCCCCCCTGTGGGGTGATTTCTCGATTTCTTGCTTTGTATCTCTCTGTGATTCTCTGTCTTTCTGGTGAGCACACATGCCCTATAGCAAAAACTTCTAAAAAAAAAAAAAAAGCTTCTAGTAACATTTTGTACCAGTCCATTTTTGGACGGCTATTTTAATATCTCCTTAGTAAACACCTAAAAGCTGAGTTATTGATGCATAGATTAGTATGTTTCATTTTGTAATAAACTACAATTTATCTGTCAGAATAATTGTATGATTTTTAAACTTCCACAAGCAATGTATAAAAATTCTAGTTACTTCAGTTCCACAAACATTTTGTTCTTTAAACTTTTAAATTTTGGTTATTCTAATCCCACCTATCTGTTTCCAGATAAAAGCACTTATTAACGATTCTGATTTGTCTAAGTATGGGTGATTTTAATTTTTTCTTTGTAACTTTTCAGTGATTTTAATTTTAAAAGAATATTTTAAGTAATAAATGAAATCATTGTTGATGAAGTTTAAAAATAAACTTGGCTTAAATGTTATGCAAATACTTGTAGACGTAATGCAAATGATTATAGTACTTGTAGCTTGGGAGAAAATTTCTGGTACTTTATTCTATAAAGATGTAAAATTATTCTGTATAAAAATCAATTAGAGAAAAGATAATGTTTATCTTTTTTTGAAAACTATGTTAAATGATAAAATAAATTAAGTAATTATGAAAAACTAAAGACAGATTTATGTGAGATGTCTGATAAAATATTTTATACATTTTTTTTTTTTGGAGAGGTTTTTTTCGCTATAGGGTGCATGCACTCGCCAGACAGACAGAGAAAGACATAGAGACAGAAAGCGAGAAATCACCCCCCAGGGGGGATGGTCACACCACAATCCCTTCTCCTCCATTCTCCTCTCGGGATCTTGGGCATGCACGCACACACGCCCAGTGTGAGTTTTAAGCCACCGGGTCCGCGAGGTGAACCGCGGTCGACTACGTGGGAGTCCAGCGACATAGCCATTACGCTAACTGCTGGTTCCCAATATTTTATACATTTTGATATTAAAAGCAATTTTCCAAAGTAACATTATTTAATGTAATATTTTAAGAATTATTGTTAATTAATTTTTGTATAATAATTACAGTTTTTTCATCTGCTTCTGTTAAAGTATATTAATCCAAGTTGGCCTAATTTTTTTTTTTTTTTTTTTTGGAGAGGTTTTTCCTGTAGGGTGTGTGCGCTCACCAGAAAGACAGAGCGAGACAGAGAGACAGAAAGCGAGAAATCACACCTCAGGGGGATGGCCATGCTGCAATCCCTTTTCCTCCATTCTCCTCTTGGGATCTTGGGCACGCACGCACACATGCTCGGCATGAGTTTAAGCCACTGGGTCTGGGACTTGAATTGCGGTTGACTACATAGGAGTCCAGAGACATAGCCATTATGCCAACTGCTGATCCTTAAGTTGGCCTAATTTCTGAAAATTATATTCTCATTGGTAAAATTTGGTCATGTGTTTTAGTTTTGAAATTTCCAATTTATTTAAAACCTTAAAAAAAATCTTGCCAGAGATTTTGTGTGCTTGTCAGGAGAGACACAGAGAAAGAGACAGGGAGGAAGAAGAGAAAGTACCCCCTATGGAGAATGGTCACACTGCAATCCCGTTTCCTCCATTTTCCCTCTTTTTGGGATTTTGGGAACATATCCACATATGCCCTGGGTTCGGGACTTGAACCTAGTGGTAGGCCATGTAGGATCCTGCTGCCTTTACCACCATGCCAAGGGATAGCACTACTTAAACTCTTTTAAAAACAAATTTATTTTTTCTTAGAAAGGGAGAGAGAGACAGGTAGCCCCAACGAGGTGATGACACGACAATACAATTCATCTCAGTGGGCTGGATAGGCATGTGCATGTAGACCTGACATGCCCTGAGAGATCCCTGGATGCAACCCTGAGATCTTTCCTATGTGTGTCCATTTGTGTTACCCTTGTTCCTACACCTGGCCCATATTTAAACTTTTTAATAGTAACTTAAACAATAGAAAAATTGTTACATTCAATGAATAATTGAAAAAATAAGAAATACTTTTTTGTTGTTGTTGTTACTGTTTCTTAAGTTTTTAATTTGCCAGAGGGAACATGCTCTCACCAGAGAGTGTGAAACAGAGAGAGAGAGGGAGAGAGAAAGCATCTCTATTGGCATGTGGTCATGCTATAACCTAGTCTCCTTGTTTTCCATCCTGCTGGGATTAGGGCACACACACACATGCACCTAGCATATTTTCCCAGGTGTTAGGGCTAGGATTCAAACTGCACATTTGGCCTTGTGGGATCTGAGTCCTTTAACATTAGTACACAGGGCTGGCTCAAGAAATTTTTTTTTTTTTTGAGAAATTTTTGCTATAAGCATGTATGTTTGCCAGAGAGATGGAGAGACAGAAAGAGAGAAATCTTCCTCTATGGGGGATGGCTTTGATGCAATCACTTCTCCATTCTCCTCTAGGGATTTTGGGCACACATGCACCCAACATGAGTTTTAAGCCACTAAATCTGTGACTCGAACCACAGTAGACTACATGGGAGTCCAGTGATATAACTATTTCACCCTCTGTTGATCCCAAAGAAATACTTTTAATATATGTAGATAATTTTATTTAGCATGACTATTTTTGAACTAGAAGTGAAACCTAGAAATACTTGATTTTCCTGAGATCACACAATAAATTTAGCACTGAGATTAAGCCTAGGGCCTCCACCTACCTACTAGACTGACATTTGATTTATTTATAATACCTTATTTGAATAGTAGGAATAAAAGATATATACAAAGCTTAAAAATTATATTGATGTAATATTAATAAAAATATTTTCTTTTAAAATACAGTACCCTCTCTTGACTTTTTTAAATTTATTTTTATTTTTTTTATTTTTTAATTTCTTTTTTTATTTTTATTTTTATTATCATCATGATCTTCTTTATATTACATTGGATTACATATAACTTTACAGTGTATTACATTGCTTTTTTTTATTATCATCATATTCTTCTTTATATTACATTGAATTACATATAACTTTACATTGTATTACATTACTTTTTCAAAAGGGAATGCCATGCATGTCAGTCAGTACAGAGACATTAATCTCCCCGCTTCAACATTCAATATCTTTTCTATGTTTTCCCCAATCATTATTATTATTCTAATTATTTTTTAAGACAGTCCATCGCTATTTCTCATGTTGCTTGTACAAATACTTTGCCCATCATGAAATACTTCTCAGACAAATCCAGTTGAGAATACTATACATGTCAACATCAACAGTTAATAAGCCATATCTGTTTCTCACTAATGTCCTACCTCTCTATTGTTCATTTGTTATCTTTCTCTATCCTCTTCTCTTCACTTCCCCCATTCCACACTGTCCTATTCTCATTAAGTATCTTCACTGCTTTTATGTCCTCCAATTTTTTTTTCACTATCATAGAATGCTGATAGTCGGTATATATTGAGTGGATACATACAATATCTTTCTTTCATATCCTGGCTTACTTCACTCAGCAATATATCCTCCGTATCTGACCACTTTCTATCAAATTCCAGGGCCTTGTTATTTTTTATGGCTGAGTAGTATTCCATAGAGTATATATACCACACTTTTCCAATCCATTCATCAGTTTGTGGACATTTAGGTTGGTTCCATGTCTTGGCAATTGTGAATAATGCTGCAATAAACATTGATGTGCAAGCACTTTTCTGACTGAGCGTTCTCCTGTCTTTTGGGTAAATACCCAGAAGTGGGATTACTGGATCGAATGGTAGTTCTATTTGTAGATCTTTGAGGAACCTCCATATTGTTCTCCACAGTGGTTGAACTAGTTTACATTCCCACCAACAGTGTAGGAGGGTTCCCTTTTCACCACATCCCCGCCAACACTTATCACTTTTTATATTCTTAATCTTTGCCATTCTGACAGGGGTTAGGTGGTATCTCATTGTAGTTTTTATCTGCATCTCCCTTATGATGAGGGATGTTGAGCATTTCCTCATATGCTTTTTGGCTATTCGTATGTCTTCCTTAGAGAGACTTTTGTTCAGCTCATTTTCCCACCTTTTAATTGGGTTAATCATTTTTTTTCGCATAAGGCACTTGAGTTCCCTATGTATTCTGGTTATCAGTCCCTTGTCTGAGGCATATTTAACAAAAATATTTTCCCATTCTGAGGGTTGTCGGTTCACACTTGTTACTGTGTCCTTTGCTGTGCAGAAACTTCTTAGTCTAATATAGTCCCACTTGTCTATTTTAGGGATTATTGCCTGTGCCTTGGGAGTCTTATTTAAGAAGTCTTTGCCTACTCCAATGTCCCCCAGAGTTTCCCCATCATTTTCCACCAGTAGTTTTATTGTTTGAGGTTTTAGGTTAAGATCTTTGATCCATTTTGAGTTGACTGTTGTTAGTGGTGAAAGATGGGGGTTCAGTTTCATCTTTCTGCAGGTGGATACCCAGTTTTTCCAGCACCATTTACTAAAGATGTTTTCCTTTTCCCAATGGATTGACTGATATCCTTTGTCAAAGATCAGTTGGCTGTAAGCTTTGGGGGTTATTTCTGGGGTCTCTATTCTCTTCCATTGGTCCACATGTCTGTTTTTATGCCAATACCATGCTGTTTTGATGACCACAGCTTTATAGTATATCTTGGGATCAGGGAGTGATATGCCTCTTACTCCACTCTTCTTGCGCAGGATTGCTTTTGCAATACGAGGTCTTTTATGGTTCCAGACAAATTCTATGATTGCCCTTTCTAGATCTCTGAAGAATATCTCTGGTATTTCGATTGGAATTGCATTAAACATGTAGATTAATTTGGGTAGAATTGCCATTTTGATTATGTTAATTCTTCCAATCTAGGAGCATGGGATATCCTTCCACTTTTTTATGTCACTTTCAATGTCTCTTTTAAGATTTTTGTAGTTTTCTTTATAAAGATCTTTGACTTTCTTAGTTAGGTTTATCCCTAGGTATCTTATACACCTTGTGGCTACGGTGAAAGGGATTCCTTTCTTCAGCTCTGCTTCGTTCAACTTGTTGTTCATAAATAGAAATGCTATAGATTTTTGGATATTGATTTTGTATCCTGCCACTTTACTGTATTCACTTATTACTTCAAGCAGTTTTTTCATGGATACCTTTGGGTCTTCTAAGTATACCATCATGTCATCTGCAAATAAAGATATTTTCAATTCTTCTTTGCCTATTCGAATGCCTTTAATATTGTTCTCTTCTCTGATTGCAATAGCTAAGACTTCCAGTACTATATTAAAGAGCAGTGGAGAAAGTGGGCAGCCCTGCCTAGTACCTGTTTTCAGAGGAAAAGCTTTCAGCTTTTCCCCATTCAGTATAATGTTAGCTGTAGGTTTTTCATAGATGGCTTTTATTGTGTTGAGAAATGACCCTTCTATACCAATCTTACTGAGAGTCTTAATCATAAAAGGATGCTGTATTTTATCAAATGCTTTCTCCGCATCAATTGAGATGATCATATGGTTTTTATCTTTCTTTCTGTTAATGTGGTGTATTACATTTATGGTCTTGCGTATATTGAACCATCCTTGCATCCCTGGTATAAAGCCTACCTGATCGTGATGAATGATCTTTGTTATATGTTGTTGGATACGATTTGCGAGTATTTTGTTGAGAATTTTCGCATCTATATTCATCAATGATATTGGTCTGTAGTTTTCCTTTTTTGTCATATCCTTATCTGTTTTGGGGATGAGGATGATGGAGGCTTCATAAAATGAATTTGGAAGGTTTCCTTCCTTTTGAATCTTTAGAAATAATTTTAGTAGGATAGGGGTTAACTCTTCCTTAAAAGTTTTGTAGAATTCACAAGTGAAGCCATCTGGGCCTGGGCTTTTCTTTGTTGGGAGGTTATTTATTACTGATTCAATCTCCTGGCTTGTTATAGGTCTATTCAGGTTCTCTATGTCTTCCTGATCCAATCTTGGTAGATTATATGCATCCAGGAATTTGTCCATCTCCTCCAGGTTATCTTGTTTGTTGGCGTAAAGTTGCTCATAGTATCCTCTAATGATATTTTGTATTTCTGCTGTGTCTGTGGTAATATTGCCTGTTTCATCACATATTTGATTAATCTGGTTTCTTTCTTTCTTCTTCTTAATCAGTCTAGCCAATGGTGTGTCGATCTTGTTAATCTTTTCAAAGAACCAGCTTTTGCTTTCATTTATTTTCTGTATGGTTCGTTTATTTTCTATTTCATTTATTTCTGCTCGAACCTTTATTATTTCTTTTCGCCTGGCATTTTGGGGATTTGTTTGTTGTTGTTTTTCCAATTCTCTGAGGCATGATGATAAGTTATCTAGTTGCCATCTTTCTGTCCTTTTCTTATGTGCACTAATTGCTATGAATTTTCCTCTTATGACTGCTTTTGCTGTGTCCCATAGATTCTGGACACTTGTGTACTCATTATCATTAGTTTCCATAAATTTTTTTATTTCAGCCTTAATTTCTTCAGTAGTGAAGAAGTCATTCAGAAGTAGGTTGTTCAGTTTCCATGTGTTCGTGTATTTTCGGGGTTGTGTCTTGAAATTAATCTTGAGTTTAATTCCATCATGGTCAGAGAAGATGCTGGGTACAGTTTCTATGCCTTTGAATCTATAAAGGCTTGATTTGTGTCCTAATATATGATCTATCTTTGAAAAGGTTCCATGTCGGGGTGAGAAAAATGTATATGTTGTGGATGTAGGGTGGAAAGTTCTATAGATATCTGTCAAGCCCATTCCATTTATAGTATCATTTAAGTCCTGTATCTCTCTATTTATTTTCTGTCTAGAAGACCTGTCTATAGGAGATAATGGGGTGTTGAGATCTCCAACAATTATAGTATTTCTCCCTATCTCTCCTTTTAGCTCCAACAGTCTTTCCTTCACATATTTAGGCGCACCTGAGTTGGGTGCATAGATATTTATAAGGGTTATGTCTTCTTGCTGGATTACCCCATTTACTATTATATAATGCCCTTCTTTGTCTCTTCTTACAGTCTTTGTCTTGAAATCTATTTTGTCTGAGATCAATATCGCTACTCCAGCCTTTTTTTGATTTCCATTTGCATGGAGTATCTTTTTCCAGCCCTTGACTTTTAGTCTATGTATGTCTTTATCCATAAGGTGAGTTTCTTGTAGGCAACAGATAGAGGGTTTCTGTTTTCTTATCCAGTCAGCCAGTCTATGTCTCTTTACTGGAGAATTTAATCCATTGACATTCAATGTAATTATCGATATTTCCGTACCTGATCCTATCATTAAGTGAGCCATTTTCTTGGTTGCTCTTTGTTCTCGTATAACTGTCTCTGATTTTTTAGTTTTCCTGGTATAATACTCCCTTCAGAACCTCTTGAAGAGCTGGTCTGGAGTTGGTAAATTCCTTCAAATTTTGTTTATTCGAGAATGTTTTTATCTTTTTTTCCCATATGAAAGATAATTTTGCCGGGTATAATATTCTTGGTTGAAATTGTTTTTCACTCAACACTTTTACTATGCTTCCCCATTCTTTCCTTTCTTGCATTGTTTCCGCCGAAAGATCCGATGTTAGCCTGATGGGGTGACCTTTGTAAGTAACCTGGCGTTTCCCTCTTGCCAACTTTAGTATCTTGTCTTTGTCTGTTGTTTTTGCCAGTCTGGCTATAATGTGCCTTGGAGAGGATCTTCTTGGGTTGATTCTACCCGGGGTCCTATGTATTTCCTGGGTCTGGATATTTGAGTGCCTTTCTAGATTTGGAAAGTTTTCTTCCAGGATCTCATGGAATAAATTATCTAGGCCCTTATTATTTTCTTCCTCTTCTGGAATACCTATTATCCGGATGTTGGGGCGCTTGATAGTATCCAGTATTCCTCGTATATTATCCTCATTTTTCATGGTTGTTTTCTCAATCTTCTTGATGCTTTTTTCTAGGTCAGATGTTTTGTCTTCTACATTAGATATTCGATCTTCTGCCTGGTCTAACCTACTTTTAATACTTTCAAGGGAGGTTTTGATTTCCTGTATCACATTCTTCATTCCTAGAAGTTCCATCTGGTTCTTGTTTAAGGTATCCATTTCTTCTTTCAAGTCATTGAAGGACTTCCTCATCTCCTGGAGCTCCTTGTCTCTTTTCTCTTCCATCTCAGTTAGTTTGGTCACTACAAATAATCTGAATTCCTTATCAGACATGTCCACGACGTCCATTGTATTGACTGTGGGTGATGTAGGCTTGATGATTTCCCTTGAGGGAGAGGCCTTTTGTTGGTTGCTCATATTTCTGGAGCCTCTGCGATTGTTCTTAGTCATTAGGTATTCTATATGTTTCTTCCTAACTGATTGTTAATAGTTGTACAGGCTTAGAAAATTGATGATTTCCCTTATGGTTGGCCTACCTGTTGCTCACAATTACCATTAACTGTTGCCACTACCCTGGATGGCCCAAAGTCCTCACTGTCTCTAAGGACAGGTGAGCCTACAATTGACTGAATAAGCAACACCCCAAGAGCAAAGAAAAACAAACTGAAAAAAGGAAATCGCTCGGCGCCGCGCGCTATTCAAATCACCAGAATTCAGAGTCCAAAGGCTAGTGGGAAAGTGTCAGAAGATGAGTGACAGGACCAGGTTGGTCAGGTCTGGAGCCTGAGTCTGCCTGGTGCCCAGAACTGCTGGCCGGCTCGATCCGGATTGTGGGTGGGGTGGGGTGGGAGTTCGCCTTAAAGTCCCAGACAACCAACCTGGGGTCCAAGGAGGAGAAACGGTGGGGATGCGTGGAGATTCGGAAAGGTCGGGCCTGCAACCTCAGTCCGCCTGGTGCCTGGAACTGCTGGCCGGCTCGATCCGGATTGTGGGTGGGGTGGGGTGGGAGTTCGCCTTAAAGTCCCAGACAACCAACCTGGGGTCCAAGGAGGAGAAACGGTGGGGATGCGTGGAGATTCGGAAAGGTCGGGCCTGCAGCCTCAGTCCGCCTGGTGCCCGGAACTGCTGGCCGGCTCGATCCGGATTGCGGGTGAGGTGGGGTGGGAGTTCGCCTTAAAGTCCCAGACAACCAACCTGGGGTCCAAGGAGGAGAAACGGTGGGGATGCGTGGAGATTCGGAAAGGTCGGGCCTGCAGCCTCAGTCCGCCTGGTGCCCGGAACCCCTCTCTTGACTTTTTAAATGCAGCATTACCTTCTAGCATTTACTTCCAGAAGAGCTTATACTGATTTTTTTTTTCTAAGTATCAGTTGAGGTCATTAATTTTTCTTTTTAATTTTTGCTATATGGCATATGTGCTTACCAGAGAGACAGAGAGAGAGGTGAGAATGCATCCCCTAGGGAGGATGGCCACACCACCATCCCTTCTCTTCCATTCTCTCAGGATTTTGGTCACGCATGCATTTGCACCCAGCTCCTAGGTCCAGGATTCACACTGCACAGTTGGCCATGTGGGAGTCTGTCACTCTAACCACTGCACCACCAGCTGGCCCAATAAGATATTTTCTGACCTAAATATTTTTCCATAGATTTTAAATTCTCCAAATTAGCTTAACTCCCTAGGGGCCTCCTTAATGTTACATACATAGTATGTGAATGTGAACATTAATGCATTGTAAAGAGAGACTGGTTAGTAAACTAATTCAATGTCACTGGGCAAAGGCCTGAAGAAAAGGAAGGTTTCTTTGAATTGAACAGAGGAGTCATATTCATCACTAAAGTGAGCATATTTTTTGGAGCACGATACTTGTAGTTAGCAGTTCCTGATTTAGCACTGGTGTCCTAATTATTATCTATAAATTAGGTACTTCTGTTCAAATGAACAGTATGGCAAAGATAACTGTGAATTTTTTTTTTTTGAGAGATATTTTTCTATAGGGTACATGCACTCTCTGGAGAGAAAGAGACAAAGAAACAGAAAGTGAGAAATCATCCTTCAGGGGGAATGGCCACGCCACAATCCCTTCTCTTCCAGTCTCTTCTTAGGATTTTGAGCACACATGCACATGCACCCCGTGTGAGTTTTAAGCCACTGGGTCTGGAACTCGAAATGCAGTCGACTACATGGGAGTACAACAATATAAGCATTACATCACCTGCTGGTCCTCTGTAAAACTGTTTTAACACATGATAATAATTGCCAGTTCTATAGAAAGTACCTGCATATAATCACACAATACTACTTTTATCATTTCTAACTTAATTCAACATAGATTTTTTTCAAACCAATTAGCATTGCATTTGGATGGTAAATTTCTGAAAAATATTTTATTTATACCCACTTTACCTGCAAAAAAATTCCATTCTTTAAATACAGTTATTGAAATTGATATTTCAGATATTCTCTGTGACAGTGTAACTACTGGTTGTTAACAGATGGACTGATTATGTTTAGAATTAAAGGAAATACCCACAATATCTATATATAAAAATTATGTTTAGTTTTAAGTAACAGAAAGAAATTATTTAAATACATTGTGGGACTTACTTACCTTACACAGTGAAAAGTCATGTGATAAGTGATTTTAAGGTGTTAGAATGAGGTTTCTGAGAGTCTCCTCAGCTTTCCCTGTTAGTTGCAAAATGCTTGCCCCAGCCCGATTATCATATCTAAATTCCAGATAGCAAGAAAAGAAGAAGTGTTATACATATTTGGAAAACAAGAATTTCCTCTAATATTTTATTAATCAGAATGATGTCTCATGACCACATATGTAGGAGTGTCTGGGAGGTATGATTTTTAGCATGCATATGCAACAGCCAGTAAATCATGGTTTTTGTTGTAAAGGAATAGGAGAGAATTCAGATTGTGTAGGCAACTATCAGCCCTTTCAGTGAGATTATTTCACACATCACATCACTTTTCACAACTTTTATTCTATGATAAAAAGTGCTAGTTAAGTCTATATAAATAGAGATGAGGAAATTCTTGCAAGACCTAAAAGAGAAAATACACACTTTAAAGAAGAATCAAAGGGATCTGTTAGAGATGAAGGCTATAATACAGGAAGTCAAAATCTCCCTTGAAAGTATTAAAAGTAGACTAGATCATACAGAAAATATAATCTCAGATGTAGAAGAGAAAATTGCTGGCCTCGAAAAATCCACCACAAAGACTGAGAAAATTGCCCCCCAAAATGAGAATAATATACAAGAAACATTAGACACCATCAAACGTCCAAACATCTATATAATTGGTATCCCAGAAGTCGAAGAGACTCATAAGGGCATTGATAATCTATTCCATGAAATCCTGCAAGAAAACTTCCCAAACCTAGAGAGGCACTCAAATATCCAGTCCCAAGAAATACAAAGGACCCCAAATAGAATCAACCCAAGAAAATCTTCTCTAAGACACATTATAGCCAGATTGACCAAAACCACAGACAAAGACAAGAGACTAAGATTGGCAAGAGAAAAATGGCAAGTTACCTACAAAGGATATCCCATCAGGCTAACAGCAGACCTCTCATCGGAATCAATGCAAGTGAGGAAAGAATGGGAAAATATATACAAAGTGTTAAGAGAAAAGCAATTTCAACCAAGAATACTGTACCTAGCAAGATTATCCTTCATATGGGAAGGAAAGACAAGAACATTCTCAGATAAACAAAACCTGAAAGAATTTACCAGCACCAGACCAGATCTCCAAGAAGTTCTCAAGGGAGTGCTATACCAGGAGAATAAAGACATACAGAAATAAGAATTCAAAAACTAAGAAAATTGCCAACTTAATCATAGGGACAAGTCTGGAGTTGAATATTATATCCCGGAATTTAATCAGGAAGATCGAACCACAACAGAAGATAAAGTACATGAGACTGAACTGGTGAAATAGCATTTTATGATTTTTGACTAAAATATTGCTGATTTTCTTTTTGGCTTTGATTTCCAGTTTTAAGGATTTTTGTCCTGTCTTGAGCTGTCAATAGGTTCATGTACCTACTATTTAAACAGAATCCTAACCTGTTTCCTGGCTTTAGGTTTTAGGCAAAGTTCCTTAGCATGTCTTTGATTTATTAAAGTTAAAACTGCTTTTCTTGAAATTAGCAACTGAACTTGCTATTGAAAGTAGTTAGATTATTTAAGAAATTGTGTGATCAATAAAACAATAAAATGCGGGAAAAATAGGAATGGAAAACAACTGTAGATACCAGAGATAGTGTGGGAGGTAGGTGGGAAAGGGCAGAGGGTCAGAAATAGGGGTACTATATATATATACACATATATATATATATATATATATATGTATGTATGTATGTATATATATACGTATATATATATATATATGTATGTGTGTATATATATACACACATACATATATATATATATACATACACACACACACACACACACACATATATATATATATATATATATGAAACTAGAAATGAAAAATTATAACATGCATGATTAAACCACTATGCAGTATATTCTGGATGGGAAATCACATTTAGTATGCTATGATGATGCTTAGGGAATGAATGTAAATTAATTCATTAAAAAAAAGTTTCAGGAAAAAGAAAAGCTCATGGAAATACATGTAATGGGAAAACTATGTATGGATTTAAAAAAGTTTTTGTACCAAAATAAATTCATACTTTAATTGTAAAAATATAAAATAAGAGAGAAAAAAAGAAATAAAGGATTGTACAGAAGAATAGGATAATGTAAAAGAACTTAACCTGTTAAACAAATTTATATAGATTTTCTTTTAAAAATATAAATGTATATATTTGAATATATCTTTCCTCCAAATATGTTTTGCCTCTGTGTAATTGATCAAAATCATTAGTAGTCTTACAAAATGTATTATTATTGATCCTTCTAGTGCATTTATTACTATATAGTTCTCATATAGCTCACTTAATAGCTATTACAAAAGCAACATTTCTGCAATGCACTAGTCACACATACTAGCTGTTTAATAACTAATGTTGTGCTACTCAGAAAGGGATCTGGCTTAAGCTCAAGGATCTGTGCACAATCTTTCCTTAAAGAAGAGCGACCATCTCTCCCCCATGTTCAGTCTCCCATAGTCACTATATATGGATGGTGACCAAGAGAGCTCCATTAATAAGTACACAATTTACAAAAATGTACAAAAGGCAAGCAGTTGACAACTTCTAGGATATAAAAAGAAATCCAACAGCCCTTGATAATCAATTCATAAAAAGTTGTTATTTACAGCAAGTCAATAAGGAAAATGTAAGAAAAGATGTCCTCATAGCACTTCAGTAATTTGCTCCATACCTATAAAGCAATATAAGCAATTGAGAACTAGAGAAAGCATCTAGTTGCACACCCTGCTTCTTCAGAAGGATGAGATCAGAAGGGCCAGAACTGATGTAAGTGCCACAAGTGCTCATGAGTAAATGCACTTGCAGGATGTACAGGAAAGCAGATTAACTGAGGAATTGTGATTGGATGACAGATTGTGAAGATTTATATCGTGAAGAAGAAAAAGTCTGAGACGGTTTCTTTTTCTGATAATAATCAGTCACCTTCTCTAAAGAATCTATTAAGTTCTGTAAGTGATCATCATTATGAGCAAAGAGTAGTAAAAATTAATAGTAGGTATAGATTTTAGCTTATATAAACTAGGCAACATGACATAGTTTTGGGGTGACTTAAAAAATGTTCAAGGGCTTTTCTGGATTTACATTTCTCATAATGCCTTAAATTTATTAATAATGATATTGCCATAATTTTTTTCCCCTAGAATCCTTTGGTTTCATGAAAGGATTGGTTACTATGTATGATTTATGAAAAAAATACTCCAAATGTGCAGACATGCCTTTATTATTCTTGTTATTTGAGTAAATCATTTGCAAATACCTAAGTGCTACAATAAATTGTCATAGTATAAATTGAAAGAAACATGATAAAAGTACAAGTGTAACATATGTGTTAGTCTCATCTGTATCAAAGAGCCTATGAAATAAAGCACATACTATATCTTTTTGGTTTTGTTTCATTTCAGTGGTTGGAAATGATGGATTTTATGTAATACTGAAAGGCCTAGCTCGACCTCAAACAAAGGTGCCTGAAAATCTGATCAAAGAAAATGACTCAACAGTCTGTTCCATACCTCAGAGTTTACAGAGTTTTATTTTCAGTGATGACCTCGAAAGTGCTAAACTTGCTGAGATGCACCCACCTTCACGTGGTTCAATGGTAAGAGATGATGGCTTTTTCCATAAGCAACAAGGTAACATGATTGTAGAATGTGATCTGTTCAGGATATCTGGATCCAAATATATTCAGAGTCCTAAAACGGTACATCCTTCAACATGTAAATTATGCTGTACATATTTAATTTGGAATTTGAATGAAAATTTTTGATGAGGGATCCCTTCAATGTCGTACTGCCCACTGGCCAGGATTGTCTGGTGTACTTAGTTGAGACGAGGTAAGTGTGCCCTGATCACTGAAAGAGGAAACATGGTAGTTTGAGATGTGAAAAAGGAACAATGAGTTGAGGAGGGAAAAACATACAATTGATGATGAAAAAACTTAAAATGAAATCAACCAAGTATGTTTATCATGTTTGTTGTGAGGGAAATGCTAAGATAATTAAGGACTTGATTAAATTACAGCCAGAATTTCTTTCTTTCTTTATTTTTTTGGAGAAGTTTTTGCTATAGGGTGCGTGCGCTTGCCAGAAAGGCAGAAAGACAGAGAGATAGAAAGTGAGAAATCACCCCCCAGGGGGGATGGCCACGCCGCAATCCCTTCTCCTCCTTTCTCCTCTCGGGATCTTGGGCATGCACGCACACACGCCCGGCGTGAGTTTAAGCCACTGGGTCCGGCACTCAAACTGTGGTCGACTACATGGGAGTTCAGCGACATAGCCATTACGCTAACTACTGGTCCCCAGAATTTATTTCTTAAAGAAAATAGTTTGCCTATGTGTAATATTGTAAGACTACTAGTCAGTTAAAAAAAAAATAAAATTTGATACCTTTCTGAATCTCTGGATACTCCACATAGGGAGCAGGTCTACTTTGACTAGAATTGTTGCTGAAAATTCAGTTCTATACTTAGTGTAGCTAAGATGACCAGAGATAAAAAGAGTCAAAGGAATTGATTAAAACCAATTAAGTAGTATAGGTTGAAGTCAAATAAACCTAGAACTGGTATCAAGCTGAAGGAAAATAAGCATGAATACAGTCAAGAAAGAAAAGCAAAGATAAAAATGAGAAAAGCCCAGAAAAATATGTTTTCATCCATCACATATGAATGATTAACATTTCTTGTCTGTTTCTTGACTGAAATGAAAAGAATATATATGCTCTATCAGTGTGACAAGCCACGTACCTGATGATATCTTAGCCACTTTTAGTGAAAACATTACATTTGGCACAATAGCCTAAAATACGGCTCTTTCTTTGTTGAGTTTGTAGTAGTCAAATCCAATGTACATTTTCTTTCTTTCTGTTTTTTTTTTTTTTTTTTTTTTTTTTTTTTTTTTTTTTTTTTTTTTTTTTTTTGAGAGGCTTTTGCCTTGACAGTGAGTGAAAATGAATAATCACCCCACAAGGGGAATGGCCATGCTGCAATCCCTTCTTCTCCTTGGGATCTTGGACATGGGCATACATTTGCCTGGTGTGAGTTTCAAGCCATCAGGTCCAGGACTCGAACCAAGGTTGGTCACGTGGGAGTCCAGCAACATGACTGTTATGCCATTTGCTTTAAGGACCAAACTCGTGACTTCAATGAGGACCTGGTGGGAGCCCCCAGCTCTGCATCCTGCTTTGGTCTTTGGGAGCAATATTAATCTCTGACGTTCCCTTGAGATATGATGTTATTTTTAATAACCTATTTTGGCTAGGGTGAGGAGATAGATACAAAGGAGGTTTCTATTTGTTCTTTACTATAATAGCTCTTACACATAGACCAAGAAATCACTGTGGAGGTTATGCAAGCTACCAAATTTCCATTTGAATGATGCATTTATGAGTATTAGAAATTGTTATGGGATAGGTCTAAGGACCAAGTGAAGACATTGTGAACTAAACCTGGACCCAAACTCTATTATTATCATCATTATTATTATTATTATTAATTTTGCTATTTCTTCACTGTAGCAGGTGGCCTAGAAGGCATTTCATGTAGCAAGGTTTTGATGTTACTATGTCAAATTTCAGGTCTGCCTCCACTTCTCAATCAGGACTTTGGCCTTAGTACAAAATATAAAAAATATTTCCCGGGATATATATGTATATATGTGCTATCTATGTATATAGATGTTCTGTATATGTTATATACATGTTTTTCTGTTCTTTCTTTTTTTTTTTTCTTTGCTGTACTGTGTCAGAGAACCAAACTACAAGAAAGAAGGAAAAAGTAAATCATCCTCAGTATTCAATTTAACCCTCCAATAGTTTTTTTTTTTTTTTTTTGAAGAGGATTTTGCTATAGGGTGCGTGCGCTCGCCAGCCAGACAGAGACAGAGAGACAGAAAGCGAGAAATCACTCCCCAGGGGGGATAGCCATGCTGCAGTCCCTTCTCCTCCATTTTCCTCTCGGGATCTTGGGCACGCACACACATGTGCCCGGCGTGAGTTTTAAGCCACCAGGTCCAGGACGTGAACCGCGGGCAACTACATGGGAATCCAGTGACATAGCCATTATGCTAACTGCTGGTCCCGACCCCTCCAATAGTTTTGTAAACAGATGGGTATAAAGTATAAAACACACAGTCTAAGGATGACATTCATATTTCATGAGAAATATATTTAAATATCAGTCTAAATTCTCAGAAATTTTTGCCCTCTAAGTGTTGAAGATGAAATTCTCTTTATATGTTGCCAAGAAACCATAGGATTAGATAATTCATCTTAAACTGGTGATTGATTTTTCTCGGCCTTTCATTGTTTTCCTCTGGTGCATTGATACAGTCCAGTAATAGTCATTCCATTTCATGGTTCTTAACAGTTACTCATTCCTGGCGTCACAAAGGGCCTGTGGTATTAGACCTCCCAGTGCATGCTCTTCTACCAATACCTTGTGCCCGTTCAACACCATTAAAGTTTTATCAGCTGCACGGATTCAGCATGTCACAGACTGCCAGTGCTCCACTGATGAATTCTTATTGCTAGCTGGCTGGCAGGCGGTGCAGCACTAAAATCCGCTCTAAAATCCCATTTTTTTCATTTTAATAGAAACTTCTAAAAAAAAAAAAGGAAATCAAGGTAGATGATTTCGTTAACTGTCAGCAACTCTGCAGTGTTTTTGTTGTTTTAATTTAGCTGAAGGACAATTATATGATTATTGACAAAAATTTTAGAGTGCTAGAAATTCAACTTTAGAAACTTGACTTTTTATGTATTTATTTAGTGGAGTTTTCTGACTAGGACAGTTGTGCAGTTTCACACAAATAATCAAAGGGTGATCACTTTCTTCTCCTTTCCTTGGCTTTATTTGTCATTATTTGTTTTTTATTGTAATGCATCAGAAAATCACACTACAAAGAAGAAAAATGTAATAACATCTCCAAGCTTCAATTTAACCCTTTAACAGTTTTGTGGACAATAGCCATCATTTGAGAATAATGATCATAAGATGAAGAACATAGTCTGCGGAGCAAATACATATTTTATGAGATGCTTTACAGTTCTGAGTAAAAAATGTTGGTGTTGCAAATATCTGCCATATGTACTTCTGGCTACAGAGGTAAACTGGAGAGAATTAGTGCAATACAAACACACAGTGACTTTTTTTTCATTTTGCTTTTATTGACATAGGTTTATTTATTAAAGCTATGAGTTTTTTATTAGAATATTCTATCAAATAAAAGAGGACAAATTATACATTCATTTACAAAATTACCAACTTGGTGCTTCTAAGTTGCTTTAGACTCTTTAATTCATTTTATTTTTTCTAATTAGTCCCATAATTTTTCAATTTATAATCATAAGGAAATACAAAATTCTTATTAGAAACATCTCAGTATATGGACCAGCAGATGGGATAATGGTTATAATGCTGGACTCCCATGTAGTAAACTTTGTTACGAGTCCTGGATCCGGTGGCTTAAAACTCATGCCAGGTGCATGTGCGCACGTGCCCAAAATCCTGAGAGGGGAATTGAGGAAAAGGGATTGTGGTATGACCATCTCCTAGGGAGTGATTTCTCACTTTCTGTCTCCCTGTCTCTTTCTGTCTCTCCAACAAGCACATACATCCTATTACAAAACTCTCTTTTTTTTTTAAAAAAAAAAAAGAAGAGGTATAGTATATATGGCAAAATACACATTATCCTATATTTTATATTTATATACTCCTGTATTTAATATATATGTATTGTTATGCTATAATATACATATATTTTATTAAAATATTTATATAAAATATATATCTATATAAAATTGAGTAACATTTTAAAGCAAATTATTAAGGTGAGGATCCTCAATAGCTATTAAATTGATTTTCTAGTTTATTAATAGCAGTTTTAGTTGCAATCCAAACATTTAAAGCTTTGTGAAAAAATATTATTAGATACAAATGTGTTTTCAACAACTGGATTCAGTTGGGACAAAATTATAAAATAACTCTTTGTTTTTTGCATACCAAAGTTTTCAAGCAATCTGTGTAGCATTCTTCCACCATGCTTCATGAATGAAATATCAATCAGATTCCAGGTGTTAACAAATAACCTCTTCTCTCTCTTCCTTCCTTCCTTCCTTCCTTCCTTCCTTCCTTCCTTCCTTCCTTCCTTCCTTCCTTCCTTTCTTTCTTTCTTTCTTTCTTTCTTTCTTTCTTTCTTTCTTTCTTTCTTTCTTTCTTTCTTTTTCTTCCTCTCTTTCTCTCTTTCTCTTTTTTCTTTCTTTTAATTATTAAAAAATCCAGTTCTGTTTTTACATCTAATTTTCAAATGTCATTTTTGATAGCTTAATTCATGCTTTATTGTATCATAAAGTCCTGTGGTGGAGACAGGGGTTTGAATGGTTTTATTCTCCCTATTTTACTTTGTATCCTCTATTCAGTAGCAGCTTTTTTTCTGGCTCCTCTTTGCTAGGATCTGGAAAGGGGAGAGCATGGGAACTGAAGATTAAATGCTATGGAAAACTTATGTGACTAGATGCCCAAATGTAGGCTCCTTTTCTCTGTTTCTCGTGTGTAGTTTCTCTTATAATTCCCTGGTGGAGTGTGGCTTCTTGTATGGGATCATTTACTACCATATCCTTGGTCTGTGACTTTATTTACTTTATTTTTTTTTTTTTTTAGAGAGGGTTTTGCTATAGGGCGCGTGCACTCGCCAGACAGACAGAGAGAGACATAGAGACAGAAAGCGAGAAATCACCCCCCTGGGGGGGTGACCACGCCACAATCCCTTCTCCTCCATTCTCCTCTCAGGATCTTGGGCACGGACGCACACGCGCCCGGCGTGAGTTTTAAGCCACCGGGTCCAGGATGCGAACCGCGGTCGACTACATGGGAGTCCAGCGACATAGCCATTACGCTAACTGCTGGTTCCCCTTGGTCTGTGACTTTAGGCAATGGGAACTACAAGAATCTTTTTTGCGGGTCAATTCACCTCTCCAGAAGGTTCTTCAGGATTATTTCTTTTCCACACGGTTCATGTTACCTATTTTTTGTGGATCCACCCAGTTGATGAGTGAGAGAGACAATAGACATACCCCATTGAATTCCTGTCTCCTCAATGAGGCCAGGAGTAAGTGAGGGAGAAGGAGAAATTTTGGGGACTCATATAACTGTAACTAAACATTTCTCTTTCAGTCTTTGCAGTTAACTTCCTGATCTCAGTTTATAATCTCTTAGGGTAGAAAATGAGCTAAAGTTTACAAAACTGATTTGAACATTTCTAAATCACTATGCAAATGCTGTGAACTTTAATCCCTGAAACCCTTAATAAGAAAAGTCGCTTTTATAATAGGAAAACTACATGAAACACTCTTATGTAAATATCATATACATGCATATATAAATGTATATCTGTATATGAATTTAATATCCTGGGATATCTGGGAAAATTACATTTAAATTGTATTGTGGGTGTGTAGACATCCTATACATATGTAGCTATGTCCTTATCCATTAATTTCCACACAAATTCTTACATATTAGCTTTTTCATAAATCCCAGACCAATTTGGCAAAATCTATGATCGATTGAAAATGTATCTCTCTACTTTGTGGAATTTGCCACACACACAAACACACAGACATTAATTTCATCAAGCTAAATTTAAAAAGAATGCCCCTGTTTTTTATAAAGCTACAGATTCACAGTTAAATGGACTACTTTTAATAAGCAGTCATTACATGAAATGCTGGTGTTACCTGCTGTGGTGGGTATAGGACACAGACTGAAATGAGTAGAGATGTAGATATGAAAATTGTCTGCATAGAAATATGTTATTTGGGGACCAGCAGTTAGTGTAATGGCTATATCGTTGGACTCCCATGTAGTCGACAGAGGTTTGCGTCCCGGACCCGGTGGGTTAAAACTCACACTGGGCGCATGTGCGTGCGTGACCAAGATCTCGAGAGGAGAATGGAGGAGAAGGGATTGCAGCTTGGCCATCCCCCCTGGGGGGTGATTTCTCGCTTTCTGTCTCTCTGCCTCTCTCTGTCTTTCTGGCGAGCGCACGTGCCCTATAGAAAAAACTTCTCCAAAAAAAAAAATGTTATTTGAATACCCCAAATAAATTTTTTTGTGTGTGAAAACTAATATTAAAAGGAAAGAGATGAATGCAAAGATCAAATCTTGAGTAAATTTCATACTTGGGAGGGAAAAATAAAGGAGCCATCAAAGAGCTGTACTAATGAGCAGAACTGTGGGAGGGCCTTAGAAACAGGGGAGAAGATACACAAAAGGTGATATGATTATTGCTGTTACAGTGTTGTTATTTGGTAGCCTTTTCATTATCAGTGAGAGGGTTCCATGGAGTCATCGTATTTTCTTGACTCATGGTGTCTTGTGACTCAAGGTGAACATTCCTTAGGTGTGTTGATATGATCTAGATGGGAGAAAATGTTTTCTTTGAGCAATATAATGTAACTAATGAAGTTCAAACCTTTAACCCAAGAGTTTATTATAGTCTCTTTAGTAAATTAGCTCAAAAACTCTGAAAATAAAACATGATAGATGATTAATTGCACATTTCCCTCTAGCAGTTAACTACTTGTTGCCTTAATACTAATAAAGCATGAAGTGCGAGTCTATCGCTACCCTTCTGCTCTTGCAAATAGGAGAGGGGTAGCTCTTTAAAAAGTACATGGGAAATGTACATTATGAAACACATCGTGTATGTATTGCAATTTTTTTGGCACCAAGATAAATCCGTACTTTAATTCCTTTTATGAATGTTCTGAAATCCCCTTGTGTTATGACAATGTAATGTATTTATGTCTCTTTCAGATACAGTCTTTTGCTTTGTATTTGTTTTGTTAAGTATATCTCCATGGAACGTGAACAAATCAATGCAGGTGTGCACCATACCCTCTATTATCTGGCCACATTGTGATGGAACCAGATCACAAAATTCAAACATAAGAAATGCTCCATGTTCTTAATACAGGAAACCAAACTAACTCTTATTACAAAACCAAGGAAGATACATTATTAAGTGGGAGCTGTGTCTAATAAAAAGGTCTGTGGCATTCAGAGGAAGCAAGTTGACTGCAGGTCAGAGTGGCCAGAAAAACGTCACAAAGCAAAGGAGCTTGAGTCATGTCTCTTAGGGAGAGGTGAAGAAGGGAGGCATTATCACCTTATTTTATAGACCTCCATAGACTATTGTGTGTCATGGAGTTACTAGTTACTTTGGCACCCCATCCACACTGTGGCTTTTCACAGTTGCCCTCATCCACCATTTTTAAGAACACAGGTAAGGGAGTCAAACCACGTTTTGGTAGTTCTGGAAACGGGCAATTTAGACCCTAGATTTCAGGTTCCTCATTAGTATCGATGGGGCTAAGAATATCTATCCCATAAGTAATAAGTACTGTTTGTGTTAAAGGGGTTAAATAAAGACCAAGTACAAAAACTAGCACATTTTTAAGAGCTCACTTCTTTGTTTTGCCATTGGGTATGGGTATTACTTGTGAGAAATCACCCCCTGGAGGGATGACCATACCACAATCCCTGCTCCATTATCCTCTTGGAATTTTGGGCAAGTGCACACACATGCCCAGCATGATTTTCAAGTCACTGGGTCCAGACCTCGAACCATGTTTAGCCACGTGGGAGTACAACACCTTCACCACTGCACCACATGCTGGCCCCAAGAGCTACTTTTTACATATAGTAGT
The DNA here is from genome assembly GCA_026018925.1 of Tupaia tana. Lineage (NCBI taxonomy): Eukaryota > Metazoa > Chordata > Mammalia > Scandentia > Tupaiidae > Tupaia > Tupaia tana. The sequence continues at coordinate 42,279,964 of JAKSZU010000008.1, forward strand.
TTTCGATGGTGTTTTTGATTTTTATTCCATTCCTTCTACCAATTTTTACCTTTAAACTTTCATTATTTTCTTCTCCTCCTCCTCCTCCTTCTATCTTTTTCTTCTCCTTCTCCTCCTTCATCATTATCTTTTTAAAATTTACTATAAGGCATGTGAGTTTGCCAGAAGAGAAAGGGAAAAAGGAAGAGAAAGTACCCGTTGGGGGAATGCTCATGCCCCACTGGGATTTTGGGCATGCATGCACATGTGTTCTGCATGATTTTCAAGCTACCAGGTTGAAAATCAAACCATTTAGTTGGCCATATGGGATCCAGTTGCCTTAACCACCGTGCTACCAGCTGGCCCCAGAATTCATCTTTTATATAGAAGCAGGATACCACTTTGATCTTTAGATCCAGAATAAAATTCAACCACTGATTTCAAATGAGAACACATTCCAATTCATTTTACATTCTGGGCCAAGCAGAATATTGAGATGTTCCTGAAAAGGGGCAAAGTCATGTTTGATGAGGATAAGGAGCTTCTCCATCACGTTTCTAATTCCTCTGCCTCCAGATTTCTGACCGTGGTTATTGCCTGACTTTCTGGGCATGAATATTCCCTAAGCCCAGTTTTCCTTGATTCTTTTTTCTCTGCTCTCCATATCTAATATTCTTCAAGTATTTCTCTCCCATCTGGTCTTCTGTCCATCTCTTTTATCTCTTACTGTGTGTGTTCATTGACTGTTTTGAATGGTTCTGTGCTGCTGGTAAACATTGACTTTCCCTGGCTCTTATCCAACTCCTAATGTGAAGGTGACTCTCAGGAGCTTACTTTTTTTCTGATGCCTACTGTGGTATACGAGGAACTTCCAAGGTGTTCTATAAAAATAAATTAAAATCGTATGTTAATTTAATTAGACAGAGCCTTCAAAATTCAAAGATGAACTATGAAATGAGCTTTGATTCAATTAAATTGCAAATGATAGAGCATTTAATCCCCATTGATTCAAAGTTCCTGTTTTTATATACTACATTTATTTTCTCTAACTTGACAGCTTAAAATATAGTAATTATTTTGTTTCTAAAAATTGAATATTTAGAAGTTTAAAAGTAAAAAGTTAATCCAGAAATGTGCTGGTATAAAATTAAAATTGGAATTTAACATCTAATTGTCTCTCTAGTCATTTAAAAATTTGATATAGATAGCTCATTTTACATTTATACCATGAAGGTATGTTTTTCTTATCATTACTCTATAACATATAATGGTCTTTGGTTTTTACAGAGAGTTAAAATGCATGGTTTAACTAAAAATAGACATCAGGTCATTGCAAATTTACTATTACTTGAAAATAAATTAGAGAAAATATAAAAATTATACTGTCTCTAAGATGTTTTTATAGCTCTTCTATTATAAAAGCAATAAAGGAGAGATGTTTATTGGTACATATTAAGTCTGTTACCAATCCTTTTTTAATAATACCATAAAACAAGAAGACTTCACATATAAATGTTAGCCCAGATACAATCCATTTCAAAAACATACACTCAATAGAATTAAAGCCTTTACTCAAAATTTTAAGTATCCTTCCTGATTTTTTTTTTTTTTTTGAGGAGATGGTTTCTTACCTGACTATTCAGTTTAAAAACATCAGAATATATTTGAGTTTGCTCTTGTTTAGCTCACATTTTAAATATTAGATTTAAGGAACTTCAATGATAAACTATTTCAACTTCATATAAGACTTAACATAAGATTTAAAGAAATTTGGAGGAAGGGAAATAAGCGCGTTTCTGGTTTCTGGATGTCTGTGGAATACCTGTTTTCCCAGTTGTGCTCATTTAACCCTAAGTGCTTGGTCCTTTTACTTACTAACATATAAGACCTTTAACTTATTTTTATTATTAGTATTGAAAATATGATCTAATAACATATTGTTCATGCTTTCACTCTAGGGTTTTTTTATTCTACATATATTCATCTCATGCAGTTATATATGCTGGTTTCTTCATTAAAGGACTTCAAATTTGTCTTCTACCATGATTTTATGAAAATATATGGTTTTCTAAAAACAAAATTAATCCATACCTTTATTGATTTTATTTTTGCATTAAGAGGTTTTGAAGATGTGAAATATATTTTTATGTGGTTCACTATGTAAATGTAGTTTTTCAACCATATGTCCTATTGACCCAAGGCTACCACTAAATTTCTTAAAAATTTTAGCTTCGATTTTGATTTCCTCTTTGAATTGGATATTCTTAAAGGTAAATTAGTACATACTGACTGTATCTTGGTTTTGAGAGATTTTTGTTATAGGGCACTTGCAAAAGAGAGAGTGAGAGAGAGCAAAGAGAGACAGACAAAAAGTGAGAAATCACCCCCCAGGGGTAATGGACATGCCACAATCCTTTCACCTCCGTTATCCTCTAGGAATCTTGGTTACGCACACACATGTGTCTGGCATGAGTTTTTTGTTTTTTGTTTTTTTCTTTTTTCTGGAGAGGTTTTTGTTACAAGACACGTGCGCTAGTCAGAAAGACGAGGAGAGACAGACAGACAGAAAGCAAGAAATCACCCCCCAGGGGCATGGCCACACTGCAATCCCTTCTCCTCCATTCTCCTCTCGGGATCTTGGGTATGCACGCATCCGTGCCTGGTGTGGGTTCAAGCCACCAGTTCCGGGACTCGAACCATGGTCGACTACATGGCAGTCCAGCAACATAGCCATTACGCTCACTGCTGGTCTCTGGCATGAGTTGTAAGCCACCAGGTCTGACAACCAAACTATGGTCAACTATGTGGGATTCCAGAGACATAATCATTACGCCATCTGCTGGTCTCAGCTGGTTGTACTAATTAATTGCTCTCTATAATTACATAGATATTTTTGCCTACTTGATGTGTCAAGTTCTTAAAATATTTAAGTTATCCAAATAAGATTGTGACTTAATAAAACTATTCTCATTATTTTTGTTATAGTTTTGTTGTTTTCATGATAGAGTATGTGCAAGTACATGTGAGAATGAGAGTGAGAGAAAGAGAGGTACCCTCTGCAGGGTCTAATGCTAAATTTCCCTTTCTCCTGTCCTCCAGCTCCTTGGATTCTGGACACTTGTGCAAATGCCTGAAGCATTTCAGGCTGACTGTGCCAGGGATTCAAACTCTGGTAGCTACGTGGGATCTGGTCCCTTGAGGAGCACATTAACATTTCACTACAGAATCAGCCCTATAGTCATTGTTTTAAGTGGTTTTATCATAAGTATACACTCTTACCTTGATAATTAAAAACTCTTTTGTGGGGACCAGCAGATGGCATAATGGTTATGTTACTGGACTCCCATGTAATTGACAGCAGTTTGAGTATCAGACCCGAGAGTTTAAAACTCATGCTGGGTACATGGGTGTGTGTGCGCTCAAAATCCCAAGAAAAAAGTGAAGAGATTGCAGTGTGGTCATGCCCCCAGGGGGTGATTTCTCACTTTCTGTCTCTGCCTCTCCAGCAAGTTCACTCAACCTATAGCAAAAATCTCTGCTAAAAAAAAAAATTCTTTTGACTTTCAAATATTTTTGGAAGGTTTATATTTATATTTATTGTGAAAATATCTGCTTTCCTAATAATAATAGTATTTATATTAAGGGAGATAATAATTTTGAGTGCTTATTATATCCAAATTCATTTTATTAAAATTTCAGCAAATTCTTGGTTTTTTTTTTTTAAATTTAATTTAATTTTATTTTTTTGAGAGATTTTTGGTATAGGGTACCTGCGTGTGCCAGAAAGACAGAGAGACAGAAAACGAGAAATCACCCCCGGGGTGGTTGGCCAAGCCACAATCCCTTTTCCTCCATTCTCCTCTCGGGATCTTGGGCATGCACACACATGTGCCTGGTGTGAATTTAAGCCACCAGGTCCGGGACTCGAACCACAATCAACTACATGGGAGTCCAGTGACATAGCCATTACACCAACTGCTGGTCCCAAAAGTCTAGCAAATTCTTAAACTGATATACCAGTTGATTTGATTTACTTAAGTGCCTATTTCATCCTCAAGATATTTTCTTGAACTATTACTTTAAGATCATAGTTTCTTCAGATACTTGTTTTGCTTTTGGTTTTCTTTTGCAATTTCCTTAAGATTATTAGCTATATTAATACTTAAACTTTTCTAACAAATACAAAATAATAAAATATGACCAAACAAATCTACTCCTTAATTTTTGAACTAGTAACCTTCTTCTGTAATTTTGCTATTTATTCGAAATAAGTTTGTTTATACTTTTTTTTTTTTTTTTTGGAGAGGTTTTTGCTATAGGGTGCGTGTGCTCATCAGAAAGACACAGAGACAGAAAGCAAAAAATCTCCCCCCCAGGGGAGATGGCCATGCTGCAATCCCTTCTCCATTCTCCTCTAGGGATCTTGGGCACGCACGTACACGTGCCTGGCTGAGTTTAAGTCACCAGGTCCAGGACTTGAGCTGCGGTCGACTACATGGGAGTCCAGCAACATAGCCATTATGCTAACTTCTGGGGCCATATTTATAGACTTTTCTTTCCTAGGTTATCATTTTCATTATCTCTTTCTGTCATCAATCATATAGTATGAGATTCTTTGAGTTTGTAAAAATCTAAAATGAATGATGCTGATAACTCATCAGAATTTTTGACAGTGGTATAAACTTTGAGTGTAGTCTGTAATATCTTAAATACAAAAGATTTGTTCTGCTTGTATTTGAAAAATGTACATGAAATTTAATTAGGAAATGTGATCTTTCCTTTTGTTATCAGTTAAGAAAATTTTAGATCTATGCAATCTAAATGCCTAGCAATAAAGATTTAATGATATTTAGTGTCTCATGTGAAATTTAGAGATAGACACTATGGATTGGTTACTTTAGGCCAAGGGCAATGTTACCTAAATACAGAGGCTTCTTCATTTACCATCTTGTAATTAATCCTTATAATGTCACATTTTATCCTCAGATTTTTCTCCTCAATTGTCACTATTCAAGGCAGGGGTAGGGGGGTTTCTTCATTATGTGTCCTTTTAGAAGAGAGATAGCATGTGGCACTTGGATAACGTGAGAAGGCAACAAGGAGACTTTTGAAAGTTCCTGGAAAACTGGAATTAAGGTACAAGTTTATTTTAGTGCTAAAGAAAAAATTCAAAACCTTGCATAGTTTGTTCACAATACACATTTTCCTTAAGTTTTTTGAAGACCTCTCATACAATAAAGGGACTTCTTATTAAGAATATAGGGAAATCAGGTGGAAAATCATGGGGTTAAGAAGAGCAAGGCATAGGCCCCTCTTCTAGGCCTAGAAACAGGGAAGCAGGGAGGTCTTCTGGAACCTGAAGACTGAGAGGGCTGTGTGGAGAGGGCCATTCAACGCGACTTGTGACCTCAGTGTGAGATCCAGCCAGTGGCACTGCAGAGAGAGAGCCACGGGATAAACCCCCGAACCCCACTCTCCTACTCTGTCAGGCCTTCTGTTGCCATTTTTCATGGGCTGGATCCAGCTGCAAGCCAGTGGCAAAGTAGTCCTGGCTGTAATTTCTACAAGTCAGTCTTAGAGTGGAGGAAGAGGTAGAGAAGGATGAAGAGGGGTCCTGCTGAATAAAAGAAGGGAAATAAAGAATTGACCTTTTCACTGCTTCAGCTTTTCAGCTTATCACATAAATTATTCTTAAAACTCTAGCCTTGACACCAGCAAATAGTGCAAAGGTTATTTCATTGGACTTACACATGGTCAACTGTGGTTTGAGTCCCAGACCCGGCAGCTTAAAATTCACACTGGGGACATGTGAGTGTGTGCTCTGAGTCCCAAGAGGAGAATGGAGAAGGGATTGCAGTGTGACCGTCCCCTCTAAGGGATCATTTCTCGCTTTCTGTCTTTCTGTCTCTGGTGAGTACAAAAATCTCTTTCTTAAAAAATAAAAATATCCAGCCTCATTCAACCTTTTTGCTTTCTTTTCTCTCCTCTACACCTGCCTTTTATTTATTTCTCATTGAATTTTCCAAACTTTGTATTTGCTCATTTTTATTTCCAAATCATTGATTAAAATCCTATTCTTCAGAAGAAATTTATGTGCCTTCCTTCCTTTCTGCATAGTCAAATTCTGCTTTTCAGGACCAGCAGTTAGCATAATGGCTATGTCGCTGAGCTCTGTGGTTCAAGGCCTGGACCCAGTGGCTTAAACTCACGCCAGGTATATGTGCGTGCGTGCCTAAGATCCCGAGAGGAGAAAGGAGGAGAAGGGATTGCGACATGACCATCCCCCTTGGGGGATGATTTCCCTTTTTCTATCTCTCTCTCTCTGTCTTTCTGGTGAATGCACATGCCCTATAGCAAAAAACCTCTCAAAAAATCTGCTTTTCCTCTGAAGAATAGTCCAAGGTCCCCCTTGTCAGCAGGCATCATCTGACCACTCAGCCCATCCTTCCTTTGACGTCTTAAAGCACTTTTGGTCGCAAGTCTTTACAGCTCCTACAGAGACTATCTTATATTGCCATTGGGTTTGTAGATGTGCATGTATTAAGCCCTCCAACTAAATTTTAAACTTTTCAATAAAACAAAAATATCCTTAGAATTTTGAATTTCCTACAGCATTTATCACAGCTTTACAAATGCTGCAGAGATTTTAAATTGAGAGCAGAAGCAAAGTCATATTCATCTTTGCTTCCCCAGTATTCAGCAGTCAGTGTACGGCACAAAATGAGTGCTTATTGAAAATCTGTTGAATTAATGTTATTAAAATAACAGTAAAACAATGTGTGTTTCTATTAATTCATTCTCTAAGTAGAATAACTAACTTTTCTCTGATTATAAAGTTTACAGAGTCTACACATGAAATTGTCTTTCTTTGTACAAAAATAATCATTGAAATAAAAACAATTGATTTTGAATAGTGTTAAAACTCTCAGTGTAATAGCAAGATTAAAAGTCAATTATCATTGTTTGATGTTAAACAATCAACTAATTTCATAAAATTGGATATGAGAGGAAAGTACACTTTGCTTCTCAAATAAGTAAACATAAAAATGAAAAAGCTTTTCCACTTTTTTGTATATATGATCTAGTATATCTTGAACCATACTTGAATTGTATTTATCATAATAATGAATATAATTCTAGTTTAACAGTATGGAAAAAATAAAAATGAGTATCACGAGGGCCACCTGGGACTTAATCTAAATTAAATATCTTTATATACTTATTGTTCCATCAAAAACATTCTAGCTATTACCAATTTATGTGAGAATATATGAATTTACCCATCAGATATGGTAATCTGGATGAATTCCACAACAGTAGTTTTTAAATCTACCTACTTAGACTTCAAAAAAAAAAAATCCTTCAAAGAAAGCTTCCTCAGAAGTATATTACTAAAGAAAAAATACAAAAAAGGTTTTCTTCTTTATGTAAGAGATGAATACCTGAGAAAACCAGGGTGAGAGGGGTGATGTATTCTATTACAAACTCTAATTGCTCATGGTGGCCCTAAAATGACTAAACAGAATTATAAAAAGTGTGATGGAACATATTTATGGTCATGTGACTTAGAATAGTATCAGGATATTTGGAAAGAAAAAATGCTAAATGGTACCTAGACAGAAGTAGTCAACCACTGTCTAGGAAAGATCATCATATTATTAAAGCACCAGCCATGTTCAACACTAAGAAAATTAGGAAGACCATATGTCAGGAATAAGGAAACTGAAATCACACTTACAGTTACAAGGATCCTCTTTTTATAATGAGCCTTACCAATCTACTGGATGATTGTCTTTCACAATGTCAAACTAACTTGAGAATTTTGTGTCAGAAACATATTTGCTTACTCAATAGCGTTTCTTCACTCTAGTCTTGTCTCCTAACAAAAGTCTTATTTTGTTCAGAATTTGGGCTCCAAGGTGCCCAGAGATCAAAAAACTTCCCTTTGAACTGAATCTTGATATCTCTTAATAGAACAGTCTCATTAACTTCTGTCAATTTGGGCTTCAAAGGTGGATGGATATGTAAGTCTATCTGGCCAACAGAACAGAAGTGGAAGTCTGTGTCTTCTGTGGATTTCGTGGAAATATTCACTGGAAAGATCTGCTTGATACAGAAAGAGATAGTGAAGTATTGTTCTAAGAAGATTAGTATTGTGGCAGAAATATAGAAAGAGATTGACAAGGACTAACTGGTGTTATGGTAGTTAAGAAGGCTGAATCCCACACAGCTGAGTGCAGTAGAAGTCCTGGATTAGTGGCTTGAAAAATATGCCTGGTCCATGTGCATGCTCCCTAAAATCCTGAAAAAGGAGAGAAGGAAGAGAAGGGATTGCAGTGTGATCACAATCCATCAAGAATGGATTTCTCACTTTTACCCTCTTTGGCAAGTGTACACACCCTCTGGCAAATTAAAAATAAAAAGAAAAAAGAAAGATTGCCAAACTAGAAGTAGGGAGAAAGTTATTGAACTGAAATGAGTTTGTAAGGGACAAGTTGAGGTAAGTATAACTACTGTTGATGTAGCAACTTAGATAAATAGCAAAGAATGTAATGAAATACTAGGAATGAATTGAACAGTCATAGTGATTGCAAGGGTACAGGGATTAGATGGGGATGAAGATTTAGTGAAAATGGAAGTCACCCACAAAATGTTTGAGTTACTGGTAAAACCATGGCATTATACAAAAACAGATGGATAAAGAACTCTAAATTAGAGGAGACAAACAAAATATTAGACTACAAGTTTTAGATTATATCAGCATATCCATGGAGAAGTGTCCAGTAGATAGTTTGAAATGTGAATGGCATTATAGAAATGGATCAGAGTAAGAGAGCAGTTTAGAAGTATTACAAATAATGGTGGCATTTTTGTAATCAAAATTGATGAGTTCTCAGGCAGCAAAGCTATCTGAAGTGGAGAATAGAGACCTGAGGACTAATATTTGGAAAAGATTCTTACTGAAAAATAACCCATAGTCTAACAGCCAACAAAGAACCCGTTTCAACACTGTCAAGCTTATTTGGTTTGGTCAAACTAATTTTTGTTATAATTAACATTCAATATCTTCCGTTACAATAAAAAATTGTGATATGATTCAAAGAGAGAAAGGAATCTTATTATTTGGAATTCCCCCCAACACACACCTTCAAATAGTATTGGTCTTCCATCCAGCTCACACTCTTGATTCCAACAAGAAGAAACTAATCAACTGAACATTGCTTTCTGTATAAACATGCTGTAGGGGGGGGGTGTGACATTGACTATTGTGACATTGTGGCGTGGCCATCCCCCCTGGGGGGTGATTTCTTGCTTTCTGTCTCTCTGTCTCTCTCTGTCTATCTGGTGAGCGCACACGCCCTATAGTAAAAACCTCTCCAAAAAAAAAATAATAATAATAATGATAGAGGTCATTCAAAACCCTCATTCTTCATTAGTACCAAGTTTTTATAGGGAAAATAGGAGATTTCTAAGTGTAATCTGTTCAAACAATATGTGAATTGTATCCGTCTCACAACACTAATGGCCTTTTGACCTTGTAAAACTATTTTCCAACACTCTTTACAGTTAGAGAAATTTCTTACTTTTCCCTCTGCTTTGAGATGACTAAGACAAAAGGGTTTGGGGATAGCAAGAATATCATTGATGTCTTTAGCTTGCTACATTTTGGAAGAAGTTAAAATAAAATACTATTTTTTCTCCCTGGTCATCTGTTACTGACCATTTAAAAAAGAAAAATCTCTGCAGCATTGACTAAGAAAATATTTTTGCTACCCGACCCTGAATGAATTCAATATGGTCTGTACATCTAAAGTTTCAAGCAGGGGACCGGATCCTATATCATGATATAATGATATATTGAGAGGACAAATCTCTCTACGTAGGTTAATAACGATTTTACCTTTCATCAACCTAAGGATTGGTAGTCGCAACAGAATATATTTTTTAAAATCTTCTACCAAAGGGACCAGCAGTTAGCATAATGGCTATGTGGCTGGACTCCCACGTAGTCGACCGCGGTTCGAGTCCCAGACCCGGTGGCTTAAACTCATGCCGGGCGCGTGTGCGTGCGTGCCCAAGATCCTGAGAGGAGAATGGAGGAGAAGGGATTACGGCGTGGCCATCCCCCCTGGGGGGTGATTTCTCGCTTTCTATCTCTCTGTCTGTCTCTGTCTGGCGGGCGCACGTGCCCTATAGCAAAAACCTCTCAAAAAAAACAAAACAAAACAAAACAAAACAAAACAAAAAAAAAAACTTCTACCAAGGAGAAAATCTATTAAAATAGATCATAGGAAGAGTTAGTGTTAAAATATATAAGCTAAGATCCTAGTCCTGTTGCTTGCAAGCTGTAGAACTCTTGGGAAAAGTCACTCAAAACCCTTTGAATTATAGTTAAATTACATCTTTTACTTTATGGACTTGCAAAACAGTAAATGGAGATAAACTATGGAGACCTAAGGAGCCAAGGGACAATCTGTGGTCAGGGAAGACGTTGTCATGGAAGGGCAAGAAAGGCCCACAAAAAAATAGATATAGAAAGTTCAAAAAATAAACTTTCTGCATGTCAGAAATATATTGAGTATTTTTTGTTGTTAGCTTTTGTTTGTTTGTTTGTTTTTTGGTATAGGAAGTGTGTACTCATCACAGAGAGACGAAAGTAAGGGGGGAATAGTCACACTACAGTCTCTTCTCCAGTCTCCTTTTGGGATTCTGGGCATGTGAACACACACACATGCCTGGTATGTTTTTGAAGCTGCTGGGTCCAGAACTTGAACTGAGAGTCAGTCATGTGAGATCATGCACCTTAACCACCATGCAATCTGCTGCTCCCCTTCTTTTTCCCCAGAAGAAACCTGTGATTTCTGAAGAGAGACAGAGAGAGAGGTGGAAAGTGATAAAGCATCCCCTCCATGGGGAATAGTCACACTGCAATCTCTTCTCTTTCATCCCTCCCTCCTTTTAGGATTTTTGGGCATGCATGCAGTCCCTGCATATTCTTAAACTGCTAGGTCTGAGACTCAAAATACACAGAGGCCATGTGGGATCAGCTGCCTTAACCTTTGTGCCATCGGATGGCCCATGAATAGTTTTTATTTACTATTATGATTTGATCAAATTATTATTATTATTTTTCTTTTGGAGAGGTTTTACGCTATAGGGCGTGTGCACTCGCCAGACAGACAGAGAAAGACAGAGAGACAGCGAGAAATCACCCCCCAGAGGGGATGGTCACACCACAATCCCTTCTCCTCCATTCTCCTCTCGGGATCTTGGGCACGCACGCACACGTGCCCGGCGTGAGTTCTAAGCCACTGGGTCCGGGACGCGAACTGCGGTCACTATGTGGGAGTCCAGCGACATAGCCATTACGCTAACTGCTGGTTCCCTGATTTGATCAAATTATCTGTGTGTGTGCAAGTAGAGTTAACTGTAAAGAAAGAAGGAATTACTATCGTTATTTTAGGAAGCAATCAGACAAATAAATTGAAAGTCATTTAAAATAATTTGTTTCTGTCATTTAATGATAGATTTGAGAACCTTAAAATTTTGAAAAATCTGGAAATGCAATCAGTTTTTAAAATAATGAATATTAAAATGATTATCTGTTACCATTTTTTCTCATTAAACAGCTGGCTTTTCCTCACTTTATGTACTAGACTCTGAATAAGTAACATGGAGAAATAATTAAGATGCTAAGGCTCTGGAGCTAAACTGTGTAACTCCCAATATTGGCTTACTAACTTCATGATTTAGGGAAGATACTTAGCCTTCAGTCTTATTTTTATTATTGTTATTTTGGATGAAAGAAAGTATAGCTTTATTGCAATATACACAGCAAAGAGATTGGCCAACTCTTGTCAAAAGGCCTCATCTCCCAAAGAATTCCCCACATACATTTTTAAAGGCAAAATTAAGAGTGAAGTTCCCAGGTGCAAGATAAGTTCAATGATTGTTGCAGGAGGGAACAATCATCTCACTTTTTAATTTTAATTTATTTCATACATTTAATCACTATAGATCACTTAGCTTGTAAGCTAAATTTACCCAATATAAATACACTTCACACCAGTCCAGTAGAGGACACAAAAGGCATTATCATCAACAGATAATAATCTATTTCTGTGTGCCATAAGTGACTTGCCTCTCTATTTTCCTCCTTAATTTCTTTCCTCAAACTCTTCCCCTTCTCCCACTTTTTTCCCACATTGATTTTCAATGCTTCTATGTTCTCTCAATCTTTTGATTTCCACCATAGAGTGCAGATAGTTGGTATATGTTAAGTGGAGACATACAATGTCTCTCTTCATAGCCTGGCTTGCTTCAGTCAGTAGTAAATATTCCATATTCTTCCACTTTCTATCAAATGCCAGGGACTTTTTTTTTTATGTTTTTTTATGGCTGAGCAGTATTCCATGCAGTATATGTGCCACACTTTTCCAATCCACTCATCTGTTCATGTACAATCTGGTTGGTTCCATGTCTTAGCAATTTTGAATAATATTGCAATAAACATAGATGTGCAAGCACTTTTCCAACTAAGCATTCTCCTATTCTTTGGGTAGATACTCAGGAGTGAAATTGCTGGATCATATGTTAATTCTATTTTTAGGTCTTCAAGGAACCACTATATTGTTCTCCACAGTGGCTGGACCAATTTACATTCTCATCAGCAGTGTAGGAGAGTTTCCCTTTCACCACATTCCCATCAACACTTATCATTTTTTCTTTATTTTTTAAATATTCATTCTGAATGGGGTTAGTTGGATTCTCATTGTGGTTTTGATCTGCAGCTCCCTTATGATGAGGGATATTGAGCATTTTTTCATATGCTTTTTGGCTGTTTATATGTCTTCTTTAGAGTGTTATTTATTAAGCTCCTTTTCCCATCTTTTAATTGGGTTAATAATTTCTTCATTTTTGGGGGAGGGGAGGGAAGGAGAGTAAGTCTCTTGAGTTCCCTGTGTATTGTGGTTAACGTCCCATATCAGAGGCATAGTTTACAAAAATATTCTACCATTCCATGGGTTGTCAATTCACACTAATTACTGTGTCTTTTGCTGTGCAGAAACTGTAATCTGAGGTAATCCCACTTGTCTATTTTCGGGATTATTGCTTGCTTTGGTGGATTCATTTAAGAAGACTTTTAAGAAGACCTACCTTAGTGTCTCCCAGAGTTTCCCCAGTGTTTTCCACTAGTAGTTTTATAGTTTGAGGTCTTAGGTTTAGATCTTTGATCCACTTTGAGTTGACTTTTGTTAATGTTAAGAGCTAGGGGTTCAGATTTGTCTTTCAGTAGGGAATACCCAGTTTTTTCAGCACCATCTGTTAAAGAGGTTTTCCTTTTCCCACTGGACTCACTGGTACCCTTTGTCAAAAATAAGTTGGCTGTATTTTGGGGGGCTTATTTCTGGAGATTCTATTCTGTTCCATTGATCCACATGTCTGTTTTTGTGCTAATATCATGCTGTATTGATTATCACAGCTTTGTAATATATTGTGGAGTTCAGAGAGTGAGATGCCACCACTCCAGTCTTTCTATGTAAGATTGCTTTGGCAACGTGGGTTTTTTTATGATTCTAGACAAATTCAATGATCGTCTTTTCTAGATCTGTGAAGAATGTCTCTTATAATTTTATAGGGAGATTGCATTAAATATGTAGGTTGATTTGGGTAGCATTGCCATTTCCATTTTATTAATTCTCCCAATCCAGGAACATGAGTTGTCTTTCCACTTTATTATGTCATTTTCAATTTATTTTTAAAGATTTTCATAGTTTTTCTTGTAGAAGTCTTTGATTTCCTAAATTAGATTTATTCCTAGGTATCGTATACTATTTGTATAAGATTTACTATGGTAAATGCAATTTCTTTCAACAGCTCTGCTTCTGTCAAGCTGTTGTTGTATATAGAAATGCTATAGAATTTTGTAAGTTGATTTTGTATACAGCCACATTCCTGTATTAATTTATTATTTCTAGATTTTTTTCATGGATATCTTTGGGTCTTCTGTGTATTCAATCATGTCATCTACAAATAGAGTTAATTTCAACTCCTTTTTCCCTATTTTAATGCCTTTTATTTAATTCTCTTGTCTGATTGCATTGGTTAGAACTTCCATCACTATATTGAAAAGGAGAGGAGAGAGTGGGCAGCTTTATTTTGTACAAGGTTTTAGTAGAAAAACTTTCTGCTTTTCCCCTTCAGTATGATGTTAGCTATAGTTTTTCATATATGGCTTTTATTATGCAAGGAATGATCCATAATTGATTTAACTGAGAGTCTTAATCATGAAGGAATGTTGTATTTTGTCAAATGCTTTTTCTGTATCTATTGAGAAGATAATTTTTTTATCTTTTTTTATATTTTGTTAATATGATGTATTATGTTTATGTTTTTTTTTTATATGTTGAACCACCCTTGCATCACCCAATAAAGTCTACCTGGTTATGATAAATAATCGTTTTTATATGTTGTTGGATAAAACTTGCTAGTATGTTGTGAGTATTTTAGTGTCTATATTCATCAGAGATATTGGTCTGTGGTTTCTTGGTTTCTTATATTTCTTGTGCCTCTGTGCTGGTTTCTGGTCATTTAATAGATTATACATTTCTTCCTAATTTCTCAGAGTTAATTTTGAGCATTCAAAGGTGTGCAGGAGGATGTGATCCGTGATCTCTTTGCAGCCCTGTCTTTTTAATGCTCCCCCTGTAGCTTGCAATTTTGTTGCTGGGACTGGATATTTCAAATGACTCCCAGATTCTAGAGACAGATGCACCTGGGGCTGAGTTGCAGGGTTTCTACTGAGGAAGAAGTATGGTTTGTTGGGTGCTCAATACAGTCCGAGCAATTTAGGAAACTACAAAGCTGTATGAATGGTAGACAGTGGAGCTTCCAATAACTTGCTTCTGCTGTGCAGGAGCCGGGAAAAATGGCAGAGCGGAAGTAGGAAGCAAGAGGGCCTGGTACCTGTAAGGCACAGCTTTCAAGGCAGTGTTTGGCCTTGGTTCACTTGCTTTCTTCTGCTGCGCAGGAGCCGGGCAGCAATCATCTCATTTTTAAAATGGCGGCAGTAACAAACCTACTTCATAGGGGCTATTGTAAGGATTCATTGAGTTAATATTTCTACAGTTCTGAACAAGGCCTGATACATAGGAATCATTTTATGTCTTTATTAAATAAAATAAGACAGAAGAGACTGATGTTGCAAGACTAATACATTAAAAAGATCCCACTTTCTTAAAATATGATCAGTAATTTTAAAACATAATTTTAAGAGAACTGTACTCAGGTTGAAAAGAAAACTGTAAGCAGTTATTTGAGCAACCATATAATCAAGTAGACTATATGTGTTTTGTGAATCCATGTGTCCTGTCCTATTGACCAGCAATAGGAACTTGGGAGCCAGTTACACATCTCTCTCAACCTGAGATTGCTGTGCAGACTGATACAGGCAAAGCGTCTGACCACTGCAGGTGTTCCACATTTGCCAACAGTTTATTTCTCCTTTAATAAATTCATATCTTTTTGTCCTCTTTGAGCCTTGAGTCTTGAGTACCAGCATTCCCCTTCTCAATGTCTAAAGATCAATGATTTTGGAAAAGCAGAAAACCTTTATTTTTCATTTGGTGCTATACAGCAGTTTTTCTCCACTAACACCATAAATCTCTAAAGTTTTCTTCTTAGGTTCTTGACAGCTTCTGTAAACGCATAGTAATAAATGCTTTGAAGTTGGCTTTATGTTTTACTAGCAGTTTCTTCAACAGATCGGCTTGCATAGTGTTCTGTTTTTCTCCAGAGTTATTTGATTGTTCCCAATTGTTTCAGACAACAAACAACCTCAAATGTTTTATTCGAATGTGTTGTGACATTTCAATTCACCTCCAAGTTCTTTGTAATAGTACTTTCTGACTGTACTTTTTACTTTGAAAAGCATCTGAAATTCAATCAACAATTATTTGAGACATGTATAAGTTATGTATAGATTTACTATATATAGATACATAGTATCTGTCTGTGTATGGATAAACTATGTCTAGGTCTATATTGGGTATAGATATTCTGTGAAGACAAAGCATCCCCCACCCACCCCGTGAAACTAGATCTGACCATGAAAAGCATTTCCTCAGTGACTTGCTTGTTCCTCATACATTAGCCACTGCCAAGGTTTAGAAATTCCAGTCAAATTATTAGTGCTTCCTTTCAATGTGTTTATGGTAGAAAATTCAAATACATTTAACCATAGTTCAAGAACCATGCTTTGTCCCTAATATATTTCTTATTATAATGCAGTATAAATGAGAATGAAAATTATGTTTCCATATAGTGATTAAAAGATAAAAAACACTAGAAGCAGAATGTCAAAAACAAGCTTGAGTTTCAGGATACACTTGTCCCCTTCAATATCATTGATTTTTACTTATAGATTTAATCTTTTTCTTTTCTAATGGGATGGTAAAGTTTATGTGTCATAGTCCTGACTAGACTGTGGGAGGCCCAGATAGATAGCTGGTTAAACAATTCTGTGTGTCCCTGAGAGGATATTTCTGGAAGAGTATTTTAATCAGCTGATTAAAGAAGATATGCTAGTACCAATGTGGGTGGGTAACATCCAACACATATAGAAAGCCTGGAAAAACAAAAGGGTGGAGGGAAGGTAAATCCTATCAGCTAGTTGGTGCATATATTTTCTCCTGTGCTTAGATATTAGCACTCCTGGTTCTGTTTCCTTGGAGAGCCCTGGCTAACAATATACCTACTTTAAAGAATCTCTGATCAAAAGCAGAGGTATGCCTATTTAGGTTGGTTCTGTTACTTGAGATAGATCATAAAATGTACCACATTAGTATCCAAAATCTTTAAATACATTAATAGATCCCTATCTGTTCTGATAAATGCTTATAATCTGTCCTTTTTTCTAGAGAGGGTTTTTTTTTTCTTATTTTATTTTTTTTTTTGCTATAGGGCAGTGTGCTCTATGGAGGGACAGAGAAATAGAGAAAGTTAGAAATCACCCCCCAGGGGGTTGGCTATACCACAATCCCCTCTCATACATCCTTTTGTGATCTTGGGCACACATGCACATATGCTGGGTGTGAGTTTTAAGTCACTGAGTCCAGGATTCAAACCACAGTCAACTACTTGGGAATCCAGTGATGTAACCATTACATCATCTGCTGGTCCCAATTCTGGCATTTTTCTTATTACTAGTAAAGTTTCACAGAAAATTTTAAATGTCTAATACATGCTTGATTTGGAGAAAAATAAAAAATAGATTTTGCCTTGAAGATGATGATGATGATGATGATAATGGTAGGGTTGACTGGAAATAAAACAGAGTAGCAAGAATAAATAAGCACAGTTTGTTGTGAGAATAAAAAGTTGGAGCACCAGCTTTAGTTTCAAGAGTAGGAGGAAACATCCTAAATTTGGTGGAACTTCTTTCTAAATCACCTGGAAAAAATTATCAAAATTATGGTGATATATGCTGGCCTCAACTCTGATGATCTTTTCCACAATTGAAAATATGCTTATATTTACTTTATTGTCCTCATCAACTGTGATGACTGTTAACAGATAGGAAAGTGTCAAGCTGCATTGTGATGTCCTTGGTTCTTTGGGTCCAGATCACTAAAATTAGAGATCTGTCCCTAGGCGCAAAATGAAACCACAGCCATGAATGAAGTAGGTAGAAAAGAAGATTTAATACGAAAGAAAGGAAGTACACCCCAAAAATTCTTGGGTAGGTGGATTGCCAGGAGGCTACTGTGTTTCATACTCGTTACTCATTTTTATTACTAGAGGTCATGAATATTCATTGTGGGAGGTCTCTTACACTATGTCCTCCGTTTGAATTCACATCCGGGCATTTTCTCCTGCACTTTTGTACTTTTCTTACAGGTAAAGAATGAGGAATTTGACTACCTAATTGCACAAGCCCAATGTGAGCCAGGTTGTTTTAGTTAGACTGCCTAATTAGTTTATCGCCCTAGTGGGAGTTAGGGCATTGACCTAATGGGAATTAGGGCATTGACCAAAATGCCCTTTTGCTTTTCTTTTAGGGCTGCCTGCTCATGACAAACAAACTGCCTACTAGATTTCCCCCTCTAGGACTTGAAACCCTGAAACATGCAGGGAAAATGGACCGAAGGTCTCTTCTGTAGCTTCTTCCAGCTGACAAATGGGCTGAAGAGAGGGCAGTCAGAGCCTCAGTCCTTGTTCTCTGTCAGGCTAGCCCCAAGATTAGGCGGAAACTTCAGAGGTGTCCTCATATGAATTACAGAAGCTGTAATGGCTGCATCTAGAGGAGAGAAATTAATATTATTAGGCACTTTGTTGTAACACAAAGATAGATTGTATTTGGTTGGCAACAAGTTTAGTAAGGGCCTGCAACAAAGGAGAGCCAAAGCTTATAATTAAGATGATCATTATAACTGGACACACTAGTGGCAACAAGAGATTTTAAGCAGCAGTACGATTAACGAGAGTATAGACATCAGGAAGACCTTGAAAAGAAGGCAATGTTGTCACAAATCCCTGAGTAAGAAAATGTAGGAGGAAGAAGGCTATGTTCATATTACTTATCTGAGGAAGAATTCTTCTTGAAAAGAAATTGAAGGTCCTCCAGAGGCTCACAGGTATAAGTGTGAGAAGTCTGGTCAGGTCCCAGGTCGGCAGCCTGCTTGATTCGTCAAACGTGAATCCAAGTGGGAATGTTTGCCATTTTTACTGCTGTAGGGGTTGAAAGAAGAATAATATAAGGGCCTTTCCATATAGGCTGAAGTTGGTCTTTAGGATTTTTGTCCCTCCAGGTTTTTATCAGTACTTCATCTTGTTGGAAAGGGTTAACTCCCAGAGAGATAGCTGCTGGCAAGACTTGGTCCCCATAAGACTGGAGAGCCTTCTGGACCTGAGAAAATGTAATTATATATTGCTGGATGGCATTGGTTTCTGCATCTATTACTATGTCTGTGTGAAGGAAAGGCCTTCCATATAACACTTCATAAGGACTCAGGGAGAGGTCGGACTTTGGGACAATTTTCATCCTGAGGAAAGCGATTGGAAGAAGAAAGAGCCCGTTTTGTGATGTTTCCTGACATAACTTTACCAAAATCCTCTTTAAAGTTTGATTGGCTCTTTCTACTTTACCTGAAGCTTGAGGCCTCCTAGTACAATGTAAGAAATATTTGATTCCAGTGTCTTGGCTATCTGCTGGGTAATCTATGATATAAAGGAAGGCCCATTGTCACTTTGAAGTGATTTAGGGAGAAGATGAGGAATTATATCCTTTAAAAGTACTTTAACAACCTCGGAGGCCTTTTCTGACTGGGTAGGAAAAGCTTCTACCCATCCAGTGAATGTGTCTATGAAGACTAACAGATACTTAATTCCCTTGGATGGAGGCATTTGAGTAAAATCAATCTGCCAGTCCTCTCCAAGGCAGGATCCTTTTCGTTGAATTTAGAGGGGCCAATTGAGGAGGGATGTTCCTTTTCGGACTATTTACTGAGCATAGTACACATGCTTGGCAAATTTGCCTAGTAACTTTGGATAAGGTTTTGCCTACAAATACACAATTGCGGAGGTGGATTAAAGAATCCCTTCCAAAATGACAAGAGTCATGAAATACCTTCAAAATGATCCATTGTTGGGCCATGGGGAGATGAAGCTTAGTTCCATTTGTAAATCAACCATATGGGCCTTTCACATAACCATACTGAACCGCCCACTCTGCTTCAGCTGGAGTGTATTTTGGAGTGGGTAAAGGGTGTGGCAGGCTAGGGATAAGTGCTCCCTGAACAGGAGGAGGAAGCTGGGAGGTAGACTTAGTAGCCTTATATGCCAGGTAATTCCCTCGGCTAACTTCACCTGTTCCTTCTTTTTTTTTTTGGAGAGGTTTTTTGCTATAGGGCACGTGCGCTCGCCAGACAGACAGAGAGAGACATAGAGACAGAAAGCGAGAAATCACCCCCCAGGGGGGATGGTCACGCCGCAATCCCTTCTCCTCCATTCTCCTCTCGGGATCTTGGGCACGCACGCACACGCGCCCGGCGTGAGTTGTAAGCCACCGGGTCCAAGACGCGAACCGCGGTCGACCACGTGGGAGTCCAGCGACATAGCCATTACGCTAACTGCTGGTTCCCCACCTGTTCCTTTTTGATGTCCCTGACAATGTGCTACAGCTACTTCAAGAGGAAAATATATAGCCTCCAAAAACTCTAAGATTTGGGGTCCATACTTAATAGAGGAATTCTTGTCATTTAACAGTCCCCTTTCCCTCCAAATTGCTGCATGAGCATGTATGATCAAGAGCTGCGTTCCTGAAACTGTGTTCCATGGAGATTCACCTACATTTGCGAGGCTGCACGAGACCCACCCTTGGTACAGCCCTGAGTGGAGTCTACGTTCCCTATTGTTGGGAACTTTATGATCTGATAATTGGAAAAAAAATCATGTTTATCATAAAAAATAATTAGAATAGTAATAATAATGATTGGGGGAAACATAGGAAAGATATTGAATGTTGAAGCGGGAGATTAATGTCTCTGTACTGACTGACATGCATGGCATTCCCTTTTGAAAAAGCAATGTAATACACTGTAAAGTTATATGTAATTCAATGTAATAAAAAAAAGATAAAAAAATTAAATAATAATTATAACAATAGTAATAGTAATAAATTAAATAATTTAAAAAAAAAAAAAGAAGGCATACTTAGAATCCGTATATATAGTGGATCTCTTTCCTTTTGTGAGGGTCAAAGACCTAGTGAGAGCCATCAACTCAGCCAACTGGGGTGAAGTCCCAGGAAGCAAGAGTTTAGCCTCCACAGTACTTTCAAGAGAAACTATAGCATAGCCAGCCTGTCTAGTCCCCCTTGGCACTGAGCTACTGCCATCTGTAAACCAGGTTACATCTGAGTGGGGGAGCAGCTGGTCTTGCAGATCTGGCCTGCTTGCAAAAACCTCATTAATTATTTGAAGGCAGTCATGGATAGGCATCTCCTCTATAGGTAGCGGGAGGAGAGAGGCTAGCTTTAAAATCGTACAGGTCTTAAATCTAATCTCAGGATGTTCCAAAAGGATTAATTGATACTTAAATATGTGGTTATCAGAAAGCCAGATAGGCCCCTTGGATTCTAGAATTTGGGAGGCCCAAAGAGGGGTTGTTCACCTGCAGGGGCTGCCCTGCAGTTCATTTAATAGATTCTTCAGCAAGCAAGGCTATACCAGCTACTGCTCTAAGGCAACCTGGCCATCCCTTAGCCACCTGGCCCAGTTTCTTAGACAGATACACAACTGGTCTAAAAACAGGGCCTATGTGCTGAGTTAAAACTTCCAAAGCAATTCCTTGTTTCTCCATCACAAAGAATTGAAATGGCTGATCTGGACGAGGGAGTCCTAATTCAGGCGCCCTTACAAGGGCTTCCTTCAAAGTCTTAAGGCAGGTTTCTGACAGGGCTCCCAGAGAATAGGTTCTCCCTTGAGTTGACCCTTCAAGACCTTTTATTGAAAGGTATTAAAGAAGTCTTAAGTATAGATAAACCATGTTCATGAAAAGGGACATTCAATATCATAAAAATGACCAGTTCTCCCATGCAATTCAAATGAAAATCTCCAAACAGGTTCTTGTGGAGTTTGGAAAGGTTATTTAAAAATTTATACCAAAGGGAACCAGCAGTTAGCGTAATGGCTATGTCGCTGGACTCCCACGTAGTCGACCGCGGTTCGCGTCTCGGACCCGGTGGCTTACAACTCACGCCGGGCGCGTGTGCGTGCGTGCCCAGGATCCCGAGAGGAGAATGGAGGAGAAGGGATTGCGGCGTGACCATCTCCCCTGGGGGGTGATTTCTCGCTTTCTGTCTCTATGTCTCTCTCTGTCTGTCTGGCGAGCGCACGCGCCCTATAGCGAAAAACCTCTCAAAAAAAAAAACACAAAAATTTATACCAAAGATGGGACCAGCAGTTGGCGTAATGACTATGTCGCTGAACCCCCATGTAGTCAATTGCTATTTAAGTCCTGGACCCAGTGGCTTAAACTCATGCCGGGTGCATGTGTATGTGTGCCCAAGATCCTGAGAGAAGGATGGAGGAGAAGGGATTGCAGTGTGGCCATTCTCCCTAGGGGGTAATTTCTCACTTTCTGTCTCTCTGTCTCTCTCTGTCTTTCTGGTGAGTGTGCATGCCCAGTAGCAAAAACCTCTCCCAAGGAAAAAAAAAAATTATACCAAAGAGGGAAAGGCCAAGATTGGTCAAGATACTACTAATGATGACTTTGAAAAAAGGACATAAAATTAAGTTATAGTTCACTAGTGGCTTATATATTAATATACTGACAGCTAAGAAAATCCAAAAATTAGGTCCATCATAAGCAGTCTTGCTGTGAAACATTGAAATGAGGAATGATTGAGAAGATTGTGAAGTAACTGATTAATTTGGGCTTGGTTAATTGGTTTTCTATGTAGATAGGGAAGACAAAATTACATGCCTACTTCATATCATACATAAAATCAATTTGGGATCACAAACAATTATAAAAGTAAAAATTTCAGATATGTTAGAAGATCACATAGAATTTATTCATGATATCATGATGGCAAAACTTTTAAAAATAAGAAATAGAGAAATAAATTATAAGGATATTTGCTTGAACTCAAGACCCTTTTGTTTATCCAACAACACCCTAAGTAAATGAATAGAGAAGGTATACCTTGGTTGAAGATATCTGAAACATACGTAATTGGCAAACATACGTAATTAAAAATAATTACTTACAATCAAGAAGGAAAATATAATGAAAGATTTAAAATGTGTAAATTGGTCTTTTATAGAAGAGAAATGAATTCAGGAATGGGAATATGTATAAGTCTTCAACAACTTTAGCGATCAGGGAAATAATTTTCATATTTTAAAATAGATGTAAATAAATAACATAAAGTAAAATAACTATTTTTGTACTACCAAACTGGCAAATATTAAAAACTGGGTTATAATGTTGAAGAAGTTGTGAAGAAACAGACATTGCATGTGTTTATACTGCTAGTAGGAATTTAACTTAGAAATCACATTCTGAAAAACAGTTTGGTATTAGATGTCCAAATGCTAACATAGCCTGTAGCACAGAAGTTCTATATTTAGGTGTATATCTTAGAAAAAATTTATATATGAAAGGAGGAGACATGTACAAAGATACTTATAGCATTATGTTTTTGTAACTACCTACTGATAAATATACAAATGTTTATCAACCAAAGAATATTCCCCAAATAATTTGGGAATAGTCATGCCTCAAAGGGAAATACTTCATTAACATAGTTGCATTTTAAAAATGCATAGTGTTTGGGCCAACAGGTGGTGTGGTAGTTAAGGTGTGGGACTTCCACATGGCTGAATGTGGTTCAAGCCCCAGACCCAGTGGCTTGAAAATCACACTAGGAATGTTTGTGTGTGTGCACAAAATTCTGACAGGTGAATGAAGGAGAGGTGACTGCGATGTGGACCATCCCCACCTGGGGATGCCTCTCTCTCTGTCTCTTTCTAGTGAGTACTCATGCCCTATAGGAAAAAAAAAGTGACTAATTAACTAACTAAATTAAACAAACCTAGTGTTTAACAAAAACGTAGATTGTGTGCTCTAAAATTATCTTATGTAATGTGAAAAAAATGGGTAAAACAATACTATATTTTTAGGATTAAATGCAATTGTACTATGAACTGTTTTAAATATTTTAATAATTAGAAGAATATTTACCTTTATTTAAATGGGTACAATTTTTTTTTTTTAGCCAGATAGAAGGCACATGAGAATATATTTACTTTTTCTTTCTTTCTTCCTTCCTTCTTTTCTTCCTTTCTTTTTTTTTTTTTTTTTTTTTTGAGAGACAGAATTTTTGTTATAGGATGTGTACACTCACCGGAAAGACAGGGACAGAGAGACAGAAAGTGAGAAATCACTCCCCAGGGGTGATGGCCATGCTGCAATCCCTTCTATTCTTTTTTCCTGTTGGGATCTTGAGCACGCAAAAACACGTGCCTGGGCTGTGTTTTAAGCCACTGGATCTGGGACTCAAACCTCAGTCAACTACATGGGAGTCCAGCAGCATAATCATTATGCCATCTTTTGGTCCCTTACTTTTGGTTTATATGCTTATTTACATTGACAGTTTTTTTTTAAAAGGCTGTACAATTATGAAAATATTGAATTTGGTTAAGAATTCTCTTTATAGCTCTTTAGCAGTGTATATAGAAAGGCCTGATGAAATTCAAAGTACTTATTTTAACTATAAGCAAAAATGTAAATATTAAATCATTTTCACATTGAAATTAGGCTGACACAGTTATTTCACTTTATAGTTAAGCTTATTCAACTGAAGCCACATTATAAGAGCAAATTAACTCAGGATAAATGGATATATGAGCCATTGAATTCAGTGCTACGTGAGGAAAATGTTCTATTTTGAATAAAATGTCAGAATCTGTGTTTCTGGTTTATTAGAAAAGGAAAATGTCTGCCATATAAACTTACCAAAATGTATCATCTCTTATATAAAATTCAAATTACATCACAGCAATTTATAAACGGATAAACCATATAACAAAGGAATTATGTTAATCCATTAAATCATTTTCAATCTTATAACTGCATAGCTAATGAACATGCATAGCTAATGCATACATAAAGTATGCATTTCAACATATGGTCCATTAATTTTTTAATGAACTGTACATGCTAATTTTTTTAATGTTGACAATGTTTTAAGTAGACACTACCAATCTTTTTTAGTTGGCACTGAATTTTACCTTATAAATACAGAAATATTTTTAGTTCTTACTTTTCCTTAACTTATTGTGACTATGCTACTTACAGAGTTAAATATTTGCAATATAACATCTAGGTATAGAAGTGTAATTTACTAAATGGAATGCTGGAATAATTATTTCCAGTATCTTCACTCTTGAATATCAGATGGATTTATTTCACCCTAGTAATAGAAAAATAGAAATTTTGAATAACAGTGATACCAAAAGTGACTTCTCATATATAACTAGTCAGCAATACTAATTGAACAGCAATACTTTTTAGAGAATTATCCAATGTGTTTTATTTACCCATATATGATTCATGTATTAATTGGTTTACTTTTTAATATTTGTATCTATATGAATTAAACATTCAATATTTCCAAACTACATGAATATTCACGTACCATGTGTAAATGTACATTCTGTACTCTCAAAAGTTGAAGAGCTACATTCCTAAGTTTGTGACTGTTCTGTTCCCTTTATATTTATAAGGCAAATGACTATGGGTTTCAGAGAGTAGTGGGTGGAGTTTTTCTTATCTCCATTTTACAGGTTTGATAATCCTCTAAATTCCTAGGCTTTAGGCAAGGGTTCTCACTTCCTTACCTTGCATGATCTTGAGTCTCGTCAATTCTTCCTTCATATATGAAAAGCCCCAGAAGTTAGACCCTCAGGACCTCATCCTAGTTGATAGCACTGTAGACCAATTTGGCTTCAACAGTGACTGACATTTTCAATTTCTTCTTTATATTTAGACTTGCAAAGTCAAGTTCAGTGATACATTGAGTTAAAAAAAATTTAGTCTTTGTATGGATTAGAAGTACAAGAATACAAGTTCACTCACATCATCTGGATAGTCATATTGATGTAATGTTCTCCCTAAGGTGCTTCTCAGTCTCTCTTACAAATATGTCATTATCTTCCTTTTTTAAAAATATTTTTATACATCCAATCACTGTATATCATTATAGCTTACAAAATGAATTTTCCCAGCATGAATACACTGTATAATAGTCCAGTAAAAGATATATTATACATGTTATCAAGAGATGATTTTCCATTTGTGTCCCTTCAATGTTTTGCTTCTTTCTTTTCCCGTCAATTTCCTTCCTCTCACTATCCCCCATTTCCCACTCTCCTCCCACACTGTCTCTAGTATCTGCAATTGTTCTCTATGCTTTTGTAGCTTCCAATTTTTCAGTTTCTACCATAGACTGAAGAGATTCAGTATATGTCATTCTTTCACATGCCCTCCAGTTTCTCCCAGGCAAATAAGAATACAAATTATCTATGTAGCTGCATATAGTTGCATTATAGCCTAATAACTTATGTGTATATTCTATTGGTAACATGTTTCCATGCTTAATATTTATATTCACATGTTTAATTAGGAGACCCTGTATGAATACATTTATCTAATAGGTAAATATGTAGATAAACATAGATGTGTCAATGCTTTATACGCTACTTAACACTACATTTGTTTTTGTTATTATTAGTTATCACTACCAACACATGAGACTAAGAAAACAAAGACCATGTATAATATGTGTGTGCCATTTTTCTTCATTCTTTCAATAAATACTTTTAGAATGACTGTGATGTGCCAAGCACTATTGTAGGCACTTAAAGTAAAGCAGTAAATAATGGCAGAAGAAAAATTTTTTTTATACTATATTTTTTCTTTTCTCAAAAAATTATTTAATTTAATTTATTATTATTATTTTAATTTGAGCAGAGAGAGACAGAGCAATAGAGAGGAAAAGTGGGAAAGCAAGCCTCCAGGTCTGGGACAGAACCCACGGTCAGCCATGTGGGAATCCACCTTGACCACCACACCACCTGGCGACTCCATTTTTAGACTATTTTCTTTATGCTGATGAAAAGCAATGGACGTTTTTCTTGCCTTAGGGCAGTGATATTGGGCAGAAAAGATATGGGTCATCCTTGCAAAGATTTTTAGAGCCCCTTCTTTCATGGAATTTGCAAACTCTCCTGCTTTACTCATATCACAGGCTCTTGAGTTTTTATGTTGACAAGTAGAAATTAAGTTGAACTTGTCTTTGGTATTTTTACAGCTTAAACAATGGAGTACCTTTGGCTCTCTGGAAATTACACCTAAGACTGAATCAGAAACACAGGAATTCTCAGTGGTAACAGAAGATGACTGTGAAATTCTTAAAATTTCTGCAAAGGAATATGCAAAGTTAAAATTGGTATGACCACATCTAATCTACATAGTAACTTAATATGGGATTAAATTTAAGCTACTTTGTGGCACTCTAGACAAAGTTATTCATATCTTTTTAAGTTTTAAATTTGAGTTGACCTGAGTACCATAAGAATGTGACTTATTTGATGAACTGGAAGCAAGATCTCTATGGATATATTTTAAGGCATATTTTTGAATGCCCTGTAGTTTTTCATTCATTTCAAATTCATTCACTTATTCAAAAGATATGTGTTTTGGGTGTCAACAGCATGTCATGTGCTAGGAACAATGGAATTGTCAAACAGATAGTAGTGTTACTGCTCTCTAAATCTCTCTGGTCCCCATTAGATTAAAAACTACTACTAGGAGGACCAGCAGTTAGCGTAATGGCTATGTCGCTGGGCTCCCATGTAGTCGACCGCGGTTCACGTTCCGGACCCGGTGGCTTAAAACTCACGCCCGGTGCGTGTGCGTGTGTGCCCAAGATCCCAAGAGGAGAATGGAGGAGAAGGGATTGTGGCATGGCCATCCCCCCTGGGGGTGATTTCTCACTTTCTGTCTCTCTGTCTCTCTCTGTCTGTCTGGCAAGCACACGCACCCTATACAAAAACCTCTCAAAAAAAAAAAAAAAAAAACAAAAAAAAAACAAAAAAAAAACAAAAAGAAACAACAAACAAAAAAACTACTACTAGGAGGTGAGGAGCATGCTATTTCCTAGCTACTACAGACATCAGAATGCAGAGCTGCCTGAACAAGTCATCGCAATTTCATTCTAATCTGCCTTAATCCTGTTACTTTAAGAAAACTTATTTTCTGAAAGTTTAACAATTTATTCTCTTCTAAAATCCAATTTTTTCCTCTTCCTCTATTTTTCCTTCTTTGGATGACAGAGGAAATTTGTATAAAGGATGAAACTGGGAAGGTCTCATGGTCTTGATGTTTCAGCTTCTCATGACAGGGTCTAACCCTGATACAGGTTCTGCGGGGTGATGGCCTAAGCCATGATTGGGTTTATTTTGGAAGGAGCTGACAGACAGATGGTATCTTACTTTAGGTCTTTACTGGAGAGGATTTCTTTTGATTTGGCGGTCTCAGTGTCAACAGTGTAGGTGACTTAGAATTCAACTTCATTTCAAAGTGTTAGTGTCAATTTGTTTTGCTTTGCAAAGTGACTGACTTTTAAAAAAAATGTTTCACTTTTGTGCTTTTATTTATTTATTTATTTTGGAGAGATTTTTGCTATAGGGCACGTGTGGTCATTGGAGAAAAAGAGAGACAGAGAGAAATCACTCCCCAGAGGGGATGGTCATGCCACGATCCCTTCTCTTCCATTCTCATCTTGGGATCTTGGGTGTGTATGCATACATGCCCAGTACATTTAGTTTTGTATTTCCCAAATGTCTGTATCACTTACTTGATATTATCAAATACGGCATCAAGTTTAGCATTGACAATGTCAGGGCTTCTTAAAAATGATAAAAATGTATAGAATGTAAAATATTATAAAAGGTGGAAATATGACTTTACTAAGTAGAAGTAGAGATTAAAATTTCAAAATGTCTATGTGGTCACAGAGTGATGTTCCAATAAAATTTAAATGTATTTTATACTAATTTATGAGTGTATATGCTTTTTTTTTTCTATCATTTATTTATCTGCTATTTTTTTCTTTTAAAATGATCTAATATTGGAAACTTGCTAATGACATTCTTTTGCAGGAAAACATAAAACTTGAAAATTTACAGAAGTTGAAGTTAATCCGTAAGTGTCCTTATTATAAGGAGTGGCCTACTTTATCCATATATGAGCTAATTACAGTCACTAAGTGGAAAAAGTTTCCTCCAGGTCATGGTGAGTTTAATACAATTTTGGATAATTTTTCATACATGACATTATGTTAAAGGAGTTTGTAACTCTTCATAGTTTGAATATTTTATAAACATTTTTTTCACGTGGGTATTCTTTAATTTATTGAATGGCGATCTTCAAATTTGACATTTAGTTTACTGTTGTTTTTTAAATTAAAAATGATACTGCAGTGGCTTAAAGAGTGATCCCAGAAGTAGCCTTACTTCTATGTCCTTTCATACCCCCTAGAGCTCCATCCCTCTTGCTCCAACCTGACAGCCACTGTAAGGGCCAAACAGAAGGAAATGTGCAATATGAAGTTATAAGTTTTTACCCCATTTCTAGTTGGGCAACTACTTATGCAGCCAATCAATAGCCTGCTCCTGTGCTATAAATTATCATTGTAAAAGCGAGGCCTCCATAAGAGGTAGGAGCAGGGAAGCAACTCCACTTTCAATATTTAACATGGTGAGTATATGTGGGTTGTTTTGGTTATGTGTACACAAAAACTGTGGATGGAACTGAGCCCCTTGGCACAATTGTCTGCATCTATGAGAGCCAACTAGGGACCAGTCATTAGTGTAATGGCTATGTCGCTGAATTCCCATGTAGCTGACCACAGTTCGAGTCCCGGACCCGGTGGCTTAAACTCATGCCGGGCATGTGTGCGTGTGTGCCCAAGATCCTGAGAAGAGAATGGAGGAGAAGGGATTGCAGCATGGCCATCCCCCTGGGGGGTGATTTCTCACTTTCTATCTCTCTGTCTCTCTTTGTCTTTCTGGCAAGCACATATGCCCTGTAGCAAAAATCTCTCCAAAAAAAAGAGCCAACTATACAAAGAATGTCAACACAAATCTTGTTTTTTGCCTCACGTTCAGAGCTATATTGTACGAAAAATAATATCTTGACCCTGCCAATCTATGACTCTGTTAATATTTTTGAGGTCATTAAAAAGGAGGAAAGAGGCCATATTAAACATATTTAAAATTATGTGAGTCAAAAGAATATGGACTTTTAAAAGGGGGATATGATTATATGTTTTTAATATATTGTACAACTAATGATAATATCCTGTGTTTTATCTTAAAATGTCAATCTAAATACTTAACCATCAAAGAGCTAGAAAGACTTCACATAGCTTCTTAGAGTTATGGTGAGTTTAAGTTCTTTCTTATGATTTCTTTTTTACATTGCACATCTCTAGTGCAAAGAATAGTTTTTCAAAGTATGCATGCAGTACATGACACTAAAACCAAGGATATTAACATATATGTCATTTTCAATACAGAACTGTGCATTCTTGTGTCTGTTAAAGTTTCCAGTTCTTTTTGACAAGTGTATTAAAGAGGAATAGTATGCTTGTTAAACTACCTATTGCACTGAGAAATCTGTGATTATATGGAATAAATCCAAAACCATATTATTCTTTTCACTGACTCCCAGACATATGAATGTGTGATGTTTATACTTACTTAGTTCTAGAAAATATTTGTTCCCCTTAGAGAAGAATGACAATTTCACTTGAAAATCATTAAAGATCTTTTCAGCTCTGAAATGTTATGCTTCTTATAAATAAATATACCTAAGAAAAGAATAAGTCCTGTCAAAATAAACTAATTTTCTTTTATGGTAGTGACAAACTTGATATATCAAAGAGAAGAATTGGATATAATACTTCATGACTTTACTCAAGATTTATTTTGAATTTTTATGAGGAAAATGTAGTGGCTGTAGATTAAATTGCGCTTTCATAATATGTGTTTAAAAGTAACAATAAGATGACTTCCATACTTATGCGTGTTTCAGTCTTATGTTAGGAATCTGTGTTGGATGAAGTTTCAAAGGGATTGAGATAATTATTTAAAAACTTCATAGAGTTTAGGATTACTCCTTGGCAATCTATGAAATAAGTAAAACTGCATTTTGGCTTTTTTCTTTTGTTAACTTCTTAAAACTTCATACTTTTGCTTCATATTCTGAGGGAGCCTGTGATGGATATGTACAATGTTGTTTATTTTGAATCTGTCTAGTTTGTACTACATAATGTAAAATTTTCTTGGTTATTCTTATATATATATATATATATATATATATATATATATATATTTTTTTTTTTTTTTTGTTTGTTTTTTTTTTTTGTTTGTTTGTTTTTTTTGTTTTGTTTTTAAGAAATTTTGCCTTAGGGCACATACGCTTGCCAGAGAGAGAGAGAAGACAGACAGTGAGAAAGAAAATGAGAAATTACTTCCCAAGGGGATGGTCTTGTCACAATCCTTTCTCCTCCATTCTCCTCCCTAGATCTCGGGTCCACATTCACACACACACCTAACCTGAATGTCAAGCTCTCAGCTCCATGATTTAACTGCACTCAGTCATGTGGGAGTCAAGGGGATGTAACTCGTATACCATCTGGTGGTTATTCTTAAAGGAGTGGTTAACTGGAAAATGGCAACCATCTTATTTCATTAATCAACATGTTCTCTTTGTATAATGTATATAAAAATCATGGTTACAGCAGATGGTGTAATGGTTATGCCTGTGATGGCTGGAATTCCATGTAGTGGCACAGTCGACCATGGTTCGAGTCTTGGACCCTGTGGCTTAAAACTCATGCCAGGCACAAGTGCGTGCAAGACCAAAATCTTGAGAGGAGAGGGGATTTTAGCATGGCAATCCCCCTTAGCAGATAATTTCTTGCTTTCTGTCTCTCTGTTTCTCTCTGTCTCTCCAGTGAGCACATATACCCTATAACAAAAATCTCTCTCTCTGTCTCAAAAAAAAAAAAAGTTTAATTAGCTTGACAGCATACAACTATGTACATTTTGGTGTTATCTTGCTTATTTTGGTATACTCCATCTATCTTTAGGTTGGATTTGATATAGACATGATAATTAGAAAAACTAAAGAAGTTAAAAATCATTTTAGTTCTGAAAAATGAAAAAATGTGAAAATACTACTAATAATTATAAATTAATAATGATAGTGAAAAAGATATCTAGTCATTCTAAACCCAAAGTGGGTGTTTCAGCTACAGAATATGTGCTTTGAAGTTCTAGCTAATGGATGTTTCAAGTTCTAGGTACTCAAACCCATTGACATCAGTCTCTTCCAGATCAATTGATTCTGCAGGGAATCAAAAGTCTTCTTCCCAAGTAACTTTGACATCCCAGATTTGTGCCTGAAATTGCCTACAACCCAAGTGCTTATAGTTATGATGTCATTTGGTTCCTCTATTCCTTCTTTACTGTAGTCTTTGCCTTGAGTCAATATTTTCTAATGTAACATTAATTCCTTTAATAATTTTTTTTCTCTTTTTTTTTTTTTTCTTTTTGGAGAGGTTTTCGCTATAGGCGCGTGCGCTCGCCAGACAGAGAGAGACAGAGAGATAGAAAGCGAGAAATCACCCCTCAGGGGGGATGGCCACGCTGCAATCCCTTCTCCTCCATTCTCCTCTCGGGATCTTGGGCATGCATGCACACGCGCTTGGTGTGAGTTTAAGCCACCGGGTCTGGGATTCGAACCGCGGTCGACTACATGAGAGTCCAGCAACATAGCCATTACACTAACTGCTTGTCCCTGTTCCTTTAATAATTTTTTCCCTGTATTTCTTATTTTCTTGATGCTTGCTCTAGGGCTTACTATATATATCTCAACCTAATGCAATATAGTTTGGAATTTTACCAACTTCATTCCATTTAGATACAAAAATGCTACTCTTTTTTTTGAGAGGTTTTTACTAAAGGGTGCGTGCACTCTCCAAAAAAATAGAGACAGAAAGCAAGAAATCACCCTTCAGGGGGGATGGCCATGCTGCAATCCCTTCTCCTTCATTCTCCTCACGGGATCTTGGGCACGCACACACACACACACACACCCAGCATGAATTTAAGCCACCAGGTCCGGGACTCGAATAGTGGTCAACTACATGGGAGTCCAGTGATATAGCCATTCCACTGCCTGCTGGTCCCCAAAAATGCTACTCTTACACAGTTCTATTTTATTTCCCCCTTTGTGTATTATTTTTGTTATATCTATTTCTGTTACAATGCCGACAACACATTATTATTTTCTATACTTCTATGTCTATTGAAGGAAAAAAGACGGGAATAATATATATTTATAGTTTGTTACATTAAACATCTTATGTATCATTTCCCTTCTTCACTTTTTCCTGGGTTTGAGTTACCATTTGATGTCCTTTCTTTAGTTCAATATAAGTTTTCTCCCATCCCATCTTCCTGGGCTGCTCTCTATACATTTCACATGAATATCTACATTTATATTTGTTATAGGTTCACTATTTTATGCATATTATTTTGCACAATCACTCTTTAAGTTGGGTAAGAGAAGAAAGAATAACACATTTTTATGTATCCTACTTGCTGTAATTATGTACTTTAGTGTTAATTTTTAGTTTTCCATGTGGATTCAAATTATTATTTGGGATGACTTTCAGCCTAAGGAACTTCATTTGGTATTTAAGATTTATATGTTATCTCTAGATAATTTCAGCTTTTGTTTAATAGGAAATTTAAACTTTCTCCTTTATTTTTGAAAAATAACTTTTTTGGGTATAAAATTCCTAGTTGATAGTGGTTTTGTATATTTTGAATAAGTTATCTCAGTCTTGCGGTTTCGATGATTGTTTCTGATGAGAGTTCAGCTGTTAATCTTACAGGATTCACTTGTAAGTGATGAGAATTTTTCTTGCTGTTTTCAATATTTGTTCTCTGCCTTTGACTGTCAGAATTTTTATAATGATGTATCTGCATATTCCACTTTATCTAGCACTAGAATTCTCTTTCACCTACTTTAAACCCTTTTCATTCCTCTCTTTACTTCCACCTTCTCTTTCTGATATGCTTTGATATACTAACCAATATTAAATTTTTTCTTGTTTGGTATCTGTGGAGGGCATTGCATATGGAAGCCATCTTGGGGGCTTCTTGAGAACTGTCTGCCATCTTAGAAACCTTAGGCTTCACTTCCTCATTGAGCAAACCATTTCTCAGAAATCATGTGACCAACTGTTGCTAGGCAATGGGAGATCCACCCACATCAATGATTGGCTCATACTGTTATATCTCATTTCGGGCTACCAATCAGTGCCTACCAGCCTGTATATAAAGCACAGTTTGCTCTGCAATAAAGGAAGACTTGATCAGCACCTCATCTGGTCTTCACTCTGTGTATGTCTGTGGGAATTCTGTGAGGCCATGTATGTGTGGGTCCCCTTCTTCACCATCCTCACCCAATTACTTGTTCGACTATCCTGCAGGTCAGGGCAGGTATCTGCTTAGAAATATTCCATGTCTTCTCATTGTCATAAATACAAAATTCAAAATCTCTAATATACTTTACTATTTAATTGCCAGAGGACATGTGCATTCACCAGCGAGAGAGAGATAAAGAGAGAGAGTGGAGCATAGTCAGGGTGTAATCCTTATTCCACTTCACCATCCCATCAGTATTTATGGCATGCATGTATTTGTTCCCAGTAGCTCAGTATGGGACTTACACAGCTGTTAGTCATGTGGGATATGATCAATACACAGTGGTTAACCACCATACTTTGAGACCCGCCCTCTAATATTTTTTAAAATCTGTTCGTATCTGGGTCAGAACCACTCCAATATGAATATTTCAATACGAATATTTTTCTTTTTTCTACCCATGTTTCAGCATTCTTGAACTTTTATAGCTTCTTCAAGTTTAATTATTACCATCTAGATCTTTATACTTAATAGTCCCTCTTCCTGGATAAATTCTTTAATTCTCACTTCATTAAATTATTATTAAGATCACTTTTCTTAGACTAATGGAAGTTATACCGATGCCCCTTGTTC
This sequence comes from Tupaia tana, assembly GCA_026018925.1. Taxonomy (NCBI): domain Eukaryota; kingdom Metazoa; phylum Chordata; class Mammalia; order Scandentia; family Tupaiidae; genus Tupaia; species Tupaia tana. The sequence goes on from JAKSZU010000008.1 coordinate 42,314,649, forward strand.
CCTGAACCCTCTTTTCATCCTACATCTGAGAAGTCATAATATTTTTCTGTAAAATAGAAGAAAATAATTATTTTAAGCTTTGCAAGTCATGTAATGTCACTGTTGTATATTCTTCTCCTTTTTCTCTTTAAGTTCTTTTAAAAATGTAAAGAAAAAATTGCTAGCTGAAGGGTTAGACAGAAATAGGCCTTGGGCCACATTTGCTTCATGGACTGAAGTTATCCAACCCTTGTCCTAGTTTAACAATTCACTGTTTTATGTCAAATGTAATATTGGGTCATCGGGAAAATTGTGACACATATTTTTGCATAGAAAACATAGAAAAAATATTTCATGTATTTTCTGATGATCCAATAACTTAAGGGTCAGTTTTCACACCAGATTTCACGTTCCTCTGGAATGGGTCCATCTTAAGGCTGTGTGGGAGTCCAATACCTTAACCACCTGCTCACTTTAAAATAGCATAACATTAGGACAATACTTGTTAAATAAATTTTTAATGTTTCACCCTGAGTAAAAAAAAAATTCCATAATGTATGCATACTAATCATTTTTATTTTTAGTTATTATGTTTAAATATCACTAGATAGATAGATAGATATACATAGATAGATAGATAGATAGATAGATAGATAGATAGATAGATAGCTAGAGATAACTTTATGTTGCAGGGTAATAAAAACTGAGATGAAAACTGATAAATATAGTTCAAATATAATTTGTCTCTCACTTACTAAATTTATTCTCTGGCTAGCCAGTGGCTTGATGGTAAGGTGGGTAGATCCATTATGGCTTACCACATGGTTCAAGGCCTGGACCTGGTGGTCTGAAAAAATGCCAGGTACATGTGAGTACACATCCAAAATCCTGATCAGAGGGAGAAATGGAGGAGAAGGAATTGAGGCATGACCATTTCCATAGGGACTGCTCTCTCACTTTCCCTCTCTCTGTTTCTTTCTAGCAAGTACATACTCTCCTTGGCAAAACAAAAACAAAAAGCTGCTCAGTATATTTATAACATGCAGAGTGTGTATTTCCTGAACTTTCTACATCTTATGCCTATGGCCCTTTCTCAATCTTGTTGGCTGCAATTCAGGACAGCTAACCAAACAGCCCACCTCAAGCCAGGTGCTTAATCATATCCATTGGTCACTCAGTGACAACTACAGAGAAACTAAGACATATTCAACCCATACTCAAATTCTTGGTCTATATTTTATAGATAATGTGACATAATTAATGTTTATTCAATAGAAGAGGAGACCTGAAGAAGTGAAAGTTTTATTCTTTTTTTTTGAGAGGTTTTTGCTATAGGGCGTGTGTGCTCGCCAGAAAGAAAGAGGGAGACAGAGAGACAGAAAACGAGAAATCACCCCCCAGGGAAGATGGCCATGCCACAATCCCTTCTCCTCCATTTTCCTCTTGGAATCTTGGGCACACATGAACACATGCCCAGCGTGAGTTTAAGTTACCAGGTCTGGGACTCGAACTGCAGTCAACTACATGGGAGTCCAGCAACATAGCCATTACACCAACCATTGGTCCCAAGAAATGGCAGTTTTAAAAGAATAAACCAGGCAGAACAATATGAATAATGCTTGAAAGAGAGAGGTACTGGAAAATTAGAACAATTAAGAGTCCATTTTGTAGTACAGAGGCAAAGAGCTGAAAGGCAATGGTGACACTATTAATGGAAAGAAAGGAAATGAGAAACATTTTAATTATTAAGGGTTATTGTATAGAATAGACCTTTTCAAATTTCCAGTATTCCTGAGCAAAACTGGCAGTCTATCCTTGTAAGAGATGCTTATTTTTTTTTTTTTTAGGTTTTTGTCATAGGGCACATGCTCTTGCCAGAGAGAGAGAGCAATAGAGAGAGACAAAGGGAGGGAAAGTGAGAAATCAACCACCAAGGGGGATGGCCATAGCACAGTCTCTTCTCCTCCATCCTCTTCTTGGGATTTAGGACATGCACACATATGTACCCAGTGTAATTTTCAAGCCATCTGGTCCAGGACTCAAACCACGGTTGGTTATGTGGGAATCCAGCACCTTAACCATCATGCCACCTGCTGGCGCAATGCTTTGGTTTTTTCAGACCTTAAGCAAAAGTACTTTGTGGCTTCCCAGAAGCCCGGGTCTGTGGATGTCAACCTAAGCATTCTCACCCGGCACCAAGCATGTGAATGATGCTTCCAGCCTTGAGAACCAGTTTGTGCTCTCACTCATCACCAGCAAAGTTAGTACCAACTTTTATTGGCATCTACCAGAGTATTTAACAGAGACCACCCTGTCCTTAATCCCAAGGTTTCTTATTATTTACTATTTATTTTATTTATGAGTTTTGGCGATTACTTGCACATGTTCAGGGAATAATTACTTTTTTTTCTCTCTTACTCAGAGTTCAAATAACATAATATTAGGACAAAACTAGTAATAGTATTGTTCTAGTACTAAAGATAGCTTCTTCAAGAACTCAATATTTGCCTAGAAATATATTTGCAATTCAAAATTTTACTGAAATCCTGATATTCTGTAGTGTATTTTTCCTTACTCCCTACCTTGTAAAATCAGTTTTTCCCACCTTCATTCTCACTTTCATTGCCATCTCCAAATATGCCTATGACTGTTGAAGGGCACTTTTTTCCGCTTCATCTTTAACTGTTGGAAATTTTATAATGAGATTGACCAACTGAAGACATAAGTTCATAAGATGTGCATTTTATTAATTTGTTTTCTAAATAAATAATATTTGCCAAGGTCACAAGCAACAAGCTTAACCCAATATTTCTACATTGACTTTTTTTTGGAGAGAGAGTTTTGCTATAGGGCACACGTGCTCACTGGAGAGACAGAAGAGACAGAAAGCAGGAATCACCCCCCGGGGTGGGGGGAGGATGGCCATGCCTCAGTCCCTTCTCCTCCAGTCTCCTCTTGGGATCTTGGGCACCCACGATCATGTTTGCATCATGAGTTTCAGGGCGCAGGTCCAGGGCTCGAGTTGTGGTCCACTACATGGGAGTCTAGCGACATAACTTTAGACACCACGCTGGTTCCTCGCCCCTGAAATTTCCATGTTGCAATCCTTTTGGCAATTCAATAACCTTTACATTTTCCCCACAAAGTTTCTGTTCACTTTTTAACTATATTTTTATGACTTAGTAGTATACATTTTTCCTAGAGTAAAATTAGGATTGTACTCTTCATGTGTGAAGACTATGCAAAATTTAATAATTTCATTAACATTTTAAAGCAACTTCTACTGCTGTTAGCATAGAAGCTTTAGTAATTTACCTAAGATATATTGTGGATCAAAATATCATTAAAACATAATGTTTTTGTTAATATTTGCATTGTGAAATTGATTTGTTTTATTTCATAATTAATTACTTGCCTATGTATAAGAATGTGGGTCTGGATACATGATGAGACTTTTTAAATTAAATTTTAAGTGTATTAAAAAATGGATGCAAAATTTTGAAAATGTTGTCAATAACAAATAAAATGTATTGCTATTAAAACCATAATGTGGAGCCTGCAGGTGGCATGGTGGGTAAGGCACTGTATTCCCACATGGCCTACCATATTTCGAGCCTGGTACCTGACAACTTGAAAAGCATGCCAGGCACTTCTACGTGTATGTTCAAAATCCTGAGAGGAGAATGGAGAAGGGATTGTGGCATGGCCATGCCTTCTGGGGGGTGATTTTGCAACCACTTCCCCGCAAGTATATGCATCCTATGGCAAAAATCTAAAAAAAATAATAATGATAAATAAAGGCAAAGAAAAGGAAAAGAAAAGAAAAAAAAAGTCAAAACGTATTTGTGGCTTGAGGAAACCAGTTTGGTATTTTTATTTGGTAGTCATGAAACTCACGCTTGAAAAACTGCAAATATTTAACAGTTTGATAGATACAAATTGAAACACAGGAGTTAAATTACTCCTTTAATATTGTGATAAGCATAAAAATACCCTTCCTATCCCAAAGGAATAGTCACTTCCTAATCCTGAAATCTGTGAATGTTACCTTCTATGGCAAAAGAGTAAATATTACCTTCTATGGTAAAAGATGTTATGTTAAATAACTTGTGAGGAGGAGTTTACCCTGGACTTTCCAGGTTAGTCCTATATGTCATCATATGTTTCTGTGTAAGAAAGATACCCAGGGACTAGCAGTTAGCGTAATGGCTATGCCACCGGACTCCCATGTAGTCGACTGCGGTTTGAGTCCTGGACCCGGTGGCTTAAACTCACGCTGAGCACGTGTGCATGCATGCCCAAGATCCTGAGAAAAGAATGGAGGAGAAGGGATTGTGGCATGGCCATCCCCCCTGGGGGGTGATTTCTCGCTTTCTGTCTCTCTGTCTCTCTCTGTCTTTCTGGCAAGTGCACGCGCCCTGTAACAAAAACTTCTCCACAAAAAAAACCAAAAACAACAACAAAAAAAAAACACACACAAAAAAAACGAGAAGGATACCCAGAGAGATTTGACAGAGACACTTCTAAAGGAGAAGGCAATGTGGAGACAGTGACAGAGACTATAGTGACACCGCCAAAGGCAAAGAAAACCGAGGCATGCCGGCTGCCACCACAAGCGAGAACAAGAAAGGACTGGGCTCCTCCCCAGTCACAGATCTGGCCGCCAAAATTATGAAAGAATACATTTCTGGCTTTTTAAGAAGAAACTAAGACAAGTACAATCAATGAAATCATTGATTTTTTTTTTCCCTCAATTGATGTTGCAATTTAACAAAGACATATTTATATCCATAGAATCCACACATGCTTTGTAGAAAGCATATAGTCTAATTTTTTACTCAGAATTTAGCCCTCTAATTTTATTTAATAATATGATTAAAGTACACAGTATGTTAACTGTTAGGTAAAGCAAAAAGAAAAAAAATCACTACTGATTTAAATAGTTATCCAGCTGCTAGATAGTAATTCAATTAAAATAAATTAAGCATTTATTTAATTAATTCAAATCCCTTGGAAGTAGATAGGATACAATTAAACACCTTTTAATAATAAAACACTCCTCTACTCAGGTTCCCCATGAGTAAATAGTCCTTTTCATCAGCTACCCAGGAAACTGCGGAAGCTCTTCAAAGAGCACGTCCCTGTACTTTCTAGTCCTCCACATGACCATGGCCTCTTTCATTTGGTCCTGACAAATATTACATTTCCTATTGATTCGATTAACTTTGACACTATCTCTTGACATTTAGAAGTAAAGCTACATTTCTTGCCAACTAAAAAAAAAAAAACAGGGAACCAGCAGTTAGCGTAATGGCTATGTCACTGGACTCCCACGTAGTCGACCGCGGTTCGCGTCCCGGACCCGGTGGCTTAAAACTCACGCCAGGCGCGTGTGCGTGTGTGCCCAAGATCCCGAGAGGAGAATGGAGGAGAAGGGATTGCGACGTGACCATCCCCTCTGGGGGGTGATTTCTCGCTTTCTGTCTCTCTGTCTCTCTCTGTCTGTCTGGCGAGCACACGCACCCTTTAGCAAAAACCTCTCAAAAAAAATAAAAATAAAATAAAACAACCCACTTCCATGTTCTCACATTTTAAACATTCAAACATATGAAATTGAAGTTGAATTTTATTCTCTAAGCTTATACCAAATATATGGACATTCGAATCTGCAGAAATACTAAATTATAAATACTATTTCCTTTAATCAAAGTAACTTCACCAAATTTTTTTTTTTGAGATGTTTTTGCTATAGGGCGTGTGTGCTCACCAGAAAGGCAGAGAGAGACAGAGAGACAGAAAGCGAAAAATCATCCCCCCCAGAGGGGATGGCCATGCCACAATCCCCTCTCCTCCCTTCTCTTCTCGGGATCTTGGGCATGCACGCACACACGCCCGGCATGAGTTTAAGCCACCGGGTCCGAAACTCAAACCACAGTTGACTACATGAGAGTCCAGTGACATAACCATTACGCTAACTGCTGGTTCCACTTCACCAAAAATTTTAAAGTACCACCTTACATACTCAACTTGCACTGTGTTATTAATATATATAACCAATCTGTTAGCATGATTATCGTGGCTTGATATGATTGACTGCTGTTTTTCTGCTTTTCTGTGTATCTTGGTTATTCTATAATAATTAGTTATTAAAAGTTATCAAATATATACATAAGCACAGTACAACTTGCTTTCTGAAAACCAAATAGTCCCCAATAAAGAAGCAATTTGTGGGGCCAGCAGATGGCATAGTCACTAGACTCTCACATGGCAGAACAGGTTCGAGTTCTGGACCTGGCAGCTTAAAACTTGTGCCAGGCATGTGTGCATGTATGCTCAGACCCAGGAGGAGAATGAAGAAGGGATTGTGGCATGGCCATCCCTCCTAGGGATTTCTCACTTTCCCTCTCACTGTCTCTGACTCACTCTCACTGTCTCTGTCTCTCTCTCTCTGTCTTCCACTGCACATGTACCCTAAGGCAAAAACCTCTTAAAAAAAAAAAAAAAAAAAAAAAAAAAAAAAAAAAGAAACAGCCATTTGTATTGGATGCTGTGATGCACAGTCCGCATCTCCTAATGTGCAAGTACGTTACCATAAATTTTTGTTATCTTGGCCCAACAGTTTTCATGACCTTTGGTGATACATGCTTTTGGCAATGACTTCTACTTGGAAGGTTTCCTCACGTTTGGAAAGATAAGATGAACAAGGGCAGAGCCCAGAATAATGGAAGAGGTCAGATATGCAGAGTTTGCTATGTTATAGATTAGGCGGGTGGAGGGGATAAGGGAGAAGTGAAAATAGAAAAGAGGTTCTCTAACTTACTTCCTAAGTCTAAGACTAAGCTTGTTAGTGAGTGAAAGCAAGCAAGGCCGAAGTGCTATTTTTGTGAATAGTGACATCTTGAGTATGTCTAACAAGATTAAATAAGGAAGCAGGAATGACTATTTAGACAGGAATTAGAGGCAGTGTCTGTATAGTTTGGTAACACTGACATGACTAATCACGACTATATATTTTTTTCCATCACATTTCCAATGGCTATGAAAAGAGAAACAAGATTTAAAAACATAAAACTTAGGTTATAATTCATAAAATATTATAATAATTTATGGTTTAGAGGAAATATAAATCTTTGGACCATGCTTTCTAAATATAATGCAAGCCATAAATGTGGTTTAAAATTTTCTAGTAGCTCTATTTTAAAAAGTAAAAAAAAAAAAAAAAAAGTTACATTTAATAATATAATTTAGTTCAATATATCTAATTGCAATATGTTATCAGTATAAAATTACTGATTAGATATTTAAATATTAGATATTTAGGGCATGTGTGCTTGCCCAAGAGAAAGAGAGACAGAAAGTAAGAAATCACACCCTAGGGGGCGATGGCCATGCCACAATTCCTTCCCCCCAGTCTTCTCTCAGGATCTTCGGCATGCATCTCATGCACCTGGCATGTTTCAAGCCACTGGGTCCAGAACTCAAACTATGGTTGATGAGGTGGGAGACCAGCAAGGTAACCTTTATGCCACTTGCTTGTCTTTTTTCATATTAAGTTTTTATATTGTCTCCAAAATCTGGTGTGCATTTTATACTTACAGCACATCTCCTGCCTAGCCATTTTCAAGTCCTCGATAACTACATGTGGCTAGCGGCTGCCATATTGGAGATCACAGAGGTGAATGTACTGGGGTAATAGATTTATAGAGATGGATTTTATATTTTTCTTTTTTTAATATATTATTAAAAATATATATATTATTATATATATATATATACACACACACACATACATATAATACACACATGGATTATACACACACACACACACACATATAATACACACATTTATTATTTACATTTAATCACTGTATATCTTTACATGATTTCTCCCAGCATGAATACAGTGCATATAAGTCAAGACAAAGACATTATCATATATATTATCATCAGCCAATAACATTTTTGTGTCAATTAGATTTTTAATTTTTTTTTCTGCTCCCCTCTTTCCCTCCCCCATTTACTCCTCCTCTATTACTCTTCCCTTACTATCTCTAGTATCTACAGTTGCCCTCCCTGCTATTATACCTTCCAGTCTTTCAGTTTCTGCTATACAGCACAGACATTTGATACATTGAGTGGGGACATACAGTCTATCGTTCATAGTCTGGCTTGCCTAGCTTAGCATTAAGTCTTCCATATTAGCCTACTTTGTGCCAAATGTCAGGGTCTTATATTGGGGACTGAGCAGGATCCATAGTGTACCTTTGCCACATTTTTTTTCAACCCATTGGTCTATTTTTGGACATTTGGGTTGATTCCATGTCCTAGGAATTATGAAAAATGCTTCAATAAACATGGATGTGCAAGTATTTTTCTAGCTGAGGGTTTTCCTGTCCTTTGGGTAAAAACCTAAGAATGGAATTATTGGGTCATATGATGAGATGGATTTTTAAATAGATAGGTAAAGCTAAACCATATGGCTGCTTTTTAAGATATAAATCATTTTAATGAATACTTTATAAAAAGTGACCATAACTAATAAAGTAAACCATGTCATTGTAAGTTTGTTTCTGACATTTTGTGTCCCCAATTTCTCTAGAATTACAAATTTACCCAAACATTTGTGAGTGTGTGAGTGTGTGTGTGTGTGTGTGTGTGTGTTGTATGTAAGACTATCTCTGGAAAATGAGAACATATTTACATGTAATTTTTAAAAAATTGCTATCATGTGTGTATTCACCAGAGAAAAACAGAGAGGGGGGAAGTGAGAAATCACCTCCCAGGAGGATGGCCATGCTGCAATCTCTTCTCCATTTCTCCTCTTGTGATCTTGGGCGCTCATGTACATGTTCCCAGTGTGTTTTTTTTCAGGCTGCCCAGTCCAGGACTTAAGCCACCCAGTCGGCCGTTTGGGATCCAGCCACCTCAACCACCATGCCACCAGCTGGCCCTAAATGTAATAAATTTATTTTAATTTTTAAATGAATTCTATTAATATGATAAATGGATCTATTAAGATACCAGGATTATAAATTACATATCACAGATCTTTTTTTTTTTTTTGAGAGGTTTTTGCTATAGAGCATGTGTTCTGTCCAGAAAGATAGAGAGAGACAGAGAGACAGAGAGAAACTACTCCCCAGAAGGAATGGCCACACTGCAATCCCTTCCCCTCCATTCTCCTCTTGGGATTTTGTGCACGCATGCACACATGCTCAGTGTGAGTTTAAGCTACCGGGTCCAGGACTCAAACTGCGGTCAACCACATGGGAGTCCAGCAACATAGCCATTATGCCAACTGCTAGTCCCCATATCGCAGATCTTAATCCTCATGGATGTTAATGCCTCTCATGAAGTAGTATTCCTATAATAAAATATAACAAAACAGTAAAATTGTCATTATAGAATTTGTAAAAGCTAAACGATATTATTAATACATCTAGGACTTAGTATTTTAAGATATAATAGCTTATCTTAGATAGAGATCTTGAAAATATTTTGTAAATAATATTTTAAATATTAAGACTATACATACATTTTTGTACTTTTTTGATTAACATAAATTGATATTCCACGAAACCTCAATTGCAGGTAACTATATATATTTCTTGACTAAAGAATATATATAGTGTGTGTGCATGGATATATACATATATATTTTTATATTATATATACTGTATACATATGTGTGTGTGTGTATATTATTTATATTACATATCTGTAACCTATAACAACACCCTCCTCCTTTCCTAAGAAATTTATATTAGTTATTTAGATTCCTAGGACAAGGCACAAGATCTTACTAAATCATGTTACCACTAAGCATAATGGAAGATTTAATAATCTTTCTCTTCTGAAAACAGGAAGCAAAAGCCTCACTCTACCACCATTTCACTCTGACTTATTGGACAACCCATAAATAGATTTTTTTTTTAGCTTCATGTCTACCTTGGTTTATTCACTCTGTCCAGCAGACTGAGTAAGGAAAAATTAGCATTTATTGAATATTTACTTAAGCTTCTATTTTTTTTTTCACATACATTATTTCATTTACTTCTCAAGATCCCCTATCAAGCAACTATAGTCACTTTATTATTATGGAAAATTAAGCCTCCATCAGGCAAGTATGCTCACTTTATTAATATTGGAAATTTACCTTTCCAAGATTAGACTTTTAGTAAATGTATTTAAAATCCAGAACTAATATCAAAAGGAGTCTTCTTTCCATAGCATTATAGAATTTCTTCAAGAAGTTTTCTAGTGTTTGGAAAAGTCTGAAGCAACTGTCTATGTCAGTAGAAGTAGGAGTGTCACGACTATAGGCATTACAGCAATCTGGAGCTTATTTATTTATTTTTAAACTCAAGGCAAGACCCTTTTATTCCACTCCCCTGCCTTTGTGAGCCCCAGGGATTAACCTTCCTTCATCTCTTTCCACATTTACTGCCTGCCTCTGGCCAGGCTTCTGTAGTCCCTATGCTCTTGTTAGATCACAATGCCGTTTATCGAATTTCCCCTGCTCTCTCTTTCAGAAGACAACACTAAAGTGTTTGATGTTTCAAGGAAATTTTATTACTATAATAAACAGTAGGAAATAGACATGTGGTTAAAAAGCTCCTTGCAACCTCCCCTTCTTTTTTCACTTAGGCCTTCCTTCCTTTTCATGTAAATGAAATAAATCTTTGGGTACTCGCGGTCCTGAATTAATTTTAAATGCATAGATTAAAGGGAGGTTGGATTGCATATTTAATAAAGATTATTGAGTTCCTAGTTGGTTGGAGAAGAACAGAATGAGGACTGAAAACTCAGTCCAAACATGAGACGAAATGTGAATAGCTGTGGAAATGATCGCAGCCCCATATGTCACCTGTGTGTAAATTACACGAAGAGGCACTGCTTCCCTTTGGCAGATGCAGCCCTGCACCAGGTCACACAGCATGCTGCTTGGGTCGTGAGCTGGATTTCAGCCACACTAACTCCTGCAGACAGGAGCTATTGCGCAGTGAAAGACCCGCTCAACCATATGCAGTGGCCTTCCTCCCTCTTTCTCTTTCTTCTGCATAAAATGTCCTGACACACTCTATCTGATTTTGGATGATATCAACAGACAAACAGGAGTTGTAAATATGATGAGGAAAATAACAAACTATGGAAGTAAAACACAAAGAATTTTCTTAGTTCTTGAACACTTGATTTAGATAATCTAGATGAATGTCAGTATGTAGAGAACATAGGTAATCAGTCATCCATGGGTTGATACTATTTTCAGTTTAAAAATGTAGATATGATACCAAAAAGAAAATTATTAAAGTTTTTAAATTAATTATCAAGTATTTAAAATCAATAAGTACATGCAATATATACAACCCGGAACTCTCTAAAATCACCAGAAATTGTATCTTTCATCATTGAGCTTAAAATCCATAGGGAAAAACTGAAAAGTAAACAAATCCACAGATACACATCATTCAATTGAAAACTAGGTGGACTGGCTCAGCTCTGTGCCCGAAGGCTTAAGGAAGCGCCAACCCATAGGGCCAACCATGTTTGAGTCCTCGTCCAGCAGCATAAAGAATACGCTGGGTATGGTGTTCATGTCCCAAATTCTGATAGGTTGGAGAACTAGAGGAGAAGGAACTGCAGCACGACCAGGTCCCATGGAGGGGTTCTTTTTCCTGGTTTCTCTCTGAAAAGAGGGTAGTCCCTCAGGCAATCAAAAAATTATAAACACAAAACCAACCCAAACAAAACAAGAAGACACATTAACTCCTAAGCAGCTAAACATTTATAGATATGTTGGTATGTTAGCATCACTAGTTGGTCTCTTAATTGAAAAAGAAAATCGTATAAAATGGCACATACATAGCTTAAGCATTTCATTTTAATTTAGAATATTTATCATATACATCTTAATACCTGTGTTTTTGTGGAGAGTCAAGGCCTCTTATTTGAGTATGGATCCACTGATTGCAACTCTGTATTTTTGGTACACTCATGAATTCTAGTTCTGATTCATTGAAAAGGGGACAAGATACCAGAGACCGTAAGGGAGGGGAGTGGGTGGTGGAAAATGGGTATTAGAGGGTGGGAGGGGGGATAGGGAAGTAACATTTGACAAAGGAATGTAAATTTTTTTTTGAAAAACATGTTCAGTAATTTTTGCTTAATAAAAATAAAATTTAATTTAAAAAATAGGGCCAAAGGTAATCTTGAGTCAAGACTAAAAGTTTGTTTCTCTCAGTCTATACCTCTTCAGGTTATTTCATTTTGCAGTTCAATTTTTAGGTCTTCCAAATGGATTCATCTCAGATTTCATAACATTATAAGATCAGGTTTACATAAAATAACTTTTGTCTTAATGTTTGACTGAAATGTAGAGTTACAATACAAATCCAAATGACACAAGCAGCATTCAAAATGAACACAACTGACTGTTGGCAAGAATACATTTAGAGTCCAGCAGATGGCATAATGGCTATGTCGCCGGACTCCCATATAGTAGACTTCATTTGTTTGTTTGTTTGTTTTAGAGAGATTTTTGCTATAGGGTGTGTATGCTTGATAGAGAGACAAAGAGAGACAGGGAGACAGAAAGCTAGAAATCACTCTCCAGGGGAGATGGCCATGCTGCAATCCCTTCTCCATTCTCCTCTTGGAATTTTGGGCACACACACACACACACATACACACACACACAGACACACCTGGTGTAAGTCTTTTTAAGCCACTGATCTGAAACTTGAATCGTGGTAGACTACATGGGAGTCTAATGACATAGCCATTACGCCATCTTCTGGTTCCAGTGGACTGTGGTTAGAGTCCCTGACCTTGAGGCTTAAAACTCATGCTTGGGGGACCAGCAGTTGGCATAATGGCTATATTACTGGACTCCCATGTAGTCGACTGCAGTTCGAGTCCTGGACCCAGTGACTTAAACTCACGCCGGGTGAGTGCATGCTTGCCCAAGATCACGAGAGGAGAATGGAGGAGAAGGGGTTGTGGCATGGCCATCCCTCGTAGGAGGTGATTTCTTGCTTTCTGTCTCTGTGTTTCTGGAGAGCGCATGCGCCCTATAGCAAAACCCCTCCAAACAAACAAACAAACTTGTGCTGGAGATAAGGGTTTGAAAACAAAAACCTTATATTGGGCACATGAGACTTTATGCCCAAAATCCTGAGATGAAAATGGAGGAAAAGAAATTGCAGTGTGACCATCCACCATTGGGGCGTGATTTTTTTCATTTTCTGTCTCTCTGGAGAGCACACCTGCCCTATAGCAAAAATCTCTCTCTCTCTCTCTCTCAAAATAAATAAATAAATAAATAAATACACTTTATCTGGCAGTAATTGAAGTGGATGTGTATATTAAAGTGTAACTTACTAGTTACAGGTATTCACAGGACATCAGTTTGTATCATGCTTTATAAACCCAGTTAGTTTGGCAGATTTATGAAATTGAGTCAGGTTAAGAGAAATTTGCTGAAAATCTATGGGTTCAGAACTTAGCAATAGTATTCCAAGAAGTTTTCTTAGATTTTAACTTCAGTACATTTTATTATATATCTTTGCATTAAGTGACAGAATCAAACTCAATGAAACAAGAGCCAAATAACCATAGATACAAAAAAATATATATTGGTTATATAAATGCAAAGTGCAGGCGTTTATCTTTCAGAAGTGCCTGGATTCAGTTGTCGAATTGATTTCACTAAGACTATATTTTCCAATCCTTGGTTCTGTTTTGCTTTTGTGTTAGCCTCCTTCTCCAGCAAGTTTCCTCATGTCACGGCAAAAATAGCTACATTGTCTTCACAGCCAACAATCCCTGTGAAAACGTCTCTTTTCCTGATTATTCTAGGAAAAATCTGGTATGACTCACTAGTTGGGCTGGATTCACTTGCACACCCTGAAAAATTCACTCTGGCCAGAGATTGGAATTTGTTTTTTAGCTGTATCTGGGTCACAGCCTTCCCCATGGAAAATGGTGAAGTCCTCTTTGAACACCCCAGGGTGCCAAAGGGGGTGAGTGAGTCTCTTAAGCGATGCCATGCCGAGACAACAAAAATATGTGTTTCATTGAGTGACAGTCTGGTATTACATAACATTCTTTAAAGTATTTGGGCAGAACTAGAACAGGACTGTCTCCTCTTGAGCCAGAAATGCTTTGTCTTCTTAGTGACTGTATTTTTTTCTTGATCAAGTCATGTTTGCTTCTGTACCATACTATAACCCCAGTGAGACCTGTCATTTCTTGACACTTAACATATGGGCTGTTTGCTATTAAGTTCAGCCTTTAAATGACAGATTTTCTTCCAAATTTCTAAAGACATTTATGTTCCTAGTGATGATGCTTCATTTATTGCTGTTCGTAACGACTTTACGAGACTTGGAAAAACAGTCCCCTGGGTGAATTTTCTGGAATCTCTAGAATGATTTGTTCTTATTTACTATGATAAGAAAAGTGTTTATAGATGTCTATGGTTTCAATAAAGCAAAAATCTGTGTACATCTGTCTATACCTGTCTATTTGTGTATCTATCTGTAACCTGTATCATCTGTATCTATATCTTCTATACCTGTCATCTCTATATATCAGTCATTTTCTGGACCGAGTGATACCTGGCAGAGTAACCCCCTTTTTTCAAGTGTGAGTTTCTCTGTTGTTGCTTTCCCTCTCTTCAAAGCATATGGGTGCTTTGTGATAATGATCTATTTTTAACAAAATGATGCCTTGCTCCTAGGCATCAGTGCTTTCATCTGAACATTTCCCACTCCTGCGTGTGGGCTATGTATGAAGAAGCTCTGTGTTCTCTGGGATAATAACCACATAATTAGTTTATATCTCTGTGAATATTACCTCTCCTGAATTTTTACCAGTGCCATTACTATACATTTTAGGTTCCAAACAAATGTTTATTCCGGGTTTCCTAAGCAAAGAGGTCACGACAGAAGTCAGTAGCTCTTCCGGTTCTAAGAAATACAATGAGTATTTACATTGCTTATGAAGAGAGAAAAAAAGTCTCTGATAGGAGCAAACTATCTTTCTCTGACTATACCATTTTATTTCCTGTTTAATATTTGTGCATGTCTACAATAGGTAGGAACCATAGGTGTGATTAATTTTCCATGATTGCATATGTTGACTTTATAACTTTACTAAGAATAATGTAACTTGGGGTGTTTTCTTAAATTTAGAATTTTAGAAGACTCAGAAGCTTTAGATATAATAATACTCCATAATATTTCTTGGTTGTAACAAGGCAAATCTTGGGTCAGTAGAGGGCAGCCATGTCAAAGACCTGTATTTCTTTTTTGGTCTCTTTAGATTATCAAATCTTACAAAAGTTTTTAGGGAGATAGTTACAGCTATCAGATTAGAATTTGCTTACAGAAAAATTAGAGGTTTACATAAACTTGGATTTTAAATGGTATAGTTATTTATTCTACTTAAACTTCTAAGGTGAAATACATTCTACTTTTAAAATTATTTTTATTTTTTCATATTGACTGCTTTTTTGTGGTTAATGCCGCTTTCTGCTATTTATTTTAACATTAAGCTATTCTTCACCAAGAAATCTTGGCAAGATTTTATATTTAAATACCATACACCTAACTTTCATTTTAAACAGAGCAAAGTAATATTGAATTTGAGAGGGTTTAATGCTTTATGCACATACTACATTAATATTAATCCACTTGCATTTGTTTGACAAATGTTATTTTAGGAAATATTGCTGGAACTTATCTGGAGACAATATTTGAAACAGAATATAAAATATAAATCAAATTTGGGTTGCTCTCCAAGAATAAATGACATGTGTCTAAATAATGTAATGATTTTACACAGAACAATTTTACTTATATGCTTAAGTAGTTATTCTTAAGAAATACGTTGGTCTTTTATTTATTCATGTTTGTTCTCAATTTGCTGTTGTTGTTGTTTTAATTTGATATAGGGCCTATGTGTTTTCTGGAGAGAGATAGAGAAAAACAAAGGGAAAATGAGAACTTCCTCCCCCCAACCTGGGTGGATGGCCATGTCTCAATCCCTTCTCCTCCATTCTTCTCTCAGGATTTTGGGGATTCATGCACATGAACTCAACAGGTTTTTTATGCTAGGTCTGACACTCAAAAGCATGGTCAGACATGTGGGATCTGGTGGCCTTAACCACTATGTCACCAGTTGACCTCGAATATATTTTTAATTAAAATTTTTATTAGAAGAGGATATGTGCACTCACAAGAGTGAGAGAGAGAGAGAGTGTGTGCACCCCAATTCCTTTTCCTCATTTCTCAGCCTCATCAGGATTTGGGGCATACACACACATGCACTCAGAATGTTTTTCAAGTCATGGGACCAAATTTGGATTTCAGATAGCCGTATAAGATCCAGCTCTTCATGCATAGGGCTTAACCACAGGGCTATGGGGCTGGCCCTGCTTCTCAAATAATTTAGACATAATTACAAATAAAGCAATTAACACAGGTTGTTCAATTGTGGAGGAACTGTCAATAGATTTAATGCATATGAACCACAGAGCATCACTTAACAAACTCTCGTTCAGTGTTCTCCATAATATGTGGTATCTTTTACAAGAAAGCAATGTTTTTGTTTATATTAGGGATATCCAATCTAATATACTTCCATCTATGTTCTCCTTACTATATTAAAAATTTAATATTCATAGGACTGGCAAGTGACATGGTGGTTAAGGCATTTGGACTTCCACATGGCTAACCGTGGTTCAAGTCCTGGACCTGGCAGCTTGTTTTCTCACTTTCCTTCTCTCTCTGTGTGTGTGTTTCACACTAGTCAGCTTCTTTTTTGGGGAGAGGTTTTTGCCATAGGGCACGTGTGCTCGCCAAACAGACAGACAGAGACAGAGAGACAGAAAGCAAGAAATCATCCCCCAGGGGGAATGGCCACGCCGCAATCCCTTCTCCTCCATTCTCCTCTCGGGATCTTGGGCACGCACGCACACGCGCCCGGCATGAGTTTTAAGCCACCAGGTCCAGGACGTGAACTGCGGTCGACTACATGGGAGTCCAGTGACATAGCCATTACACTAACTGCTGGTCCCTCTCACTAGTCAACTTTTAAAAAATAAAATAAAAATAACAATGACAATGAATAAAATTAAATACAATAATTCTTTAAAAAATGTAATATTCTGCATCTTAAAATTACTAGTTCTTAGAAATAGAAGATTAATAAAAACATAAGACTAAATGGTTATATAAATTTAATATGTTTAACATTTTAGCCACAATTATATATAATGACAATAGGGAAAAATATGTTAACAACATAAATAATGTGAATGGAATTTTAACAAGGCAAAAATATGTGTTTGCCACCATTTTGTATTTTGTGTTTTTCTAGTTAAAGCTGTTGATTTAACTTTGTCTGTTTGTCTTAGAGGACTGACATGGCAGCCTCTTCTGAAAGTTTGGAGAGATTTTTGCTGATTACTAGGAGCATACTGTAATAATAGTATGAATATTTTATTATGCCTAAAATTAGATAATTTGATTAAATTTTCAAGGAGCAGATGATACCCATGCTCTCTTTCATATTCAGCATAACATAGAAGCTAAAATTGACAAAGATAATGCAAAAACACTATTTTCTCTTTTCAAATTGAATATCAACATAAAAATCTTTAAAATAATACTGAGAAACATAATCTAACAGTACTTTAAGAAACGGCATGCCAAAAAATTTCTAGGAGCTAATTTAAATTTTAAAAAAGCTATTACTATAGTTCACTAAAATATAGGTCAAGGGAGAAGAACTATATCCTCGTCTTCATGACAACTGAAAGACATTTGAAAAAAGTCATTGTCTATTTCTGACACATGTTCCTAATAACATAAGAATGGGTAAAAACTTCCCTGACATGATAAATTATGTGTATCTCATAAAACGAGTCAGGTACGCTTTTAACACTGAATATCAGAAGCATCGGTGTTAAAGTGATGAGCTAGCTGGGACCAGCAGTTAACGTAATGACTATGTCGCTGGACTCCCACGTAGTCGACCATGGTTCAAGTCCCGAACCCGGTGGCTTAAACTCACACCAGGTGCGCGTGCGTGCGTGCCCAAGATCCCGATAGCAGAATAGAGGAGAAGGGATTGCAGCATGGCCATCCCTCCTGGGGGGTGATTTCTCGCTTTCTGTCTCTCTGTCTCTCTCTGTCTGTCTGGCGAGCACACGCACCCTATAGCAAAAACCTTTCAAAAAAAAAAATGATGAGCTAGCTAACAATTTTAAGTAAAATAAATAATAAACATAGAAGTATAAATAGGAGAGGCAAAATCATCATTATATAATTACACACTTGAATTTTTTAGGAGTGAGGAAATTATTAGGAAACATAAAACTAAGTCGGGTGCAAAATTAATATTCAAATATTCATTTTATAACAGTTACATATAAAATTTAAAGTAGGAAAATGGGTTATTATCTGTTGATGATAACATATATAGTATCTTCAACTGGAATGGTGAGAAATGTTTTCATGATGGAACATCCACTTTACAAGTTAAGTGATGTATGTGATTGAATGTATAAAAGAAATTAAAATTTTAAAAAAGAAAGTATTGGAAGTAAAAAATGCTGGTAATAGGACTGGCAAATTGCATGGTGGTTAAGGCATTGGACTCCCACATGGCTGACCATGATTCTAGTACTGGATTTGGCAGCTTGGTTTCTGTCTCTGTCTCTCAGCCTTTCTGGTGAAATAAATAAATAAATAAATAAATAAAATTTGAAGTAGGTATTATGTATATGATATCAACCAAAAGTGTTAAATGTCTAGAAATAAATTTATGATATATAAAAATTTTACATGAAACAATAAAGCACTATTAAATTACATGAAATAAGGCAATAAATTAGAACTCGTTCTTAGACAAGGAAACATATTAGTACAAAGATATCATTTTTTAGCATATTTATTAGCCCAATGTAAATTTTTTTTTTTTGGGGGGGGGTTTCGCTATAGGGCGCGTGTGCTCACCAGACAGACAGAGAGAGACATATAGAGACAGAAAGCGAGAAATCACCCCCCAGGGGGGATGGGTCACGCCGCAATCCCTTCTCCTCCATTCTCCTCTCGGGATCTTGGGCATGCATGCACACGCGCCCGGCGTGAGTTTTAAGCCACCGGGTCCGGGACGCGAACCGCGGTCGACTACATGCGAGTCCAGCGACATAGCCATTATGCTAACTGCTGGTTCCTGAGCCCAATGTAAATTTTAAAAGAAGCACTAATTTTTTTTTTTTTTTAAGTAATGTTGTTACAGATGTCTATTTGGCAAATGAAACAGAAACATTTAGAAAATATTTTTAAAAAACTGACATAAATTATTTTCTTAGGAAGGCAAATTAATTGAAAGACTAAGGACATAAGAAAAATAAGAGAATTTGGTACAAGATGGAGATGTTATTTCCAAAAAGTAGGGAAAGGACAAAACAGTGATGTAATAGGAATGCAACTGGATCACCATGGGATAGCACCAGGTCCGTGTTCTGGATCCTCCCTGTATAACCCAGGCACGAGCCCACGTTCCCACGATCCAGGTTAGCTGGGGGGAGGGTTCTATCAGTGTGGAGATCCTGTTGGGTTGCCTTTCTCTCTCTCTCTCGCTCTCTCATGGAAGAAATAAAAATAGGAGAGAAAAGATAATTTATAAAACATTTGAATTTTGACAAGAAGAAAACTACATTCCAAGTGGATTTAAAACCATGAGGTAAACTATCATAACTTTGCTATAAGTAAACATTCATTTTCTAAACAATCATTTTCTAATCTTTGGTGGAGAAGGCCCTCTTAACATGACAAAAGAAAAATGCAAAAGACATAAATTGGACTATTTATCACAGAATAATAAAAATGTAGTATTCTGCATAGCAAAACATTTAGTAAATTAAGTAGCAATATAAAAATAACACACTAGGGACCAGCAGTTAGCGTAATGGCTATGTCGCTGGACTCCCATGTAGTCGACCGTGGTTCGAGCCTTGGACTCTGTGGCTTAAACTCATACCTGGCGCGTGTGCGTGCCTGCCCAAGATCTCAAGAGGAGAATGGAGGAGAAGGGATTGCAGTGTGGCCATCCCCCCTGGGGGGTAATTCTCGCTTTCTGTCTCTCTGTTTCTCTCTGTCTCTGGTGAGCACACGCTCCCTGTAGCAAAAACCTCTCAAACACACACACACACACACACACACACACACACACACTCACTAGTAAAATTTTGCCTTGGGGATATGCACTCATGAGAGAGAAACAGACAGTGAGAAGGAAAGTGAGAAATCATCCCCAGGTGAATGGCCATGCCACAATCCCTTCTCCTCTACTCCCCTCCTGGATCTTGGGCACTCACACCCATGTGCCTGGCATGAATTTTAAGCCTGGTTCTGGGGACTTGAACCATGATTAGCCATATGTATGTCCAGCAATGTAACCACTTCACCATCTGCTGGCCCCCTAGCATGATTTTTTTTAAGAGGTTTTTTTTTTTTTTTTTCCATAGAGCATGCACACTTAGAGAGAGAGAGAGAGAGAGACAGAGATATATATAGAGACAGAGATAGAGAGAGAGACAGAGAAGTGAGCGGGAAAGTGAGAAATCACCCCCCTGGGGGTGGGGATGGTCACACTATATTCCTTTCTTCTCCATTCTCCTCCTGGGATTTGGGGCATGCACGCACACACAGAATGATTTTCAAGACACTGAGTCTGGGACTTGAACTGCTGTTGGCTATGTGGGAGTCCAGTGATGTAACTGCTACACAACCGGCAGGCCCCTTTCCATGCCATAATCTTAGTCCTAGCCTCAGCCAGCCAGGATCACAAACATGGGGATACTTCCGGGTATAAACCCAGGACCTTCCTATGTGGTCGCAGCATCAGAGTGTTGCATTACTTCTGTACACTGTGCCTGGCCTTCCAATCACACCTGTGCTCTTTTCATTTTAAATTTCAAGTTTGTTTGTTTGTTTTTTAAATAGAGTATGGACACCCATAAGAGAGAGAGATTCAGAAACCTCCATTTTATTTAGAAATTGACACATTATCAATTTCTATTGCAGTTGTGAGAGTTCTAAGAGTCGAAGCTTAGCAGAGATGACAATAGAATTAATGAAATAATTGAAACAAAGCATTGTTAAGCAATTAAAACAAGAGTGAACCCAATTATGAGGTCCTGGAAATAAGGCCAATATACTTAACAATAATTCAAAAACGCTTCAGTGTTAGTACAGAGCAAGGGAGACCAGGAAAGATGATTCCTCCATGCGGAGAGAACATGAAGTCTATTTATTTGGGAAAAGTAGCATTTTATTTCAGATTTAGAATGTCAACGGTTACCTTCAAGAGAGTAGTTTCAGGAGTAGAGTGGCAGAAGAAACAGTCAGGTACTGGCAATAAAGGAATCCTTGGTGTAGAAGTAAGTTGGCCATTGTGGGCGGCAGCACTGGGGCCCGATAAAAGGCCATGAGCTTATGTTTCCATGAGGTATTTTTCACATTGTTCAGAATGCCTTACCTATCGCAGGACTAAAACCAACAGATACTGAACCCACTTCTGTTCTCCATTGACAATAGATGTACATTTTTCACCTAACATAAATGGAGCTCAGAAGGGCATTCAAAAAATAAACTTTATGAGGAATAATAAATGAACAAGCATAAAATAATTTTATCTCATTGGGAAATTTCTAATAGACAAAAAAAATTATAAGCTATAAGAACAAAATTATTACCAGAATTTTGTAGCTGATGGGAAAATATACTTTTTTCCCAATAGGTAAATGATAAATGCATTGTTATAAAAATTAACGTATTCTTTTTATCTTAATTAACAAATATGGATTGATTGCATAATGACGATGCTCTGTAAAAATAAACTGAATAGTGAAAGCACTAAGATTTGAATTAACCAATCAGGAAAAGAAATTTTATGTGTTCATAAATGTTCCTATTCCACTCCGAGAGGTGATAAAGGTAATGTGATTGAGGCTGCATAGTTTATTTAATGTCTTTGCACTGAATTTTGTCTGAAATTCTTGATCTTTTAACAATCAAGTTTTGTGTTTCTTCTTCTCTTTTTGAGTGACTGCACTATTTTAAAAATGATCTGAATACAATCTTAAAACGTTCCATCCCCTAGCTTGAAAGCTTCTTAAAATAACATATTCCACAATCAAGTCCAGATTTCATGCCATATGAACAAAAAAACATTGTCTGCTGTTTGTATTGCGTAACACTGTGATAGATGTTCTTTTACCTCCAGAAAAGAAAATATTAAAATTATTTAGAATGAATTATTGTAATTTTCTTATGCTAGCTTAACTTTTATTATTTACCTTGTCAAGTTAACTGTATTGCAGGCTTTTTCACAATTTGCAATTCGTAGTGTTTTATACAGGATAAGAGATACACACGAATTGCTTAATTAAATCATTTAACTAGTGGGGGCCAGCAGATAACATAGTGGTTATGTTGCTAGACTCCCACATGGCTGATCATGGTTTGAGTCTCAGATCCAGTGGCTTGAAAATTATGCTGGCCGTGTGCATGCGTGCCCAAGATCCCAGGAGGAGAATGGAGGAGAAAGGATTGTGACATGGCCACCTCCTGGGAGGTGATTTCTCACTTTCCTTCATGCTGTCTGTCTCCCTCTCTCTCTGACAAGTGCACATACCATATGGCAAAAAACCTCTAAATAACAATAATAATAATAATAATAATAATAATAATAATTTAACTAGTTACTTTTATTTTTTCTGATTAAGAAGGACAGTAAGAAATACTGTGAAATAATTTATATTTTCAATGCCTCTATAAAAATAAGTGACTGAAATTTTTCTGAGACTATCTTTAGTGGTTTCTGTAAATAAGCATGCCTGCTCTTAATTTTGGAGCCTTCTAATAAAAGCGAATTACTTTGTGAAGAGTTAAAATTATCCATCATTTCCTTTAGGTCTAAGATTCATTGTTAGCAAAATCTCGTACTATTGACTATTTTCTTTTTGTTCATTGGAAAGTGTGTGTGTGTGTGTGTGTGTGTGTGTGTAAGTGTGTGTTACAGAGGGTATGTTTAATAGAGAAGTAAAGAAAAAATTCTAGTAACCTAGAGATTAACTTTTAAAACCATTTACACATTTTTAAAACACATAGCTTGAAATCCGTCATCTTACAAATTTTTACGTGTAGTGTACTGTTTTGCTAACTATAAAGCATGCTGTGGTTCAGCATATCTCTAGAATATTTTCATCTTGCATGATTCCATGTCTTAGAGATCGTGAATAATGCCACAATAAACATAGATATGCAAGCGCTTTTCTGACTGAGCATTCTCCTGTCCTTTGGGTCTATTTCTGCATGAAGTGTCTGAGTTTTAGATATGGACATCATTGCATTACTAGATCAATTTCGGTAGTGCAGATGTTGTAGGAATATTAAGCTTTCTGCTCCATGAGTATAGGATGTCTTTCCATTTATTTGAATCTTTTATTTCTTTCAACAACCTATTATAATTTTCAGTGTAGAAGTCTCTCCCATGGTAAGTTTATACCTATTTTTATTCTTTTTGATGCCATGGTAAATGGGATTATTTTCTTAATTTCCTTTTCAGATTCTCTAGTATTTAGAAAGAAACACAACTGATTTTGTATGTTGATTTTGTATCCTACAACTTTACTGAATTTGTTTATAAGTTCTAACATTTTTCATTGTTTAGAATATATAGGGTTTTCTACATATAAAGTCATCCACAAAGGGACAGTTTTACTTATTTTTTTTCTGATTTGGCTGCTTTTATTTTTATTTATGCACTTATTTTTGCCTAATTGTTCTAGCTAGAAATTCTGGTACTATATGAAGAGAAATAGTGAGTGGTCATCTTTGCATTGCTCCTGATATGAAAGGAAAAGTTATCAGTTTTTCACCATTAAGGCTGTGAAGTAATTTCTTTTTCTAGTTTGAGTGTTTTTCTTTTTTTTTTTTATCATGAATGGTGTTGAATTTTGTTAAACACTATTTCTGCATTTTTTGTGATAGCGTGTAACTTTTATTCTTTGTTCTGTTAATAAGATTTACTAGCCTGTAGGTTGGTACCATTCTTGTATGTCAGGGATACATTTCCCTTGGTCATGATATATGATACTTCTAATTTGCTGTTGAATTTTGTTTGCTAATATCTTAAGGATTTTGACTCTGTATTCATTAGACATATTGACTTTTAGGTTTTTTCTTTTCCCCTTCTTTCCTTTCTTTTTCTTTTTCTTTTTTTTTTTTTTCTTTTTGAAATATCTTTCCCTGGTTGTGCTGTCAGGGTATTTGTCAAATCCCATTTCCTTACTGGTATTCTATATTTCTTGTAAGACAGATACGATGTTAATGACCTCTCCCAGTTTCGTTTATCTTGGAAAGTCTTTCCCACTTAATATTAAAGGACAATTTTTCCAGATACAATATCATTGGTTAAATGATTCTGCTTTCAATGATTTGAATATACATCCTTGTGTCCTACTATTTCTGCCAAGAAATCTTCTGATAGACTATGGATAATATCTCATATGTGATTTGCTTTATTTTCACTTCTTTAAAAATGCTTTTCTTGCCTTTGACACTTTAAGGGTTGAAATCCAATTGTCTTTGATTTTGTATGTCTTGGTATTGGCTTCTTTCGACTTACCTTATTTGGTATCTGTTGAGTTCCTGAAATTAAATGTTGGGACCAGCAGTTAGCGTAATGGCTATGTCGCTGGACTCCCACGTAGTCGACCACGGTTCGAGTCCCGGACCCGGTGGCTTAAACTCACGCCGGGCGCGTGTGCGTGCGTGCCCAAGATCCCGAGAGGAGAATGGAGGAGAAGGGATTGCGGTGTGGCCATCCCCTCTGGGGGGTGATTTCTCGCTTTCTATCTCTCTATCTCTCTCTGTCTGTCTGGCGAGCGCACGCGCCCTATAGCAAAAACCTCTCCAAAAATAAAAAAATAAAAAAATAAAATAAAATAAAATTAAATGTTCATTTCTTTCTTCATGATGGAAAAAATTTCAGCCATTATTTCTTTAAATGAACTTTCTTTCTTTTTATGTCTTTTCGCTTTCTAGAACTCTTGTAACTCTTATAATGTACATATTGGTCTACTTGATTGTGTCCCTTAAGTTCTTTTAACTTTTTTCATTTTTTTTATTGTTTTCTTTTTGCTCCTCTGCTCTAATAATTTCAAATTGTCTATCTTCAAGTTCACTGATGCTTTTTGTTTATTTTCCTTGATCAAGTCTTCAGTTAATCTCTTCTAGTGAATACTTCAATATTTTAATTTTTGTTTTTTAATGATAGAGATTAGATGCACTTGTGTGAGAGTGAGAAAGAGAGACACTTTCAGCAGATTCTCCTCCTTCTGCAGTCCCTTTTCCTAATACGCTAGCTCCTCTGGATCCTAGGCACATGTATGTGCTCCTTTCATGTTTTCAGGGCCGCATTTTTTTTTTTTTCTTTTTTTGGAGAGGTTTTTGCTATAGGGCGCGTGCGCTCGCCAGACAGACAGAGAGAGACAGAGAGATAGAAAGCAGGAAATCACCCCCCAGGGGGGATGGCCACACCGCAATCCCTTCTCCTCCATTCTCCTCTCGGGATCTTGGGCACGCACGCACACGCGCCCGGCGTGAGTTTAAGCCGCCGGGTCCGGGACTCGAACCGCGGTCGACTACGTGGGAGTCCAGCGACATAGCCATTACGCTAACTGCTGGTCCCCAGGGCCGCATTTTGATTCTAGCCTGTGGTCAGTCACATGAAACTTCCAGTACTGCAGACCAGCAAGCTATACCATACCACTTATGCTGGGCTAGTCGTTGTATTCTTGAGCCTCAAAATTTGATTCCTATTGAAATGTTCTCTTTGCTAAAGCTCTTATTTTATATATACATTGTTTTTATGCACTTCCGAAGCATAATTTTGATTGTTATTGAGTCGTCAGATAACTTCTATACTTCTATTTTTTAGGGCCAGTTTGTGGAGTTTTATGTTGTTCTTTTGATGGGATATTTTCCCCGTTTCTTCATATTCATTTTAACTTCGTGTTAGCAAGTGAATATTTGAAGCTATAACCATATCTCCCAGAATTTACAGATAAATTTACATGGAAAAATTTCTTACCACTTATCCCTGTTGGAGATTCTGTGGGCTTTTTAAACTTTGCATCAGTATTCTTGGACTACTAGGCTTTGTAAATTCTCAGTTAGATATTTACTAGTTTGTTTGTTTATTTCTTTTTTCTAAAAGTTCATAACCTCTTGTTCCCTGTGCTGTCAGTTATGCCACTGATCCTCTGGAGCAAGAGAATACTGCACAGCTCCTTTTAACTCAGTAGCCTCTGGGCCTCTAGACTATGTTGGATTCCCTTAGTGCCCTGAGACAGGTGAGACAGAATAGGTTCCCTCACATAGCCCCCTAAAATGTGAGAACACTGGATGTGTGGTCCAGTTTTTGCTTTCTTTCTCCAGGGAGAAACCAAGACCTGGGAGTTTCTCATGATTCTATGTTACTCTCATAGGGGTAGAAACTATGACAAGATGGTACTGTGAATTTTATGATCTATCTTTTTTTGGGCATGGTTTGAATGTTTTTACTTTTCAAAATGCAGATCGAAATTTATCACTGTGGCAATATTAGGAGATAGGCACTTGGAATCAGCAGATGGTGTAATGGTTACTTTGCTGGACTCCCACGTGGCCGTCCATGGTGCGAGTCCCAGACCCAGGGGCTTAAAACTCATGCCATGTGCATGTGAGTGTGTGCCCAAAATCTTGAGACAAGAATGGAGGCATAGGGACTGTAGCATGGCCATCTCCCCTGGGGGTGATTTCTTACTTTCTGTCTCTCTGGCAAATGCACATACCCTGTAACAAATAAATTTCTATTAAAAAAAAAAAGAAGAAGAGAGAGAGATGGGACACTTAAGAGGTGATGAGACCATGAGCAGTCCATTCTTATGGGTAGGATTGGTGTGACAAAGGTGTTTGACTCCCTTTTTCATTCTCTTGATGTACACTTCTGTCATGTCGAAAATAGTGTTTACTCCTTATCTGGAAGATGAAACAGTCAATGTACCTTTTATTTTTTTTTAAGAGAGATTTTTTGCTATAGGGTGCATGACTTATCAGAAAAACAGAGACAGAAAGCAAGAAATGAGGCTCCCAGGGAAGATGGCCATGGCACAATCCCTTCTTCATTCTCTTTTTGAGATTTTGGGCATGTATGCACACACACCTGGGCAGCATGCACACAAATGCAAGCCTCTGGGTCCAGGACTTGAACCACAGTCAGCCATGTGGGAGTCCAGCGATATAACCATTACACTGTCTGCTGGTCCCTAATGTACCATCTTAAAAGTAATGACCACTTCTTTATCAGACACCAACTCTGCCAGTGCCTTGATTGTATACTTCCAAACCTTTCAAAACTATGGTAAATAAATTTATGAACCTTATGAATTACTCTCATGTTAGGTTATTTAGGTTATTGTCAGGTTGGATTTGGGATCTGCGGTGGAGTCAGAGGCGGCAAAGACAAAAATATGAATCAGGCCTTGGAGTTTAATAAAACCAATAACATTTATTCTGCAAAAGCTCTCGGGTGAGGTCCCTCGGTCTGGTCAGAGGCCGAGGGAGTCATGCTCAGGGTAGGGGCTGCTCATTCTTAGAGGGTCATTGCTCAATAGGTGGTCACCTCGGGTCCTTGTCTGGCCAATGAAGTTGGCTGTTTCCATTCAACTTTAACCGGCGCACCAAATGCTGAAGGGTGGGAAAGTCCGTTGGTGGTGGTGGGCCAGATGCGGAAAACAGGAAAGTTCCTGCCCAGGGGAATGTTTCCGCCATGTTTCTTTTCTCTTCCTGCAGACCTTACAGTTATAAGAGCATAACTTGGACTAGACAGTTTCTCTGCAGTACTTTTACACTAATCTGGGCTAACACCTCTTAAGTGATTTTTGAATTTAACACAGATCAGATTTTGTACTCTTGTTGAACCGATGTGTTAATGGGAAGAAGTAGTGCTGTGGCTTTTTGTTTTCCCATCTTGCTCAAAGTCATTTTTTGTTCTGTAATTAGTATATTTTTCTCATATACTACATTATGAAACTTACTGCTATTTTCAAATTATAAATTTAGAAATTAATTTAGAAATATTGGTTTTTTAATTATGAAAATACTCTAAACTCAATATATATATTTTGGGGAAACAGATTATAAAACTTATATAACATAATTATATGCTTGTCAATATCTACTGTTAATCTTTTCTATATTTTTCCAGGTATTTAATTCTGAATCTAACAGATTTTGTACACACACACAAACATACACATATATAGATATATATTTTGTTTTTGTTTTTACTATATAATACATGAACTCACCTAGTAGAGATAGACAAAGAGGGAAAGTGAGAAATCACCCCTAAAAATGGATGGTCACATTGCAATCCCTTACCCTCTATTCTCCTCTTGGGATTTTGGGCATGCATGCACACATGCTGGTGTGTTTCTTAAGTCACCAGTCCTGGGACGCAAACCGTACTGTTGGCCATGGAGGAGCCAATCACCTAAACCAACCTGCCACTGGCTGGCCTGCATTTATATATTTTTCACTGAAGTTGAATAATGTAAAAGCTAACGGAACACTTTTTCAATGTACATTAGAGAATTAGCATATTTCCATTTCTATTTTTAAAGTCTTTTTAATTTTTTCGAGAGGTTTTGTTATAGGGCACATGTGTTTGCCAGAAAGACAGAGAGAGACAGAGAGATAGAAAAAGAGAAATCACCCCCCATGGGGGATGGCCATGCCACAATCCCTTCTCCTCCATTCTCCTCTTGGGATCTTGGGCATGCATGCACATGTGCCCAGCATGAGTTTAAGTCACCGGGTCCAGGACCTGAACCACAGTCGACTACATAGGAGTTTAGCAACATAGCCATTACACTAACTACTGGTCCCAGCATATTTCCATTTCATTAACTGTTGTAAAATGATTAAGTGATGATATTAAAATGTCGATAGATTGTCCTAATTTATTAAATAATGTCTCTTGATTATCATTTACATTGACCAAAGTATCTACAATGCAGTTTTTTATTCTTAATAGATCCTCTTGGGATCTTGGGCACGCAGTCTAAGCCACCGGGTCCAGGACTCGAACCGTGGTTGACTACTATCCAGCAACATAGCCATTACGCTAACTGCTGGTCCCCAGCAGTGCATATTCTAAAAGTTAAGAACAGTGTTTTTTTTAGTATCTCTTTAAATTAATCTTTTCCTTATTTATCAATTTCCAGGAGACCCTATGTTCCTTTAAAGTATGTGTGTGTGCATGTGTGCCTGTATTTTCATGAGAGAGAGAGAGAAAAAAAAGAGAAAGAAAAACAGGCACCCCCACAGGTTTCCCCATGCCATCATCCTCTTCCAGCTTCAGCAGCCCAAATAAAAGGCATGTTCCTGGCATGATCGGGAGGTTCCAGGATGCAATCTCAGAACTCTTTCCATTTGGGTCTAGCTGGCCCAACTGGCCACCACCTGGTTCCTCCCATAACTTTTAGAAGAAAATCTTTGAGAATTTCCTTTTGCCTAAACAATTTACATATTCTACATGCGTATTCTACTTTGAAATCTTAAGATAATTTGAAAATATCTTTATTTCCTTATAAGAAACATAATAAAATAACAATGTTACTATAAATTATAAATAAAAAATTGCCAGAGCGTGTGCGTGCTTGCCAGAGAGAGTAAGCTTGCCAGAGTAAGCTTTTCCCCCCCCACCAGGTGGGATAGTCACCCCCCAATCCCTTCTTCATTTCTCCATTTTGGAATTTTGGGCGTGTATATTCATATGCTGGCAGTGTTTTTGTTTTTTGTTTGTTTGTTTGTTTTTAAGAGAGATTTTGGCTATAGGATGTGTGCACTAGCCAGAAAGAAAGAGAGAGAGAGAAAGCGAGAAATCACCCCCCCGGGGGCTGGCCATACAACAATCCCTTCTCCTCCATTATCGTCTCATGATTTTGGGCAAGCACTCGTGTGCCCAGCATGAGTTTCAAGCTGTTGGGTCAGGGATTTGGACTTCAGTTGGGCCACATGGAAGTCCAGTTTCTTAATTGCTCTGTCATCAAGCGGCCCTGGCCGTGTTTTTTGTTGTTGTTGTTGTAGTTGTTGTTGCTGTTTTTCTGAGAGGTTATTGGTATAGGGTGCATGTGCTCGCCAGAGAGACAGAGAGACAGAAAGTGAGAAAGCACCCCCCAGAGGGGATGGTCATGCCGCAGCTCCTTCTTTATTCTCCTTTTGGGATCTTGGGCATGCACGCACACGCTCCCGGCGTGAGTTTAAGCCACTGGATCTGGGACTTGAACCATGGGCGACTACATGGGCGTCCAGAGACATAGCATTACACCTACTACTGGTCCCACCCGGCAGTGTTTTTTTAAGCAGACAGGTTGGCCATGCAATTGGCCATGTGGAAACATAACTTTATTTAACAAAATAAATGAATTGACAGAATATTAAAGAAAAATTTTATTGTTAGTTTGAGGTCTACATAATGTAGAAAGAAATTGTATATTCTTGTAAATATATCAGCCAGCAAAATTTTTGAAATACCATTTTATTTACCTTTAATTATTTTTAGGCTACATGTTGGTATTTATTTTCTGCTGGCATTTATATTGGTAAATATAATTTATATTTACCTATTGTTGACTACTCTTTTAACTGTAATTTTTAAAGAAATTTATCTTCGAGACATATATTCTTTATCTTCTTTATTATTTAGAGAAAATCAATGTTTTTACCATGTTGATATATGTGCTTCATGGGAAATAAATTAAGATGCTGTCAAATAATTTAAAAAACTTATTTGTAATTCTTTATAAAATCATGGAAAAAATACACACGTGTTTATATTTTCATTACGACTGTTGCTTTTAGAAATTTTAGAAAAATTGATGTATCTTGGGACCAGCAGATGGCGTCATTACATCACTGGATGGTTACATCACTGGACTCCCATGTAGTCAATTGCAGTTCAAGTCCTAGACATGGTAGTTCAAAACTCATACTGGGTGTCTGCACATGCATGCCTAAAATCTTGAGAGGAGAATGGAGGAGAAGGGATTGGTGTGTGGCCATCTCCATTAGGGATGATTTATCACTTTTTGCTTCACTGTCTCTTCAGCAAGCACGTGCACCCTACAGCTAAAATCTCTAAAAAGTAATTGGGACCAGCTGATGGCATAATGATTTTGTTGCTGGGCTCCCATAGTCGACAGTGAATTGAATCCTGGGCCTGGCAGCTTAAATCATTCAAGGTTCGTGTGCATGTGTGCCCAAGATCCTGAGAGGAGAATGGACAAGGGATTGTGGTGTGGCCATTCTCACTGGGAGGCGATTTCTCACTTTCTCTCTTTCTATCTCTCTATCCCTCTCAGTCTCTCCAGTGACCACACATGCCCTATAGCAAAAATCTCTAAAAAAAGAATAATTTATATATCTCAAAATGAACAAAAGAAAAAATAAATTTGAAGTAGTAATAGTAATAATATTAATTTGCATATTAATTATTAAATTAAATTATTTTGACCATTTAGAATGTTATATAGATCATGAGATTTGTATTTTATTTACTACTGAATACATTGATAGTTCTAAAGTTGCAGTTGGGTTCACTTTCAAATAAATGTATCTTAACTTTAGGGTGGCTTTACACACTTAAAATAATGTTAAAATTGATAATCCATGATTTATTGGGCAATACTATGTGAGAGAAATTATGCCATATGCACTTAATTATCACATTTAGGACTTTTAATTTTACCAATTTAGGGTTAAAAAAAATTTGAAGCTCGGAGCTTGTGTATTTTAAGTTTACATAGGAAATGGCAAGGTACAATTTTAATCTAGGCCAAAGAGCCTAAAAGTCTTTACTTTTGGGCACTACTGTGTTTTGTAGAGTGCTAGAGCTTACTCAAGGTAAGAACTCTAGAGAACAGTTTGCTAAATATTCAGGGATTTTGCAAACTAATTGTTAAATTATTAGTAGCTTGAAATTAATCATGGCAGAAATATTTATACTGTAGACATCAGCAAATACTGCAGATTGGAGCTTTTCCCATGCTCCTCACGCTTTCTCCTACCAGACAGCTTAATACCAGAACACATTACTTTTACTATCAAAGTCTTGTCAATATTTACTCCTGTATTAAGTTATGGCTAAACTGATTTTTTTTTTTTTTTTGTCGTCCACCAAGTAGAGATAGCCTCTGTTTTAGCATGGTTTAATTTAAGATTTTCAATATGATACTTGTGCAAAAGTGATACTATTTGGTAGACACTCTACTTCAAATTCCAAAGTCTGATAATTTCACAAGTGAATATGCCATAGGATAAATTTTTGTGACACTGATCAGTGGCACTGAGTACCACTCCAATTAGCCACACAAGTATAAGAGTAATGAACTGATGTCCTACCGTTGACTAACTGCATTTTTGTCTTAAACTATTTTCAATTTCTCATGGTTTTATCCAGGAGTAACCCCACTGTAAGTCAAGGAGCATCTGTACTGCTCAAAAATAAACTTGCTTTCATTAAGAAATTTATCATTAATTGTTTTTGAATGAAATTTTTCAAACTTTTGTCATAATATTGAAAATACCTTTTTTTACAGAAGACTGTGTGAAATAATTATCTCTGTTATTTTCAGTGATAGTAGAGAGTGGAGATATCATCTCTTTTGTGGGCTATATTAATTCTGGATACTGTAACATTTACAGAAGTATTATAGGACTTGTGAAACTACAATTAAATAGAGTGGTAAGTTTTAAACTCAGGGATTCTCTTTAATCAATTAATTTACTCTAATGAAGAAAGAATGTCAAATATCTTTTAATGTACTAATTAGACATTTGTTTTCTTTTGTGAAATTTTTGTTTGTTTTTGAGTTTTTTGTTGATTTGTAAGATGTTATAAGATCTATTAGTTTTTAAGATACAATAATTTTAAGGAATGACCAAAGAACCCATTAAAAGATGCTTAATATTCTGGGGACCAGCAGATGGCATAATGGTTACGTCACTGGACCTTTATGTAGTAAACCACAGTTTGAGTCCCAGACTGAGTAGCTTAAAACTTGTGTGTGTGCTTGCATGCTCAAAGTGCTCCAGCATGAGAGATACAGAGAGACAGAAGGTGAGAAGGCTCCCTCTCGGAGAGATGGCAACACTGCAATCTCTTCTACTTCATTCTCCTCTTGGGACTTTGGGCATACCCACACATAAGCCTAGTGCCACTGGGTCTGGGACTTGAAGCAGATTTAACTATGTGGGAGTCCAGCGACATAACCATTATGCCATCTGCTGGTCCCACAAAAATCTATCATAAAAAGGGGAGCCAGCAGTTAGCGTAATGGCTATGTCGCTGGACTCCCACGTAGTCGACCGCGGTTCGCGTCTCGGACCCGGTGGCTTAAAACTCACGCCGGGCGCGTGTGCGTGCGTGCCCAAGATCCCGAGAGGAGAATGGAGGAGAAGGGATTGCGGCGTGACCATCCCCCCTGGGGGGTGATTTCTCGCTTTCTGTCTCTATGTCTCTCTCTGTCTGTCTGGCGAGCGCACGCGCCCTATAGCGAAAAACCTCTCAAAAAAAAAAAAAATCTATCATAAAAAGAAAAAGATGCTTAACATTCTTATTCATCATATAGATAAATGCAAATTAAAACCATAGCAAGGTATTACTACAGACATAGTAGATTGATTAATATGCACTTTACCATGTCGCCCAAAATTCCACTTTGAATATTTTCTTGAGAGAAATAAAAATAAAAATAGAAATACAAAGATCTAACATGAATCCATATTAGTCAAAAGCTGGAAGTAACCCAGATGTCTACCAACAGTTGAA
Source organism: Tupaia tana (assembly GCA_026018925.1). Lineage (NCBI taxonomy): Eukaryota > Metazoa > Chordata > Mammalia > Scandentia > Tupaiidae > Tupaia > Tupaia tana. The sequence goes on from JAKSZU010000008.1 coordinate 42,348,585, forward strand.
TAGACAGAAGCATTTTGATATAATCATACAATAGAATGCCACACAGCCGTAAAAAGGAACTAATGATACACACAGGAATATGGATATATCTCAAACTTCATAGGTTGGGCAAAAATAACAAATGTAAGCAATCCATTCTATCTTTATGAAGTTCTAGAAAAGACAAAAGAGAAAAAGTACATTGAAGGAAAATTTAGAATTAATCCTTTTTAGTTGGTCAGCCATCAATGGAATTCAATGAAATATGAAAACTGACTTGAATTTGCTGTATAAATCATATTCAGTGTAAAGATTTCTCATTTATATAAGTGGGGACAATTCAAGTTATATTGGCTTTGATCCTAAAGTACTTAGTAAAGGCTTCTACCCATTTTGAGTCTCTATCACCCTCCAGGCCTGAGGATCATATTTTGTTTGTATATCTTACTGCTTACAGACTCATCCATTTTCAAAACCGATGAGATCTTGCAGTAACGAACATTTGTCTCAACAATCATTTTCACTCAAAGTCCAATAGACCCTTTGCCATCAAAGTGCCAAATTTGGACATAAATTGCTACTTCTCTTGGTCAAACTCACTTTCCATATATTTTGTTTGCATTTAAACAGGAAAGGCAGAGGAGAATTTTCTTTCTTGAGCTAATTCCATCGGCACTGGCCTTGGCACTTTCTACTTATTTTCTCTCTTTGTTACTCCAAAGTGAGTGCCTTGTAGTTGGAGCTGTTGTGAACAACAGTAGTTCATAAAACATGTTAAGCTAAGCTATGTTTACAGAATGATATCCAAGGACTTTAAAAAATAAAATTAGTTTTACATTTCCTGAACATATTTATAAATAAAAGCTTTTAAATGACTGATCACTGAGGGATAGTGCTTTTAATTATCTTATTTATGCTTACATTTTCTATGAATTTACTGTTATTCTAATTTAATTGAAGTAAATGCTTTCTCTGATTTGAATAAAATTACTTATTTGAAATACCATACAGTAAAATGATTTATGAACAAGTGAGTTTTTGATACTACTACTACTTTACTACATCATAATAGTTCTACTAAAATACATTAAGCTGTATCTATTTTTGTTTATTTATATTTTTTACAGAAAAAAATTCAAAGACTTGTATGTATGGGTCAACTTCAAGAGAAGGAGTCCTTTGGTGAGATTAGTGTTCTCCTTCGAGTCCCTTTCACATGCACAATTATTACTGGAAATGAGGTTGAAATGGCCATCATTGAAGATAAAGACCTATTTGGTAAATACATATATATATATTAACTGTTATACCATTATATTGGATAAATTTTTAAAAATATTAGACATATCCCACAAATGAAGTGTGTGTGTGTGCATATGTGTATGCTGTTTACAGAGACACCATATCTATGTATTATCTATCTATCTATCTATCTATCTATCTATCTTTAACATCGTATTCTGATTTAATTATGCTACTTTTAGACTATATTAGCAACATTTTAAAACACTGATTTGAAAGTACTAGAATTTCTCTGTCAATTTTTGTTACCATTAGTAGCAATGTTCCCTCCTTTTCTGGGACATTGTTTAGGTTTCATCTCTAAGGTTATATCTAAGGTTATAGCTTTTATGTTTTGGTTCAGGTCAAGTATGTACTATCTCCAATATACAATCTAGCTCTACCACATAAAAAAAACTATGACTTGCAGAATTTAAGCTTTTATCTGAAATTTAAAACACTAGTAATAATAAAAGAACACTTGTGCCAGTCGGTGTTGTGTCAGTTGAGGTAGCCAGATTTCATGTAGCTGAATGCGCAGTTGCAGTTTCAGACCCAATCGGGGGAGGGGGTAACAGAAGCACACAGGGCAGGTATTTGTACATGCTCAAAAACCTAAGAGGGAAATGGAGGAGCAAGGATTGCAGCATGACCATCTCTCTCCTGGAGGGTGTTCTCTCTCTCTCTCTCTCTCTCTCTCCACTCACTCTCTCTGACAAGCAAGTGCTCCATGGTGAAAAAAGAAAAAAAGGGAACCAGCAGTTAGCGTAATGGCTATGTCGCTGGACTCCCACGTAGTCGACCGTGGTTCGCGTCCTGGACCAGGTGGCTTAAAACTCACACTGGGCGCGTGTGCGTGCGTGCCCAAGATCCTGAGAGGAGAATGGATTGCGGCGTGACCAACCCCCTGGGGGGTGATTTCTCGCTTTCTGTCTCTATGTCTCTCTCTGTCTGTCTGGCGAGCGCACGCACCCTATAGCGAAAAACCTCTCCAAAAAAAAAAAAAAAAAAAAAAAAGGAAAGAAAGAAAAATGGAAAGACCATGTAGTCACTCATGCTTAGCTCTCTGAATATTATGAATACTAAAGTTGAATATGTGATTACATATAAAGGAGAAATGAAGAGGGACTAATAAAACATAAAATCACAGGAAATTAAAAGAAAACGTAATTTATGTGCAATAAAACTGAGAATGTCAAACACCAGATAAAGGATTAAAGAGAAGAAAGTTGTAGAAATTAAAATGGATGAGAAATTTTTATAAATAAACCAAATTGAAAACTTTTCATAATTATCCATGCATTATTTGACTAAATCACCTTATCCCGAATTTCAAGTATTCTTTTTTTCTCTCTCTAAATATATAACCTATATGTACTTAATTCTCACTCAAATGAAAAAATAACTTTAATAGTCTTGTGTTTACTTTTAAAAAGTGATAAATTTGAAATTCATTTGTTAGTTAAAAGTGAAGTTATTTTACTGAATTACCTTCACATATGAAGAACAAAGATTTTTAACAAGTATTTTTGCTTTGTTTTATTCTGTCTCCATCTAATGCACTCCTTTTATCATCTGTAGATTAATCCATTTATATTAAACAATATTGAGAAAGACTTAAGCAAAAGCAAAATAAACCTTAAAAATACCACGGTGAAGGCCGGTCACTGTGTGGAGGTTGAGATGGCTGGCTATTACACGGCCAGCTGGGCAGTGTGAGTCTCAGACCCAGTGGCTTGGAAAACATACTGTCACGTGAGCATATGTGTTCCCAAAATCCTGAGGCGGGGTTAAGGTGTGGCCATATCCTCTGGGGAGTACTTTCTCACTTTATGTCTCTTTCTTTATTTTTCTCTTTCTCCCTCTGCTGAGCGTACATGTAGCAAATTATTTAAAAAGGAAAAAACATATCAAGCTGAAGACAAATGGATGTGCTAAATTAGGAAAATAAGCATGAGGAAAACCCATATATCACCTTGTTATCAAGACTCATTACGATCAATTATATTACATTGATGTTAAGAATAATTCTAGTAATTTGAGGTAGTCCACTTAAAAATAAACCAAAATAAATGAAACCATTAAGTGACAACAAAATCCTCAGTTACATGTTGGTTACGTGGCCTTCCTGTTCTCATCTACCAAGGAATGTTAAATATATTAATTGTCTTAGAATTGTAAATACAAATGGAAAGACTCAAAATGCCTATCTTTACCCTAATATGCAGACCACACTCTCTAGTTGCTCCAACAAAAATGGCATAAAGATCAAATTTCCCTTAAATGAATCAAGTATATTTAATAAATACAGAAAGAAAGCAATGCATTAACTGTCCTTTTTTCTAGGGATTAGTAGAATAGAAACTAGGAAAAATAAAAGGCTGCATAAATGTTAAATGGTCTTTCTGAAGAATTACGTGTACACCTATCTTCACACAGCCATGAAGGAATACATATGGAATAACTGGTTTTGTTATATTTTAAAGGATCTGAAGAGTAATTTTTTTGTTGATCATTTAAGTTAACTTTTTGCAGATAAGTATTTTTTTTAATTATGGGCATGCTTCTAAGACATTATCTTAAGCATCTAAATAAAAATGAGAACAGTTATTAAGATAAGCAATTATAAGTTTACTCTCATCCCATATAATTCTACTGAGAGTATAGTTTATCTGATTAGTATTTTTATAAGGCTAATATATTTTTGTCCATATGCACAACTTGTACTTCAAATAATTTAATGATAATACAAACCAACATAATCATTTATATCTGACATTCTCTTCCAACTGTTAAAATTAATGTACAGTACTATTTTTTGAAATAAAAAGTATTGCTTTTGAATAAAAATAATACATATTTTAAGTAAATATATGTGAATGTATGTATATTTATGTGTGTGTGTGTGTATTTTACATATTCAACTATGCACGATTGAAAAATAAATAATAGCTAGTGGATTTAACATGTCTTTCTCAAAAAGGAAGTTCCAAATCCAAAGTGACATTAATACAGCTATTTAAAATTTTTTGTTTTTAAACAGGGAAAATGTTCAAAGGCTTATTTCTCATAATTCATTCACTTAATACAAGACATAGGATCTGCTAGTCAGATCTGCTAGTCATTTCAGGAACAAATATATTCTTGTGAAGAAGACCTTCTCAGCACATCTATATATCTCCTTAAGCTAGGTTTCTCTTTGTTAATAAAAGTCATCGAGGGACCAGCAGTTAGCGCAACAGCTACGTCACTGGACTCCCACGTAGTCGACCGGGGTAGGCGTCCCGGACCCGGTGGCTTAAAACTCACGCCGGGCGCGTGTGCGTGCCCAAGATCCCAAGAGGAGAATGGAGGAGAAGGGATTGCGGCGTGGCCAAACCCCCTGGGGGGTGATTTATTGCTTTCTATCTCTCTGTTTCTCTCTGTCTTTCTGGCGAGCGCACGCGCCCTATGGCAAAAACCTCTCCAAAAAAAAAAAAAAAAAAAAAAGTCATCGATACAGTTTAAACTCTTGAACAATTTGCCACAGGAAATTTACTTCCTTCTCCTCTTTTTTATTTTTTTTAATTTTGCTTTGCAATAGAAGGTTTGTCATAAAAATGCATTTCAAAATTAAAAATAAGATGTAATATTTTATATATTTATTTTTTTAGAGAGGTTTTTGCTATAGGTGCATGTGCTTACAGGAGAAATAGAGAAAGAGGCAGAGAGATGGGAAGCGAGAAATCATCCCCCGGGGGAATGGCCACTCCACAATCCCTTCTCCTCCAGTCTGCTTTTGGGATTTTAAGCATGCATGCACATACGTCTGGTGTGAGTTTTAAGCCACTGGGTCTGGTACTTGAACCATGGTCAACTACGTCAGAGTCCAGCGACATAACCATTATGCCATCTGCTGGTCCTGTGACACTTATTTTGAAATAATATTTCTTACTTATAAGATATAAGAGTTAGTTTGAGTAATATTTTTATCTTTCTTTATTTTGGACAAAGTTTTAAGCGAGTGAGAAAATTTGCATATGATGTAACTGTTTCTCACTATAGTTCAAGGTTCAAAGGTTCTATGTTTGCATTGCCATTCCATGTTTAACAGTAAGGTCCACTCATAAGTGGTTTTATTTCCTTTGGATGATAATCTCACACACTTCTGCCACATTCATGTTAAAAAGCTTAAATACAATAACTGCTTTCCTATCATAAAAGTATTTTAAAACTAATATCGTTTTGGGTTAGTAGTACATCTATTAAAATATAAGTACAAGTAATTACTGCATACCTAATAAATATCTTGTTTGTTGAACAAGTTCTTCTTACAGGAAGCATACACAAAGGAATTTTATAATGTCTCCCAAATTCCTTGATATTTGTTCAGTTGGAGAAGTTCTTTCCCTGCCCTTTAAAAACTCAACATAATGATTTTATTGTCACTCTTAAATCATAAAATGATCTATAATTAATTTTAGTTGCCAAATATTCTTTTTTTTTTTTTTGAAAGGTTTTTGCTATAGGGCGTGTGTGCATGCCAGAAAGACAGAGAGAGACAGAGAAACAGAAAGCGAGAAATCACCCCCCAGGGGAATGGTCATGCGGCAATCCCTTCTCTGTTCTCCTCTCGGGATCTTGGTCACACATGCACATGTGCCTGGCATGAGATTGACGAATATTCTTACTTGAGATATTAACAAAGCCAGCCAAATAAAATGCAAGTATCTAAACTTGATTTACAGTTGATGTGTCTATTACATACTTGTCTTCGTTTTCTACTGCTACATACCAAATGAGCATAAATTTAGCCACTTGAAACAGCCATATATTATCAAACAGTTTTGTAGGTCAGATGTTTGGGCAGGTTCAGCTGGGGTCTATTCTTAGGGTCTCACGCAACTGAAATCAAAGTGTTGGTCAGACAGGGCTCTAACATGTACCCTCCAGGGAAAAATCCACTTCTAAGCTTGTTCAAGCTGGCATAATTGACTTCCTCGTGGCTGTAGAGCAGAGGTTCCTATGTTCTTGTTGGCTGTCACCTCAGGGGAGGCATGTCACTCTCTTCCACTAGAAGCTTCTCCATCCATGTGACCTTCTTCATCTCAGAAATGAAGAATATACTCTATTGAATCTTTCTCATATTTTGAATATTTCTGACTTTCTCTTCTTTCTCAGTTAAAGGAATCTCTTTCTTTTAAAGAACTCACGTGATTGGGCTAAGCCTACACAGATAAACTCCCTATTTTCAGTTCAACTGGTTAGAATCCTTAATTAAATTTGCAAAATCTTTCTGCTTTGTAATGTGACATAATCATAGGCCAAAAGCTATGAAGGCCCCCATAGAGTTCCACAGGCATTATTGTTGGGCATGAGCATTTGGTAAGGAGAGTATATTCGTATGTTGTTTCCTACCTCCAATCCTCAGATTTCCACTTGTGATTTCTGATCTCTCTGCTCTGGGGCTGAATGGGGGTATTAGGATGTTAAGGCGTTAGGAGGAGAGGATGGCAAAGAAGGGGTAGGGATTGAATTGTTCTTCATTGATTAATCCTGTTACACATTGACTTATTGCTCTCTGTGTTTGACAGTTGTTCCAGCTGGCTCTTACTAGTGAATATCTTTAAAGTCTTTAAGAACTCTCTTAATGTTAGTGAGAAACCTTACACCTGTGTTTCCTCCCTGGGGATCTTAGCATCAGATTTCCTCTGAGGTCACTTCACTGTCATTCTCTCCCAGCCCCAAGGTAACCCTGTTGGAGCTCCATTCTGGCTCTATTTTATGTGTAAATTCTATGTATTTTCTGTAAACTCTTTATAAGTTAGTCTTTTAAGAAAGATTGTCCTTCATTCTTTGGCCTGACAAACTTTGAGAGCTTCCCCTTCCATAGTTCGTCAGCAGCCAACTAGCTTGACTCTTGCATTAAAACCTCTCGAGGAGTAATCAGACAATAGTGTACTATGGCTTTTAACTTCTGAAAATGTATGAAAAGCTCTGCTGATGGTGTTGAAAATATTCTCAATGGTTGAGGTAATAAAGAGATATTTCAAATAAGCCCTTGGGGATAAGATGGTGGGGCTTAGAGCAGAATTTGTTACCAAAATTCTCATTATAAATCTTTTACCAATCTTCATTCTCGAATTTTATATATCTTCAGTGTGGATGAAGAACTTGGAGATATCTGTTTTCCCACATCTATTTTGAACAATTGTTACCCCGTTATAAAGTGTACTACGAGAATGGAAGTGAAGGAACTGCTGTATGACCGCCCCTTCAGGGAGTGATTTTTTTTTTTTTTTTTGCCTTCTCTCTCTCACTGTTTCTGTCTCTCTCTTCTTCTCTCCAGTGAGTACACACACCCTAAGGCAAAAACCTCTTTAAAAAAGAAAGAAGAAAAGAAAGCTTAAGTGGTATCCATGCCTCAATCCAAAGACCATGAGGGACACACACCATGGGTAGCTGGCTGAGTTGGTTTACTACTTATTGCAGTGAGAACACACACAATGGGGACCACAGACTGTTTCAGGATTTGAGTTTTGGTTGAGTGATTTGGGGAACAGTCTAAGGAAGTGGGAATTTATTCTGGAATATATGCTATCAGAAAATAGCATATTCCAGTAAATCTCATGTAGAAGGAGGGAAGACTAGAATGAGGATAAATCTTTATCTGATTAAGGAGTAGCAGCTGCTTTAAAAAAAAATGGTGATAATCTATTTATTAAAATAGTACTTAGGTACTTAGGTATCTGCAATGGTGACTTCAAACTCAACACCTATTTCAATACTGATGGAAGTAATCTGTTTAAACATTTCAGAAAGAGGGAACCAGCAGTTAGCGTAATGGCTATGTCGCTGGACTCCCATGTAGTCGACCGCGGTTCGCGTCCTGGACCCGGTGGCTTAAAACTCACGCTGGGCGCGTGTGCGTGCGTGCCCAAGATCCCTAGAGGAGAATGGAGGAGAAGGGATTGCGGCGTGACCATCCCCCCTGGGGGGTGATTTCTCGCTTTCTGTCTCTATGTCTCTGTCTGTCTGGCGAGCGCACGCGCCCTATAGAGAAAAACCTCTCAAAAAAAAAAAAAAATTTCAGAAAGACAGCGCGAATCAATGAGTCACTTGTGGATTCTCATGTGGAAGCCATCCCAAGTCTTAGAACCTTTACTGTAAGGTGTTTTTCTTGTAGTGATGCTCAGAGTCTTGGTAGGCATCTGAACTGGACCTTTCACCTTGAGATTCTTTTCTTTGCACCTGATTAAGTCAGCACACACTTTCTCCAGGGACTTTACCTTGCAGCTGGTTAAAATAATTCTAATTCAGTGAATGGCCACCTCTGGCTCCACGGGTGTTTTTCCAGTATCTTTAAAAGCCATGGCTGAGAGACCAGCAGATGGTGTAATGTTTATGTCGCTGGACTCCCACATAATCAGCCTCAGTTTGAGTCCCAGATCCGGTGGTTTAAAACTCATGCAGGGTGTGTGTGCCTGCGCGCAGATCTGGAGAGGAAAATGGAGGAGAAGAGAATTGAGCATGACCATCCTCCCTGGGGGATGATTTCTCGCTTTCTGTTTCTCTGTCTCTCTGTCTCTCCGAGGAGCATACTGGCCCTGGCCCTATAGGAAAAAAAATCTCTCTTAAGAAAAGCCATGGCTGTGGCGCAGCTTCCTGACTGACCGGTTCCTCAGCCAGCGTGGACAACCGTGAGTGGGGCAAGAGCAGGCTGACCGGAGCCCGGCCACCTGTGTCTACTTCTTCCGCAAAAAGTGCAGCTGCTTGTTTTAGCCAAGAAATAAGGTGTTTGGCATTTTGTAGGTGGCCAAGGTGATTTTGTTTTTGTCTGTGCCTGAACAAAATTATGAAATGACCTTGCTTGCCTCATTTATCATGTCTTGGAGACACCTAATTGGAGGCTTGTAGTCTGTGCCAGTTCCCAGCAGATACTATGGGGCGGGGCTGCATGTGCCTAGTCAGCTTCCAAATGTCAGACGCTGCACCCCCTTTCCCCTTTTCCTTTTCCTAGTGACTTGCTTAATAGTGTAGCCTTATTAAAGTTTGGAACTGGGAATCGAACTCAGCCAGCCTGGCTCCCGGGTCCATATTATAATGACCATGCTTTACTAACAATTTGATAACTCTTTATAGTCTCTTTAATCTATTGTCCTTATGTTAAAGTTTCTTTCTTTCTTTCATGGGAGAGCAAGAACGTGAACTTTGCCTTAACTATGGTAAAGGCAAAGTTGAGTAAACTCGTGTGAAAATTTCTTCCTTTCTCTCCATATTTATATTTCTGCTACTTTAATCAGTTTCTAATTATAATTATATACTTACCTTATATCAGATTATTTATGAGTGGATAGATTATAAATTTTAAAATATTATGACAATATTGAGACCAGCAGATGGCGTAATGGCTATGTCACTGGACTCCCATGTAGTCGACCATGGTTCGAGTCTCGGACCTGGTGGCTTAAACTTATGCTGAGCACGTGTGTGTGAGTGCCCAAGATCCCGAGAGGAGAGTGGAGGAGAAGGGATTGTGGTGTGGCCATCCCCCTTGGGGAGTGATTTCTTGCTTTCTGTCTCTCTGTCTCTGTCTGTCTGTCTGTCTGGAGAGTGCATGTACCCTATAGCAAAAACCTCTCAAAAAATATTATGACAATATCAAGTGTCTGGGTGGATAAATTCTTCTGATAATAAAATAAAAGTCAGAGTTTATATATTTTAGAGTCAGAATCTGTGGGCTTAAATATTGGCTTATATTTTTCTCTCAAGAAAAAAAGCACGTATTATTGGAGACAAGACTTTTCTGAAGATTATGAGTAATGACCTATAATACCTCTACTGATCCTGAATCATAGGGGTATTAACTCAATGAACTAAGGTGAAGCCATGAACCACATAGATGATATTGAAATAAATTGTTAACTCTGACTGAGAATAAAATAATTCGAAGTACCAGGAGGCAGAATTTTTTGTTTTAAGGCATTTTAACAAGCACAATTCCTGATGCATATCTTGCTTACCAAGACATGAAGCATTTTGAGAACAATAATTAATTAAGTTTTAATCCTAACATTGGCAAATTTGGTTTCTTCAGTCTTGGAATTGTCATGTCTTTACTATAAATTTATTTTCAACAAGAAGTTTATGTGACAGATCATGTATGGTTGTAGGTAATTGTAACTGTCTATAGTCAAAAGACAATTATAATAAATATTTGCTAATAGAAACTACCAGGCCATGACAGAGTGCCTTGGTGGTATATATGAATCACATAACACCATGTCAAGTTCTAGCCAATATGAAGATTAATGAAAAAACTTATAATTCAAAAACTTACTTTTAGAATAAATTTCAAATAAATTTCAGGCCAAGTTTCTCTATAAACTTTAGTCTTGAATATTTTAGAGACTTCATGTTTATGTAGGTATTAATGTAGTTTTATGAACATAAGATTACATCATATTTCCAGCTTGATATAAACTACAACAGTCTGCATTTTATAAATTTGGTGTTATAGCTCATAATAATAGTAATTCTAACCAGGCTGTTATAATACAACATCTTTCCCTTTTTAGTTGTTTGTGCTATTTGGTAAAACTAAACCTTAAAAAAATTCCTTTCAAAATTATTCATGAAAAAAAAGCATAATGTAGGCAGTAATGTGATTCATCAATATGCGTGTATATGGCAACTATAGCCAATATGTAATTGCAACAACTGAAACACAATCTCTACAGTGACTATGCACCATGTCCTTCCTCTGTCATGTACTGTGCCATAGCACTTTTCTGGCGTATTTCTGATATCACATCTCGGTTGATTGCTGAATATTGACTATCACTCAAATATTTTGTGAAACCTTTCATTGGATATAATATGTCTCCTAAGAAATTTGATAAATATCACTTCATTTACAGAGATATGCATGAATGATAAATTGTTACATTTAAAATATAGTTGCATAAACCAATATCCTAATTAAGTACAACCTCAGTAAAACAAACTATCACTGAGGATATTTTTTTAGAGAGTTTTTTTTTTTTTTTTTTTTTTTTTTTTTTTTTTGTTATAGGGCACGTGTGCTCGCCAGAAAGACAGAGAGAAACAGAGAGACAGAAAGTGAGAAATCACCCCCACCCCCAGCCCCCAGGAGGGATGGCCACGCCGCAATCCCTTCTCCTCTTGGGATCTTGGGCACGCATGCACATGCACCTGGCGTGAGTTTAAGCCACCGGGTCCAGCACTCAAACTGCGGTCGACTACATGGGAATCCAGTGACATAGCCATTAGCCCAACTGCTGGTCCTGAGGATATTTATGTTTCTTGTCAATCATTAATTCCTTGGAAGGGTTCTAGACTGGTATACTTTGTATAGCAGAGATTGACTAGAGGGTGCACGATCTCCTTTTTCTCTTCCTGAGCACAGAGGAAAGTTAATTTTTCCCCTGTTGCTCTTAAGTTGGAGCCATGTAACTGGCTCTGGTTAATAGAATAGATGGAACTTATTATTGCCTGGCCATGAAAGATATGTTCTTCTATGATCTCACTCACTGTCTGGAAGTAAAGTGCTCCAAAATTGCAGAATCACATGATTCTGCTAGTGAGAACCTGGGCCTTGGGATTCTTTCCTTGGATGAAACTGCCCAGCAGAATGGCCCAGCCAGGAACATCTGTGCTGGACTTTGTGTAAATGACAGATAAACATTTGTTGAATTAAGCATCTAGGCTTTTGGTTTGTTTGTTATAGCAACTAGCAAGTGCTACCCTGAGTCATTTAATTGGCAACAATGCAAAATTTTCTGAGGAGTTCTTTAAAAAGTAATAATTTCCAAATTAACACACAAAGTCAATGTGTTTTTATGGTTATTCTTTTATTCTTAACATGTATAAATCTTCTACTGAAAAATAATTTTAAAGCACATTTAGAAATAAAAATACATGCTCATAAAAGAAAATATATGCTATTGAATCTAGGTTTAAAAATAAAGTTTAGAATACTTTTTAATGGTCTTATTATAGGAATATCGTATTGACAAAAGATGGTAAAAACATGAATTCAGCTCTCATTTTTTTTTAAAATGCATAAAAACACTTTTACAATGCCCTGACAACATATTTCACAAAAATAGTTTGTAGTTTAGTTACATATTTCCAGGAACATAGCATAACTACTAGAGTCTACTGTGTTGTGGTTTCTGTAAACACACATAGAAGCAAAATTTTGTAAATTTTAAAGAGAAAGCAAAAAATTACACACATTAATAATGAAAATTAGCCTCAATAGACTATGCCAGATAAATGTCTACCTTGAGTTAACAGAAAATAACCTACAAATATCTGTAGAGAAAATTATCAGTGAATTTATTGAGAAAGTTCATGCTGACTTTCTTTTCAAAGGCTTAGCATTCATTATAAATATCTTTACATTTAGTGTAGGGATTAACCACTAAATCTCCTTGCTTGGGATGTTATACTAGAGGGACTGAATTAAGACTATTAGGTAGAAATTTGATTTAGGGACAATTCCCAAGTCTCAAAGAGAAGAATGAAATGCCTTGAGGCCAGCAGATGGCATACTGGTTACATTGCGGGACTCCCACATGGTCAAATGCAGTTTGAATCCTGAACCTGGCAGCTTAAAACTCACACCAGGTGCGTGTACATGTGTGCCCAAAATCCCGAGAGGAGAGGTGAGGAGAAGGGATTGCAGAGTGGCCATCCTCTCAGGGGGTGATTGTTCACTTTTACTTTTGTTTCTCTGTTTCTCTGTCTCTCCTTGTCTCTCTGGCCAGCACATCTCCTTTTAAAGATGTTATTGTATATATGAAATCCGACAAAATTGCTTATACTCAGCATTTATATATATATACATATATATATATATATATATATATATATACACACACACACATATATATGTGTATATATTTATATATATTTAGCATTTATATATATATATAAACATTTAATTCCTAAAAAATATAGTGACTTACATATAAAAGACTGAGCAACCACAGAATTATCATCTGCAGTCTTATTTGATGTTATGATCTTTAGTGTTATCTAATTTTCTACTTTTTCAACCAACATGTAATTAAATAGTAAACTATTAAAACTGCAGAAAGTGCAAATCCTTCTGCAAGAGATCTGTGTATCTTATCAACATTTTAAAAGTTTATTTATTTATTTCATGAGTGTTAAACCAAAAGAGACAAGAAGAGAAATAACTTTATTTAACCTTATTTATTTATTTAGAGAAACAGGGCATGAGGGGGTGGGGGTGAGAAACTAAGAAAGCAAGCCACCAGGTCCAGGACTTGAACTGCAGTCAGCCATGTGGGAGTCCAACACCCTTATCCACCATGCCACATTGACCCTTTGCCTTTGATTTTTATGATACGCTTATTCAATCCTAACAGCACTGCCTATGTGCTAGCATTGTATTAAAGTTAGGAACATGAGACATATTTGGAAAGAAAATAAGAGAATGTCTAAAGATAAATTAACTAGTGTTCATATGAATGATCTCTCTAGGAATTTAGAACTGAGGGCGTCAAGGAAGAAAGACTTATCAGTAAGTAAATGAGGACAAGGTATGCACTTAGCTGGTAAAGCAGAGAGGCTAGACACAGAAATTAGTTACGAATCATAATGGGAGTCCAGGAGTAAAAATTTCAGAGAAGAAGAGCTACACAACACAACATATAGAAAAGTTTAAGTAAATAAAATAGGTGAAGATCTTGCCCAGGAATCTGACAAAATTAAATGGGTCAAGAGAAATGACATAGAATTTTGTAGTCTGCTGAAGACTTTGGCGATTGAGGGCCAGTGTGTGCCACAGAAGTTACCAAAGCTGGCTCTCATATGACCAACTGCATGGTTTGAGTACCAGACCTGATGGCCTGAAAAACAGGCTGGGGGCATGTACATATAGATCCACTCCCCTCAAAAAAAGATCTCAGGAGGAGAATGGAAGAGAAGGGATTGTGGTGTGGCCATTCCCCCTAGGTGGTGATTTCTGATTTTCACCAAAAAAAGATCTCAGGAGGAGAATGGAAGAGAAGGGATTGTGGTGTGGCCATTCCCCCTAGGTGGTGATTTCTGATTTTCACTCTCTCCTCCTTTTCTCTCTGGTAAGCACATTAAAAAAAAAAAAAAAAAAAAAAAGAGAGAAAACAAAAGCAACCCCCCCCCCCCCCAAATTCCCTGGTGATTGAAACACTGCCTACATACTTTCCTAGAGTATTGCCAGCATATAAATCAAAAGGTGGGTATATAGAATTTTGCAGGCAGAGGGAATGTTTGTTACCTGGTCTGGTTGGATAATTCAAGAGAAAATGAGAAGTACATTTTTTGTCAATTTCTGTACTTGCAAATGAGGACTGAGTAAAGTATACTCCATTCATTTTTTATTCAGTCCATTAACATATTTTTTAAATTATTTATTTGATTTTATTCATTATTATTTTGATTATTTTTTAGTATGCGACAGGGCATGTGCACTCATGAGAGAGAGAGCGTGAGAAACAAGCTGACAGGTCCAGGACTCGAACCATAGTTGGCCATGGGGAGTCCAATGTCTTAACCACCATGCCACCAGCTAGCCCCAACCTATTCTTTTTTAAGAATTATTTTATTTAACTTTATTTATTTATTAATTTTTAATTTGATCAGAGAGGGACAAAGAGAGACAGAGAAAGAAAAAAAAAAAAAAAAAAAAAAAAAAACAGAGAAAATGTGAATGCAAGTGGCCAGGACAGGGACTCAAACCATGGTCGGCTATGTGGGAGTCTAGCATCCTTAACTGGACAAATGGAGTACCCTTTACTCAGTCCTCATTTGCAAGTACAGAAGTTGACAAAAAAAAAAGTCCAGCATCCTTAACCACCATGCCATGGCCGGCCCCTTGTCTTTGATTTTTATGATAGGTTTATTCAATCCTAACAGCACTGCCTATGCGTTAGCATTGTATTAAAGTTAGAAACAGTTAGCCCCCCATCTATTTTTTTTTAAGTATCTACATTATCTGGAAGCTAGGAGAAAGGTACTTGACAAGAACCTTAATCCCATGAGGTAAAATTCTGATGAGAGAAGAGAGGAACACACAGTATATAAGTAGACAAAAATAGAAAACCCTGATGTTACTTCAATGAGTGAAAGCAAGACAGAATGAAACAAAGCAGATAATAGAATAGAGAATGCTTAGAATGACCTCTTAGCCCTGGGTTCCACTTCCTCTCTGAGAGGGTAACATTTTAGGTAAGGCTACCTGTTGAGGAAAAGCCAGCCCATGGAGACCTGGAGATGAGCATTCTAAGTTGACTGAACAGTAGGAAGTTCTGAGGAGGGAATGACCATGACGTGAACATCAGAATGAAGACCTGTTTAGCCAGAGCAAATCATGAGTGGAGAGTAGAGAGAGAAGTTTGTGGATGTAAGCAGAGATAAAATACATGATGTTCTCCAGGCCATGATAAGTATATTTGTATACTTGTAAGAAAACGGCTTTAGAAGATTTAAGAAGGGTTTCTACCACATGCATTATGTATTCCTTTTTCCCAGTGCATATGATTCGATCCTAACACGTGAAACTATTAATTTCTTTTTTTCCCCTATAATAGAAATTCTCACTCATCATTATAATTTTTACTCAATGCTAAATGGCCTTTATCACTCCAAATTTTATATTAAAAATTCTATCTATTCTTTATAACCTATATCAAAGTATCCTTTTATTATGAAGCTTATATATCACTTCATTGGTTTTGCCTTTTCCTGAAATCAGTGACATATTGGAAGAACATGAACTTTTTACTTAAAAGATTCAGCATCATACTCTATCATTTACTGTAAACTGTGACTATAAAAGAGCTACTCTAACCTTTACATCTTATCTTAGTTCTGAATGCTTTGATAAATTACCATGAACTTAAGCCACGGATGGGGAGGCTTAAACAACAATTTTCTCACAATTCTGGAGAGTAGAGAATGTAAGATCATGGCCTCAGTGAATCTCATGTCTAGTGAAGACACTGTTCTTGGCTTGCAGATGACTGTGTCCTCTTTAGTTTAACACGTCTAAGAGTAGAGTAATCGTTCCTATCTGTTCTTCCAAGGGCATTAACCTTATTCATGAGGGTTCAGCTTCATCATCTGATCATTTACTAAAACACCTTTAAAGATTACCACCATATAGGATGTTAAAATTTCAACATGATGAATTTTGGTGGGACGTATGTGTCAAATCCTTAAGAGAAGCTAACATTTTCAACAGTAAAAATTTATATAAAAATAATTACTTTCTAAAAATATCTTGGCATACATGAAGGTACATAGCAATGTGCATGGTACACATTTGGACTTGCACAGTCACATAATTTTATTTTGGGTCATTTAAAAGATATTTACACATTAATTATTATAATGGTTATAGTGATAACTTATATTAAAGTGCTTTCTCTGTATTACTTTTAAACACAATGAAAATCTCTTTAAGTTTATTAAACTCATTTTGCATTCAAGGGAAATAAGACTTATAGATTGTAAGTACTGCACAAATACACAGGAGTTGTATAAGTAGATCCAGAATTCAGACTCCATTTTGTCAAAACCTCATGCTTTTACCCAAGCTTCTTATTTTATTGGTGAGAGAGTGGAATCATGGACAGAATGAAGAATTTCCTTGAGGAAACATATATAACCATTGTTAGAGTACATCTTGGAACCCAGCTCTCAATTGCAGTTTAAGTCCCAGACCCAGTGGCTTAAAACTCATGCCAGGTATGTGTGCATTCGTACCCAAAACCCTGAGAGGATAAGGGAGGAGAAGGCACTACAGTGTGGTCATCGCCCTTGTGGGGTGATTTCGTCCACCCTGTATCTCTACCTCTCTGGTGAGCACATGTGCCCTATAGCAAAAATCTCTCTAAAAAATAAAAAAAAGAACATAACGGAAGTAAAGATAGATAATTTATTATTTGATTTATAAAACTTCACCTTTTCCAAAGTGTACATGTAATTCAAATACAATTCTATTCAGCAATTCAGCATTTCTATGAAGTTATCGACCTAGTTGACCAAATATAAACAGATTAAACAAGTTTACATTTATATGAAACAAAAACACACCACAACTTCAGAAAAAAATCATTTAAAAATTTAAAATACATTATCAGTAAAAATCAGTTTCTATAGAAATACAAATAAGCCAGAAAAGAGGATTAGGAAATCACCTCACGTAACTGTAGAATTTTCTTTGTGGACAAATGATAATTCTCAAATGTTTTTAGAGAGAATTGTAGAATGCTACATTCTTTTCAGAATGTGCTCGGATAATATTGATTTTCTTTTAAAGCACAAACCCCCCGAGGCAGCAATGCAACTTTAGGATTCTATCCTACAGGACAGTACTTACCATAAAATATTAATTACATCACTTGTTTCTGTTTGCTTTCTGAAGTGGCCTAAAGTTAGAAAGAATTTCAATGTACATCTGTTGAGAAATTATTGACTAATTTATGGAATAACTGCATTGTGCAAGACTATCAAACTACCAACAGTGAATTTGATCGAGTGTGATTATGCAGCACAATTTTCCCAGTTCAGAATAGCATTGCAAACTTAATTTTAACAGATTTTTCTTATTTGATAATTAAATATAACTATTTTTGTTAGATTTATGTCTATTGGAATGATGGGCTCCTGAAATATTTTACAGAATATTTAAAGGTGATGTAGAGAGAAAATAAAAAGTCATGTGCAAATGTGTGTAGGAGCATGCATCACCGGGTGGAAACATACTCACCGGGTTGTCATCTTATGTTGTCAAAACTTGGCTTGAGAAGCACATAGGCCTTTTAGAATTGAAAAAAAAAATCCATAAAGAATATTTAAAAGGCAAAAAGATAAATATTGAATAGCTGACTTAATTTGAGACCTTCAAAGTCTTCATGCTTTTTCATCTTTTTTAAAATATTCAGTTTTATAATAAAGTATTCATTTTCCTGATGTGATTACATTATGGAGAATACAGACTGATTAAAAAATGCTGGAAATAATAACAGCTCATTATAGAAATCATCACATGTACATCCTATAGCAATATCTGTTTCAACTTTTTTTTTTGCATTGACCTGTGTTCTTATTTCTGTGGTATGCCCATTTGATAACCTTTAGCAAGAGGAAAGACCACACATTTATTATTCAGTACCGACCATGGGTCTGCAATGGTTAGGCACTCAGAAGGTGTTGTTTCCACAATAAGGAACTAAGGTGTCATGTAGTTTATTTTTTCTGTCATTTCTGAATTCAGGGAGTGTATAGTCAATGTTCAAACTAAGTATATCTGACTCTCCATCCTTTCTTCCTTTACCATGCTGTATCCCGTGCATTGATAGTTGTTATTTTTCATTAATGCCACATTAATATGTTTCTCTCTGCTCACATTGAAAGCTTTCTACTTCAGGAATTATTTTCACTTGAGCATCAATTTCCAATACAAAATTAACATGTGTTTAGAATTATGTCACCTTCCTCAGTATGGCCAGATGGGTGAAAAACTAAATGGCAGCAAATCGTATCAGATTTGTTTTAAGGAAACACAACCTAAGGTTAGAAAAGATAAATGACTTGTCCAGCGACACACTCTAAATCATGTAGAGTTAAAAATAGAATTGTGAGCTAGTCAAATATTCCTTGGCTTTCTAGCCTAGAATATTATTTATAAGGTGTTTGTTCTCTGATTTTAGAACGTGGTTTTATAAATTTCATCGCATGCCAGGACTGGTTATGATTATAAGATCTTAGTATTCTTATTTGCTGAAAATCAAATTTAAAAAGAGACTCATTCATGGGAACCAGCAGTTAGCGTAATGGCTATGTCGCTGGACTCCCACGTAGTCGACCACGGTTCATGTCCCAGACCCGGTGGCTTAGAACTCATGCCGGGCGCGTGTGCGTGCGTGCCCAAGATCCCGAGAGGAGAATGGAGGAGAAGGGATTGTGGCGTGACCATCCCCCCTGGGGGGTGATTTCTCGCTTTCTGTATCTATGTCTCTCTCTGTCTGTCTGGCGAGCGCACATGCCCTATAGTGAAAACCTCTCCAAAAAAAATGAGAGACTCATTCATTTAAATATATATTAGACAGGCTTCAGAATGATTTGACAGGTCCTTTAGAGAGGACATACCGTTTGAATAACATACACTATTGAAGTAAGAGTAGAGAAGTTTTAATGATGTATTACTTTTGTATACCAGTATCTAATGAAACTCTGCTAAATGTGGCTACTTTATCTATTGCCTTTAGATACTTTTGAAAGCAGTTGTTCATTTATCAACATGTATTTGTTGAATGACCATCACGTAAGCATGCACTCTTCTAAACATGAAGATGAAATAATGAATAAAACAAAACCCTTGTGTTCATAAAAAGTATATCATATTAGGGAAAATTTATCTCTATATGTATCTATGTATCTACCTATATATGTGATATGATATCAAATATGTCAGGCAGTGGTAAGTGCGCTGAAGAAATACAAAGCAAACGAGAAGACAGAGATAGATGGAGAGATGTTTATACAGACTGAGGGCTCAAGACGGGCCTGCTAAGATGACGACATTATATCTGAGACATAAAGGAAGTAAAGGTCTGGAGACAGAACAACACAGGGAGAATTAACAAAGAACATGAAGTATCTGAGATGGAGCATGCACAGCATGATTCATGATAAGTTCAGTGTAACTGGAAGGAGTGAGTGAGGAGAAAATTCAGAGACGAAATCAGAGTAACATGAGGAGAAAAGCATGTGAGACCACAAAGGCTGGATAAGAACTTAGATTTTACTCCAGGTGAGACAGAAAGGCATTGGAGGTTTGCTATCAGAGAAGGGATAGGATCTGACTCCAGTTTCCAAATAATCATTTAGGTCCTATATGCAGAACGTTTTTGGGAAGATTAAAAGACTTAAAAGTATTGAAGGGAATCGACCAGGAGGACATTAAAAAGTCAATGCAAGATGATGATAACATACTTCCCAAATTCACATACAGATTCATCATAATCCCTGTTGAAAGCCCAACCTGATTTTTTGCAGAAAATGACAAGCTAATCCTAAGATTCACATGAAAACATATAGGATCCAGAAAAGCTGAAGCAATTTTCAAAAGAAACAAAGATGACAGACATACATTTCCTAGTTTCAAAAGTTACTTCGAAGCTGTGTGCTAGTGGCATATCAATGGAACAGAAGTGATGGTCCAGAGGTAAACCCTTATATTTATGGTCAATTGATTTTGATAGATTACCAAGATAAGTCAATGGGAAAAATAATTTTTTAAACAAACTCTGGGGTGATTATATAGCCACACACTGAAGAACAAAGCTGGAAACCTACCTCATATTACACAAAAATAATTAACTCAGTATGGATCATAGTGAATCATAGATCTAAATGTAAAAACTGAAAATATGAAGTTCTTTGAAGAAAATTTAAGAATAAATCTTTGCAACCTTGAGTTAGAAAAATCTTACATTGACATCAAAGACATAAATAGAAAAGGGAAAAAATAGATCAATTGGCCTTCACAAAAATTAAAAACTTCTGTGCTGCACATAATACCATCAAGAAAGTAATGTCTGTCCACAGAATGGAAAAAAATTGCAAATAATTTTTTGACCTGTAACTTGTACTCAGAATATAAAGAGATCACTAACAGCTCTATTAAAAATGAACAAAGGAGGACCAGCAGGTGGCATGGTGGTTAAGGTGCTGGACACTCCCACATGGCCAACTAGGGTTCAAGTCCTGAATCTGGTGGCTTGCTTTCTCACTTTCTCTCTCTCTCACTCTCAACCTCTGTCTCTCTCTGGTCAAATTAAAAAAATAAATGAATGAATAAATAAAATACTTATTAAAAAAATGAACAAAGGACCTGAATAGACATTTCTCCACAGATGACATATGAATAGCTGATAACCACATAAAAGGATGCTCATAATCATTAGTCATTAGGAAAATGAGAGTAAGAACCACCTAAGATAACATTTCATACCTATGCTGGAAAATATTTTTAAAATTATGTAACAAGTCTAATTGAAGATAAGACTGGAAATATTATACACAGCTGGTGGGAATGTAAAATAAAAAGAATGCCTGGTTATTCTTCAAAAGTTAAATATACATTTGCCATATTACCAAACAATTATTTTAGATATGCACAAAAGAATTGAAAAATGTATGTCCATACATAAATTTAGACATAAATGTATGTATCAGTGTTATTTATAATAGCCAAGAGGAAAACAAATCTAATGTCCCTTAACTAATAAATGGGCAAATAAAAGTGGTATATCCAGGGTCTGCCCACGTGTGGTGGTTTAGGTGGCTGGATCCCACATTTGAGTTCTAGACATAGCAGTTTGAAAAACATGCCGAGTGGGCCAGCCAGTGTCATGGTGGTTAAAGAGGTTCAACATGACTGATTGTGCTATTCAAATCCTTGATCAGTGGCTGGAAAAATACACCACATGCTTGTGTGCATGCCCAGAATCTTGAAAGAGAGAAGAAATAGATGGCAATACCATCCCCCATGGCAAGTACTCTCTCATTTTCCCTTTCTCTTCTTTTCTCTCTCTATCTCTTTCCAGTGGGAGAATGCACTCTGGGAAAAATTTAAAAAATTAAAAAGTGGTACATACATACAGTGGCATGTTGAGAAATTTAAAGGAGTAAAGTCATGATACATGCTACAACTGTATGAACCTAGAAAACTTTTTTGCTAAGAGAAAGAAGAGAGTAGCAAAAGGTCACTTGTAGTATCATTCCATGTTATAGCAAATGCCCAGAATAGGAAAATATCTAAAGACCAAAGATAGATGGAATGGGCTAGGAAAGAGAAAGAGGAGAGTTAAGAATGAACAATAACTACTAAAGGGTATATTCTTCTTTTTGGAGTGACAGAAATACTCTAAAGTAGATTGTGGCGACAGTTGCACAACTCTCTTAATGTAATACATGATACTGAATTACTTCCAAATGGATAAATTGTGGAGGTATGTGATTTATATCTCAATAAAGCTGTTAATTTTTTATTTTTTCAAAGAGATGATGGTGTCTTAAGCTAACATTGTAGCACTTACGGTGATGGTATGTCTGATTTTGAATGCATTAGGGTAAACCATATGACATTTCTGGCTTTTAACTATTTTTGATCTACAAAACAGTAATCTAGTTAATATGTTGACAGTTTACCTGCCAATATCTATTTTATTTATTTTATTTTATTTGTTATTATTATTTTTTTTAATTTGTCATCATGCTTGTGCACTTCCCAGAGAGAGAGAGAGAGAGAGAGAGAGAGAGAGAGAGAACAAGAGATAAGGATAGAGGGAAAGTGAGAAAGCACACCACCAAGTCCAGGACTCGAACTACAGTCAGCCATGTGAGAGTCCAGTGCCTTAATCACCATTTCACCTACTAGCCCCTCTACCAGCATTTTTGATGCTAGGGTTGTGAGATTACCCCTAAGATTTGGAAAAAAAAGTATTGGAAAGAGTAGGATGTCACTTACTGAAATCTAGAAGATTGGAAGTAGAGTAAATTGGGACAAAAATTAAGAGTTAATTTTTAGGCATGTTAGTGCTACAGAGACTAGAATATTATGCAGTGTATAGTCTAGTCAGTAGGTGTGTGACCACCCTGCTTTTAAGAGCAATATCCACTGTCAGAATTCAAATGTAGTTCAAACTGTGACTAGACAACTTTTCTTGTTCTTCTAGTAATATTGAACTTCCAGGAATAGTTCACCTCTGTTATCATTTGCATAAGATATGACTGAGTCATCTTAATTCCTTCCTAGAGCAACAGAGATGAAGATTTCAGAGAAGACATGTACACTAAATCATAATTAGTCAATGTGTTTTATTCAACGGGAGATTAAGTTTTCATAAAGCATCTACTCTATAATTAGAACTAGGCTTTGATGATTTCAAACAAATATAAATATGTTTCTTATCCCAGAAAGATGTGAGATGCACAGAGAAATAAGTCTGGCTTGTGAAAAAAAGTTGGTGAAAACCAAATGATAGAAAGTTTAACAGTGATAAAGGATCAATATATAATTTGTAATAGAATAGAAAGGTAATGCCAAGATGAGTGATAGGAATCGAGACTCTATTGCTTTAGAAAAGGAGTAAAAACCAGCTGTGAACTAGTGCAGACAGAGAAGTGTTTATGAAGTAAGTGTGACTTTGTAGAGGTCTCCAAAGACAGTAAGACAGTAAATTTGGAGAAATTGATGAGAAAGAAACAGATAATAAAAATAAGGGAAAACAAATGTAAATACTAGTGGAAAGGCT
Organism: Tupaia tana; assembly: GCA_026018925.1. Lineage (NCBI taxonomy): Eukaryota > Metazoa > Chordata > Mammalia > Scandentia > Tupaiidae > Tupaia > Tupaia tana. The sequence continues at coordinate 42,372,185 of JAKSZU010000008.1, forward strand.
ATATTGCACATTGGTTATTTAGGAACTGGTGAATAAAATATATCATTCAAAGATCAATATCTCTGGGACCAGCAGCTAGCATAATGGCTGTGTTGCTGAACTCCCATGTAGCCGACCGTGGTTCGAGTCCCGGACCCAATGGCTAAAACTCACGCCAGGTGCGTGTGCATGCATGCCCAAGATCCCGAGAGGAGAACAGAGGAGAAGGGATTGCGGTGTGGCCATCCCCCCGGAGGGTGTTTTCTTGTTTTCTATCTCTCTGTTTCTCTCTGTCTTTCTGGCAAGCACACATGCCCTATAGCAAAAACCTCTCCAAAAAAAAGACCAATATCTCTGGAGCCTAATATGTAATACATGGAATTGAGTAAGTATCCAGTCTGAATGAGGAAGAGAATAATCAACTACTTCTAGGTTAAAGGTAAAGAAAAAAATGTAAATTTTTAAGATACATGTTTATTTGGGGACATGATTAAAGGATATATTTTGCCATTTGTTGATAAGGCCTAACAATCATCCACATTGAGCATTTTGTGAATCTGCTACTCTACCAGGAACTATCTGAGTTGGAATTGCCTTGAAGGATTACAGGTCAGCTTACTACCAACACAAAATACTGCTAAATGTAACATAATTGGTCTCAATTCTTATCATAAGAGGGGAGGTCAGTGGTCTGGAAAATAAAAAGATATAAGATAATCTAGCTTTATTATTTTCATATCTATCATGTAATTTTAATACAGAAATTTGAGTCCCAGAGATGAACCACCTTATCTTGCCATTTTCTTATTTTTTACTGTTTTTATTTTTCTTTTACATTTTTCCCCTTTATGCTCTTTCTGTCTCTCATACATGCTACAGCATAAAACAGACACACACACACACACACACACACACACATGCACGCACAACCTACCTACATACATACAGAATAAGTAGTTGAGAAAGGCTAAAAGAATTTTTCTTATTCTTTAATCTGTTTTGTTAATGCATATCAAAGCACATAATAATAAAATCTACTCTTTTTCATAGATATGTGTGCTTTGTTTTCAGAATAGTTCATCAAAAATATTTGTATTGCTTTTCTGGTTAGAAAACAGCTGTTCATATATAAAAAGTGAGCATAAATGTTTAGAAAATTTTTATCATTTTATTATTATAATTATATATATATGTATATATATGTATATATATGTATACATATCTATATATGTATACATATGTATACATATATAGATATGTATACATATATATATATACACACACACACACACACACACATATATATATATAATAGCCTTATGTATTTTATGGAGTACAATGTGGCTTTTCAAAATGTATGCAGGGCCAGCTGGTGCTGTGTTGGTGAAGGCACCTAGATACCCCATGGCCAACTGTACAGTTCAAGTCCTGGACCTGATGCTTTGAAAATCAGAGTGTGGGGCCAGTAGGTGGCATGGTGGTTAAGGTACTAGACTCCCACATGGTCAACCATGGGTTCTGGACTTGGTAGCTTGAAAATCACACTGGGCATGTGTGTGTGTGTGAGTGCCCAAAATTCCAAGGAAAGAATGGAGGAGTAGGAATTGAGGTGTGGTCATCTTCCTTGGGGGATGATTTCTTTCTCATCCTCTCACTGTCTCTGTCTCTCTTAGGTGAGCACACTGCCCTGTGGCAAAAAACTTACACACACACACACAAACACACACACACACTGTTGCTATCTCTGATTGTGTGGATAGGAGAGTACTTTCTCACTTTCTCCTTTTCTCTATTTCTTTCTGGCCAGTACACAAGCCATATAGAAAACATTTTTTAAAAGCAGCCATTGTATATTAATAAAATCAGTTAGCTTCTAATAAAAATATTTAGTTTAGGTTTCAGATCATCAAAGTCACATTTCTTTGATTAAGCCTTGTTAATTTTTAAAATGTTTATGGCTATTTTTCCTACTGACTCAAAAAAATGGTTATTTTACATGATTTTTATTTATTTATTTAATTTTTTGGAGAGGTTTTCACTATAGGGCATGTGTGCTTGCCAGAAAGACAGAGAGAGACAGAGAGATAGAAAGCGAGAAATCACCCCCCAGGAGGGATGGCCATGCCACAATCCCTTCTCTCCATTTTCCTCTTGGGATCTTGGGCACACACACACACGCACCCAGCGTGAGTTTAAGCCACCGCCTCTGGGACTCGAACCATGGTCGACTACGTGGGAGTCCAGTGACATAGCCATTACAGTAACTGCTGGTCCCATATTTTACATGATTTTTAAATCTAGATAAAAATAAACATTTTTATTACCATAAAGCAAAGCAAGGTGTGATGGTGTGATATTAGAGACACCAAACTTATTAATCAAATTAAATTGACATCGTTTTAGCATTTTGTCCTCACTTTGTTAAACATAAATCAATAGCTCAGAAGTACTTTGCTTAGTTTTCTCACTCAGAATACAATCATGTAAAGTTAAGTACATGCTTTTAATTTGGCAAATATTTACTTATTATGAAATTCTTCCAGAAAGATATTTAACGTGATAATAAATAATCATAGCAGAAATGAAATTAAATGTAATTTAGATACATAGTGACCTGTATGCTTGTGATGTCAGCATATACAATCAGGAGAATAATTTTCTTACTGCAATTCTGGGTTTTACAAGTTCTGGGGAAAAAAGACAATTTTTTGAATTATATATAATGTAACATAATACAATGTTTATTCATTTAAAATCATTTATTGATTTTCTAATATTTACCATGCAATGTGAAGAATGCTATAATAGGCACCAGCAGTTAGCGTAATGGCTATGTCATTGTACTTCCACATAGTCGACCACAGTTCGAGTCCTGGACCTGGTGGCTTAAACTCATGCCGGGTGCATGTGCGTGCGTGCCCAAGATCCTGAGAGGAGAATGGAGGAGAAGGGATTGCAGTGTGGCCATTCCCCTGCAGGGGGTGGGGGGGTGATTTCTTGCTTTCTGTCTCTCTGTCTGTCTCTGTCTTTCTGGCAGGTGCACGTGCCCTATAGCAAAAAAACTTTCATAAAAAAAAAAGAATGCTGTGATAAGGTTTTAACAAATCTTTGTACAAGGTGGTTGTGAACATAGTAGGAGGAAAGTTTTGTTTTAGAGAGCAATGCTAAACTGTTGTGCATGCATCATTTAACCTCTCTGAGGAAGTTTATGAAGGCTTGAGATCACTCTTTGTAAAGACGGGGGCTGGGGGGGTGGGAGGGTTATAGCCAAGCAAACACAGTATTTCCTATGCATTTTAGATGTTCGCAGAGGTTAATGCAACATAGCTAAATAGCAATGTCTAATAAAGGAAGACTTATGAAAGAGGAAGTCCTTGAGGAGCCTTGAAAACAGCCCTTAAGTGTTTTTAGGCCCTTTCATTCCTCCATTAGGACCCAGTGCAGCTATGAGATACAACCACCTTCTTCAGTCTCATGTGAGTAGCTGTCCATTATCTGTCATGAAAATCTATGCAGTTATGTCAGTTAACATTCCCCCAAACACGTTATCATTAGTTACATAGGATCACATGATTTCTTTTAAGTCATTGACAAATTTCTTTGACCTGACTTGTTTCTTCCTTTCACTGAAATGTCTATGCCCAACTTAGAATCAGCTGGTCTTTCTCATGGTAACTTAGACATTGATAATGACACTTTCCTTATAATTTTGAATTTTGTAGCAAAATGTGTTTTTGTTTCCTACTACATTATAAATAAAGTCTTCAAATAAAGTGTTCAACAAGTATCAACTATATATCTTTTTTTTTTTTTAACCACCAGTATATTTATTAAGGGAAATAGGGAGAGATCTTACCATGTATTTTTAAACTATGTAGGACCAGAGGCACCTATCTGACTGACTAACAGGTATTCACAACTGAACAGTTAACTAGATACAGTAATGAGGCATCATTTTAATTTACATTTTTAATTATGAATGTGGAAGTCTATCTTGTACATTTCATTATGCTTGAAAAATGTTATGTATAGTGAGTTCTTTGTATGTGTGGATTCCACACCTGCAGACTTAACTAACTGTGGATCAAATATATTTAAGAAAGAAAAATAATGATATGACAGTAAAAAATACTACAAATAAAAAGCAAATATATGGCTGGTACCTTATCTTGGTGATTGAGAGAGCTGGTTCCCACATGGCAAACTGCAATTCAAATCCCTGAAACTTGAAAAACACATTGAGTGTGTGTGTTTGTGTCTGTGTGTGTGTGTGTGTGTGTGTGTGTGTGTGTGTGTCTCAAATTCTAACAGGATGGAGAAATGGAAGAGAAAGGATTGTAGCATAACCAACCCTCTATGTCTCTCTCTGGCTTGTGCATGCATAGTCTGACAATTAAAGAAAAGAATCAAGTATTACATCTATTTACATGACATTTATATTGTATTAGGTATAATAAGTAATCTAGGGATGGTTTAAATGTAGGATGTGCAAATACTATGCCATTTTATATAAGGGACTTGAACATCTGCAGGTTTTAGTGTCTGTCGAGCGTTTTAGAACCAATCCCTGTAGACACAGAGGACAACCATGTTTATCTGATGTTTACATTTTGTATTTGTTATTACCTATTATGGCTTTTGTTTATTTGTTTATTAGGTTATTTGGCCTTTTTTTCAGCAATTTATATACATTTTATTACATTAATAGTATCAAAAGTTTTCCTATTCCATATTTTAGAAATATTTTCTGGGACTAGCAGATGGAGTAGGGCTTATGTTGCTGAACTCCCATATGGTCCACAACAGTTCAAGTCCCGGACCCGGTGGCTTAAAATACATGTGGGCATGTGCCTGCATGCCTAAAATACTGAGAGGAGAATGGAGGAGAAGGGATTGCAGGGTTGCCATCCCCCCAGGGTGATTTCTCGCTTTCTGTCTCTCTGGTGAGTGCAAAAGTGTCTAAAAAACTATTGTTCTAAGACATCTATTTTCAGTTTTGTAATTATTTTCAAATTCTCCTCCTCCCATTTCTTTAAAGGAGTGAGATCTATCTTCCTCATTATGTCTTCCTGAATATTTAATTTATGAGTTATAGTTTGTCTGTCTTTCTTTATTGTTTTAGTAATTTTTCCCCACATACAACAGGAATCATTCTGACCCCTAGAAATCATATATAGATAATTTTGCAAACATTAGGTGTTTAAGGACCTCTCATTTCACTATAGATTTTTAGATGCAGGTTAGAAAAAAGTGTAGTTTTAAATCTGTTTTGGGACTCTTGCTTGTTTGAATTTTAGTTTATTTTATAACACAACTTCTTATTTATAAGGGCCTTTTCTTTCGTGTGTGTGTGTGTGTGTGTGTGTGTGTATAATTTTTTCATTTACCATACCTTCATACCTTTTGGGTTTTCTCGTACTTTATTATTCCAGAACTGCAAAGGTTTTTTCCCTAGAACTGAGCAAGCATTATTAATGATGTTTATGTAAGTAGGGGACCCAAATTGCACCTATGGCCTATAAATGATTGTCTAATATGTTCAGTATACTCACTTTCCTAATTGTGTGTGTACTTTATAAAAGCCCTAGTAAGACAGTACTTAGAAAGCCAAGTTATCATTTGTCTTGTGAGGATAAAAACTAAAAAAGACATGATGTTCAAACATACTTTTCCTAAGTACTAGGAAATGTTGAAATATAACTTTGCCACAAAACAAAATTTGCTTCTAGCTTGCCAGACAGTTCGTGACAACAGATAGATCTTCTCTCTTTCTTGGACAGTGCTTGAGATATAGTAAAATACTTTTTTTCTCTCTGTTTACAGATTTGAGAATTCTTGTTTTTAAGAATTATTTTATTTAACTTTATTTCTTTATTTTAATTTGACAGAGAGGGACAAAGCGAGTGAGGGAGATAGAAAGTGAGAAAGCAAGCCTCCTGGTCCACCAGGACTTAAACCACCGTCGGCCATGCGAGAGTTCAGTGCCTGTAACCACTATGCCACCTGCCAGCCCCAGACTTGAGAATTTTGATTTTATTTCAAAATTTATGTAGATTACCCTTCCCCCCCTTTCATTGAGAAATTTTTACTAAAGGGTGTGTGCACTTGTTGGAGAGACAGAGACAGAGAGACAGAAAGGGAGAAATCACCCCCCAAGGGAGATGGCTACACTGCAATCCCCTCTCCTCCATTCTCCTAGCAGGATTTTGGGCACATATGCCCAGTGTGTTTTAAGCTACCAGATATGGGTCTCAAACTGCAGTGGACTATGTGGGAATCCAGGGACATAACCATTGCACCATTTACTGGTCCCAGATTGCCCTTTTCCTTTATTGCAATGTGCAGCAGTGCTCATGGTGTTAATTATATTATCATCACAATCTGATGAGTAAATAGCTGTCATCAAATATTGTAAATTTTTAGATGTAAGCATCTTTATATTATGGCCTGGATTATACTTGTATTTATAGGCCACACCTTTCTTCAAGTATTTCCTTGTTTTATTAATGGATTCGAGTTTTTTTTTTTTTTTTTAATTTAAGTGTTTATTTCACAGACATCTAAATGCTTAATGTATCAATACTGGTAAAGTTTAAAAATAATTTTTTTTTCATGTTTTGGAGCCATCTCATTTTATCTCTCTGTGTTGACATATACTACTGGGCCCTCTTTCTCAGAAATATAAACCTCCAGAGAAAAATGAAAATTCCTTAGGTCAACTTAAGCTTATTTCTAGGCCAGTTTGTTAATCTTTTTAGAAATATAATAAAAATTTTCTGTGTGCCCCTGTTTTAATAGTAGGTATAGTTAACCTACATTAAAATATATATTCTGATGATCCTGTGCAAGTTTTCCTAATGCTCTTCAGCATATCTTCACTTTACTCTCAGTTGCACACATTCTCATAAAACCGTGTCATTTTATGTAGGCCATCTTTCTTTTAAACCTGGTCCACCCTCCATTTCCTCTGTTCCAAGCCTGGCTTTCATCACTCGAAGTCTCAGAAATGCATGTCTGTTTAGATGTAATTTCTGTCTTAGAATTTAAATTCACGGGGCCAGCAGTTGGCATAATGACTGTGTCACTGTGCTCCCATGTAGTCAACTGCAGTTTGAGTCCCGGACCCGGTGGTTTAAACTCACGCCCGGTGTGTGTGTGTGTGTGTGTGCCCAAGATCCCGAGAGGAGAATAGAGGAGAAGGGATTGTGGCGTGGCCATGCCCCCTGGGGGGGCTATTTCTCACTTTCTATCTCTCTGTCTCTGTCTGTCTGGCTAGTGCATGCACCCTATAGCAAAAACCTCTCCACAAAAAAAAAAAAAAAAAAAAGAAATTTAAATTCACCATGTTTCTCGTGCTCATACATTAGGTGGTAAACATTTCTGCTTTAAGGCCTCTATAAGCCTTTCTTAAGGTTTCTCCTATAGTTTATCGGGCTTTAATTTTATTGTTAATGTTATTTTCAGAACAAAAGAGACAGAAAATCTAAAACAAACTTATAGATTTTACTGCTATAATTTTCAGACTCACCTACTCTACTGCAAAAAAATTGTCTCCTCAGTGGTAGTGATATAATTTTTCTATTCATCAGACAGATCATTACTCCTCAATGCTTAATGGTTTATATGAATCAAGGAGATTTTCCCCCCAGAGTTTAAAGATGCAAAAATACCATGATTTACTTCAATGTTTTATTATTTATTTATGTATGTATTTATTTATCAGAGGTTTTTGTCTTGTACTTGCTGGAGAGACAGACAGATACAGTGAGAGGGAAAGTGAGAAATCACCCCCTGGGGGAATAGCCAGGCCATAATCCCTTCTCCTTCATTCTCCTCCCTGGATTTTTGGCACACATGCTCATGCATCCAGCATGATTTTAAAGCCACGGGGTCCAGGACTCGAACCATGGTTGAACTTGTGGGAATCCAGGGATGTAACTGCTACAACATCTGCTGGTCCTTAATTCCCATGTTTTAGTTCCATTGAAATGGAACAGTGTATATCTGTTTTCATGTTTTAATTTCAGTTATTCTACTAGTTTTACCTGAGATGATTTAATCAGCAATGATGACTTTTGTTATTACTGATTTGCCCCTTTTATATATAAATGTAAGAAAGGGAGCATTTTAAGACAACTGCCAAATAAATATATGCTAGTCCTCCTCAGCCTTGAGCAGTCAGTTTTGGGTACTATGCATGGACAAAATAACATTTCTCTCCCTCTCTCTTTTTTTTTTGGCTTACATGGATGACCTATTTAATTTACTGCTCTATTTTTACCAGTGCTTCTCCCCTCTTTATTTGTGAATTTTGTGTATATAATTCACTTAATTGGGAACTAACTTATTTCGAAGAAAGAGTGTGTGTTTGCATTTAAAAGCTTTGACTCTGAAATAAGACTAGTAAGTTTCCGAATCATAGACCCACATTTACATTTTAGATCATTTTGAATAATTTACAAAACTACTCTAAAGTCCCCTGTGCCAAAAGATTAATGAAATGAGAACAGAAGTGATATTCAAAGTGTTTGACACTTGGAAGAGCCTAAGTTCTGATATATTCTAAAGAATGCCAGTCAGAACATGGTCCTGAAGGATCGCTGACATGCTGGCCATCATGTATTTCTTAGTGAAGGGCATAGGGTCTGGGGCAGCTGAGGTGCTGGTAGTATAGCTAGAGTGCTTTGACAGTGATTAAAGTTTCACTCAACTGGTGAAGAAGCATTTCAATATTTTAAGTGGTTCAGCTGATCTTTAGTAACCCATAACTGTCATTAAAATTAAATTATTTATATCAGATCTTTTCCAGATACATTTTTCTAAGAAGAGCAATGACATTAGAAAATAATAAAAGGCAAGACATAACCAGATCCATTGGAAGTTGAAACACTAATTGGAACTCCCAAAACACATGTTGCCTGCCTCACAGATGATTCATCATTGGTCACAGAACTATCTATAGATCTTTATATAGGTCGTTCCTGTGAGAAAATCCTGGCTGGGCCTTACTCCCTTTATTCTGAGAGGGAGCCTCCAGGAATCACTTAGGTTTTACAAGCTACCAGTAACCAGTTACCATAAATCCCTTACTGTTTAAGTTAATCAGATTTAATTTATTTGATTTACACTGAGAATATCATTAAAGAATATGTACCAAGACTGGATAGCTGGAAATAATACACCCTATCATGCACAATTAAATTACTGAAGGATTTTCTTGTCCCTAGGTAGAAAACAAAAAATGAAACAAAGTAAAACTCACTATCTTGTTAAATTCAGACTTGTATACTTGAAATAAGAGTGATTTTTAAAAATTATTTCATTTAATTTTATTTATTTATCATTTCTGTTAATTTTACCAGAGAGACAGAGAGAGAGAGAGAGAGAGCGAGAGCGAGAGCGAGAGAGAGAGAGAGAGAGAAAGTGAGAAAGCAAGCCACCAGGTCCAGGACTCAAACCATGGTCAGCCATGTGGGAGTGTCCAGTGCCTTAACCACCATGCCACCTGGGTACCTAAGAGTAATGTTTTAAGATATGATAGGACAATGCCAGAATATTGATGGGTGTTGTTTAAATCTTATGGCCATCATTAAGATTTTTTAAGAAATAGGCTAGTGTAGGCCTCTCAGGACACAAGGACTAGGAAAAGACAGTTTTTATAAAAGATTTTTTTTTTTCTGTGTCATTGATATCCAACTTGAGAGATTGATGATCTGAGTCTTTAGTTTATGGAAAATATACTATAATCCAAATTTTAGTTCTGATATACTGAGGCAGAATAATAGACACATTTTCAGAGGATAAGATTAGGTATAAGAAAATCTGTACTCCTAAACCTATTTCAAGGCTGCATATTGCTTTTTAAAAAATAATGATGTTTTATTCCCAGTCCTTGAAATTCTCATGTAATTAATTTGTCTTAGAAGGTAGTTTGAGCACTGTTTTTTTTAAAAGTTCCCTAGGTGATTCTTGAGAAATGATTCCTTCTCATTGAAGAAGTCTCTGGAAGAGAGCCTAGAGGGAAGAATCATATTCCAGGTTTGGATTTATCTCGGTTTAAAGTCATTAACTTGTGAACAAGAGTGGTTAGCGCACAAAGTCTTGCTGTGAGGCAACAGAAATTCCCACACTCGAAACTCGTGCATAAATATGATCTTTGGATATGGTTTCTAGCCAGCCAAATAAACCCAAAGCAAATACATTGGAAGCCCCCTGAGGTTTCAGAGATAATTACATTGAAATAAATAAATCTAAATACTGCTGACAAGAGCCAGGAATACTTCATTCCTAAGGCAATCCCCAATTCCCTAAATTTATACCAAAATGAAAGATATCATGAAAGCTTTGATTTCTTCATGACATGAAAGTTTTAATACTCATTCCAGATATGGCCCCAGAAGAGAATGGACCAGGAGGTCCATCGCAGATGCCAGAAACTTGGGGTGCCCCATTAGGTGACCAGAAGACCCTCTTAATTGCTAAGAAAACCTTTTTTCGTTAAGCTTTTGTGTCCAGCATAAAATGTACTGTGTACTAATGAATGTTATGCATCATTTCCCACTTTGCATTTTCGAGGCGTGGTGTTTCGTTGATGTTCTTGACCAGTTCTTTTACCAATGCCGAGTATTTCAGCCAGAGGTTGCTTGGCCATGAGGAGCTGCATCCAACTTAACAGAGACATCAAAATGGTGTTTACCTGGCTTTGGGAATAGATGCAATTACTCAGCTTGTCTCTTGTTTGGTAGGAAGTTAATGATTTTCATTAAACAATGGATGTCCCTGAAGTTCATATATAGGAAGGAAGCCATGAATAAATACTAAGTTGCTAACATCACTTACGCATTTCCACAGTAAGGAACACCAATATCATTTGATAATTCAGTTCAGATTAAAAGGTAGGCCTGGCCCGGCTGTGGTGGTGCAGGCAGTAGGGTGCTGCTGCACAGTGCTGGAAGCCAGTTAAGAGAGATACCAGGTTCATGCTTCTACCTGACCATCCCAGGGAGGCCCATGGGCAAATCCATGATCCTAGCTGGCTGCAGGGCTGGGAGGAAGATTGTGGTGTGAAGATCTCTTTCTCTCAAGAAATAAATAAGTGAACAAAACCTAGGTGGGCCTAATGGCTTAAGTACTGTTGCCTGTATTCTGTGCAAAATCCAGCAGAGAACTGTCTGATGAGAGGCCAGTGTCAGGATGGGTATTAGGTCAGCCATGGCAACTTGTGGCAGGGAAGCAGTTATTATGGCAGTATTTATGTCAGGAAATCTAGGAGACTCAGTCAGGGCAAGGGAAAGAGGTATGAACACAGGTGATTTCGAAAGCTGACACAGCTTCTTTATGGTTCAGACAATTTTTTTTTTTTTTTTTTTGGAGAGGTTTTCACTATAGGGTGCGTGCACTCGCCAGACAGAGAGAAACAGAGAGACAGAAAGTGAGAAATCACCCCTCGGGGGGATGGTCATGCTGCAATCCCCTCTCCTCCATTCTCCTCTCAGGATCTTGGGCACGCATGCACATGCGCCCGGCATGAGTTTAAGCCACCGGGTCTGGGACTCGAACCGCGGTCTACTACATGGGAGTCTAGCAACAGTGACATAGCCATTACACTAACTGCTGCTCCCCCTGCATGTATCCTTGATCATTTCTTCCCATAAGCAATAACATTAGCAGATACAAATCATTTGATTTACTCTCTAGATGGTCTGCTACTAATAGGATACTCTTTTTATTTCATCTTTTTATGTAGGCATCAGGTTTTTTTTGTTTGTTTGTTTTTTTTTTTTTTGAGAGATTTTTGCTATAGGGTGCATGCGCTCGCCGGACAGACAGAGAAAGACATAGAGACAGAAAGCGAGAAATCACCCTCCGGGGGGATGGTCATGCCACAATCCCTTCTTCTCCATTCTCCTCTCGGGAACTTGGGCACGCACGCACACGCGCCCGGCTTGAGTTTTAAGCCACTGGGTCCGGGATGTGAACCGCGGTGGACTACGTGGGAGTTCAGCGACATAGCCATTATGCTAACTGCTGGTTCCCGTGGGAGTACAGCGACATAGCCATTACGCTAACTGCTGGTTCCCTAGGCATCAGTTTTCACAAAACTTCCTAAAATGTGATGGAGCTGCATTTTAAAATGGCATTTTTTTTTTTTTTTGCTTCATTTCTGGATATATATTTATCTAGGGCTCCACCGACTCAACTTTAGCAATGCTTTAATCATAACTTGACTGAGACATATCTGGGAAAAAGCAAGAAGGAATTTCTGAGTAATAAAACTTCTATCATACTTATCAGTGCTTGGTTGAAGGAAAAAATAAATCATTTTCATTCATTTAGAAAGTAAATAAATGATTCTGTCTAGAGTTCTAGTTGCAGAACTTAATGTACTCAACCATTGTTGCAAAATGGAAAGGAAATAGGTATAATAAAATAAATTCAGGCCTTGGACTGAGAAAAATGTAAGTGCAAATCCAATCTCAAACACTTGGAAGCTATTTATTTATTTTTTTTTTAGGCAAGTACTTCATCTACATAAGCCCTGAATTATTTTACAAAATTGATGATATGGCAAAAACTTTTACATAAAAAGATTCATTTTTGTATATTAGACATAGTATATAGAAAATGTTTGGCAAATGATACTGTTGTAGTTAGTATTACTTGCAAAAATATTATTAGGTGAGAATATAATGCTCCTTAGAATAGTATTCTGATAAGAAACACAGTAAGTTAGGGAATACAATGATTTGATTGTTACATTATCGCAATTGAATATGACATATGTTTACCAATAATCCACTAACGGCTCATTTTTTGCCTCTGACAAGGTTACTAGTTTTCTTAATCTTGGACTTTCTGAAGTACTGAAAGGAATAAATTACTGCAAGGGTGATGGCTTGCAACACTAATACGTGAAATAAGGCAAGGGAAGTGTCATAAGCATTGCTCATGTTATGCATCTCTTAAAAATTCTCTTCCACAGATATGAACATATATTTGGCATGAAATGTGGCTTACAATTCCAATAGCACAAGGAAAGCCTATATTCAATATTCTGTTGCAAATACACCCAGGACATTATTTCAGAGATTCTGAAACCATCTCAGATTCTATTGCAAACAACATTAGAAATATTAAAATTATTTATATCTATTTCACCAGTGAAAAATTTAACTCTAGTAATCAGCAAATGTGTGTTATCTGGTAACACGTAAATAGTGTTTGTTCAGGGAGATTGATTATCCAGTGACAAACCTAAATCCCAGCACTTTTGCATCATACTTTTAATAAAGTCATCTCTCAGTATCTCTGGCTGATTGCCTACAAAGCTCCCCACAGATATTAATTTCTGCAATGCTCAAATCCCTTATATAAAAAGTGCAACATTTGCCTATAACCTGTATACTTTATTTGTGGATTAGTTATATATATTCTTTTTTTTTAAATAAGACTTTACTTTCTAATTTTCTTTTCTTTTCTTTTCTTTTCTTTTCTTTTCTTTTTTTTTTTTTTTGAGAGGTTTTTGCTATAGGGCGCATGCGCTTGCCAGAAAAGACAGAGAGAGAGAGAGAGAGAGAGAGAGAGAGAGAGAGACAGAAAGTGAGAAATCACCCACCCCAGGGGGGATGGCCACACCTCAATCCCTTCTCCTCCAATCTCTTCTCGGGATCTTGGGCATGCACGCACATGCGCCTGGTGTGAGTTTAAGCCAATGGATCCGGGACTCGAACTGCAGCAGACTACATGGGAGTCCAGTGACACAGCCATTACGCTAACTGCTGGTCCCTAGTTATATGTATTCTTAGCATAAGATACAGATTAAATAATTATAATAATAAACTTCTTTTTCCCTGCAATTTGCAATAGAGTTCATGCATTTACCAGAGACAAAGAAAAAGAGAAAGGAAAATGAGAAATCACTCCAACCAGGCATTATAGTAATGCCATGATTTCTTTTCTCCGTGCTCTTCTGGGGATTGGGCACACACACACATATGTTTTTTTTTTTTTTTTTTTTTGGAGAGGTTTTTCGCTATAGGGCGTGTGCGCTCGCCAGACAGACAGAGAGAGACATAGAGACAGAAAGCGAGAAATCACCCCCCAGGGGGGATGGTCACGCCGCAATCCCTTCTCCTCCATTCTCCTCTCGGGATCTTGGGCACGCACGCACACGTGCCCGGCGTGAGTTTTAAGCCACCGGGTCCAGGACGCGAACCGCGGTCGACTACGTGGGAGTCCAGCGACATAGCCATTACGCTAACTGCTGGTTCCCCACACATATGTTTTTTAAGTCACTGAGTCCAATACTTGAATGCCATAGCTGAGACCTGGCTGCCTTAACCTCCACTTCACCTAATGGCCTTCGATAAAATTTTTGAGTATCTCTTTTTTAGGAAACCACCTCTTTCCCTGTTTGATAACAATTAACATGATCTAGGTGGTCAACTAAACATTTCTCTGTGGATTTTGAAGTGGAGCTCTTCTTTCAAGAGGCAATTCAGAAGACCGTTCATTTAGTGACCTGTATCCATGTACATCATGTAAGCTATGGATTCTGATCTTTGTTCATATATTGGAACTATTTTAATGTGAAAATTGTGAACATCTATGGTATGATATTATTATTGATAACTATTGCTTAAGACTTAACAAAATAAAGCTACTAAAAATTCAGTACATTTTTAGTTTTTAGTAATCACAATAATTGCTCAATTTATTTTTCTTATAAAAGCACATGTCAGTTAAACATATTCATTTATTAAAGACAATATTTAATGTACATATCATATCACACTGGTAACTCACTTAGCAGGCCACAATTCACAGCTCTAACTTAAAACTAGGGTATGAGCCTGACTTTTAAAATATGGGTATTTTAGGCCAGCCTGTGGCTGTTTGGTAAGCCAGCCAGATCCCACATGACCTACTGTGAAGTTTTTGTCCTGGACGCACTGAGTGTCTGTGACTGTATGCCCCAAATTCTGAAATGAAGAATAATTGGAGAAGGGATTGGGGCTCACCATGTCCCATAGGAGATGCTTTCTCACACTCCCACTCTTTCTTCTTTCTCTGGAGAGCACATACACCCTCTAACATTTTTCAAAATAAATAAAGAAATAAATAGTGTATAGCTATTTATTTATATCCAGGGTCAGGGACTATTTTATTTATCATTATTTTTAGAATGTAGGTGAAAATAAAGTTTACTGAATGAATTTTCTTTTTTAAAAAATGTCAGAGGGTACATGTGCTTGCCAGATTCCCACACACACACACACACACACACACACACACACCCACAGAAAGCACCTCCTAATGGAGCATAATTACACCACAATTCCTTGTCCTCCATTTCTCCATCCTGTTGCAATTTTGGGCTGTAGGCATGCATGCTTAGGATGCATTTTTAAGCCAGGGGGCTGGGATTGGATTCAAAGTTGGCCACGTAGGGTCTGGTTCTCTTAACTATTAATCCATGGGACCAGCCCCCAAACAGAATATTTTAATAACCTTATGTTTAACTTTGATATTAAAAATTCCACTAAAACATTTTCTTTTTTATGTTTTTTTATTTCAATTTCTTTTATACAATCACATTTTACTTAGCTTGCAAAGTGAATATTCCAACATGTATACATTTCTCACCAATCTAGTTGAGAATACTAGACACATTATCTTCAACAGATAATAACCCATTTCTTTGTCCCATGAATGCCTTGCCTCTCTATTCTTACTCTTGCATTACTCAAGTATTTCATAGGCAGAATTAGTCTAAAGAATCTATCAAATAAATCTTTATTTTAGTCATACATATATTTAAAAACTCTTCTACATTATTCTCATGATGTACTAATGCCAAAAGTTGTTGATCCGTAGCCAACATATTAAGGAAATATATTTTAAAAATATGGTAAATAATAAGCCACCTATCAGGATTAGATTTATTGAAATTATATAGGTATTTATGGACCATTTTTAAGTCTTTTCCTAGCACAAGCAACCTACTCTTTTCTTTCTTCAAATTTTTTCATCCACTACTATGATAATTGTATTATTTTTATTGATGTTTTCTGAATTCCCACCAAGTCATATATACTGAAACATTCCCTGTAATTTAGGTGAATTCTTTCATTAAGACAACCATAGCAGTGATGTGACAAATAGTATCTTAATGACATCAAAGTATTACTTTTCCATAATATTGGGATGAGTGAATATGAGCTAAATGAAGCCCTAAACAATATAAATTATTTTAACAGTATTCAAGTTTTTAAAAGAGATTTTTTTATTTTATAGAAGAAAGAGTCATCATTTTTTTCCTCATTATTGTGGTTGAATGAAATTTTCTGGGAATTACCTTGACATTCATTAATGCTTTTTGGGCACAAATGTTCTTTCCTGCTAATCAGAGGTGACATCAATATCTTAGATTTATAATACTAAAATGTTCAGGAAAATTGAATAACCTGAGAAGATTTCCCAGTTCAAATCGAGATATTCTTATTTCTCATTTTCTCTTTTAATGGTAAATGAGGGCAATACCTTCATTTATACATACATTACATACAAAAGAATTTTTAAAAAGTTCATAGAATAGAGGATTTAAAAGATAAAAATTTTTAAAAATAGGAACGTTAATTCTCAGCATAAGCTCCATCGAGTTCAACACACTGCAGTAAGCAATAATCCTCAAGGAACTGGATGGAGGTCCTAGGGATTTAACCAGGTTGATGCAATATTTTTTGTATTATTAACTGCAGAAAAATGGGTGCATTTTAATGATTAATGATTAAGATTAGGATGCAAAAAGAAGTCAGAAGGAGCCAAATCAGGACTATCAGGCAGATACCTGATGATTTTCCATCAAAACTCACAAAATTGCCCTTTTTTTGATGAGAGTGATGACAGGAGCGTTGTGGTGGAGATATACTCTGTGGTGGAGGTGAAGTCTGTGGTGAAGTTTTCCCAGGTGTTTTCTCCTAAAGCTTCAGCTACATTCTCAAAACACTCTCCTGATAATCAGATGCTGTCAGTCTTTGGTCTTCCTGAACGTCAGTAAACAAAATGCCTTGAGAATTCCCCAGATCTGTTGTCATGCCTTTGTTCTTGACTAGCCCGCTTTTGCTTTGACTGGATCACGTCTCCTCTTTATTTTTTTGAAGAGGATTTTGCTATAGGGTGCGTGCACTTGCCAAACAGACAGAGAGACAGAAAGCGAGAAATCACCCCCCAGGGGGGTTGGACACACTGCAATCCCTTCTCCTCCATTCTCCTCTCGGGATCTTGGGCATGCACGCACACGCGCCCGGTGTGAGTTTTAAGCCAACCGGTCCGGGACTCAAACCACAGTCGACTACATGGGAGTCCAGCGACATAGCCATTACGCTAACTGCTGGTCCCATGTCTCCTCTTGATAACCAATGCTTTGTATGTTGTTGATGGGAATGTAAATTAGTACAGTCAAGGTGGAAGTTACTATATTATAATAGTGTCTACTCAAAACCAACTAAAAATAGGAGACCTTATGATCCAGTTATCCCACTTCTGAATCTATAGTCAAAGGGAAGGAAATCAGCATGTAGAAAACATATCTACACTCTCATGTTTATTGCACCATTATTCCAAATTAGGTATAGAATGACTGTAACTCAACCGAAGAAAAGCCATATACAACAAACTCACAGATAATATCATACCCACTTAGGAAAAGATGAAATCTTTTAGTCTAAGAACTGGAATAAGGCAAAGTTGTACACTTTCACCTCTTTTATTCAACATAGTGTTGGGAATCCTAGCCAGATAAAGAACAAAATGAATATGTCCCTTAAAATGGAAGTGGTTTTTATCGACAGAAAATTACTTTAGATATAATTATGTTTGTTTACTTTTTGGGCCAAAAGTAATAATCTTTTTCCCCAGGAATTATTTATTTTATATTATTGATTGTTATTTTTTAATTTGACCAGAGAAAGAGAGAGAGAGAAAGGGAAAGTAATAAAGTAAGTTGCCAGGTCCAGGACCCGAACCATTTTCGACCATGTGGGAGTCCAGCACCTTAAACACTACGTCATCTGCTGGCTCCAAGGTCTTAATTTTTTGGCATCATAGATTCTTTGACAATGTGGTGAAACCTTGTGGCATCCCATTTAGGAATAAGGTTTTGTTTTAGTGTTTTTTTTTAAATAAGGATTTTGTATTAAAAATATAATTATACAGTAAACCAATTATATTGAAATGCAGTTATCAAATATTTTTAACTGGGTGATATAGCACTTTTTGTGATTTTTATTAACATAGTAAATAATGATTACTTTGTATCAGTGAGGCATAACTACAGTAATTTGTCATAGGTTTAACAATGTTAAAAGATATTTTATAGTAAGTATAACATGATAGAAAATATCTATGATTTTATTTATAGTTACAAAGTCTAAATTTCTACTCAGTCTAGTATTATTGTTATGGCTTATATTTGTAGTTGAAGGAAATGGAGAATTTGTCATAGATTAGTGAACATAAAGAATAATATTTTTAGTGCCTCCCCTCCCCCCCAAAAAACAAATAGAAAACATCTAAATTGGCATGCAGTAAGTCACATTGTGCCTGTCTGCAGATAATGTGACCTTATATATAAAGGAAACCCTAAAGGTCCCACATAAAACTTTTAGAACCAAGGCCAGCCCATGACATAGTGGTTAAACTGGCTGGATTCCACATAGCTGAATGTAGGGTCCAAGTACCAGACCCAGTTGCTTGAAAAACACATTGGGCATATGTGAGTGCACGCCCAACATCCTAAAAGAGGGATATGGAGAAGTGATTACAACGTAACTGTCCCTCATGGAGAAGTGATTTTTCACTTTCCTTCTCTCTCCCTATTTCTCTCCAGTGAGTGCACACACCCTCTAGCAAATTTAGAAGTAAATAAAGAATACCAAGACAATGTAAACAATCACAAGAGAATTCTGATAGGATTAATGAAATTGGTACATCTCTGGGGAGGTTCATACAAAAAGAAAGAGACACAGAATAGAGTATATATTATTGTATCAGATATTTAAAAGGAGATAGCAGAAATGTTGATATTAAGAAAGCCATCACTGGTAATATAAACGAGCAGATGTGAATACATCTATTTAATTGAAATGGGAAAAGTTCACTGGAAAAGTGTATCCTTAGAAAATCTCAACAAAAAGAAAAAGACAGTATGAATACTTTTGTCTTAAAGAAAATGAATACATAATTTCAATTCCTCCCACAAATTCCCATTTGGTTTAACATGTGAATTTTACAAAACATTTAAGAAAGACATTTTATAAACCCTTAGTTTTATTTTTTGTTCAGTGAAGCCAGATATGGAATTATTTCTATCACTATTATTGAAGTTTTAGAGTTTAGTGTGAGCACTATAATGAAAATACGTGAACTCTCAAGGGCATTCTTCTTTAGGGAAACCTGCTAACAGCAGAACCTTTTGAATTACATCCTGTAGATCAATGCAGCATTACTTATTCAGCTGTTTCTCCTGAGGTCTCTCTGAAGCTACAAAAAAAAAAAAAAAAAAAAAAAAAAAAAAAAAAAAAAAAAGGAAACAATAGGAAACAATAATTCTTTTATTGCTATCATAATTACTGAAAAGTATCACATGATAGTTCCGCACTGATCTTTGCAAAAGTATGCTTCTACACTTGATAAAATGTTTTCAGAAAGGAATGAACAATGTGTCAGAGTAAACTGCATTTCAGAGGTGATATCTTCTAACTTTGAATACTGATCTGTTGCAGTTACTTGAGGTAGAGAGAGAAAATCCTATTTCAGATAATAAAATCTGCTTCTAGACTACTTTATTGTGTTATTCAAATATAATTTAAATGTTGCACTAATACTTTAGACACACCAAAAAACTTATTCCTAGTGTTGATGTATCTACATTGCTGTTCTCTTCAATGTAATTCATTATTTTAATTAATTTCTAAATTCTATTTTATTTTGAGAGGTGTTTTTTGTTTGTTTGTTTTGGTTTTTTGTGTTTGTTTGTTTGTTTTTTGCTTCTTTTGGGTTCACACACTTGCCAGAGAGATACAGAGAGACAGAAAAAAGAAATCACCTCCCCAGGGGAGATTGCCACACTGCAGTCCCTTCTCCTCTTGGGATTTTGGGCACACACACACACACACACACACACACACACACACACCAGTATGAGTTTCAAGATGCTGTGTCTGGGACTTGAATTGTGGTTGACCATATTGGAGAACAGCACCTCAACCACAACACCACCTGCTGTCCCCACAAATATTAAATGTGACATTATCTGAGAAATGTAAGATTGGTGAAAAATTATGCTCGAATAATGCTAGCATTTGTTATGATGGAATGATAGTTCTATACTTTTACAACTGTAAAATCAAGGGAAAATTTATTCAATTATGATTGTGCCTTAGGTTAATTTAAAACAATAGTGGACTATATCTCTAAATTAAAATTAGATAATTGTCTTCTTCTTTTTTTATTAAACTAGACAAAGCCTGGATATCAATGCCAATTGCTTTATTTTCCTGGTACATCAGTTTCTCATTTGTAAAATTGTGGCAAGACTATCTTGCAGAAATTCTGCGAGTATTGCATGAGATAAATGTCATGGGGATGGTGCCTAGCACTTAATATTCACAGTTACATTTCAGTTTCCTTGACTTCTTTCCTATACTGAGAATTTAATTTCTGTGAACCACAAGAAAGAGCTTTTCAATGAATCTAATTGGACTAGGGCAAAATCTTAATCTAATAAAAACAAATCTGTAGATATAGACAAACCAATGATCTTTTCTCAATAAATCCTATAAACTCTTTTTTGGGGGTTTGTTTTCTGTTACTTAATAACTAAATACCACAAAAAGTAATTTATGAAAAATAAAAGTTTATTTAACCCATCATTTTGGAGTAGTAAGTTCAAGGGACCATGTCTGGTGATATGGATCTTACCTATTTATATATTTTTTGGAGAGGTTTTTGCTATAGGGCACGTGTACTCACCAGAAAGACAGAGACAGGGAGAAAGAAAGTGTGAAATGGCCACGCCACAATCCCTTCTCCTCCATTCTCCTCTTGGGATCTTGGGCATGCACGCACATGTGCCCTGCGTGAGTTTAAGCCACCCATTCCGGGACTCGAACTGCAGTCGGCTACATGGGAGTCCAGCGACATAGCCATTATGCCAACTGCTGGTCCTGATATGGATCTTACTGTTGGTGAAGACTTTCTTCAGGGTCCCAGGGTACTGCAGGGCATTCATCACATGTGAAAGGGCAAGAATGAACATGCCTGTGTCTGTGTCTCTGCTCCAGTCTTACTCCCTGAATTGTCATAGAACATAAAGTAATGGAGGAAATGGGGAAATAATATAAGGGAAAGAAAAGCAGAAGTACGAAAGAAGTCATGCAGTTCTCAAAGTACAGAGGTAGCATCCTCGGTCCCTGATATTTCCGATGTCAAGTGTGATTTCCATGAGGCCATGCCTTCAGAGTCTACTATATTATTGTGTAATGATCTTTTCAGACACATATGTATTTTATAAAATTTAACTGACTTGAATGTATTCTCATCACAATCAAGATAATAAAAATTTTCCACTGCTTTTGAGATTCTGTTGCTTAGAGCTATGTGTATTAGTTTTTAAAATCTTGAGTCATGATTTTTAATGAATATTTATTTTTAAGTTGTCTGTAAAACTAGTTCATGGGTTTATCAGCATTATGTAATGTGGCTTGAAATGGTATCTTTACCTTAAAGATATTAGTGAATCGATCATATATTGAAGAGAAAATAAGAGAATATGGTGATTACATAAGCCAATAGAGGAAAAATGATCTAACCAGTATTCAATAATTGAATGAGTTGTGTATAAAATAACACTGTAAAAATTTTATCACATATGCGTGTATCTGTGTGTGTGTGTGCAGGAGAAGAGAGAGAATGCTTTGGGTGCAAGTAAAAAAATAGCTAATTAAAAAATAAGATTAGGGGTCAGCAGGTGACATGGAGGATAAGACAACTGGATCTTACATGGCCAACTGCATGGTTCAAATCCTACACCCTGTAGCTTAAAAAACATGCTCAGTAAACGTGAGAGCATGTCCAAAATCCCCAGAGGAGAATAGAGAAAGAAGATTTGTGGTGTCTCCCATGGAGGGTGATTTCTCACTTTCCCTTTCTTTATCTCTGCTGAATGTATGTACCCTGTAACAAAGAAACAAACAAAACAAAAAAAAAAAAAAAAGAAAAGAAAAGAAAAGAAAAAGTTATTTATGATGCTACGCAAGAATAGCCACAATATTCAGTGATATCAGCAATGATTCTGGCTCTTTCTGTGCTTTCACTCAGTCATCTTCAGAGAGTTGGCTGTAGTCTTTAGTTTTGTCATTTTATGAATCCAAGATAGTGCTGCAAGCTTTTTAGTCCAACACCATCTTGTCCAAAATATAATGGGCAGTTGGCTATCCTAGATTGTTTTTATTTAGATAGATAGACTTTCACCAAACTCCCCATCATACGTCCTCTTAAATTACATCAGACTTGTATAGTATAACCTGATATATTATATTGTCCAAGCAGAATTATGAGTACTTCCCTTTTATTCTCACACCTGCCCACATTTGGATGACTTACATGCCTACTCCACGTTTGGCTCCCATGCCTATACCTTAGAAGCCTGAAATTCTAAAAAAGTGAATATCTGCTATTTTCAACCTCTCTTATGGAAAGTGATTCTGCCAAGGGCTAAGAGAATGGCTTTGGGGCAGAAAACCGATCATGTCTGTCACATGTTAGGTAATAAACAATTCCCAATTTTCTGATTATGAAGCTTAACATTGTGGAAATGAGACTAAACAATTCATGTTAAAATTTGTAGGGATTATTTGGTCATCTATGAGTATGAATTTAGGATGATGTACTTAGCAAATTTTATGATTAAGAGAAATTCAATTTTGTTTACTATTTTGAAATATTGATGAAGATAATATTAGCAATTTCTAACTTTTATTTTTTTTAATTATTTTTAATGATATTCTAAATATTTCTGTTTTCCTCTAGGATTAGACTCAGTGACCAAGCAACTTATGCTACAAACAGCTAAACCAACTTTTGGACATCTGACAGAAGTAAGTAAAATGTTCAGATTGTTATAATAAATATCTTTTTTTCCCATAATTAAATACAAGCATTAATTATGTTTTACTGTCTAGTAGCCTCCCCATTAACATGGCTATAATGTTATCTACTTTCTAGAAAATAGTAAAATAAACATTTGCAAAAGTTCTTATAATAATACATCCACCTCCTCCTGTATTTTAATTTTAATGGTGATGTTTTTGGTAACATGGATAAATATAACAACTTATAAAATCTTTCATAGCCTGTCTCAGCTAAAATGTACCTGTAATAAGCTTTATTTAAAAGGGCTTCAGATTTTTAAAGAGGACTATAACCATTTAAACAGATATTTTAAAGGTTGTGGGTCATGATTATTTTAGCTTTAGTTTGTACAATTTATGTTCATTAATATGATTTGTATCAATAGTTACAACAAATATACCTTATGCCAATACCTAGAAAATGCATAGAGGACCATTATGCATTACTCCATACTAAAATATTTGGTTAGTTCATGCTAGAATATTTAATAACCTATCCAAGATATGTGATAAAAACTGAGCAAGTTTATGATATAATTAAAAATATGGAGAATATTTAAGTCAATAACACTCCAAAGGAGTGGAAAAGCCCAGATGGTATTGCTCTTTATGAAAACAAACAAACAAAAAAAGCACAACCCAAATGGTCTAAACATCCCATGTGTGTGGAGCAGGTATTTGTCAAAGGTGACAGACTGTAATGTGTGATAGGAATTGTCAAAAGGGGAAGGAAATGGATTGGCAATTTAACCAAATAGTTTTTTTGAGGACCAGAAATACCAAAGGGAATATTTAAAGACTCACTTGTTTATAGCATGGTGGTAAATGCAAGCCTTTCTCTCTGTCTTCCAAGGAAATCCTTAGTGAAATCCACATGACTTACTCTGATGCTTTCAGTGTTTCCTTATGGTTGAATTTCAACACATGTTGAGAACAGAAGTTCCCCCAAGCAGGCAGCATCCAGGTCACATTTCGAGTACTCATCTGGAGTGTGTGAATTAAGGTACTGCTTTCAATTGCATTTTGATTCAATCATCATGAAAGTGAGGCAAGACTGTTTCCTCACCATAGTTGCCAAATGTCACAAAGCATGGTGGGTAAGGAACGTATGGCCTCACAGAGGAGGGACATTCTGAAATGACCAAAGTGCCATTGCTTTTGTAGCAATAGAGGCTACATAATCCCTGAATTCAAGTTCTGCCTACTTAGACCCATGCTATCACAAATGGAACTTTGCTGGACTTGTCTCAGAGGGGCCAGCTGCAAGTTGAGGGGAGAGAGTGTTTCAGACAGGAGTAGGAAATGCTACGTAGAAAAGTCTCCTCAATCCCTTAGTTGGGAGTATAAAACAACAGTCAGTGGAACTATGGGTATCACAGTAACTGTTGTCTTGATTTTGTTGTTTTGGGATTTTGTTAGATGTGGGACACAGATGCTTCTCTGTAGGAAATTTACCAGCTATAAAGAAAATGTTATTCACTAGGACTAGTGAGGATAGGAAGGGCTAGGAAGGGCTCACTAACTATCTAAAATGACTACTTTCCCAAGAAGTAATCTGGATTATGCTTTCCAGGGGTCCAGGCATAATGTGGTATATCTGGGAACATATATTTGAAAAGAACAATAAAAAGCAGCGTGGAGAAAGAGAAAATCCTAGGATAGAAGTGTGGGGTGAGCAAGATTTAGAAGAAAATAAACATTTTTAATTAAACTTTTTAAAGCATTTTGGCTTTAGAGGAAGAGAATCAAGGGGAAAAGAAAAACTAAACTTTAAGGGTTACAAAAATAGAAAATTATCTGTTAATAATAATGTATATGAAAATACCTTTAACTGGAACAACATATAGTATACTCATGCTGGGAAAATTTATTTTGCAAGATGTAATGATACCCAGTGATTGTATAAAAAATTTTAAAAGGAAAAAAACATAGCAATAGATTGTGACCAGATTTTTTAAAACAAAAAGCAGTTTGGCAGTGTCAGGTTTGAGGTAAGCCCTATTTTTTTCCCCTTGAAAATTTCAATTGCTCACTAATGGTTTTGATTTGAATAGATTTTTTTTGATTTTTTATTTCATTGTTGTTTAATACTGAGTGGAGAAAAGTGCCAGCTCCAACTTCCAGTTTGGTGAAAGCACGAACAGATGCTGCATACTAAGTCAGTCACATCTGTGTTAAGCCATGTCGCAAAGGAAAAATAAAATGAAATGCACTGTATTCTGGCAACATATTAATGATCATGCAAGGGTTCATTTTTAATTCTGTATTTGTCACTGTGTTTTGTGATCGCTCTCAAGCTGCAATGAATTCTGTCTCCTTCTTCAGGGGACTCTATTCCAGGACCTTGCACAACTGGCATTGTTAACTAATCCTTGCAAAGCAAAAGTTAAAAGAGCAGATCATAGATAGGAATAAAAACATTCACCTTATTTTAATGGACTTTATTCATGCCAATTAACATTTTTACACAGACGGGATTATTTTGACTAACTTCTAAAAATGACGAGTTTCAGACACAGCTCAGTTTTGCCTTTAAAATATCGGATGTTTAAGCAAAGCCATCCCTTACTCTTTGGTGTCAGAGAACCAGCTTCACACAGATGACTTCACTCCTCACTCATGTGCTGAAACTGTGCTTCATTCTCCTGTGCTTACTACTAAAAACTTGTGTGCCTTACCATTCTTAAATAATCTATAATCAATTTGGAATTGACTATTGTTTATGGTGCAAATCTGAGGTCAAGTAGTTTGGGGCTTTTTTGTTCATATGAATATCCATTTTTCCCAGTACCACGTACTTAAGAGACCATTCAATAGTCACTGAACTGCATCACCACCACTGTTACAAATGAAATAAATCTGAATGAGTCCATCTCTACTTCCTAAAATAGATGAATTTGTCTATTTCCACATCAGAGACATAATGGCTTAATTTTGGAGACATTTTATGAATTTCACTTTCTTTGGTAGAGTAAATCTTCTTCCTCATGGTTGTCTCACTAATTCTCTTAGAATTTACATTCAAGTTTTAGAACCAAATTGACTTTTCAGTATACTTGCAGGAATCTGATGTCTTCTTTTGGTCCTTGCTTTTCAGTAGTTTCATTATGATGTGGTTCTGATTTCAGTTTTATTTCTACTTACTCTGTTTAAATCTGAGTTTGTGATTTTGTTTATTTTGGAAAATTTTTGTACAATGTATTTTCAGATATTGTTTTTTGCCCCATTCTCTTTTCACTCCTTCTGGGGCTCCATTTAAATTTAGGTGAGAAGTTTTCACTATACGCATTCTTTCTCCCACACATATTTATCTTCCTTTAGTTTGCATATTTTAATTTTTCTACCTTCCAGTTTACTGAATTTATCTTCTGCTGTTATAAATTTACTGTTAAACTTGTCTATGGTCTTTATTTTAATGATGTAAGAGGGCTACATAGAGTTAATGGAACATTTCTTAAAAGAATTATTTTATTATTTTGTTATTTTTAATTTGACCAGAGAGACACAGAGAGAAAGAAAGGGAAAGTAAGAAAGCAAACCACCAGGTCTGAGACTCTAACCATGGTCAGCCATATGAGAATCCAGCACCATAACCACCATGCCATCTGTCAGCCCCATAAATGGAAAATGTTAACTAAAAGATAAAAATTTAAAAATGCAAACTTTGTTTCTCAGTATAAGCTCCATCAAGTTCAAGACACTTAGGTTAAGTGATAATACCAGCTATTCAGCCCATGCCAAAGGAACTGAGGGTTCTGGGAACTTATAACAAAGAAATCTTTTTTACATTGTTAACTAAAGAAAAATGGGTGTATGCTAAAGATATTTAAGATTAAAGAACAAAATAGTCAAGAAAGAACCAAATCAGGACTGTTAGGTGAATACTTAATAATTTTCTATTAAAACTCCTGCAAAATTGCCCTTGTTTAATCGGGGAATAAGCAGGAGTATTGTAGTGGGGTAGGAACTCTAGGAAAGCTTTTCTGGGCATTTTTCTGCTTAAGGTTCTAAAAACACTTTGATAATAAACAGATGTCACCCATATTTGGTCTTCCAGAAAGTCAATAAGCAAAATGCCTTGAGCATCTCAAGAAACTGTTGTCATGACCTTTGCTAGTGACTGGTCTGCTTTTGCTTTAACTGGATCATTTCCACTTTTTGATAGCCATTGCTTTCATTGTGTTTTCTCTTCAGGATTGTACTGGTAAAGCCATTTGTCATCTCCTGTTACATTCTTCAAAGAAATGCTTTAGGATCTTGATTCCTACTTGTTTAACATTTTTATTTAAAGCTCTGTTCTGGTCTGCACTTGATCTGCGCACAACAGTTTTGATACCCATCACATAGAAAGTTCACTCTACTTTAATTTTTCAATTAGGATTGTGTACATAAAACCAGTTGAGACGTCTATGGGTGTTAGCTGTTGTTTCTGCTGTTAACCATTGATTGTGCTCAATTAGATGGAATGAGATTAATTTATTTTCCTCAAAACGTGATATGAGCTACTGTGAGCATCATCTCCAACATCATTGTCCACTTTTTAAAACCAGTTATCTAGTTGTAAACTGCTGATTTCCTTGGGACATTGTTGTTATAACCATTCCATGAAGCATTTATGACTTCACCATTCTTTCATCCAAGTGTCATTATAAATTTGATGTTTGTTTTTGCTTCATTTTTAGCAGAATTCATGTTGCTTTAATGTTGCTCTTCTCGAACTGATATCTAAACCTTCTTATTGCCTCAACCTAGATCCTATTCAGATATGTTACAACAAGTTAATATGAATTTATTTGGTGCAAAAAATATTTTGAAATGGGCCCATAGGTTTTTGTAATACACATTTTCTATGAATTTTTGAAAATTCCTCTATAGATCCCAGTAAGAGGTGACATTCTTTTTTCATTCTGTTAGTCCATCTTTTCTACTATTTTCTTATCATATTAATTAATGTGATTTTAAATTCGTTATTTGCTAATTTTAATATCTTTTGTTCATTATTATATCTTGTTATTCTTTATTTTTAATATCAGTTCTCTAAACCATGGTCTTGCTTATTGTTATTCTGATAATTATTGGTTGAATACTGGATATTTTGCAAAAATTTGTATAGATTTTAGGTGATATCATCCTTCTAGAAGGGTTTGTTATTTCTTCAGTAGTCAGATGGGATAAGGTTAGAGGATTGATCAATCAGCCAATTAGGGAAAAGTGAGGTAGCCTCACAATTATGGCATTGCTTAGTCTATTTTTTTTTTTTCATTCCTGTTTCTCTTCAGAATTTCCAATGGAATTTAAGGACCCCTTCCCTGACAGTTCTTGAATTTTGATTTTGTTTCTGTGGGGAAGATTACAGAAAGCTCAACTTTTCTAATGGTTTGTGGATTAGCTTTCAAATCTGCTGCCTTGCATACATGCCTTGAGGGGACAATCGATCATGCATGTTGAGAACTTCAAAGTACCAGTTTTGTCATTGCGCATACAAGAAATGACGAAAGGTCAGCTCATATCTTGTTCCCCAAAAGTGCCCTCTGTCCAGGCAAATCTCTTGGGCAATGCCAGTGAATAATCCCAAAGCAGAAATTCAGCTGCACATTGGTAATTTAGCTTCTCCAGAAATCACATCATGTTTTCCTAGCATCAGCAGATCTCTGAAGTAGTTAGACTTCAGAGATTTTTCCTCCAGCTTGTCTGTGTTTAGCAGGAGCAATAATGTATCCACAAACTAACCCACTTTACCTAGAAGCAGAAGTTCTGACTATATTTTGTTTAAAAAGATGAAACTGAGAATTTTACCTAGGTTTATTTTATTTTCATATTCTCCTCAGTTTTAATACTTTATTATGGGGACCAGCAGTTGGCATAATGGCTTATGTCGCTGGATACCCATGTAGTCGACCATGGTTTGAGTCCCAGACCAGGTGGCTTAAACTCACGCCGGGCGCATGTGCATGTGTGCCCAATATCCCAAGAGGAGAATGGAGGAAAAGGGATTGAGGTGTGGCCATTCCCACTGGGGGATGATTTCTCACTTTCTGTCTCTCTTTCTCTCTCTGTCTTTCTGGCGAGCGCATGCGCCCTATAGTAAAAAACCTCTCCAAAAACAAACAAACAACTTTATTATGGTTTTCTCTTCAAGGGACATCTCTAATTTACAGTACATTTTTTTAGGAAGTAGTTGACAGTATTTATCCCAGTGACAGGTTCAAGAGTGTCTATCAGCTTTCTAATATCTGAAACAATGAAATCAAGTCTCCTCTGCACCCACATGTCTAACGCTAGAGGAATAATTTTTACCTATGCATGAAGTGAAGACTCCTTTTCTCTCATTTTATTCTTTGTGAAAAGGCTAGATTTCTAATAAGATTTTGTGGCTACAATTTTGTAAGTAAATGAAGCTCATAGTGAGAAATGGAATCATGGTAGATATGTGAATAATTGTTGACAGACGTGAAAAAAATGTTTTTGATACACAAAGACTAGAGACCCACTGAACTGGGATTTACTAAGTTGAAAAATGAAAAAAAGTAGTAAAGTGAATAAAAAATTAAAGCATTGACAAAAAGTCAATATTCAACCAAAATAAAAGCAAATTTTGCCCTCAGCATAGAACAATATGTTCAGTAAAACACATTAGTAAGACTAAAATATCTTTAAATGGAAAAATATATTTTGGTCACTTCATAGCTGGTAAAGAATCATTTTGTAAGATAAATCAAGTTTTTAATAGAGCAGAATGATTATATTTATTTTTTAATAAAAAATTTAAAAATTGCCTTGGGAATTTAGGAAGTATGGTAAATTGGAAGGCAGAAGGAAAATTAAGAAGTTTCTATTTTGATTTTGCCAGAGAGTATGTTTACTCAGGAGAGAGAGAGAGAGAGAGAGAGAGAGAGAGAGAGAGAGAATGAGAAAACACTCCCATGGGGTATGGTCACACTGCACATGCTTGGCATGTTTTTCAAGTCATAGGTTCAGGGCTCAAACTGCACAGTCAACCATGAAATATCCAGTCGCATTAATGGCCAGATCTTGTGCTGGCTTCAAGAAGTTTCTTTTTATTTGGGCTTTCCCTATTTCTTAGGTTTGTCTGTCAGCAACTGTGTTACTTTCTGAAAATTTTCTATAAAATCATATGTGTGTTGCACACACAAAAAGTGGCATTAATTACTTTTTGGAAAAATACATTTATAAAGCTTGTTCCAACATCTTTCATTTTTACCTGTTTTTTTTTTTTTTTTTTTTTTTTTTTTTTTTTTTTTTTTCCATTTGGTAGAGGGTGCATTCACTTACTGGAGAGAGAAAGAATGAGACAGAAGGGAGTGGGGGTGGAGTGAGAAAGCACTTTCCCTGGTGGATAGTTATGCTGTAACCCCTTCTTCTCCATTTCTCCTTTCTAGATTTTGGGCACATATGCTCACATGCCCAATTTTTTTGTTGTTGTTTTTTCTTCTTCTTCTTCTTCTTCTTCTTCTTCTTCTTCTTCTTCTTCTTCTTCTTCTTCTTCTTCTTCTTCTTCTTCTCCTCCTCCTCCTCCTCCTCCTCCTCCTCCTCCTCCTCCTCCTCCTCCTCCCCCTCCCCCTCCTCCTCCTCCTTCTCCTCCTTCTTCTTCTTCTCCTCCTTCTCCTCCTTCTCCTCCTTCTCCTCCTCCTCCTCCCCCTCCTCCTTCTCCTTCTCCTCCTTCTTCTTCTTCTCCTCCTTCTCCTCCTTCTCCTCCTCCTCCTCCTCCTCCTCCTCCTTCTCCTTCTCCTCCTTCTTCTTCTTCTCCTCCTTCTCCTCCTTCTCCTCCTCCTCCTCCTCCTCCTTCTCCTCCTTCTCCTCCTTCTCCTTCTTCTTCTTCTTCTTCTCTAAGTCTTCATGTCTGAAACTCGAACCATGCGGTCAGCCATGTGGAATCCAGCTGCCTGAACCACAATCCCACCAGCTGGCCCACCCAATTGAAATTTTGTATTGTAAGTATAATATTTGTCTGAGTGATCTATGACAGAAATCAGGAAAGTAGCAAGGGAAGAGGAGATGTACATAGCCACGAGAACACTCAGAGTCCCAAGTGTGTGCTTTTGGTATTCCTTACTTACCTGAGTGGTTGATACTGAAAAACAGAGAAGAAATGGGCTAGCCAAATGGAGGAAGCTCATAGGTCTAATAGATCTTCCCCTCACAAGTAGGTAGTGTATGGATCTATTCTAGCTTCATTTTGGCATTTTATTGGATAACCAGATATAGAATGAGCTGGACTTTAAAAGTGAAGGCCTTTTTTGCATTTTCTAGTATTTTTCCTGCTTAATGTATTTAAAATAAAAATTGAAGACTCAATATAGAATACATTACTAGACCATGTTTGGAACTTGAAAGTTTATATTTGCTCACCCACTACTCTTTGTGATTTGTAATTCAGGCTATTTGAAGTGGATGTCAGACACTTATTTTTTAAAAGTTTTATAAGAGAGAGAGAGGTCAGCAGATGGTATCAAGGTTAAGCAGCTGTACTCCCACACGGCTGACTATGGTTCGAGTCCCAGGCTGGTGGCATGAAAAATCACTCCAGGTGTGTGTGTGTGTGTGTGCATGTCCAAAATCCAAGGATGAGATTGGAGGAGAAGTGATTGCAGCGAGACCATCCTCCTCTGAGGGGTGATTATTTACTTCCTTCTCACTGTCTCCCTGGTGATCACATGCGCCCTATGACATAAGTTTCATAACATACTGTACTAAAACTTTATTCAAACTTGAGTATATTTTCCTGGCACAAACCCAGACTATTTATTTAAAAAAATAAAATGCTGTTGTTTGGTCCAGAAATAAAAGCCAAACTAGCTTTTAAGACCCTTGCTAAGTCCAGATTGCCTGTCCAAGAATATGTATTTTATTATTATTACGTTTTTAATCAGCACCCTTATGTTTCAAAAGATGATGACAATCTTATTTTAGTTTCACTAGTTCTTAAACACTTAGCTTTGTACTGGACAAGAAAGTAATAAAATTGTAATATAGTATAAAAAATTGTCAGGAATTTTTTTTTTTTTTTTTTTTTTTTTTTTTTTTTTGCTATAGGGTACGTGTGCTTTCCAGAAAGACAGAGACAGGGAGACAAAAAGCGAGAAATCATCCCCTAGGGGGGATGGCCACACCGCAATCACTTCTCCTCCTTTCTCCTCTCGGGATCTTGGGCACGCACGCATACACTCCGGCGTGAGTTTAAGCCACCGTGTCTGGGACTTGAACCACGGTCGACTACATGGGGATCCAGCGACATAGCCATTACGCTAACTGCTGGTCTCCCCTTCAAACTATCTTTCTAACAGGAAAAAAAACTTTGAAAACCTACACATCGCATAGATTATACAAAAAGTAAGCGAAAGATAATAACTACTATGTTTTGGTTGAACGTGATACTGGGTTTCCTTTTATCTTTGTGCTCACATGTATGTAAGAGTGCACCTGCACTCTTACATACAGAAAGCCCCTAAAACAAAATAAAAATGTGAAAATTATTGCTTCAGCTACTCTTCAGTCCACCGCTAGGCTAAGCCATATTATCTGATAGCTGTGTTCATCCAAATTAGACTGCTTTGGCTTTTGCTGAATTATATTCTGTGTGACAGCACAGTCTGACGTGAGGGTGGTATAGCTAGAAATGTCAGAGCACTTCTGCCTATACTGGTCTGTAAAGACACAGGTACAGATGTAATTTATAATAACCTTTTTTATTGAGACACATAGGACATGTTTTCCTAGTTAGTGCCCCGAGTGGTTCTTCTGAATGGCTACTCTGTTTTCATTTCAAAGATACTATAACCCATTTGTGTTGAATACAAAACAGCTTTGGGGTAAATTTATGACCCATCTCCAGGAGAATGTACAGGAACATTTGTCATGTTCTCAGTGCACTCATCTCACTTCTGACATCATTTCCTTTATTGATCCTTATTTATCCTCTATCCAATTTTTTCACTTAGTCTTTATTTGCTTTATTTGGTAATGCCATATGCATTTTGATATAAAAACATTTTTTCTTTAAGATGTTTTTGTCCTAGGGCACATGTACTCACTGGACAGAAAGAGAGACAGAGACAGAGAGAGGGAAAGTGAGAAGTCACCCCCCCCCGCAAGGGAAGATGGCCATGCCACAATCCCTTTTCCTCAGTTCTCCTCCTGGGATTTTGTGCATGCATGCACACACACCTGGGGTGAGTTTGAAGCCACTGAGTCTGGGACTCGAACCACACTCAGCCATGTGAAAGTCCAGCAACATAACTGCTATGCCATCTGCTGGTCCCAATATAAAAACTTTTTAACATACAGCTTTTAACAGGAAAAAGAACTGAATTCAGATTCATGATCACCTAGTGTCAACCATATTTAAATAATTTTAAGTTTAATTAATACATTAGAATGATATGCTTCTGTGACAAATATATTTTTGATTACTAGTGTACTGTTTTATGTTTCATATAAGAACATAAAACAATATATAAAACTAACCAAGTAGAGAATCTTAGAAAGAGTTTTTATTTTATTCATTTAGTAATGTATGATAAACTAAAATAGAGGGAATAATTACAATAATATAATTTAGAAAATATTTTAATTAAATGAGTAAAAGCTGATTGTTGTCTTTAGATACATTCTGTATTGACTCCACAGGCTTTCACTTAATTTAATTAACTATTTCATATATTCTATTTATACCTTTACATCTCTTTAAATGTTTTCTTTTTACTTGTTTTAATCTTTGGAAAAGTTTATCTGTTTCTCTGAGAAAAAAGGAAAGAGAGAAATAGACATCCCCATCAGAGCCCTCAGGTTGCAATACTCCCCACCTCAGCTGGCCCAGACTGCAGGCATACGCTCAGGGAGTCCTCAGACACAGACCCAGGTCCCTTCTCATGTGGGTCCGAGCTGCATTACCACCGTGTTACCCTCCGTCTCGCTATTAGATTTCTGGTCATCAACATCGTTACAGGGAATAATCCATACTGTATGATACACAACTTTTTGAACTTTATTAAAAACTGACAGTTATTTCAAGGGAAGTAGACAGTCATTAGAAACATAAAGGAATTTTCAAAACATAAGTGTGATTGCCTTACTTTACGGTTCTACCAAATCGATTATGAAAATAAAGTTTAAGATGTAAAAAAGCAAATGTTAGAATACAATATGACAAGTGATCTTCTTCTAATTTGAACAAATGTTATGGTCTCTTAAAATTACTCATAATGTAATATCCTTCTCTTTCCCTGCATAATTATTATGAGAAATGTTTCTGTTTTTAATCACTATTTTCCAGAAGTAAAAGATACTATAAAGTAAATTTCCAGAACATGGCAATGATTTATGCTTTTGAACATAGGTTTTCAATTTTCTAAAGATGTCTCACTACATAGAACTATTTTTTGCATAAATAATCTGAAGAGAAAAGACTATTTGAGGTTCTCTATTATTTTAATTGGAGTTTTATTTTTGAAACAAAACAAGACAGCCATGTTTTTGAATTTACAATGAAATTTTTGTCATTGTCTGTTTCGTGTGTGTGGGATACAATATAGTATTGCTCATGAGATCCATAAAGAGTACAGAGAGTAAACACAATTTGGTGAAGTTAGGCCTGTTATTATATGTGCAACTAATGTTATGCTTTTTCTATTGTATCCTTAAGTAAATCTAATATGCATATGCATGATTCAGTCTATATTTAACAGATGATCAGAAAAATTTACAAGACCTATCGGGGGACCAGCAGTTAGCGTAATGGCTATGTCGCTGGACTCCCATGTAGTTGACCGTGGTTCGAGTACCAGACCCAGTGGCTTAAACTCACGCCGGGTGTGTGTGCGTGCGTGCCCAAGATCCCGAGAGGAGAATGGAGGAGAAGAGATTGCGGCGTGGCCATCCCCGCTTGGGGGTGATTTATCACTTTCTATCTCTCTGTCTCTTTCTGTCTGTCTGGCGAGTGCATACGCCCTATAGCAAAAACCTCTCTCTCAAAAAAAGAAAAAACAAAAAAGAAAGAAAAATTTACAAGAGCTATCTAACTTGTGTTGACAGCCTTCAGAGAGCTAATGACCCCCAAATTTCTATTGTAATTGTCTTTCTTTAAAAGAATTATTTATTTAATTTCATTTATTATTATTTTTAAAATTTTGCAATAGGGCATGTGTGCTTACGAGAGAAAGATGTGTGAGAGAGAGGAGAAAGAGAGAAAGAGAGAGAGAGAAAGAAAGTGAGAAAGCATGCTGCCAGATTTGGGACTTGAACCATGTTTGGCCATGTGGGAGTCCAGTGCATTAACCAGCATGCCCTTCCACTGCAATCATCTTTACATATTAGGAAATTAAAGTCACCATATGAATTATTTATTTTGTGATTGCACAGGCATAAATGACAACCTAATGTATGACAGGTTCTATTGTCAGCCACACTGACTTAATTTATTGCTATCGCTTCTGCATATGTGGTGTCTTTACAATTCCATACATCTGTTTTAGAACCAAACAGTTTAATTTTAAGGAAAATTATGACTTTCTACTTAATAATATAATTCTATATTACCGTGGTTATTTTCTTTACACTTTACAAATTTAATTATCTTTATATTTAGAAAGAGTACTAAAATTTCCAGTCTTTCATTTATTCAAGTGTTCTTTATATCCTTCCACATAGTACTAAATATTAACTATTTTTAGATTTGTCTTTAAACTTAAATGATTCAAGATTAAGTTACCTAATGGCTCTCATTATATTCGCATCAGAGAGAGAGAGAATGAGAAAGAAGAAGAAAAGAGCGTAAGAGATAGGGTGGTAGAGAATTTACCAAGTTGATTTCTTGAGGACAATAATATACATTAAGTAGCTATTAAAGTAACCTCAAAAAAATCAAAGTATCAATGCAGCATGACTATTTTTTATGCTGGTACCGTTTTATAAATATTTATTTAATTTTACTTATTATTATTCTTATTTTTAAATTTGCTATAGGGCATGTGTGCTCACCAGACAGAGACACAGAGAGAGAGTGAGAGTGAGGGAAAGTAAAAAAGCAAGTTACCAGGTCTGGGACTCAAACCATGGTCAGCTATGTGGGAGTCCAACACCTCAACCAACATGCCACCTGCTGGCCCCAAGAGCCAGTGCCTTTCTGTCTTTTTTTTTTTTCAAGAGATGTTTTGCACTACAGTGTGTGTGCTAACTGAAGAGAGACAGAGACAGTGAGAGGGAAAGTGAGAAATCACCTCCAGGGGCATGGCCTGTGACGCAATCCCCTCTCCATTCTCATCCTGGAATCTTGATGGTGCATGCACACATGTCTGGTGTGAATTTGAAGCCACTGGGTCTGGGATTTGAACCACTGTAGGCCATGTGGGAATCCAGCATTACAACCACTATGCCAGTGCCTTTTAAAACTATTTTTAGGCATTTATGTTAACACATAGTATGCATATAATAAAACCGCACAGTTTTTGAGAGTACAGAAAAATGAATTTGTATGAATTGGCAACAACAAGCAAATGCTATTGTGTGTAGCAGTGGCTGGCTCTTTTACATTGATAAAGGTAACCCGTGCTACAAATATGCCACCTTTCATGTTATGAGTACAGTGGTCCCCCTTATTCGTGGTTCTGCTGTCTGTGGTTTCAGTAACTTTCATCAACCCTGGTGTTGAAAGTACAATAAGATATTTTGAGACAGTGCAAGAGAAAGACCACATTCAAATAATTTTTATTTCAGTATATTACAATTGTTCTTTATTAGTAGTTATTATTGTTAATATCTTACTATGCCAAATTTATAAATTAAACTTTATTACAGGTTATGTATGTACTAATACTCCTTGACTTATTGATCGGTTTATGTCCTAATAAATCCATTGTAAGTTGAAAATACCATGAGTTGCAAATGCATTTAATATACATATTTACTAAATAGTATAGCTTAACCTGTCTTACTTTAAATGTGCTTAGAATATTTACACTAACTTACTACTGGGCAAAATCATCTAACACAAAGTCCATTGTATAATAAAGTGTTAAATAGTTCATGTAATTTATTAACCAGTGTACTGAAAATAAAAAGCAGAATGTTTGTATGGGTACCCAAAGTATATTTTCTACTGAATATATATCACTTTTGAATCATGATAAAGTAAAAAAAATGTACAGTCAACCTAGTATAGGATGGGGACCATCTGTGCAGGAAAATGATACAGTGTGTCATGTACAGGATTTGGCTCTATCTGTGGTTTCGGTATCCACTCCAGATCGTAGAAAGCATTTCCCATGATTAAAGAACTATTGTATTATTGATGCTGCAGTTAGGATATTTTGGGTTTTCACAGTTTTTAGCTGTTAAGAATAATGCTAGAGACCTTAGTTCCAAGAAAAATGATGTAAACACACTCTTCCCTGTCTCTCACTTAAAGCGGTTAAAGTACCTGGATGAAAGGCATAGACCAGCCATTGAGCATTCTGGAAAGTAAATAAGGGCAGGCAGACTGAGGATGATCAGAGTTCAAAGTAACCTCATTTTCCCGCTTGTTATCCATGTTGCTTGACCCAGAAGTGCGCGGAAGAATGGAGTAACTCATGTTTCAGCTTTCTGGTCAATGGCATGGGAAGAACCTCAGAAACGAAACAGTATCAGAGAGATAAACAAAATGAAAGAACCCATGAAAGTAATCCATAACTAACCCACAGCTGTGCCCTAGTGGTTAAGGGAACCAGGTCCCAAACGTGCAATTCTTGAAAAATGTATGTGTGTGTGTGTGTGTGTGTGTGTGTGTGTGTACTGTGTCTGTGCATGCTCAAAATCCTGACAGGATGAGGAGAGAGAGAAGGGATTGCAGGGCCACATTGGGGTGCTTTCCTCCTCTCCCTCTGGCTGTCTCTGCCTTTCTCTGGTGAACGCATGTGACCTCTGGCAATAAAGAACAAACGCAAATAAACAGCATAACTAACTAAGCTTGTGTCAGTGCTAGGGATATTAAAAACATCTTCTCCTTTTTGGATCTATCCATTTAAAAAATAGAGTGAAATTGTTTTTTTGACATATGAGGGATACAATGATTAACGTTACAGACCTTTTCTTAAGAGTTTTGAACATAATGTTAATAACTGTGACACAGTAGCAAAACTTGTCAGTTTTATGGCAGTTGGGAATATATTAGGGTATCTTTTACATCCCTATGTTTTCATCATTTTTTCTAGATTTTAAAAATTTGGTTTCCCTGTTAATTTGATCAGAATTGCATTGAATTTGTAGATTAATTTAAGGAGGATTGACGTTTGTATTATATTAGTTATTCCAATCCTAGAACATGGATGTCCTTCCACTTTTTCATGTCATTTTCAACTTCCTCTTTTTGTTTCTCATAGTTTTCCTTATAAAGATCTTTTACTTCCGTGATTACGTTTATACTAAGTGTTTTATTATTTGTGTGTGCATGTGTATGTGTGTGTGTGGCTATTGTAACTGGGATTGCTTTCTTCAATTTTACCTCAGTCTCTTCATTGTTCCTCAAAAATCTACAAATAGAGTTACCATATGACCCAGCAATTCTACTCCTAAGTATCTACCCAAGTGATAGGACAACACTTATGGAAAAGCACTGGACATCTAATTATTGCAGCATTATTAATAATTGCTAAGACATGGAATCAGTGCAAATGTGCAAAAACCAATGAATGGGAGACCTGCAGATGGCGTAATGGTTACGTCCTGGACTCCCACATAGTCAAACGTAGTTCAAGTCCTGGACCCGTTGGCTTAAAACTCACGCCAGGAATGTGTGCGTGTGTGCCCAAGACTCCAAGAGAATGGAGGAAAAGGGATTATGGCATGGTCATCTCCCTTGGGGGCGATTTCACACTCTCTATCTCTCTGTCAAATGTACACAGCCTATAACAAAAAAAAAAACTCTCTTAGAAACAAAAAACAAGGGACCAGCAGTTAGCGTAATGGCTATGTCACTGGACTCCCACGTAGTCGACAGTGGTTAGCGTCCTGGACCCAGTGGCTTAAACTCACGCCAGGTGCATGTGCATGCGTGCCCAAGATCCCAAGAGGAGAATGGACGAGAAGGGGTTGCGGCGTGGCCATCCCCTCTGGGGAGTGATTTCTCGCTTTCTGTCTCTCTGTCTCTCTCTGTCTTTCTGGCGAGCGCACATGCCCTATAGCAAAAAACCTCTAAAAAAAATAAAATAAAATAAAACAAAACTCATGCTGGGCGTGTGTGCAGGCTTGCCCAAGATCCCGAGAGGAGAATAAAGGAGAAGGGATTGCGGTATGGCCATTCCCCCTGGGGGGTGATTTCTCGCTTTCTGTCTCTCTGTCTCTGTCTCTCTGGTGAGCACACATGCCCTAAAGCAAAAAAAATCTCTGAAAACAAACAAACAAACAAAACTGATGAATGGATTGAAAAAAATGTGGCACATATACAGTATGGAATGTTATTCAGCCATAAAAACATTGAGAGTAAATATTCATTACCAAACCCAGGATAAAAGTAATAGCTGGTCTCATGCCCAGTGTAGTTGTCCTTCTCTGGCAGCTGCCCACCTACATGCCTTTCAGGCATGGGGCATATTTCCTTCCTTTAGAAATCTTTACTTTTCTATTAAAACTTCTCTTCAAAAAAAAAAAAAAGATTTAAAACATTGAGACCCTGATATTTGATACAACATGGATGGATATGGAAAATTTAATCCTAAACAAAGCAACCCAAACTATTAAAGACAACATTGTATGTCTCCATTTAATATGTACTGAAAGTCAGCACACTATGATAGAAGCTGAAAGAATGGAAGGTGTAAAAGCAGGGACAGCAATAGCAGATACTAGAAACAGTATAGATGTGGTGGTTAGTGAGGGAGAGAGGGAAGGAATCGGGGGGAAATATTTAATAGACACAAAAATGGAAAGTTATCTGCTGATGACAATGCATATGGTAATATCCTGGGGTGGATTAATCTATACTGTATTAATACAGTGAAAGCCATTTTGCATGCTGTACAGATGTACAGTGATTGGGGCCAGTAGGTGGCATGGTGGTTATGGGTGCTGGAATCCCACATGGCTGACTGCGGTTCAAGTTCCAGACCTGGTGGCTTGCTTTCTCATTTTCCATCTCTCTCTTGCTCTCTCTCATTCTGCCCCTCTTTGATAAAATTAAAATAAAGCTAAGTAAAATAATTCTTTTGAAAAAAGATGAATGGTAATTAAATGTAAATAAAATTTTAAAAAATTGATTTCTCTGACTCTTTTGAGAATAGTAGTGATGGCATGGCTCATTTCTTGCCAATGAAATTCTTAAAGGTGTTCTCTGTAGAGTGATTAGATTCTTAAGAAACTGGCATCTAAGTAGCCAAAGTTTTTGGACCTTCCCATTATTCTAGTTTGGAATACAGGCTGTGACCATATCTTGACAACACTGCACACAGAAAGATATTATGCCAAGGAGATAGCAAGACCCTATTTCCTTGACTACATCAGTGAGTTAACGGCTTACCGGCAGATTTTGTTTATCATTAATCTAATCAACTGCAGATGACTTTAAGGCATTGAAGTGTGGTTAAAAGTCATTCTTATCCTAAATAGGGTAAGAGGAAGGAAGGACTATTTATTTCACAGGTAGAAATTATAGAGAAGTAAATACGCAGAGTAAGTGTAGATGAAGAATACAGCATGTTATCTAATACTACACAAATGGATAGGCTTGTTTTAGACAGTGATGGTAGGAAGGATGAGGTGACATATACGCAGAGCAGCACATGAAGTACTAACTTAATTATGAAAACGCACAGTAGAAATGGAGAGAATACAGTGAGTATTATAGTTGAGGAGGCTGGGAAGCAATTGGGTGCATTTTAGAAGGGGGCTGATTTTTGTATAGTTGAATCTCCTTCTAACATCACTATGATTTCACGGGGATTTTTAAGTTGATAATCTGTTTCAGAAAAATAGTACATATGGAAAAGAGATAGGGGGATGATTATAGAAAAGATTTGATGCTGGTTATCTATTCCCAGGTATACTTAACTTCTGTGGCTTCAAAACAATATACATTTTAATGTATACTGATATGATGTAATAAAAATGTAATTCTTCAGTGATGGAATTCAAATATAGTCTATAAACCTCCATATGGCATGGGCCTTTGATGATTTTTAGAGACATTTCTATATCTACATACAGTAAAAAGGGCAAAATCAACAAGAGTCCTTCTGTTTGGACTCCCAAGGCCTGTAGGCTCTTGTACTATTTTATTTTATTTTTTCTCTTGACCTGACAGAGCTCCAGTTCATTGAACTTCTGGGCACAAAGCAAGGGACATCTGTTCAGTTGAGCTTTGGATAATTGATATGTTAATTAAAAATGACTTTTGGCTTTTAGCATTTTGTTTATTTTTCATAATACATAGGCCCTGTGGCATTTCACAATGGGTGTTGTCTTATAAATATCAAATATAAATAAACAAAGCAAGCACTTCGTTATTGCTTCTGGACTAAACGTTGTCCATGATGTAACTCTAAGTGCTTTCTTTCACCTTTTTCTGGCTAGAATATTCCGGGATTTCTTCCAGGAGAAAGATCAGCTCAGTGGGATGTGTGCATCTGTCACATCTGGACTATCTCAACGGGGCCCAGTCAGTGTGCTCAGAGGCCAGGCGAAGGTTGCAGATTTCATAAAGTGTGGCAGTCTGTTTGTATTTTGCAGCCAGAACCATAAGTCTATTACTCAATTCTCTACTTTTAATTCAGGACTGTAGTGCATTATTTCTACTATTCACACCAACATCAACCACAAGATAATCAGGGCAAATTTGCACCAAGTTAAAGACAATTCAGCCACCCAGAGGAATATAAGACAAAGGGAATTACTCTTTCAGCTCCTCCTTTGGGATCATGGCATTTAAATAAAGATGCTTTAATACTCATGAGAATATGTCATAGACCTATGAATAATATAAGTGTAAAAAAATTAAAAATTACAGTGAACTTGTATATACTCAGTATAAACTCCTAGGAGTCTCCATTTTCTTTTTCTATCAAATTTCAAAGAGAGGTAATTAGTCTGGGTCCATAGTCTAGTGATTAAGTAGATGGATTATGGGGCCAGCAGATAGCATAGTGGTTACATCGCTGGACTCCCACATAGCTGAGTACGGTTCAAGTCTCAAACCCACTGGCTTGAAAACTCACACGAGGTGTGTGTACATGTGTGCTCAAGATCCCAGGAAGAGAACAGAGGAAAGAGATTGCAGTGCGACCATCCCTCCTGGGGGGTCATTTCTTGTTTTCTGTCTCTCTGTCTCTCACTGTCTCCCCAGCAAGTATACACACCATATAGCAAAAATCTCAAAATAAAAAAAAGAAAGAAAATGAAAAAAAAAAAATAAAGCCAGATCACAAATAGCTGACGATAGTCTGAATCCCCATCCTGGCAGCTTGAAAATAAAAAAAATCTCAACAAGATTGAGTAATGTAGGAGTAAAGCAGGCCAACCAGTAACATGGTGATTAAGGTAGCTGGATCTTACATGGCGGACAGTATGGTTAGAGTCTCAGAACCATGGTCTGAAAAACATACTGGGTGCATGTGTGTGTGTGCGTCCCAAAAATCCTGAGAAGAGAATGGAAGAGAAAGGATGGTAGGATGGTAGTGACCATTCCTTAGGAGGAGTGCTTTCTTAATTCCCCCACCTCCTCCAGCAAGCATGAGTGCCCTCTGGCAAATTTAAAAAGCAAAGCAAACAAACAAACAAACAAAAACATAATAGAGCCTGTCTGATAATATCTATTAGTGGGCTGTAATGAGTACCAATCTGTGAAGTAATAAAGTCTACTATCAGAAAATCCAATTTTTTTTTTCTTTTGCTAAAGTTTGTGTGTGCTTCCAGAAAAAAGAGGGAGAAAGAAAGACAGAGAAAAAGAGAGAAAGCACCTCACAACAGAGCATGGTCATGCCACAATACTTTTTCCTACATTCCGCCTTCCTGTCAAGATTTTGGGCAAGCACGCACACACATCTGGACTGTTTTTCAAGCCTTCAGAGCTACAGTTTTAATTGCCGTCAGTCATGCAGAATCTGTCTCTTTTAACCACTGTGCTATGGGGCTGGCTTTAAATGATATCTTTTTTTTTTTTTTTTTGGAGATATTATCACTATAGGGTGCGTGCGCTCGCCAGAGAGAGACATAGAGACAGAAAGCGAGAAATCACCCCCCAGGGGGGATGGTCATGCCGCAATCCCTTCTCCTCCATTCTCCTCTCGGGATCTTGGGCACGCACGCACACGTGCCCGGCGTGAGTTTTAAGCTACCGGGTCTGGGACGCGAACCACGGTCGACTACGTGGGAGTCCAGCGACATAGCCATTACGCTAACTGCTGGTTCCCTAAATGATATTTTTAATATATACTTCTGTTATAATTCTAGCCATTAAATTTAAGCAAGTCTGAATTTGTTGAGTCACTTCATTCTCATTACAATAACAAAAGCACTTATTGACTTGCAAAAATAACTTGTGATAGAAATAAAATGATCATATGAAAGTTAATTATGCAAAATGTAATAAATAATGAAGAAAATACTAAGAAAAGATTAATACCAAGTATAACCAATACCTTACTTGTTTATAAATGTTATATTCATTTATTAAAAGCAACATCTTATGTGTTGAAGGTAATTCATCTTCCTCAGAGCACCTACATTAGGAAACTTTTGTCTTCAGCTCTGGGGAATGCAATAATTAAAAATAAATAAAAAAGGAGTATATCTTACTGATTTTAAAGTTTATTTTATAATAAAATTATATAATGTTTTAATGAGTTAGATGGTGGTAAATTTTTTGACACCCTGATGATGGCTCAGCCCGGAAATATTCTTAATAGTCAGCAAAACCTGTGTTTATTGTACTAAATGTTTTACATTTTACTTAGACTTCATGATAATCCTCTGAGAAAAATAAAGAACTATTCTTCTGATGTACAGATGAGAAAACTAAGGGTCAGAAGGATCAAGCTATTTATCAAGAGCACACAACTCATATATTCTCTATATATTCTCTATCCAATTTAAGAGGCAATACTTTTAACATCACTGATTCATTTTCTGTATTGTTTCCAGAGTGATCTATCTAAATAAATAATTCTGATCATTACACTATATAGACTTTTTATTCTATTTTATTTTAAAAATATTTATTCATTTATCTTCACATGAGTTTTGTCAGAGAAAGACTGAGAATGAGATAGGGAGAGTGAGAAAGCAAGTCACCAAGTCTGGGACTCGAACCACAGTCAGCCCTGTGGGAATTCCAGTACCTTAACCACCACACCATCTGAGGGCCCCTATTTTATTTTATTTATTTTAGGTTTTTGCTGTAGAGTGTGTGCATGTTTGCCAGAGAAAGACAGAGAGAGAGAGGTAGTGAGAAGGAAAGTGAGAAGTCACTGCCCAGGGGAGGTGGCCACATTGCAATTCCTTCTCTTCCATTCTCTTCCTGGGACTTGGAACACATGTGTACACCTGGCATGATTCTCAAGCTACCGGGTCCAGAACTTAACCACCATGCCACTGGCT
This sequence comes from Tupaia tana, assembly GCA_026018925.1. NCBI lineage: Eukaryota > Metazoa > Chordata > Mammalia > Scandentia > Tupaiidae > Tupaia > Tupaia tana. The sequence goes on from JAKSZU010000008.1 coordinate 42,416,935, forward strand.
GGTCTCTACACTACATAGACTTTTGATTTTTTCCAGTCACCACTCTTTGTTTACAGAATCATATTTAAATTTTCTAAAATGGTATGAAAGTATATGTTCTTCTCAGGACCAGCAGTTGGTGTAATGGCTATGTCTCTGGACTCCCCTGTAGTCGACTGTGGTTCAAGTCCTGTACCAGTGGCTTAAACTCACCCCGGACATGTGTGCATGCGTGCCCAAGGTCCCAAAAAGAGAATGGAGGAGAAGGGATTGTAGTGAGGCCATCCCCCTTGGGGGTCATTTCTCACTTTCTGTCTCTCTGTTTCTGTCTTTCTGATGAGCGCACGTGCCCTATAGCAAAAACCTCTCAAAAAAAAAAAAAAAAAGAATATACATGTTCTTCTCATTTCTATTCTCTCTCTTCATGGAGCACCTTAAAAGCCTTTAGTCCTACCATTCTGAATTTCTTGTAGTGGCCATATATGGCTTGGGAATCTGTATTTTTGTTTTTGCTGTTTGCTCTTCTTGAATATCCCTTTTTCCTTTTTACTTATAAAACACACAGATGCTTTCTAATATGCTACAGTGTTACTTGCATCAGCAAGACTTGCTAACTCTTGAAGTCACTGACCACTGTTTCTAGTTACTTCATTCAATGTACTCGTTTCTGAGGGTATTTGAAATTGGGTATCTGCCTTCATTCTAACTAGTCTATGAAGTCTCTAAGAACAAGGCTGTATGTGTTTAGCTATGTGATCTATCTCTCTGTGTGGTACATTATACACTCCTCATGAAGTATTTATAAAGTGAATAAATTAACGATCCCCTACATTATTAACAAAATGGATCCCAGGGGGGTTGGAATACTTACACTCATATTTGTATATGTGCAACCAGTATTGCCTATAGAGCACATTCAATAAATGATTATAGGGGCTAGCAGTTGGCATGGTGATTAAGGCACTGAACAACCACATGGCTGACTGTGGTTCAAGTCCCAGACCAAGTGGCTTGAAAATCAGGCTGAGCACATGTGAGTGTATGACCAAAATCCTGAGAGGAGAAGGGATTGCAGCATGGCCATCCCCTGGGTGTGATTTCTCCTTTTCTTCTCTGTTTCTCTCTTTATGGCTAGTGCATGTAGCCTTTGAGAAAAAAAAAATTCTTAAAAAAATTAAAAAAAATAGAATCAATGATTACAGATGATTTAGAAACCCTGGTATATATATTTGGATAATATAACTCTAAACTCCCTTCGAATTCTAAAACGTATTTACTCATATCTGTGGCTTATAGGTTAACGTCCACATGAGTTAGCTAGTAAAAGCCCATCCAGAATGCAGTCCAAACTGTCTTCTCTAGGCTTTCCTCCTGCCCTATATTTTTCTTTATGTTCTTCTAATGTCAAATTGCTTAAAGTTTCTTAAATGCACCATCTTATTTTTTACTCCTCTTTAATTTTACCTGTGTGGTATTCCTTTCTTATCGGGCTAGTAATTCATCTTTCAAATCCTGTGCATGTGAAACTTCCTTTCTGAAGCCTCTTCCAACGTCCTAATCACCCTCCCCTTTATGTCTTACATCTGTGAAAAGTCTCTTCTCTCTTACCTGTTTTATGCTGCTTTTGTTCTTTCATATAATTTAACTTCATTTATCAATTAATTTTAATTACCTTTTCTACTAAAATGTAAGCTGCTTCAGTGCAGAAGTGTCTTTTCTTTATACCTTTAACTTCAGTTAAGGTGCTAGCATGAGGCGAATATAAGGGTCAACCTGGTCCAACTTTCAGATGTTATGCATGGAGACTAATTCCATTGTTGAATGATGTTTTAATATTAAAATTTCATTGATGTGATATTTAGAATTTAATTAAAGTACAAACCAGATCATTTTTTCAAGTGAAGTGAGTGTCCTAGTTCAAGAAATGTATTTTTGTGCTGGTCCTGTATTCCAAAAATAAAAAAGGTTTATGAGCTGAAAAAAATGTTCTCATAAGAACTAGCATTGAATTGAGTTGATTTTCTGTCTGAATGGAATAATCACAAAATTCTTTATCAAAATCTTTTTGATATCATTATGAGTAAATTAAATTGACAGCATATCTTTAGAAACCTACATTTTGTTATCAGCTCATCCCTAGAACTTGTCAATATCTGTTAATGGTTACATGCGAAGTAGAACATAGAATTAGATGGAATTAGCAGACAGGACTTTTTATTTCATATATTTTTACATTTTGGAAGCCTTTACATTAAGATAAACTTATGTAATTATTTTGATAAAGAAAATAAATAGTATATCTGATAGAAGGTGATTCAACAACTATTTGATCTTTTACAGAGACATTTCCTTATATGAGAAATGGATTTTGAATAATTTTGCATTCTTGTGCATTGCATTCAATCCTTTTTTCTAGAGATACTACAGGCTTATCACAAAATCACAATTCATGTTTCAGTGATAAAATATGCAGAAGATAGCTGAAATAAAAATGGAAAGATCTTTGTTTCCTAATATTTTATAACATGAAATAAAACAAAATATTTCCACCATAAATATCCATATACAAAGGAAAAATAAAACACTAAACATAGTACTCAGTGATTTAGTTCTTCTGTTTTCCAATTTGAAAGAAATTTAGAAATACAAACAAAAACAATCTGGATAAAATATGGTAATATATAGTTTTGCTTTCCATTTCATTACTGTTCTTTTTTAAGAAGTCATATAGAGAAAATTAGTGCAGAATTACTAACAATTGCCTAAAACTTCCCTCCATATTATTTTTTCTATCACGCAATATTTGTCTTCTGTTGTCCGGCTTGTATCATATAGCATAATTACTCCATCAATGTTGGTGACATAAGAGGATTTAACCCTTTTTATGGATGAATAGTATTCATTTTACAGATATAGCCCACATTTTCTTTTTTAATTAATTAATTAATTTTTATGCATTTAATCACTGTGTATCACTATAGCATGCCAAATGAATTTTCCCATCATGAATGTACTGCATATTGGTCGAGGCAAAGAAATTATCTAAACATTATAATTACCAATTTCGGGAACCAGCAGTTAGCGTAATGGCTATGTCGCTGGACTCCCACGTAGTTGACTGCGGTTTGCGTCCCGGACCCCATGGCTTAAAACTCACGCCGGGCGCGTGTGCGTGCGTGCCCAAGATCTCGAGAGGAGAATGGAGGAGAAGGGATTGAGGCGTGACCATCCCCCCTGGGGGGTGATTTCTCACTTTCTGTCTCTCTGTCTCTCTCTGTCTGTCTGACGAGCGCACACGCCCTATAGCAAAAACCTCTCCAAAAAAAAAAAAATAATAATAATTACTGGTTTCTTTCCATTTTGGGTTCCTTAAAAGTTTTGTTTCTTTTTTTTTCTTTTGATTCTCTCCCTCTCACCCTCCCCCCTCCGTCTTCATATCACCATTGTTCACCATGCTTTTAAACATTCCAATCATTCAATTTCTGCCATAGAATGGCTGACACTTAGTGTACGTTGAGTGAGGACATGCAATGCCTCTCTTTCTTTGTCTGTCTTGCGTCACTTAGCAGTAAATCTTCCACATTTGTCCACTTTCTTTCAAATGCTAGGGTCCTGCTGTTACTTATGGTTGAATAATATTCTCTAGAGTATATATTCACACTTTTTTAATCCATTCATCTGTTCATGGATATTTGGGTTGGTTACATGTCATAGCAATTCTGAAACATGCGGCAATTAATATGTATGTACAAATGTTTTTTTGACTGAAAATTTTTCTATCCTTAGGATAGATACACAGAAGTGGAATTGCTGGATTATATAGTAGTTCTATTTGTAGGATTTTAAGGAACTCCATGTTGTTCCTTACAGTGACTGTACTAATTTTCAATCCTACCAACAGTGGAAGAGAGTTCCCTTTTCATTACAACCTCACCACAAGCATATATATATATGTGTGTGTGTGTGTGTGTGTGTGTGTGTGTATGTGTATATATATGTATATTTTAAATCTTAGCTCTTCTGATTGAGGTTAAGTGGTATCTCATTGTAGTTTTGATTTGTATCTCCCTTATAATAAGAGATGTGAAGCAGTTTCTCTCTCTCTTTTTTTTTTTTTAGAGGTTTTTGCTATGGGGTGCGTGTGCTCGCCAGACAGACAGAGAGAGATAGAGAGATAGAAAGCGAGAAATCACCCCCCAGGGGGATGGCCATGCCGCAATCCCTTCTCCTCCATTCTCCTCTCGGGATCTTGGGCATGCACGCACATGTGCTCGGCGTGAGTTTTAAGCCACCGGGTCTGGGACGTGAACCGCAATCGACTACATGGGAGTCCAGCGACATAGCCATTACGCTAACTGCTGGTCCCTAAAACAGTTTTTCATATGCTTTTTGGCCATTTGTATGTCTTCCTTAGAGAGCTGTCTGTTCAGTTCAACGGCCCATCTTTTAATCGGGTTAATTATTTCTTTTGTAGAGAGAAATTTTGCTATAGGGCATGTGTGTTTGATAGAGAGACAGAGACAGACAGAAAAAGAGCAAGAAATCCCCCCCCAGGGGAATGGCCATGCTGCAATCCCTTCTCCTCCATTCTCCTTTTTGGATTTTGGGCACGTATGCATATTGTTTAGATACTGTTTAGATCCTGCCTTTCTCTGCTTGTATTTTGTCTATGTGACGTGTCTAAAGGAGATAGTGAGGTATTGAGATCCCTAATTATTCGTGTGATCCAATCTACTTATTCCAGATATAGCAGTCTCTCTTCATATATCTCCTAAGTTGGGTGCATAGATATTCATAAGTGCTAGTTCGTCTTGATGAATTAGCCCATTTACTACTATATAATGCCCTTCATTGTCTCTTCTTATAGTTTTTGTCTTAAAGCCTTGGTTTGAAATCAACATTGTGACTCCAGCCCTTTTTTGGTGTCTGTGGAATATCTTTTTCCAGGCCTTCACTTTTAGTCTATTTATGTCTTTATCTATGAGGTGTGTTCCTTTTAGGCAACAGAGAGAGGGTTTCTTTGTCTCTCATATTTCTTGTGCCTCTGTGCTTGTTTCTGTTCATCTGATGGATTATACATTTCCTCTTAATTTCTTGGAAATAATCCCGTAATGTCAGGGAGAAAGATGTGCTTCGCTTTTCTGGTGTGTTCTTAGAAGAGGGCCTTGTGTTCCATTAAGAGAATGGTGTATGTAGCCAGCTTGAAGTTTTTGATTCTTCCCCAGAGCCTCACTCAGGACCAGGTATACCTGGGGCTAAGCTGGAGGATGTAGCCTAGAGTTCAAAGGCATGCCATGGGAGCTGAGTCATGGTTTCTCTGAAGCTCTGTCTCCCTGCTACTCACCCTGGACCATCACTAGACCAGAGATTCCAATAGTGTGGGGCAATTCACATTTTCTTTATCCATTCACCTATTGATTAAGACAGTTTGATTCCCAATTTTGTTTAGTAAGATTAATAGTACAAAAAATATGTGAATGCAGATTCCTATTCAACAGACTGATTTCTTTCCCTTAGATACACACTCAATAGTAGGATTATTGGATCATAAGGTAGTTCATTCCTAGTTTTGTGAATAACTGCCATATTTATTCCATAGTGGCTATAATAATTTATATTCCCATCAATACTGCACAAATATTTCCCTTTCTCCACATCCTTACCAGGACTTGCCTTTCTTTGTTTCTTTGGTAGTAGCCATTTCAACTATGGCAAGGCAATAACTAATTATGGTTTAGATTTGCATTTTCCTGATGATTAGTGATGTTAAATAATTTTTTTATATATACTCATTGGCCATTTGTGTGTCTTCTTTTGAGAATTCCATGTTCATATTGATTGCCCACTTGTAATTGTATTATTTATTTTTGTCCTGGTGAATTGTTTGAATACATTGTGTATTCTGGTTATTAATTCATTGTTGAATGTGTAGCTACAAATAAAAGGGAGGAAATGAGGACCATTGCAATGAAATCTGTGGTTTTCACTGGAAACGGGAGGGATCTGTGACCCCTCATTGGGACTGAGAATACCTGTACCTTGGAATCCATGATAGTGCATTACACTGTGAACATGGGATGTTTATTAAGTTTTATGTTTTTGAATTGTGCTTTTTTTCTGAGTGTGTCTTATATTTGACCATAAGAGAAGGCTAAACAAAACTTCAAAGTCTAAGAATTAGCCAAATATGCTAATATTAGCTACTTCAAGTGAGATTTAATCTTTTTAGCTATAAATTTCTTGATTTCTCATTTTACATATTTCAAAAAATAATTTTTAAAAATTCCATATTATTAACCCTAATTAACTTTGACTTTAACTTATTTTTACAACCTAGAGGTTAAATTTTACCAAGTGTAACAAACTTACTGAATTAATTGACCCCAGCAGATACAAAGCATCTTTATTCTTATGACCTTATAAAAGGCAAGTTTTTGAAGTGTTCTTACTTGTAACCAGATGAAATCTCATGTAAATTGATGATTTTTTTCAGTTCACTACACTTTAGTAATGTCAATTTCTTTATGTCTGTCAATAAAATTTTAAACTTTCATCCAATTTAAACTTTCCTCATCTTCTCAACTCAAGTATGCTTCAGAATGGGAAAGCTACAGTGGGAATGCTACTATGAGGTGATATAATAACAAATAACAAATTATAATCAATTTCTTGACCTAAATTAAATGGATGAATCCTTTTAAAAACAAAATTTGACAAACCCTAATCTAGAAAAACAAGAAAATTTAAATTGTTATCTATTACAGAAATTCTACTTGTAATAAAAACCTTTCCTATAAAGTACAGTCTCAGAAGGCTTCACTACTGAATTTGATCATATACTTAATGAAAAATAATAGCAATAATACACATTATTTCACAAAGTATAGAAAGTGGGAATATATAATACATTTATGGGATAAGCATTTTCATGATTCAAACTTAAAAATAGCATTACAGGAAATATACAAATGTTTTTTGCAAGCATACATAAAAATCCTTAGCCAGGTATAACATATTAACAATTCAAATGTAGCAATATATAAAAAGGATGATATGTTAAACTAAGAAGGGAGGAGAACTTTTTCAATATAATAATTTATATCTACAAAAACCTTTGGACTACCATTACAGTTGAAGGTGAAACTTCTTTTCCTATAAGATAAGGCAAGAATCTTAGTACTTCTACTCAATATTATATTGGGAGCAAAGACAGCAAGAAAAGACAAAAAATAATAAGTTAAAATAATAAACACTGGAAAGGAAGAAGTGAAGCTTTTATTTCCAGATAACACAGGTTTATATGTAGAATATTCAGTAGAACCTACAAAATTATACTATGAAATCAGTTCACAAAAATCAATTATCCTTTGACATATTAGCAAAAAACAATTTAAAAATTTATGATATTATTTAGTGTCAGGAAAAAATATTTAAGAATAAATCTAGGACAAGATGTACAAGATCTCACAATAAAATTGAAAAATGTATAAAATCACTAATCTGAAACCTAAAATGTATTACTACAAAAACTTGCAGACTTTGAAAAAAATGATGTATTATGTTAATGGATTGGCAGTCTTAAATGTTTTAAGATGTTTATTCTCACAAATTTGTTTATAAATTTAAAGGAATACCTACCAATAATTTTTTGCATGAATTCAACTTAAGTAGAAATACAAAGATCTATACTAGTTTAAAACCAACCAATAAACCCAAAAATCTTGAAAAAGAACATAGGTAGAGGACTTACCCTTGAATTCAAGACTTACAATAAAATTACAATGGTCAATCAGATGTCATAGAAAAAGATAAATAGATAAATGGAACGTACTAGAATTCAGCAATAGACTCACGGATGTGCTCAATAGATTTTTGTGTAAGAGTACAGTCAATTCCATGATACAAGAAACAGTTTATACAACCTTTTTGTTTGTTTATTTGTTTAATTTTGTCAGAGGGTCCGTGCACTCTCCTGAGAGAGGGAAAAAGAGTGAGTAAAAAAGCACCTTCCACTGGAAATAGTCACGCTGGAATTTCCTTCTCTTCCATCCCTCCCTTCTTTTGGTATATTTGGCATGCATGTATACATGCCCAGCATGTTTCTTAAGCCACTGGATCTGAGGCTTGAGACACGCAGTTAGACTGTGGGATCCAGGGACCTTAAATACCACACTATGGGCTAGCCCAAGTAAAGAACCATCTTTATAACTAAATAGTTCTACAGAAAAAATATAAACCTTAACTTTTATCTTTACCTTTATACAAAGAAAGATCACAAGACACAGCAATTATTTAAATATAAATGTCACAACCATAACTCTATAATAAGACATAGAAGAATATATTTTGACCTTGGTGTAAATAATAGTTCTTAAGCTGAAAAAAAAATCATGGATATAAACATTTCTGAAATGATTAGTTGGGCTTCATCAGTATTATCAATATTTTCTTATCATAAGACACTAATGCAATTTATAGGAAAATCACATATTAGGGAATTATACGTAGTCATAAATATGAATGCAGATGCATATGTAGAATAAGCAAAGTACTACTTAAAAGTAATAGCAATAAGAGAAAAATATCCAAATATAAAATGGGCAAAGAACCTGAACTGATGCTTCAAAGAAGATGAGAATGGACAATAAACACACAAAAGTATTCAGTATCATTAATCATTGGGGAAATGTGATGTAAAACTGCAATTAAATACTACTTCATATTCTCTAGAATGGCTAAATTCAAAGGTTAGAAAAGGAAAACAGAGCTGAAAACAACTATGGAAAAAATAAATGATATATCTCTACCCTCACTTATACTCACTTTATTCAGAAAAAATATATATTTCAAGCAGGCCAAATATTTCTATTATACATAAGACTCAGAAGCCAGAAATTTTCTAGAAGTCGACAGAAGGTTTTCATGACTCGTGATATAGGTGGTGTATCACAGGATGAGGAATAATTGGAACTACTGTACCTTGCTAGAATTAACGTAAAATAACTCAGCCTCTTGGAGAAATCCTCTGCTATTTACTCTAAAGTTAGACTTCTATCTACCCAATGGCTTAACACTTCCACTGATGACTATTTAGCTCAAGTAAAAAGAAATGAAAACAAAACAACAAAAAAGGCATTTAGAAGGATGTTCCTTGAAGTCTGAGTCCTAATATTAAAATAATTAAAAAAAAAAAACAGAGCTATTCATCAACGAGAAAATAAACCAACCAAATTTAGTTTATTAGTATAATGGAATATTACCTTTCAAAAGCAACAAACTAATACATACAGCAACATGAAAGAATCTTATAGATACTATGTAATGAGGAAAAAAAGAAAAAACTTGAACCACCAAGGGACATATTGTGTGATTTCACTTAGTCAGTTAGCCAAAGCTGACCTAGGTGATGCTAGAAATCAAACAGCGATCATCTCTGTGAAGACGGGTTTGACTGAAAAATGTTATGAGACAACTCTCCAAAGTAATAGTTTCTTTTATCTTGTTTTGTGTAAATAATTGTTAAAACTTACCAAACAAAATGTAAGAAAAGTACATTTTATTGTGTGTAATTTATAGCTCAATTCGAAAAATAACATTGGCTAAAACATCATTGATAAAGAGATTAGAGTAGCACCTTAATACAGTTCAATATTTATTGATTATTAAATGTGGCATTGATTGGGTGAGGTTATCCCCACCCAGAAACATAAAAGAAAGAAAAGAACAAAAGAAAAAACAGATGGAAGAAATGATGGTGGAAGAGGGAGAAGAGGGAGGAAAGGAGGCAAAGTTGAAGGAAAAAGACAAAGAAGACAAAAAAGTAAAATGACTCGGTGTACTCTTTCATTCAGTTAGCACACATTTATTGAGCACCTGTCATCTACTCATCTTAGGCACTACTAATAGAAAGATAAATTAGTTAGCTCATTGCCTTCACAAAGCTTCTATGGGGAAGAGAAATAGAGTTTAATGTCAACTATACCACTTGACAAGAACAAGTAAAGTCCACACTGAGATGACTTACTGGACAAAGTCATTTGCAATTAGGTCAGAGAGAAATAGTTTGTTGATGGTCCTTTGCTTATTTTGTTGTTTTGTAGAAATTATTATAAAAATAAGAAAACTAATTATGGTTTAGAAATGTCGATCATAATTTATTTGAAAAATAAAATGTTTCAGCACACTGTGAAGATTGGTATGTGGGAGGACATTATTTTGTAACATATGAATGAAATTCTACTCTTAGAAAACCAGATGATGCTACTTGGAAATCCTGCGTGCACCAGTCAGCATTTCTCCCACGTGTGAGAGGATCTAGAATTTCCACTCCCTGCACATGTTCAGTGTGTCACCCTGGACATCCGCTAATGTTGAACATCTGTTTTTTGTTTTCACTGATAGATGTTTTATTTGGACTGCCAGAAAGAGAATGGGGTCATTAGTTATTCTACAATGTGAAGTTATCCAGCAGATTATACTTATATGAGGAATAATAACGTTAAAAAAAATGCCACATGCACTACAATTAGTCCTAAAGTTCATTTCACACTGAGTCATTGCAGGCATGATTTCAAAAAGGATTGCCAAACTATCGCCGTTATCCAAGTAAAAACAAAAGGAGCTCTATACAGTATTTATCACCCAGGAATCATAAACTGGGGTTTTCGGAACACTAAAGTAAACACAGAAATAATCAACAAGAACAGGTTCTTACGTGTCTGGTGAATTACGTAATGTTTCAATTATGTTTCGTGTAGGTTGAGTTTGTTCATGTTTGCTGAAAATAATTAAATCATGCGACTTACCCTCTATTATTTTATTTTATTTTTAAAATTAACTGTGACAAATTTTTGTCCAATCATGTTGAACAACTGAAAACTTACTGTTACGTGATAGAGCATATTCCAGAAGACAAATAAGCTCTTGTTCATTTTATGCCTTTTAATTCTTATTATATGTGACAGTGTATGAACTAAATTCACTACCATTTAAATTATTTTGATTGTCCATAGGTGATGAGGTGCTATTATGGGTTTTAATATGAATAATTGGCATGTTAAACTGTGTATTAATTTTTCTGCTTAAAAAAATCTATTTTGAGGGACCAGCAGATGGCATAATGATTACAATGCTGGACTCCCACATGGCTGACTCATGGTTCGAGTTCTGGACCTGGAGGTTTGAAGCTCATACCAAGTGCTTGTGCGTGCATGTTCAAACTCATGCCAGATGTGTGTGTATGTATGCCCTCAAACTCACAAGGAGAATGGAGGAGAAGGGATTGAAGCATGGCCATCCCCCCATGGAGTGATTTCTTTTTCTCTGTCTGTCTCTCTCTGTCTCTCCAGCAAGCACATGAACCCAATAGCAAAAATCTCTCTTAAAAAAAAATAAATTTATCAAGTCTTTCTAAATATGTAAAATGTAGTAGATATTCTTCTAAAATGTGGAAATGTCCTTTCATGTTCAATAACTAAAAGCTCTTGGGGGAGATTATTAGTAAGATAGTTGTTAAATTTAAATTTTGATACACATAGTAGAATATAAATATTTATTCAGCATATATGTAAATGTATATTTACTCATATTCCACAATTTAAATTTAAAAGCAATAAAACAAAAATGATGATATAAACAGAAAAAATGGAACAATGGTCTTAATGTTACATTGTATTAGAGAACAATGGTATCCAACCTTTTTAGCACCAGGAACTGGTTTCAGGGAAGACAATTTTTGCATGGACCAGGAGCAGAGGGAATGATTTTGGAATAATTCAAGTACATTTATTGTATATTTTATTTCTATTATTATCACATTGTGATATATATTAAAGAAATTTTACAACTTTCCATAATGCAGAATCATTGGGAGCCCTGAGCTTGTTTCCTGCAACTGGATGGTACCATCTGGAGGTCTCTAAGAGAATCCAATGCCTCTGCTGATCTGATCTGACAGGAGGTGGACTTCAGGAAGTAATGCAAATGATGGGGAGTGGCTATAAATATAGATGTAGCTTCACTCACTATTCCACCCTCATTTCATGCTGTGTGGCCAGTTCCTAACAGGTCACAGACTAGTGTGGGTCCAGGGTTGAAAGGGTTGAGAATCCCTGCTATAGAGATAATGTTGGTCAAATCTTTTTTTGAAAAATGAAAAACAGGTCTAGTGTCACCATCCTTTCCTTCCTTCCTTTCCCTCCCTCACCCTTTCTTTCATTCTTTCTTTTCTCTTTCTTGCCAGAGAGCACATGACCTGTCCAGGTAGACATGGATAGAGAGACAGAAAGGGAGAAAGCACTCCCAATAGCACGGTCACACTACCATCCCTTCTTCTCTATTTATCTACCCTATCATGATTTGGGGCATGCATGTGTATATGCCTAGATGTTTTCAAGCCACAGGCAGGGGTCAAGATTCAAATGTTGGTCAACCATGTGAAATTCAGTTCCCTTCACCATTAGGTTGCTGGAACACCCCTTTTGTTTATTATTTTATAAAATTGTTTTGTTATTGATAGGAATAATGCTTCAGAAGACGGCTTAATGTGTGTGTGTGAGAGAGAGAGAGAGAGAGAGAGAGAGAGAGAGAGAGAGAGAGGAGAAATGGTGTTGTATGTCTTACTTTACATAAATATAACTTAGTTATATATATATATATATATATATATATATATATATATATAAAATTATTCATTATAAGTACCAATAAAACTATAGCTCCAAACCCTAATTATCCTTGAAGTTTTGACTTTACTCTTTATTTCTGACAGATTGCCCAAACACATTATCCCCTTTGTTTTTACTATGTGCCTTTGCAACTCTTTTGCTATTATTTTCCAGCTGCCCATAGATGTACATGTTCAAGATTTGCTTTGAATATAAATCTAGCAGTTGGTACCACAATTCAAAATAATAAGTAATTTTTAAAATATTGTTCTCATTTAATTAATCTTATCTTTTTGTAGGAGGATGTCAGAAGTGAATATTTGCAAAATGAACAACAGAAAGAATGGAATAGTTTCAAGGTATAATACTATAAGTAGCAAAAAAATATATAGGCTAACTAACCATTGTCTTATAATAAATTATATTAAATTAGTGGTAATTTCAGAGAATATGAATATGAAGGACAATAAAATTATTATAGTGAATGTCCAGAAAATGTTTCTACTGGGAACAGTTCTTAGGTCTCTAGGTTAAAACAGTCTTTAAAGAGACATGTAAAATAAGTTTGTAGTAACTCTATTTATTTTAAATAATTATTTTATTTAACTTTATTTCTTTATTTATTTTAATTTGATCAGAGAGGCACAGAGCAAGAAAGTAAGAGAGATAGAGATAGAGAGAGAGAGAGAGAGAGAGAGAGAGAGTTAGTGAGAAAGCAAGCTGCCAGGTCAGGGATTTCAACCATAGTTGGCCATGTGGGAACCAAGCACTCTTAACCACCATGCCACTTGTGGGCCCCAGTAATTCTACTTTTTCTCCAAATTTTGCTGGAAGAATATGTATTTTTACCTACTATGTACTAAGTAGTTTGTACATGTTGTCTCATTTAACACTTTCAATTAAAATTGCTTCATTTCTTATCTTATGGAAGAGGATATATGAACTGGAGAAATAAAGAACTTATTTGATTTACAAAATAATGTAACTTCTGGTATACAGCTCGTGTTTGACCAATTAAGACACCATGACCTCTTTTTATAGTGCTTTTTTTTGAACTATGTAAAATGTGGTTGGCAAATGAGAATAGAACTATGTTTCGTAATATGTATATTAAAGCAATGTTGATTTCCACACTGCTATGGAATTAATCCAAATTTTTGGCACTTTGAAAACTTGCGTTCCAGAATGATGATCACCATTGTCATCATCCTCATCAGTATCATTACCATCACTTAACTAATATCTTCCATAAAATGTACATAGTAGGTACAACCATGTAAAGATTTCATTTGTGTGCATCCTTAAATGTATAAAGAAACAAAAAGAGACTAATTTAGAGATTGTGGCACAGGTGAGAAATACAGTCTCCATATATATAGAAAATTAAAAAGTAATACAATATTAAAATTCTAAATCAATATCTCAATATCTCTCTTGTAAAGTAGCTGTGTCTTCTTAAATTGATGGTTAACTGGGTAGACTATTATGGTATGAGACACTGCACCATTGATGGAAAGGAAAAATAGCAGGCAGAGATTTTAAATAGGGTACTTCAGTTTTTAGAAACGAAAAATACTACCATGGACTCTTCAGACAGCGAAAAGGGTAATGCTTTTTCAGATAACTCAGTTTTGGGCTCTGGGTATGAACACTATAGGTCATTGAACAGTGAGACTTTAAACCCTATGTATTTCTTCTTTTTGTGTTGTAGGTGTATAGGGTGGGGTGAGGACACTGCAGTAAGGGGAGGACCTCAGAAAACCTTTTCAAATATTTATTTCTGTTAATTGTAGAACAGTGAAACAAAGAGTAGGGTGAATTCCCCTGTTAAAACATTACCTCCTCTAACCATCTGCAATGATGCAAGTTTTGGCAGAGTGACAGTTGCTCTTGCTTTGATAAGTTGCTAATTCTGTATTCTTGGTAAGCTAATTCTTGGGAGTGTGTTCATATTTCTGTCAGTCAGATTTAGCTCCCAACAGGAATCACATTTTTCTAAATATTATAGGTTACTAAAATACTAAGGCTAAGTCTGTGGTTGAACTATATGAGGGAACTTCCACAGGTTTGTGAAAAAATGTAATTAAAGTATGAGTTTATATTGGTGCAAAAAAGTGATATTTATGCATAGCTTTAGCATAATATGCATTGTTGATGAGAGTTTTGAAGATTCCTCATATAATTCTTTTTCTTTTATTATTATAATTTATTTTATACATTCAATCAGTGTACATCACTACAACTTGCAAAGTGAATTTACCCAACCTCAATACACTTCACCATAGTCCAGTTGAAGATACCATGAATGTTATCGTCAACAGATAATCATCCATTTCTGTTCCATAAATGTCTTGCCTCTCTATCTTTCTCCTTGATTCCTTTCCTCACAGTCTTCTCCTTCTCCCACCCTCTTTCTACACTGTCTCCTGTATCTGTAATCACTTTCCATTCTTTTATGCCCTCTAATCTTTCAGTGCATCTAGTTATTTTTTTTTTCCTAAAATAAAAGTCGATTCTTTACTCAGTTATATCAGGTAAAAGCATAAAAGATTTTAATACTTTTTCATTTTTCTTAAGAAATCCAAATATTACTTTTTAAAATGTTTACTTATTTATTTCTTCCGTGAAAGAGCAAGACAGAGAGAGAGAGAGACTGGCGTTCTCCAAAGATTCCTTATGCAACATTCTACCCTCTGCGTTAAGCCAGCACAAATCTCAGGGCTGTGCCCACTTGCCCACTGTGTATGTGGAAGCCTTTGCCTGTGAACACACGACCTTTCCATATGGTTTCAGTTGCGTTACTGTAGTATCGCTGGCTCCCAGATCTTTCTTTTTTTAAAAAATTTATATATGGCTTTGTAATAATTTTGCTCCCTCCAGCCTCGCCTCTTTATTGAAGTTCTTTCAGTTTTCCAGAAGGACATTCTCTTTCTTATGTGAAATACCATTACCTGAACTGATTTGTAACTGCTTGTTGTCAGTTCTGCTGTTAGACTAGATTTCGCTAAGGGAAAGATATTGACAGGCACATTGCTTATCACATAGCAAGAACTCAATAATTATGTTGAACAAATGAATGAGTGACATACAGACCGTCAATAATGCGCTTTCCACTGAGGTAGTTCAAAATAAATATGCTGTAACTTTGGGCCGGCAAGTGGCATGGTGGTTAAAGGGGCTGGACTCCCACATGGTCGACCACGGTTCAAGTCTCGGACCTGGTGGCTTGCTTTCTCACTTTCTCTCTCTCTCTCTCTCTCTCTCTCTCTGTCTCTGTCTCTGTCTCTCTCTGATCAAACTGGAAAATAATAATAATAAATAAAGTTAAAATAAAATATAAAAAATAAATAAATAAATAAATAAATATGCTGTAACTTTGTTGATGTCACCTCAAGTCTACATGGAAGGAGGTTCCTTGCAAATCTGGGAGCTCAAGGTCCTTCTTTTATTCAAGTTATTGTTTATTTAATGATGCCCTGTTGTCAGACAGGATGCCATTACACGTAGAAAATTATTCAGGCAGTGTTTAGCTGGGTCTATTGTACTCTTAGACATATTAAAGTTTCTGTAAGAGCTATTTATGGAGAGTGATTAACTAAGTTGCACTTGAAGACTGTTGCTCTTATCCCCAGTCCTAAAATCTGGAATATTTGCCAAACGTACAATTTCACGTGCCACTGGAATTCTTGTTAGAAATGTCCTATTACTTGCTGTTTGATGATTATTCCTGGCAGAATGTCTGTTCTGGCATTGGAGAATTGTCATGGAAGTCAGTCTTGATTTCTCTGCTTCCTGTAGTGTTTCCGCCAGGGAATACTGGGATACCTAGTATTGAAAAAAATCCTGTGTGAGTGAGCACATCGGATTTCATAGTTTGTCTGTATTTTACGTGCACTGACAAGAAAAGATTGTGAGATTTTATATTTGTGCTTTCTAGCAGCATTAACCAGTTTAAGTGTTCCATAGATAACTATTTTTCTGATTGTTTCATAAAAGCTGACTAGGAAAGCAATTGGAAAGAGTATGGAAAAATATGTATTTGTGAACAGTGGTGCTAAGCAGAGTTTAACAAACTGTTCTCCCTCCTTTCCCTCCATGCCCACCTCTTCTAAACAAACAAACAAACAAAGCCCCTTGATTTGTAGCATTGACTGTTTTCATGGTGTAAGTACTCTTGTGATAGTTAATTTCAGGTTTCCAACAGGACGTCTCTGTACGTGTAATTGAGAAGGGATGCACACAATCAGCCCTCCCGGGGACTGGGAGCTGACTTCGTCACACAACTAGTTCCTAATGTTTTATACAATTTTGTACTTACACAGATTTTATTTACCAGCTAGGCCCAGGAAGCTGTGACTTTTAAATTAAAATATTCCAGAGAATAAAGAAAAATGATGGGGAAATGGAAAGACATTTCAGTGGAACCAGGGGACTCTAGTTAAGAGAGGTGGAGTAACTATGTCACATGACTACGGAAGATTATATGAAAGCAATTTGGAGAGACATGTCACTTTTCAGTATTGCTAACAACAACCCAAACATTTCCTGGATTTGCCATATAATCTTTCTACATGTTTTTGTAAGTTCTCCTAAGTGGACTTTTCTAGTAAAAAGTGTTTGTTATTTATACTTTTTTGCATATTTTCTCCATTGAGACAATATATACCAAGTAGACCGCCTTTTCCTGTCTCTAACATTCCTCTCTCTATTCAAGAGAGTCTGCAGTATGAGCACATTTGAACTCCTCAAACATTCAGTTTTTGTGCTTAATTTTCCTTCCAAAGATTTTGCCATTCTAAGAATTTAGTAATACCTTACTTATATTGCCTTTCTACCATAACTTCTTTTTGTCTCTGTTCTTTGTAATTTATTTGACTGTTCTTAACAGTGTCAAGTCGTAGTCTCCCTTCGAGTCATAACACCCACCACACTCTATCAAGCAATCCCTGATTGCCCCTTGCTCCCACTGATAGTTCTTTCTTAATGAATATGTATAACCTATATTTTATGATTAGTTACTTAGTTATGTACTACACTGCTATTTGCTAATGTTTTATATATGTGTCTCTTCTTTTTAAGTGTATTTTAAGGTACTTGTGAATAAAGACCATGAAAATAGAATAGCACTGACTACATGGGGAAACTTAATAAATACTTAATGTTACCTTGAATATAGAACTGGAAAAAAGATCAGGTTTGGGTTTCATAATTGACATATTTTAATCCTTTTAAAAAGTTCAAACTAAAATTTTACGATAGTAGTTGAAACTTAATCATTTTACTTGAATTAATTCTGAGTTTTTTATGTTTTTTAAATATAATCACGTTTGAATGAGATAATGTAAGTATTATAAGCCAGCAAAATTGTGAGTCAGAGTAGAAACCCACATTAGCATAGAATGAACTAAAGCAAATAAAAGTATTATAAAAATAAGATAATTCCTTTTCAAAATATCTGAAGTCATCATTTCATAATAATTTTTAAACTGTACTTGAAAAATTTTAATATAAGTATTCAATACATTGCAGAAATATAAGTACAAATCATAGGCTCAGCTTTAATCCATAGCTATAATTTTTCATGGTTTAAATACTTTTGTGAATTAGGAAAAAGAGTCTAGCAGTCAAGGGCCAGTAGTCTAATTTTTAGTGGGCATATTAAATGATTAAAACTATTTGTTATAGTTTATAGGATTTATTTTACTCAAATTTTATATTTAATAAATATAAAACCTTGATTAGCTTCTTGAATGAACCTAAGAATATTAACTACTTCTTTTATATTTAATAAATATGAAACCTTGATAAGCATCTTGAATAATCTAAGAATATTAAGTACTTACTGCTTTCAGAAAAAAAAGAACATAGTGAATACTATTTATTTGATATCTCCAAATCGTGTTATAAAAGCACAACTCAAGTAACCACACAAAAATCTCCACAAAAAAAGTAATAAAAAAATTCTCACACATGTATGTTGTAGCCATTGTAAGATACTTTTTATATCTTACAATCAGGTATCAGGTTTAGTGCATTTTTTATAAGGAAAACTGGACATACAAATTTTATCCATAAAAAACAATTTTCACATTTTCTTATTCTTTTTATCATAATAAAATGTCCTTGGGACCAGCAGATGTTGTGATAGTTAGGATGTTGGATTCTACATGGCCAATTGTACTAGTCCAGTCCTAGACTTGGTGGCTTGAAAAATATGCTGGGTAGGGGAGAGCAGCAAATTGGTATTAGTTACATTGCCGGACTCCCACATGGCCAACTGCGATCAAGTCCCAGACCCAGTCATTTGAAACTCATGCTGGACACATGTGTGTGCATGCCCAAGATCCCAGGAGGAGAATGAAGGAGAAGGGATTGCAGAGTGGCCATTCCCCCTGGGGGTGATTTCTCACTTTCCCTTTCATTGTCTATCTCTCTCCCTTCAACAAGCACACATGCCCTAAAGCAAAAACCTCTACCACAAAAACAAAAATTTAAAAAGAAAGAAAAGACAAAAGAAAAATATGCTGGGTGCATATGCATGCCTAAAATTCCAAGAGGAGAAAGGAGGAGAAAGGAATGCAGAGTGGGAATCCCTTCAGAGATGATGCTTTCTCTCTTGCTCTCTTTCTCTCTTTCTCTCTGTTGTCTCTCCAGCAAGTGCATGAGTCCTATAGCAAGTTAAAAAACAGAAAATTCTTAAACTTATTACTTAAAGATGTTTACCAAGAGCGAACTATATATAATGCTTTTCTAGCATTATTTCTTTATTTTTTTTAATTGAAAAACAAATAAGAATGTCTGTCGCTAGTGTACAGATATTTCTTCAGAGATTTTTGTCTGTTTTGATTCAGTATATGATGTAGAACTTGAAGAATAGCAACATTATACAATTCAAGGTTTTCTAAAGAAGGGAGTAGTAATTCCCCTAGTTTTCTCTTTATGAAGGAAATTTTAATGTGAATATTATATACTATAAATACTGATGTTTGAGCTTGATTATATATAGTTCTGTGCTTTTACTTCAATGTAAAATCCCAAACAACTTTCATGATTTCTCATGTTAAGATTAAAGTATGTTCTCAGAACTAAGTACATAATTCAAGAGTTGTTTAAAACAGTGGTTAACGATATATCTCTTTACATTGTTCAAAGGCTAATTTGCACTCATTAAATATAAAGAGTTAGTGTCCATTTATCAGCCACAGGAGGATGCAGAATTCAAAAATGAGAGTCTGAGCAGTGGGGCAGAAGAGCTAAAGCAGTTGTAGCTAAAAGGTCATTTCATATGAGCTTGAGAGTACATCACTATCACAAATTTTGAAGTGAAAAGCCAGGATATCAAGTCCCAGTGGAAGAAGATGTTTGAAGACCGCATAGGAAGGCAGTGTTCTGAGGTCTGTCATGTGTCTGGTTTATTTCAAATTTAGCAGTCCAAGTCTGACACAGAGTGTGAAAGGAAGATTGACGAATGATTATATATAGCAGGATTTGGCATGAAGAAGGCAAAGCCAGGCCACAGGTGCAAACTCTTGTTAAGCATAATTTGCACATTAGAATTCAAGATGTGCATTCAAACAATGGATAACAAAGGATTTTTGTCCCTGACACTTATAGTAATTTCTCAGGTACCAGCACAGGCAGGTGGTTTTACCAATAGCACCAAAAGAATTTGCACATAAATTTTAAAAGAATTTTTATTCAGAAAAGTTTAATTTATTTGTTTCATGAGAGAGAGAGAGACT
The DNA here is from genome assembly GCA_026018925.1 of Tupaia tana. Classification (NCBI taxonomy): domain Eukaryota; kingdom Metazoa; phylum Chordata; class Mammalia; order Scandentia; family Tupaiidae; genus Tupaia; species Tupaia tana. The sequence continues at coordinate 42,437,321 of JAKSZU010000008.1, forward strand.
GAGAGACAGAGAGAAACACACTACAACAGAATTCACACTCCCATCCGCCCATGTCTCAGCATATATGCCCATACCTGGTGTGTACAAGGAAATCTAGGGACGTGAATCGAGGACCTCCCATGTAGGTCTAGCATCACAGGGTATTGCGTAACTGCTGTGTCACCTGCTGACTCCTTAAAAGGGCTTTCTGATTTCATTCTCATGATGTAGTGAAGTCCCTTTGTAGCCAATAAAAGGCACAAGGTTGGCCAGTGCTATACACATTACACTCAAGGTTATGCATAGCCTGATCATTGGAGTGGGAGGCTAAACCTGCAGAGTAATCTTTAACTTTTCAATAAATTGTATAGTATTATATATATCCACATACATAAGAACGTATACAAACAATTTACAAATTTCTATTAAAGAACATATATATTTTGTGGGCAGATGGGTAGAAGCATATCTATAGATAAAACACTATTATGCACACACTCAGGGTATTTAATTTTTTTTCCTGAATACAAAGCATTTATTGTTGTATTTGCCTCATATATTGCAAAGATAAAGACATGAAGTGAGACTGTAAATATGGTGTTTAATTTCCTGAATAAAAATTCCTTTGCCATCTGGTGATCACTGGTCTGTCTTATTTATTTATTTTTTTTTGAGAGGTTTTTGCTATAGGGCGCGTGCGCTCGCCAGACAGACAGAGAGAGACATGGAGACAGAAAGCGAGAAATCACCCCCCAGGGGGAATGGTCACGCCGCAATCCCTTCTCCTCCATTCTCCTCTCGGGATCTTGGGCATGCATGCACACGCGCCCAGTGTGAGTTTTTTAAGCCACCGGGTCCGGGACGCGAACCGCGGTCGACTACGTGAGAGTCCAGCGACATAGCCATTACGCTAACTGCTGGTTTCCAATCTCTCTTATTTTTGATTCCATGAACTTAATGTTATTCTTGGGACTCCAAATCCAGTAATTGGCTTCCTCTCCTATGCTTTACCTACAGGTAAAATTAGTCCTCCTAGTTGGACTACTTTTCTGATGCTGATCTTGCCCATGCCTCCACTGCTACTTTTGATAAAAGACATAATTATCTGAGAAATACAAATGCAGTTTCTGGACAGAACTAAGCCCTTCTGAGAATGCTTGCTTGGTGGGCCAAATTCTGTCATCAGAAATGCACAGGCAATTCACACTGGAATAAATATCTAAGGGTGTGGGAATATGTGGACAGATTTCACCCTTGTGTTTAACTTGGCAGTGTTTGTCCTCATTGCATTGTTTTATAACAATGACATCTTCTTACATGATTCACACGACTAGATTTTAATGGAAAAACCTGCTGGTTTTCATAAGATTTGAGAGGAGTGGTTGAATAGAAAGGCTGTTATAAAGTTTTTGTCCATTTTCAAACCAAGCAATAAATCCTAAAAGCTCTGTGTCCAATGTAAACCATAAATGAAGCAGTGCTGAAAAGTGTTCATATTCATTTCCCAGTGCAATCAGAAAAATGCAAGTACTGTAATATCAGCTTCTGTTGTTTCCCTTTCAACTTCCCAGACTCTCTCTCTCTCCTTCTCTTTTCCTTTCTCTTTCTCTCTGTCAGGACAAAAAGGTGGACTTTAATTTGCTTTTCTAATTATTAAGTTCATTAAGTCAAATTCCCTTCTTAGTTTTGTTACCAAACACAGTCACATTTTCCTATGAAAAATGTAGTGATGAGTTTCTGTCATATGTCACAACATGGATGGAACCTGAAGACATTATACTACATGAAATGTCAGACACACAAAGACAAATATTGTGTTATTGTATGTATATGAAGTACTTGAAACGGTCAAATTCTGTCTCAAATTTAGAGATAGAAAGTGATTACCTGGGGCTGGGGTACAGCAGAATAGGGAGTTATACAGTGGACACAGACTTTCAGTTTGGGATAATGAAACAGTTCTTGAGATAGATGGTGGTCATGGTAACACAATACTTTGAAAGTATTTAATTCCTGGGATACTATTCAGCTATTAAAAAACCAAAAGCCCGGAATTTGATAGAAAGTGGACGAATATGGAAGATCTGTTGCTGAGTGAAGCAAGTCAGGCTATGAAAGAGAGACATTGTATGTCTCCACTTAACATATACCGACTGTCCGCACTCTATGGCAGAAACTGAAAGACTGAGGACATACAAGCATTAAAAATGATTATGAACACTAGAGTCAAAGTGAAGAGAGTAGGGGAGGAGAAGAGCATAGGAAAGGAAATTCGGGAATAAAAATGGAGAGGCAAGGCATTTGTGGGACATGGATATGTTTGTTTATTTGTTGATGAGGACGATGAGGACGTGCATATATTCTCAACTGGGCTGGACTGAGGTGTGTGTCACGCTGGGTAAAGTCTCTTTACAATCTAAATTATTTATAGTAGTTGAATGTATAAATAATAATTAAAATGAATAAATAAAAATAATAAAAAAGAAAGTATTTAATTCCACTGAACTGCATACTTACAAAGGGTTAAAATGATAAGTTGTATTATATTCTATATATAAAACCACATTGAGAGGGAGATAATTAGTAAGAGCATAAGACAAATGAATATCTTTTAGACTATATTCTTATTCCCTAATTTTGGAGAAGGGTAATTTTTTATTTTTCATTTTTCTTTGTCTCTAATAATTAAAACTTACTATTGGTCTAAAGTGAACACTAGTAAAACCTTGTAATTTTTAAGTTTTATGTAGCACTAACACTAAACCAACAAAACTTAACTTTGACTATCCTTAATATTTAGATTTCCACAACAAATTTATCTAATAAACTAATTAATAAGGATAAAAAGAATAAACTGAATGCTTCTAGAATCTAATTTTCTGACTTCCAGCAACACTGTGTTATATTTATAATGGAGTTTTAAGAACAGATATTTACAATAAATCCAGATAAAGAGAGGACATTAAAAAAAATTTTGTGTGGTGATGGATGATGAAAGAATGGAAGGATATTTAAGGAGCTTTTCACAAAACTTCAAAGAGAATTGAGGTTTAATGTGTTTCAGAAGGGGGAGCTGTGCCAGCTCCCTCATAGTAATACGTGAAGCAGCAGACTTCAGGGGGATAACTGTAGCACACCTGAAAAGGATGAAGCACAGAGAGCGGCATCTCACACACAGTGACGTCTACCCAGGATGAAGAGATTGGGCTCATCACAGAGCATGTCCTCAGTGACTATGCAGAGAGCAGCTATTCCCCCTCACAAGACCCAACTGCATTAGAGGCATGGCCTTGGTACTGTTCTGAATAGAATGGAAGTGGTATCTAAGATTGACCAACTTCAATATCCTCTAAGTCCAGGGAGTGAATTTTCTTTCTTTCTTTCTCTCTCTCTCTCTTTTTTTTTTTTTTTTGAGAGATTTTTGTTATAGGGTGAGTGCGTGTGCTCTGTCTTTTATAGCAAAAAGACAGAGACAGAGAGCGAGAAATCACTTCCAGGGAGGATGGCCACACCGCAATTCCTTCTCCTCCATTCTCCTCTTGGGATCTTGGGCATGCACACGCGTCTGGCATGAGTTTAAGCCACCAGTCCAGGACTCTAATCGCAGTTGACTACATGGGAGTCCAGTGACATAGCCGTTACACCAACTGCTGATCCTATGAATTCTCAAAATAGACAAAATTTATTTTTGAAAAATGTATTGTTACCTACTTATATTTTATAGCAGAATAAATTTTAGGACCACCGAGTAAGTTTACTGTTTCCTAAGAAGAGTGTTTAAAATCATTGCTTTATCTCATTATCAATGGTGTTTAACTGTACTTTAATAAATAGATTTATTTTATTAGGAAATAGGCATTGAATTTGTAATATACCATTTTAATGTACTTTCCTATGAAGTCAAAGTCATGTCTGGTGCTAAAATATAGTGACTTCTGTTAAACTCATTTTCTTAGTTTATTATTATTTTCCTTCTGTCCTATGAATTGTTCTTTTTACAATAGATTAGCTTGATTGGTTTTCCATAATTTTATTACATATTTCATTAAAAGTTATCTACAATCATTTATTTAAACATAGCAATAAAAATTAATGATAAGCAAATATAAATCATTTTGGCTTTAGTTCCAGAAAGACTCTTATTTCTCTTGTTATACTGCTTCTGTATCCAGAATCACAGTCTCTATATTTACTGTTTCTCTGGCATTCCACTATCTTTTCATCATGTCACTTTTGCTTGTTTAACTTTCACTAATTTTTATCAGATTATAAATTTATAGATTTTTAAGCTATTTACTAAAGCAGGATTGTGCTGTATTTTGTGTTTATTTTATGGTAACATAAAGAGATGACCTAATTGGTTTCAAACCTGGATTTTACCACTTTTGAATTATTTTACTCAACAGGTTACTGAACATCTCTAAGTCTTATTTTAGGATTTTCAACCTATTTCCTATATTCCACATGTTCAGATGTCAATAAAAGAGTTCCTATCTTTAGGATATAGTATATCTTTTTATTGTAAATATGTATACTAATGCTGCTTGCTACTTTCACTGTTAAAAAAAGTTAATATAAATGCATCCTGTACTATTTAATTAAATGTCTGTTTTCTCCAGAGATTCATTGTCTCTGCTTTTAATTAGTACTCTTTTAATTATCCAAGTTTTATGGAGAAAAGAGTTAGCAACTTTGATGTGTAATTTTTTCCTGTGTACCACTAAATGAAAAATAATCTAATGCCAGGATAATAGTTGGGCGAAAAGTGTATCAATCCTTCAAATGAAGAAATGTGATGTGAACTACAGTTGACCATTTGGGAGCCTAGCCCCTTAACCACCATGCCACCTGCTGACCCCAAGATATATAGGTTGTTTTTTTGTTTGTTTGTTTGCTTTTTAAGTTTTTTGGCCTGAGAGAAAGAGTGAGACAGAAACAGTGAGAGAGAAAGTGAGAAATCACTCCCCACACCCAGAAGGATGGCCATGCCTCAATCCCTTCTTCTCCATTCTCCTCCTGGGATCTTGGATACACATGTACACACACCCAGAATGAGTTTCAAGCCACTGTATCCAGGACTTGAACCGCTGCCAGTCAAGTGGGAATCCAGCAATGTAACTGCTATGCCATCTGCTGGTCCCCAAGACATATGATTTTTAATACTAATATTATTCTCCAAGATTAGGCTAAATTTTGCTGGAGCACAAAGAACCACCCATGCTCATTGACTTTCACCAAAAAAGTTCACTTTGTAACTCACTTGTCCAACATAAACTGGATCATGCTGACAATCAGAGTATTGCTCTCACATGAAGAAAAGATGAACCTTTCAAGGACTCTCAAAGCTTCTTAGAAATGGCTCACTTCTCTCTCATTGCATTGACTGTAATGAATTACAGGCTATTTCTTGCATCCATTGACAGAGAAATCTTAGCCTCTTCTAAGCAGGAGATGATAGAAAGGTCCTATGTGGAAGGTCCCAGAGAGAAGCATCCAATAGTTAAATGGTAATACAAGCTACTCCACTGTTTGTAACAGCTTCTTGTCTTGACAAAGGATAAAAACATAGTGAAGAATTCCTTGTTGTCCAACATTAGTAATAGGAGAATAAACTAAATACTATGAAAGAAGAGTTAAGGCATCTCAGAAAAAAAGCATTCTTTTTAAAATCAAAGTTATATTATAGTTTTTCTACCTACATTTGTGTTTTGAAAGCTTAAAAATAATTTCATTGAGAAATAATTTTTAGATACAAACACTGGCATATTTTTATTTAATAGAAAATTATAATATATAGAAATTATATTTTCTAAAGATTCTGATTAGGTGAAAATCCTGTCCTTAGAAGGTCTGATTTTTTTGTTTTAGTTTTTCTATTTGGTTTTTGAATCAAATGTATGCAGTTAATGCTATTATAAACACTGATGATTAATGATGATGGAATTAAATATTTTAAAATTCCTTCTTTCTAGGATATGACCATAAAAAACTCCTTATATTATAATGGAATTATTCCAGGCTTTGGAAAATGGAATCATTACTGGAAAAGCATCCCCAGGAATCTCAAGAATACCTTAGTCAGTTATTAAAGATACCAGCTCATAAGAAGCTGGGAATTTCAACACGGATTATTGAGTTTTGTTTTGTTTTGTTTTTTAGTTTTTCATCTTAAATTACTATACTGGATTATCAAATTGCCTTAAATCTCTATTTTTTTTTTTTCCGAAGAGCAGCTTCCAGCTAGTTTTTAAATAGAAATTAATTCTTATTAGTATATTTCTTTTGGACAACTAAATCTTCTATTAAAGTTTTTATGGTTTACTGGTAAGTTCTGTATCAGAAAAGGAAATAAAAATACTTTTCATAACAATAATTTTCAGGGTACCAAAGAATTTTATATAAAATGATTTATGTCATGTAAATCCTAATTAGACATATTTAAATAAAACACCATGCTTTGACCCATTAGATTAATTATGAAATTGAAACAAAATATTTTACTTTTGCTTTTTTTTTTTTTTTTGGAGAGGTTTTTGCTATAGGGCGTGTGCGCTCGCCAGAAAGACAGAGACAGAAAGCGAGAAATCACACCCCAGGGGGGATGGCCATGCTGCAATCCCTTCTTCTCCATTCTCTTCTTGGAATCTTGGGCATGCACACACAGGTGCCTGGCAGAGTTCAAGCCACCAGGTCCAGGACTCGAACCACAGTCGACTACATGGGAGTCCAGCGAAATAGCCATTACGCTAACTGCTGGTCCTTACTTTTGCTTTTCAAAACCTACAAAACAATAGTGATTTTTATTACCATCATATATTTATTCACAAAGTGTGCCCTGTTTACAATGCTTTCTATAGTAAGCAAGAAGAATTCCTACCCTATATTTACTCCTCAAAATATTATTTCATAACCAAACCTGCCCATGATTCTAAAGTAAGTTATTTTCAAATGTAATGCTATTATAATTATCATTATCAAGGCCATTTTGTTACATTTTCTTTGATGTAATGGGTCCTTCTAATTTCTACAATATTCTCTTCTGTAGAAGAGCCTACAACATTTCTCATTTTTAAGTATTTGATGTTCAAAATTATTTCTGATAAGACTTTATGCTTCCCAATAGTTTATCTATATGATATCAATAACTCTTCTAATATAAGCAGGAGAGATGGTAGAGTTGAAGGGATTAGAAATATCAGTAAAATATAAAAATCTCACTTGGTTCTTAATCCCTGGTTAAAGGCTGAGGAGTTAATTGAATCTACCAATTTTGTCAGAGTAAATTTTAAAAATAAGCTTCACACTACATATGACTTATCTAATAGAGCATTTTAAAATGCCATTTGATCATTCCAAATATCTTCCAATACAAAAATGGTTTCTAATTCTCCCAAGATTTGCAATCCAAATAAACTTGAATTTCATTTAAAATGATAGTAAGGCGTGACACTTAGAACTTTCATAAACAGTGGGAAAAAACATTAGACGCTCAGAACTTTAAAATGCTTGCAATATTTATATTACTCATTCCAGAAAATTTATTTAGTGTTTAATACATGTCAGGCACTGAACCAACCATGAAAGATCATATGTAATTAAAATCTGGACCTTCCTCTTAGGAGCTAATCCAGGGGAAAAAGTATTTAAGAAAAATATGTTAATTGCATAATAAATAGCACTATATATGCTAAATACAATGATGTCATCCAGGAAGCAGTAGTTAAAATATTTAATTTTTCAGAGAAATTTTAATTTAATAAGAGATAATAGTTGAGCTTTTAATGAAAAATTAACACTTTTCCAAGCAGATCTAAAGATTTAAGACTTCTCAGTCAGGAAGAATTAATAGCATTGTGGAAGCCTGGGAGAGCAAAGCACAGTACGTATTTCAGGACCTGTAATTAACTAGTCATGCCAAAACCAGGAATTCCTTGTTAGGAAATGTCTGAAGATGATGTGTTAAGTGTTGAGGTGCATAACAGTTTGGTGGGTGTGCTATTATCTAATTGCACAGGGCCTCATGTTTAGAAAGTTCTGTTTCAAGTTTAATGCTTTTCTTTTCTTTTTTTTCTTTTCTTTTTTTTGGGCATTTTCTTTTTTTAGTTTAAATTTATTTATTTACATTCATTCACTGTACATCATTACAGTATCCAAAATAAGATTTCCCATCCAGAATACACTGTATATTGGCTCAATCAAGCACATCAACATGTGTTATTGTCAACAAATAATTTTCCATTTCTTGTTTCCTGTATAATTTTGCTTTTTTTCCCCATCCTTGATTCCTTATTTCTCACCCTCTGCCATCTCCCATCCTCCTCCCACACCGTCTCTGGTATCCATGGTTGCCTTTTATTCCCCCCACACTTTATTGATTCACTAAAGATCATAATTAATCTAAATATTTTCTTTCTTTTTTTTTTTTTTGGAGAGGTTTTCGCTATAGGGCACGTGCGCTCCCCAGACAGACAGAGAGAGACATAGAGACAGAAAGCGAGAAATCACCCCCCAGGAGGGATGGTCACGCCGCAATCCCTTCTCCTCCATTCTCCTCTCAGGATCTTGGGCACGCAATCTAAATATTTTCAATAGCAAGTGCAGCTGATATATATATCCATGAACAGAAGTCTGACTTTAGGCATAAACCTCTGTGAGTAGAATGAACATCCTATAAAGTAGCACCTAGCTGGGGCTGTATAGCTTACTGCAGTCATCAAATAGGTATTTTTAAGGCATTTTTAAAATTTCAATAAAAACAGGTTTAGTTTTTTTTTTTTTTTTCTGGTATCGTATTGAAATTCTTAATAATTTATTAATAATGGGCTCCATTTTTAAATTTTTTGTTATTTATGTATTTATTTTTGCACTGGCTCCGCACATTATGCTGCTGATCCTTCATGAGACCCATATTATGGCTAGCCATATATGCCATACTATGCCTGGTGAGGTCACAGGTCACAGGGTGAGCATATGTAGGGAAATGATATTTATATTCATATTTTAGGAAGATCATGCAAGTGAAGAAATCAGAAGCAGAAACACAGTATGTGAGCCATATCAACCCTCCAAGTGAGAAAGTAAGAAGTCTTCAACTAAGCAATGCTAGTACAGTTAGATAAGTGAATACAAATTCTAAGATATTTAGGAAAGAACATTGAAAAAGCTTGTGCTCATTACAAGTAAAGAGAAAACAAGAGAATCCTACTGTTTCTGCCAGATAATGTCTACATATTTTGACCATTTAACAACCTATGATGGGAAAGGTTGATTAGTCCTCACATATCTTTATCGTTTCTAATGATGCAAAAATCAATTATTATCTCTGTCCTCTGATTGTTCACTCCTTTGTACCTCTTACAAAGAGTTACAGTTCACCGGGACCAGCAGCTGGTGTAGCGGTTACATTGCTGGACTCTTACAATGTGTACTTTGATTTGAGTCCTGGACCCGGTGTCTTGAAAATCATGCCAGGAACCTGTGTGTGTGTATGCCCAGGATTCTGGAAGGAGAATGTAAGAAAAGGGAGTGCAGTGTGGCCATCCTCCCTGCCCCCCAGGGAGTGATTTCTCACTTTCCCTGTCACTGTCTCTGTCTCTGTTTGGTGAGCGCAAGTGCCCTAAGACAAAAATGTCTAAAAAAATTTTAAAAAGCCAGCACTAAGCTAAATTTTGCAGGAATTAACATTTATTCCATTCTCAGATTTTAATTGTTTTCACATAAGTTAGAATTTGAGCCAAAGATGAAACTTGAGATAGAAACAGAAATATATTATTTACATATAATACATGTATGTGTGTGTGTATGGCCAGGCAGATAGAGTCCTAAGAATATTGTTTTTCAATTTTTTGTTGAAGAGTCCCTCTCCTCTATCAAAATCAAATACACAAATATTTCCACTTTTGGTCTACAATTCCATTCTTTTTTGTAAATTTATTTACGTTCATTCACTGTACATCATTACAGCATACAAGATGAGATTTTCCATCCAGGATACATTGTATTTTGTCTCAATCAAGGATAGTACCATATGCATTATTGTCAATAAATAATTTTCTATTTCTTGTTTCTTACAAATTTTGCTTCCACCCCAGTCCCTACCTCTCACCCTGTGCTATTTCCTACCCTCCTCCCACACTGTCTCTGGTTTCTAGTTGCTGTCCATGCCTTTTTTTTTTTCTTCACGTTTTACTGATTCACTAAAGATTTTAATTAATTTAAATACTTCCAATAGCAAGCACAGCTGATATACATTTCTATGAACACATGTCTGACTCAGGCATAAACCTCAATGAGTAGAATGAACATACTATAAAGTAACACCTAGCTAGGGCTATATAGCTTACTACAGTTATTAAATAGGTATTTTTTAATTAAAAAAAAACAGATTTAGTTTTAATAGATCAAAATCCCAATTCCTTTTAGTTAAATATTTTCTTTTCTTGCTATTCTCTCTGCTTTCTATTATTAACATCTTCCTCCATACCACCAGATTACTTACATCAGCATATACAGTTTTCTGAATCTTCCCACCTACAGTTATAACAGCAGCCCTCAAATCCCTCTTTGACTTTTTTAACCTTCTGCTAACTTTCCCATTCATGGACTCTCCTTAACGCTGCTTCTACTCCTCTATCTCCCATTCACTCTTCTATATTACGAAATATTCAAGCATAACTGGAATGATACAGAGAGGAATAGCCTGGCACCTGCATAATTTTCAAGCCACAGGGTCCAGGACTCAAAACTTAAAAAGTCCAGGGAACCAGCAGTTAGTGTAATGGTTATGTCACTAGGACTCCCATGTAGTCGACCGCGGTTCGCGTCCCGGACCCGGTGGCTTAAAACTCACGCCGGGCGCGTGTGCATGCGTGCCCAAGATCCTGAGAGGAGAATGGAGGAGAAGGGATTGCGGCGTGACCATCCCCCCTGGGGGGTGATTTCTAGCTTTCTGTCTCTATGTCTCTCTCTGTCTGTCTGGCGAGCGCCACGCACCCTATAGCGAAAACCTCTCAGATAAAAAAAAAAGAAAAATGTAGAGTCCAGACATGGAATCCAGTGCCTTAACCTCCACATCACTTACTGGCCTCTGTGTGTGTGCGTGTGTGTGTGTGTGTGTGTGTAATACATGCATACAATCTGTAATTATCAAATCAGGGCAATAAATCTATCCATCAACTCAAACATCACTGCTTTGTGTTGTGACCATTCAAAATATTTCTAGTTGATTTGAGTGATAGAGTAAATCATCATGAATGTACGGTTGTTATAACAGTTACTCTACTGTGTTTTAGTAGTATAGAGCCCTTTCCTATTGTAAACAGCAGTTTTTAATCTTTTAACCAAGTTCGTATCCTTCAACTTTCTCCTCTGCTTAGTTTCCAGTATGTACCATTCAACTCTCCACTCCTATGTGATCAAATCTTTTAGCTTTTCACAAACAAGTGAGATCATCTATTATGGCTTTCAATTTCTGATTTATTTCACTTAGCATAATTCCCTGCAGGCTCATCCATATTGCTGTAAATGACAAGCTTTTCTTCTTTTATCTGGCTGAATAATTGCATATATACTATATTTTGTTTATTCATTCATCCATCCATTAATAGACATGTAGGTTGACTGCACAAGAAATATGAAGAAAACTACACAAAGTCACATCAAAATTAAATTGCTTAAATCCAGCAAAATTAAATTTTTAAAAGAAGCCAGAGATAAAAGGCACATCGTATCCTGAGAAACGACGACAAGAATAAGGAAGGAGGTCTTGATGGAAATCATGCAAATCAGAAGACACTGGGAAAAACAACTTGGAAGTACTGGAAAACAAAACAAAACAAAAACTTTCAGTCTATAAATTGTAGCCAAGGAAAATATCTTGCAAAAATGAAGGCACATATTAATTGAGAGAATATTCACCAGCAGACCCTGGAACTACAAAAATTGTTGAGGTCTTTCAAGCTGAAGGTAAAGAATTCCAAATGAAAATTTAGCTCTACACGGAAGAATGAGGAGAATTGGAAGTTATAATTACATAAATAAATCTACAGTCTTTTTTTCTCATTACTGAAATATATTTAAAATTTAGTCAACAGGCATAGCCACCACAGCACAGGCAGTGGGGTGCCACTGCATCATACTGGAGCCATATGGAAGTCCTGGATTCAAATCCCAGGTCAATGCAAACATGCTAGGAACACCTACACACACTTGTAATCCTGCCTGACTTAAATATTGGGGAAGATCATGGTGTGACGAGATCCTGTTGAGGGTCTCTCTCTCTCTCTCTTTCCCTCTTTCTCTCTCTCTTCTTTCCTTTATAAAAGAACTAAAACAAAATTAAAAAGTGTAATCAATAGTTTAAAGCAAGGTTAACATAAAAATATTATGAATATCATAGCATGTGTAGAAAAAAAATGTATGGTCAATAAGACAGAGAAACAAATAAACAGAAAAACCTCAGAGTGGGAGAAATAGAAATAGTTGCAGACCTGGCATGGGTAGGAAGAAAATTAATCAGCATAAAGGAGATCCATAGATACATTCCAAACTAAAATACAAAGAAAAAAAAAAGAAATAGAATAAAATACACACAGACATGCACACACTGAAACATTCAAGAATTGTGGGAAAATATTGAAATGAAATAAAAATATTTGAGCAATCCAGAAAAAAAAAGTAGCAAAAGGTAATAAACAATAAATGGGGAAATAAATATCACAGGATTTATCTGATAAATTATATATTTAAAAATAAGTCTCAGACATTAAGAACTTTGCCCCTTCAAAAGGAATGGGGAGGGTGTTGAATAGAAACTTTATCAAGAACGGTATATGCATGGCAAATAGCACATGAAAACAAACATTGCTAGTCATTGAGAAATTGTAAATTAAGGTCACAAAATGATGTCAGTATTGGTTTATATAATGTCTAAAATGATAAAACTGATTATCACAATAATTAACAATGTAGAGCAACTGGATTTCCCCCACATTGAATGGTGGGGATTTAAAATGGTCCTGCCACTGAGGAAAAAAATTTAGAAGTTGTTTTTTTTTTTGTTTGTTTGTTTGTTAGGTTTTCCCATAGGGCATATACACTCACCAAAAAGAGAGAGACAGAGAGAGTAAAAGTAATGTCACCCCAAAGGGAGATGGCCATGCCACCATTCCTTCTCCTCCATCTTCCTCTCAGGATGTTAGGCACACAAGCACAAGTACCTGGCATAATTTTCAAACCTCTGGGTCTGGAACCCAAACCACAGTTGGCCATGTGGGAGTCTAGCACCTTAACCACTGGTGCAGTTTAGGAGTTTTATAAAGGTAAACTTATCTGTACCATGATCCAGATATTCACTGCCATGTAATTATCCGGGAAAAACAAAAATACGTCAACACAAACATCTGTACACGAATATTTGTAGAAGCTTTATTTGCAATAGCCAAAAACTAAAAGCAACCTACATGCCACTCGGCAGGTGAATGGATAAATACCATGGCACAATCACACAATGAAATAAAGAGAACTGAATTCTTAATGTAGTTTTAAAAAGGAAAAATGATGTGCATGTGCGTGTGCGTATTCATTTGTATGAATGAACATAAAGGGAGCCTCTGGTCACATGTACTTGGACTCTGGTGTATTAAATTGTTTCGATACACTGATAGTATCAATCATTATGCTTTAAGTAGGAAGTGAAGAACCTTGGTTAATTTGACGCATTAATTAAGCAGCAATCAGTTAGTCTTTACTGTAATAATTATTAACATAAATAAGTACTTATGAGTTTTCAAATAGATTCACTCATAAAATTCTCTCTATAACCGTATGAAGTAGGTTCTATTATTATTCCTTACTTTACAGATAAGAAAATGCAGACACACATAGCTTAATGTTACAGTAAATGTTGAAGTTCTTTTTGTTTCTTAGTTTGTTTCTGACAAGAAACGTAAGAAAAAGTCTAAACCATAATATGCCAACCAATAGATGTTTACTTTGCCATGCCCTCGATATACTCCTAAGTGGAAATAAAGCAGTTTCTAGATATATCAAGCAATCTCATTCATTTTGGTAGAAAGAAATTTTCTTAATGGTTGCTGGAAGAGGTTCATAATCCTCCACCACTATCCTCAAAGTTTAGAATTGTGTTTGATCTGAAAACACAGTAAACAATAGAGGTTTTTACAAGCATTCTACTGCTTTTCTGTTTTAATTTTTTTATGACATGCTGTTTCATACCTTCTCTTTATAAATAATGCAGTCCTGAGTACAGTTCCTTTAAATCTTTCATGCTTACAAAACCATGAAAATATATCAGATCATGTACAAGTTACTGTCTGAAGGTGCTTTTCAAGCTCTTGTATTATAAATGAAATAAGATACAGGAGTTGATGCATGTTCACATAAATGGAGAATATTGACATTATAAAGTGGTTTGAATTACCATGAAATTATAGAATTATAAGATAACAGATCTATAAGGCCTTTGAAAAATCTGCTATTTAAAGTGCCTGCCTTTAGGCAGGTAAACATGTAAAATACTTCATGAAAATATTCTTCTAGTCTCTTTCTGAATATCTTCATGCAGAAAAACTCCAGATCCCACCGATATTTATTTGAATCATTTTCAATTTGAAAGGAAGGGGAGGAAAAAAAAAATACAACTACTTACATACAGCCAAAATTGGCTCTAATTTTTGTTTAATGACTCTTTTTTTTCTTTTAAAGAAATATAAATCTTTCATGTTTACTCTAAGACTTCCTTACTATATGTTTAAGCTATGGTTAATAATCACCATCATTATGTGTTTTAGAAAATTTTGAAAATGTAATAACTCAAACTTAAATTTTTTTATAATCAATCTTTAGAGAACAATGTTACACATTAATCTCATTGCTCAGGACCAGCAGTTAGCGTAATGGCTTTGTCACTGGACTCCCATGTAGTCGACCACAGTTCGAGTCCCAGACCCAGTGGCTTAAACTCACACCAGGTGCGCGTGTGTGTGTGCCCAGAATCCCAAGGGGAGAATGGAGGAGAAGGGATTGTGGCGTGGCCATCCCCTCTGGGTGGTGATTTCTCGCTTTCTGTCTCTCTGTCTGTCTTTCTGGAGAGCACACTCGCCCTATAGCAAAAACCTCTCAAAAAAAAAAAAACTCAATGCTCAATTGTCAATTACGGTGATTTTTAACAAAATCTTATTAAATTTTGCTATCTTTTATATATTTCTTCTTGATTTTTTTTCTTTAATTATTTTTAATAATTATTTAATTTAATTTGTTATTCTTGTTACCTTTATATTCGAACCAGAGAGAGATACAGAGAGGAGAGTGAGAAAGCAAGCTGCCAGATCCGGTACTTGAACCTCAGTCAGCCATGTGAGAATCCAGCACCTTCACCACCATGCCATCTGCCATCCCCCGTTTTAATTACCTTTTTGAAAATTTTACCAATGGATGTATATGCACTGCAGAGAGAGACAGAGAGGAAAAGAGAGAGAGAAAACAGATAAAGCATCCCCCTGGAGAATGGTCATGCCACAATCTCTTCTCAATCCTTGCCCTTCTATTTTTTCCTCCTTCTGGGATCTTGAGCATGTGCACACACTTTTCCAGTGTATTTTTCAAGCCAGCAGGTCTGGAACTCCAGTCATATAATCGACCTTGTGGGATCCAGCTGCCTTAATCACCATACCATGAATTGACCCACTTGTTTTCTTCTAAATTTATGCTCCTGATCTACTATCTACAATTTTAGGATCTGTTATTCAGAAATCGAGGAGGTATCTTTTCCTTGGACTTGGACCTAGTCAATGCTTTCTTTTCACAAAAGGTCAACGGTAATAAAAAAATGATTTTGTCATTTTTACCCACAATTCCATCTTAGTTTTGACTCATGGTAACACTGTTAATTAAATAATGACACTTTTAGTAGTCTTATCCTACATATATATTCCTTTTTTATTTTAAGTTTATTTAGTTCTTCCATGAGTTAGAGAGACAACACATCCAACAGGGTCTTGATGTCGCAACCTATGCTCAGCCTCTTTTACCTAAACCATAGGCACATGTGTGCCTAGCATACTTAAGAAGGTCTTCAGATGTGAACCCAGAAGCTTCCCATGTGGGCCAGACATGCACACGGTCATGTTTGTTGATGCAGCACCTCCCAACCCAGTTCCTCCTTTATTTTATTTAAAAATCTTAGCATTTAGAGTCTGAATCCTTGAAAGAATGTATAAAAAGAGTTGTTTTTGTTTGTCTTTCCTATGGTAAATTTTTGTGTTCTCGCCTTCTCTCTGTCTGATTATTCACTCTGGAGAAGATAGATGCCATGCTGTGGATAGTCTTGCAGAAGGGCCCATTGGCAAGGGACTGAGGGCACTGGGCAATGGCCAGAAAGGAAATAGAGCCTATTGACCATCACTGTGAGTGATCTGAGAAACAGACCTTTTAGTCTACAGTGAACCTGGAGATTCCAGAAGCCCTGGTCAACACCTTGAGAGCAACCTCATGGAGAATGAGGAAAGAGAGGGAACTAGGACAGTGGATTGAGCTCTGGAAAATCCAATTATAATTAGAGAATTAGAAGGGCGACCATCACAGCAAACCAGGAAGGAGGAAAAGAGAACAGTGTACTGCAAACTCGGGTAGCAAACAAAAATAAATTGAAAAAAGAAGGGATTACTCACCTGTCTAATGTTACTATTAACTAACTAATTTAAAAAACATAAAGTAAAATTGGTTCCAATGTTCTTTTCTTGATTCTTTTTCTTGTTGGAAAATGTCTTCTTATATTGAGAAGCTCAACATATTACATAGAAGCTTACGACTTTTAAGTGGTTTTAAATTCAATCTTGAGGTTTTCTGCTGTCTCACTTCTTTACATTATTTTCACTTAAATCATTTTAGTATTCTATTTTGTAACATTAAACACCAGAGTTTAAAGAGAACATGTAATTATTCTTCTCCCTCTTTGGTGCCTTTTTAATGTCCTTGTTTATTGGATTTTCTCATGATTCAATACTTACTCTGTTTCTAAATCCCATAAAATTCTTTCTTGACACTATTCTATCTCCATTAAATTTATCAATTTAAAAATCTTATTCCTTCTGAAAATCTTCACAAATAAAATAATTCCATGTACTCTAAATTATGTAAGACAGCTCATTCATTGAAAACAAACTCTATTTACAGATGAGTTAGGTAAAATTCAGTAATTTTCTCAAAAATACGGTTGTAGAAAATTTAATTTGTGCTCAGTTTGAATTTTGTAAATGTTTAGCGATGGTGTGCAAATGTCTTAACTGTTTGTGCTAAGTGAATTCCTGATTATGAAATATTTACACAGATAAAGTACAGTAGTATTCTTTTGAACTTAAAAGAGAGTAAAATGGCTACATAGAAAACCTTTGAAGTACATTATCAAATCTTTAACCTAGGAAGGAAGTAAATTGATACTCAATTTTCAGAAACACATTGAAGGAAGCAATCAAAAGTTAGGAACATTTAAGACATACTTTGAAGTTTAAGTAGGTTATAGGAAGAAAATAAAGATCAGAAGATCGCTGTCCATCTTAAAGCTACAGGCAAATGCACTGGACTTCAGAAGTGCTACTTCATATCTGTCTTTTAATTCTACTTCAGTTTATTAAATATTGCCTCTACTTTTCATATATATATATATATACACATATATATAAATAATACATATATGTAAATAATACATATATATAATACATATATATAATACATATATATATATATATATATATATATATATATATAAATACATTTTTCTTTACCTTGTTGGTTTTTACCTTAAACATTCCTGGTGTTGCAAAGTGAAAGCAAGATGTGTTTCCTTATCCTTGACTCAGACAACTCCAAGAGGTCAATGTCTTGGAAACTGAGTGACATAGACATAGTTGGAGGCCTCTACGTAATCCAGAGACATGCCAGAGACAAAATTACCTTTGTTACTTGGGACACAACATCTGCAGCCTATGTTACCAAACAGTACACACAAAAAAAGCATCAGGTCCAACAAATTTGGACTGCATGTTAAGTAGGGCTGACATGCTCTCTCAAAACTAGGCTTATATGGATCCACTAGGTGGCATAGCGGTTAAAGAGCTGGAGTCCCACGTGGTTGACCGTAATTCTAGTCCTGGACCCAGTGGCTTGAAACTCATGCCAGGCATGTGTGTGTGCATGCCCAAATTCCTGAGAGGAAAATGGAGGTGAAAGGATTGTAACATGGCCATCCTCCCTGAGCATGATTTCTCAATTTTTGTCTTGCTGTCTCTATGTCTCTTGTGAGTGCACACACCCTATAGCAAAAATCTCTTTAAAAATCAAACAGAACAAACAAACAAAAAACTCAGAAATCTAGGCTTACATGCTAGTGACCAAAAAACATGAAAACATTACCAGAACTCTCAATGGCCCTGTAAGCTTCTAAGAAATGGCTCACCTCACATAGTTCTTCTACTGATACCTAAACTTTTGTTAAAGTTCAAAGAGAGGGTACTCAGTTGTGTTACAGAAGAAAGACTCAATTCTTCCAAGATAATCATTCTACAATTTCTATTTTAGCACAATTTCTTATTCAGCAAACTCATCTTTCACAAGTCAGTAAGTGTATATTTTTTTTTACCTTGAACAGTTATGAATCTCCAGTCACAGACATAAAAAGTCTCTCAACAAAAGTACATGCCTATCTCTGCTGCTCTGTTCTGTCCTCTTGCTGATAGGTTACCTATATCTTTTGTTTTCATTGTGTAGAATTCCAACTTTATCAAAAGCCATATGAAATAGCCAATTCTCATAGAGTTTCAACTTCAGTCAGTAAGACAAATGTCAAAACATGTCCATTTACCAACTTCTTTATTTACTAACATGAAATACTAAAGCTAGTCTATGAAAATAATAATAAGTATAACAATAATTTAGCTAACATTTACTGACTGCCAGACTTGATACTAAGTTATATATATTTATCTATATAAATGTATATATATATTTAAATGTGTGTGTGTGTGTGTGTGTGTGTGTGTGTAAGAGGGTACCTCAAAAAGTTTGAAAAATGAATTAAAGTAAAAGTTAAAGTAGAAAATTTACATAATTCAAAACTCGTACATGGGCTCTTCCTGCTACATCAAGATGATCCTCACTGAAAAAGAGCAAATTGTTCCTAAACCAGCAGAGGAAGTTGCCCAGAAGAAAAAGATATCCCAGAAGAAAAGAAACAAGAACTTGTGGCACAAGAATAAATTCAGCATAATATAAATGTAGATAAAAGTAAAAAAATAAAAAACAATAAAAATAAAAATTCAAGCATTATTTTTTCTTAACATACATTTTCAAGTATTTTAGTTTTCCTTGTATCTGTGAGACAGAGGTTCTATCACTGTGTGAATTCATACAGAAAGGAACTTTGGGGACCAGCAGGTGGCATAATAGCCACGTTGCTGAACTCCCATGTAATCGACTGTAGTTCCAGTCCTGGACCTGGTGGCGTAAACTCACACCTGGTATATGTGCATGCATGCCCAAGATCCGGAGAGGAGAATGGAGGAGAAGAGATTGCAGTGTGGTGATTTCTCACTTTTTACCTCTCTCTGTTTTTCTGGAGAGTGCATGTGCCCTATAACAAAACCTCTCAAATACAAACAAACAAACAACAGCAAAGAAAGGGACTTTGACTTTCCAAGACCATGGTAAGCACGCATCCTAGTTTGCATGAGACAGAGAGATTTCCCAGGACATAGGACTTTTGGTGTCAAAGCAGAGATCCATGATGGTTTGTTACTATACTGGTACTAAAAACAGTTAAACCCAGATTTACAGCATTCACAAACTAATAATAGGAATATTTTATCTACTCTCGGATAGAAGGATGTTCTTTTTTTTCCATTTATTTTTACTTAATCATGTTCACAATCTTGAGGCTCTCACTTGAAATTTCCTAAATCCAGAAACCAATTCTTTCTCGGTCAGGATTTATTCTTGCCAGTAATCAAAACTCAGCATTTGTTAGTTTAAAAAGAAAGATTTAAGAAAGCAATCCACAGTGTTAAATGCTAAAATTAATTTAAGTAAGATAATTTTGAAAATTATATTCTATTCAATTATATCATTACAAAAGGAGTTTTATGATATTCTTGGGTCAACTTTCCCCCAATAGTTAAACTAAAAACAATATCAACCTCCACAATAGTAATGAATGAATCTATAACCCTCTTTGTTTGTTTTTTTTTTTGAGAGGTTTTTGCTATAGGGCGCTTGCGCTCGCCAGACAGACAGAGAGAGACAGAGAGATAGAAAGCAAGAAATCACCCCTCAAAGGGGATGGCCATGCCGCAATCCCTTCTCCTCCATTCTCCTCTCGGGATCTTGGGCATGCACGCACACGTGCCCGGTGTGAGTTTAAGCCACCAGGTCCAGGACACAAACTGCGGTTGACTACATGGGAGTCCAGCAACATAGCCATTATGCTAACTGCTGGTCCCTAACCCTCTTTCTTTTTTTTAGAGATTTTCAGTCAATACTTAGAATCTCCCAATTCTTTTTTAATCCTTGTCTAGAATTATATTCTGAGATTTTCTACCATGCTTTGCAATACTGTGGCTACATGTATGAAAATAAAATGAGGAAGTTGCATCTTGGAAAGGGGAAGTATAATACCAGACATTAGACCTCACATATTTCTATTCCTCAGGTACATGTGTCAAGTCTCATCCAACAGATTTCCCTGCTACCGCTCAAACTTTCCTCTCAGCTGTGACAAGAAATTGAACTCTTCTCCCTGGTTTTCAGAACCTCTCTCATATTCTCCCTTCCCTGAGGGGATAACTATGATAATTATGAAGGAAATGTTAGCATAATAGTTTTATAGCATGTATAGAAGACAATCTGTTTATTATACATCAATTTCTCACAAGAGAGATGATACTGAGAGCTATCTTCACCTTTCTTTTATCATGCCATATATTTGTAATATAATTAAATCATAGGAATTTGAGTTTACAAAAAAAAAAGAAGACAGTAAATAAAGACAAAAGAAAGCATAAGTCCAGAAAATGTAAGGAAAAAAGATATGGTCAATTGTTCTAGATGACAGCAAAAAGTATCTTGTGAAAACAAATCTGCAGCCGTCTAAGAGAACAACAAGTGGTCAGAAGTAGAATGGAGGTTAATTCTGTGCAAAGAAAATGGAACTATTGAATTCTCTGATCTAGTACCTGGATTAAAACATTTAAAAAAAATGACTGAAAAACAACTGGAAATTGGGGGAGGAGGCTATGGAGAAACATAGCAAAAGGAAACAAATAAACAAAAATTTACTATGAAAAAAGTAGTCCTCCCCTACAATGGTTGCTATTATTAACAAAACAGAAAATAGTGTGGAGAAATTGAAATCTTTATACATTTCAAGTAGGAATGTAATAAAGTGCAGTGGTTATGCAAAACAATTTGACAGTGCCTCAAAAAATTAAATCTAGAATTAACTTATTCCACTCCTGAATAAATACAAAAAGAAGTAAAAACAGGTACTCAAACAAAAACTGTACTCAAATGTTCACAGCAACAGTACTCACAATAGTAACTAAGTGGAAACAACCCTAATGTCCATCAGTGGATGAATAAATACATAAAATATGATTCATATATACAGGGAGTATTTCTGAACCATTAAAAAATGAAGATTTTAATATATGACACAACATGTACAAGGCTTGTTTATTTAATTTTTAAAAGACTTATTTAATATTATTTTTTAAAATAATAAATATTTATATTATTTATAAATAATAAAGCATGTGTGCTCACTAGTGATTGACAGAAAGAGAAGGAGAGAGAGAGAGAGAGAGAGAGAGAGAGAGAGAGAGAGAGAGAGAGAGAGAGAAAGGGAGAATGCAAGCTGCCAGATCTGGGACTTGAACTGTGGTCAGCCATGTGGAAGTCCAGTGCCTTAACACTTGCTGGCCCCTGAACTTGTTTAAACATTATGCTATGTGAAAGAATCCAGTTATAAAAGGTCAAGCATGAAATTACATTTGCATGAAATATCAAGTATAGGTGAATTCATGTGGTAGTAACCAGAATCACAATTTCAGAGGGCTTCAGTGAGGTGAGAATGGGGACTACCTTCTTAATGAGTCGCACAAGGGTTTTATTTGAAGTGATGAAAATGTCTGGAACTAGATGGAAGTTGTGGTTGCACAATATTGTCAATGTACTAAAGTCATTAAATTGTTCTCTTTAAAATTATTAATTTGGGACCAGCAGTTGGTGTAATGGCTATGTCACTGGACTTCCATGTAGTCGAACACAGTTCGAGTCCTGGACCCGGTGGCTTAAATTCACGCCAGGTGCATGTGTGTGTGTGCCCAAGATCCCGAGAGGAGAATGGAGGAGAAGAGATTGCGACATGGCCATCCCCCCAGGGGGTGATTTCTCGCTTTCTTTCTCTCTCTGTCTTTCTGGCGAGTGCATGTGCCCTATAGCAAAAACCTCTCAAAAAAAATTGCTAATTTTATGTTATGTGCATTTCATCTCATTTTTTTTAATGGAAAAATGGAAAACAAGAAGGAGTTGTAACCTTGGTATGCTACAATCTTAAGTACAAATTGTCATTTCTGATTTAGATAAATTAATAAAAAATAGGAAGATTTCTAAAATTGATGAGTAAAAG
Source organism: Tupaia tana (assembly GCA_026018925.1). Classification (NCBI taxonomy): domain Eukaryota; kingdom Metazoa; phylum Chordata; class Mammalia; order Scandentia; family Tupaiidae; genus Tupaia; species Tupaia tana. Next base: position 42,459,996 of record JAKSZU010000008.1, read on the forward strand.
GGAACAGAGTAATCTCATTGACTAGAAATATAGAAAATGCACTAACAAAAAGTGAAATTTATGACTTTGAGGAGAAAAGCTCAGTTTCCCATTAACTGTCAGAGGAACACATATTCCTTGGAATGAATTTTGGCTGGCTCAGCTCATGACTAAAATTCATAAACTTGACCTTTGCTTATTATTTCTTTGCTTTTTAAGTTGATTTACTTTTTTTTTCCATGTAAAAGTAAGGCAGAAAGAAAGAAAGAAGGCGAGAGGAAGAGAGAAAGCGGTTCGTGTCAGATTTTACCCCCATCCCTTGCCATCTCAGGATCACATGTTAGTGCTCAACATGAACAGGTACACTTTGGAATACAAACCCGGGACCTTCCCATATGTCCTCATTTCATGGTGTGATGTGTTGCCACTGCACACTCTGGGTGACCTATTTGTTTGATTTTCCTTTCTTACATTGTATCTCTCTAATTTTACTCAGTACCTTAGTTAGAAAAAGTGGTTAAATGATCTCACTTTTGCACCTGAAGTTTTGGTTACTGATCTTCTATAACCTCAGAAATAAAGAACTTTTTTATTTGAAAATTATAGTTTTTTTAAGCTTACATAAATAGCTTATAATAGTTACCAGACAAAGAGTAAAAAAATGGAACCATTTATTTTTGTTGTTGTTAAACTTAAAACATATGCTCAAAACAACCATGATTTGCTTTCTACTGCTCTCTCAAAACAAATTTGCTTTTTTGGGGGGATACATAAGCCGATAGAATGAAATGCCTTTCTTGGTCAAAAGCCTTACACAATATTTCAAATTGATCCTCTGTCATATACCCAGCTATGTTACAGCTCGACTGACCTCTTTTATTCAAAGTAATGATCCCAGAGTTCTAACTCAGGGAACCAGCCTTGAAACAATCTCTGACAGCTGTAAGGGCTTTGCAGGTGGATTTAGGTTGTTGACCTTTATAGTCTGGACTTGATGTTCCTTAGCATAAAAGCTTTAAATTCCAGGTTATAAGGACTTGATGTTCCTTAACATGAAAGCTTTCAATTCTAGCTTAATAAGTATGTACAAAATGAAACTAACTCTCTTATGAGTGCTGTTCCTGGAATGACCCCGTAGTGTATGTGTGTATATGTGCACACGTACACCTAGTCTCCAACCTAGGTGCCATCCTTCAGGCTTTCTTTATATATTAGGGCAAAAAAGGATAGGTAAACTGATACGAATCTGATGTAGCAACATGGTTGATGAATTCTTTGTCAATTAGCTTCCATTCATGTTCAGTTCATCTCCATTCTCCTGGAAGCCAGCAATCATCAGTAAGGTCTAATAAATCTATTGGTTTTTGGTGTGTGTGTGTGTGTGTGTGTGTGTGTGTGTGTTGGTGTGTGTGGCATTTTAGAACGAGTCTGACTGAATGATGAGATGCCCTTGACTCAGCCTTCTGAGTGGTTGGGACTGTAGTTATGTACCACCACACCTGGCTTTTTAGAGTGGGCTGGGAATTGAACCTGAGCTTCACCTGTGGTTTCAACCTGCCAAGCAACCTTGTCCAGCATTAGCATAGCTGGACCGACTTCCCAAATCTCACAATGCAATATGCATTTTATAATTTAGGTGCTGTAGCTCTTCCATATTCAGTACAATATCAGGTTTTGTTTTTTCATAATTGAACATCATACTTTCTTGTTGGTTTTAACCAAGCTAAACTCTTCCAAACAATGAGATACAGTGTTTGTACAAAATATAGATTATTTTAGAAAACAGCCAATTAGTGTACTAATGCACAATGTATATTTTACATTTAATTTCTTATTCATTAGAATACATGTTTGAATTATGAAGGAGAGATTTTCTTTTTTTTTAGGGGAAAAGTCATTAAAAATTAACATAAATGTAAACTCATTGGAAAAAGCAAGGACTATAAAAATTTAAATTGTTGATAAAATTTGAGCAGTTTCCCTAAATAATTTTGATAACCCAAAAACATCAAACTGTCAGGATTTCAAGTATTTGAGAGTGGATGGCTAAATTTACTATACACTTACCAACAATCTAGTTTATGTTTGGTATACTTAAATATGGTTTTTTAGCTTACAAAGTGAATATTTATCTCACAAAATGAATATTTCAACATGTGAACATTTCTCCCTAGTCCAGTTGATGAAACTATGAAATTATCTTCAACAGATAATACATTTCTTTGTACCTAAAAAGTAATAAGCCATCTATTATTTTAAATCATTGAATATCAGTCACAGAAAAAAACAGATTGGTTCTCTACTGATATATGCATTTGCCATTATCATCATGGAACATACTTTTTTCACTAGCAGTTTGATTGCATTCAATGCTTTCAAAGTGCCTTAGAATCATGCATATGTGTTATTTCCAACAAAACTTGAATGTGTTCGAGGGTGGATGCATGTGATGAATACTCATTTTGGAGAGACAAAAAGAGAAAGAATCTACAATCCTAGTTTTTATTGTTACCATAAATATTATTTCTTAGAAGTTGCATGCTAGTAAGTAAAGTCTCATGAGAAATTGTTTACTTATACCCCCATTTTATCTTCTAACACTCCAAATTTTGTGCAGAGGTGATTTAGACGTTATCTGCTGGTACTTAGAAATTGCAATTCATCTATGATTTAAGATTTCCTAAGTATTAGAATTCACATGTCTGTAACATTTTTAAGAATATGTGCATCAAATGTCGCATGTACAGGTTAGATTGCACCAGTTCTACACATTCGTGGGAGATGGATCCTTTTATTTATGGAGTTACAAAAACAAACATCAAACTTTTCCAAATCAGTAAATATGTTATGATAAGATAGACTCTACACAGTCCGGTTTCCCATTTGTACCTCAGGCCTTGCTTGGTGCTTTCTTACAAGTGCCTTGTCAACATTTAGAGGCTTTAAAGGATTAAAAAAGAAAAAGAACAAGAAAAAGAGAATAAAAGAAATCATTCACACATTTTTTTAGAATGATGACTTATGTTTCATTGGAAAAAATTGAAATCCCCTCATTAATGTTTTTTTAAATATGTAGGTTCAAGTCTCTGAGGCAGGAGCTTTGGGACAGTTTACAATTGAAATAACACTATTCAAATAGTTATTATGGAAGCAGCAATGTTAGAGTCTCCATAATGAGTAGAATCCCACTTGATAATTGATTTTCAGTAGAGAAAATCTTTTGTCGTATGCATTTTATACGTAAACCAATTACAGTATTTTTCATTTGGTAATGTAATTATTCACTTGCCTGACATACAAGGCATTATAGCCCTGGGCGGAATCTGGGTCTCATTCATATACACAGGATAGTATAATGGCTCTGTGTGCAACCCAGGAGCTAGAACCCTTGAAGTCCAACTCATCCACTTGCTACTATGTGGCTACTACACCTCTCTGTAATAGTTTGAAGATTAATTGGGCTAATGTAAGTAAAGTAATGACAAGTTGCCTGCCACATAATAAATATTAATCATTATTATTTTAAATATCACTCCAGTAACGAGTACTATACTGTTGGTAAGACATTCAATAAATACTTAATTAGTATATATCAACCATAGTTGTTCTAAGACTGCCAAACAATTGCACAGTAGAACTGTACAATGAACTTTCTGAATAATCGAAATGCATCCCTGTAAATTATTGTCTTAATGCCTCCCCAAAAGGCAAGTATTAAAAGCAACGGATGGTTTTTAAAGTTAGCCATCTAGTAAACTAATTAGAATCTAAGTCACAGTTTAAGAACATAGTAAAAACCAGTGACATCACTTTAATTTTTTTTTAAATTACATATTCATATAAAAGATGTCATGCTTTTTGAATTCTATTAAAAAAACTCATTAAAATCTGTCTTGCCCCCTTCTTTGTATTATGACAAAATTCACACAATGTCAGGGAATTTGCTATACTTAACATTATGCAGAAAGTATGACTTCATGTAGCTAAAGTTCACATATGCTAGGTAGAATTAATTCAAGCTTCATCGTCCAAAAACTTCCCAGTGGAGATTTTGTAATCTCCTCAACCTAGTACAGATCTGTCTCAGAGATAACAAAGAGCCTTTATTGGCACAATTTGCCAATACCCACCCCTAGTCATTGGTCCCAACTAAGTGCAACCTGTTCTCTTATCCAGTCAAGTAACTTTTTTTTCAAATATGAAAGTTTAAATACAAGAAATGAAAGAAAATAACCATCATTCATAACGAAGCACCCAGATAGAAATCTCATGTGTGCAGAGAGGAGCAAAGTAAGGAGATAAAAGATATTTTGACCTATTTCCTTTTGACTAAAAATATTCCCAACTGATAACACATTTTTAACTTGACTAAATATAATTTTGATTGCAATTTTTATCCCATGTAATATTATATACATAAGCAGAAAATACATACATTACATTTCTCAATTATATTTTAATATTGATCCCTTTTGCCCAATAAAGTCTTGCTTAAACTCATGCAAGGAGTCAGTAAAAAGTTCATGGAAAGTGGCTATAATGAAAAAAACTATGCGTGGATTTCAAAAAATGTTGTACCAAAATAAATTTGTACTTCCACTCCATTTTCCGGGAACTTTTTGAAGTCCTCTCATACTAGGAAACCCAAATTTAAAGGTCCCCTATTATTAGAATTTATTTATATAAATTTGACCAGAGAGAGACAGAGTGAAAGAGAGAGAGAGAAAAGAGAAGTGAGAAAGCAAGTTGCTAGGTCCGACACTTGAATGTAGTCAGCCATGTGGGAGTCCAGAGCCCTTAAGTACCACACCACCTGCTGGACTCCATATTTATACTTGATTGCTTTACATATTTAATATTTTTTCATCTTTTGGTATCAAAAGGCTATTAATATTAGAAAATACATTAAAAAATAAAAAATTTTGTCTGTGCTCTGAATCTTATACAGGATTTCCCAGTAGTCTCTTTAAAAAGTAAATTTCAAGCTCTTAAGTATGCTATCTATAAATGGAAGCAGAATAATTTCTGATATTTTTCAGTAACAATTGAGAAAATTTAAAAACAACTATTGAATAGTCTTTGAGGAAATTATGATGAATCATAGTCTCTATGTGATCTTAGCTTTAACATTAGTATTTTAAGTAAAATAGGTACTGTTAAATACTATGAAAGTTCTGAGGCTTTACCCTGCTGGTAAGCTCACAAATTAGTGTACTAGTTTCATGGATACTGGAAGAGAGAAGACTAGAAAACTAATGTACTAGTTTCATGGGTCTTAAAAGAAGTCCTGGGTCAGAGATACAGGACTGTGTTGCTCATGGCACAGCAGGCAGTATGAGTTTCATATTTCTGTTGGTTCTCCTTGCCTTTAAAATTTCATAGAAACAATGCAAAGCAGTCCAGGTAGGCTTGGATGACACACACTCAGCTGAACTGTGGGATCCAGAACTTAGAAAATATTAATCTATAAGAAATCTGCTTGTTACCAAACCTGCCTCATTTTGCCTCAAAGGGAGATATTATCTTTACTATTCTGGACAGGAAACAAATCTGTTTTCAGCCTCACAGGGAGATCCTGTCTTTATATTTCATACTGTTCACTATATATTTATAAAAAAAATAAAAGTCTTTGAAAAGCTGTCAGTTCTATGAGTCAAAAGCAGCTCAGAAGATGCTCAGAAGGCAGGAAGAAAACTAAGGAGAATTATTTCCAAATATTTGTGTCATCGCTGTGGTTTGCAAATTATCTTAATTTTTTTCTGCACAATGTAGCTGTTTATTTATGTTATACTCCATTTTTACATGTATATTGTTTACTTTATTTTTTATTTTCATCATTAAATTCGTTAAAATTATGCTCATTTGCACAAAGGACAGATTGCTGGATGCAAATAATTATTGTACAGCTGAGTGCCTCATTTGGGTATATCCTGTGTTCATGAAATGTTTCTATTTAAAGAGTATATATAACTTTACCTCTAAAACATTTTAATTTTTTTCGTGTAGTATTGTAGTATTTAATTTAAATGGTTGAGATTTTAAAAGTTTTTTTATTTCCTTCATGATGGATAAATCTATGGAGAGTGAGACAGAAACAGGCATGCTCCACGGGATCTTCATGCCGAGGTCCATTGCATCCTTCCTCACAGCCCTACAGTCAGCTCGGGTCACAGGCTTGCCCACAGACATGCCAGCACATTCAGATAGATCCCTGAGCCTTCCCATTTAGTCTCCAGCATTGCGTAATAGCGTCCCCTACTGCCTGTTCTCCTGCAGCTGGTCATTATAAATGGTTCATTAAATATTAGAAATCTTGAAGGCAGTTTTGTCTCACTGACAGATTGACAAGGACCTTTGTGTAATGCTTTTCTTAGATGTATGTAAAACTGAACTTTAGACTTATCGTTTGATGTTCTTTTCCTTTCTCCCCAACATGGTTGATTATAAATAAATGAATAGGTATTCAAATCCTATTTAAGTGCTCTGTAACCAGAGAGTATACCATGCAGAAATCTTCCAAGCAATGAGCTAAGCACAAGGATAAAATGATATACCTTGTCAATCATGAACAGTGGTTCATTTGCCTTGTCAATCATGAACAGTGGTTCATAGCCGTCAGAGTGTTTTTACAATAATGATTATGCGAGATTACTTTTTAACATTTTTAAATAATAATTTACTTTTATTTAATTCTATTTGTTATTATTATTTTAATTTTCCCAAACAGAGACAGAGAGAAAGGGAAAGCGAGAAAGCAAGCCACGAGGTCTGGAACTCGAAACACAGTCAGCCTTGTGGGAATCCAGTGATTTTACCCACCACAACACCTGCCGGCACCCATTTAACATTTACTTTTTCATCTCTCTCTTCACTGGACTATAAGCTCCATGAGAGCATTGACTATACTGTCTTTTAATAACATTGTTGCCAACACTTTGCCATACTGTCATTCTCCTACTCTGTAGCTCATTCCAAAGTAGACCCTCTCACTGCTTAAAAATATGTAATTATTAACTCCTCAAATAAGGTGGCATTGTTGCCTTTTTTTCTTACAGTGTATTTAATTCTACAGCTCACCTATCTGGCAAGATTTTTTCGTGACTCTTAGGGATCTTCTATCGAATTTCTCTGAGGCTGAATCAGATGCCAAAATAAATTATTACACATAGAAAAATACAACCCTTCAACAATTAGTTTTCCAAGACTAAGCACCTTTCCTTTCTCTTAATTTGTGTGACTCCTCAATTCACTTGGAGTTTTTATAAACTATGCCTATTTGCCATTTATCACATAGTAAGCAGACATGTTTTTCTAAAAAAAATCATAATATTGGGCCAGCAGGTGGCATGGTGGTTGAGGCACTGGACTCCCACATGGGCAACAGTGGTTCGAGCCTCAGACATAGTGACTCGCTTTCTCACTTTCCCTCTGTGTGTGTGTGTGTGTGTGCACGCACGTGCATCTCTCTCTGGTCAAATTTAAATAAAGGAATAAATAAGTATAATTAAATAATTAATTTAAAAAATCATAATATCACTTGCCTATTTTAAAAACTTTGACTTTATTTATCCTATAATTTATTGAATTCCAAACATGGAGTTGAAGGTATTTTATTTTAAGCTTCCTGCAATTTTTCCAGAGTCATAATTTATTTTTCACAACTCTTCTACATGTGTTCTGTACTGTAGAAAGTAAAAGTCGCCTTTAATTGATTAATTAATTAGCTTACAGGATTTTGCCATAGGGCATGGGCACTTGCTGGAGAGAGAGAAAGAGAAGGTGAGTGGGAACTCCCACCATGGGGAATGCCACACCACAATCTCTCTCTCTTTTTTTTTTTTTTTTTTGTGAGAAGTTTTTACTATAGGGTATGTGTGCTCGCCAGAAAGACAGAGAGAGACAGAGAGAAAGAAAGCTAGAAATCACCCCTCGGGGTGATTTTCTCCATTCTCCTCTCAGGATCTTTGGTATGCACGGACACATGCTCAGCATGAGTCTAAGCCACTGGGTCCAGGACTCGAACCACTATAGACTACATCTGAGTCCAGTGACATAAACATCACCAGTGAAAGGCTACATCTGAGTCCAGTGACATAGCTGTTACCAGCCAGTCATTACCAGCCAGCTGCTGGTCCCCACAATCTCTTCTCATCCATTCTCCTCTTGGGATCTTGGGCACTCATGCACATATGTCCGGTGTGAGTTTAAGCCACCGGCTCTGGGACTCGAACTGCAGTCGACTACATCTGAGTCCAGCAACAACCATCACACCAACTGCTGGTCCCCACAATCTCTTCTCCTCCATTCTTCTCCCAGGATCTTGGGCACACATGCAAACTCACCTGGCATAATTTTTAAGCCACTGGATCTGGAACTCGAACTGTAGTAGACAATGTGGGAGTCCAGTGATGTAACCATTATACCATCTGATGGACTTACCTTATTTTTTGATTTATATATATATACATATATATATATATATATATAATTTATATATAAAAAATAAAAAATTATATATATACATATAAAATTTTTTATATATATATATAATACAATGTTTCTGTGTTCTTTTCTATTCTTCTGTTGGCCCTAGTCAATGAATTAATGGTTAGACTAGGTAATGGGGCAGGGAAATGAACTAAAATGGGATGTTTATGAATTGAAGAGAACAGACAGAATGAGTAGCACAAAGAAGGATTAACGTAATATACATAAACTTTAAAATTCACAGAAACAGAAGAATATCCAATATATGGAGTTCCCTGAACTACTGGAAACAAAAGAACAAAGGCAATAACAAGAAAGGAAAGATGAAACACTAATTAGTAATTAGTAGACTTTTAAAAGAATTTATTTCCAAGAGCAGTTACGAAAACAGTAATTTGACATTGGGCACAAAGCCATGTGTCTGAAAGAAAGAGTCTCTGGGCTATTATAGGAATTCACTATAAGCTTTATAGGGCTGCTACTGTATAAGTCATAAGTTAGGAAAAATGCAAAAGTAGTACTTTTGTCTTAAAAAGAGAAAGAAGTGGGTACCTGGCTGTGGTTGCCTACAGGTAGGTATTAGTTTCAAGCCCTTTAACCCAGCAAATGCTGATAAAAATCAAAGGACTATGATTGTATTGCAATTTAATTTTTCTAGTTTGGAATACTTTCAGTCACAGTGTATTTCTTGAATAAGTACAACACTAAAGAATAGCAATAAAGAGAATAAAATTTGTATTATTTTTAGTCAATTTATCTTGGAAAATATTAAAAATGGATTAAATCCCTATCACTAGTAGGGAAAATTACAGATATCTTTTCTGTAAGGCCAAGTGTGAGCACAAGAATCCAAAAAAACATTGGGTATAAAATGATGGATTCCCTAAGGATTGACTAAACTGTTCATTTTAATGATGTCCTTCATTAGAGTATGAAAAAGAAAATAGTAACAGATTAAAAAATGAGTGTGATACAAATTTACAGCATATTTCAAGAAGCTTCCAAAATAAAATAGAATGATATTAAGTTTTGTCTATCTACACTAGGCATTAACACATCTGTCAATTAATGAATGATCAATAATACTGAGAACAATGATGGCTGAATATAGAACTCAGACTCATATTCTTAAGATGTACAAGTTACTTGTTAGAAATTTGCACACTGGGTGTGTTACATTTATGAAATAAATTTACTCATGACTGGTAATAAGTGGTGGCATTAATGAACATCCTTATTTTCCTTTCCTTTCCTTGCCTTTTCTGTTTCTTTTTTTATTTTTATTTTTAAATACTAGAAAATGGATTCACAACAATTTAAAAAGTCAAAAGGTGTTTTGCAAAATTAGATGATCTCATCAATTTTAGTATTAACCCTTTATTATATTCACAAACATAGATATCCATCCCACCCTTTGATATTATGTTACATATTATTATCTAAAACTCTACATTATTAGCAACAAGTTAAGTTACATCCAAAATTCTAGCAGCTTTTGCTTCTCTAAACTCATCAATATATGTATCTTTTTAAAATAATTTGTTATCAAGTTTATAAAACATGATCTGATTTTGATTAAATAGGTGGGGCATGGTTATATCTTCAAAATACAGGTATTTTTATATATACATCAAGTTAGAGATTTTCAATCAATTTTGATATTAAATTCCTTTGATGACTGAACAGACATTGTACAAAATAATTTACATTTTACTGGACTCTTATTATTTGCAGACCCTCTATCTGTTTTATTTGAACAGATGTACCACAGATGTGGAAACATCTGTCAGGTCAACACAATTCTGCCATGAGAACACTCAGGTTACAATGTGCACTTTTTGACATTTAATTATTAAGCAAGGATCCTTCCCTGGATGAAGTTAATACATTACTTCAAATGACATATTTCCTCTTTCTTCTACTTTCTTTCTATTAAGTACTTCTGCATGTGCTCATTGGAAATATTTTGGTACCCTGGTTACTTTTTATTTGTTTTAAAAGTCATTATGTAATCTCCATTGGCCTTTAAGTAATCACCTGCTCAAGTGTAAGAAACAGGTTGAATTAAGATCAGTAGATGGATTTCAGTATTTTTTTTCTTTTTCTTTTCCAAAGAGTTTTCAGGTCTATTCACATTACAGTAAAATTGTTTCAGTTGTACTCATTAAATATAGCAATCCATCAAGTTCTCAAGTCTTCTTTCTTCATGTAAGTTTCATATGTTCTCAGAGATGAGTGAAACCTCTCCCAACATTATGTGTAACAGTAAAAAAGCCGTGATTTGGCTTCTCACTTCCATTAGCAGAAACATATAAGACAAGGGCAAACACATTATATACACTGTGCGTATGCTTGTGGGTTTGTCATTTTATTTAGTTTTTGGAAGAGAAGGAGATAGAAAATTTAAACATTATAGATTTGGAAATTTTATTTCTTGAAGTACACATTCATAAACCTAGCAATAAAAATCTGCAATTTTTACTTTAAACTATCTTTCCAGTTTTATGAGCCAGAAACATTTATGAGACCCAAGAAAATATTTTATAAAGCTCAGAGTCTGAATATCTGTAACATTTACTCAAATCAGAGCAAATTAATAAGATTTATGGCACTTTACAAAGAGTGTTAGGGAACCCTAAGGGAAAAAGCAGATTGTACCATTTCACTCAGTTCTGGGAATTTGGGTGATATGTGGTGACAATAAGAGACTTCTCACTCCTGAAGAGACTGAGGCTGTATGACCCCAGGGATCAGCATGCACAGTGGGAAGCTGTAATACCCATCTAATATTTATCAAAATGTGCACTGTAATGAAAACAGCCTGAAATCGTACACCGCACAAACAACCTCAGCCTGGGAATAGAGTAGCAAAACAAGGAAATGTAATGATAAGCTAGGATTTTTTGCTATGTTGATCAGTTCCATTTCTTCAAGTCCATCAGTTATTTGTTTATTTTTCTGATTACTTTAGCATTTCTCATTGAACTAGATTTATTTTCAAATGCATAATGAAACACCAAATTAGCTTGGTTTTGTTTCTTGCAGCCTTCCTTCAATACATGTGTTTTTTTCCCTGAAAAGTTGACTCCAGTTTGTATTTAAAATCAGCCATTCATCCACATTTTAATCAAGTTATAGAATCCTAAATATTAACTCTAGTTTAAAAACTCTTGACCACTCTCTAATTTCCACTTGGGGATCAACAAACATAAACTGAGCTTGCACTGACCGCAGGATAAAAGCACTGTGAGGAGATGTTTGAAATTCTGAATATTGTGAATATCTAGTTTCCTAAAATTTTCCATTGCAGATATTTGTTTAAAACAGATTATTTTTTTCACAAAACCAGAAGATTGCTACAATGTTGCTCTAAAAAGATTCAAAAACAGTCTACATGGCAATCAGCCCACAATGGGCTTCTGATTCCTTCACCACAGAGACCAAGTCTACTTCCAAATTTCCAACCAGGATGTTTGCAATACGCCTCCTCCTTTGACAGCTGTGAAACGCCATAATGGCTACAATAGCATATGCTGGGAGTGTTCCAGATGTCTTAACACGGTGGTAGGTCTACTCCTAATAACAGACAATCAGAGAGAAAGGCTGACATAGTATCTCTGAGAACTTCTTAATCTCTACTGTGTTGTAGATGTTATGGTTCTAGGTGGGGAATCTGGCTGCTTACCAAATGTATTTTTTTTCATTACTGGGTTTACGAACCAGATTTTGTTCAAATATTTCTATTCTCTTGAATTCTCTACGTCTCTGTCTCATGTCTGAGTCAATATCTTTCTCTTCCTCTGCCAGGATGTTGCTCTCTTTCTATAAGTATTTACTGACTATTTTTGTTCCAGGTGCAGTTCACTCATCCCTGCCTATCTCTGGCAAATAAGAGTCTCCTTTGGACCTATCTATATATCAGAAATGCTCTGAACCAATTCAACCAAATTTGGGCATGTCTTTTAAAACTATTAAACCATATGAAAATATGTCTTATTGAAATACTGAAACAATTTACTCCTAAAGAGTTGTTTTCCATCACACTTATTTTATTTTAACTTCTATATTCAGAAAAAAATAAAAATTAGTAGTTCTCTCCAGGTAAGTTATAAGAAATGAATTAAAAAGGAATATTTTATCTCAATTTATTAACTTCAAAAAGCACCAAGGAAAGAGAAGATTAGTGAAAGATACTGACCTAAGTATCCTACACTGTGATATTCACACGAACTGTTTTGAGTGTTTGGAGGTGGAGGTCTCGCTCTTTCATAAAAGAGAAAATTAAATTATCTTTCTTTGATATTTTTTCCTAATATTTACCAATCTATGATCCAACTTTTTTGAGCCCTCTGTATTTCTACAACTCTCACGAACATGCACACCTTGATATCTGATGTCATATTATATTGTCTCTTTAAAATCATGTTTTCACAAACTCCCTTCCCTTCAACTGCACTGAAATATGTGAGAAGGAAAACAAACATGATAATAAAAAGATAATCAGTTTTGGTCCTTCATTTTACTCCCTAGACTAAAAATAGTAAAAAAAAAAAAAAAAAAAAAAGCAAGGAATATATCTTTTGATGGCTTTCTTTTGATCACTGAGTGTAAGGAAAAGCATCTGTATGAAAATAAGCAAATTGTATTTTGATTTTCACAACCAAATCTGACTAAAGCAACTGTTGCAAACAAGTTTTCATCAAAAGATGAAAAGTAAAATCTATAGCAATAGATGCTACAAGTTTATGATTAATTTGTTTAATATTATCATGCAAATTAATCAATGGGGAGCATTATGTGTTAATGAAATCTGTTTCATTTTAAAGTCAGAGATATAAGAGGAAGGGTGCATTCATGCCTTGTGCTCAATTGTATACTACCAATCCAGGATTTCTCATTAAATAGCCACTCTATTATAATCTCCCATTTAAATGACCCCTACTTGCTTATTACAAATGCTTTGCTCATTGTATACTAAGCAATCCATCAGTGAGATGTTTTATTTTCTGCAAGTTATTTTCCTAACACTTATATTATACTTGTTTTAGTAAACACTTTTCTGCTCATAGGTAACCTGGATAGTAAGATTAAACTATCATTCTATAACATTTAAGATAAATATTAAAAGAAAAACTATCATGTGAAGACATTTCTATTCATTTGGCAGATTTGGGGGAAATATTTCTCATCAGAATTTTATAAACTACTGTTAAGATTCTTTTTTAAAAAAGGTATCTGAGCCAATCCTAGGATTAAAATTGAAATATAACAAGGAGAACAACAAGTAGAATGATGGTTAAGGCAGCTGGATCCACATGGTTGGTTATGGCATTGATTATCAGACCTTGCAGCTTGAGAAACAAGCAGGCAAGTGTGGCTTCAAGTCGAAAATCCCTGCAGGAGGAAGAACTGGAGTAGAAGGGGTTGTGGAGTGACCTTCCTTTATGGAGGGTCTTTTGCTTTCCTTCTCTCTCTCTCTCTAGTGCATACATGAGCACTCACTGGCAAAAGAGCTTTTTTTGTGTTTGTTTTTGTTTATTTGTTTGTTTTTTTAAAGAGAATATAACAAGGAACTGAATTTTAATGAGCTTCCCAAATGGTTCTTAACTGCACAGATCTTGAAAATCACTACACTGTATAAAGCAGACAGGGATCTTACTGGCCTACCTTTTGTTAGGGCCTAGGATAGGAATGACCAACTTGCCAGAAAGTAGTGTATGGGATATTATGATGGAATAATAATGGAGAGTAGGTCATACAATGGAAGCTTCTGGTTTTCCCACCACTGTTGCCTTCCTGATTTTTTAACTAAGGAAGAAATAGTCCTTGGAAGGTGGTTCTGAAGGTGGTGCCTTCTTTTGGTTTGCCCTTCCCTCAGCTGTAATAATATTCTGATAATCCTATTTATTGACTATTCAGCAACAGCTCTATTATATGGTAAATGCTCTAATGATATTTAATGCTATTAGCTAGCATAGGTATTTATAAAGAAACATACAAACTCTTTGCTGATGAAAAGGAACACCCAGCCACCCATACCAGGGATAAAAATTATAGACCTTATTTTCTGTCACCATAAATATTAAGTTTTTTATAATTTAACTAAATATAAGGATAACAGTCCAATAGTATGACCTTCTAATGACTATGATTTATCAACTGAATAGCATAAACTAAGTTTTGACTTGTTAAAACTCAAGGTCTCAGATCCTTATTCAAAATTATATTTTAAAAAAGAAAATGATTTACAACTTGTTTTCTTTATATTATATGTTTCTTACTGAAGTTTCCAGTAATTTAATATACTCTATTAGGCCTTGGAAAATAAACACTAAAATCATAAGGATAAACAATGGGTGTTAAAGTTGAACTTATTTTGCAGTAGCTGAGTACATATATTGTGTTTATAAATTTAATTGACATATAGTAGTTGTACATTTTTGTGGGGAACAGTGTGGGTTTTTTTTTAATACATGTACACAATGTGTAAAGATCACTTGCAGCAAGGCAGAAGAACCTGGAGGCAATTTATAGAGTGAAATAAGCCAGGTGCTGAAGGGTCGATGTCATATGTTCTCACAAATTTACAGTAGCTAAAAGATTCAACTGCATAGAATGGGAGAGTGAAAGGTGTGATACCAGAAGCAGGGAAGAGAAGGGTCAGGGGGGTGAGGAGAACTCAGTTAACAAATACAGGCTGCCAATAGGTATGTGGGATGTGTTTTAGAGAACAGCAGCACAGTGGAGTAACTATAGTTGGTGACAATTCAATGTGTATTTCAAAATTGTGACAAGTGAGGATTTCAAATGTTCACAACACAGAGCAATAACTGTTTGAGATGAGTCAATATATTTTGATGACTGCATTTGCAAATTATCATACTGGATGAACATTCTAGGACCTTCAGTTTGACAGTTGCAAAATTTTGAGTAAAGGTTGTATTTTCTGATTATTCTTGCTTGTGATATATGACAAGATTGAATTTAATGTATATGTTTTAAGGTGTTTGTCATAGGACTCTTATGCTCACTGGAGAGAGACAGAGAGAGACAACGAGAGAGAATGTGAGAAATTACCTCCATAGTGAGGATGGCCATGCCGCCATTCCTTCTTCTGCATTCTCCTTGCAAGATACATGCACATGTGCCCAGTGTAATTCCAAGCAGCTGGGTTCAGGATTTGAACCACAGTTGGCCATGTGGTTGTCCACCACCATGTCACCTGCTGGCTCCTGACTTTATATTTTAACTATTTTAGATTGGAAGGCAAACTGAATTATATGAAACTACCTGTCTTTAATCTATATTGTGTATTGTTGCTTATCTTGCCTTTTTTTTTTTTTACCATATTTTCCAATGACTTTTACCTACTTTCTGTCCTATTCACTTCTTTACTTCTTAGGCACAGGAATTCTTAGTGAGTGAAGGACAGTATGGCGTACAGAGCCCCAGAATTAGATCATGGCTCAAACAAAAGTGCAGAATTTGTAGTAATTGAAGAGAGGCCGAAAGTGATTTTTTTCATGCGTTTTTGTCTCTCTTTTGTATCCTAAGCTACTGTGGATATAACATGACATGAACCTATATATATATATATGTAGATATAGATATAGCTATCTGTCTATCTATATCTATCTTACCTATCACGATAATGTCCCCTTTAAGAAAAGATCATTGTTGATATATTTCTAGTATATATCTGAATTAGTTTCTTACACAAGCCTCTTTACAATGGTGTTTTTTTTCAGCACCAAATAATTTCTAATAATTTATATTCAAAAATTCAAAACGAGTTGTGTTTATTGTTGCTTTGCATTGCTTATTTACATCACTTTTGACAAGACACTCAAAATTCATTGGAAGCTGGTGTTTTAGTGTAATGTAAGTGGCAACAGTAGAAATAAGAGTTGGAGATTTCTCTTCAGCTTTAAAATAACTGATTGAATTGAAGGATCAGTCATTTAACATGGAATATAGCAATGGAAAAAGACTTTAGAGACTATTTAGGTCAACATCTTTATAGGTTAAGTGTTATCTGAAAATGGTGAAATCTGAAAATAGATAGTGTTCCCTCAACCTAAATCAGATAATTGCATTCTGCAAAGATTTCCATTTAGAACGTTGGAGCTCATTTAGTGGAATCGATGGCTTGGTATAGCATACCATTTCATCTGTTGTATTAGGAAGCTTGTTACCCTAGCTAACTCAGTTTCTTTTTCTCTAAACTAGAAATAATAAAACATTATTGCTTTGAGGATTTAACTTAAAGATGATTTAAGGTAAGAAAAACAAAACATTTTAAAGTACAGTACAGGGTAAAATGATATGTATTGGTTATAATTTCCAACTTTATTAGAATGCATTTTCAAATTCTTGAACTCTAAAACAAGTCTTTGGGGGCTGGTAGGTGGCATGGTGATTAAGGGCACTGGACTCCCATTTGGCCAACTTTTGTTCAAGTCCCAGAACTGGCAGTTTGCTTTTTCTCTCTCTCTCTTTCTCTTTCTTCCTCTCATTCTGTCCCTCTCTGGTCAAATTTTATTTATTTATTTATTTATTTAAAGGTAAATAAAAGAATTCTTTTAAAAAAGTATTTTTAATTCAATCTAAATTTAGTTCAAATATTAATGCTAAACAATGATATAATGTTTATGCATGACCATGTTTTCGTTGGTCACTTAACAAAATCCTGTAGACCATAGCAGAAAAATCTAAGGTAGATGTGTACAAAACTAAAGGATTAAATTATTATTTTCATTATGTTTATTTTAAAGAAAAAAGCTCTGTATTTGTATAAACATCATATTAAAATATGTTTATTGAAGTTTTTTCTATATTTGATATTAGTAAACTTTATTTTTTAAAAGAATTTTTTTATTTTTTTTAATTAATCATTATTATTACTTTTTATTTCTACCAGAGAGAGAGAGAGTGGGAAAGTGAGAAAACATACCACCAGGTATGGGACTCAAACCACGGTAGGTCATGTGTGAGTCCAGTGCCTCAACCACCATGCCCCCTGCTGACCTCGATTTTAGTAAACTTTGAATCATTGTCATACTGCATTGTTCATTTGATGCTATCATCTTTACAATGAATTGTTTATACATTTCCTTATTTCAATGAAGTTTTTGTAGCTCTTCAATGTAATTCCAAATTTTGGAGTATTTCTTAAAACAACTTGATAATATGCTGATAATTATATTTAAGCTTTTTTCAACCTCAAGACAAAACATAAAAGTCATTGTTTTACAAATCTGTGTTCTTGTTCCAGTTCTGTATTGATAATAATAGTATTCTAAACTTAGTTTAGTTTAGTTTTTCAGTAGCCCATTTGTCTAACATGATCTATTTTTTATCATCCTTAATGTACCTTTACTTTTTTTGTTTTTTTCTTAAAACATTCTTTGTATAGAAACAGTCAAGTTATTTTGCTCCTAGAACTGTCTTAAAATTGTTGCTTTGACAGGCTCAATGGTGACCCGGCAGTAAAACACAATGTTCTGAGAGGCACACACATGTGGGCACTTCACATCTGAGACCTTTCTGGGTGCACTGGGCACGTGGTGTTCATGGTCAGTGTTGGGAGGTGGAGTGTAGCACTGAGAGCCGGCCTCTCTCCTTCTTGCTCTCTCTCTTTGTCTGTCTCATTCACGAAAGAAGTAAATAACCTTAAAAAAGGCTCCTGTGATAGTATATTTTCTGAAATATCTAATCTACCACAGCATTTTAGACAATCACAAATTGAGTAATTTAATATGTTTCATACTAAATAAATGAGTTACTGAGAAACAAGATGTTTGCATGGTTGCTGTAATTTGGTATTAAATAACATTTATAATTTAATTTCCCTCAGCCATCCTGGTACACACAAGTCTAAACCTCCCTTTTATTGTACCCTGATGTTTTCTACTGTTTCCACTTATTTGGACATCACACTACTAGACACAATAAAATAAATATATTCCCAGTATGTTAAACATTCCATTACACCTTAACTTATTGATATGGATTTAAATATTTACATTTGGGAAGAATTCCATGGGATAGTTTTTGTTTGTTTGTTTTAGAAATTATGTTTATTAATTAAAGATTCTTTTTTTCAGGGGGAGGTTTTTTGTTGTTGTTGTTTTGCTATAAGGTGCATGTGCTCACCAGAAAGACAGAGAAAGAAAGAGAGACAGAAAGCCAGAATCACCCCCCAGGGTGGATGGCCACGCCGCAATCCCCTCTCCTCCATTCTCCTCTCGGGATCTTGGGCACGCGTGCACAGGAGCCCGGTGTGAGTTTTAAGCCACCAGGTTCCACAATCTACTACACGGGAGTTCAACAACATAGACATTACGTTAACTGCTGGTCCCAAAGATTCCTTTTCTTACCATATAGTTTTTCTTTACATATGACCTACAAATAAAAAAATCTTGACAAACAAAAATTTTCACATGAATGTTTATAATGAAACAATTTTGAGTCTACTAAATTTTTCTAAAATAAATGTAGATTAAAATTGAAATGTGGTCTACATTAACATCACACCTGAAAGCATTAAATTCAGGCAGAGGGACCAAAGGGTAGTGCAGTAGAAGAACAAGGTCTGCCAAGCTGACTCATGGGAATGTCCAGGTCCGTATCTGGAGACCTCCTTAAGTACACTGGGCACTCCTGTGCCTATGATCTGGGACTGGCTGAAATTTAGCCTGCATAGTGACATCAAGAGCCTGTTAAAGGTTCTCTCTCTCTACTTCTCTCTTTCTCAAGGAAGAAATAAATACATTTTTAAACTTTAGGCAGGTTTTGCAGGGATATAGGTTAAGAGACTCACTAACTAGAATTTGGAACCACATGGATATGGTGAAAGAAGGTGCAGTTCACTGAAGAGTGCTAGTGGTATTTCAGAAGCAGTTGGTAGGAAACAGAAGTAAATCTGGATCTACTACTTTTTATTTCTTGACTGCACATGCATGCATGCTAGCACATCCTAGCTCATGCCTACATGCACACGCACATGTGCTCAGACACACAGACATACAAATGCTTCCATCACATTTCCAATAATATTCTTTTCTGACATGATGCAATGTGCATTATGACCCTAAAAAAAGATAACGCAGATTCATTTTCAGCTTGAATCCCCAAGGTCAGTGATCTTATACCACAGACATTCTGACATTCATTTTGCTTTATTTTATTTTGTCATTAGCTGTTCAGTCTTGAGCAGTTCCAGATCTAGCTTCACATAAATTCTGAAACTAGTGAACGAAAACATAAATATAAACTATGTGAAGACAATAGACAGATAAAATGGAAGAAAACACAATTATATGTATTAAAATGCTTATGTATGAGAGTGACATTAACCACTCACTAACCCAAAGCCTCTATATAACATATTTCTTACATAAAGAATATGAAAAAATGACTATCATGTAAAATTTCTTGTTGACTAAATGTACAAATGGTGAAGTAAACTTATAGATCAGCCAATTTAAATTACTTCAGGATTGGGACCAGCAGTTGGTATAATGGTTATGTTGCTGGATTCCCATGTAGTCGACCTAGGTTCAAGTCCCGAAACCAGTGGCTTAAACTCACACCAGACGTGTGTGCGTCCGTGCCCAAGATCCTGAGAGGAGAATGGAGGAGAAGGGATTACAGCGTGGCCAGCCCCCCTGGGGGGTGATTTCTCGCTTTCTGTCTCTCTTTCTCTGTCTTTCTGATGAGGTGCATGCACCCTATAGCAAAAACTTCTCAAAAAAAAAATAAATTAAATAAATAAATAAATAAACAAATGAATAAATAAATAACTTCAGGATCTATCCACTGATCATAGCACTCTTGTCCAGTGTCCTTTAGTGTAACTTCTAAAAGGAACTTTGATAAGAATTGGAGTCTGTGCTACCTACTTAATTACCCTCTTCTCACTATATGGGTGCTTGGATATGAAAATTGAGCAATGGACCCTGTTCTGAAGAAATATATTATTTTGGAAATGAACTTCTTTAAAGCTTATGTGGAATGCCTTTAAATTCTATTATGTGGGGTGATCTCCTTACTAACAAAGAACCTAGTTTGTTGAGTTAGGGATCACTGTTTTACTTAATCCCAGCCCTTTGCTAATAAACTTTAACTCAATCCAAGACTAAGAAAATCATGAGATATGAAGTTTAACATTGGAAGATTTTCTCTTTTTTCTTATTTTTTGCATAAGAGATACGCACTTTTCAGAGACAGACAGAGAGGGAGAGAAAGTGAGAAAGTACACCTGAAGGGAGAATGGATGGTCACACTGCAATCTCTTCTCCTCTATCCCTTCTTGGAATTTTAGGCTCATATGCACATGTTTCCAGGATGTTTCTCAAGCCACCAATTCAGTACTCAAACTGCACAGTTTGCCAAGTGTGATCCAGGTGCTTTAATCTCTAGACCATCTGCTGGTCTGGCTTTTTAAAAAAACATCCCCCCAAATATTCTTTTGCCCCCCCCCCCATTATCCATCTCTCCCAGGTTGCTCCCAAAGAACATAAAGCTGTTTGAAGTAAAAATTGATTTCTCTTGTTCATATAGGATTTTCTTCATATCCCCTTTCCTATTTCCAGAATAATACCATTTCCTATCTTACTAATTAACTTTAGGATGTGGTAAAGGATCAATCTTCTGCAGTTAAGATGCAGTGGGTCAGCTCAGTGCTGCAGTGGTAATGCACTGATCAAGTGATTCTAGCTCCATGTGAACAGTTACAATTCAGTTCCTTGGTTGACCTGCACATACCGGCTAGGCATGCTCGTGATCCCAGCTGCTAGGAAGGCTGGGGAGAACAGGGATTGTCTCATGGGACCTGATTGAGGGTGCGTCTCTCTCTCTGTGTCTCTCTGTCTCTCACTGTCACTAAATAAATAAATAAATGTTTAAAAAGTAATATGCAGGGCCAGCAGGTGGCATGGTGGTTAAGGTGTGAATTCCCACATGGTCAACCATGATTCCAGTCTTGGATCTGGTGGCTTGTTTTATACATTGATCTGTCCCTCATTTTCTGTCTATACCAACCGGGGCGGGGGGCAATGGCAAGCTAGTGTGTCTACAAACTCAAAGCAAAGATTTGAGATATAATTCTCCCGAGTTCATCTAATGAGTATTGATCATCTCCTCACCCAGTAAACATGCATGTATATATATATATATATATATATATATATATATATACACACACACATATATATATACATACATATTTATATTTTCACATATATATTCTCATATATGTGTATATAATTATATATAGGTATTATACAAATAACATGTGCTATTGAAGGAAGGGAACAATATTTTCCTCATTTTCAAAGAGAAAGCTCATGTTTAAATCTGGAGTAGAAAGACAAGAAAAAAAGTTCTGCAAACTTGGATTCATTTCAAATCCACTTCACTTTTTTAAAAATTTTTATTTATTCATTAATTTATTTTAATTTCACAAGAGAGAGACAGAGAAAGAGGGAGAGAAAGTGGAAAAGCAAGCCACCAGGTCCAGGACTTGAACCGTGGTTGGCCATGTGGGAGTATCCAGTGCCTTAACCACCACACCACCTGCTGGTCCTCCAAAATCCACTTAACTTTGATGACTATAAATATTTTGCCTTCCTTTTCTTCTCAGCATTTTTTTTCCCCTTTCTCTTCAGTGCATTGGGGTGGTAAAAGAGTGGATGAAAATAAGCAGAGGGTAAAAGAACAAAAGTGAAATACCAGGGGCCAGCAGATGGCATGGTAGTTAAGGTGATGGATTCCCAGATGGGTTACTATGCAGTTCCAGTTCCTGATGCACAGGCTTGAAAATCATGAATCATGCTGGGCTTGTGTGCATTGCATGTACAAAATCCCATGGGGAAAATGGAGAAGAAGGGATTATGTTGTGGCCACTGCCCTGGGGTGATTTCCCACTTTCTTCCTCTCTCTCTGTCTCTGTTGTGTCTCTCCCTGTGAGTACACATTCCCTATGGCAAAAATCCAAATGAAGGAAAAGGGAAAAACCATTACACCATAACCATGCCATTTCCATGCAGAGAGTAATTGTTTAACTTCATTCCCCCCCTCTGAGTTACATTTTTGTATGTAAGTCTCTTTGATACATAAGAACTTTTGTTTTTCTTCCAACCAAATAAATGTAACACTTGATCCATGCGTCAATTCCATCTATAATCATAACTTCAAAGAAAATTAGAAAACAGAAATAATCATTCAAATAATATAGAATTACATTTTTATATTCAGGGTCCAGACAATTGACAAAAAAAAAAAAATTGCCTCAGTTACCCCAAAAACCACTTACTCATTTGGAATTCTTTTTCAGGACCTTTTCATTTAACATGTTTTATGTTTTGTATTCTTTTAAAAATGTCATCATCTTTTGTTTTGTTTTGTTTTCTGTATTTTACAAATCAAAATGAATGTATAAAATTTCTGTTATAAGAAACTTCAGATTTTTAAATGTATTTGCTTTTTCTTTCCTAAAAAATTTTTAAGCTACTTTTAGTCAGTATTCTGACACCTTTTTTCTAAAGTTTCTCTTTTTTAGGTATCTCGACTCTACTAGGTTGAGTCAGGAGAGTAAGTAGGCAAAGAAAATCACTCAGAGAGGAGTTTTCATGAAAAGAGAAAGAAAAAGAAACCCAAACTGAAAGAGAAATCAGGGCTTCAATCAAGATTCATTATATATGAATTAGCCAGAGAAGGTGAGAAATCCAAAAGAACAAGAATATTTGTTTTATTGCCTCATTTTTAAAAATCTCATTTCAACTACCATTGTTACCAAATGAATGAAAGGCAAATGACTTTGAAAAAAATCTTCCAAGGAAAGGAAGGGTAGGAAAGATATCTTTCTTTGAGAAAGGAGGATACAATTTTTCAAGGAAACAATTACTTTCATTTCAACTCTTGAGTTGACACCAGCTTTCCTCCATTGACACAAAATAGTGTAGTGAAAAGAGCAGGCAATGTGGAAAATGGCTCTGCTCCAGAACGCTCTTTCTTTTGAACGCATGGCACCTACAGGCACTGGAATATTTGACAAATGTTTGGAGGATCTCTGCATCTTGTACATGATTACTTTGTTACAGGCCTACATTTTCTTTGATGTTAGTTACTTGTGGACAACCACAGTCAAAAATATTAAAAGCAAAGAACAAAATTTGTAATACGACCCTTGGATAAATAAACATAGCATTAAAGTCACCCGTATAATCATTGAAGGATTACAATCTCTATAGCACATCTGATGAATTAATAAGAAAGAGACAATTTTGATAATATTCTCCCAAAGATTTTGCAAAATAAATAATAACAACTATTGAGAATCCCAACCTTCAACAAAATCTGCTCCTGACAGTCAATTGTCATGTTTCCGCACTGGAAGCAGATGACCCGTCTTCACACACCACCTCACAATGTCTGTGTCATTTAATTCGCTTTATCTCATCATGTAAGCATTGTATCATCACATGTCATCAGAGAAAGAAGGGTGACTATGATAGAGTAACAGATTTGAAGAGAGCATGACCTCATCCACAAAACTGTCATCATAGTATGTTGTGATAATTGTTCTTTTTTATCATGAGTTATTGTCATTATTCTCTTTTGTTCCTCAGTTGTAAGTTAAACCTTACAATATTGGGTTGTAGAAAAACATAGAAAAAATAGTCACAACTTTTTCGACAACCCAATAGTATGTATATAGGAAAATAAGCATAGCGTATATAGGGTACAGGGCTATCTGTGGTTTCAGGCCTTCCCTAGAGATCTTAATGTATCCCCAGTGGATAAGGAGGGACTGCTGTACTGTCAACAGCAGGGCTACCACTAAGGCAGCCAAAGCACTCAAGAAATCTCTCTCTCTGTATCAAATGAATATTCAGGATTCTGGGAGAAGATAGCAAGATACAGTTGCAATATTAAGTATATGGCATTTTTTATTATTTTTCTCTTCACATAGTAAAAACAGTTTAGATCATTGTTAGGCAATAATGAACAAAACCCTTCCTTTTCAACAGCCACATTTTTGTTTATTTGTTTTAATCAAAATCAAATGATATCCTATGTTTAATATCATGTTTTTTCTTTTCTTTTTCTGTTTTATTTTTAGCCTGACCATATTTGAAAATGTTGGTTCACTATTGAAATTCCTAAGAATCTACTTTTGTTTTTTCTTGAATTAACATTTCAAGAGTTAGCCATAGAACTAGAAATGTTGTTGCCCCAATGAACTATATAATACCATAAGTAAATATTTTCCTTGGCCATAAAAAAATTTCCAGCTTCTAAGGAAATAAGAAAATATTATGATTATTACTAATGACTTCAAATAAGTTACAATTGAATATTTTTAAAAATTTGTTTTAATTTTTACTATGTTTTAGGGTTTCTTAGGAAGCAGAACTCTATCAATAAAGTATTAACTATATTTGCTTTAATTCTTTAGTTTATCAATGGACTCATCAATATACTTATTGATTTTTGTGAAAAAAACATCAAAGGTGGATAAATTACATAAACTTAAAGTATGTACACTTTCAAACTAAGCATAATATATTGTTTCTGAGATTGTTTAATCATTTTGTATTGGAACAGACATCAATTTTTTAAAAATCTAAAGCTTTTAATAGTGATAACTTTCTACTTATGCAATTTTAAAGGAATGAGCATGTATGTTTGATTTTAATAATAAAACATCTTAGGGTTAGGTGATGGGGTAGCAGAAACACACCTGGACCTATATAAAGCCCTGGGTTTGCCTCTTGAGACCACCCTGAGCATGCTGAACAGGTGTATGACCACGAACCAGGCCAGCTGAGACTGGGGGTGGATTGTAGTGTAATGACTCTGTCGGAGATGTCTGTCTGTCTGTCAGTTTCTCTCATGAATAATATAAATAAATACTTATTAAAAAAAACTTTTGTTCAGTTAATATATCAATCTCCTACAGGATAATAGACTGATAGATTGATCTTATTATTAATTTTACACAACATTAATTGAAGTAGTAAAAGTAATAGGATATTGAATTTCTAGATTTAGATGGGGTCAAAGTGAATTTTTAAGAAAAATAAAA
Source organism: Tupaia tana (assembly GCA_026018925.1). Classification (NCBI taxonomy): domain Eukaryota; kingdom Metazoa; phylum Chordata; class Mammalia; order Scandentia; family Tupaiidae; genus Tupaia; species Tupaia tana. The sequence goes on from JAKSZU010000008.1 coordinate 42,485,554, forward strand.
ATGTTCAGCTAAGTTTTTTAAAGTTTGTGAGATGATAAAATTCTCAATATCTGTTACTGAATTCCTTTCAGATAGAAATTATAAAACTTTACAATTAATTTTTTCTCAGCATGAAAATGTAGAAATGTCAAAAATATCTAAGTATGAATGAATTAGAAAACCTCTTTACTAAGTAAATGTGAAAAACAACCCTACTCTTTTATGACCATTACATGTGGCCTAACAATCACTTCTTATTTCTACTTTCTAATATCTCTCATTCATCATGAAATTATAGTTTTATGGGGATTGGCAACACTCTAATCCTGAAAAGTGATCTTACTCCATTTAAGTCACTCATTACAGTCCTGTTTTCCTAAGCTGTGACTGGTAAGGAGTGGACAGAGACTCCAGTTGTGGCCATTTTAATGAGATGAAGCTTCTCCTTGGGATCTTTGAAGATACATTTTTTTTTTTTTATTCTTCAAAAAACTAAAAGGAGTAAAACTTTCTTCTGCCTTTAGAAGTAGCCATCCTAGGAAATGATACCTGGAAATGTCACAGATATGTTGTCACTCTGGGAAGAATGAATGTGAAGGACAAATACATTGACACTCATAAGGGTGCAGTGAAGAGGGGAGCACAGTCTGGATTTGTCATAAAATCAATAAACTTCAAATTAAAAAAAAAAAGCACAAGAGCCTACCTTACTTTTAGCTTTCTTCTTCAGTGACATAGTTTAGATGACGATGATGATCATAATCATGATTCTCATCATTTAAGGCAATTTTAATTGAACTTTCTTTTGTGGTTACCAAAATGTTCCTAAAAGACAATTTCTAACAGAGGACACACCAACCAACTCTTATCAGGTGATTAGTGTAAAATCTAATTAAAAGGACTCAGGTTCACAAAGCAAAAAGAAAAGATTATTGGACATTCATTCATGAATTTTGGTTCTATTACAAATAACCAACATTCATATACACCCCCATTCATACACACAACCTTGAGAGAAAATAGGTATAATTTCAGAATCTTTTACAAAGCCTCTAATGATGTCAAATAATCAGTTACCTTGATGGCATTGACTTAGCAATACTTGTGCCAATGATTTGAAATTATGCATAAAAGATAATCAGTTGATTGATCTCATTTTTCTGCCAAGTGCTTTGAAATAATGACTAAGATAATTATGGATGTTGGTTTTCGGACAAGAATATTCATTCTAGGCATCCTATGGAAGATATTGATTGAACTTTTACTATATCCTATGTATTATGTTAAGCATTAAAATTAGAAAAGTGATTAAAACATGGCACTGACCCTCACATTCCAATGCATAAATAAAAGTGCCAGCAGTAACAAATTCTCAAGTCTTTATTCACAATATTAAAAAAAGAAAAAAAGAAATGGAGTACATTTTATGCAGTTATTTCAAATATAATCTGTTTTTATGTAGATAAACACTCAAAGTGGAAGATTGTTTAGGTTAAGCACAGTGAGAATGCACTCTTTGGAATCAGAGAACACATGAAGTCAGTCAATAGTGTGCTACTGTGAATGATCATGTTAATAGCAAATTACGTAATGTTGCTTTATAGGTCTGTTTTGTTGTATCTGATATCATAGTCAGGAAATTTCAATTTTAATGCAATCACTTGCTTTTATTAAAAGCCCACTGTCAATACAGCCTATATTTTAGTGGTGTCCATAATATACGAGGGGCCCATTTTGGCTCACATGCATTTAGCGAGAAAGGCATGAAATGCATTTTCAAATACTGTGTCCAGGGCATGTTGGAGTTAAAAATGTTAGGCTATTTATTGTTGTGCTGTTCTGGAATTCAAAAGGGATGGCTGATAGAGATGTAATTAAAATCTTGCCTGTTAAGAAATCTTATGAATTATTAAAATCCAGATCCTATTATTCCTTCTTAAATTATTCCTTTTAACTTCTTGTTGCTGCATGTGCCACCCCCTTCAAAAGTTAAGCAATTATCCTTTATAGGGTCAAAAAAGCACCTAAAGGGTCCATCTGGAAAGCTGAGATAAGGGCCTATGGTTCAGCTTAAACAGCTGTTGAACTGAAACATTAAGATCAGGTTGGGGAGGAAGCCATTACCTTGGGGCTCTCTGAACAGCTAAAAAAGATTTATTCTAGTGTACTTTACCTCGGTTCTTGAATGTCTTTCTCTATTTTTATAAAGCTTCATTCTCGTCTAACTTCAAAGTGTTGACTTGTCTTGATATATGTAAAATGCTGGATTGAAAATTGGATACAATTTTGTAGGATGAAATACGCATATATACACACATTCTTTTTCAGAGATGGCTTAACTGCATGTTAATTTCATTAAAATATGTCAAAAAGAAATGATTTTTATTAAAGCTGTCCCATACTTGAGGGTTATTTTGAAATTTATATACATATATATATATATATATATATATATATATATATACCTCTCTGTACCCCAAAGAAATCTTCTCTGCATTTTCAAAAGAGAGAAAATTTTTACTTTATGCTTGAGTTTAAAAACAATCATAACATCTAACCAATAGAACTTGCTAAGTGAATACTGTGATTGAGTCAAATATTTACACCATAATTTGATTCTATTTATAATACAAAAGTTTTCATAGATAAGTTAAACCTTGGCTTGTGACCTGTTTACACAGAAACAGTTACACAAGCACCGTTACTGATACTGGTTTCTTAGATGCTGACAGTAGATCCTTAGCCAAAGGTTTGATGGGGGATGAAGAATGCTGCAGTATGCCTATAGTAGAAGTTTAAAACATAAGCAATTTACTCTAAAATCAGTCTTCCATCCAAATAATTATAAATACAGATTTTATTCTCTTCATGTTTGGATAGTGGCAGAACATTTCTAGGTAGTCCAGAGTTTAAGCAGATAGAGCCTGATTCATTCACATCACTGTGCTCAGAGCTGAATCTAAGCACAATGAAAAGGGACATGTAAAATCATTGAAAAAAATAGGAATGTTTATGTAGTCATCCAAGCATAGATCCTACATATGTGAAAATATGATACTACTGATTGATTTTAAGCTAAAGTCATGATTTTGCATGGTCATTTAAACTACTATGCCAAAAATATTTTGGAGTATATTACTAAATTTACATTAATGTGTTACGTTTACTTTGTTATGGCAATATAACTTACAATATTTATTTATGTTTTTTTTAAGAGATATTTTTGCTATAGGGCGTGTGTGCTTGCTGGAAAGACAGAGAGAGAGACAGAGAGACAGAAAAGGAGAAGTCATTCCCCAAAGGGGGATGGTCATACCACAGTCCCTTCTCTTCCATTTTCCTGTTGGGATCTTGAGCATGCATGCTCACACACCCAGCATGAGTTTAAGCCACCAAGTCCAGAACTCAAACTGTGTTTGACTACATACGAGTCCAGCCATCTATTGGTACCAATATTTTGTTTCTCAAGTAAGTTTACTTATTTATCTCTTCCATGAAAGAAAGATACAGAGAAGAAAAAGGAGAGATGGAGGGATAGGCACCCCCAAAAGGGTCCTCATACTTCCATCTTGTCTCCAGCCCCAGCCAGCTAGGATCACATGTATACATGAATGTGCCTGGCATACACAGGAAGACCTAAGAACATAAACCTGGGACCTAACCCCTAGCCTCAACATCACAAAGCATGGCATTACTACTATACTACCATGGCTGGCCCCAGGAACATGTCATCAGTGAGTTATGCAGTACAATAGAGAGTGAGATTTAAATTTTCTGTTACAAGGCCAACTATGGTAGACATTTTAAAAGAAATTTTAAAGTATCATTATTATTGCTTGCTTATTGTTTTTCAGCCTTTGTTCTGTATACTGCCACAGTTTTAAAATGGAAGGTGATCTCTCAATTCTATTATCTCAAATCAGGCCCTAAAAAATCTGTACTCGATTACTGAATATTTTTCAATGTAATGAATCCTCATGAATACAGTATATATTCTAACCCTTCATCTTCCTCTTCCTCATCTCTCCTCGAAAACTTCTACATTGAGTCAACGACACTCTCTTGTCAGAGAACACTCTTCATATATCTCCTTACTCACATCAGCTGGCTTTGTATAAACACCTGAATTCTTGTGTGATGCTGAGTGTAGAGACTTGAGAAATGGAATTCCTTTCTAATGTGAGGGCTACAGGGAGTGGTATTGGATGTTCCTGGAAAGTTATGTTTTGGTAATGTAGAATATTCATTCAGACTCGATTATTTATCCATTTATTCTCTTTGTTTGTTATTTTAAGTAAAAAGAAAGGAAACTTTGTTCGAGGAGAACAAAAACTGGCTGAGTAAGTTCCTCTGATTTACATAGTTGAAATCATGCTGGAGACAGTGAAGTTTGAAATTGAACATTCTCAGTTTCTTATTGATAGGCAAAACTGACTGTTTTTCACCCTTACATCCCATATCCTATGAGAAAGACATGAACAAGCTGAGTATCATGGCCTCTGACAAAAATTAACATGTAATGGCTGCAAAATTAGGTCTTTAAGATATGCATAGGCATGAAGGAAGGGAGGAAATGAGGAAGAACAAAGGAAGATAGAAAGGCAAGAAGGGAAAAGAACAGGAAGAAAAATTCACATGGTTGGGATGAGCTTCTAATAGTAAACATATTTATTGAATGATTACATTAGGACTGGACAGACTAAAATTTTATAAAACCTGACTGAGATTTTAACTTTTCTTCTAGCAAATCAGGGAGAAAAGTGAGACCTGGAAAAGTTTAATTAACTTCTCAAATCCATGTATTTAGAAAGGGATGGAAGTAAAATGTCAACTCTTGTCTTTCAGAGTCTTCAGTCAATGTTTCCAACTCCTTTGTTTTATCTGAAAATTGTATTAGCATTTGTAAGTGAATATTACAAACAGAATAGGAAGAAAAGGGGCATACAGTTAATCCCAGAATTTTCATTAAAGCCTAAAAGATTGCATACTTTTTTCTAACAAAGTTGACTTAAAGTAATTCTCAAAAGGCAAAGATAGACAACATGAGATCTTGACTAGTGGAAAGGTGGTAAAGACACACCTTAAAAAATGGAGCAGAAATGGTTTAGAGAATAATAGGATCATTTTCTGAGGAGAAATTTTCATATTGAAGAAAAATAAAGTTATAATAATTGTTAAATATATTCATCATCTAATGTGAAAAAAATAAGGAAACCTTCCTTCTAAGTAGCTAGAATCAAATGTACTGATTTATTAAATAAATAACTATTCACCCAACTATAGATAAGTAGAACAAAAGGAGAAGTACAAAAATTTTAACAAGATGGCTCCAGAATAAGAAAAATAAAGTACTCCTTTACTCTTTGAAGTAGTGGGAGGTAAAACAATGCAATATGTTATCCTTACAAAGGGGTTTTCAAAATGTTTTCACTGGGACTTCAGGAATTTCAAGACATTCCTGGACAGTGCCTCTACACCTCAGACACATCTCCACCTATATCATATATTCTAGACACAAACTTTTGAAATAAAATGAAGAAATAAAAGCAGATTGTGTTTACAGAGGAACCCCAGGAATCATGTCCTACAGGTACAAGTAAGGAAATATAATAACATGCTAGTGTTAGGGATTTATTGATACACATGGAACTAACTAGAATCAAATCAACAAAAGTTTTTCTTATATAAATAAATCCCCTAACTTGGTATGTATGGAATAGACTCAGAATGCTTTTAGGAAATCTATCTTCGGATCAACCAGAATAAATGATAGTTCATGAGTCAGAAATCCTATGATAATACACATGTTTTGAGTTTATGATTTGAACAGTTGGGAAACTGTTCAGAAACTGATGTTCATTTTCTAAAAACTTATCAAGTTCCTAAGATATGTTCCAACATAAGTGTTTTGCACCAACTGCAATAATTCAAGTAAATGTCATTATTTAATTCTTTCAGAAGAATCTGAATGTTTATGAGCAGAAATTAGAAAACTTTTGTTTGCTTTCAAGTTTGATCTTGGCTAAGATCAGAGGAAGGGATACTAAGTTATTGTTTACCTCAGTAAAAGCAGAAATGCTGATGCTGTTTCAAAGCATGGAGTGTAATACACACTTAGTAAATGTTTATTAAATGAATAAATGAATGGGTTAAATAAAATCAACTGATAGGCAGAGGATGATTTCTGCCTAGAAATTCTCTGAGAACTCTCAGCAACTATGTCATGCATAGCTTTTTGAACACTATTTCTTCAACTATAAACTTTCTACTATGGTGTGATTTAGATTGCTTACAAGAAGTCAAGTGATTCTGGGAGATTTTTTTAAAAACTTTTTTATATACAAATATGCTGAATGAAGATTTAAACTATTTAAGGAATCTATAATTCATTTTTATTTTATAAATTTCTTGTTTTTAATAAAATGCCAACATAAGGGGCCAACAGATGGTATAGCAGTTACATCACTGGACTCCTAAATGGCTGACCATGGTTCGATTCCTGGACTTGGTGGCTTGAAAGTCATACTGAGTACATTTGCATGCATGCATAAGACCCTGAGAGGAGAATGGAGGAGAAGGGATTTTGCATGGCTATCCCCCTAGGGAGTGAGTTCTCATTTTCTCTCTCACTGTCTCTGTCTATCTCTCCCCCTCGTGAGAGCAAACGCCCTAAGACAAAAATCTCTTTTAAAAAAAGTCACCATAAAAATATATCTAATGTTTTAAAAAAGAACAATCACCACGAGATTCTTGAGCATATATGAGACAAATTTGAATAATCTTTTTAACAGGACATGGAGCATGTGATGGGAATTACAGCACAGTGTTATAGCAAGTAGGAGATTAAACAGCTTGCCTCATACAAATGCTAAGAAGACCTCATTTATACACAATACTGGTAAAGTCTGGGGACTTTTGTTTAGCAAAAATATAATTTTACTTTATTTCCTAACTTTTTGGATTTTTAACCCCATATACAACCTTGGAGATTGTGGTAGTAACTAAGCATTATTGGGCTGGGTTTGGGTAGAATGTGTACAAATAAAACTATAATTATTTAGGTAAGAATTGTCAGTCAATATATGTTGCTATATTATTAAATTATTAACCATATATTTGTACATTCATTAAATCATATGTTTTTTGACAGGCCCCAATCAACTGTGTGTGTGTGTGTGTGTGTGTGTGTGTGTTTGTATGTATGTGCTATCTGTGTGTGTAAGACAGAGAAAGGGATGGGGAGGAAGAGAGACAAATCTGAAGACCAAACATTGCATGTTATGACTCTATTAGAATAACCACGTGTGAACATAAATTGCCTTGAATTGTGGTGGGCCTGATGAGAATTAGTTTGGGGAGTGAGAGGGATCTTATCTGCACACATACCATGATTCTGTTCAACTTTTAATAAACCAATAACAATTATCCCACACATGAGTAAAACCTCTATAGAATTTTCAAGAAATGTAATCATACTTTCATTTTTATAGAAAACTCAACTCTTTACTGCTTTATGGATTTCAGAAGATTATTTTCAGACTGCTCTAGAGAATATTATAGTAACTTGTAATTTAAGGCATATTGAGCACTGAAAATATGTTGGACACTGCCAACTGGCAGAATTAGGCAAACCTTGATTTAGAGAGGTTACATAACTAGAAGACTGCATGTCTGAAAAAAGTACCCTAACGTACATGGCTTAATACACTATTTGTCCTAATGCAAAGTGATTCATGTCTTCACAATTAACCTCATGTTTCAAGTAATAAAAAATCAAATTGTATCTTGAATATTCTATTAATTTTAGTAGCATTTGTTAGATAATGATAAAATAACAAAATAAAACTTATCTTAGTCAATTATTTGCAAGGTGCCCTAGATAGTAATGACAAGTCCTCAGAAAGACTACTTGAACACATTCTAATTAATTAATTTTTTTTATATAGAATTGTCCTTAAAAAATTATCTAAATTGCATAAATTGCACAATTGCCAAAGCACATAATTTTTTAAATGTAATTAGTCTTGTTGACTGTTCTATGGTGATTGAAATACACAAGTTCATTGTTTTATTAATAGATTCATGAATACAGCTTTTAACTAAACTGATCATACAACCCAGTAATTGTACTCTTAGATACTTATCCAAAGGATAGGAAAATCTTCAGCTGGGAAAACAAACACTCGCACATCCATGTTAATCATAGCATTATTTACAATTGTAAATAACGTAGGACATGGAATCAATCCAAATATCCAAAAATAGAGTGGCGGATTAAAAAAATGTGGCATAAGTTCTCTGTGGAATACTACTCAGCCATAAAAAATGAGACCCTTATATTTGACACAAAGTGGATGAATACGGAAGACTTAATGCTAAGTAAAACAAGAAAACTACGAAAGACTTTGTATGTTTCCACTCAATATATACCAATTATCTACAGTCTATATCAGAAATTGAAAGACTGGAAGGCATCACAGCAGAACTGGCAACTGTAGATACTAGTGATAGTAAGGGAGGGGTCATAAAATGTGGCTAATGGGGCAAGGAGGGAGGGAGAAAAGTAAACAAGGAAAAACAATATGCTTAATGGACCACAAAATGAACTGTATTTCTGCTATGAAAAACTATGTTTTACACTGTAAATATGGATAGGAATTAAATGTTTTTACATATATATATATATATATATGATAGAACATGAACATTAAAAACATACATTTTGCTTAAATACATGTAAGTTGTTTAACCAGTGTTTCTGTATGGAGAATATTTGGCAGACTTTGTGAGTGTGTATAGGAAATGAAATTAGGAAAGGTGTGGACAATTAATGAAAATGAATTATTCTTTTAATTCAATTTCAGATACAAAATTTATGAAGCTAATATGATACACTGAGAATCACACACACAATGAGGACAAAAGCTATGATAGCAGTAAAACATTGAGCAAACCATGTATGCAAGGAGGTTATTGATGGCTTCTAAGAAATATGGTCTTGAGATTGGAGAGTGTGAGAAAGAAGTAGGATTGCCTTCCTCCATTAATACTAATATTTAAGCTTAATAATTAGGAAAGCTATTTATTTTTTAAACTATTCATATGTTCATCAACCCACATGATAGTTTCTGTTTTTTTAAGTGAGATTTTTGCTATAGGGCGTGTGTGCTTGTCAAAGAAACAGAGAAACAAAAAATGAGAAAACAGTCCCCCAGGGTGGGATAGTTATACTGCAATCCCTTCTCCTTCATTCTCTTCTTGGGATTTTGGGGAAGCACGCTCAAATGCCCAACTTGAGTTTTAAGCCTCCAGGTTCAGGACTCGAACTGCAGTTGACTCTGTGGGTGTCAGGAGACATAACCATTATACCACCTGTTGGTCCCCACATTGTAGTTTTTAACATCATTGTTTGTTTATAACAGTAAAGTTTTTCCCAACATTTTAAAACACTTAAAGCAAAAAGCAAGATTGAAATAAATGGACAAATACCACTTATCTACCACTTAGTCTATTCTACATGCTTTGCTTTACATTTATAAAACTATTTATTATTCTACAAATCTCCAAATCTGCTTTTTTGATTGTACTTCAAAATAAATTGAAGACAACAGCATAATCTTATCTAAAAACTGAAATATTTGTACCATTCAATAAATACTATGTTTGCTTATAATATTTTTACACAAAATCAAAATAGAGTAAAATGCACAAAAGTATATTTTCTGAATTTAGCCAAATCTTTTGAGGATAAAGAACATTAGCATCACCTTCAAAAATTTCCACTTCCTTTTTCCAATAAATTCCTGCACTCAGACCCAGAGAAAATGACTTTTCTTATCCTTTGTCAACATAGATTAATTTTGACTGTTCTAGGATATAATAAAAATTGATTTATAGAGTATAAGTTCTTTTGTGTAAATAGTGATTCATTCAGAGTAATGTCTTCAAGATTCAGTCATGCTGTTTATATCAGTAGGGTATGCCTTTCTTTATTTATTACTACTATTTTTATTTTGCCAAGAAGTATTCTATTTTTTGAGTACAGAGAAAGTAGTTTTTACACTGTTTTTTCTAATGTGTATCTCAGTTTATATCCATTGTGGCCATTAGAGATTAAACTATCATGAACATTCTTATTCAAGTCTTGTTGTCAACATATGTTTTCATTCTCATGGCTCAATATGTAGGAATTGATATGACATGAGTGGTTTATGTTTAGTTTTATGAGAAAGAGCCATATCTACTTCCAAAGGCAATTCCCCAGGTCGATCCTGCATTTCTGCACAAATCTTGCAAGTGAGGCATTAACGGCTCTTTGATTCAAACTATCTTTACAAGATGTCTATACAGCAAACAGCCTTGGTAGACAGAGATTGTGTTTCCCTCCAGAGCAAAAAAAGAGGCTATGAATTATAAAAAAAATAGTCAGATCCTCTAAACTCAGGGTTCCTGTCCTATAATGTAGGTGCCATCCAGTCCTTTTCGCGTTACCTTATGAGAACCAGTCGGAAAATGTTGAAATTTTAGCTACTGCTATTGCTGAGGGGGGACAAAAGAAAATTGTTTTTGTTTTTCTTTTTGTTTGTTTGTTTTTGCCATAGTGCATGTGTGCTCACCAGAGAGAGACAGACAAAGAGACAGTGAAAGGGAAAGTGAGAAATCACCCTCTCTCCCCAGGGTTGGTGACTATGCCTCAGTACCTTCTCCTCCATTCTTCTCTCAGGATTTTTGGGAATGCATGCACAAGTGCCTGGCATGAGTTTCAAGCTGCTGGGTCAGGGATTTGAACTGTTTTTGGCCATGTGGGAGTCAAGTGCCTTAACTACCACGCTACCTTCTGGCCCTAAAAAATTGTTTTTCTATAAGTCACAATTTCTAGTTTTTACCAGCATCCATGAAAGCGTGGGAACTAATGTTTTATTTACAAGTAGAGTAAATTTCAGAACTTTTAAGGTTTTTGAAAATTTGTAAGCATTTACATATCCACCAAAAATATTATAAGAACTCCAATTCTTCCACAAGCTGGCCAATATTTAATGCCAGTCTTTTAGACTTTAACCATTGTGTAGATTTCTGTTGATACTTGAGTGTGATTTTATTTGTATTTACCAAATAAGTAATGAAGTTGAAGAAAGCTATTTCCTTTTCTTTTGTATTTAATAAAATTTTCATACAATTCCTGATTACTTTTCCAATCTTTTTTATTTTATTTTATCTTTAGTAATGGGGGAAGTAAGGAATGAAGAATATGTATAGATATAGATCCTGGATATAAGTTCTTTGTCTACTGTTTAACAGTAGATTTTGATAAATAGAAGATATTAATTTTGATATTTAATATATTTTTCCAGTATGGTTATTACTCTTTTAAACAATAGTAGTGGGGAAAAAAAAAAAAAAAAAAAAAAAAAAAAAAAAAAAAAACTTCTGCATGTCACCAATACAAAAAAATACCTTCTTACTTAAAAGATGTTATCTTTTTAATTGAACTTTCTACTTTGATATTATTGAAAACTCACATGCAGTTGTAAAACATAATAGTTATCCCTGTACCCTCTCCCCAGTTTATGTCAATGTTCAGTAATATGCTCTTGCAAGACTATAGTGCAGTGTCACCACCGAGAAATTTATATTGATATATTCAAGAAACAAAACATTTCAATCATCGCAAGGATCACTTATTTCACTCACCTCCCTTCCACATATATCATCTCATTAATCCTAGGCAACCACTCATCTATTTTCCCTTTTTATGCTCTGCCATTTTAATAATGTGAAATATTAATCATACAGCATGTTACCTTTGAAGATTGACTTTTTTCCCTGCATACTGTTGGATGTACCAATAATTTGTTCTTTTTGTTGCTGAATACCAATATTCATCATGGTACGGTTATATGTCATTTGTCTAACCATGCACTTACTGAAGGACGTCTGGGTTGTTTCTAGTTTTGGGGTATTACAAATAAAACTACTAGAAAGTGGGACCAGCAGATGGTGTAATGGCTATGTCACTGGACTCCCACGTAGTCGATCATGGTTTGAGTTGTAGACCAGGTGGCTTAAACTCACATTGGGAGCGTGTGCGTGCGTGCCCAAGATCCTAAGAGGAGAATTGGAGGAGAAGGGATCGTGGTGTGGGCATCCTCCCTGGTGTGATTTCTCACTTTCTGTCTCTCTGTCTCTCTCTGTCTTTCTGGCAAGTGCACACGCCCTGTAGCAAAAACCTTTAAAAAAAATACTAGAAATTATCATACACAAGATTTTGTGTAAACACAAGTCTTTTTTATTTCCCTGGAATAAATGTTCTAGGGTATAATTGTTGAGTCAAATGGTGTTACAGAGTTAGTTTTCATGGAGAAACAAACTGCTTTTCCAGAACAACTACCGTTTTGCTTTATCCTAAGCAATGTATGAGTCAACTAGTTTCTGTATATCCTCACCTGCAGGTGTGTTGTCACTATTTAAAAACATTTTATTTTAGCTATAATGGATGCCTTACAGTGTTGTCTCTAAAAGATAATCTGTTTTTTAGACTGCTCAATTTTATTGGCATTGCTGTTGTTAAATTTTTCTATTGTATAAAGTTAAGGTATACAAGATGCTATTTGGATGTACATACACATAGGGAAATGATTACTATAGTCGAGAAAATTAACATATCCATCACCTCAAAGAGTTACCATTTTTTTTTTTTTTGTGGTAAGAACACCTAAAATCTACTCTCTGCAAATTCTCAGCATACAACATTGTGAACTATCATCTTCATGCTGGTCATTAGCTCTCTAGACTGTTCACCCTATAAAACAGCAAGCCTGCACCCTCTTCACCGCCATTTCCTCTTTCTCTTCCCCTAGTGACTTGTACGATTCTACTCTCTGTTTTTGTGTACTTTATTCCTTTATATACTTTGAGTCATCAGATTAAGAGTATGTCTCTCATTCTGTCGTCTCAACCTGCTATGTGAACTATTAAAACAAGAGAAAATTATGAGAAAAATAAAACTGCATCATAAAATGTAAATTTTCAAAGAGATCTTCATTGTTTTATAGTACTTCCAGTTTATAATAATGTATTTACTATAAAATGAAGTAATTTATTTGCTTACTGCTTATATTTTTCTCTACCACTAGAGAGCAGGAATCCTGTCTGCTATCTTGTTTCCTACTGTATTAGCTGGTGCCTAGTTTATAAGAACTTACAATAGATATTATTTAAAAAATACTGTATTTTAATATACTTTCTAAATGTGTTCATCTCTTGAATATTCAATTATCTAACAGATTATTTAAAATAGTAGTTATAGAAATAATTGTGTCAGCGAGCATTATATAATTCTTTCCCTTTGAATAATGCATTAGCTTAACTCATTTTTGTCACATGTATGAGAATTAGAAAGACTTGAATTAATTCCCACTAGTTTTCAAGTATCAGAGAAATTTTTATATTTATCAAAACAGGACTTTTTAATCCCTTTAAAATATTTTTAATGAAATACATTTTTAAAGTTCAAAATCTTATTCTAGTAAAAATAAACATGCCTCTTTTTTTTTTAGAAATATATTTAGTAGCTCTAATAGAAGTGGACAGACTTATTCAATATTATTTTCATCAGATACATTACAAATAAAGCTCTCCCAAAGAGAACTTTAATCTGTTTGTTAGATTTTCCAGTGAAAAAGATGGAACTATTTATATTTTACTTTCCTATCATGATATGTGGTCCAATGTACATACTTGATTTTGTTAGTTTCCTACTTATATTTTCTTGTCAACATAGCTATTTTTTGTCCAAGAGCTTTCCGTGTCTGGGGTCGTCTTTTTGCCATCTATAGTGCAACCCAGATGTGCCAGAGAATGAATGCCTGAGTAAAGACCTCTGACAAAGACTAACAGCAATTGATTTAGGAACACGCCAGTTCCCTCTGTCTTGACTGTAACGACTGAATCATGTGCTCTGCCCCAGCTTGCGATGTTCTCCTAGCAGGTGTAAGCTCTTAGAACTAACAGTGTAAACTTGCCTGAAAATTAATGCTTTATTGACTGCCTAGATTTATCTCCCTTATTTTTACACCCTTTGGCTAGTGTTCTCAAGGATCATCTTTAAAATTGATTAATTGAATCCTAAGCTTTATCTGGTGGTCTTCTTCTGGAAGGAACTTAATCTAAAAAAACAATTTTTCAATTATTAATTTCATTTATACATTATTGCTATGATTTTTCTATTTGTTATGAGGCAAATGTGCTCACCAGAGACAGCTAAAGAGAGAGAGAAAGCAAGCCACCGGGTCTGGTATTCAAATTGCTGTCAGCCATTTGGTAGGCTAAAGCCTTAACCATTACTCCACCTGCTGGGCCCCGAAACAAATTTTTGTTTAAAGAAATGAAAATGAATCACTGATAATACTTTTCTTCTAAATAGCTCTAATCTTCTTTAAGGTTTTCCAGTGAGTTTAATGAAGGAGTGGAACTCTTCTAGATACAGATAAAAAAATGGTTGATTTTCTTTGCCCCTCAAAGCTATTCTATGGAATTATCTCTGTCAGTTTTTCCTTCTCTGAGTGAAAGCTTATGAAGTTCCCATGTCTTCTCTGTTCATGTTCAAGTTAACTAAACAGACTCATGTTCAACAATTAGATTCTGTAATCTTAGCAGCTCTAGACAGAGGCTTATCAGACTCAGAAATCTGCTCTAGAAAGACAAGTTTCCTTCTTTATTTCTTTCTACTTCACTCATCTCCTTCTTTCCCAGCCCTCCTTCCACTCATCTTTCTACATCCAGCTCTTCAAGGTTGTAACAGAGGAAAAAGAGAGAGCAGAAGGGAAAGTTTGACAAGAATGCTACAATCTGGATTGATGTGGCTGTTGACACGTACTGATTCTTCTCCTGTAGTTACGATGAGATCCTCAGAACTCTAACCCAACACCTCCCAAGCTCCCATCCCTGAAAACTTTGCTCAGCACTATTGCCTGCAGTGATAATGCAGTCCCCCTAGTTCTCTTTGGCATCTGTTCTGCCTCTGATAGGACGTGCCAAGCTCCTTCAACCAGGACCGTTTTTCTTTCCACAGGCACAAATTGCTTTTAAGTTGGGTCATTTTAAAAACAAGATAACTTCTAGAGTTCCATGAAACCTCTGGAAATATGAGGCCTTGGCCTGTGGTAGATGGAAAGAGTGTTTGTTTTCATTTTAAGCCTCTCTGCTCTTCTATCTCTCAGGCCAGCCACAAGCAGCCCAAACTCTTTGCATCAGACTCATCCAATTGAAAGGCAACATCAACCCCTGTGCGCTTAGCTCCAGGGGAATTCAGGTGCTCTGAGGTTCTCTCCATCTCCCTTGTTCCAACATAGTCTTTCTCCCAGAAGTAAGCATAGTCATGCTTTGTGAGGTGATTTTTTTTTTTTTTTTTTATAGCTTTTGCACTTGCCTTGAAGTATGGAGAGAAAAGAAGAAATGCACAGCTCTTCCTATAGCAATCCCTTCTTGTGGGCTTTCTCTTACTGATCTTCTTACTACTTCTCACAGTGCAGTGGCTGGAGGCAGATCATACACAAATGCTAATCTATCTGTCTTTTTTCCTATCATTATCATTATTATTATTTTAAACATTCAATCACTGTATTCCATCTGTCTTTGAGTTTTCCTATAACATGTTCTACACAGCTGGTCTGTTATCCCACTCTCATATTAGTGGGTGTTGAATATCCTTTCTTCTTATCTCTATGACCCTTGCTGAAATTGCAGCAGGAAAAGATCCATTTTAACATCTTGCTACAGATCTTAGTCAAAATTTAAGTAAAGAAGAATTCACGTATTACATTTTCTTATATTCCTAACTTTGTGCTGTATCTTGACCATATGTTATCATGTTAGAAATGTCACATTGAATACATCATCTGATAACATTTCATCAGTGATGAAAGCCAGGAATTCAGCTGACATGGATTTTCCATGAAATGATTTCCTAGGCATGGAATCAACCTATAATAATATACTGGTAAAGTGTATTTAAGAGAACATCTGGCCATTTGTGACATTTTACAGGAAAGTTAGAAGTGTCTTACTACCAAATATACTGGGCATTCAATGTCAAAAGTACACATTATATATTATATTTTGTGGACTCACATCACCCAAAGTTTACAAATTCATCATCAAATATGATATTAAAAGTCTTCCTTTTGGGCCAGCAGGTGGCATGGTGGTTAAGGTGCTAGATTCCCACGTGGCCAACCTTGATTCACTTCCCAGATCTGGTGGCTTGCTTTCTCATCTTCCCTCTCTCTCTTTGTCTCTCTCTGGTGAGCACATGTGTCCTATAGTAAATTAAAATAATAATAAATAAAATTAAATAAATAAAATTAAATTAAAATAATAAAATTAAATAAAGTAATAAATTAAATAATAAAAAATAAATTGAAAAAAATCACTTTTTAAAAGCCTCCCTTTCACCACTTTTCTGTATTTTCCACTTTTCTCTAATAAACATATATTAAATGTATATAAAATTTATTTTTAGATATTAAGCTAACTAGATCAGAATGTGGCAGATGATTTAAGAAATCTTCAGAGGACTGACATTCCTAGAGCCAAATTTACACTAGGCATATTAATTGATTTGGCAGATATTTAATAATCACTCTAATTACTGGGCAAAAGCAGTGGGCTATCTCACCACAAGTTAACTTAATGGTTTCCCAAACCAATAAACCATCTGTAAAGATGTTCACATTTTATTTAATGCTTAAATATTGATCTGAGCTGTTTTGGTGAAGACACTGAATCAGGAAGCATGGTGTTTATACTCTGATATTATAAATAATGATTTTTATAGAACTCGTAAACCAGGGATACATGCATGTCTCTTTTTCTCTCATCTCAAGTTGTGAATCAGAGTCTTTTTTAAATGAGAAGGCTGTTTAGGATATTTATCTCACTGAAAGTCAAAATGAGTCTTTGCTGATGTGGGATATTGCTTTCTGACAAATAAGCATGGGCTTCAAGGATTTGGAGAATTAGAAATAGCACTTGATAGTATAAAACTATTTTTGAACTCAGAATTTTTTGAGATATTAAATATTAATTTTAACTGGTCATTTGCAGAATTAAGGAAATTTATGGCATATTTCTATAACAGAGACTAAAATTGTCCTATTGGTTGTAGAAATTAAATGATCTATTTGGAAAAAAATCCATGTTTAGATATTATTATCTTAGTAAATATAAATGATTAAAATATATTTTGCTGTAATATAAAATCATATGCATTCCCTGTCAAAGGCTTTTCTCTTTTTACAAATAAAAAGTTACCTCTTCTTCTGAACCTGGATTCTAAAATCCTGCTGTGTTCTTTCTCATTTGTATCATCAAGAATAGTAAGGTTCTCTGATGAGAATTCATCTGACAATTCAGGTGATGAATGAGACACAAACAGACTTCCAATTACTCTTAAATAACAGCATCATTGGTTTTGCATAATATCAGCAGTACCAGCCCCCAACCCCATGACTAACTTACAAGAGTATAGGAAACAGCTTAGATCATTACCATCTAACATTTAAGGTGTGGAACTTTATCAGGTTGATACTCAATGAGCAAGAGGTGCAAATAAAAAAAAAAAAATCAGTGGAAGTAGGAGGTAAGAGGGAGGGTGTGAAGAGAGGCCACTCACTTGTTAACAGCTTGAGTCTGAAAAGCAGCTTAGCAAGAAGGAAAAGGCAAATGAGGAAAGCTATGTGATGTTAGATAACGACTGTGCCCTCTTAAAAAATTACAAATGACGGGAACCAGCAGTTAGCTTAATGGCTATGTCGCTGGACTCCCATGTAGTCGACGGCGGTTCGCGTCCCAGACACGGTAAAAAATTACGCTGGGCGAGTGTGCGTGCGTGCCCAAGATCTCGAGAGGAGAATGGAGGAGAAGGGATTGCGGCGTGATCATCCCCCCTGGGGGATGATTTCTCGCTTTCTGTCTCTATGTCTCTCTCTGTGTGGTGAGCGCACGCGCCCTATGGTGAAAACCTCTCCAAAATAATTACAAATGAAGTAATAAAAAATCTGCAGGAGGTTTACATTAACTTTTTAAGATTTCTGTAACTTAATCTAGGCTTTATTTGGATGTGCCAAGTGTTAGTGACAGACTTCAAGGTGGTTGAGCAAGGTGCAGGTTGCATAATATGTCAGCAGAATTAATGTTTCTGTTTTTGTTTTCTAGCAGACAGTTTAGAGAAATACCAGCAGCATCCAAGGCCAATTTGGTCTCACATGTACTTAGCATTTCACTGACAATTTTTAAAACAATATTCAAAGAATTTTGCTTGCCTATTCGGTTTCTTCATGCCTAGGGTACATGTTTAGAAAGTTAATTCTCATCACAATTGCAGAGAAAATGCACTGCATTTTGTGCTATTTTATGTACGATTGTTTATTCACTTTTTATTCGTTCCTAAATAGATTATCACAAACTTAGTTTCCTAAAAATATACAAGCAAGCTACTTTATTTTATAGTATAGCACGGCAAATCAATAGAGATCTGACCAGGCTAAGATCATGTTGTTGTCAGGGTTGAGTTCTCTTATGGAGGATCTAAGGGAGAATTGTTTTCTTGCTTTTTCCATTTCTAGAAGATGCCTTCATTTCCTGGTTCTTGTCCCTTCCCTAACCTTCAAAGCCAACAAGAGTGGACAGTGCCCTCATGTCATCTCTAAGAGCTGCCTTTCTGCACACTTCCACTTTTAAGACTTATGATCAAATAGGCACACCCAGACAATCCAGGATATTCTAGCAACTCAGGTGTATATGATGAGAAACAACTGTAGGCCTAAATTTCTTTTACCATGGAAGGTAATACACAAATGGACTTTGAACTATTTATGGAAAACTGGAATTAAAGTATGAGTTTATTTTGGTGTGAAAACTTTTTGAAATTTCATGAATCTTTTTTTAGTAATATGAATTTCCAATGAACTTTTGAATACCTTGCACAGTCATAGGTTCTGTGGATTAGAGTGAGTACATATTCATGGAGGCATTAATAGGCATTATTCTGCCTATTAATGTATCTGTATCTACCTATCAATTAGATTGAGTTGTGAATCATAAACATTCATAATAACATTGATTTTTAATAAAAGTTTATTTTTCTACTATATAGATGGCTTAATGAATGACAAGAATCTTTACATTATAGACACTAGAACTAAAACTAATAACTTCAATGAACCTTATGGACTAAAGATATTATTAAAAGATGAATTTGTTCTTATTTTAACATCTCAAATTTCTTAAATAGGTTAAGTCTATGTACCTATTAAGTATAGATAATCAAGCATTTTTAACAATAAACAAAAACCTGAGTTCTAAAGAACAAAAGCAAAGATCACTTTTTAATCATTTCTATTAATATTACAGAGAAAATTGCAATGACATCAATGACCAAAAAAAGTGTTTTTTTTTTTAATTTTTAAGAAAATAATAAGATTTCTTATCCCTTTAAATAGCTTATGGGGAACTGAAGCTCCAGAAACACCTTAATGGATAAGAATAATGAGCTTATCATAAGAAGATGAAATGTATAGAGATTGTGTGATTTTAAGAGAGAGAGTCAGTTAAAGGATAATGTGTATGTATATATATATATATTGAGAGGTTTTTGCTATAGGGCACGTGCGCCAGCCAGAAAGACAGAGAGAGAAAGAAAGAGACAGAAAGCGAGAAATAACCCCCCATAGGGGATAGCCATGCCACAATCCTTTCTCCTCTTCTCTCAGGATCTTGGGCATGCACACACATGTGCCCAGCATGAGTTTAAGCCACTTGGTCCGAGACTCAAACAGCAGTTGACTACATGGGAGTCCAGCAACATAGCCTTTATGCCAACTGCTGGTCCCTCAAGGATAATATTTTAATAGAAACTTCTTTTTAATTTTCTTAAGTTGGTGTTAGACACAGGATGTATTAAACGTGCAATAGCCAGAAGCTAATTACACCCTAATTTGAATTAATAGCATTACAGAGAATATTTATTGAAAAGGTGGGAAGTATGACCTGCTGAGATGTTCATACTACACCTGAATATAAAGTAGAGTTTTGGACGCAGTTACAAGAATGGTATGTTTAAGCTGGAACACATCCAGAAGAAAGTATACTAGAGAGTTAAAATCCTGACACTGTCTGTTTAAAACCAGAACTGTGTGGCTTGTGAAGATAAACATATAGGGAATGTGAAAGGTGTCTTAAAATATCTAGAGTATCAAGTCAAAGGACACTTAGACCTGATCCAAGTAGCCTCAAGAGACAGAACTCAGACCAGACACGAAGGTTTTGGTTCAATATGAAAGCAGTATCTTTCTAATAACTAGAGCTTTTGAGAAGTTAGGATAGACTACATCTGGAAAGTGAATGATCCATCACAAAATTGTACCTGCACAAACTAAAAATTTTCCAGAAACATGTGTAGAGAAGACTTAGGTCTATTTCTTAGGTGTAAAACATGAATGACACATTCATAGATGGCATCCTTATGTTTTGAATTTTGATATTCTCCTTAGATTTTTGTGGCACTATATTAACTAATGCACTAGTAGCAGAATTTTGCACATCATACTTTTTAGCCAATAAAGTCTGGAGGATATTTTGACTATTACTGGTGGTAGAATATATAATAAAGAATATATTGCTCAAGACCTTAAATAATACTGTTCAACCATGGTAGTAGAATTTCTTCTCTGCAGAATTTCCTTTTTCTTTGAGGTTAAAATAACAAAAACTGACTATTTGGAGTCATGCAAACAGAAAAATTAAAGATGGTGAGACCTTCAAAAATCAGAAAAGTATTTTGTGAAAGGACAGGGGTTCAGATAGACTTTGGTTAAATAGGCCCAGTCACAAAAGATTTGCTTATATAAAGTGAAGTTCTCACCAAGAAAAATAAAGAAACCTACAAAACAATTATATATACCACCACCAACAACTACATCATACAACAAATAAGCTGCTTAAAGACAATGAAAAGAAACAAAGCAAATAGACCCAACAGGTCAAGACCTCAGGAATAAAATAAGTACATCACAGTGAGTACCAAATTGTCTGACATTTTTTTCCATCTAAGCTTTTTCAACCAAGCAGAAAATTGCAGCTCAGGGCTTTCCTGAGTCTCATAAGGCTGAGCAGACAAAAATTGGAGTTTAAGGGTACCAAGACAGCCATCACATTAAAAGGCAAGTTCCAAAAGAAAGTAATCGGTAGAAAAGTGAGTTTGATATTTCATGGGATGTGTTCCCTTGAGGCATTCTGCCAATTCCTAAACTGTGCACAAGATGCCAAGAACTTAAACAGAAATCGACATATAAAACTCTGAAAATTAATCAGGGACTTCAGTACCCCCTCATGGATGAGGAGGTAAAAATTAGAGTTCAGAGCCTTCCTTGGAAAATGGGGCTCCATAATCAAACCTAGACTTTCAGCTGGTACTCTAAAGGGCCACACGCAAGGTGTTAAGAACAGCCAAAACAGAGAAGCCTCAAAAATAATCAAACAGCAGCAAAAACTACTAACCTGAAGCACAGCCTTTAATTAATTCAATCCTTGGTTGGAAGATGATGATGTTTCCATTAACTGTTTAACTGTTTTCAGCAAGAAACCTAGACCTCCTTTAAGAAAAAAGAAGATGGCATCATTCAAAGACAAAATAGCTTTTTATGCACAACATCTGAAATTTTATTTTTAAATGCACTAGCTTTGTTAGTAGATAAGATCAAATAGCTATAAAACACGCACCCTATAGCAAAATCCTCTCCAAAAAAAAGAAAAAAAAACAACAACAAAAACGTTGAAATGAATCCCAGAAAATAGAAGCAAATTCACAGGCTATTCAGATACTGAGATTAATTAAACATTGTTCTAGTCTAACAGCAGTGTATTAACAACTATAATAATGTACTGTGGAAACTATGATTAATATATTTAAAAAATAGATGACAAGGTTAAAAACTATACCTGAAAAATGTAATCCAAAAATAATTAAATAGGGTACTAGAACTGAAAAATATAAATGAAATAAGAAGTCAATACAATGTTTAACAATATTATAATTATATGGATCAGCTGAAAAAATACAAAATGAATCAAGGAGAGCAAAAAGAAAGCAAATACAGAAATGAACTTCAGAGCCAAAAATGAGATAAATTTGTGTATTTATTTATTTGCTTCTTTACCAGAAGCCCGACTGGCATTTGGGGAAAAATTTTAAAAAATTGAAAATATGATGACCAAGATTTTCCCCAAATGATGAAAAACATTGGGCTACAGATTTAAGAAGCTATCTAATGTACCTAGGACAAATAAAATTAAAATCATACCAAATTACATAGTAAAAATTTCAGGAAAAGAAAATTGAAAGTTGACATCATGGTCTAGTGGTTAAGGGAGTCAGATCCTATACGACTGATCAGTTTGAATACTGGCCTCAGCATCTTAAAATCATGCCAGGCTCATGTGTGAATTTGTGTCCCAAATGCCTACAGGATGAAGAAGCGCCCTCTGATATTTTAAAATATAAGTAAATGAATAAATAAATGAAGAAAAGATAGAAGAAAAGATGAGAGAGGAAAGAAAGCTGTATTACTTTCAGAGAAAGAACAATACTGACAAGCTGACTTTTAAACCGAAATGACCGCAGCCAGAAAAAAAAAAAAATAAAATGACATCTTAAAAGAATTGAAGGAAATAACATAGCAGAAATATCCTCCATATTGAAAATTAAATGAAGATATTTTCAAGCAAATAAAAACTGAGCTAATTTACTATCTATAATATGATATATAAGCCTTTGAGATGCAGCTAGTAGTGTTTGGAGAAAATGTTATGACTTAAAATATGTTAGAAAATAAATAAATCTCTAATTTACACTTACTATCTGACTCAAGGAGCTTTGAACCACAAGTAATTTAATATGAAGACATTATAATGGAGAATATAGTACAAATAAAGCAAAAATTAATAATGTAGAAAACTATTATAAAGAGAAAAAATTAACAAACTCAAAAATTGATTATTTGAAATAACAAGTTAAATCGACAAGCTCCTATGAATACTTATTGAAAAATAAAAGAAAAGAATTGCAATTATTTGGGATGAAAATGGAGACATTGGTAAACACCTGCAGACTTGAAAATGATAATGGTAGAAAGTGATGAAGAAATTTAAGATACCGCTGTTGACAATTAAGATAAGATATACAAAATTTCTTTGGAAACACACTTTGCCAAAAGAAACTCAAATAAATACAGGAATCTAAACAGTTTTCTACTTCTTAAATATACTGAAGTATAATTATAATGATATTCTTTCTACAAAATAATCTAGGCCCTAAAGATCCCTTGGTGATTTCTTTCCCCTTGGTGAACCTTTTAATGAAAGATTCCAGACCAGCTGGTGGCATAGTGATTAAGCAGCTGTACCTCACAAAGCTGACTGCACACTTCAAGTACCATACCTGACAGCACAAAATAACAAGCTTGGCACAGTCACACGCATGCCCCGTATCTCCAAAGGAGAAAAGGAGAAAAAGGGATTGCAGCCCAGCCAATCCCCCATGTAGGGATGCTTCCTCACTTTCCCTTTCTCTTTCTCTCTCTCTGGCAAACACAAGCCCCCTTTAGCAAATTAAATTAAAAAATAAAGAGATTCCACTAATTTTAAACAAAATTTCCCAATAAAATAGAAAAAGAGGGAGCACTTCTGAATTCACTTTATAACATTAGTACAAGTTTGATACAAGGGAGATTATATAAATAAAAAAATACATGTCTGTTCTCTCATGAACACAGATATTAAAATGAGATTATTAATAAATGTAATCTATAAAGGAAAATGATAACACATGATAACCAAATCTGTCATACTCTCAGAATGTAAGGTTGAATGATATTTGAAAATTTTATAATACAATGTAAAATGCAATTTCTGTGTCAGACAGAACATAGACCCCTGAAAATGCTTATGTTCTAATTTAGAACCTTTAAATATGTTACATTACATGGCAAAAGAAAAATTTAAGTTGAAGATAAAATTGCAATTATCATCAGGTGATCTTAAAATAAGAAGATTTTTCTGAATTATATAGGTCAGCCAAAGTAATTCTCAGAGTTCTCAAAAGTGGAAGAAGGTGGCAAAAGAATCATAGAAAGAGATATAATTATACTTGTAAGATCAGAGAGATGGAATGTCATTGCCATGAAAGATGGAAGAATGTGGCCAGGATCTAAGAAATCCTGGAGGCCTCAAGAAACTGGAAAATGTTAGAAAATGGATTGTGTCCTAAAGCCTCCCAAATGGAAAGCAGGTCTGTTGACAGGCCCGTCAGGAGAATTTTGTTTTGAAACACTAAGGTAATGCATCATTATATCGATAGTAGAGAACTCATACAATGCCTCACTAAAACAATCAAGTAGAAAAATTATATTCTAGGTTCTAGTCATTACACTAAGGAAATGAAAATAATGAAAATAATAAACATTACAGAGGAAGAAATAAAATTGCTCTATTTCTGAGATTATGTTTTTCAAATATTCTGGCAATCTTTTAAAAAATTATTTAATTTAGTTTAATATTATAATTATTATTTAAATTTGACCAGAGAGATAGAGATGAGAGAGAGAGAGGAGAGAGAGAGGAGAGAGAGGGAAAGTGACAAAGTAAATCACTAAGTCTGGGACTCAATTTGTGGTTGGCCACATGGGAGTCCAGCATCTTACTTAACCACCATGCCACCTGCCAGCTTCTCTGGTCATCTTTATTTAGAGTAAAATTCAGCATTTTATGGCAAAGTTGTATGGTCTGCTTGTCCAAACATTACGAATTAAAAAATTCTTTAATGTGCCTAAATTAAAATACAAATCCTATTCCAAATACACATTTTACAGAAGTGCACTTTTTTCTAAAGCAGAGCTAAATGGGCAATTTTAGGATCTAGCTTACATCAGCCTTATAAGAACCAAAGTTATTGGGTCCACTAAATGGACAAAGAAAACTGGACAAGGTGGCTGATATATGCTTCTACATAAATATGGTGCACATACACAGATTTCCTTGTTATATTCAATGATACTCAAGGCTTCTTTAATACAGTTTTTGAAGATAGAATAATGGACTGTTCGTTTTTTAATGCAAAAATACGTTAGTCTTTTGCACAGAGGTTTCTTCTCTACTTATCGTCATTAACTTGAGAGCCTTCTGTAAATTCTGTAGTGTTCACATCTTTACTGTGATGTGAGCAGTACTCTACTCACGCTGCCTGCATATTGGTAGCATTTCTGAGTTCTTACAATGTCTTCTGGTGTTAGTTGGACAGCCCCTTAAAAAAACTGCAAAAAATACGGGAACCATGGTGGAATCTTCTGTAGAGTGGAATGAAGGTAATACCTGCGCTATGAGGCACTTCTACTGGTGAATTAGCTAGAGTGTGATTATCGAGACTTACCTGTGTTCCTGTACAGCTGCTTGATGACCCATTGGACCATAAGTTGAGGATGATGGCTAAGGTTGCTGAGTTTGCAGAAGAGTTGTCCCAGCATCTCTATTTTCTCCACTATCATCTTTTTTATTTATTTATTTATTTATTTTTATTTATTTATTTATTTATTTTTTTAATTTATTTTTTATTTTTTATTTTTTATTTATTTATTTATTTATTTATTTTTGTATATACTTTCAATCATATTGTTTGGCTTACAATGAGACCATTTCGATATGTGAACATTTCTCCCCAGACCCGTTGATCGAAATATCTTTAACAGATAACACCACACCTCCCCATCCCGTCAATGCTCTACCTCTGTATCCCTTCTCTAAATGTCTTTCGTTGGGCCCCACTCCTCCACATACACCTCATCTGACATTCACACCCATCTCTTGTGTTTGTTCAACTGTTATCTTTTTAAATGCTTAACAAGACCTGTTCGATGAATCTACCCAATTGTAAAACAGTTCTTGATATGCATTAGCCCACCCCACCTTGCATGCTCCCTGTGTTTCACATTTCCATCGATAAGCTTTCAAAATACTGTTATGAGGGGAACCAGCAGTTAGCGTAATGGCTATGTCGCTGGACTCCCACGTAGTCGACCGCGGTTTGAGTCCCGGACCCGGTGGCTTAGAACTCATGCCGGGCGTGTGTGCGTGCGTGCCCAAGATCCCGAGAGGAGAATGGAGGAGAAGGGATTGCGGCGTGACCATCCCCCCTGGGGGGTGATTTCTTGCTTTCTGTCTCTATGTCTCTCTCTGTCTGTCTGGCGAGCGCACGCGCCCTATAGCAAAAACCTCTCAAAAAAAAAAAAAAAATACTGTTATGACATCTATTGAAAAACTTAGTTTAAAAGGACTTGATCATGTTGTGAAATTGTGCAGTGTGATCTTCACTGTCTGAATGTAAAAATGTTTTCCAAGATAATTCTTCAAATGGGAGAACCAATTTTTTCCTTGCATAATAGCTTCATTATTACACAATTGCTTCTTAAGAGCTTTCAATATATCCATTAGCTTTTATTAAAAATGCATGATATTCACAATGTTACTATAAATTTTCATTCCAGTTTGCAAGGCATATAAACAATGGATTCTAAAAGGTCCCTCTTGTCATGTTTCTGATTGTCTTCAGATGATGCTGTTTGCTCTGAAATGTGGAGGACAGGGGACAGCAGAGCAAACATGGACACCTCTACTCCCAGAGTCACCACTTCCTTTCCAGGTTACTTTTTCATGACTAAAAATCAGATAATGAAATAAAATATTAGAATAAATCATGTTCTAACAAACATCTTGGATTCAGTCAATATAAAATCAATTTTATGTATATATTGACAACAATTAGAAAATTGAATCTAAGCAAAGATACTTTGTCTATAGCACAATACATAAAATTGTGCTATCATGATATCTATTTATGGGCCAACCTTTTATTTAAAGGAGAAAAAGAAGAGAAAGGATTACAACATGACTATCTCCCTTGGGTAGTACCTTCTCTCTTTTTATATAACTTTCTCTCTCCTCCCTGAGTACACACACCCACTCCCTCTGGCAATTAAAAAAAAAAAAAAAAAAAAAAAAAAAGACCCAAATACGTATTACCACTGAACATAGGAGTTCATAACAGAGCAATGCAGTGAGGGAAGCATGAGCATGATCATTTCAGTACATTTTGCCAGGTCATATAGAGGTACTAAGAAGAAACATACCTTTTGTTGTTGCTGTTGTTACAGGGCGTGTGCACTTCTGGAGATGCAGAGAGACAGAAAATGATAAATTTTCTTCTCCTCCATTTTCCACTCTTGATTTGGAACACACATGCACATGCCCTGGCATAAGTTTTAAGCTGCCAGGTGCAAGACTGGAACCACGGTCAACTACGTGGGAGTCCAGCGATGTAACAATTATGCCATCCATTGGTCCCCAAAATCTAACTCTTCATCTATTCTTCACCTCACACTCAGAAACCAGTTCTAAGAAGAGAAATGCAGATGTAAAGGCAAAAGTTCAAGTTTATATCATAAATTTCTATAATTAACGATATTATAATACATGTATGACCTTGGAATAAGCAGAGTTATTAAAAAGTAAACAAAAAGCTCTTCAAGATAGCATGGAGGAAAATATGGATAAAATAGGTCTATTTAAATTAAAAATATTTTGTTTATTAATAGATGCCATTAAGACAAGAGAGTAAAAGGTAGTCCCCAGATTGAAACAAGATACTATTAATATATCGACATCTTTCTATCTGCACAAAAAAATAGAAATTATTATTATTTTTTTAGAGAGATTTTTGCTATAGGGAGTGTGTGCTCATAGGAGAAACCGAAAGCAAGAAATCACTCTCCATGGAGGATGGCCTTGCCTCAATCCATTCTTCTCCATTCCCCTCTTGGGATTTTGGGCAGACATGGACATGTGCCTGACGTGCGTTTTAAGCTGTTGGGTCCAAGACTCAAACTGTGGTCAACCATGTGGGAGTCCAGCGACATAACCATTACACCATCTGCTGGTCTCTAGAAAGAACTTCTATAGAAATATATATCAGATATCAATAAGGAAATTATGACATTATAAAAATATGGCACAGATTGGGGCCGGCAGGTGGTGTGGTGGTTAAGAATGCTGGACTCTCACGTAACCAACAGCAGTTTGAGTCCTAGACCCGGCGGCTTGTTTTCTACCTCTCTCTCTCTCTCTCTCTCTCACTTACACACTTTTTCACTCTGTCCCTCTCTGGCCCAATTAAAATAAATAAATAAATAAATAAATAAATAAAATTCAATAAAATAATTCTATAAAAAATATGGCACAGATTATGTTCTTTTGCACACACATACACAACAATTTCCAATAAACATATGGAAAAATGCATCAGTAGTAATAAGTGAATCATCACAGAAAAAGAAAATTCAAATCACAATAACATACTTCTACATTCATATCAGATAGATTTTTAAAAAAAAACTTACAAAAATTTACAAAACAAGTATTATTAAGGAATTAGAGAAACTAAACTGTCTTACACTTGCAGAACTATAAATTCATACAGCCATTTTGTAAAAATTATCAATAACATCTACCAAGAGAAAATATATACAGACATAGATATAAATATAGATAGAATATCATCAGTTTTGCTTCAGCAGAAATATGTATCTGTTGCAACAAAGAACATGTACAAGAGTGTTGATTGCAACACTATTGTAATCATCCCTAAGTGGAAAGCACACAAATATGCATCAGTATTAGAAGAAATAAATAAATTAGGTTAAATTTGTGTAATCATATACAATTAAACATTTAAAATATCCATATATACAATAATATATTTGAATTTCACAAAGAAATGCTAAATGAAAGAAACTAAAGACCATCTACTTTATCATTTTAGTTGCATACATTTCAAAAACAAGGAAAAGCAATCTCTGGGATAGGTTTCAGAAGAGTGATTATCTTTGGGAAGAAGGTGAAGTTAGTGGGAAGAAACATGAAAGGACTTCCAGAGTACTAGTGATGTTCTGTTCTTCTTTTTTTTTTTTTTTTTTTTTTAAGGATTATATTATTTGACCTTAATTATTTATTTGTTTTAATTTGACTGGAGAGGGACTGAGTTGGAGGGGAGGGAGAGAAAGAGAGAAAGTAAGAAAGCAGACACCAGGTTCAGTATTCAAACCATGGCTAACCATATGGGAGTCCAGAGCCCTCAACCACCACACCACCTGCTGACTCTGTGATGTTCTGATCTTGATCAGGGTTATAGTCACACAACAGTGTTTGTTTTGTAAAATTAAGTGATTTATATATTTACATTTTATGTATTTTTACATTGCACATTTTATGTCAATATAGTTACTTTAAAATATGACTTCGTGTTATAGTTTAGCTGTTGAAAGAGGATATAATGTTTACTGAGTTACTACAGCTCTTAAAGAATAGAGATTTTTTTCATGATTATTTTTTAACGGTAAATTAGAGTTTAGAAAATATTTTCTGATATTTTTATAATGAACAGTAATTAATAATTAATGGGTATTTGACCAGTGGTTCATAGTTAACCAACCCATTTTGCTAAATCATTAGTGAAGTTCTGTAATATTATTACTTTTATAATAATAATAAAACAAAATGAAAAAAAAAAAACTTCATTAACAATAACAGTTAGACTTTTGGGCTCAGCCATGTAGATCATACTTGTTAATACATATATTTCTTCCAATAGTCCCTGAATGTGGAAACCAGCAAATGGCATAATGGTTATATTGCTGAACTCTCACTTAGTTAACCCCAGTTAGAGCCCCAGACCCGGCATCTTAAAACTCATACTGGGTACTTGTGCATGTGTGCCCAAAATCCCAAGAGGAGAATGGAGGAGAAGGGATTGTAGCATGTCTATCCCCCACGGGGGTAATTTCTTGCTTTCTGTTTCTGTCTTTCTGGCATACATGCCCTATAGTAAAAATCTCTCTTAAAAAAATTCTCTGAATATAAGTTATACAATATTCTATTGTTTAAATGTTGACTTTTGAACTTTCCAACACTATACAGCATCCTTGTTCCCTCTGTATTTGTATTTCTTTTTATTTTTTATCATTATTTGCTTTCTCTTTTCCTATATTTCGGCAAGCAAAATGAAAAACCATACAACATTCTTCGTTTTTGAATTTTCTGTTTTATTAATTTATACTCACTCTCATGAGGGTATTATTTCCCCCTATAGGTATTGTAGAATAACTTTTTACCTGCTTTATAGAACATCATGTTCCCTTGTTTTTTCATTAAATCAAACTTATTATCGTCTTCCCTGGTTATCATATTCCTTGTTTTTTTATTTTATTTTTTTAGTCTATAGTCATTCTTTTTTGAATGAATTATTTTATAGTAACTTTTAAAAGTAGAGGAAGAAAAAGAATGAACCCCAGATACCCTGCCCATCTACTCAACCCAAAAGAATAGGTCAGGAAGGCGGAGAATAGCTCCAGGTCACTCCATTAGTGATAAAAAGTGTTCTGCAATATGCCCACTTCAAGCCATCTTGGCTGTTATTAGAGGCTATACATTCTGGGTGAAGAAATGAATAGAAATTATTTAGGCAACTCACTTGACAGCATACTTATTTCATTCCACTCCACACAACAGAGCCCCTTTTTGTATGTAACAGAACTATTTGCAGCTACTCAAAAATCCTAAATTTGCTTTTCAGCATGCGCATTCACTTCTATCACACCATTTGCAATGCCTATAAATTTTAAGCTGTGTGGAAGATCGTTCAACATTTCAATTTGTCCCTCTCTGTTGATGACACCTTTATTCAACTACCTGAAAGTTGAGTGCAAGTGCTAATATTTTTTACATTACTCAGAGCTAGACTTTTCTGAAGGTAGGTGGGGGAACCATTTAAATGGTATGAGTGCAGAAGTTGTTAGATGAGAGCAAAAATGAGCAAAACTTTTAACTTCTATTAGATGTCAGCAAACTATTTACTGTAAACAGTGACATAGTAATATTTTAGATTGGGCAGGTCAAACAGTCTTTGTTGCCGCAATTCAGCTATGGTGTAGCATGTGAAACCAGCCATGGCCATTAGAGATAAACAAATCGGTATGGCCCTGTTTCAGTAAAACTTCATTTAGTAGCTAGGTGTTTAGCTAAATTTAGCCAGTGGTTCATAGTTGACTAACTCCTTTTGCTAGGTCATTAGTGAAATTCTATCATTCCTTTGTTTTCAGATAGTGCTCCTTTATATAATATAATAACAACTCTGTAAATTATAAGTCATCATATTTAGTTTTTTTAGAAACAATATTTTGTTCCAAAAATACTTCCAAAGGGGATAAAAGAAAAAAAAAGAAGCAGCTGAGATAATCTAGCCATAAATTATTCCTGAATTTGTTATCAATTATTAGGACAACTACCGGGAATAAAGGGCATTGACTGTAAAACAAAAGGCAAACTCGGTACAATAAGAGTTTACCTAGTGTCCATGTCAACTCACTCATTCATTAACCATCTCTTCAGCAAATCCTTACTGAGCACTTAACAATGTCATGAATCACTATAGATGATGCTAATGGTATGGGAATAAATACACAACAGCCAAGTACCAGACCCTAATGCAGTTATCAATCTAGTAGGAAGTACAGACATGCAGTATGTAATTAAAAGTCTAATCAGTGCTGCCCAAGAGAAGTAGAAATGCAGGAAGCACAGATGACAAGAGACCCTATGTAGAAGGCAGGGTTAGATGGATGGAGATGCTGAGAAAACATCTTGAGTAGCTAATGTTTAAACCATGACGTTAGGAATAAGTCAGAGTTGTCTAAGTAAGAAGCACTGAGAGTGAGGAGGGGTAAGAGAATGAAAAGCTTTATTATTTGATTTGCTGTCCATTTTCCAAGGTCATACTTTTCACATATGTACAAAATTATGATACTGAGGAAAGCCTGGTTTAATTTGGTCCAGTAGAACAGATATTTTTCTATTTGTACCTACTGGATTGTATTGCTGATGCTCTAGAACAGAAATGATTTGTGTAACATCTTGTATACACTCTCCTGAGCTCTTGACCAAAATCTGTCTAAATTCATGCTGAACTTTCATCTATTTATCAAATATAATTAGTACACTGAGACTCAATCAAAGACACAGGGAAAAAGATTGGTCAAATTAAACATTATGTGTAGCGATGAAACTCACCTGATGAGGGTGATACAGAGAGATTGAGAGACAGAGAGAACAAGATGAGAAGAAGTGGAGAAGAAGGCGAAGGAGAAAGAAGGAGTGAGAAAGAAAAGAAAAAAGGAAGGAGGAAAAGAAGTGTCTTGGTGTGATGAGAGTCTCACTAATGACTAATAGTAGACAATATCTTCAAGTTTATTTCTGAAGAATTTTAACATAAAATGCCACCAAAAAGGCATTTAGAGAATTGCTTTGTGAGTAAATGTCATAGCTGTAAGAAAAAAGACTGATAGACTCTCTGAACTGTAACAGCTTGGTCTCAGTAAAATACATGCTCAGTTTTTATAAGCCTTATCCATAATGTAAGAGATAAAGCTTTTGTCTCAAATCTAGAGTGTCCCCGATAAAAATTGCACTTGTTATATTTAATGCTTTTTTATTGTAGGTGATACACCACTGTTTTACAAGACTCAGGTCAAGAGAATTGGTAAAACCCTGAGGCTTGCTTTATGATCCTATCTGACATTTTCATTCAAGAGCGATGCTGGGACTTCAGCAAATGTTGTAACATAAAAGGGCAAATACATTCATACAATTGTCATCTCTTTCATCACACATCTTTATGACTGTGAGACTAACAGAGGCCCAGTGGTCCTGAGATCCCAGATTCAATATCTATGCTCTGGGAGGACAATCTCCTGGAGAGATTCAACCTTTTGGATCTAGTAAACTGTATGGTAATGGATCAGGGCAGTTACTTCTAAATGGAATATGAGTGAATTACTCTCAGGGGAAATAATTATTGATAACTTCTCGCAAATAATGAATGTAAGTTTTGATATTATCAAAAAACACATTATGAGGGGCCACACCGTGGTTCAGTGGTAAAACACAGTGCTCAGTGAGGCAATCCTACAAGGGAAAGTACCTGATTCAACTCTGCTGACCTCCCTGAGAACACACACGTGCTTATGATCTGGTTCTCTCTTAAGGCTGGACATAGATCACACCATCAACACCTGCTGGGTGTAGGTATCCTCTGTCTCCTCCTTTGTTTCTCTGTCTCTATAACTCATGGGGGAAAGAAATAAACCTTGGGGAAAAACATACATTAAAGAACATATTCATATGATGTATGAATTCCACATTCACACACTCATGTAACTATTTTAAATGTAATTCAATTATTCTTCTTTACCAATCATATAAGCAGTGATGAGTATTCAGAGAGATGGTCGATTTCTATGTATCAGATATTAGCACAGTCACTTTTGTAGAAATACCTTTTTCACCTTCCAAACAAATGTGAACTCCATGCTTAAAAGTTCTCATACTTTAAAGTCCCTCTCCATTTCTATAGTACTTATTGCATCAAGTTCTTACACTTAGTTGAGTGATTATTTGATGAACATCATCAGTCTTCTACAAAATACCATAAATGATTATGGAAATAACATTTAGGTTTACATGCCTGAACAGCACCTACAATAGCATACAATGGATGTAAAAAAAAAAAGATATATTTTCAGGGCTGGCAGGTGGTGTAGTGGTTAAGGGCACTGAACTACATGGCCAACCATGATTTGAGTCCTGGACCTGGCTGCTTGCTTTCTCAGTTTCCCTTTCTCTCTCTCTCACTGTTCCTCTCTAGAAATATTATAATAAATAAATAAATAAATAAATAAATTCTTTAAAAAATTAAGAATATTTTCTACATATCTTGACTTAAAATAAGTGTACTAATAGAAATTATTCAAAAATAGTAGGCTGACTAATACAAGAATAGTAGGTTTATAGAGTGCAACATATATATAGTCAAAAAAGGCAGCCACTTACATGGTTTGATCAGTGAGCATAGTCAAAAGAATTCTAATAATAATATACTTACAATCATCATAAGGAATTTTATGGTAAAATCCAATAATCCATAAGAAAAAATACTGTTAGATAATTAATTCTACAGCGCTGTCCATTTTTGGATTTGTCAATAAGTGAGGACAATTTCACAGACTTTCAATTTGATATTAGATCTTACAGCCTAGTTAAGTGAGTCAAGGAGGGATGGAAAGAAGGAAGAATTATTTGGAACTACCACAAAGTAATGGGTTAGACTTTGGAGTCTAACATTAGGTTGTCAGAGTTCCTAAACCACTTTGTAATATACATTAGCTGTATATATTATGCAACTTACTCAACTTTATTGGGGCTTCAATTTTTCCATCTGTAAAGTGGGCATATTAACGTGTCTCCACCAGTAAGTGACTGAGAGGATTACTTTCAGAAACATATATAAAGGGCTTAGAACATTGACAAAACCATTGTTAGAGCTATGCAACTGTTAAGTGTTAATTTCCCACCCTCTTTGTAAACTTGGAATACTTTGATACCAGAGACATGTTGCTCCTGGTAGAATTGTAATCCTTTAGAATTTGACAGTCTCAGAAAAAATAGAAAACTGTGGTCCAACATTTAGGACATACTGCAGTAAGCTGTTTATACATAGATCTTGTTGCTCAGTTTTAAGTATTTGTTTTCCTGTGATAAACATTAAAAAGTACTAGGATGGATATCAGAATTGAGAAAGTCATATAATGACAATAATGCTTACCCCAAATTATAGTCTATGTTCCAAGTAGTGTGTGTATATATAAATATATATATATATATATATATATATATATATTTAAAAGATTTATTTTATTTAACTTTCTTTTTCTCTTTTTTCTTTTTCTTTCTTTCTCTCTTTCCTTTTCTCTTTCTTCTTTCTGTATGTATTTATTTATTTTAATTTGACTAGAGAGAGACAGAGCAAGGGCGGGGGGGAATGAAAAAACAAGTCGCTAGGTCCAGGGCCAGAACCACAGTCGGCCATGTGGGAGTCCAGCGCCACCTGCCAGCCCTATATTATACATTTTTAAAGTCTTATTTACTTTATTTATTCAACAAATGATAGACAATAGATGCAGCACCCTAACAGAATCTTGACATCATGATCCACTCCTAGCCTTAGCCAGCCTGGAGAACGGGCTTGTGTACTTGGTACACTCAGGGACGTTTCTGGGTATGAACTGGTATCTTTCTCATGTGGCTGTGCCTTGCAGGGTATCATATTTCAGTGCGATGCCAAAAATTAAGAAATAAAAGTGAAGATCTGGGTTTCTTAGGACCATCTGTATCTGCCTCATCACCCCTAATGAAACCAGAATGACCAGCAGGTGGCACTCATATTTCAAATCCTAATATAAATTAAATAAGGCATCTAATATCCCCAAATGCTTTTTGTTCCCTAAACTTTGCTATATTTCAGAACACTTCTTTCATCCCTCTTATCTTTCTAAACATTTAGGGATTCCACAAGATAAAGCTGAATCATCATTTTACCATAAAATTAATTGGTTACGGATTTAGTAACATGTATGTATTGCCTCTATTGCAATAAAAATAGCAATTATCATATTTTAAAAATAAGTATTTATTTCATTTTATTTATTTATTTATTTTGATTTG
This sequence comes from Tupaia tana, assembly GCA_026018925.1. Classification (NCBI taxonomy): domain Eukaryota; kingdom Metazoa; phylum Chordata; class Mammalia; order Scandentia; family Tupaiidae; genus Tupaia; species Tupaia tana. Next base: position 42,521,245 of record JAKSZU010000008.1, read on the forward strand.
ATAAGAGAGAGGAAGTGAGAAAGAAACCACCAGGTCCAGGATTTGAACCATGGTCAGTCATGTGGGAGTGTCCAGAACTTTAAGCACCATGCCACGTGCTGGCCCCCAATTATCATTTTTTACCTTTATTCTGTGACCAAGATCCTTGAGGGTAATAAACTGCCTTCAAGATATTTCAAAGGTGGTATTCTAATCTTTTCTTCTGTACTGAAACTATAGTAATACAGTAATTAGAAAGATTAAAATAGGAAAAGTTATTTTTCTGCTCTCTGTGTACATAGATAGTTTTTAATTTTTTAAATATCTATTTAATTTTATTTATGATTGTTATTATTCAATTTGACAGAGAGAGAGAGAAAGAGAGCAAGAGTAAGAAAGCAAGTTGCCGAGTCCGGGACTTGAACTGCGGTCAACCATGTAGGAGTCCAGCAACCAATTACCATGCCACTTCCCAGCCCCTCTAATAGTTTCTAAAGAATTATTTTATTGAACTTTATTTATTTATTATTAATTAATTAATTAATTAGTATTTATTTATCTTAATTTGGCTAGAGATGGACAAAGTGAGAGAGAGAGAGAGGGAGAGAGAGAAAGTGAGAAAGCAAGCCACCAGGTCTGGGACTCAAATTGTGGTCCGCCATGTGACAGTCCAGCACCCCTAACCACCACGTTACCTGCCGGTCCCAGGGTTTCTAATATTAACAGAACTGTTTTAAATATCCAATAATACTTAATGTAATTATCTCTCTAAAACTCTCTTATTTCATGAACAAGCCTGGCATGAAAAACAAAGTTAAGTGAATTATAGAATAATAAGGCAAATAGAGTTTTCTGTTTCAGGACTGAATGAATGTGAGGAAACTGAAGAGGAATTTTCAAATGTCAGAAAATGCCAATATACTAAGATTTTAAAGTAAAACATAGGCATAAAAAGGATGCTTTAGTCTTACCAAATACTCTATGCCAAATCAAAATCTAAGTGAAAATCAAGGATTAAATTTATTGAAGTCTAGCTGCATTTGAAACTGGACACCTCCATTTATAGTCTATCCATTTGGTCTTCAAAAATTATTAAGGATCTACTACGTGCCACGCACTACTTATGTGCTGCCAACAGAAAGGTTTAAATAAATTTCCAGTACACAGGTTGCTTACAGTATATTGGGTTTCTTGGATATGAGTCAAGTAAAGAAATAAAATAATAAGATCTTTGATTTGATTATCACACACTATATGTATGCTTTGAAAAACTATACTGTATTCTATAAATATACATAATTTATTTATAAATATTAAATTATAAAATAAAAAAGAAGTGAAATAATTTTTGAAAATAGTAAGTTTTATTTTAAAAAGCAAAACAACGTGACCACAGTAGAGATTTTTCACTCTTTATTTTGATTTTGTTTTGCAAGAGGGTGAGTGTGCTCTCCAGAAAGAGAGAAGGCAAGTGAGAAAGGATTCTCCCCACCCCGCATGGAAGATGGTCATGCCACAATCTTATTTCCTCCATCTCACTCTCCTTTTTGGAGTTTTGGGCATGCACGCGCACACACACACACACGCACAAACACAGAAACACACACACACACACACAATCAGAATGTTTCTCAAACTATCAAGTCCAAGACTTGAACCACAGTAGCCACGTGAGATTCAGCAGCCTTAACAATTATGCCACTGAGAAAAACAACATAAAGTTTTGTAGGGAAGAGTCACCAGATGAAAACTCATCCCGTGCAAAGGCCTTGGTGAAGTAGCTAGCAGGGCTTGGGACATATTTGTAGCAGCAAGAAGGCCTATGTGGCTAAATCAGATTAGATCTGTAGAAAAGGTTTGATAGTGGAAAATCTAGAGGACACTGAAGCACACGTTGTATTGTCTTCAAGGTATGATGCAAAGATAGGAGCAGGGAAGTGCCATAATCTAAATTAGGAGATCACTGTGCTGCCATTGTCACAGTCTAGGTGGGACGTGATGCAAGACTACACTGATGACTAAAGATGAGCACAAGTGAGGGCTCAGGAAAGGAATAACGATCAGCTTTGGTTTGACCAACTGAGTGTATCAGAGTAAATGTATTAATAAAATTCTGGAGGAAAATACAATGAGGGGGATTAAGAATGCTATTTTGACCATGCTCTGTTTCAAATTCCTATTAGATCTTTAGTCTTTTTAGATAGCTTGGTGCCAAACTCTGGGGGGAAAAACAAGAATGGAGATTTAGAAACATCTAGAATGAATATGCATACATAGAATTGCCTATTGAAAGAAAAAAGATATGATTTTAGGAACGGTCTTGTGATCATGCCAACATATGTTACTTGGGCAGCTGACAAGAACCCTATAAAAGGAAAATGTGAAGCTACAGTGTGCTAAATATACTTGAGATTTGCTTTAATCCAGTATGGTAGAATAGACAGGCACTGAAATGACTATCATAAAGCAAGAAGTTTTGTACTGACAGATGTCTAGAAACTAGAAGTTTTGAAAGCCAGGTACTTTACATGGAGAAGCACTGGGGTTGGTCAGAAGAAAGCCATACTGGAGGAAAATACAGATTAAAATCTGTATATGGTTTTCACAGAAAAAAATGGTCAAGGCAGGGTAGGCAGACTTAGAAGTGGTTAGGATTTTTTTCCCCTTAAGTTTATGCATCAATTTTTTTTATGAGTAATAGAGAGAGAGACAGATACACAGAAACAGAGAAACAGTACCTCCAACAGGGTGCTGATGCTACAATACACCCCAGTCCAATCAGTCCCTGATCATGGGACATCACAGGCATCACATGTCTGGTGTACTTGGAGAGGTCTCTGAACCCAAACCTGGGAAATTTCTATGTGGGTCAGGCTTACAGAGTATCCTATCTACTCTGTTTCACTGTCTGGTCCCCAGGACTGGCTAGATTGAATAATTTTCTGAGCTGGGGCACAACAGCTATTTGGTAATTGGCCTTGAAGTGATAAGAGCAGGTGAGTATTGACCTGAAGGGTTAGATCCCTTTGGGAGCCGGATAAAGAAGGTGTTTAGAGATAACGGATTTTGGTCTGGGTGGTTTGCAGGTCAAAGGCGCATTTGTGGAGAAGATATTTGCTATTTCTAAGAATTTTAGTTAACTCTGGTAAGGGGAGTCTTTCCTGGATCAACAAGGCCCAAGGATGTAAAAGTATAAAATATAGGCAATATAGGGCCAGACGATGGCATGGTGATTAAGGTGGCTGGATATCACACGGTCAACTATGTAGTGGGATCTCAGACTCAGCAGCTTTAAAATGTGTGCATGTGTGCCTAAAAACCCAAAAGGAGGGAGAAATGGAAGAGAAGGGACTGCAGTATGATCATGCCCCATAGAGAGTGCTTTCTCTCTCTCTCTCTCTCTCTCTCTCTCTCTCTCTCTCTCTCTCTCTCTCTCTCTCTTCAGCAAGTGCATGTACTCTCTGGCAAAATTATTTTAAAAAAATACAGTTATTATAAAACATGATTAATACATTTAGCTTATTAAGTTAGAAGAAAATAAGTGAAGTGTTTTTATAGCAAACCAAAAAATAGTTACATGAAAGAAGGAATTGACAGCTATGTAAAAAATGCCTAACAGCAAAGGAAGTTGAAAGGAGGGAGCCATTGGCATTGACCACATAGATGTCCAGTGGGAAGAACTCTAGAAGAGTTGTAAGAATGAAGCTTAGCAGAATGAGTTGAGAACACAAGGGTGAGGATGAGACTGAAAAATTTGAGACAGAATCCTCGTCAAAGGAGAACCAAGAAATGATGCGTAATATCACTTAAATTTGCTTTGCCATCCAGGCTTCAAATTTTGCCTGGTGAATTTTATTTCAGAAACTCTTGGTTGTATCAGAAGAATGTTAAAAGCTGAACCCATTCTCTATGCAGAACACTGGAAGTCATAAGCTTATAGTTGAGCCAGGATATTGGGGGTTTTCAAGCTCAAATATAAAGACCTAAGATGTTGGCACTTGGGTTCTCTGATAAGTAACTTCCTCGGATGATCCCACAGTGCGGGTCAGAGTGAAAAGTCTCATCTACTCATCTGGGCTTTCTAAAAAGGATTTTAGTAATTCCATTTTCATAAATATACAGCCCCAATATCTGAGTAAGAATATGTTATAATGATTAAGAATGTACATTTCATACCCAGGTTGCTTAGATTGAAATAACAGTTCTACAACTTACTACATGAGTACCTTGGACAAGTTATCTACATCTAATTCAAGTTATCTACATCTAATTATTCTTCTTATGTAAAATGAAGACAATAAAACTTCTTACCTCATAGTGTTGTGCAAAGTTAATGAGCAAGCAGAAAAGTTCTTGGTAAACATTATATCAAAAACAATAATTAATATTGCAATAATTTAATGATTATAAATGGGGACAAACAGAAAGAAAAAGAAGGCATTCAGAGAGAAAAGAACATTGTAAAAAAAATGAAGGAGACACAGAAAGAGAAATTTGTAAAAAGCATAGAGAAAAAGAAAGTATCCATGAAACATACTAAATAATGCCCCAGATATGGATGGTCTGAATTACCGGAATTAAAAAAAACAAAACAAAACAAAACAAAAATATAAGCAATAATCCTTTTGAGTTCCCAGACAATAGATGAGCAGTGAAGCTCAAAGATTTGTTTACCTAACATGTATGCACACATGTATGTAAACAAATCACTTACCCAAATTTCATAAGCCCAAGGAATCTAAGATATTCTGGAATGACTCCTAGATTTCATTCTAAAACTCAAGGCCTTGCTTTTTTCTCTTTCAATTGACCACAATGAAAAATCACTAGATAAGAAAACTAACATTTTTCTTACCTCTTATAAACCAAGAACTTTGCTTAAAAACTTACATGTAGGGGTCGTCAGGTGGCGTATTGGTTAGGGCAGCGGGACTCCCACACGGCTGACTACTGTTCAAGTCCCAGACCTTGCGACTTGCTTTCTCACTTTCCTTCTCTCTCTTTCTCTCTCTGTCTCCCTGTCTCTCTCTGGTTAACTTCAAAAAACAATAGTGAAAGTGACTAAACTTAAATAAAGTACTTCTTAAAAAAATTACATGTACAGTTACAAAATTTTTGTTGTCTTGAACTGGACAAAAATTGACTTTGCAACAAAAATAGCAAAGATTAAATTAAAAGCTGAGCATTGTCTTAGTTCCAAAGACAGAATATCAATATCAAAGAAATGAGAAGTTTTTTAAAATAGGATTCCACCCAGCCACCCACTTCAGAACACACATAAACAAATTCTTTGTTGGCAATGGCTAGACATGTTTTTCGAGGGTGGTATTGTGCTGGGTATTGTTTATATTCAAAAGATGTTTGGAAAATTGCTTGAAATAATTTGTGGGGGTTTTTTTTGTGTTTAGTTTGCTTAAATTGTTTATCTGTATTATGGAGATGAAAAAACATTTTTATCCCTTTTGTGTGGTCTATTAAATCCTGGACCAGGGAGGAAAAATTATCTATATTCAGAAACTTAAAGAGAATAGGAAAGCTTCAGTTAAAGGACTAATAACCAGAATATATAGGGAACTCAAGCAACTTATCTGAAAAAAATTAATCAACTCAGTTAAAAGATGGGCAAATGAGTTGAACAGACAACTCTCCAAAGAACACGAACAGCCAAAAAGTATATGAAAAATTGCTCATCTCTTACCTTAAGGAGATGCAAATCAAAGCCACAAGGAGATACCACCTAACCCCAGTCAGAATGGATAAGACTGAAAAAATAAAGAATGGTAAGTGCTGGAAGGGTTGCAGTGAAAAGGAAATTCTCTTACACTGTTGGTGGGAATGCAATTTAGTACAGCCACTGAGGAGAACAATATGAAAGTTCCTCAAAGATCTACAATTAGAACTACCAAATGATCAAGCAATTACACCTTTGGGTATCTACCCAAAGGATAGGAATACACTCACAAGAGCACTTGCACATCAGTGACTATTGCAGCATTATTCATAATTGCTATAAAATGGAATCAACCCAAATGTACAAGAACAGATGAGTGAATTGTTAAAAACTAGCTACACGTTTATTATGGGATACTACTCAGCCATAACAAACAATTAAACCCTGACATTTGACAGAAAGTGGATGAATATGGAAGATTCAATGTTAACTGAAGCAAGCCAAGCTATGAAAGAGAAGCATTGTATGTCCCTACTTAATATTAGGTTGTTGGGAAAGTCATGACATCATTTTCTATGTTTTTCTGTGCAAAAATGCATCATGACTGTCTCGATGATCAAATATATGTTTTAGCAGAAGTTGAAAGATTGGAAGATATAAAAGCACGAAGAGCAGCTGTTGATACTAGACAGGGTATGTGGGGGTGGTGAGCAAAGGGGGACAGGAGGGAAGAAATCGGCGGGGGGAGTAAAACATTAACAGACACTAAAAAGGAAAATTATCTGTTAACCATAATATGTTTTTATGCTGAGAAAATTCATTTTGTATGCTGTAAAGATGAACAGAGATTTAATGTAAAGATACAATTTGATATAAAATATAAAGAGAGAGAGAAAGACAGGAAAGGCTAAATACTAACTTTGTCATGATCACCCCATATAGAAAGAATGCTAAATCTCTAAAATTAACACTAATTTTTCTGAAGATCAGGCAGCCACTTAATTCTCCTAATTTAGGAAATTTTCAAAGCAGTCAGTAATATGTACATGTTCTTTCTCAGTGCCATTATGCTCAGCAGGGACAGGGGAATACATTGTAGAGCCATTAAATTTAAATTAAAATCACACCTCAGAGTGAATTTCTGCTCTAATGGACATTATGCTACTTTAGGGTGGTTTAGCTTTATTCATTGAGTTAAACATGCACTTGGTTTTATTTGGAAATCTTTTGAGGGAAAAGAGAAAGCATCACAGCATTACCATTTTCATTCTGTTCTGTACTGGACAATTTGAGATATGAACATTTTGTGAAGGTACTTCCTAGCTCTCCCTCCCTTTCCTCTAGTGTTTAGGCTCCAGGAGGCCCTGGAAGGATTTATTATCTGCTGTTCAGTTCTTCCTTTAAAAGGAAAAGTAATAATGTGGTATACTTGAAAAGGGCTTTCTCCCATGATGCTTAATTACAAAAATGTCTATGTTACTGGGAAGTTTAAAATGTTTTATGGAAGTATGTGAATTATTTAAAGTTTTTAAACATATGTTCCAGATTTTCTTTCTATATGATTCAACCTGGAAGTTTGTGTGCATAAAGCAGTCACTTTAGAGCCATAAATTGTGATGAGATATTAAATGGTGTGTACACAGGTACATAGACTTGTTGAAAGTACATATTAGCAACATAAATAGCATGAATGGTAAACATTCCACATATTTTGAGGATTCAACTCTTATATGGAGTTATCTAGCATTTCACCTTCATATGATTTTTGTTTGTATATCTATCATATGCTATGAATAATTTTGGCAGCTCATACAATTTAGCCTGACTTCTTTTCGTTGAGAATGAACTATCCATTTCCAGGTAGTATCTTTTACTTTCAAATATTCTACTGTCCTAGACAAAATGATCTCATAAAAGAATTTTAGAATTTAATTTTTCTACGAATTAATTAAGACCTGATTTTACCTATTCCTTAACTTGTAAAATCTCACTCAAAAAATATACTAAGAGAAGTGAAATTATAACTATCTTGTTGTGAAAGTCTTTTAAAGTTTTTCTTTCCTCAACTGTTATAAAGTTAATTCTACATGATGAAGTGACTAGGAAAAATAATTAGAACCAATGTTTTTCTTGTGTAATAGAAGTCTCCAAGCTAGCTGATGGGGTGGTGGTTAAAGAATGGGATCCTGCATGGCTGGTTGCATGATTCGAGTCTTGGACATGGTAGCTTGGGAAACCCGCTGGGTGCATGTGCCTGTGTGCCTGAATTCTAAAAGGAAGGAGAAATAGAGGAGGACCGACTATCCTTGATGGTAATTTTTCCTCTCTTTTTTTCTCTCTGGTGAGTGCACATGCCCTCTGGCAAATTACAAAACAAAACAAGACAAAATGTCAAAAATCAAAATGTTATATATTAAAAAGTGTTCAACATATATTAAATATTTGTAAGAAAATGATGTTTAAAAGAATGCATCTCACATGATTTTCTTCATACAGCAATTAACCTTCCATACAACTAGAACAATGACTCCTTAAATGATGAATATTATATGTCACACTGCTGCATATCAGTGTATCCTAAAGCTTTTTATTGAGGCAAGACAACTTTACGACAAACTTCAGTGTGTATCAAAACAGCTTTTTGGGACTCAGTTCTGGGTAAGCTTAAAGTCCTGGTAAAGTCTTTTCCTTAAAGTTCTTTCTTTTGAAAAATGATGGTAGAATAATTAATAATTATAATCGGACAAAAGGTGTAAACTGGAAATATTTAAAAAGTTGACCAGTCCATTTAATCCCCAAATCTGAAAAGCAGAGGCCTTGTTGTTTCATTTTTCCCATAGGGTACGCACACTAACTGGAGAAAGATGGAGAGAGAGGGAAAGTGAGAAAACACTCCTCAGGGAGGATGGCCCTCCTTTTCCTCTTTTTCCTCCATTCTGTTAGGACTTTGGGCACACAGGTACACACACCTGCTATGTTTTTCAAGCCCAGGCTCAGGACTCAAACTGTGCAGTCTTCCATCTGGAATGCAGCTGTCTTAATCATTATACTACCAGCTGGCCCCAGAAGCTTTTTATTTACTTGATTTTCAAATATTTGTAGGTACATGTACTCAACATATATTTTTGAGTATTTGCTCTTTCAGACCACACAACCAAAAGCTATGACTACAAAGATGAGTAGATTTCAAGAAACAAGGACAAACATTTGCAAAATTGCTGCATTATTGAAGAGACACGCGTATTTCCTTTAGCTGTCTCTCAGGAACCATGATCATACTTCCACCCTGTCTAGCTGCTCTGCTCCTTCTCCGGCCCTCATATATTATTAGCTTATGTCTCCAAGTTTATTTTATGAATACATTCACATATGAGTTATTACTAGCATTTCATTTAGTCACTGATTAAAGTAAAAAAACACATTTTATCCTATTTTACAATGCCTTAAGCAAAATGCAATCACATGAACATTTCTTAATGAACATGAATATAATAGGCACTTTCACTGTTTTACACTTGCAGTGAATGAACATTTATTAACACTCATCATGTGTGGAACAGGTTCATAATTCATTTTCAATTAATTCTTAAATTTTTTTTTATTTTTTTCTCATAGGGCATGTGAGTTTGCCAGAGAGAGAGAGAGAGAGAGAGAGAGAGAGAGAGAGAGAGAGATAGAGATAGAGATAGAGATACAGAGGAGAGGAAAAGTGAGAAATAGAAATAACCCCACGGGGTGACAGTCACATTGCAATCTCTTCTTGGGATTTTGGACATGCACAATTACCTGCATGGCATGATATTCAAGCCTCTGGGTCTGGAATTTGAACCATGGTCAACCATGTGGGAATCTAGCACCTTAACCACCGCTCCACCTGCTGGCCCTAAGATTTCATTTTTTTAAAATTGCTTTATTGTTGGAGGGCATGCGGGGCTTGCCAGTGAGAGAGAGAAAGAAAAAGAAAGCAACCCCCAAGGGGGTATGATCATGCCACAGTCCTTTCTCCTCTGCCTTTCCATTCCTTCAGAATTTCTATCAGAACTATTACATTCAAAAATTCAGCTACTGCAGTTTGACACAGTATCATTAGAGACTAAATTCATGTTCACAGCAATGCCTACCTTTGATTTTACTTAAAGAAAATTTAGAATGTTCCATACTATAAAATGCCCATAATAGCCATCAATTCTTCAAAGATCATATTGTTTATATGACTCAGTAATCTCATTTGTAAAATCATGCAGTTAAGTCTTTTCTAGGACATACCAATCTGACATACCTCCCTTAGTAGGCATAAAATCTCTTTCTGGATTGCAACCAAAATTTTCTGAAAGAAAGTAGAGTATTTTAAATTTCCCGATATAATTTCTGGTAGCATTAGGTACAGATAAACCAATAGTTTATCTATTTAACTGACAATAGTCAGTTCAGTGAAGACACTGGACTTGGCTGCCCACCAGCAAAGGACATTAGCACTATGGAAATGCTCTTTGCTTTGATCTGGTTCTCTATTGATTATATCATCAGAATTAGTGACATTCTCAAGAGATTTGGACATCTATTCTCTTTGCTCCACAGGTAAAGTCATAAACAAGCACTGCCCTGTAGGTGCTTTCCCCTTGCCTCCATACTTGCTACTCAAGGAAGACTGAAACTATGAAATTAACCTTCAACTGATGTTTGTCTCCCATATCCAAATCTGCTCTTTGGTAGTACCTGAAAAAATACAGTCATGAAAATACACTATCAAATGTTCAAAATATCCTAACCACATGGGGGATTATTTTATTTCTCCTTCTCTCTCTTTTCTCTCTATCTCTCTCTCTCTTCCCCCTCCCTTACCCCCACTGTCAATAAAACTTTGTTTAATTAAATATTGGGGTCCCCAAGTTGTGTGGTGTTAAGGTGCTGGATTCCCACATAGTTGTCCGTGGTTTAAGTTCCTAACCCAGGGGCTTGAAAATCATGCTGGGCTCATGTGTGTGCATACCCAACTGTCATACTAATGTCACATACTCAAAAGAATCATGACCATCAGTCTGAGATAAGACTTTTTTTGGTGAAAAATTGCCCAGGGGGGAGTCAATCAGCTATCACTGACATGTTGTTCTACTAGTTTAACAATATGCTCTGTAGTTTGGCTGTTAGTCAAAACTTCATATTTTATATTATGATGAAAAAAAGGAATTCTTTCTCTTGAAATACACCATAATAGTTACCTCTCCATGATTTTGACCCTGACATTCAGTGTTCACCTAGAAAAAAATTTGACCTTTTCAAACAGTTCTTTGATATCCATGATATTTACAAACCATTGTTTGTTGGCACAAATAACCACTGATTTATTTTATTTTAATATAAGATTTTTAAAAATTTGCTAGAGAGTGCATGTACTCACTAGAGAGAGAGACAGAGACAGAGAGATAGGGAAAGTAAAAAAGCATTCCACATGGAGGATGGTCATACCTCAATCTCTTCTTTTCTATTTCTTCTTTTAGAATTTTTGGCATGTACACACATGCAACTGGCATGTTTTTCCAGCTGCCAGGTCCAGGACTCAAACTATGCAGTTGGAAATGTGATATTTGACTGCCTTAGCTCTCATGCCTCTGGCTGGCTTACCACAAGATCTTCATGTGTCCTGCATCAGTCTCCTGAGTAGCTGAGTCTACAGGCACATACAATCACTTCCAGCTTTTGGGGCAGACCACAAATAAAACCTGGGAGTCTCATGTGGCCTCAACTTGCAACACAGCAGTGTCTACCAATGCACACTACCATGGTTGGGCCATGTTTCTTAGTCTTCTTGTCACAGGGTTAGTTGTGTCTTTATTTTTCCTTTTCTAACACATTTTTTCCAGTCCAAAACATCATTATAACCATGATCAGTTCCCTTTTCAAGGATAACCTTAAAGTTCGTAACCAGAAATATTTATGAAAATTCCATCTTATTCCACTAAAGAACTCATTGGCAGGTCATATCAAGAAACTACACTCTAGTTTTTCATATCACAGACTGAGATGGCATGAATCAATCTTATTCCTTTTGGTCATGGTCACAGAAATTGCAGGTAAAGCAAAGGAGACTTTATCAGGAGATATAGGATGAACACATACACCATTTTCAAAATCTACCTTTTACAATGTTGAAATAACTTGATATGTTGCTGCCAAAGTAGAAGCAACAGATGTTACTTTAACAGCAACAAGTATATAGGTGTTTCCAGAATTGGAATATTTTAATAGCCTACTTTGATTCTGGCATACAGAAAATAGACTGAGAAACTGGAATTTTCTAAGGCTGTGTGGTCCAGACTAAAAAAAAAACAATAGGAATAGAACCATCTATAAGAGGTGTCACCTTAGAACAAAGTTTAAAGAGAGAGAATTTAGCATATATAAAATGATTGTATTCAAGTTCTGCTTCAAGTTCTACTATCCTTGATGAAGGAGTCCAAAACTCAGGTTTGTAAGACTGAAAAAACAAATGATTATGTTTGTTTTAAAATTCTCAGATGTTTGGCTTTTTATTTTCCATCATATGTAAAGTAGTGGTAATTCCATTTTACCATTATTTTCCAATGAATATGTGTTTATTTCTGTTTTTCAATAGCTGTTTTAGCAAATGAACTGATTTTCTCTCTAATTTTGACAGCTGAAAATTTCTGAGATTTTTCATGATGTTATGATAATACTTTTATTCTAATGGGTAACTCCAATGACAACTCCAGCATAAAATGTATTTTGGAAGCTTACAAGATATTAGTTAATAATGTCTATCAAAACAAAAACACAGTAATCAGTGTGAATGACAGCCATTGGAATGGGAAAATATTTTTGTAAACTATCTGTCAGATAAGGAACTGATAACCAGAATACACAGAAACTCAAGCAGCTATTCCATAAAAAGATAATCAACTCTGTTAAAAGATGGGAGGAGTTGGAAAAAAAAAAAAAAAAAAAAAAAAAAAACCCTCTCTCTAAGGAATACATATGAATAGCCAAAAGGCGTATGAAAAAATTCTCAACATCCCTCATTGTAAGGGAGATGCAGATCAAAACCACAATGAGATACCACCTAATCTCAGTCAGAATGAATAAGATTAAAGAAACAAAAAATGATAAATGCTGGGCGGGGGTGTGGTGAAAGGGAAGCTCTCCTACACTGCTGCTGGGAATGTAAATTTGTCCAACCAAGGTGGAGAACAACTTGAAGATTTCTCAAAGATCTACAAATAGAATTACCTATAATCTAGCAATCCCACTGCTTAGTATCTACCCAAAGGACAGAAGAATTCTTAATTGAAAAAGTGCTTGCACATCTATGTTTATTGCAGCACTATTCACAATTGGTAAGACATGGAACCAACCTAAATGCCCACATACAGATTAACGGATTGAAAAAGTATGGCACATATACTCTATAGAATACTACTCAGCCATTAAAAAAAACAAAAACAAAAACAAAAAAAACCCCAAAAAACAAGACCCTGGCTTTTGACAGAAAGTGGATGAATATGGAAGATTTACTGCTGAGTGAAGCACTCTATGGCCAAAACCGAATGACTAAAGGTTATAGAAACTTAGTAAATGGTTCTTAATATCAGATACAGTGTAGGAAGAGGGTGAGTGAAGGTGTAGAGTCTGAGGAAGGACATTAAGGAGAAAATTAGAGAGGCAAGGCATTTATGGGACAAAGAAATAGATTATTATCTATTGAAGATAACTTTTTAGTATTGTCAAGTGGACTGGTGAGAAATGTACACATGTTGGAATATTAACTTTGTAAGCTAAGTAATGTGACTGAATGTATAAAAGAAATTGAAATGAAAAGAAATAAAAATAAAAATTTTAAAAACTTTGTTCATCATGCAGGTCACCATTTTCTTGAAGTGGTCTATTATGATGACAGAATTCTTTTCTCTTTATAATGAGTAAAAGTTCTGAAAAATCCACATTTCTAAATAGTTACTCAATTATATTTTCAGCCAATAAAATCTCCTGGACCCCTATCCCCCTGTGGGGTTGCTGGCTGCCCAGAAACTTCTTGAGGAAGTCAGTTTGAAACAGCAGCTTTTCGTCCCTATGTTTGTTGCTCTGTGTTTGGAAGCTGGTTACTAGCCCTGGTGATCGACCACACAGAAGCCTCCTGGGCAACAAAGAACCCACACAGTCTCACAGGTATACATCAAACCCACAGAGAGGCACCTGAGGCCTCAACTCAAGCATTTAGTCCTGGTCCACCTTCCCAGTCCTAGAGAACAGAAATCTCTGTGACCTCTGATGGAGCATAGAAAAGATCTCTGATGAATTCCTCACGTCAGATAATTAACTTTTCTTCAGTAAAATATCATCTGAATTATCATTATTATTACTATTTGAATTTTGCCAAAGGATGCATGCACTCACCAGAGAGACACAGAGAAAGAAGGAAGATGAGAAAACACCACCCATGGGAGATGGTCACACTGCAATCCCTTCTCCTCCATTTCTCTCTCCTTTTGAAACTTTGGGCATGTATGCACATGTACCCAGCATGTTTTTCAAGCCACCTGGGGTGGGACTTCAACCGTGTAGTTGGTTTTGTCGGATACCTCAGCCTTAATCATTATGTGGGGGAGGGTGCCTAAAAGTTATTATTATAGCCTTTTTTTTTTAAAGAGATTTTGGCTATAGAGTGCATGTACTTGCTGGAAAGACAGAGACAGAGAGAGACACAGAGAGAGAGAGAGAGAGAGAGAGAGAGAGAGAGAGAGAAATCACCCCTCAAGGTAGCTGACCATGCCATAATCCCTTCTCCTCCATTGTCCTCTTGGGATCTGGGCACACATGCACATGCACATGGCATGAGTTTTCAGCTGCTGGGTCAGGGACTCGAATCACAGTTGCTACATGGGTTTCAAATGATGTAACCATTACACCATCTGCTGGTCCCATATTATAGTTTTCTTTTCAATAATTGTGTTTCTTTTAGAATTTTGCAAATATTTTAATAGCTATTTTAAATCATTGTCTAATTCTTTTAATTATTTTTAAAATTTACCAGAAGGCACATGTACTTGCTAGAGAGAGAGAGAGATAAAAAAAGTATGAAAGTACTTTCCATGAGCGTAGTCACACCACAGCTCTTTCTCCTCCATTTCTCTATCCTGTCTGAATTTTAGGTATGCAAGCAGACATGCTGTGTATTCTCAGGACGCTGGGTCCAAGACTTGAAATGTAGGTCAGCCATGTGTAGCCCAGCTACCTTAATCACCAAACCATGGGCTGACCTCCTCGACTGCTAATTCTATCACCTCTTTTCATTATGGCGTTTCACCAACTGTAAGTTGCTTCATTATAAATGAAAGTGGATGCGCATATCTTATGCATTGAATCCTTAGCTTTAACAATTATAGTTCTTCAAAAACCTTGTTGTTTTCATAATTACTCCTTCATATTTTAAGTCAATATTTTATAGATCTTAAACTTGATCATTTTATATAATATAAATAGTAACTATTAACTTTTTTTCTTTTTGTTCTGCTGTATTGTGCTCAACTTGACTTGTTTCTCCTATGCTTTAAATTATTTTGACTATGAACTCAGAAAAGGAGTCGATATCCAAAATATTACTCTAAGCCAATGTACAAAATGGGTTTCAGTAACTTAATTTAAACTTACTTTTATAGTTTAAATATCAAATAACCAATTTGCTTTTTAATATTAGCATTAGGGTAGTAATATTATTTCTTAGAGATAGATGAAAGCTTTAAGAAATCTTATTTTGAGAGTGAATTTGTTCACATTTAGATATGGCACAATATGATATACAAAGTTTATCTTTGGTATCTTTTTTTCTCTTTCTCTGTCCCCTTATTAATTTTCTTTTCCCACCACTTACCTGATGATCCCAGTTGTACAACATGGCTCTTAGTGGACTTCTATCCCAAACCATGATGTACTATGATTTTTATCCATAACAAATGGACAATTATTTGCAATTTAAAATACACATTTGCAAAATAATAAGTTTTGTTGACACAAAAATAAAAAATTATTTGCTGATGATAATGATTATGATAAGGTCTTTGGTTTTACTGATATGCACTTCATTCATGATTGGAAAAAATTATAAACTGTAAAGATGTATGATGATCAAATGTATATTGTAAATAAAAAATTATATGTAAATACATTTACATTCATCATGGTTTTAGAAATTTCATCATAATTGAATAAAATAAACATTATCTACTCCATTTTAAAAAGTAAAAAGCTCGGAATAAGAGAAGTAGAATGACTTACACAAGGTCGCATGCTGAGGAATTCTTAGGACAAGTCAATGTTCTCTGACTCCAAGATCTTGAGTAGAAAAATTTGATATTTGATGTTAGAAAATTCTCCTCTCACCTACCCAAATTACATCAGGTGTGATCCATTTCAATTCTAAGATAGTAGCTGATATTTTAATACTGAGAGTATTAATGAGTAATTAAAATAAAATAATCATGTAAATAATAATCACAAGTGGTCCTTCATTTAATAAATGTTATGTCCCTACTACGTGAAAACATTGTACTGAATGGGACAATATAAAATTCATGTAATAAAAATATGTAAAAATTGTCAAATCAGCAAGAACTAATACCTTTAGTCCAATTAATCAGTCCAATACTATAATGAAACTTAGGGAAAATTTTTCACTATGGATTAGCATGGCAATCAGGTGGCATGGTGGCTAAAGTAACTGGATCCCACATGGCCTGCTGTGAGGTTCAAGTCCCAGACCTGGAAGTTTGGAAAATACAGTGGATATATGTGCATGTGTGCCCAGAATTTCTACAGAAGAATGGAGGAGAAGGGATTGTAGCATGGCCACCCACTCTGGGGGGTGGGGGGCAGTGCTTTCTTACTTTGTCTCTCTCTGGCGGCCTCAAACACCCTATAGCAAACTATATATAAAAATAAGTAAGTAAATAAATAAAAGAATGGTAGTCAGTTGACTATGAAATATTGATCCAGTCTGTAAAGTAACAAAAACACTTTCTACAGAATACAAACCTCTTGGGATAATATCTATATTGAAATCCAAAATCCACATTATAAAGTATCCTCTTTGAGCACAGAGTAACAGAGTAACAGACAAAAAATTGAACAGCCTTAAGAAGTTATATCAGGACTTGAGGGTTAATAATTTATCATTGTCGGGACCAGCAGTTAGCGTAATGGCTATGTCACTGGACTCCCACATAGTCGACCGCGGTTCGTGTCCTGGATCCAGTGGCTTAAAACTCATGCCGGGCGCATGTGCGTGTGTCCCCAAGATCCCGAGAGGAGAATGAAGGAGAAGGGATGGCGGCATGGCCATCCCCCATGGGAGGTGATTTCTCGCTTTCTGTCTCTCTGTCTCTCTCTCTCTGTCTGTCTGGCGAGCGTATGCGCCCTATAGCAGAAAACCTCTAAAAAAAAAAAAGAAATAATTTATCATTGTCATTAAACAATTACCTGTCAAATTATATTTTACTCATATCTACAAAGTAAAGTCTTTTGATAAGAGACCATTGAGGATAAACACTGACACTTTGCTTCTAAATTCATCATTTTTCTATGGTCCAAATACCATAGAAATATTAACATCATTTTTCCAAATTCCCTGTATACTAAATGTTCAAACTTAAATAATATTGATATAACTACAACACTACTAGTGTCTCTCTCATTGGAGTTCTCATATTCTAAGTATATACCTTTGTTTCTATGCCTACTTTCCCCACTAACCAGTGTCATAATCTTTGTATTTATAATGCGTGTTTAACAGACACTGGTACATAGTTGACATTCAATATTTGTTGAATAAATGACTAAATATGTGAAAGAAGGAAGCAAAAATAAAAGTTCCCAAACATAATATCATTAAACATTGAAGAGACTGAGTGTTTTGTATAATAAACATTATATTTAGTTTTCTATTATTACTTCTTTTTTTCCTAAAGTTTTTTGAATACATACTGTGTCTCTTTCTACATGCATATATACACACAGAGACATGTACACTCATATACTTGGAAAAAACAAAACTGAAAAGAAACACTAGTAACATTGATTTTAAAACTATTTCTAAAATGACTTAAAATAAAAAAAGTTTGAACACTGATTTATTAATCATTTTTTTATTAGAAATGCAATACATCTGTGGTAGGAATCTGTTCTGTATTTCACAGAGATAAACCATATGCATTTTTGTATTTTCTCTCTCTTTTATTTGTAGGCAATTTAAAGAGCATTTGTGAGGCGAGGAGCCGAATGAGAGCAATGTATGATTGAACATGTTCTCGAATCAGTTTGAAGTGGCTATTGTTAAGTTA
Source organism: Tupaia tana (assembly GCA_026018925.1). Taxonomy (NCBI): domain Eukaryota; kingdom Metazoa; phylum Chordata; class Mammalia; order Scandentia; family Tupaiidae; genus Tupaia; species Tupaia tana. The sequence continues at coordinate 42,539,242 of JAKSZU010000008.1, forward strand.
ATGCAATTGCACCGAGAAATTTCATTTCACGATAGCTGGAATTCAGTATGGTGATGCTGTTTATACAATTGTGGTGAGTTAATACTAGCTTCACCTGTATTCTACAAATAAGTTATTAATAACAATACCAGTGGCGGCTTTATGCGTAACTCATCATGTGCCAGAAAACCTGAAGAAAGCAGGCTTTTATACTGAGTGCTTTTATGTCAATCTTTCTACAGTGGTGCCCTGACAATAACATAGTGGCATCTGTTGTTAAAATCCCATTATACATTGATAAGAGCACATCGTTATAAACAAAAAACTATTTCAAAACTTTTGAATGACTTTTGACACACAGAAGCCAATCAATGAATTAGATTAAACCAGGACTTTAACAAATAGCATTTATGATGAGCTAATAATGACACAGTGAGTTGTCATGAGCCTATGTTACTAGAATTAAGTAGTAATCTGTGTGACCCCAGGAAAGATGACAACATGAGTGAACTTTCACAAAGTCCCTGTTTACTCAAAAATGAGGTGTGACATTGCAATGCTAAAGAACACCTGTCAGGCCAGCTCTGTGACCTGGCAAAGGCAGCTAGATCCCACATGTCCAACTGTGTTTCAAATTCCAGACGAGATTTGAGAAACACACGAGATATATGTGCGTACGTGCTCAAAATCCTGAAAGGAGGAAGAGATGAAGAAGGGATGTGGTGTAACCATTTCCCATAAGGGGTGTTTTCCCCTCTGCCCCTCTCTCTGACTCTCTCATTCTCATGAATTCATGCACACCCTTTAGCAAAAAAGGAAAAAAAAAAAACTTGTCAAGTATGTACAATTTTGAAAAGGCAAAAGATTTTGTAGCTAATAAATGGTTGCTCGCATCATAAGAGAAATTGAATCTTGTGCATGGTGAACATGTAGGATTGTGGTTCTGTTGACAACCTGAGTGGAGGAAAGAGAAGTAGAGAGCAGGAGCAGACAGAGGGAACAGGAGAGAAATGCCCAGTAGGCTCATGCCTTCACACAGTAATGGCAATGGAACCCAGTACAGTCAATTAGGAAAACACACAAATGAACAAATAAAAGCAAGGCTACAAAATTCAGTTGGGGAAGGTCATCTTAAAGGACCTTATTTTAGTGATTAAGTTCTCATCTTTGTTTCTTTTTTATTGCTATGGAATTATGGGTTTCAGAGTATAATCGTTAGGAGTATGATAGTATTTGTCCTCAGTTTTAGTTTTCTTTTACTATATCATTTTCTATTCTAAAGGAGTGAAAGCAGTATTCTCTAATTTATCTATGATGCAGATAGTAAGAAGAAAAAATCAGAACACTGAGAAGATTCTTTCTTCCTCTGTATAGCTATAGAACAATGTGACTATTTAAAGAGCTACACCATAAATTTTAACCTTATTTTTTGCCTTTAAATTTTTTATTGATTTCAATGTAAAGTCTATAAACGTTCTAACTAATTGATGGGAGAAATAGAGCTCTCTGAAGACACTGGGGTGTCTTTATTACCCCTTGTATTTGATGACCAATTGGAGATAAATTTGAGGGAAAATCTGGCAAGAAATCATTTTTTTTTTTTTTTGAAGAGGTTTTTGCTATAGGGTGCGTACGCTCGCCAGACAGACAGAGAGAGACAGAGAGATAGAAAGTGAGAAATCACCCCCCCGGGGGGATGGCCATGCCACAATCCCTTCTCCTCCATTCTCCTCTTGGGATCTTGGGCACGCACGCACACACGCCTGGCATGAGTTTAAGCCACTGGGTCCAGGACTCAAACTGCGGTCGACTACATGGGAGTTCAGCGACATGGCCATTACGCTAACTGCTGGTCCCAAGAAACCATGTTTGCTGTTCTTCCCTTTCCTAGTTGAACTTCCATAGCTTGCACTGATATTGTGCACTGTTTCCTTATTTTCCAGAGAATGTTAACAAATATTTGTTTCTTGTTTTTCTTGCCTTTCATTACTATAGTTAAGCAAGTTTGGAAAACAATGGGATAAACATAGTTTAAGATGCTTCTTCATTACAACTTTTATTTTTTATATGTTTTGCAAGCTTCCAGGAGGATAATAGAGCATGTGCCACTTCCCAAGAGAACATGGTTAACTTCTTGTTTCTTGTTTGGATGAGGGTATGGGCATGTAGGTGGGGGACAGAATCTCAAAAGCCATTAGTACCATGGAATGCTACTTTAAAAGATGAATATGGAAGATTTGTTGCTGAGTGAAGCAAGTCAGGCTATGAAAGAGAGACATTGTATGTCTCCACTTTACATATACCGACTGTCCACACTTCATGGTAGAGACTGAAGGACTGAAGAACATAAAAGTATTAAAAATTGTAATGGACACTAGAGACAAAGTAGAAAAAGTGTGGGAGGGGAAGCGTGTAGTAAAGGAAATTTGGGGGGTAAATGAAGAGGTAAGACACTTGTGGGACACAGATAAGGTTTTTTATTTGTTGACGAGGATGTGTATAATAGTCTCAACTGGACTGGACTTAGGTTATATCATGCTGGGTAAAGTCTCTTCACAGTCTAAATGATGTAAAGTGGTTTAATGTATGAATAATAATTTAAAACATAAAATAAAATAAAATAAAATAGTCAACTGGGAAACAAAAGTGTACCTAGATGGCTTGTATCATAGGTAACTGTTTTTACTTGGATTTAAGCAAAAATTATGGAAAAATATCTCGGGATCAAAGATTATTCTTTGAATGATGAGTATGATTATTGAATAATTTCTTAATTATTGTATTATAATTAGGCATATGAAACAGTTTATATATTATATATATATATACACACACATATACACACACACACACACACACACACATATATATATATATATATATATATATATATATATATATATATATAAAATCTATTTCTTCCATGAGAGACAGAGACAGAGAGGCATCCCCAATAGTATCTTCAAGCCATAATCCACCTTCAATCTCAGCTGACCCAGACTCACCTGAGCTCATATGCATGTCCAGTGTGCTCAGGGAGGTTCCAGGGAACACAAGGCCTTTTCCCATGTGACTCCAACTTTGTTACCACTGTACCACCACTGATCCAGTTTTCATATTTTTAATGTCAGAAAATGGCTTATAGGTAGTCTATATATATGAGTGTACATATATACATATCTGTGTGTATATGTACATGTGTTTTATATATGTGTGTATACACACAAATATATATACATATATAATTACACATACTATATATATGTGTGTGTATATAAATATATATATATATATATCAGTATCAGTCTAATATATATATATATATATATATATATATATATATATATATATATATGTCTTTTTCTCCCTTTTGGCTGTAGGACAGGAGAGAGACGGAGAAAGAGAGAAGGAAGGTGAGAAATTAGCCTCCCTCTCTTCCTAGGGAGAATAGACAAGTTGTAATCCCTTCTCCTCCATTGTCCTCACAGGATTTGGGGCACACACACATGCACAAGCACCCAGCATGTTTTTCAAGGTACTGAATTCAGGATCTGAACCTCAATGTCAGCCTTGTGGAATCCAGCTGCCTTAAATATTACACCACCAGCTGGCTCTGTATCAGTCCCTTTTGTCTGTGCTTTTCTTTTTCTTTCTTTCTCTTCTTTCTTTCTTTCTTTTTCTTTCTTTCTCTTTCTTTTTCATTCTCTTTCCTCTTTCTTTCTTTCTTTCTTTCTTTCTTTCTTTCTTTCTTTCTTTCTTTCTTTCTTTCTCTCTCTCTCTCTCTATCTCTCTTTCTTTCTTTCTTTCTCTTTCCTTTTCTTTCTCTTTCCTCTTTTCTTATTTCTTTCTCTCTTTCCTCCTTCCTTCCTTCCTTCCTTCCTTCCTTCCTTCCTTCCTTTCTCTCTCTCTCTCTTTCTTTCTTTCTTTCTTTCTTTCTTTCTTTCTTTCTTTCTTTCTTTTTCTTCGTTCTTTTTCTATCTCTTTCACCCTTGGTAGCTTAAAACTTATATTCATGAGGGGTTGAAGATATACTTATTGGCGTATACCTAGTAAATAAGAATGCATCATTAAGATTTTACTATTAAGAATTTATCATCTCTAAGACAATTATTCTGCATGACAGTGGAGGAAAGTAAATCAAAGAAAGTGTATCAGAATTATATCAATTATAAAAAAGTTCCAGAACAAAATATAGTTGTATTTAGTAATTTTACTTAGATTATTTACCTTTCAAAAAGTCAAGGCTAAGCTAGGTAATAGCAAATATCCATGATAGGCAATTTATTTTTAATTTCTTTTTTTAATAATTTTTTTATTTTTTTATTTTATTTATTCATTCATTTATTTTTTAATTTGACCAGAGAGAGACAGACGTTGAGAGTGAGAGAGAGAGGAAGCGAGAAAGCAAGCCACCATATTCAGGACATTTTCTGGCAAGAAATTTACTTTTTAAAATGGTTTATTTTCTTTTAAAATTAGCCAGTACTTAATTGTGAATGGAAATCACTTCCTTTTTATAGATTGGCATGTACTTAGTTTGGAAACCCAACTAAATACCTGATAAACAAAGAAATAAATCATTCTAGAAAAAAATAATAGTAAAGCATAGAAAATTTTCTATATAAATTAAAAGAGAGAAGAGATGTGCCAGAGGCCCTGCTCCAGCCGGGGTGGGTTGAGACGCGTACACAGGAAGGCAACTCAGGTGAACAAAAATCAGACTGAAACCTCAATGCTCTTTAGCATGTTCTCAGTAGACTACAGTCAGAGCCAGCTCAAGACTGCAGCCCTGATGGCTAGGAGACATACGTATTTATTATTGAAGGAGTTTTACAGCAGTAGGATGGGTGAGGGGAAGTAAGTAAAAGATTTACTCTAAGAAACAGGATATACAAAGTATGGAAACAATAATCATAAAACATGATGCTCTGTTCTGTTTGATCAGGTGAAGCCAAACACAGTCCTTAGAATGAAGAAGTCCATTTTTCTGGTGCATTTTCTTCTTAGATCTTGATTACTGGGAACAGTCTTTTGAAGAGGGGGCTTGCAGGAAGCTTGATAACTTCAGTCCCGGACCAGGGCAGCAGCATTGCTGGTTACAAAGGCCTAGATAGAAATCTTGTCTTGTTAAGTAAAGACATGGTTAATATATACTAAAGTGAAATATCTATATTGCTTTTGAGGTAATTTACAGCTAAGGGTGTGAGCCTATTGCCTACATGGGAAAGGAATGTGGTCTTGTGAGCAGCTTAATGACTGACCTAAAGGTTATTGTACACTTGGGACCCTCTATATGTTGTTCTATACAATGGTTGTGGCTTGGGGAATGGCAATCTTCCCTTGTCCTGAGATCAAAGGTGGCTCATGGTCTTTGTTTGGGGTATCAGTGCCTTCCTGATGAGTCCCTAAGCCTCCCCCAGCTACTGAGGTCGTTTCACCAATTTAGTAGCTTTCCATTAACTCAAGCTTTTCTAACGTTATCTATGTAATCCCCAGTAGGAGAGGTGAATGCAGCATTCTTTATTGACATTTTCCAGGCAGGTGGAGTGAGTCTCAAACTTCCTGATCCTCGCAGCGCCTTAGGAAACCACATTCCTTCAGGATCACTAATTGGCTTTATTGTAAAGTTGCAGTAAGGCTGGGGGTGTTATTTTGCCCTTATGGGGTACTGTCAGTAAAGCTTATGGCAGAGAAATTAAGTGCAGGCCAGTTCAGCAACACAGTGGAGAATTGGAACTCGTAAACTTCTGACCTTGCTAACAGTTCTCCTCAGCCCAGTCCTTGCTTTAATTATGGGAGGCAGCTCCATTATATTCAGCCTATGTTGGCTGCATGGTCCCAACAGAGGTGGACAATGTGGCATCCTAGCCAGCTCAAAAACTGTGGGAGGCTGCGCACCAAGGAGTCTGCCGAGGTTTCTCAGAGAGCAAACAATTGCCATGATTGGTTCTCTTCATAAAACCTGACCTTCGAAACCTTGCTCTGATTGGCCACTAGAATCCCTCAGATTTGTATATCCAGCACCTCATGATTGGTCCAAATCAACCAATCATAACCCACTGTTTACAACCAATCATGGTCCACCATTTACAACCAATCACAGCCCACCATTTACAACCAATCGTAACCCACCTTTTACGATCCTTCATTCAACCAATCACGGCCCACCAGCGTGCATGTAACCACTGCCTGGCCCACAATAGCCAGATGACCAAGAAGACAAGGAAGATGGCACAGAAGACCAGGAAAAGATGACCCTGGAGAGCCTGAAGAACTGAAACACTGCACAGTCTCCAGATGACCCTGAAGAGCCTGAAGAGTGGTAACACTACATCATCTCCAGACGACCCTGAAGAGCTGTGACACTGCGTCGTCTCCATGCTGCTCACAATAGATGACGCGACCCTTAAGAGTTGTAACACTGCATTGTCTCCGTGCTGTACCGTGCTGCCCACAATAAACAGACGACACTAAAGACACTGTGTCATCTCCGTGTTGTGACACGGTGCCGCTTGTCCCAGCTCTTACTCCTTCCCTCAGGAAACCTGTTCGACTGTCCCCCCGGGTCGGGACACGTGGCGCCCGAACCAGGTCGGGACAAAAAACCCTACTGACAAAATGACTTCTAAATAATCTACCAATGTCCAATTCATCTCTTCCGTTGATGTAGCCCCAAGGATTTTCCCTGATAGGATTCCACTTCAAAGTACATAGCCTAAAGTACAAACAAAGGGGACTTGCACCCCTTTGGCTTATTGTGTAAGCTGTTTTTAAAAAGCCTTCATCTGTATTGAACGTTACAAATTTCTGCTCTGGTTATATTCAGCACAGCAGTCAACACATCAAGATTCATAAAAGAACAAACTACTAAAAACCTAATATCAAAAATATTGCAAGTAATGAAAGTAGAACAGTAATTACTTATACTACTTGTCCATCAAGTTGGGATAAATAGTACATCAAAGGTTACATTGTTTGACTACTGCTGAAATTTGGGTTCCATTGGGGAAAGAACCTAGTTGTTACTAGGGAAAAAAAAAAATCAAAGGTTTGCTAAACTTAGACATAGGATCACTTAAGAGGCACCAATAATCCTTAGCTACTCTGATCTTGAAAGAGGATACATTATGTTCACTGATCTTGATTTTTTTTTTTTTATAAATGATATTGATTGCTCTCAACACTACATAGGATGTTATACTTAGGAGGGAAAATTACATTTTCTTCATGCATTCTCAGAAGGAAAGAAAGGCATTTGGATTTTAACAAGATGTCCTGATTTCATCTATATTTGGCGATTCTAAAGTCAATCATTTGAAAACTGCAATCTGTTACAAATAATCACAATGGCACAGGAGAGATTTATTTTGGAGGAAAAGAATATAAAGTGATAAGCAACTTGAAAGAGCCAGCAGTTACTCTTTAAGAGTAATGTAAAATTTATATAACTTAGCTTAGGCAAATAAGGCTATATATATATAGTCTTTATACAGTTTCTATACAATGTGTAAGTAAAGATTTATGGTCATTTTTTATTGAGTTGCTAAGTTAATAAGAGCTGACTTGTATTTCCGTAAAAGTTTTTTTCTTCTTTTCTGTGTCAAGACTTTAGACACACTACCAAGGTTCCAAAATTCTGAAAAGAAATAAAAGCTATCATATGTATAAGTGTTAAGACATGTTTTCAACATGTGAGCAATAAAGCAAGTATAAAAACACCAGCTGGTCCTATATTCAATTGCACGTCAATATATAACTTCACCCTGAATTTGTTAGGTAAAAAGGAAGCTCTAATTTTTTTTCAAAACAGAGATAAATTATTGCTATGAGACTTTAATTCTAGACCCAGAATTTCTGAAATAAAATCTGATATTTAAACTATTGCTACATTTAAATATTACTTTCTACAGATATTCAACAGACTTTATAAAAAATAAATATAAAGTATTTATGCCTATGAGTAGTCTATAGATTTTTCATAAATGCTCTTAAAACTTATGAAGGCATTATTTTTAGAGTAATATTTTTCAATCATCTTTAAAAATCTGATATTCCTAGAGTTATTTGGTTTTGGGGAGAGTGGGATGGATGTACTTGTAAATATTTTGGAGTACAGAGATCAATAATAACCTTGAATACTAACCATTTCAACCTCTGATATATTGATTTTCCTTTAGGGAACACCTTCCCTTTCAGGATTAAACATGGAACCCTGGCTGGACCAGTTCCCTTAATCACCCTTGTTGCCCCATCCCTTTCAGGATTAAACATGGAACCCTGGCTGGACCAGTTCCCTTAACCACCCTTGTTGCCCCATAAATGGTTAAAAATTGAACGCATGATTCACCTTATTTAACAAGAAAATTAATTTGTTCCTTCCTTTTTTTTTTTCAATTTGGACAGAGAGAGAGAGAAAGGAAAATGAGAACCACTTCCTCCAGGGGACATTGTCATGCTGCAATCTCTTCTCCATTATCCTCTTGAGATTTTGGGCACACAGGCACACACATCTGGTGTGTTTTTTTAATCACTAGGTCAGGACTCAAACCACCCTTTCGGCCATGTGGGATCTGGCCATTTTAACATCGACACTTTCTGCTGGCCTTAAAGAGACTCAATTTCAACAATTCATCTGGAATCTTTGGGAAATGGATCTTCTCCTTCGGGTTATTGTAGATGCCAGTTAACATAATAATATTAGTTATGAATAGAAGATAATGTAATAGATGGTCCCAAATAAGAAAACATGAGTCCATTTTGGGTTGAGATTTCAGCAGTGTGTTTTCTGCAGATAAGATTTTACAGTGCAGACCTGATTATAAAAACTAGTGAAGAAAATTCTGTGTGAGGAAAATAGTGAAATATTTAAAAATGAATTATAATGGAAGACTTACTATTTGGCATAAGAAAATGGCCTTGAGGAATAATTTTTTTTTAGAGAGATTTTTGCTATAAGACATGTGTGCTCATCAGAGTTACAGGGAGAGACAGAGAGACAAAAAGCAAGACATCACCCCTGAGGCAGATGGCCACATTACAATCCCTTCTCCTTTATTCTTCTCTTGGGATCTTGAGCACTCATGCACACATGCCTGGCGTGAGTATAAGCTGCCAGATTCAGGACTCGAACTATGTTCAAATATGTGAGAGTCTTGCTAGTACCCATTATGTCATCTGCTGGTCCTTTGAGAAATGATCTTATCCTCATCAATCAGTAAATAATCTCTGAATTTCAATAAATATTAAATTATGCTTTTATTGGTAACAAAAGCAAATCAACTATGGGTACTTTACAGTTTGCTTAGCTTAGTCTTTTCATGGAATATTTGGGTATTCCAAGAAAAAGCTGAGTGGAGAAAAATTTATTATCTTTGTCTTCAAGCCAGTGCAGTTACTTTTGCCAAGTTATACATCAATGATGCCAGCAATGAATCAAACAATTTAAAATATTCCTGATCAATAACACTTAAAAAAAAAAAACTAAGGTATTTGTCAATGTTTTATCTCTATAGGAAAATTAACCAGACTTTATATATAATCCTCACCACCTTCCCAAGAAGTATTGCTTTTATGTCTGAAAAGTTTACTGGGTCTCATCTTCATATTTGAAGCTTACAACATGGCCAAAAGAAATCACAGATTTAGATTATTTGTGTAGAGTATAATCATATACCTTGTTTTCCCAGCTGATGTGATTCAGTAAAAGAAATCATGGGTGACATCTTTTCTACTAATTTTTCTCTTAATAAATAAGAGTAAAAAATAAAAATGGCATTTGGGGAGAGTGGAAGGACTAACTCATATTATTTGGGTTGTCAGAAAAAATTATGACACATTTTTGCATAGAAAAACAAGGAAAATATGTCATGACTTTTGCAACAACTCAGTGCACTCAATACTTAAAGATTTATTGTTAGGAAAGTCATAGAATTTCTATATATAAAAGGAAGGACATTTGGCTTTGTTCTCTTTTAAAAAACTGTACATAGAAAGTAAAAGTGGTGATTGGAAGTCCTGACAATTTTGAAGACTCTTTCAGTAATAACTGAAGTCATGGATGTAAATGCATACAGAAATATTGACAAATTACAGGGTCATGCAAAAATTACTGTCTTTACTAAATGAATTACAGATCATCTCATAGACTAAAATTATGCACAGAGTAGAAATTAGTAAATGTTCCTTCTAGCCAAAGTTTGTTTGGCAAGACAACATCTCTACCTTTCTCAGATTTCAAAATCCTTTGAAATTTAATAACTTACTAAGCATACCTTGATAATATTGGCATGCATGCAATAGATAAAATTAAAGAAACTTTCTGCATTGGCAGGTATTAGTAATTTCATTCAACTATATCTTGAAAGTAAACAAATTACTTGCCAATATTCATGTTCTTTATCAAAATCCTAGAAAAATATCACAATAATTTTATCTTATTGAAAAATGCACAATAGTTTCACATTCTCCTTGATACTTTTTAGAAATACAATAATATCCTATTATATAACCATTATGAAAAAATGCTTTTTACAAATATATTTCAGAGTAATAGTTAGAAATAACTAAATAGCTCTCACTGAAATGTATTTGTGTACATTTGTAAGATTAGATTACATTTAATCATCTTTTTAAACATACTATATTGAGTATAGAAGGTGGTTTACTGGTTAAGGCACTGAACTCTCACATGGCTTGTTTTCTCACTTCCCACACCCTCACCTCATCTCTCTCTGATAAGTGCACATGCCCTATAGCACATAAATAATAATAATAATAGTAAATGAGATTAACAAATGATTTTTTTAAAAATCCATACTGTATAGAGTATATATATTGCCTTTATATTAACTATGTAAGTAACACTACGTGACAAACTAATATTGAATACATACCGAGTGACCGACACTAACAAGCAGAACACCCATGGCAGGGCACAAAACAGATGATAGTATCTGACCTCATGGAGTTTCTGTTTTAGTTAGTGAGAGAGAGGGGAGTGAAATGATAAGTGACAGGCATCGTATGAGTGGGTTAGAAGTGAAAACACTGAGATGGCAAAAATTGCAGTAGCCAAAACTCATGGGTTCACTCTGTAAGGCGGATAATCCTAGCAAGTCTGCAGGTGTTACGACATTTGGATCTTATTTCTGAATTTCTTTTTAATCTCACCATTTAAAGCAAACAAAAAATATAAATTGAACAAAGAAATTTATATAAGTCTTTGAGGACTTTTTATGGACACTGAAAATTCTAACACTTGAATTGGAGATTATCTGTCATTCCACTGAAAATGAATACATTTCCAGCAATGCAGAAAAGAAAACTCAACTTTGACTTTTATAATACTTCTCTATATCATTATTTCAAGGACAGGTTGAGAGAGCAGTTGTATTGTATTGAAAAAAGAATTACTACATCTTGTTGCATATTCAAATAGCCTGCTATATTTGTTCCAAAGTCTCAAACTTTACCCTGAAATAAAATTTGGGATTCCTGCTGAATTTTCAAGATATTTTTTTTAAATCCACCTTATAGCACACAAAAGTTTAATATCACTTTCAAATATAGTTTTCTCTAGAGGAGAGCTGGAACTATGACCCCGAAAGAATAAATATCCTCAACTTAACTGGTCATTAGATGTCACTTTCTGCCAAATGGATAGAACTGAAAGGAGTTTCTGTTTTCCTTGGCAGCAAAGTCAAAATGAGTCCAACAAGGAATAAAAAAGCATTTAAATGGGAACTACAGATGTGTGAACCATTTGGAAAAATAACTTGCACTGAGTTGAGTAAAATTTATGAAAGTCTTTTGAACTAGCCTGGAACCATTTAAGAAGTTTATATCATATTGGAAGTACCTTATTTATCTTTTACGACATAGTTGTATATTGCTCTTAGTGATCACCTTTTCTTTTTCTTGAGTAAATTCAGTCCTTTAGAAACTTCCAGAAAATCGTTCCCAGCAATGAAAATCTACTCAAAACACAAGCAATAACACGAAAAAAGCTTTCACATTCTGTCCTTTTATTTCTAATTCTCAGTGTAGAGAGTCATCAAAAGGGACCCGCAGTTGGCGTAGTGGCTGTGTCGCTGGACTCCCATATAGTCAACCGCGGTTTGAGTCCCAGACCCAGTGGCTTAAACTCACGCAGGGCATACCCAAGATCCCAAGAGGAGAATGGAGGAGAAGGGATTGTGGTGTGGCCATCCTTTGGTGGGGGAGGGATATCTCGCTTCCTGTTTCTGTTTTTCTGCCGAGTTCATGCGCCCTATAGCAAAAACCTATAAAAAATAAATTAATTAAAAAAAAGAGTCACCAAAAGAGTTCAGAATAATAGGGGACTTTTTGACGTATCATAGGCATGAAAATCTGCAAGTGGAGTAACAAAGACTATAGGCACCTATAGCAGGCATGCCAACACTCTGAAATTTTCCTATTGAATTATTTCTCTTCATTTTAAGTATCTATGTGAGTCCCAATTTGACCATTGACCCAAATAAGATAGTTACTATTCAATACAGTCAAATTTTGTTTATATCACCTAAAATCTGATTAATTCATGAAACAATTTTGTGAAAACCTGTGAGGGACTATGCGTTATCCATTTGCATTTTGTGAAAATCAATAGAGCACGTATAGGTCAGCACAATAGTAGTAATGACTGCTTTGTTAAGAGCATTCAATGCTATTGAGAAAGAATAGAATAGAATATATTAGGTTCCTTTTTTTGTTTATCTTAGATGTGGTTTAGCACATTAGTCAATGCATAAATAAAACTGTTATAATTTGTCTCATTCTGTTTTTTGGAATTTTTTTTTTTTTTGTAAATAATAAGTGAAATAATAAGTGACAGGCATCTGTCTCTTTCCAGAGAGAGACAGAGAGAGAGAACAAAGCATTCCCCAATGTGGTGTGATTATGCTATAATCCTTTCTCCTCCATTTCTCCACTCTGTCAGATTTTGGACACACACATGAATACATCTGGCAAGTCTATTAAGCTGCTGAGACCAGGATTCAAATCCCAAGGTTAGTCTTGTAGGATCCCGCACCCTTAACCATTAGAATGCAGAGCCAACCCATGTTTTATTCTTGATGCTTACAATTTTTTCCTAGGGTTTCTAGGGTTAAGAATTATGCTTTTCTGACTTCTCATTGACTACATATGTTTATCAGTTCACAAAGGGTTAGTTCATAACTTGAAAAAATAGAAAAGTCATGTTATTAATTCCAACAATGCTACATAGCCCTCAAATGAAAAAAATATATTAGCATTTGGATAATCTAAATATTGTATTACACTCCTACCAACAAGCAAATGGTAGAGACAAATTTGTAAGTCAAACATTCTGTATCTAGTTTAAAAGGATTACTTTATATTCAGATTGAAAGGTCAAAAGAAACAGAAAAAGAATATTCTAATAGATAAGAATAACATTTGCAAGCAGGTTTAAAATGAAATGCTTGTATGTACTTTATTCAGGAAAATAGTTCTGTATTTCTATTATTTAGTAGTAAGAAACTAAAAAAAAGTATATCATATATATATATATATATATATATATATATATGGCACATGTTCAGGCCAAGATATATGGCTTCCCTTGGTGACCAGACCATATTCTTACTGTAATAGTAAGCCAGAAAGATGATGACCTTATAGTCCAACAGGAGGCCCGTATTTCATGGTTTGGGTTTCCAATGACATCTTTTCTCGCTCTTTCACAACTCTCTCACTTTTTAGAACACTTCTAGTAAGGAGAGAAAGGGCGGGTACTGCAAGGCTATCATCAGGGCAGCCAAGACAGACAGCTGCCAGGCAGCTGACCCCGAAGTGTGGGCTCTATTGGCACAGTTTGAAATGTGAACGTGGACAGGAAGGCCATGCAAAGAACCATGGGAACACACCACAGGTTTTGTAGTGCAGTTAGGACAAACATCTACAGAATAGGTGGGCCACACTGGAGAGAGAAGTTGCACTTATTTGGCTGTTTCATATATTCCTTATAGCCATTTTTACATTGAAAATCTTAACCTAAACATGAGAACAAATTCTTAAGAAAGTGAAAATTTAGCATTACTTTTTCGTTTCAAAGTCTAAGACAATCCCAGGGTACAGGAGATACAGCCTCAACTGAAATTGAACTTTTGTAGGAACTGTTAATTGCTATGTGCCCTAATGCCATACAAGTGCATGCACACACACAAACACGCACACTAAGCCTGTCACTGACACAGGTAGGATATTTGGAATCGTAGTAAGGACTATTGAAGTGGGGGAATAATGTGGATATTTAATGACTTTAAGTTAATGAACACTTAGCCATTCTCTGGGCATAATGGTGAAAAATTTCGACATTTAGGTTTTTTTTATAAACTGAGAAACTTGCTATTAAGCTACAAACTGGGGTAAAAAAAACATTTTTTAGGATTAAAACTGTCATGATGGATAGTTTGTGTCATCACTCTCTAATTCAATACACTTTAAGAAAACCTTTAAGCTTTTTATTTAGAAGTTTAGTTAAGTTTGGTTTAGATACATGATTAGTTGATCACTAAATTTGGTCACATTTTTTCCTGACTGGCTGTTTCTAAATTCTTAGGGTATATCCTCATAAATTACACTTTGTGAATTAGTTGTTATACATGTAATTGTTTTTTGGATGTATCTAATTTGATACTTTTTAAAAATACATTTCCATTTAAGGTATCTATTTGCAGGTACAAAAGTGAGAAAATGTAATGATGTGATCTTATGAAGTATATTTTTTTAAAAAACTGTAAATAAATAAACTATATCGATAAATCAATAAATATATATATATATTTTTAAGTCACAGGTTTTAGAGTAATAGAGTAGTAAATACTCTAGCATAGAAAAAGAGTTGCTCAGTTATGACAGTTTGGATATGTTTTTGAAACTCATGTACTTTTACACAAGCTAGTATTTATAGCATTAAATTTGGGCCTTTACGTATTTTAAAATACTTTTGCTAACATTACTGTCACAATAATAATTTTGAGAAAAATATTAGCAATAAAAGCTCGTGGATGGGAAAAATGTGATCAGTTATATCCCTCTTATTTCTAATGAGGATTAAATACAAAACAAAATGGAAGGGAATTTTGTCTACCAGAGTTTTCGTTCACGTATTTCTTTAGTGTTTCTCATAGCAGCATAGGTGCTTACTTTTCTTTTTTATGGGGTATGGGAACATTTTACCTTTCCTTGGGGAAGTGAAAAGAGGTTTTGGAGATTTATAGTGACTCTCCCTGAAAGGCCATAGGGGCTTAGGTGCACTTTGCTGTTCTCTCCATGATTTGTTAAGTTTTGTTTCACCTGCTGCTCAGCTTTTTCATTCCTCAGGCCAAAGGAAGAACAATTTCTTGTTGCCCTACTTCTTGGTGTTCAATTTTTATTTCTTTGAGATGTATCAAGTTTTTTTTTTTTTCTTTTTCTTTTTGAGTTAACTGTTAAGCAAAACCAGAAGACCAATGATTAGATAGCAGATGAAAAGGAGACACTAATAATTTTGAAAGTAGAGATTTTGGGTAGTTTACCAATAGAACCGATGATTATAGTAACTATGGTAATAGTAGTTAACACCTAACATTTATTATATACTAGCCCTCCATGTGGACTGTACTTTAATTTTTCTAACAAAATTGTTCTTCTGAAAAGTGAGGCAATGAAAAAGGGTAGTGCATCCATGGTAACTATTAAAAAACTCTTTAATACATAGAAATGGCCTTCTACACTAAGCATTTTAAGGAAGATTTTTTTTTTAAGGTATTTGTCATAGGACAGGTGCTGTTTCTGGAGAGAGGCAGAGAGAAGAAAAGTGAGAAATCATTCCCCCCTCCCCCAGGGGTAATGGACATGGAGAAATCTCTTCTCCATTGTCCACTCTGGATTATGGGCACACACGCAGATGACCCTATATGATATTCAAGCCACCGAATCTGGGACTCAAAGCATGGTCAGCCATATGAGTCCATAGCCTTAACCACCACTCCGCCTACTGGATCTGGGAAGAACTCTTACATTATATTTCAATTCAATATTAGATATGTATGACTTATAAAGGACTGCTTTAGTCACAAGGAGCTTATAGAAATTCCATACAAGAAACATACAATCTCACAGAGAAAATATATTAAAAAACAGTTAATGAGATAGAGTTAATGGGAAAAAAAAGTGCAGAAATAAAGTAAGAACACATGATGAAGCAGAAAATACATATGAATATTAGAAATATTGACCTTAAAATTTTTAAAAAATTCCAGATAAGATTGAACTTACAAATACACGTATAGGAAAAAAAAATCAGTCACTTCTTACTAGAATGATATTAAGGATGTCTGCATGGAGGAGGTAACACTAGAAAGGAGCCCTTTTAAATAAGTTTTTTTAGTTGATATATATATGTGTGTGTGTGTGTGTATAAATATACATATATAATTATCCTCTCTACCATAATATGTACAGATCTTTCAATATCTACCACAGAGTACAGATATTTGGTACATATTTAGTGGGGTACATATAATGTGTTTCTCTCATTTTTTAAAAAATTATGTTATACATTCAATCATTGTGTATTACTTAGCTTGTGAAGTGATTTTACACAACATGAATACACTTCAATAATAAGCAGAAATGGTACTCATGTGAAAATACTAAGGAACTATAGCATGTCAAGAAAGAAAAACAGCCCAGAATTCACTTCAAACAAGAGTTGTACCTCATAGAAGGAGGGAAGCTATGGAACGTGAATTTCCACAGTAGATTTTAGACTGTGAGGAAAGAATCAGATAGAGGATTTCATACATAATTTATTAAGATATGAACTTTAAAAGGAGAGATCATTGAAGACTTATTTACAAAATGAAACTGCTCGAGTTTTACTTAGAAACTTTGATTTGGACTCTAAGCATGATGGGGGTAAAAGAATATCTAAAAATAAAACATGAACAAGAGCTATGATAAGCCTAACTACCAGGGTGACAAGGGAGATAGAGATAGGCAGGAAAATAACCATAATAAGATGAAGGTAGATTCTATTTAATGAATAGTAACTGTCTGAGGTTAAAAATAAGAGAAAATAGGAGAGATAAAGAGAATGACAGCTTTGTGTGGAGAAATTTATAAAAGCATTTGTTAAATGGAGAAAAAAATCCATTCTTAGGGGGAGGAATTAGTAAATAAAATGTTTCTGATGAAAAGTCTTCCACTTCAAGCTACTGTTACCATGAAAAAGTCTCATTCAGAAAACCCTGCAGTGACTTTGGAACTAGTCGTCTCTTTCATCTGTGATTGCTCACAGGAACCAAGGCAGAAAGGGTTCTAAAGGCTAAACTACAATACTAAATCAAACCGGAGGGTGTTCGTGTGATGGAGCGCTGTGTGCAAACTGAGATGTGTGCAAAAGGTGCTGAGTGAAAAAGAGGTTGCAGGATGCAAAGAAGAGGATTTGAACATACTTCAAGAGTTTCTGAGTGCAAACTGTGAAGTGTGCAAACTAGCCACATACAAAAGAGGAGGGGCTCTGAGCCCTACAGAAACGGCAGCTTCACTCCCATTTAAAGAGAAGATGCAAAAGGGAACCAGCAGTTAGCATAATGGCTATGTCGATGGACTCTCACGTAGTCGACTGCGGTTCGTGTCCCGGACCCGGTGGCTTAAAACTCACGCTGGGCGTGTGTGCCTGCGTGCCCAAGATCCCGAGAGGAGAATGGAGGAGAAGGGATTGCGGCATGACCATTCCCCCTGGGGGGTGATTTCTTGCTTTCTCTCTCTATGTCTCTCTCTGTCTGTCTGGCGAGCACACTTGCCCTATAGCAAAAACCTCTCAAAAAAAAAAAAAAAAAAAAAAAGAGAAGATGCCTTTGGATCATTAGCTCCTCCCCATGCAATTTTTTTAAGATAATAACTTATTTATTTAATTACATTGTCATTATTATTTTTTAATTTGTTCAGAGAGAGACAGAGAGAGAAAGGGAGAGTAAGAAAGCAAGACACCAGGTCCAGGACTTGAACTGTGGTTGGCCATGTGGGAACCCAGTGCCTTTAACCATCATGCCACCTGCTGCCCCCACCACCACTCCCCACTCAATTCTTCAGCCAAAGTATAAATTTCTATAGTGCCAAACTGAACCTGGTTATTTAGATCAGTGTGAGTGACACCAAATAGAACATATTTCTTGGGTTCCCCAACCCGTGTGGGTGAGTAACAGTACCTCAAGTTAGCTGGGTATCATGCTTAGGGTTTCAATGGCTGAAATTAAGATGTTGACTAGATTGTATTCTTCTCTAAGACACTGGAGGAAAATCCATTTATGAATTTAATCAAGTTATTGGCAGAAATCTCTTTGTAGTTGTAGGACTGAGGTCCTGTTTCATAGCCAGCTGTCAGTCAGAGCTGCTCTCAGCTACCAGCAGCCACTGTTAGGCCTTTGCCACAAGGTCTCATAGATCTTTAAAGCCAGCAATAGAGAATATCCTGCACATTAAATCCTTTCAGGCTTTAAACATATTTGACTTCATGAAGAGCCCTGCCCTGCTTTTTTCTTTTCTTTTCTTTTTTTAAGTTATTTTTTTTAAGTGCTATAGAGCACATGAGAGAGAGAGAGAGAGGGTGAGAAAGCATCTCCCAAAGGGGATGGCCTCATAACAATCTCTTCTCCTCTATTTTCTGAGAATTCTGAGCACACATGCACATGCACCTAGAGTACTTTTCAAGCACAGTCGGGACTCAACCACACGAAGAGCTATGTAGGAGCCAGTCTCCTTAACAGGCTGGCTGGGCCAATAGTTCTTAAAGTCAATTGTGCTATATAGCATAAAATAATCAATGGGAACAAAATTTTAAATATTCACAGTCCCTGAAGTTACATAGAATGTACACATCAGGGACTGGGGAATCATGGAGACTGTTACATATTATATATTATATATTTATTATATATTATATATTATATATTATATATTATATATTATATATTATATATTTGAACCCTCCCAAATCAGTATGTTGAAACCTTGACCCCAGTGTGACGGTATTAGGAGGTAGGGTCTCTGGGAAGTAATTAGGTCATGAGGCCAGGTCGTCATGATGGAAGTAGTATCCTTACAGTAGAGACAGGAAAAACCTTGATTCTTCTCTCTTTTCTTCCTACCATGCGAAGAGGACAACAAGAATATTTACAAATGAGAAAGAGAGTTCTCACCAAAACTTGACCACCCTACTCTCAGATGTCTCAGCCTCCAAAATAATGAGAAATCCATTTTTATTATCTAAGCCACCCAGCTAATGGTAATTTGTTATACCAGCTAGAAGTAAGAGAGAAACCATCTTAAAATTCTTCCTATCATAAAGACCACTCTAAATCATGACTGTTGGGTCCTTACTCATCTGGGTACCTGCATGAACATGTATTTTTAGCTTTGTTGTTTTTGTTAGTTAGTTTGATTGTTTCAATGAGGGAGAGAGAGAGAAAGAAGAGAGACAGACATTTTTGACAGTCTTTCCATGAACCGATCTTCTGTCCCAGCCTCCTACTCAGCTAGAACCACAGCCACATGCACCATACTAGCCTGTTTAGGTTAGCATAGGAACTGAACCTAGAGGTCCCATGTGGCCCCAGATTCACACAGCTATGCCCTACTGCTTGTTCTACTGTGACTGGGCCCATCGTAGGCTTGATTTGTTTGTTTATTGTTTGTTTTTAGGTTTTTGCTGATGATGCATGTAGTTGCCAGAGAGAGAGACAGAGAAGGAAAGTGAAAAGTCATCTCCTAGGTGTATGTCCATGCCACAAACCCTTCTTCTCTTGAGATTTCAGATACACCACACACATGTGGCGGGCATGATTTTCAAACCACTGGGTCCAGGACACAAACCATAGTCATTTGTGTAGGAATCCAGCACCTTAACTACCAAGCCACATGGTGGCCCACATTGGTTCTATTTTTTAAGGATAGCATTTTATGTTCTACAAATTATAGACCTCATGATTAATGCAACATTGACGCTAATGTAGTATATTCACCTTTACAACAGTGTTTCTTATAAAGGACTCTTAGCTGTAAGGAATTATCATTCTTTGAGGATATTAATCACCAAACTCCCCTAGGTGTGAAAATTAGTCATCGGCCAATTGTGCGCTCACTTGAGAATATCAAGATGTGAAGTTTCTGTACTCAATTACCTGTATAACTTTTTCCTCTAGATGGGGATACCATTCCTTTTAACTTATGTACAGTATGTTATGAGTCTCAATTTTCTTATCTATAAATTGTAAGTAATAATATTTGTCTTATTCATTGTTGTGAATATTACATGTGCATTTTCTTGTCTTGTGAGGATTAAATGTAAGAGGAAGCTTCTTGAAACAATATAAAGTGTATATATACATATATATATATACATATATATACATATATATATATACACACACACACACACACACACACACATATATATATATATGTGTATATATATATATATATATATATATATATGTAAAAATGTATTTCTGGTATTAAGACTGATTGAAGGACCAGCAGATGGCATAAAGATTATGTCACTGGACTGCCACATAGTCTACTAAGTTTTGAGGCCCAGATCCAGTGGCTTAAATCTCACACAGGGTGTGTGTGCATGAGTGGCCAAAATCCCTAGAAGAGAATGATGGAGAAGGAATTACGGCATGCCCATTCCCCTGAAGGGTGATTTCTCACTTTCTGTCTCTCTGTCTCTCCAATGCATATGTGCCCTATAGCAAAAATTTCTCTCTAAAAAAAAAAAAAGACCAATTGAATAGCAAGCTAAATATTAGGTTGTCAAAAAATCATGACATTATTTTCAGTTTTTCTATGTAAAAATATGTCATGATGTTCCCGACAACCCAATATATAGCATTATTATCTGAACCTAAGAGAAAGCCTAATGGATAGTTGATCTTGCTGTCTAATTTCTACCACAAGAAACTGTAGTGTGATGAGAAAGATCCAAGGAAGCACTGACTCCCAGAATACATCTCAGTATTTGTACCAGTTATGCTCTATACTAGTGTCCACTATCAATTTCAAGTGTGCTAGCATTAAAATAGAAATTTGTTATAAAGTATATGTGCCACAATTTTTCAATCCATTCATCTGTTTGTGGGCATATACTCCATGGATTCAGCCGTAAAAAACAACAAGGCCATGGAATTTGATAGGAAGTGGACGAATATGGAAGATTTGTCGCTTAGTGAAGCAAGTCAGGCTATGGAAGAGAGATATTGCATGCCTCCACTTAACATATACCTACTGTCTACACTTTATGGTAAAGACTGAAAAACTGGAGAACATAAAAGTATTAAAAATTGTAATGAACACTAGAGACAAAGTGGGAAGAGAGTGTGAGAGGGGAAGAGCATAGGGCATTTGGGAGGAAAATGGAGAGGTAAGACACTTGTGGGACACAGATAAGGTCTATTATCTATTGACGAGGATGTGTATAGTGGTCTCAAATGGGCTGGACTGAGGTGTATATCATGCTGGGTAACATCTCTTCACAATCTAAATGATGTATAGCAATTTACTGTATGAATAATAATAAAAATATACAAATAAAATTAAATTTAAAAAAGAAATTTGTTATGGAAATTTTAAATCAAACAATAAGTAATAATATTAACAACACATATTATTTTGCGAGGTAAATGTGTCTTAAGTCTGCTCTTGGCCTGGAAAATAACATTAAAACAAAATGTCCTTTGTAAAGGCAACGTGCAAAAGAGAATAAGGAATAACCCCAAGTTCATATGGGAAAATTGAAGGATTCAATGTGTTGAATAAACATGACAAAAAGTAGGTCATACGATAAAGGACCTTGGAGAACTTGTGCAACTTGACATGGATTTTTTTATCTCAGTCCAGAGAAGTAACTGACTATCTTCTGACCCTTCTCTATCAATGTTGTCAAAAATGGAACATCCTGAGATGATTTTGTTTCAAATCATAAATGCAGAAAGTTTCTCTGACCAAGCATAAGATCCTGAGTCTCAATATCCACAGACAAGTGATGAGAATTCACCCAAGACTCTTGTTGAAAGCTCTGCTCCTTCTGTTTAAAGGAATCAGTCATATTCTTACCTGACATCCACACAATTTGAAAAGCAATCTACTTTGGAAAGTAGAATACAAATAGTATTTCCCAGTATAGGATTTATATTGATAACTGTATTTATTTTAATTTTACCTATAAGAGTTGATGCATAATTTTTTCCAGCAATATTAGTTGATGATTGTTGGCATAGAACTTTGACCACAAATTAAACCGTACACACACTAAAATGATACAAAACACGCATTTCCCATTATACGTTGTAAATGTAACTGATGCAAAGCATATTACAGACTTTTGGTATATGAATTTTATATATAGCTATATTGCTATATATTCATATTGGTTCTATTAATTTGAGACTTCAGTTTCTATGTGGAATCTCAAGTAACTGTCTTTCATTATTTTCTTTTTAGAAAAATTATTATTTTCAATATGAATATAGCTCTATTTATTATTATCATTGTATCTAACATGGTGGCCTGTGGTTTCAGTTTAATGTGCAATAAAATTGGTTATAATGGGAACCTCTTATTATTTCCTATTATTGAAATGCAGGTAAAATTGCTTTTAAAAATTGTTTTTAATAAATTTAGTAGGTTTTCGTTTATTATTATTATTATTATTATTATTTAGAAAGATTTTCGCTATAGAGTGTGTGCGCTTGCAGAGAGACATAGAGACAGAAAGCAAAACCCACCCTCCCTCCCCAGGTGGTATCCCTTCTCCTCCATTCTCTTCTCAGGAGTTTGACATGCATGCACATGCACCCAACATGAGTTTTAAGCCACCAGATCCAGGACTTGAACTGTCATTGACTACATGGGAATGCAGTGACATGACCATTATGCCATCTGCTGGTCCCAGTACTCTTTATTGAGATAAGACTAGTTTGCTCCTTTGCTAGCTTGCTAAGAAATTGTATTATGAATGGTTGCTGCATTTCTTTATGAATAAGAGCACATGTTTCTCCCCTAATATGTTTCCATGAAGCATTGTACTTAAAGGTTCTCTAATATTAACCTTCCAAGATATACCCAATTTGGACATGGTATCTTTTTTTCTTTAATCTTAATAAGATAAGTTATTTGAATATTTTTCTCTCCTGTATGTTACCTTAATATTAACTTTGGTACAACTTTATTACCTTCAAAGATGCGTTGAGAAATATTCATTATTTTTTGTTCTCTTGAAAAAAAAGGTTGTAGAAGATTAGAATAAGCTTTTCCTTGAAACTGTGGTAGAACTCATTTATAAAACCAGCTGGACCTGTCACTTTCTGTATGGGGAGATTTTTATCTACCTATGCAATTCCTTTCATGGTCATCAGATATTAAAATTTCCTTGTTTCTTCTTTACAAATATATTTTATCTTAACAAATATATTTTAATAGGAGCTTAGCAAGTGCGTTAACCATTTAAGTCTACTGTATAATATTTTTGTGTAATTTTCTGTTACTATATTTCAGCACTATTCATACATAAAAATAATTTCATTCTTTATTTACAATTTTTTTGCCTTCTCTCTTTTTTCTTGACCAGATTTTCTAAGATCTTTCAAAAGGGAAATATTTGTGTTTTTTTTTCATTTCTAATTTGACATTGTTTCCTGCAACATTAATTTTGTACTTATTTGTATAATTTATATATTTTTTTAAATTGCAAAAGGGCATTTGTGCTCATCAGAGGGAGAGAGAGAGAGTGAAAAATCATACCCCTGATGGGACAGATCACACCACAATCCTTTCTGGATTTAGTCAGGATTAGGGGAATGTACACACATACACCTGGTATTATATCTAGTATGTTTTACAGTTTGCCAAGGCCATGATACAAAATATGCAGTTGGCCATATGGTATCTGTTTGTCTTCACCACTAAACCATGGAGTCAGCAGAATATAATCTTTTTATATGAATTCTTTTTTTTTAGTATGGATTCCTCTCTTATTGATTTTTTTTCTTTTTGTGTGTATGTGTGTGTATGTGTGTGAGAGAGAGAAACAGAG
Organism: Tupaia tana; assembly: GCA_026018925.1. NCBI lineage: Eukaryota > Metazoa > Chordata > Mammalia > Scandentia > Tupaiidae > Tupaia > Tupaia tana. The sequence continues at coordinate 42,563,342 of JAKSZU010000008.1, forward strand.
AGAGAGAGACAGAGAGACAGAGAGACAGAGAGAACTACTCTTTCCTCTTTATGTGCTGTTATACATTGTCTGGAACTTTTTCCCAATTGGCCCTTTATGTAATATGTAGTTCTCACCATATTCTTGGTGCTACCATTGAATATAACATGTGCTCTTAGGAAATTTATATTAACTTGTAGTTTCTTGATGTGTCTTTCCCTCCCCTGACCTATAAACTTCTCAAGAAGACTCATCCCTAGCTCAATTATGTTCTAACTGTGCCTCTCTAGTTCTTAAAATATGAAACTCATCAATAAATATTTATAAATGAATATTCTTATTGACAAACTAAATTAAATATTATTAAGGAAGATTTAGCAATCAGAGAATAAAAGTTCAATGGACATTAAAAAGGTATTGTTCATTTAATATTAGTAATAAAATTAAAAACTATAAAAAAGCTAAAAAGGAAATTGAAAAATGACACAAAAAAGTGGAAAAACAGCTCATGTTCCTGGATTAGAAAAAGTAATAACAAAATGTCAATTCTACCCAAATTAAACAACAAATTTAATGCGATCTCAATCAAATTACTAGAGATTTTCTTTTTTTGGAGAGGTTTTTGCTATAGGGTGTGTGCACTTACCAAAAAGAGATAGACAGAAAACGAGAAATCACCCCCCAGGGGGGTGGCCATGCCGCAATCCCTTCTCCTCCATTTTCCTCTGGGGATCTTGGGCATGCACGCACGCACACGCGCCCGGCGTGCGTTTAAGTTGCCAGGTCCAGGACTCGAACCACAGTCAACTACATGGGAGTTCAGCGACATAGCCATTACGCTAACTTCTGGTCCCACTAGAGATTTTCTTCACAGATCTATAAAAACATCATAAAATTTGTATGGGATCATAAAAGTCCTCATATTATCAAAGCAATACTGCCTAAAAAGAAAGCAGTAAGAGACAACTTACTCCCTTGAACTCAAAATGTATTACAAAGCTATAATAATAAAAACAGGATGTTACTGATAGAAAAACAGGCATGCAGACCAATGCAACAGAATAGAGATCCCAGCGTTAAACCCCAAAACATACAGCCAACTGATTTTAGACAAAGGCACCAGACAATCCAGTGGGAAAAAGAAAATCTCTTCAGCAAGTGGTGCTGGAATAACTGGGTATCCAAAACTGGACCCCCACCTCTCACAATGAACAAAAATCAATTCAAAATAGAGCAAAGATCTAAACATAAGACCTCACATTATAAACTACTGGTGAAGACATAGGGGAAACTCTTGGAGATCAGAGTAGACAAAGACATACTAAATAAGACCCCTCAAAATGCAGGCAATAATACCACAAATAGACAGGCGGAATTACATCAGGTTAAAAAGCTTTTGCACACCAAAAGAAACAACAACTAGAGTGAAAAGACAATCCTAAGAATGGGAGAATATATTTGCAAACTCTCCCTCAGATAAGAGCATAATAACCAAAATACACAGGGAACATTTTTTTGCAACTCACCTGCAAAAAAATAATCAAACTAATTGAAATATGGGTAAATGAACTGAACAGACAATTCTCTAAGGGAGACATACAAACTGCCAAAAAGCATATTTAAAATGCTCATAACAAAAAGAAGAACTCATAAAACACAATAATATATGGGCCAGCAAGCAGTGTGGTGGTTAAGGCACTGGACTCCCACATGGTTCCAGTCCCAGTTTGTTGTTTTCTCATTTTCCCTTATTTTGTCTTGCTCTGGTGAGTGCATGTATCTTATAGTACATTTAAAAACAATAATAATAGTGGCTGGGACCAGCAGTTAGCTTAATGGCTATATCACTGGACTCTTACGTAGTTGACCGTGGTTCGAGTCTCGGAACCGGTGGCTTAAACTCACGCCGGGTGTGTGTGCGTGCGTGTGCGTGCCCAAGATCCCAAGAGGAGAATGGAGGAGAAGAAATTGCGGCATGGCCATCCCCCCGGGAGGTGATTTCTCTCTTTCTGTCTCTCTGTTTCACTCTTTCTGGCGAACGCAGGCTCCCTAAAGCAAAAACCTCTAAAAAAAATTAATAATAATAGTGGCTGGCAGGTGGGGTGGTGATTAAGGATGCTGGATTCCCACATGGACAACCACAGTTCAAATCCTAGACCTGGTGACTTACTGTCTCATTTTCCCTCTCTCTCTCTCACTCTGTCCCTCTGTCCCTCTCCGGTCAAATTAAAATAAATAAATAAGTAAATAAATTTTTTTAAAAATATAACATCATTGGGAAACACAGGTAATAGAGACAGGAAAAATCCTACACTACACCAAGCAAACCTGAACTTCTAATAGATTAAAGAGCTAAATGCCAAAGCTGAAACTACAAAGCTTATGCAAGAAAACATGATGAAATACCTTCACAATCATTTTATAGTAAAAATGAGAGAAAACATTCATATATACATAGAAATATTATATATACTGAATATTTAAGGACATAAGGAAAGCACAATAGAATACCTCTATGGGAGGAGGCAATGGAAGTATGGCATGGTAATGAAGAAGTAGAAAATCAAAAACAGGGACTTCTTTTTTATTTTTGTAATTTTTCTTTTCTAATTTTTTCATGAGTAGAGAATGAGTGAGACAGCACCCTGAACAGGGTCTTGGTGAGCTGATATGACCCCAGCTTTGGCCAGCCCTGGATGATGGACACACATGCACCTGTAGTGTTCATGGGGGTCTACAGAGACTAATGCAAAACTTTCCCACATAAGTCAGCCTCTTGGAGCGTCACATTTCCACTGGGCCACCGGATGAGGAATTTGTTGTTACAGGATAACAGAGCATGAACTGGAGTGTATAAGTAACTCAACAGGTTGCATATGAGGCCAGAGAAGAAAATAAGCAAAAGGATAAAATATTGGCAAAATGCTAATGCTAAATAAACGAAAAGATTCCCAACCTTGGGCTTCATTAGCACATCTGATTTTTAAGCTCCTCAATATAATGTGAAGAAGAACTCATTAAAACAAGCAAAAAAAGACAATAGAAAAACTCATTTGACCCAAATTTATATTCTAATATCTGAAGCAAAAAAGAAAGCCACTATATATTATACCATGTAATATTGGATATCTTAATTGAATTACCTTCCTACATCATTTAAAGCTATGAAGAAATATTGCTGTACCTTGAATTATTTCATTTTTTCTCTTGTTTTATCACAAAGCAACACGAGAGACAGAAATACTTTTGGTGCCCTAGAATACAGGATGGCATTAAATATAGTTCTCCTTTGCAGAGCTCATTTGTTGTAGATTTATCCCTTCCTAAATACGTTTATTAAAACGGAAGTGAAATAATAAGCAAATTCTATTGAGTCGCCCACGCAAAATAAAGTAGCTTGCCTGGTGAAATAAGGAAATACAGCGTGAAGCAGTGTGTGGGTATAATTTGGTTCAGATATTCAGGCAAATAATCACCACAGGAAGCACAGCTGGAGTTAAAGTCCAAGTTTATAAATCCTCAGGTTTTCTAGTGCTATGTACCATTCACATTCTTAAAAAGAGTGCATACTAAGTAAAAAGAATAGAGCAAAGCCATATTTTATAACCTCTTGTGGATATAAGTTTGCTAGTCTGTTGCAGTAAATTTATGACCATTTTTTTGACAATACCCTGAGCTTTCTGACAATGGCCACCAACAAAAGCTTTTATTCTCAACAGTTTGCTAATTTTCAAAAGGGCCTGTTGAATAAGAAACTTTGCAACACCATTTCTTTTCAGCCTTGGGGCAGGGGAAGGTCATTTTATGGGAATTATGGTTGATTATATGTTAACATGCACAGGAAACAGACTATGGTTATTTTAGGACCAAGATGACAGCTATATGAAATGATAATGTAGCTATATAGGGAAATGTAATTAAACTGCCTTTGTGTGTTGAATGTTAATTGCAATGAGACTGCTTGCTGAAAATTTGATGATGAGATATCAAGGAATTTGAAGCCCTCCTGACTTCAGTATTATTTTGAAATACAAAATGTCAACCAGATTAGTGAAAAGCATTCAGTCCTGAGCAAGTGTAAAGTGAACAATCTTTTAAAAATAGTTCTTTGCTTTTAAGTCAATAAATGATGCTCTATTAACTCCCTTTCCATAAATGATGGCACAGTGAAAGGAACTAGAGCCTTGCTGGTAGGTGCAGCCCAAAGACAGCCTCAAGGACCACAGCAGACACTCAGGGCTCATTAGAAAGTCCAGCAGGCCCTGGAGTCAGAAGAGCCTCATAGGGTGCTAATCTTGCAGCGTGAGTTCTTTCCATTGACTTAGAGAAACTACACATTACTATCATGGATTTCCCAAAGTTAAATTAAGGTGCCCTTGTATTCCTAGAAGAAATCAACGTGTAAACTGAATATTATCTACAGGGGTCTGTACATTTACAAATAATTTGTTCCTTCTGGGCCAGATCCATGACTTAGTAGTTAAAGAAGCTGGATCCCAAATAACCAACCACATATTTCAACTCTCAACCTTGGCAGCTTGATAAACAAACTGGATGTGTGCACACACATGCCCCAAAACCCGACAGCGTGGAGAAATGGAGAAAGAATCATGGCATAACCATGAACCAGTGAGTGGTCATTTCTCTCTTACCCTCTCTCTCTTTTTAGATTTTTTTAATTAATTAATTTGATCATTTTTTTTTTTTTTTTACGTTCAAACACTGTTCTTTTTTTTTTTTTTTTTTTTTTAAGACTTTTCCTATGGAGTAACAGAGACAGAAAGTAAGAAATTACCCTACCAGGAAGGATGGTCATGCTAGTCCCTTCTCCATTCTTTCCTTGGGATTTTTGGCATGCATGGCAAGTGCCCTGTGTGAGTTTTCGTTTTTGTTTTTGTTTTTGAGAGGCTTTTGCTCTAGAGCATGTGCATTTGCCAGAAAGACAAAGAGAGACAGAGAAACAGAAAGACAGAAATCACCCCCCAGGGGGGATGGCCACGCTGCAATCCCTTCTCCTCCACTCTCCTCGATCTCTTGGGTACGCACAGACACATGCCCGGCGTGAGTTTAAGGATCCGGGACTCCAACCGCGGTCAACTACATGGGAGTCCAGAAACATAGCCACTACGCCAACTGCTGGTCCCACGCCCTGTGTGAGTTTTAAGCTGCTGGGTCTGGGACTCTAACTGCTGTTGACTGTATCCAGTGATGTAACCACTCCTCCATCTGCTGGTCCCAATCACTGTTATCTCTACTGCATACAAAGTTAATTTTACCAGTATCAATACACTGTGTATTAGACCAGAGATAATGTTGTAAGCATTATCAACAGATAATTTTCCATTTTTGTGTTCCTTAGTTTATTTTTCTCCCCTTTGATTCTTTGATTGCTCCCTTCCACCAGCACCCCATTTTCTCCTTCTCTTTTTCTGGCAAGTTTACATGCCCTCTGATGACTTAATAATAATTTCAAACTGGTAACTCAATACATCCCACATGTTATAGGATAATTGTTTTATTTTCAAACTTTATTCTTTTTTAATTTGTTGTTTTTCCATTTATTTATTCATTGGAGAGAGGTATATAGAGAGACAGAGAGACAGACACCCCCAACAGAGTCTTGCCACAATTCACCTGCTGTCTCAGTCATTCTGGATCATGGGCATGAATGCAAACAGCCAGTATGTCCAAGAAGGTCCTGGTACACAAACCCAGGTTATTTCCCATGTGAGCCCGGCTACATTGCCATGTACTTCTGCCTGAACGTTCAAGCACTTATCCTCACAGAATGTTTTTCTTTATTTTTGTAAATCACAACTTTTACCAGATTACATGTTCTTTCTCTCTCTCTCTCTCTCTCTCTCTCTCTCTCTCTCTCTCTCTCTCACACACACACACACACACACACTTAGCCTTTAATATTGGCCGTACATCAAATAAAGTGGATAGTCCTGCTCTGAAGATTATGGTATAATTCAGTTTCATCTATGTGGTATTTATTTCTTAAGCAGTTTTGTTCTGATTTCTTCTCAGGACTCATAATCTATAGACTGAATCATCTCTCTTCCTTCCATAGCTGCCATGTTCTCTGTGATCATTTTCTTCTATTTTTTGTTTCTTCTTTGCTCTTAAGAGGTTCTCTATTCCTCAACATCACTAATACATTTTTCTATGCATATAATGATACATTGTCTTCTCTTGTTACCTCTAAAGTGCATTTTGACTTACTACTGTTTTAATTGCCCTTATTCTCATTACATCTGTTACCTCATTTTAATTTTATTCTGTATCTCCATAAGCCAGCTCCATTTTCATCTCATTTTTCCTCTATAAAATAAAGTTTTATTATCTTATTTTATTGAAGGTTTTTGTATATGTACTATATAAAACATTGGTTTGTGGGTCTTTTTAATAGAAAACTTTTCCATATTTACAGGGGTTTTCTTCCTGCATCTTACAGTTAATGATTTAGCTCATATTATGGTTACCACATAAATGATATTTTTCTTTTTTAATTCACCCTTAGAAAAAAAAAACAACAACCTATATATGCCCAGTGTTTTTCACGTAGTGGGTTAGTATTGTCCCTTTGTACCACATGACAATCCAAAGTAGATGAAACTCTAAGAGAGTCTCATACATATTTTGTTCTAGAATACATCTATGTTCGTGCAGTTCTGGTGTTCTACACAGACAATTCCTTCTGCTACCCTGTCCTGGTTCTCAGAGTTTAAAGAAGTTAATTTATACATAGGTAATTTGAAATGAGTTTTAGCTTCTGTCTAGAAATAGTGCATCAAATAATATAATTCCCAGAGTGTATAATTACTGCAACTTTTTTAAAAAACCTCTGCTTGATCTCTAATACCTTTTTTTTTACTTTTAGGCACATTTCTGGGAAAAGATCTCAGAGTTTTTTTTTTTTTTTTCTTTTAGTTCAATATTTTATCAGTGAGTAATTTTAGTAGAATGAAATATTTAATTTTTAAAATGATGCTGGTTCTTTTATAATTTGTCTCAAAAACTAAAGAAAGGAGCTGTTTCATCAGCTAAAGCCTGGTGTAAAAATATGACAGACATATTTCTAAAAGCTAAAATAGGAATTCACTCATCCTTGAAGTTTCTCAAAATCATTCTTTTATGTAAAGCAATGAATAGCTCTTTGTCTATGAAAAACAGCATTATTAAATTACCTTCAGTAATTGAAAAGGAAGAATATCTGATTTGCAGGAAGTCCAGAATAAAATATAATCATATGAAATAAACCAAACTTATCTTATAAATACCATATGTGTGGATTCTTTTGACAATGGTTTTTGTTGGTTTGGTACAAATCTAACAGAATAGCAGCTTATGTCATTGTTAGAATAGAAAATGTCTGTTCAAGTTCTGAGACACTCCATTTTTTTATACAACAGTTTACAACTAAAGTACACTCTGTTAATATTTAATAATAACATGATTTGAATAATAAGAGACCTGGTCAAAGTTTTGTTGCTGTGTGATTACTTAGAAACACATTGAAGATTCTTTTTTCCATATGCCAGACCAGGAGTTTAGTCCCTATATATATATATATATATATATATATATATATATATATATACTCTGTGCCAATCAACAGCAGTGTGAATGGGAGATACAGTAAAGATTCTCTTTCTTTCATCTGTGTGCAAGTTAACAAATTGCCTTGTTTCCAGAATACAGAAACTCAGCATTCAGACTCTGGAGGTAAACTGTATTTCTCATTTTGCTTTTTGAACTTTCAATGTCTACATTGATTATCTGTTAAAAGGACCAGCTCTAAGACAGTTGGTAAATTGACAAAATTTGTCTCTGAAGTCCTTCATTGACTTCGTTTGAGTTCTTCTTTTATTGTAACATTACTCCAGAGACTCAGTACTTCAAGATATCTACTTCTCCAATCAGGCTAAGGGCCTGATAGTGTCTGCTGCAGGAAGATATATAGCAACTCCAAATAAATATGATAATAATTTCTCAGGTTCCCCACAACTACTTTCCAGGGATTGTGGTGACAGTTAAATGTCACACAAAGGGATTGTGGAATAAAACAGATTTGGGGTGAGATTTCACCTGTTGTTTTCATTGGACAAATTTTTACGTATATTTTATTTTAATTTGTTTTATACATTCAATCACATGCATAACTTAGCTTGTAAAGTGAATGTCTGACATGAATACATTTCTCACCAGTCCAGTTAGGAATACTATACATGTTATCATCCACAGATAATAACCCATTTCTGTGCCCCATAAATTTCTTGCCTCTTTATTTTTCTCCTTAATGTCTCTCCTCAGACACTCCTCATCTTCAATTTCTTATTTTAAAAATTTTCGTATTTGCTATTAAGAATGAAAATAACTGGGAAAATTATTTTTCACTTAATAGGCACTTAAAATTTTTATTTTAAAACAACTTCAAATGCTTTTTAAATATTTTTTGCCATAGAGCATATACACTCACAGGAGAGAGAGAGACAGAGAAAAGGAAAGTGAGAAATTCCCTCCAAGGGGGTATGGCCATGCCACAATCCTTTCTGCTCTATTCTCTTCTCAGAATATTAAGCATGCATGCACACACACTCAGCATAATTTTCAAGCTGCCAGGTCCAGGACATAAACTGTGGTCAGTCATGTGAGAGTCCAGAGCCTTAAACACCATTTCAAATGCTGAACCCATGACTTGCAATTTTAAAACTAGTAACCGTGGATAAGAGAACAATGGAAGCAAGCAGGTAATTCTATAGTCTGTTTACATGCGGGAACACCCATACTTCTACAAATTGCCAATCATTGGCATTATTTTAAGGAAAAGCACCTCTCTATCCTCTCGCTACTACAAAAATAAAAACTTCTATCACTTTAGAAGTATTTGGAAAGTGGACCCTTCTCTATCCCATTCACTCCTCCACATGAAAAATAAGTGACAGGTATCTGTGGGAATTTAAAGCAATTCTTTTCATATGTATGCACAGCTCTGCTTCCTCTGCTTTTTCTTTTTTGAACTGCAAGTCCAAACTATGTAAGTTTCCCTGAGTCTGGAACCAGGGCCTGATTGCTAAAAAACAGACCTAACAGCCACCCTTCTGTGTTTATTCTCTCAAAGATTAACAACTGTGTGGTGCACTGGGAATGCATCTGTCCTGTAAAACCCAGTATTCTGTGCATGCATCCTGTTGCCTAATCTTGGGGACAAGTGTTTGGTTATAGGACTGTCTTACAACTGTACTATTGAACATCCACCTGTCTACTGTCTGTACTCTGAAATGTTTTTGAAGGCATAGGAAAGCTTTTTTTTCCTTTTTTTTTTTTTTTTTTAAGCTGTTTTCAAAAGAAAAGGTTTTGTCTAAGATTGGCTTATCTAATAGGTACTATTTTAATAGACCTTTTACATCTGAGCAAAATGGATACTAAAATATTAGGTAATTCTTTTGGAGTTGTATGTATAAAATTGTGAGTATAAAAATACAACGTATCCAGGCCCAAATACCACAGGGATTTTGTGTTTTTATTTTTTTCTTTCTATATCCTTTGAATGCTTCTAAACAATGAGATGATACTGAAAGAGAATTCTGGAGCTTTCAGACACATGGACACATAAGCACCTTCTGGTGTTTTGAGTTTGGAAATGTATTCAGATCAAATGAGTTACAAGGGGTCTCATTAGATTTGAACAATGCAAATTTGGGGCAAGCAATTTCAATTTTAAGAAATGATGGGACCAGCAAATGGTGTAGTAGTTATATCGCTGGACTCCCACATAATAAACCACGGTTAGAGTTCTGGACCTGATGGCTTAAACCTCATGTTGAGTGCATGTGCACGCAAGTCCAGAAACCCAAGAGGAGAATGGGGAGAAGAGATTGCGGTGTGGCCATCCCCCCAGAGGGTGATCCGTCTCTCTCTGTCTCACCCGCGGATGCACTTACCCTATAGCAAAAATCTCTCTAAAATAAATAAATAAAAATAAAAAGTGAAACAAGTATAAAATTCTAATGGACAAATAACATTATCGACTGGAGATATGATATCATTTTTTGAAGCAATTGGATACTTATAATAAAACAGTAACATTATATTAAAAGTTCTTAAGGACTATATCAGTAGTTTTAAAATATCTTAGCATCAAAGTCCTTTTTTAACATTATTATATATTATAGCCAATCTTCTATTTAAAATAGATGAGAGAGTAACTAAGGCTAGGTAGTTTGGAGAGTTATGCAATTTGATCACTTTATAACCTTTGAGTTCCTTCAATGAAAAAGACTCACAGCATTCCATATAGCACAGTAGAAAGTGACAGGAGCCAATAATGGGGGGGACCACATAGTACTATACATTCTACATGTTTTGAATCTTATATTCTCAGGTCACCATTTTCCTCTTTAATTATCAGAACAGCTATAAACAATGAAAAGCTACAACGACATAACCCATAGCATGCCATACACTAAGCTTTAAACACTTCAGCAATCAGCAAAGTAAACTATAATCTGTTTTACTATTATTATTAACGAGAAAATGAGATCATGGCAAATTTTTTCCATGCTGCAATTAATATATTTCACTATAAGTATAACCATACATTTTGTTATGTGTATTTTTTTTGTAGTGGAATAATATCAAAACTATAAATACATTTAAGAGTCAAATAAATCTTCATTATTTCCTCCAAAAGCATAACTCATCAAAAAAGCTGAGGTAGCAATAAAGGCTGCTTTTTGACTATTCATTTCTAAGTACTAAATGTTTCCGTTGTCTTCAAATATTTTTATGTCAAGATCCCTTTTCACTCTTCAACATTATGGAGGACCTCAAAGAGTTTTTTCTTCATATGGATTATATTTATTTATATTTATCATTCCATAAGACAGATCATTTAAATTTATTTATTTAATTTGAATATAGTGACTACATATTAATAATATATAATGATCTAATAGTTGATTAGACCTAGTGATCAAATAGTTGATGTATCAAATTATTATAATATTATTATATATGATTATATTTTATTGCATTGTATATATAGCACAATTTTTTTATTTTTGAGAGGTTTTTGCTATAGGGCACGTGTGCTCACCAGAAAGACAGAGAAAGACAGAGAGACAGAAAGCAACAAAACACCCCCCAGGGGGGATGGCTACGCCATAATCCCTTCTCCTCCATTCTCCTCTTGGGATCTTGGGCATGCACGCACATGCACCTGGAATGAGTTTAAGTCACTGGGTCCGGGACTCGAACCATGGTTGGCTACATGGGAGTTCAGTGGCATAGCCATTATGCTAACTGCTGGTCCCTATATAGCACAATTTTTATATTTCTCTTTTGAAAGAGAGATAAAAAAGACAGGCACTTCCAACAAGGTCTTACAACACAGTCTACCTCTGGTCTCAGCCAGCTCAGATCGTGGTTACACACACATGCCTGATATACTCAGGGAGGTCCTGAGATGAGAACCTAAGACCTTTCTCACATGAGTTCAGCTGTGATACTGCAGTGCCACCAATTGATGCCTTATTTCTAAAATTAACAATTGTATTTTTCAAAACAAAAATGGATAAGAAGAGTGGTATTGCTTTGCACTTATGCAAGTCTTTTTAATGTCTATTTAATAAAAGACAACTGGATGCTCTTCTGACTTCAACTGCATCTACTCTGCATTCAGTCTGTTGCAAAGCATCATTTCCATTGACGTAGATGAGAAAAATCCATACTCATAAATTATATAATTTCTTTTTTTAAAAAAAACTTAATTTGACCAGAGAGACACACAAAGAGAAAGAGAGAGAGAGAAGGAGAGAAAGTGACAAAGCAAGCCACCAGGTCCAGGACTCAAACTGCAATTGGCCATATGGGAGTGTACAGTGCCTTAACTACCATGCCACCTGTTGCTCCCCACATTATGTACTTTCCATTGTGAAAAAGAGAGGAAGTTTATGAACTAATGATAACTATTTTTCTTAGTATTAAATCAAACCTAGACAATGGCAATTTCTTGTTAACTACCATATAAAATATGAGTCATATAATATAATGATTAGTATTAATATAATGTAATTAATATTAATTTATCATTTAAATTTAATATTCAAATCTGAAATATTATTAATGGACTCTTACACTGAAATCAATGTATCCATCTTGCATCTTGAAGATTTTTTTTTACTTAGGAATTGATGATCCGCTAACCTACATCTATTGGTCCTTTGGAAAACACCATTTCACGATCTTCTGCAGGTCATCCAATGTTGACACATTTTCTTGTACAATATGAAAAACTAATATTTATTAATATCATCAGTAATCTCAATAGGTAAGTTTTTCAGTACTGCGAAGCTGTCAAGTCATATAAAAGTGTTCTAAAATTCTCATCTTTATTTGAAAGTTCACGTCTTATCATTGGTCATAAATACTGTCAGTTATTTTTCTTGAAGTAAGAAGTTCACTTTAATTTTTAGAAAATGTCTATCAGATACTCAAATACAAAGAATTGTATTTGGCTGGCAGGTTTTTCCTTTCAGTAAAAAAACAGTACTTTGTTTAAAAGTTTAGATCACGACACAACTGCAGAAGGACATTTTTTCTTTTCTTTTCTTTTTAAAAAATCCACAGTTGATCATTTATTTTCCAGTTTTTCCAAGTTAAATATTAACACCTGGTTTTAGCTCACATACTCAAACTCTGTAATTCATTTCCTTTTTGTTATTCAACATATTTTCTCATTTTAGTGTCCAAAGAAACTCGCCCACGCATATCTGGAAACTTCCCCCCTAAAGTGAAGGAAATACTGTCAGTGTGTTAGAGCCTGGGTAGTAGAAGGTCCAGCTCTTTGTGATTTAGCTTTCCAGTAATATCTGCTCTGTGGAAAGCAAAATCACAGTCATTTTAATTTTTCTTTGGCCACTGGAGGCTAACCTATATAGTGCCACTGGCACAAGCAGAAACGTTCCTGGATACTCTGTGTTTTGGGGCACCTTGCAAATACCTGGGAACAAAACTATAGCGTTTTTCTGTTGACTTAATTACAGCACTTACTTTTCTAATTTTATCTTACATGTGTCCATTGGATAAAATTATTTCTTTTTTTTTTTTTCCAGTTTTTTGGGGGGAGAGGTTTTTGCTATAGGGCGCGTGCGCTCGCCAGAAAGACAGAGAGAGACAGAGAGATAGAAAGCGAGAAATCACCCCCCAGGGGGGATGGCCAGGTCTCAATCCCTTCTCCTCCATTCTCCTCTCAGGATCTTGGGCACGCACAAACACGTGTCCTGTGTGAGTTTTAAGCCACCAGGTCCGGGATGCGAACCACGGTCGACTACGTGGGAGTCCAGCGACATAGTCATTATGCTAACTGCTGGTCCTGATAAAATTATTTCAAAGCACTGTAATTTGTGTTTTAGATGAAGAAAAAGTCAATAAGAGGTCATCTTGGCCAATATCCATTATACTTATTATATGTTTTGTGGATATTGAGAAATTTATTCTAAAATTTATATAGAGAGAGGCAAAAAATTCAGAACAGCCACCACAATGTTCAAGAACAAAATAGGAGGACTGACACAACAGAACCTTGGACTTATTACAAAGCTACAGGAATCAAGACAGTGTGGCATTGGTGAAAGAATAGATGAACAAATCAATGGAATGGTCATGAGCCCAGGAAGACACCCACATAAATACAGTACGTTGAGCTTTGACATAAATTTTAAGTGTATCTCAATATAACCATAAATACATTTCTAGTCTACCTACACAAGCACATACGTATGCACACACACGTGCACACACACAGAGAGAGCAACCTAGGCTGACCATTGAATAAAATGACAGATCTAATGCAAACATTGACCTTCACTCCTTCTAGAAACTATTACAAAATAATTTTTCAAAAACTGCCAATTCACAAAGACAAAGAAATAATAGACCAGAGAAAAGCCATCCTCTTTTAGAAGATGGAAAGTAGATACATGAAGAACAAATAGCTCACCAGATTTTAAAAAGGATAAACCAACAACTGCATAGTCAACCAGGAAGCCGACACCAAAAGCCCAATAACTTGTCAGTAGCTCTATTCCCAGATTCTCTCACTCTGCTCATCTAAATAGGTAACCTAGCTACAAAGAAGCATACATACTATTCTGAGGAGACTGTCAAAGAGAGAATCTATATACTGAAGGACATCAGGCAAAATGGAGGATAAATCTATTATATTGAAAATGGCGATTAAGTGACTGTTGACACATTGAACGTTGAAATATTTATCTTACCTACTCCATATGCTTCAAAGATTGCTAGTGGTCAAAATTATACTTCATAAGCAGGAAACTGGAAATGACTTCTCTGGAGTATCTAACAAGCTTGAAAGATAAGAAATAAAGATGCTGACAACAGCAATCTCTCTCTTTTTTTTTTAAAGAATTGTTTTACTTTAAAACATTTATTTATTTATTTTCATTTGACCAGGGAGGGTCAGAGTGAGAGAGAAAATGAGAAAGCAATCTACTGGGTCCAGGGTTTGAACTGCGGTTCGCCATGTGGGAGTCCAGTGCCCTTAAGCACTATGCCACCTGCCAGCCCCAACAATCTCTTAACAGAGTAAAAAGAAGTCTCAACCTCAAGTAAGTTGTATTCCTCTAAAAGATATCAAGAAAGCTATATATGTCATAATAAATATCTAAAACATAAGTATATCTCATTCACAGTTTAACCAGAAAGAGATTCCAAATATTACTCACATTATAGTAGCCTCCTATTGGTCTAAACCCAAAGTTAATTCTTTTTATATCCACCACCATAAACTATTTAATTATATTACCTATTTTTGCACTTCACATAAATGAATTCATACACTATGTATTTATTTCATGCAGTGCTTTTATTTAAATTTATTTTTCTGAGAACCTTTCATACTTCTGGATATAACAAAATTAGTATGCTTTCCTTGTTGTATAATATTCCTAGTGCTGGACTACCCATTTATAGCTTCAATAATGAGTTTTTTAGTTGTTACCTATTGTGGTATAATACACATAATGCTGCATAATGCTACTATAATAATTCTTGTCCATAACTCTTGCAGCACATGAAATTATGTTTCATGTACTGTAATTTCTGTATATAGAAGCAAAACATCTTCATCATAGATAATATGTATTTTAGCTAATCAAAACCCAAAAATCTTGGGACCAGCAGTTAGCGTAATGGCTATGTCGCTGGACTCCCACGTAGTCGACCGCGGTTCGAGTCCCGGACCCGGTGGCTTAAACTCACGCCGGGCGCGTGTGCGTGCGTGCCCAAGATCCCGAGAGGAGAATGGAGGAGAAGGGATTGCGGCGTGGCCATCCCCCCTGGGGGGTGATTTCCTGCTTTCTGTCTCTCTGTCTCTCTCTGTCTGTCTGGCGAGCGCACGCGCCCTATAGCAAAAACCTCTCCAAAAAAAAAAAAAAAAAAAAACCAAAAATCTCAAATGATTATTTAAAAAGTCACCGAATATCAGAGAATATCAAAAGTCCTTGTATAGTAATTCTTCACCATTTCTCTGACATGAAATCTGTAATAAAGTGGTCCTCTGATTCTGCAGGGAATGGATCCAGCACACCTGTAAATTCCGACATCTGTGGATATTCAAGTTTCCTACATACAATGGCATAATATTTGCATGTAATATGCATACATTGTCTCATGTGCTTTAACTCATTTATAGATTACTTATAATACCTAATACAATATAAATGCTACTTAAATAGTCCTTATACTGTCTAGTTTAGGGAATAATGACAAAAGAATGTCTTTATTTATTCAGAACACAACCTTTTTTTAATATATTTTTGATCCATAAATAGTTCAAACCATGAATATCAAACCTGTGGATACAAAGGGTCGACTATACTTTTACTTGATTTTCTACAGAAATAATTTTAACAACCTTGGTTCCTAAATAATGTTAAGGCAGTATAGGTAGTAGAGAAATACAAAACAAATATGACTTACATGTCACTAATGTAAAAGGTAAATTAATTGGTATAGAAAACCTCTTTTTAGGGCGCGTGCGCTCGCCAGACAGACAGAGAGAGACATAGAGACAGAAAGCGAGAAATCACCCCCCAGGGGGAATGGTCACGCCGCAATCCCTTCTCCTCCATTCTCCTCTCGGGATCTTGGGCACGCACGCACACGCGCCCGGCGTGAGTTGTAAGCCACCGGGTCCGAGAGGCGAACCGCGGTCGACTACGTGAGAGTCCAGCGACATAGCCATTACGCTAACTGCTGGTTCCCTAGAAAACCTCTTTTAAAAGGAGGAAACATGCTAAAGGTATCTTTATAGTCCAGGATATTGATTGAAATGTGCTTACTATCAGGAAATAGAAGTGGTTAAAATGGTTAGACTCAGGGTCTGTTCTCTAGAAAAAGAGTTGAACTTATAAGCAGCATTCTCCTCTAACCTTGTTCATATGCATCCCAGGGATGATTGTAAATTCTGGAATTTAGGGCCATAGAGCGTCACACAAATTGTGCTTTCTTTTGCTATTGTTTTTCCTTTTATATCCCCCCCCCCAACCTTGCCTTCAGAATATATTACCTCTGTACCATTAAAACTTCTACTCTCATTTTTTATGACTTTTATTACTCAGTATCTAGGAGGAGGAAATTAGATTCCAGAATACTAAATCTAAACTGATTAAAAACAAACTGCAGTGCATGAATTACTGCATTACCTACAAATTTTTGCAACCTTGATTTGTTTTAAAAATACTTTTTCTAATCTATCCCATTATTTTTTTAGCTAACACCTACCTTTTCTGTTCCTCTTACCTTCCTCATAAAAGAAGGCATCTTATTTATTTTTTTCAGCATCATACGGAAATTTGGAAGGTTTTAACATCCTTCTGGCTCCACACTGCCTACCAACTACTACACCTCCCAAGAAATTCCAAAGAAAAGCTCACTTTTATCTTTATCACAATTAACTTTAGAATCATAACTTATTATTTTTAAAAAGATGATGTCACATGATTCATTTCCTTTCCCTCATAAGCTACCATTATGAAAATATCAATATGTATGATTATCACCAACAAAGATCCCCCCAGAGTTAAGATTCTGTAATTTAGTGTTTTTTAATCACCTTTGTACTTCAGTAGCATTTTCCTTTTTGGTTTTCTTTTTGGGGGTGGGGGGTTTGAGAGTTTTAACTCTGCTTTCACCACAAGTTCATGGCCCCATGACCTTCCACTACACATGATCTTGCCAGTTCTCAATTGTGGTTCAAGTCTAGTTGTGTTACGTGGATAAAATTACACAGTCTGGAAAAACTGCTGGTTTCCAAACTCAAACAAATCCTTCAAATGTTCCTTGACGATCTTTACTCTAATTTCTAGTTGTTTTCATTTTCTGTGTGTGTATGTGCATGGCTAGTCTCAGTCTGTCTTTTCTTTAGCCAAACCAAACCAAACTGGCAACAGAAACTGTCTCATTAGAAAGAAAAACTCAAATGTAACTATATGTTCATAATTCGTAGCTTTTTAGCCCATGGTCTAAAAATGAGAAAAATGTGCTCTATCCCAAGCCAAGCAATCCTGTTCACTCTTGCCACTGCCCAGAAATCCTTCTATTTCCTTCTGAAAATTATATTATTAGCCTCTTGATCACCTTCACCACTTGTTCCGCTGTCATCTGAGCAATGTTTTTTACATTCTTAATCCAAAGTAAAGCATTACTAATTTCCCTTAAAGTTTTTCCTTAAAGAGGAATTAGGTAAGTGAAGAGACATGAGAAACTCTACCGCAAGATAACCGACCTCAGCCAGAATCATAAATCACACTGATAATATAAAACCTTGATATGGTATAATGCACATGGCACTATACCATTGTGATCTTCCTTCTCTAAACAATACCCCTTTCTAAACTTGAGAAACTTTACTTTCCAAACTGTCGAGGACAACTAAAAGAAGAAAAGTTAGAGTAATTGTCAAAGTCAAGAGGAGACTAAAGAGACATGATGACTAAGTATAAAGATTCTGGAACATAAAGGGACACTAAAAAGAAAAAAATATATATATCCATATAAATTAGAGGTCAGTTTATAATATTGTCTCAATATTGGTCCATTAATTGTAACACATTTCCATAAAATATGCTGTTAGTAACAGATTGTACTGTGTTCATGGAACCTCTTCATACTCTCTGCTCAACTGTTTTATAAATCAAAGACTATTTTTGAAAGTATGGTCTTTTAGGGGTCAGCAGGTGGCTTGGTTGTTAAGGCACTGGTCATCCACATAGTTGACTGCAGTTTAAGCCCCAGAACTAATGACTGGAAAATCACACAGGGCACATGTGCTTGCATGCCCAAAATCCTGAGAGGAGAACAGAGGAAAAGGGTTTGCACTGTGGCCATCCCTCTTGGGATGAGGGGATAATTTTTCACTTTCCCTCTCTCTCTCTGTCTCTCTATAGTGAGAGCACATGTTCTATGGTGAAAAAGGAAAAAAAAAATCTTTTGCAGGACACGAGTTAGGCAGATAGAGGTGAGACAATCATTTGTACTACTAGTAAGTCCATAGTTACATCAGCGATTAAAGTTTAAATGTGTGTCTATAATATTTTGCCTAATTTTAAATCTCAGAATTTGTCAGAATAATGAACAAAATGCAGGCTACAATGGATAAACCCAGGCTTCTGAATGTAGAGGTACTTCTGCAAAAGCTACCACACGAGGAGACAGTGCTGAGCATATCAGAGCTGCAGGTTTTACCTGGGCAGCAGGTTCTCGAATAGTTGGAAATGGAAAAAGGGGTCTGATCTGCACAAACTATTTTCTGTTTCCAAGATGACCCTAGAATTTTCCAGGAGAGAATGGATTCAGGGAGCACAGGATAGGCTGGCATTACAGCTAATCAAGGACCCTTGATGGGAAAAGGAAGTACAGTAGACTAATTAGAAAAGACGGATTCCAAGAAAAAAAAAACCTCATAATTTATACAAAAATAAAATCCCCTTTGAAGTTTTGAGATGTGGATCCTGTTGGCATTTGCTGGAAGAAATGCATTCTTCTGGTGGGTGTTACCTGTAGACACTGTCGAGACCCAGCCCTGACAAGGAGAGTCGGTACACAGGCCTAGGAGCAGCAGCAGCAGTGGAAAACTGGTAACATATTAGTAATATTTGATTTTTTAAATGTAACAAAATAAAAATAAAAGACACATTTCTTTCCTTTTTTTCTTAATAGAAATTTTTGCTATCTGGCACAGACCCTTGACAGAGAGTAAGAAATCGCCCCTCCACCCCCGCAGGGAGGCTAGGCCATGTCACAATCCCTTCTCCTCCATTCTCTTCTTGGGATTTTGGCATGCACCCACATGCACCCAGGGTGAATTTAAGCTGCTGGGTCCAGGACTGGAACCATAGTCAGTGATGTGGGATTCCAGTGCCTTAATCACTACACCACTTGCTGGCCCCAGAAGGCACATTTCTTACTACAAAAGAAGGGTAACACAAATCGGAGATCAGAGAAACCTAAGATCATAAAACTATCAAGGTTGGTTGACAGTTGAAATATCTATGTAACTCATAGTTTTCTTTTTATATAGAGATAGATATATAGATAAATACATTAAATATAACTAGGTACAAAACTTTAGCTTAAAATATCATTTTGTGCTTAGAGCAACTGAGACTCTTTGAAGAAGTGACTTCTTTGAAGTCAGCAGTAGGAGAATACATAATAAGTCTGGCTATCTTGTGCCAGTAAGTGGAGATGTCGTCAATGAATGATGGGGACATAGCAAAAAAATCACAGGAGACAGCAAAAAGGGACTCACTGAACAAATCTGGGGTACATTAAGCACTGAAAGAAATAATTGAGCTAATGAATTATACCTCATTGAAAAAAATAGAACACTAAATTTATATAATAAAATTTAACATGCATGTTTGATGATGAATGCAATTTCTATGTAGTTTTAAATGCCCCTCTGCAAAAATATTCATTATAAAA
This sequence comes from Tupaia tana, assembly GCA_026018925.1. Classification (NCBI taxonomy): domain Eukaryota; kingdom Metazoa; phylum Chordata; class Mammalia; order Scandentia; family Tupaiidae; genus Tupaia; species Tupaia tana. The sequence continues at coordinate 42,583,340 of JAKSZU010000008.1, forward strand.
GAAAAAAAAAAACCCTCTTCAGAGTCCTAGGTAATACCACTGTAATCTAGTGATCAAAGTGAAATATCTAAGGGCTAAAACGTGAGGTGTATCCCACCTGAAAGAATAAGAACAAAGCATCACTTCTCCCTGCCAAAAGGAGATCACTTGACTCTTACATTAGAAAATACGAAACAAAACTCAACTGAGGGATATGTTGTGAAGTATCTTAACTGTAATCAAAATGGCAAGGTCATAAAAGTCAAGGAAAGACTGAAAATGTTTGGGAGTAAATGAGAGTCAAGAGTTTTGAGAACTAACATAATATAGGATTCCTAACCGAATCTCTGCTGAAATGAATGTTATTGTGACATTTGATAAAACTTCAAAGGGATCAGAGTTAGATGGCAATGTCAATAATAGTTATCTAATTGTGATGAATGAATTGTGATTGTGAGGAATATTTTTGTTTGTAACAAAAACATACCCGGGCAATTGGAGGTGATGTTGACAATTTACTTTCAAATGGTTCAGAAAAGTCATCTTTTATACTGTACTTACAAATTTTCTTTAAATTTAAGATTATTTTAAACATTTATCCCCACAGAATTCATTTCATTCTTTGGCAAATAGTCCATTTTATCTTATGGTTATCAAACTTCTTAGAAGATAGTTCTTTAACATCTTTTTTATTATCTGCAGGTTGAAATTTTCCTAACACTTCTCTACCGAATTACTGTTATCTTAGAATAAATAATGACCTTCTATTATTTATTTTTAAGTAATATATTTTTCTAAATTTGAAACTATATATACTTACTAAGGGCAATTGGATATTTAGAGAAAAAAGTTAAAGAACAAAACCAAAGGAAAACAACCATAATATGATCACTAAAGGATGATTATAACTTTAAGTTGAGCCTTTTGTCTTATCATTTTGTTCTGCATAATATATACTTGCTCTCCAATGTCTCAAAGATAGATTTCCAAACTGGAGTTAAATGAAAGGTCTTTAGTTCCAGTCCTTCCATTTAACTCTTGTGCCTAATTCATTTGGTTGTTTTTCTTTTCTTTTTTTTTTTTTTAATCTACCATTTTGCTACAACTCCTTTTATCAAAATCCTCAATGATGTTTACATTACCACATTTGTTGAACAGTTGTCATATTTTCAAATATTTTAATGGGGATAGGATTTACATAGTTGAAAATTAACGCTTCCTTGAAATTACCCCTTTTTGGCTTGAAGTAACGCCTGGTTTTTCCCTTAATTCCTTGGCTATTTTTTTTCTTTTTTAAAAAAATATTTAATTAATTATATTTATTATTATTATATTTTTTATTTCATTTTCGTTTATACATTCAATCACATTATTATTTGGCTCACAAAACGGGGTTTTTCAGGCTTTTTTGTTGATTCCTTCTCATCTTTCCAAATTCTAAAGCTTTGAGTGTCCCAGACAGTTGTATAATTCCCCAGATGAATTATACATGAAGACATTATACTCTTATCCTATTTAACATCTTTACGTATAACAGATATGTTTAATATGCCCTAGTATTTGCAAATCTATATCCTGTCAACTCAACATCTCTACTAGGACTATGATTTGTTTCAAACAACTTATCTTGCAAAATGTGAGCGAAGTCAAGGATATGTGTGTGTGTTTGTGTGTGTATGTGTGTGTGTGTGTGTGTGTGCATTTAATAGCTATAGCAATCCAGTTTTTCCAAAATCATTTATTGAACAAGTATTTATTTCCTCCTAAAGTTCTTTGGCACCTATATAAAAAAAAATCACTTGATCATAAATATATGGATTTATTTCTGGGTTTTCCATTATCAGTATGTTTATTTTTTATGTCAGTATTATATGTGGTTGCTATGTCTTCATATTAAGTCTTGAAATTAAGTAATAGGAGTTATATGACTTGATTTTTTTTCAAATTATTTTTGTTATTGTAGGTCCTTTATATTGCCATATAAGTCGTAGGGTCATGCTACTAATACTCACAAGTAAAATCCTGTCAGCCAAAGTTTAATTTTATTTAAACTGCAGACCATATTGGAGGGAATTGATATTTTAATATGTTATATTTTCTTATCAAGACAACATATAGTGCCATTTATTAAAGTCTTTAATTGCTTTCAGCAGTATTTTATAGGTGTCAGTGTTGAATTTATAACTACTATTATGTAGTTTTTAATATTTTTGTGTTATTGCTTCATTAATTTTAATATTCAATTCTTGATTTTAGTATATAAGAAATGAAAGGTTTTTTTAGATTGTTTTGCTATAGGGCATGTGTGTGTGCCAGAGAGAAAGAGAGACAGAGAAACATGGAAAGTGAAAAATCACCACCCCGACCCCACCCATCCCCATAGGGCATGACTATTTGGAAATCTCGTCTCTTCCATTCTCTTCTCAGGATTTTTGGCATACAGGTTCATGCACCCAGTGTGTTTTTCAGGCCGCTGAGTATGGAACTCTGACTGTGGAGCTGGTCATGTGGAATCTGGCACCTTCACCTCTATGCCACCTGCTGGCCCAAAATGCAAGTAACTTTTTATTGAACTTGTATTTGGTGACCTTCATGACATACTTTATTTAATATATTTGTTTACTTTTTATGTACATAGTCAGATTATCTGTGAATAGCATTTTTACTCTTTCTTTGCAATCTGCATTTTTTATTTTATTTTATTTATTTAACTTTATTTCATACCAATGGAAATATATCCAAGTTACTTTGCCTTATTAATAAAGTTTCCAAACATTAGGTATAAGATTATCTCAATTTTTAAAATTAATTAATTAATTTGCATTCATTCACTCAGCATTGTCACAGCACGCAAAATGTGATTTCTCATCCAGAATATACTGCATAGTGGCTTAATCATACATGTTATCATCAATAATTTTCCATTTCTAGTTTCATTTGTATATATATATATATATATATATATATATATATATATATATATATGTATATATCCCCTATTTCTCACCTCTGCCATTTCCCACCCTCCTCCCACACTATCTCAGGTATGTACAGTTGTTTTCCATTCTTTTTTTTTTCCCACATTTTATTGATTCACAAAATTTCTTAAATAATCTAACTACTTTCAGTAGCAAGTTCAGCTGATATATATGTATTTGTGAATACACGTTTGACTTTAGGAGTGAAACTCTGAGAAGAATGAATGTACTATAAGGTAGCACCTAGCTGATGCTATATAGCTTACTATGGTCATTAAATAGATATTTTTTTAAATATATTTTTAATTTCAAGAAAAGCAGTTTTAGCTTTAATAAATTAAAGAAATGCTAAGGAAATTTGCTTAAAACTTAAAGCCAGGAAACAGGTTAGATTCTGTTCAAATAGTAGGTACATATATCTATCAGCAGCTCAAGACAGGACAAAAATCCTTAAAACTGGAAAACAAAGCCTAGAAGAAAATCAGCAATGTTTTAGTCAAAAGTCATAAAATTCTATTTCACTAGTTCATTGTCATGTAATTAATCTATCTTCTCTTGTGGTTTGATCTTCCCGTTTGAACTCTGGGATATAATATTCAACATCATATTTGTCCCTATAATTAAGTTGGCCATTTTCTTAGTTTTTGAACTCTTATTTCTGTGTGTCTGTATTTAATTTTCCTGACATAGCACTACCTTGAGAACTTCTTGGAGATCTGGTCTGGTGTTGGTAAACTCTTTCAGGTTTTGTTTATCTGAGAATGTTCTTGTCTTTTCTTCCCATATGAAGAATAATCTTGCCGGGCACAGTATTCTTGGTTGAAATTGCTTTCCTCTTAACACTTTGAATATATTTTCCCATTCTTTCCTCGCACTCATTGTTTCTGATGAGAGGTTCACTGTTAGCCTGATGGGATATCCTTTGTAGGTAGCTTGCCATTTCTCTCTTGCCAGTTTTAGTATCTAGTCTTTGTGGTTTTGGTCAATCTGGCTATAATGTGTCTGTCTTGGAGAAGATATTCTTGGGTTGATTCTATTTGGGATCCTCTGTATTTCTTGGGACTGGATGTTTGAATATCTCTCTAGGTTTGGAAAGTTTTCTTTCAGGATTTCATAAAATAGATTATCAATGCCCTTATGAGACTCTTCACCTCTGGGATACCACTCAGATATATAAGATAGAATCCCTGGCCTAGAGAAATCCACCACAAAGTCTGAGAAAATTGTCCCCCCAAAATGCAAATAATGTATAAGAAATACTAGGTAACATCAAATATCCAAACATCAAATCTGCATTTTTTAAAAAATATTGACTTGTTTCAGAGTCTAGGTCCTGATGTACAATAAAAATGATGAGAGCAGATAGCCTCATCTTATTTGCAGTCTTAGGGGAAAAAGTTCAGTCTTTTAGCATTAAGTATGACTTCAAGGGCTGGTGACGTGGTGCTTAGGATGACTGGATCCCACATAGACAATCTTGAGACCAAGAACCAGGTGGCTGGAAAACAAAGCCAGTTCCATGTGTCTGCATTCCCAAAAATCCCGAAAGAGAAATGGAGGAGAAATTATCGCAGCGGGGATAATTTCCCACTTTATCTCTCCATCTCTGGTGATCATGCATGCCCTTTGGCAAACTTAAAAAGAAGAACTTCAGCTGTTAATTTTACTTACATGGAGGTTAAAAGTATGAGGAACTTTCTTTCTTTTCCTACTTGACTGAGTAATTTTTTAAAAATTTATTTAATTTTGGGAGCAGCAGTTAGCGTAATGGCTATGTCGCTGGACTCCCACGTAGTCGACCACGGTTCGCGTCCTGGACTTGGTGGCTTAAAACTCATGCTGGGCGCGTGTGCGTGCATGCCCAAGATCTCGAGAGGAGAATGGAGGAGAGGGGATTGCCATGTGACTATCCCCCCCGGAGGGTGATTTCTCACTTTCTGTCTCTCTGTCTCTCTCTGTCTGTCTGGCGAGTGCATGCACCCTGTGGCAAAAAGCCTCTCAAAAAAAAAAAAAAGAAAAACTTTATTTAATTTTTATTTATTCATTTATTTATTTTAATTTGACCGGTGAGAGAGAGAGAGAGAGAAAGCCACCAGGTCTAAGACTAAAATTCTCTAAAAAATTTATTCACAACTCTATTAGAGCATTAGAGCATTGTTATGAGTTGTATCACAACTCTCCTTCCACTAATAATAAAAAAAATAAAAAATAGTATGTTGGAACTCCAACCTCCAGTACCTCAGAATATAGAATATTCGGTGACAGAGTCACTATAGATATAATCAAGTCAAATGTAGTCATTATGGTGGGCCCTAACACAATATAATTTGGGGACAGATAAACACACAGGGAGAATGCTGTTTGATGATGGCAAACATCTAAGTGATGCTTCTACAAGCAAAGGAAGGCTACAGGATGCTCGCCAGCCATCGGGAACAAGGCAAGAGGCATAGACTGCAATGTCTGTCACAGCCTTCAGAAAGATCCAGCCCTGCTGACACCTTGATCTTTTATTTATTTTGTTTTATTTCATTTCATTTCATTTTTAAGTTTTATTTTCCCCCCGATAGGGCATTTGCACTCACCAGAGAGACAGATAGAGACGGTGAGAGCAATGTGAGAAATCACCCCTTAGGGAGGATGGCCATTCCACAATCCTTTCACCCCCATGCTCCTGCTGGGAATTTGGGTGTGCATGCACATATGACTGGCGAGATTTTCAGGCTGCCAGGTCTGGGACTCAAAAGGTGGTCGGCCATGTGGGAGTACAACACCTTAACCAGTATACCACCTGATGGCCCTGACACCTTGATTATGAACTTTTAGTCTTCAGACTGAGAAAATAAGTTTCTGTTGTTTAAGTTACCTGGTTTATGGTACTATATTATAATAACCCCAGGAAGTTAATATAAAAAGTAAACCCATTTGTAGTTATTGATTTCTGTATCAATCTTCCCTATATTGGTAGATATTAGCTATATAATTTAGTCATAAACATTTGGAGACTATGGCATTTTTAAATGGCTATATATGTACATGAATAATACAGAAAGAAATTATTTGTGTGTATAAACTCAAGGTCATAAAGATTTCTATTCTACTTATGTAAAGTGGAATAAAGTTATGAAAAATGAAATTATTAGACTTGGATGGTTGATTCTATTTTTTTATACACTGAAATTCAATGCTATAACTACTTTAACCATATCCTGGGACACTTAATCTTTAATAATAATGATTAGCTCTATTTACACTACACGTGCACAAAAATTAGTCTCTTGTCTTCTTAACCAAAGAAAAGGATATGCTCTGATCTCTTCTGTAAGTGCTATTAAAACATTAAACTAGAGACTAGGAGGAAAGCATGAAAGGAAAACTGGGAGCCAGCCAGGTGGTGTGATAGTTAAGTGGCTGAATCTCATTTCATAGTTTTATTTAGACCCTGCAGTTTGAAAAAGACACCAGGCATGTGTATGTGGGTGTGTGTGGGTGTGTGAGTGTGTCCAAAATCCCTGGATGGGAACATAAGAGAAGGGGTTGTAGTGTGGTTATCCCCCTTGGGAATGCTTTCTCATTTGTCTCTCTCTCTCCCTCAACACCCTCTGGCAAGCACACATGCCCTATAGCAAATAAAGAAAAAAAAATGATAGCAGAGCAAATGTGCTATAAAAATTTAAAAAAACGTAAAGATCTGAAACACATAGACACGTTTAATGTTATTCCCCTGGAAAGCTAAAGCCAAATACAAGCCCAGTACTGAGGAAGGACTTTGGTTTGGATGACTGATGAATGACAAGAGGCCCTGAGAGAAGGTCAAAGAGGCAAAGGGGGAACTCAATTATGTAGACCTCAAGGCCATTGTAATGACTTTTTGCTGTTGGCATTGAACATAGTTTGAAATAGGTCAAGGGTGGGTACAGCCAGATAACTTTAGAGTACTGCAATAATGTAGATAAAAGACAGTGATGATAAATGTTTTGCAGTGCCTTTTGTCGGATGAAGAACTAAGTGTGTCTCATGCACCCAAGAACTGGCAAGAAAGCACTGTGGCTAACACTGGCATTTTGTTTTTCCAATCTCATTCACAAGTTTAAGAGGAAAAAAAGTATGTTGATCACAGTAATTTTTATCTAGCTATTTACAGAGATAATTCACTTGATGCTTGAAGACCAGTTAGGGATGAATATTGCACTCTGTGGACGTATTAACTGGTAGAGTCACACGAGTCCTTGAAACACATTTTGGCCCAGGCTCCTATACTTATGGTGTTTTCTACTCATAGAATTTATAAAGCTTGCTTCTCTCTTTATGCTATGCAGTTACATCTTGTGCAGTATTTACACTTGGTTAAAACACAATTTCCAAAGTGTAGAACTAAATTATTTCTATTAAAAAATAACAATGAGTAGAACAAAGTTCTGTATGACTACTTAAACCTATCTTTTGGCCAATTTTATTACAACCCTTTTTAAAATTTTTAAAGACTTATTTAAATCAATTAATTATTATTATTATTATTATTATTATTATTATCATGACAAGTATTATTTAATTTGTTATAGGGCACATGTACTCACCAAATAGAGACAGGGAGAGAGAGAGAAGGTGAGAGAGAGAAAAAGTGAGAAAGCAACGTCCTGGGTCCAGGATTTGAACTGCAGTCAGCCATATGTGAGTACAGTGCATTAACCACCATGCTAACTACTGTATCCAATATCTCTCTTAAGGAAAAACAAATTTTCTTCAAACCAGTGTTAAAAATAAATCAGGATGGGACCAGCAGATTGCATAATGGGTACATTGCTGGACTCCCACATAGTTGACCGTGATTCAAGTCCCAGACCAGGTGACTTAAAACTTGTGCTGGGTACATGTGTATCTGTGCCCAAAATGCCAAGAAGAGACTGGAGAAGGGATTGCTGCATGGCTATAACCCCTGGGGAATGATGTTTTACTTTCTGTCTGTCTGTCTCCATCTTTCTGGTGAGCTCATGTTTCCTATAGCAAAATCTCTCTTAAAAAATAAAAATAAATAAATAAGCCAGGAAGTCAATCCTAGGTACTTATAACATTTTCTGAATTCCAATTTTTCACATTATTCATATAAATAGGGTATTTTTTTGATTGCCTTACTTTTTATTTATTTTATTTCCTGGTCATGGTATTGTCATGTGTTAATCCTCCTGCTTCAGACTCTCAGCTAAGGCTACAAGCTCATGCCACGATATCCAAGATATGTTTTCAAGTTTATTATATTTATCTTTTTCCTTGAGAGAGAGAAAGAGGCATCTCAATAGAATCCTTATGCTACAATCCACCCCAGCCCCAGTAAGCCAGGATCAAGGCAGGAGTGTACATTCCTGACGTGAAACCAGATTCCATGGATGTGAATCCAGGACTTTCCAATGTGGCTCCAGAGTTTTAGAGCATTGTGTTACCACTACACCACTGTGGCTGGCTCTCAGCTCTTTTTAAAAATAAATACATAAATTTTAAAAAGACAAGATTTGCCTGTGCTGCCTGGGTCAACATCAAGTTTACAATCTTACCACCTCTGTCTCTGAGTCACTGGGATTATAGGTACCTGCCAGCCTGCCTAGATTTAGACCAAGACTCGAACTCAGGCTTCCCACGTATCCCGGCCTGTGGAGCACAGTGACAGGAGCACGTGCCATCTTGGTTGAGCTAGAGTCACCGCTATGCATGACCTAATATCATGTGGATATTTTTTTTGGAAATAAATGTTTTCCTATGCTCTAACATTCTGTATCATCTACTGTTATAAAAGTTTAACCACTTCCCTTGCCACATGTCTATACTCAAAGAAAGGATTCTCAGACACTTTTATAAAGGCTCCTTTAAACTTTGAGTCACGTTTTTCTATGGGAAATATTTTAGTAACTAGTTATTAACCCTAAATTTATATGAAAACTTAAATCGGTTTTATTTTTTACCCTTCCCATTCTGATTCATCAGTTGCTTCAAATCTATTTTAATTTTTAACGTTTTTAAACACTTTCTTATTTACATTTAATTGTTAGACATCTTTGTAGAAAACAAAATGGATTATCAAAGCATGTATGTGGTGTGGAATAATCAAATCAAGGGTATTACCATATTCATTGCTTTCAACAAAGAACACCACTTTATGATGTTTACATTCAATTTCCGCTCTACTCTTTTTTGAGATATATGTATAAGATTGGCCTTTTTTATGTATGGATCTCATTATGCACTTGAGCAGATTCTTGTCCTAACTAAGTAAATAAACTCAAAGTGAAAATAAAGAAGCACCTAGGGAACTTAGCAGAAGTAACAAGGCTGTGAAGGCACCAACTCAGCACTGTTGCTGAAACAGCATCCTTGAGCATACACAAGTCCATGACCACAAACTTGCATAGCGTGAAGGTTCTTTGGTCAGCAAAGAGGAGGCAGTGGTTCTGCTACAATGCATCCATGAATGTGTATCGTTTGTCACATCACACTGCATTACTTATGTGGAAATGCGTATTTCTCAATGCTTGTACAACATAACATCTGCCTGCTAGAAACTGTTGCTACATGGAAATGAATAAAAGTGACAGTTAACATATATGGAGGGCTAAGGATGTGCAAATGCAAACCTGATTTTGCCACTTCTCTGTCTCAGATGCTGTATCATTCGATCATGGATAAAATGCCACAAGTTCTTCTTAATTTGACATTTACCTCAATCTACAAGATTTGCATCACAGTCCACTTGTTTTCTGGGCTTTTCAGCTTTTTCTACTTGCTTAACCATGTCATATGATCTTCTCCCACAGGGCTACTGCACATGCTATTCCCAGTTCTTAGAATACACACATACACGTATGTACTAGCTAGTAAATATTTATTCGTCTTTCTAACATCAGCTTAATGACCATTTCTTGAAGTAAACCTTACATGAATCTTTAATATGTGAAATTATTTTTCATGTTTTTTCTATTATGTGCTGCTCTTTATAGCATTAATTCCAGTACAATATTTGTGTGATTATATGATTAATGTCTTTCTCTATTACTAGCACATTATTTCATTTCCAAAATTTAGGATTATTACACAATCAATATTTCTCAGTGAAAGAACAGATTAGTCAAATAATAAACAAATGTTTTTAAGATATGGGGATTTTCGTTTTACAATGAGACTACTAAAACCCAGAGAAATGCCTTGTTCCCACCAAGATCATAGAGTTGGTTATGACACATTTCATCCCAGTGTGTTTGATTCCAAATATGCACATTTCCCAACAAAATGAGATAAGCAATAGTGACAATCATTGAAATGACTATAGGACAGAATATACATAAACTCAGTCTTCTAGAACCTGTAGAAAAGATGTTTGAGCTCTTCTTTACACATTGTTGAGAGTTCTCACACAATGTACAAGTCAGCAAAGTGAAAATTATTAAGACCTTATCAACTGTAGAATAGAGGTAATAATAGAATAAAATAAAAAAGTAGACTTTTTAACAATAAATTCAATTCCTTCTCATCACTTCTAATTAACTAGCAGATCTATTTATTGACAGATCAATGGAAACCAGTTGTTCCCATGGATAGATGAAAATCTATTTTTATTTTCTTTTTTAGAGAGATTTTTGCTATAGGAAATGTGAGCTCGCCAGAGAGACAGAGTGAGGGACAGAAAGTAAGAAATCGCCCTTTGAGGGTATTAGCCATGCTGCAATTCCTTCTCCTCCATTCTCCTCTTGGATTTTGGGAATTCATGCACACATGCCCATCATGAGTTTTAAGCTGCCAGGTCTGGCAACGTTGACTATCTTGGATTCCAACAAAGTAACCATTGTGCCATCTGCTGATCCCATAGATGAAAATCTTTAACAGATCACTTAATTTTTTAAGAGAATAATTTTCTTTCCTGTCTGACAGTCCTAACAAGTCATCATTCCTCTTAGGCATTCTTTAGGCTCTCCATTGTCATTAATTTAAACGACTTTTAATGTACTTCAATACCGTCTACATTTCTGACTCATTCAGATTGGCTCGTTTCATTTTTACTGTTGTGGTTAGAGACTATCTACAGGAAATTTTAAAAAGTCAATCAGTTAAACTTTTCAAGAGTCACCATTGAATGCATTTTTTTAAAACTACATTTAGTGTATTTGTATATCCTAGACCTCATCCTCTTTTCTATTCATAACATGCTCACTTTATGTCATGCTTTTTACTCAATTTCACTGATCATCAGTTCCTCCCTACCACAGGACACTTACATATGATGTATTCTCTTCTCAGGAAATTTTGCTTTATCAGTACCACTTATTCAAGATCATCTTCTCTTCTTTCATATATAGTTTGAACCTCAGGGTTATATTTCTAAGTATACATAGTTTTATTCCCCTTTACATGCTCTTAAATAATCTCTAAGCACCATGTAATTAAATAATATATTTTATCCCACATATGGGACCACTGTCCATCATTAATTCTTCAGCAACAAGAGTGGTATATGACTAATGAAAAATAAATTAAATAAATTAATGAATCAATTTGGTAACAATGTTATATTTACCACAAGAGAGTGAACCATTGCTCAATGATTGTCAGGAATAGATACCTGATATAAAAGAAGACTCTGAGATCATAGAACATCCATAATCTATTTTGACACAATCTGGGTGGTTGCTTTTATATTTTTGGTGACTAGGTTATGTTCTCAGTAGTCAGAGGAAATTTATAATTTGAGACTATTAATTACAAGTTGAGCAGTCATAAGTTGAAAATCCAAAATCTGGAATGGTTCAACATCTGAAACTTTTTGAATGTCACATGACACCAGATGTGGAAAATTCCACACCTGATCTCTTGTGATGGGTTATATAGTCAATACAATGCAATAGAAAAATATTGTATTAAAATTACTTTCAGTCTATGTGTATAAAGTTTATATGAAAAACAAGTTTTGAATTTAGGGTTTGACTCCATTCCCAAGAAATCTCATTATGAAAATATTCCAAAATCCATAAAAAATACAAAGTCAGAAACACTTTCAGCCTGAAGCATTTTGGAAAAGGGATACTTTATATATGTTTCTAAGTTTGCCTTTCTTCCTTTAGTGCATAGTGAGAATTTTTGTTTAGCAAATATCTGACAAAACATGAAAAACTGTTTCATGTATTATAGGCTACATGGTTTAATAAAAAGAACAGCAGGATATGAAGCAAGACCAGCCTAAATTTGAATCTTTGATTTTTACTATAGGTATGTATGAAACTCTCACTAGATTACCTTGCATGATCTATGTTACTGATTTATTTCTTAAAATGAGGATAATATCTATTTGCCTAAATTATGGTGACAGAATAATGAAAACATTAACTTGATTATAAACCTCCATTCATGCACCATATTTGCTGCTATTTCTTTTTTTGGATATAGACATTGATGATTGATGATGATGATGATGATAATATTAGAGCTGGGAAAAACTAGATCATCTTATATAAACAATAAGAATATCTCTGGGGCCAAATGGTGGTACAGTGGTAAAACAACATGTTCTGTAAAAAAATGCTTCATGGGAAGGTTGCAGGTTCAGATCAGAGACCTTCTTAACTATGCCGGTACAGTCTTGCTCAGGATCTGAGTCTAGCTGAAGGCAGAGGCTGAATTGCAGCCATGTTGGGTGGTGCAGTCTTTCCCTTTATCTCTCTCTCATTTACTCATGGAAGAAATAAAAAAAACAAGCTTAAAAATAAGTGTATATTTTGTTACATAAAGTAAACAACTTAAGATAGCTTCACTTTTTTAAACAAATTGTTTTTAAATATATTTTGTATTTGGTTTTATTTCTTTATAGCTGACATATTTGATTATTACTCTCGATGAAGGTTCCATTCCTTTTTTCCTACCAAAGACATTTTCTTTGAATTATGCAATCATTGCCATCTCATTAGTTTTCTGACTATCCTGGAAAAACAAGTGATCAATACTGAGTAGCTTGAAGAAAACCAATCGAGGTCATTTAGATCAATATATTTAATTTGCAATCATTTATACTGTATATTTGCAAAAACACAAAGCTTAGTTCACTGACACTTCATTTGGAGTCAGCAGAAATCGTATATAGAGACTCTAGTTACATTTTATTTTAAATTTGTAAAATGAAGCCTAAATGGTTTCTTAGATCTTCAGTGAATTATTTGGTCCAATTTCTGTTGTAAATGCATTGAAATATTTTTTAAGCAACATTGCAAAATATTCAAATATTAAATGAATTCTGGACTTTAGCATATTAGGAAAGATGTCAGTGTTTTTGAAGGTAAAATATAAGTTATTTTTTTATTTTATAATTTGGAAGTAGATTAAAATTAATATCCACGTAAGTGATTTTTCTTAAATCTGAGAAAAGCTTGTTTAATACTAAAGACTAGTAATTACAATACTTATACTGTCAAAACCAATAAAATGATACAAAAAACAAGTGCAAATAACCATAAATGCTATTTCAAAAAAGTATCATATGTCAAGGGAAGAGTATACTTTTTAATATTTCCCCTCGACTAGATCTCAGGTCAAAAAAATGGTTCTTTGGCTTCTTTGTTTAGTCATAATACTCTTACATATTTATAGAGTGTTTTAAATACACGATGCTTTTACATACATTATATAATTTGACTTTTTTTTTTTTTTTTAGGTTTTTGCTATAGTACATGTGCACTTACCAAAAGAGACAGAGAGACAGTGAGAGGGAAAGTGAGAAATCACCCACCAAGGTATGACCACACTGTAATCCCTTCTCCTCCATTATCCTCTTGGGTTTTGGGGCATGCAGTACATGTGCCCAGGGTGATTTTCAAGCTGCCAAGTTTGGAACTCAAACCATGGTCAGCCATGTGGGAGTCCAGTGCCTTAACCATACCACTGCAATAATTTATACTGTAAGTCTAAAAATTATTTATGTCCCCAGAAAAATTATTTTAAGAAAACAGTATGTAAATCATAAAGATCATGATTAATAATGGATCCCTTAAGCAGTCCAAGTTTTCCATGATCACTATCAAGCAAAAAAGCAACAGCTCATTTAGATAACCTTTCTCAGAGTCAGTGTATTCGATGCTTCTCAGAATTTGATTCTTTTTCAAATGTTCACCTCTAATCTCAGCCCACATGCCACCTCCTCAAAATGGTCTTTCCTGACCAGGGTAACCAAACATAGGAGACTTGATATTGGCGGCATCACACAATCATTTGAGTTGCTCAGTAAACCAACAATGAGTGAAGGACATTATATGCATATCTGGTTGTGCCAATTTTGGTCATAAGACACCTAGTCATGGCAATAACTAGAGAGGCTATTTAATTCTCCTGTTAATGAAGATAGCAATCTAATTCACTAAAAATGACCTAATCTGTCTTCCTGAATTTTATGGTACATTAACTTAAGTAAAACTAAGTACAACTCGATATAATCTTCAATAGTTCTAACTTCTAATTCTTTTTCTCTTGGTGTTGAGGACAAGTATTAGCACGTGTAATAAATGAAATTATTCTTGTCAAAATTTGAGTTAGCTCTCCTCTTTTTCCAGATTCTTCTATTCCAGCAACCTTCATTATGTGCCCACAACCTATTATTTCATGATATACTTCAGTGGGATATTGCTTCTTTATTTTAGGGCCCTTATTTGTATTCATTGATAATTACACTCAAATGTTAAGTTTGTTTTAAGATTAACCCTATTAACACTTTCCCTCTCTGATAGACACTTATCAAAATGTCAGTAATTCAAGGATGACTTTTTTTTAATTGTCAGAGGTCACATGCACTCAACTGAGTGGAGAGGGGAGACTAACCCTCATAGGAATATGCTCACACCACAATCCCCTTTTCCCACCCTTCAGAAATGTCAGGATCCCAGGCATGCATGCACACATTGGGTATATTTTTCAACCTACTGGGACTGGGATTTGAACCACGATTAGCCATGTGGTACCCAGATCTCCATGCTGCACCACTGGATGGGCACTGGGGTGACTTACTAGTCTACTTGGGCATGTATACTCACCTTTCTATACCTTAGTCCATACTCTTGCTTATTCTATCTCTACTTATTGTATCCTTTCTCTTACTTGGTAACTGTAACAGGAAGCTGGTAGTATATATCTCCTTTGTCAAGGAGATTCATTTTAACTATGGATTTCAAATAAAAATGTGTCTCCAATATCTAGCTACACAATAATTTAGCCCTCTAACAGTTGTATATCATAAGAATTATTGTGTTCTACTTAGTACCCATTTTCACATGGACTACAAATGATTAGTTGTTTAATGTTCTTGCTACCTGAATGGTCATATGTGTCAAAAACTATAAAATGTCTACAATTTTCCTTTTTTGAAAGCTAATAAATTATCCTGCCACTGGTTTATGGGTGCTTACGTGAAACACAAGATTTGGCCCAGAGGTTAAGAACTTTATTTCCCATTTTACATAACAATTGAAGAAAGAGTATGAGCATCTTCCTAGGTCAGGTTCTCAAGCCACAGTCCCATGTGAGGATTGCGAACCATATAAAGAGGTCATGTAACATGTTATAAAACAGGAATACTGAGCTTAGTGAACCCAAATATTTTATAACAGCTAATAAGCATGTCATTCTTTGTCCAGAAGATAACCATCTCTATTTTCCAAGATTGTAGCCAAACCAGCCCTTTGCTCCAAAAGAAAGTACTAATTTTATCTTCCAAGGTTATTCACAGTACAAATATGTTGAGAAAAATAGTCAGTAATAACAGCTGTCAGTCCCTTTTCTCATAAAATGTGAAAGACCTGTGGAAAAGATCTGCGTCTCTGAATAATAGCTACCTCTCATGTTTACATTGTCTTTCTATACCATCTTGACTCCTGGTGAATTTTTCTAGTCCATCAGCCATTCTCACTAATATAACTAACAGACTCTGTTACCAAATTTGTAAAAATTGTTGTCATGTAGCATTGAATTAGAGATACTATTGCCAAGATTGTTAGCAACAGCATGATCTGAGGCCAAACTGCATAATGACCTCCAGCGTGACCTTAGATTCCCAGACTCAACCAACTAAAGAAACTCCATAAACCATGAGGGTCTGTTTTAGAAAGCCGAGTGACACTCTCCATACATTCCGATCGTGACCTTTTCATTTTCCTTGAGGCATTAATCTAAGTAAAACTGGGTGGATTATTAATTGCACTGACTCTGCCTTGGCATGCAGAATGCCTAGGCCAATTTTATTATCCATAAAATATCTTAGGCCTGTGAGTTGACATTGACTTGAATGTTCTTCAGGGCCAAGGTGGTATCACTTCCACTAAAGTAAGTGACATATTTCATACCATAATTTCCAACTGACTGACTCTCATCCTGGTCATGGGTTCTCTATATACATATCACAGTGAACCCTGGGGAAGCTCCCCTAAGTAATCAAAGGCAGCTTCATCCGAGAGACCTCTGAAGTCACTTGAAGGTTATATAACCTGCAGGTACAACTTCAACGAATAAAGGTCTCTTATAACCTCAACTAAGGAATGAATCATCATGATTTGGGGAAGAAGCCAAGTAAATCCTCAGCTTCCACACAAGAAGTATAATATCAGAAGTGTAAATGGTATCTGTGAATAAAAAGGTGCCCTTAGAATTATTAAGAACCCAAGTGGGTTCTAATCAACAATAGTCACATACTGACTGGGCCTTCATCATGACCTCCCAGTCAATGGATAAATCTTAAAGTTTCAGTTTCTATTTAAATAATTATGACTAGATCTTTTTTTGGATGGAATTTCCTGAGTGGACTCAGTCAACCTTTTATGTTTGTGTCTGCCAGCAACCAAGAGCCATTTGTCTACAAAGGGAATGAATAAGCAATAGATAGGTGGGAATGGGTTCTGGGAAGCTACATGAAGGTACTGACAGCTATCTTAACAAACGGTGCAAGCAGTGTAAGAGCTGAGGCCTTGTTTGATGTTTCTGATTGCCTCCTAGTTAAAATTAAGGACACTGCTCATTAAATCATGGCCAGAGCTGTG
Source organism: Tupaia tana (assembly GCA_026018925.1). Classification (NCBI taxonomy): domain Eukaryota; kingdom Metazoa; phylum Chordata; class Mammalia; order Scandentia; family Tupaiidae; genus Tupaia; species Tupaia tana. The sequence continues at coordinate 42,600,342 of JAKSZU010000008.1, forward strand.
TAGCACAAGATGACAGCAGTCCCCTAAATTAAGGTGCTTGATGCAACAATTTCAGACACTCACATCAGATTGTTTTCCTTAATGTGAAAATTTTCACTGTGTTTCTGAAAGGCAAAGATCACTAATGTCTCTACTATTGTCATTTCACTTAGGATCTGTATGTTTTTTCCTCCCTAGGTACCACCATGATAGTTTTCTCTCCTACCCCTCGAAATAGTTGTATACTTTTCCAGTAGTTGCAACATTTTTCCTTTAACTACATCTTCCTTGAACCTTCATTCAGAAGGATCAGATATAAATAGGACAAAGTTAATTGAAAACTAAAAACTCATATTATGTCTACCACTTTGGTCCACATAGGTCACTACTGGGAGTCTTAGCGTGCAATGTATACAACCAAGAGAACATCATCATGATCTAGGACTATGTCCATTTAAAAGACAGTCCTGGTAGCTGAACCAGAATTCGTTTGACAACCCTAGGCCCATTTTTTGTAGTACACTATATACTATCCAGATTGACCTGGAGTTGCTTCAAAAGAAAAGAAAGAAGTATTATGCTCAGGAATAAAGTCTCAAATATTAAAAATAAGTTTATATAATACCCTTCCCCCTTTAATGAGAATTACAAGGGATGTAGCCTAGAAGAGATCATTTATTTCTGAGCACAGCTATACGAAACAAACAAACAAAAAGTCTCACAGAAGTATATAGACCAGAAAAAGGTAAAGAAAGATGATTTAGAAATTTTTATTTAAGTTTAGTTTATTTTTAAGTAAACATTTTTTTTTAATTTTTATTTTTTATTTATTTGCATTCATTCTCTGAACATCATTACAGCATATAAAATGAGATTTTCCATCCAAATTACACTATATATTGTCTCAATCAAGCACATCAACAAGCATGTTATTGTCAGCAAATGATCTTCCATTTCTTGTCTTCTGTATGTTTTGCTTTTTTCCCCCCATCCTAGATTCTCTATCTCTTACCCTCTGCCATCTCCCACTCTCCTCCCACAGTCTCTGGTATCTATGTTTGCTTTTTTTTTTTTTTTTTTTAATTTATTTTCCATCCAAAGTACACTATATATTGTCTCAATCAAGCACATCAACAAACATGTTATTGTCAGTAAATGAGCTTACATTTCTTGTCTTCTGTATGTTTTGCTTTTTTCCCCCATCCTTGATTCTCTATCTCTTACCCTCTGCCATCTCCCACTCTCCTCCCACAGTCTCTGGTATCTATGTTTGCATGCTATACTGTTTTCTCCTCACAATTATTGTATCGCCAAAGACCCTAATCAATCGAAATACCCTTATAGCAAACACAGGTGATACCCACATTTCCATGAACACAAGTCTTACTTTACGTATCCTATAAAGTAGCACCTAGCTGTGGCTACATATCCTACTGCAGTCATTAGGTATATATATATATATATATATATATATATATATATATATATATATTTTTTTTTTTTTTCTCTCTGAAACTTTTTTCTTTTTGTAACTCAATTTACATTCCTTCCCTAAGCTTCATCACAGCATACAAAATGCAATCTCCCATCCAGTACACACTGTATAGTGATACAATCATGCACATTACAAAAAATTTTCCATTACTAGTTCCTAGAATTACTTCCACCCCTCTTTCTGACCTTCTGTCCCTTCCCACCCTCCTCTCACACCACCTCCGGTGTCTACAATTGTCCTTCATTCCCTTCCCACCCACATTGCATTGATCACACAATTTCCTACATAATCTAACTACTTTCAGTGTTGAGTTCACTCATTACTACTAAGAAAACCAGTTTTAACTTAACTCAAAGAAGTGCCAAGGAACTTTGCTTTAAGCCAGGAAACAAGTTAGGATTCTGTTCAAATGGTAGGTGTATGAACCTATCAGTCTCATGTACTTTTATCGTCTGTTCTGGTTCAATTTTCCTGATTAAATTCTAGGATATAATATTCAACTCCATACTTGTCCCTATGATTAAGTTGGCCACTTTCATAGTTTTTGGACTCTTATTTCCATGTGTCTGTGTTTAATTTTCTTGATACAACACACCCTTGAGAACTTCTTGGAGATCTGGTCTGGTGTTGGTAAATTCTTTCAGGTTTTGTTTATCTGAGAATGTTCTTGTCTTTTCTTCCCACCTGAAAGATAATCTTGCCGGGTACAGTATTCTTGGCTGAAATTGCTTCTCTCGTAACACTTTGAATATATTTTCCCATTCTCTCCTCGCTCGCATTGTTTCCGATGAGAGATCTGCTGTTAGCCTGATGGGATGTCCTTTGTAGGTAACTTGATGTTTCTCTCTTGCCAATCTTAGTATCTTGTCTTTGTCTGCGGTTTTGGTCAACCTGGCTATAATGTGTCTTGGAGAAGATCTTCTTGGGTTGATTCTATTTGGAGTCCTTTGTATTTCCTGGGACTGGATCTTTGAATGCCTCTCTAGGTTTGGAAAGTTTTCTTGCAGGATTTCATGGAATAGATTATCAATGCCCTTATGGGTCTCTTCACCTTCTGGAATGCCAATTATCCGGATATTTGGACGTTTGATGGTATCCAGTACTTCTCGCATATCATTCTCAAATTTTTGAGCCATTTTCTCAGTCTTCGTGGTGGATTTTTCTAAGCCAGCCATTTTCTCTTCTACATTAGAGATTCTATTTTCTGAATGATCTAGTCTGCTTTTAATACTTTCTAGGGAGATTTTGACTTCTTGTATTATAGCCTTCATCTCTAGCAGTTCCGTTTGAGTCTTTTGTAAAGTGTGTAATTCCTCTTTTAGATCTTGCAAGAATTTCCTCATCTCCTGGAACTCGGCAACTTCTTTCTCCTTTCTCTTTAGCAGTTCATTATCTCTCTTTTCTTCCATCTCTGTTAGCTTCGACATTACGAATGCTCTAAATTCCTTATCAGACATTTCCATGACTTTCACCGAACTGCTTGTGGATGAAGGAGAGTTACTCTTTTCCCGTGGAGGAGAGGTATTTTCTCGTTTTCCCATATTTCTCGTGATCCGGCGGTGATTTCTTGTCATCTGATGAATGGCGTGTTTCTTTCAAATTCTTGAAGTTAAGCGTCAATGTACAGGAACAAGCAGACAGAGGTGTTCTAGAATCTCCTTGCCGTTCTGTTTTGATCGCACACTAGCTCTGCTTGCTGGAGGCTGAATTATGAGTAGAAAATCTTCATTTCTCCTGTTCCCTGAAAAATCTAGTTCCCAGTAGCCATGAGGAGTCTGCTCAGAGAAGGGCTCAACTCTCCTGCCACACTAGCTCTGCTTGCTGGAGGCTGAATTATGAGTAGAAAATCTTCATTTCTCCTGTTCCCTGAAAAATCTAGTTCCCAGTAGCCATGAGGAGTCTGCTCAGAGAAGGGCTCAACTCTCCTGCCACACTAGCTCTGCTTGCTGGAGGCTGAATTATGAGTAGAAAATCTTCATTTCTCCTGTTCCCTGAAAAATCTAGTTCCCAGTAGCCATGAGGAGTCTGCTCAGAGAAGGGCTCAACTCTCCTGCCACACTAGCTCTGCTTGCTGGAGGCTGAATTATGAGTAGAAAATCTTCATTTCTCCTGTTCCCTGAAAAATCTAGTTCCCAGTAGCCATGAGGAGTCTGCTCCAGTAAACATTTTTTTAACACTAGATAAAGCCAGATTTCTGTGGATGGTAGGAGGCATAAAAGGATGACCAAATACTTCGATTATCAGCTTATTGTTGAGTGGCTTTTGAAAGACATGGAGCACTATCATGAGAATACAAATGGTTTAGAGCCCAAAACATGACACAGATTAGTTTCAAGGGCTACACTTTAGGGTGGAAGGTGAGTGCTATGACTGAAATAGAAAACCAAAACCTGAAGGGCATGAATAGTGTTGAAAAAGTGTCAAAAGCACTGTGATTGTTGTCAAGGACTCAATATTGTCAGTGTGCCAGAAGTGGGCAAAGACCACGTCCCATGCAATGTATTTCCTTCGGGAGACAAAATGGCTAACTATTCTTAGGAGATACAGCTCTGACATGCAGTGTCACACTCTGCATCAAAAAACACAGAGCCCTAGGGACACAAAACATGTGTCCCTAGTAGTCTATGAGAGAGGGTTCTGTTGGAAAGTCCAGGATGCTGATGGATCTGGTAAACAACAGTGGCAATCTTGGTGATGCAGGCTTATTGATTTTAGTTGGGCTTATTAGATAACAGGTAATTACTGTAAACATCCAAATGAATGACATATGGTTTATTAGCTGCCACTATTCCTTCTCATGGTTTGTGGACCAAAGGAGAGTTATGTCTAATCTGCCTGTCTTTCATTTTCCAAGTCTCAGATCAAATAGCTAGGTCATTTAAAAGTTAAAAGATCATGGGGACCAGCAGTTAGCATAATGGCTATGTCATTGGACTCCCATGTGCCGGGGTCCAGCCTCGGCGGGGGTGGGTTGACTCGACGGAGGTGGCGCAGGTGAACAGAAGATGGTGAACAAAAATTAGACTGAGACCTCATTGCCCTTTTGCATGTTCTCAGCCGGCCACAGCCAGAGCCAGCTCCAGGCTGCAGAGCTAGTGGCTACCAAACACACGTATTTATTGAGGGATCTTACAGGAGTAGGAGAGGTGAGGAGGAAATTAAAGATTTACTCTATGCAACAGAGAATTCAAAGCACAGGAACAATGATCATAAAACATGATGTCTGTCTTGTTTGAACAGGTGAAGCCAAACACAGTTTTCAGAACGAAGGAGTCTATTTGTCTGGTGCATTTTCTTCTTCAGTCTTGATTACCGGACAGGGTCTTTTAAAGAGGGCTTGGAGGAAGCCTGGTAATCTCAGTCCCAGGCCAGGGTGGTAACATTGCTGGTTGCAAAGACCTAGATAGAAATCTTGTCTTGTTAAGTAAAGACACGGTTAATATATACTAAAGTAAAATATCTATATTGCTTTTGGGGTAATTTACAGCTAAGGGGGTGAGCCTATTGCCTTCATGGGAAAGGAATGTAGTCTTGCTAGCAGCTTAATGACTTACCTAAAGGTTATTGTATACTTGGGACCCTCTACTTGCTGTTCTATACAATGGCTGTGGCTTGGGGAACAAAGTTCTTCCCTTGTCCTGAGATCAAAAGTGGCTCATGGTCTTTGGGGTATCAGTGCTTCACAGATGAGTCCCTAAGCCTCCCCCAGCTACTGAGGTTGTTTCACCAGTTTAGTAGCTTTCCATTAATCCAAACCTTTCTAATGTTATCTATGTAATCCCCAGTAGGAGAGGTGACTACAACACTCTTTATTGACATTTTCCAGGCAGGTGGGGGGAACTTCAGGAGATAATTCCTATTTGCTAGCGTTAGGGATCCGCATTCCTTCAGGATTATAGTAAAAATTATAGTAAGGCTGGGGGTGTTATTTTGCCCTTATGGGGTACCGTCAGTAAAGCTCACGGCAGAGAAATTACTGCAGGCCAGTAAAACGACACAAGGAGGGTTAGTAAACCACCGGCCTTGTCTTGCCGTTTCTTCCCAGGCCAGGCCATGAGAGACAGCCTCTTAACCAGCTTGTGTTGTCTGCATGGCCCCATCACCCATGTAGTTGACTGCGGTTTGAGTCCCAGACATGGTGGCTTAAACTCACGCCAGGCACATGTGCATGTGGCCATCACCCATGGGGGGTGATTTCTTGCTTTCTGTCTCTCTGTCTCTCTCTGTCTTTCTGGCGCACGTGCCCTATAGCAAAAACCTCTAAAAAAAAAAGAAAGAGTTAAATGATCATTTAAAATGTAATAATATTCATTAAGAAGAGAATTGGTTGGATTTATAGGAATACTTGGGTACTACTCACTGAATGGAACAACCACATTCAATTTTGGTCCTGCACTGCCTGCACTAAATTTGAAAAAGAATACAAATTTAGTTTACATCATCAAGTTTCTACTTATTGAAATCACTACTCCACTAAGCCTAAATATTAGTGGAATCTCTATGAATCAAAAAAACTTTCTAATCAGTGTTTTTATTCAAGCCTGTATGCTATTTCTGGTCTACCAGAGAATAAGAAAAAGTAGTCTTAAAGCACTATACAAAATATGCACTCTAATTAGATTCCTCTCTCAATAATTCTTAAATATTATCAAGTTTTTCTTTTATTAAATATAAAAATAGGTCTAGATAAACATATAATGTAAAAAACAGATTCAGAATTGCAAAATGTTATACAAACTAAATGGGAAGCCCATTACTAAAAGAGGCAGCTTAGTAAAGCAGAAGGGACACAGACTTCACAACTTGAAGTTTAAGTCAAATCTAAGATATCCTAGGGATATTATGCAATATAATTTTCTTAACTAAAATCTAGATAATATATATAATTGATTGAAGTTGACAAGTGTACTAAATTGATGTACATAACAAATCCAACAGAGTATCTCATAGACAGTAGAAACATATTAACTTCTTTCTTCTACGGTAGTGTATGCCAACTGAAATACCTCATTTGTCATCATGAACAAATCAACATTATATTTCTTCCAAGTAATTATCCTATAAGCTTAGATATGTTCCTGGGGTTTCAATACTTCTGCAGAAATTATTTGTCTTAAAATATCTCCTAGAACAACAGTCAAAACACTCAACACAGGTATTTGTATACTATGCTAACAGAGGAAAGAAAAGATCTTTCCTAGAACTGAAACTGGTTTTGACTCTAAACGCAAATAAATAAAACTCATTGTGATAGCTTACATTTTTACTTATCTTCATACATCACTTCTTGTGTCCTATGCCAACAGGAATATTTAGAGAGTCGAATGTGAGAAGGAAAGCAAATTCAAAGTAGAAATGTGTTTAGCTCTCTGACTAGACCACTATTAAATTTCGCTTGATTTATATTTTCTTGAAAATATATTCGACTTTCAAATTTGTGAATAGACGAGCAATTAAACTCTGTACATTGCTGATACTTCTGAGTTGATTCATGTCTATTTGATGTGTAGAAACAAACTCAACTCAAACAATATGAAAGAGACTACTGATTCTTAAATCATAGCTTTATTTCTTGAAGTAAGGTATATATCTGTTTATTTTCTATATTTATAAAGTATGTTCAGTGTCAAGATGTCTCCTCCAAAAAAAAATAATAAAGCATTCCTTATTCTCTAGATAAGAGCATGATCAAAAATGTAGTATTCCCAAATACCTCAAAATAACTCATGCCTCTTTGAGAAAGCATGCTGCTAAGGAGTCAAAGAGAAATTCGCCTTGTTGTTTAATAGGCTACATTAAAAAAAAAAAAAAAAGAAAGAAAGTAAATTAGTATTAGGGGCATAACATACTTGAGAACCAAATTTAATGATTAGCTCAACCAGCGACAGCCATATGATATTTTATATTTGTCTTAGATACAATGTTGTGCATATTTATTTTAATAATAAATTCACAGAATACTTGCTCAATTAGACCCGGTTTTGTAATTGCAGTCTTACAGAAATGACCCATGAACTAATTTAACTTAATATGAACACAAGTTTTAGCGACATTTTCATTTGAATTGACCAGTTTGTCTTCGTGTACATCTCAGTCTAAAAATATTTCTGCTGAATCAGCATCACCATTTTCTGCAGTTAGCTATGAAGCTAATTTCAGCAGAGGTTTGAAATTAGGCAAGATAATGAAATGGACTGACAATCTGGCCTAGATCCTAATTTATAGTCTTGTTTAAAATGAAGGTTGACTTTGTCCTTGACCTTGAAACCAGAGAAAGACTGCATATTAAGCCTATCATTAGGCTAACCAAAATAATGTAGTTAAATCAAAGCTATATTTGTCCTTGGAATCATATTGTTTTCCTTTCTCCTTACTGTTCCTGTGTTGATGCATCTGTAGCTGTGGTCTGCCTGTCCATGTGTCAAATCCACATAGGAGTGCACCATTCCAGGCTGCTCTGCTTTAACACTATCTCTGCCTTAAATCTAACATTTTCTTTCCACTTCTCACTAAAATAGATTTGTACAAAGAAAATTGCCTCAAAGCATTTTTCTTTAATTCATCCCCTGCTGTTACAAACGTTCTCAAGAAGTAGAAACAGAATTTTGTTTTAGGATACAAAATATAAAACTAGCACTGAGGAAGAGGGAAGAAGTAAGATTAGGTAGGAAAAAAAAAACGTTTATTTACAATGAAGACTTGAAAAAGCCTTGGACAACCCAGCAGGATCTCTGGTAAAAATATTGCCCATCCGAGCTGTACTACATTGTTCTTAAATTAGTAGATCCTTGTCTTCCTTCCTTGCCTAACCGTCACACGAAGTTTCCCCAAGAAGCTGTGAACTTTCACACAGCTACTTACGAAACTATCTGCTGGAGACCACCTTCTCCCTAGGTGAGCAGAAATCTTTCTTGAAGGGGGAATCTAGACACAGCAGCTCTGTGATGTTCTGACACGTGTCATCAGGTAATCATACCACAGTCTTGAGTGCTAGAGACATTCAATACATTCAGTGCTTCCTGAAATGTATTCCTTTGAGTAGATAGTAAAAAATATTCTAAGGGAAATATATTCAAGTAATCTATGAAATTATATCACACTAAATTCAAGTGGTTCCTTTGTTGCAGCATTTATCATTTCTAGTAAAATTAATATATTACTCTGTGAGACACCACAAGGAAAGCTATAAAGTAGATATTCTCAAGAATATTCATATACAGAAGCTTTTATTTTTGCCTAAAAGTTTACTCAGTATCTTTCAGAACACCAATGACCTACACAGCACAGTTTAGAAAACTCATTTATGGGACACAGTGCACAAAAAAATATAAAATTCATATTTCTTAGTCTTAACACAGGATATTGATGTAAATGCAATAAATGTAAATGCCATAAAAACAAATGTTAAAGTGATCCTTAAGGACATAGTCTCTTTGAAGCCATCAAAATAAGTATAATATCTACTATGTTTACAATAAATTGAACAAGAGTACAATGAGATACTTGCTCATGGGAAACAAGGTAATATTAGCACATCAGAAAACTCTAATAAATGTCTGATGTGCTTTAGAGTCTTTCTTCCAGAAGACTAAGTCAAATTTTAAAGCTTAGAGTAAACACTGTAGACAGAAAGTTGAAATACCATGGCAGGTGAGGATGTACTAAAACTACTAATCATTTTAATAAAAATTGGGCCAGACCATGGCCTGGTGATTAATGCTGTTGCATCCCATGGGGCTGGCTCTGAGGTTTGAGACATTGGACCCAGCAGCTTAAGAAACACATTAGGCATGTATGCATATGTGCTCAAAATCTTGAAAAGAGGAGGAGAAGTGATTACAGAATGACTGTGTACCATGGGAGATAATGTGTTGCTTTCACTTCATTTTTTCTCTCTCTGTCTCTTTCCTATGAGTGTACATGCCCTCTAGCAAATTTTTTTTAAAAAGTTAATTGCTAATAAATCAAAACTTCTAAGGTAGAACAGATTGTAAATAAGAGACAAAAGGGATTCCAGCAGGTGGAGTGGTAGTTGAGTACTGGATTCCTACGTGACCTACCATGGTTCGAGTCCTGGACCTGGCATCTTGCTTTCTCACTTGAACTTGCTCTCTCTCTCTCTCTCGTTCTCTGACTCTGGTGAGTGTATATTCACTACAGCAAATTAAAAATAATAATAATAAGGACCATCAGATGATGTTATGGATGTCACTGGATTCCCACATAGTCTAGCATGATTTGAGTCCCAGACCTGGTGACTTAAAACTCATGCTGGGTGTGTGTGTGTGTGTGTGTGTGTGTGTGTGTGCCCAAAATCCCAAGAGAAGAGTGGAGGAGAAGGGATTGAGGCATGGCCATTCCCCACCACCACCAGTGATGTGATTTCAGGGGGATTGATTTCTCTCTTTCTATCTCTCTGCCTCTTTTTGTCTTTCTGGTGGGCACATGTGCCATATAACAAAAATCTCTCTAAAAAATAAATAAATAAAATGATTCTTTTGATAAAGGGAAGAAAAAAAGAGAGAGAGAGAGACAAAAGGTCCATTTCAGAAACCAAAAACTTGTAAGCAAATCTGATCTAAAGAGAAGAAAATCTGAAATATCTTACCAAATAGTTGGTTTATAAACATTTGGTAAATACTTAATACAATATGAATTCCTTACAGATTAATCATGCCAAAATAACCAGCTTTTATTTTATCTCAGTTTATTTATTCATATCTTCTGTGAGTGAGTGAGAGAGAAGGACAGAGACAGTACCCCTTTTCATGGTCTTGATGCCACAGTTCACTGTCAGCCTTCATCCAATCCCAGATCCTAGACACACATGTACCTAATGTATACAAGAATGTTTCTGACTTGAACCGGAAATTTACTAATGGGATTTTTCTCACAGATCATCATGTTTTACTGCTGTGTCACTATTTGACCTCATGATTTTGCTTTTTAAGCTGTCATTTTATTGGCCAATCAATAAGCTACTACGAACATTGCTACATTTTTGCTCAGCTCAAGTTAGGCATTTATGATCTTCTGGTAGGTTCTATGTTCATACAATATTATACTATAGATCCCTCTCTAATCAAATAGTTTCTAAAGAATATTGGTTAGCTTGTTAATGTTTATTTTGGCATGCTTTTATTTTATTTTCATGAAATTTTTTCTAGTATGCTTGGCATTTCTGTCAGCAAATTAGGTAAAAATATAGATTACCTGCTTACCAATTTCTCAAGAACTACAAAGTGAGAGGAGAAATCTTTTGCACTCCATTCAAAATCCAATTTAAAAGTGATCATTCTATTTGAAAGTGTAACTAAAAACTGAGATCTTTAACAAGAACGTACATTACTCTCTATTGGTCCAAAATTTCCCTTGCACAAACATGTGCTAGATCTGACCAGAAGTTGATAAAGTTCATAGGAGAAAGATTTGAAAAATTTAATAGATTAATGACACTGGCTAAAAGACTCACATAATGTTATGTAAAAATAGTAGTTAGACACTAAATTTAGACACATTTTAATTTGCTTTGGAAATCCCCCATCTGAAACACATTTAGTTTGGGCTATGATATTTTAATAAGGGATTGAAACTAAAACTCTGAGATACAGCACCAGAATATAATTGTGCTACATCAAAATGTTTGAAACTGTTGAAGTTTGGAAAAGGCCACATTAAAAGATTAATGGCAGTTTTGAATATGCTCTCACAAGAAAGAATAAGCTTGAACATCTTGTTTTAGGAAAAGATTATGAAGGTACATGTATGTTTGTATATTAGTCTTCTAGGGCTGCTAGATAAATTACTACAAACTGGGGCCTTTAAGTAATAGGAATTTATTCTCTCACAATTCTGGAGGCTAGAAATCTAAACTGAAGGTATCAACAAAGCCATACTCCCTCTAAAGACTCGAGGGAACAAAGATTTCTTGCCCCTTTCTAAGTTTTGACAGCTGTCAGCAAGTCTTGTTATTCACTGAGTATCGCTTAAGCTCCACTAACTTCCAAGGATGTCACAAAGCATTCTCTTCTCTGCGTATCTTTACATCACTTGATTATTGGATTTAGGCTCCACCCCAAATCCAGGGTGACCTCACTTTAACTAGTTCCATCTGCAAAGACCCTGTTTCCAAATGGAGTCACATTCTGAAGTTTCAGGTGGAATTTGGGGGAAATACTAGTATTCAAGCCATTACAGTTTTGTTTATTTGTTTTTCATTAATTAAAGAACTGTTCTACTTCATTTAAGGATAGTTTTTAAACACTCTTGTGGTCTACAATAAAAATGGAGAACCTCATGAATTATGAGTTTCCAGTCATTCAGAGGGTTAAGAAAGAAGACAAAAGTCTTAAAAGAAATGTTAACATGTAGAGATGAATTCCTAAACATGATATTAGGGGAGAAGTAGAACTAAATTAGATCATCTTAGTCCTCTCCAATTTCCTTGATTCCAATGAAGTATTCTGAATGCACAGCCGGGATTCTATGATGTGTAAAGATAAAGTTGGGCAACTATAGAGAAAAAAAAATTGGGCCAGCCCATGGTATGGTGGTTAAGGCGGTTTGATCCCACATGGCAGACTACCCTGTTTGACTCCTCAACCTAGTGGTTTTAAAACCACACCAGACACATGTGTGTGCAAGATCAAAATCCTGAAAGGAGAAGTGATGGACAAATTGAGAAGAGGGCGTTACAGTATGACCATTCTCACCTTCCCTTTCTCTCTTTTTTCTGTCTCTTTATGGCAAGTGCACCTTCCCTTTGGCAAAATTAAAATACATATTTATATATGTATGTATGAAGTAAAACTTTATTCCCTTGGCTATTGGTAAGAAAATTAACCATAGAAAACATGTAAGACTTCTTGGAGATACTGTGACAGACGAACTCTGAGGTGGTCACTACGCTTTCCATCTCATGATGTTCATGCCTTATATAATTGCCTCATCTTGGATGTGGGTAGAAACTGTGACTTACTTCTAACCAACAGAATATGGCAAAGGCAATGGGGCTATGCAGATGTAATTAATACCCCATTTCAAAACTCTGACTTAATCACATGAGTTCCTTTAAAAGGATACACAAAAAGATGTTAAAAATTCTCCTTGCTGGATTGATGATGCAAGCATTTATATTTAGAAATCCCACATGGAAATTAATTGCAGGTGGCCTGTAGGACCTGATGCCAGCCTCCAGCAGAAATCTAGAAAAAAGTCCAGTACCCTCAGGAATGTCATGGGTGTGATGATAGTGGAGGAGATTAGAGTCATGCGACTACAAGCTAATGGAGCAAAAGAAAACCAACATCACCAGAAACTGGAAGAGGCAAGGAAGGATCCTACTTAGAGTCTCTAGAGGGAGCAGAATCCTGCAGACATCTTGCTTTCATGTTTCTAGTCTCCAGAACTGTGAGAGAACCCTGTTGTTTTTAGACATCCAGTTTATGCCAACTTGTTATAGCAACCACAGGAAACAGATAAACATGTTGGATTTTGCCAACAACCTAAATGTCCTTGGTAAAGTTTCTTCTCTAGCTGACTTTCCGGAAAGAAAGAACCCAGCCTTGCTGTTACTTTGATTATAGCCTGTGAGATTATTAGACTATTCAATGTCAAAAAAAGCAAACTTAGAATATTTAGTTCTTAATCACCTATTATGCCCACTTAGTCATATATATACATACAACCATATTAAAAGCAAACAACTGTGACACAAGTAAGACTTTTACTTACACAGTTGAATGATGTTAAGTCATACTCAGACTTCTGATTTAAGTAAATGTTAAAAAATACATATATGTTGTTTTAAGCCACTATGTTTATGATAATTTTCTCTGTAGCAATCAGAAACTAGTATAAATATGATTCGTAGTTTTGTCACATATCCATTTTGATTTCTTTTAAATCTAGTAACAATAAAGAAGAGTTACTTGGACCTTCCACCCTTGTCAGTTCTTATCGCTAAGACACATACCTAAATAATTCATTTAAAGCTAATCACCCAATCTCTATGTAAAGAATAGAGTTACATATATAACCTCAAATTATACAAAGCTCTAACAAGGTACAAAAAAAAAAGTGAACTAAATAACTATGCCATTACTGTATATTAAATGGAGCAATTGCAGTTTCTTCTATTTTGCTATTGTAATAAAAAAAAGAAACATCACAAAGTTTCCATAAGGATGTCACTCTCGCTCTCCTCTCTGACTCTCTCTTCAATGGGAGAAATAAATAAATAAACATTTGTAAAAGGTGTAAAGAAGATGGTTGTAAACTTTACTTCTATCTTTTCTTCTCCTATGATGTGTTTGCTCTTTGTTTAAATGACTTGGGTAAGATATCCTGTACCAGGACCAGCAGATGGTGTCAATAGTTATGTTGTGGACTCCCATGTAGTCAACTGCCGGTTTGAGTCCCAGATCCAGTGGCTTAAAACTCACACTGGGTGCGTATATGTGTATGCCCATCCAGGATCCCAAGAGGAGAAAGGAGGAGAAGGGATTGTGGTATGGCCATCTCTCCTGGGGGGGGGGGGGGTGATTTCTCGCTTTCTGTATGTCTCTGTGGCAAGCACACATGCCCTATAGCAAAACCCTCTCTCTCTCTCAAAAAAAAAGTATATCTTAGTTTTTCTTAGTAATATCATTAGTTATTCATGCCTCCAAAAATTTGGGGGTCCTCTAATTTTTCTAAGATGGATCAGGCAAACAAGCTAAATTATGGCTTATTTTAGTCATTAGTCAAGTACATGGGAGTCCTCAATGTAACCATTACACCATCTGCTGGTCCCAGTACAGATATCTTACTCAAGTCACTTAATAAAGAGCAAACAAATCACAGGAGAAGGAAAGATAGAAGCAAAGTTTACAACCATCTTCTTTACAGCTTTTTTTTTTTTTTTTTTTTTTTTTTTTGAGAGGTTTTTGCTATAGGGCGCGTGCACTCGCCAGACAGAGAGACAGAAAACGAGAAATCACCCCCCAGGGGGAATGGCCACATCACAATCCTTTCTCCTCCATTCTCCTCTTGGGATCTTGGGCACGCACACACACGCGCCCGGCATGAGTTTTAAGCCACCGGGTCCAGGACGCGAACCGCAGTCGACTCTATGGAAGTCCAGCAACATAGCCATTATGCTAACTGCTGGTCCCTTCACACCTTTTTAAAAAGTTTATTTATTTATTTCTTCCAGAAGGGAGAGAGTCAGAGAGGAGAGTGGGAGTGACAGACCTAAAAGGGTTTTCACGCCACAATCCATACCAAGATTCAGCCAGTCAAGCTAATGGGCACACTTAGATGTGCCTGAATCTTACAAGGAGACCTCAGAAAGAGCACCTGGGGTTTTCTCACGTGGCTTCAGCACTGTGTCACCACTGTGCCAACCAATTGTCCCACTGCTCTTATTTATTATTTATTTTGGTTTGTCAGTTTCAAAATTTGCAGATGGTGACTATTATCTTATTTTTCAACATTATTCCATCTAGATATTGATGAATCTTCCACAATGAAATGGCATGCTGTTAGAATATGGTATGCCTGCAGTTTCCTATAAACTCTATTTGCCTATTAAGATTAGAGAGGGAAGATTGGCAGCACTTTTAATGAAGTCAGCCTGGGTGCACTCAGGATCCACTGAGGCCCAGCAAGAGCAGTGAGCGGTCATTGATGTAACTTAGTTATAGTGCCTTCGTGGAGAATGGAGACTTGCGAAAACAAAAAGATGAAAAACTAAATGTTTGTCATCTCTTTTTATATTTTAAGTGTTTGATCTCAGACATTTTAAAAAACACTTGGTCAAGTTTATTTCTGCATTTTCTGGCAAGAAAGGCAAAATGTAGTTCTCATTCCAAGGCTGCCTTCTCTCTGGGCTGGTGATACCCAAAAGCACTCTGAGTTTTGAATCTGTCCCTTTTGAAGGAGGCAGGGTAAGTCTGAGATGAGAAATGACTTCAGAAGAAAATGAAGTGACTAAGAAAAGTGTTCCTGACACTAATGCTGCTAAATATGTATTCCTCAGAGGCTGTCTCCTTTTTGTCAAATATTGATAATATTCAATGTGAAAAAATGAAGCAAACTTGCCCAGAATATAGATTTCTTAAATGTTCATTATAATTATCTTCCCCTTAGTTGCATGCATGTATATAAATGTACATATATACAATATGCATTATATATATATACACATATATATGTATATATATTTATATACAATATATATTGAAGAAGTCAACTGAGACTTGGATAAGATTCCTTCCAAAAACAGTTGAATAACTCTGAGGAAAATACTTATAGGTATTCAAAAAAGGGAAATATGAAGGAATTATAAATAACCCCCACTTCATCAGGAAGATATTTAAATAAATAAATGAATAAATAAATAAGACATGCCCTAGGTATGGAATTCTATGTGATTCAGTAACTCACTAAAAGACATTGGTCCTTAAGAGCTAACGTATACCCAAATGCCCACAAACAGATGAATGGATAGAAAAACTGTGGCACATGTACTCTATGGAATACTATTCAGTCATAAAAATAAATAAATAAATAAATAAATAAATAAATAAATAAATAAATAAAAAAAATCCCTAGCTTTTGACAGGAAGTGGAAGAATATGGGATATTTACTGCTGAGTGAAGCAAGCCAGGCTATGAAGGAGAGGCATTGTATGTTCCCACTTAATATATACCGAGTTTCCATACTCTATGACTGAAACTGATTGACTAAAGGCTATAGAAACACAGTATATAGATGTAAATACCAGATATAGTGTGTGTGAAAGAGGAGGGTCCAAGGAAGGACATTTAGAAGAAAAATAGGGAGGCAAAGCATTAATGGGACAAAGAAATGTGGTACTCTCTGTTGAAGACAATTTATGATTTTATCAACTGTACCAGGGAGAAATGTTCACCTGTTGAAATATCCATTTTGTGAGCCAAATAATGTGATTGAATGTATAAAAGAAAATGAAATTAAAAAAGAAAAAAAAAAAAAGAGCTAACTTGTTTGGCTCAGTTTCTCTGACACAGTTAGTAGCTTACTGGACAAGAAGCTGGAAGCCACATGCCACCTTTGGTCTGAGTTTCCAGTTCAATTTGCCTGAAAAACATTTGAGGCTAGCATGTTTCCAGAATCTGGCAGATTAGAGCAAGGAGATCATGGCATGCCCATGCCCTGTAAAGAATGCTGTCTCTCTCTCTCCTTCTCTCTCTCTCTTATGCACACTCATGCATTTTATTGTGAATTTTTTAAAAGTATTTTAAAATTAGCTTATTTGTATAAAAGAACATCAGAAACTTTAACAGCTTGCTTTGTTGATATATTTTCTGGATTAATAATATCAATATTTTATTTTCCTTTGACATTATAATACATCCCTTTAGGCCTACTCTGGGGAATATTTAGCTTCCAGAGGTATGAAAATAATACAAATTTAAAATGTGTTTCACAAATATCTCTTTAACAGAAAATACTTAACTCAGGGAAAAAAAAAAAAAAGCCTGAAGATGTATATAGGACCTATTGTCTAATATCCAAAAGATAATTGTGACAGAAAAAATGGTAAGTATGTTCATTATGGCTTGGGTAGAAAGTAAAGATCTTACAAATTGTGGGATCTTTATTTTTTTATTTGATATACCCCCTGTACCTAGAACAATATTGGGTATATGATAAATACTCAATAAATATTTATTTCATGAATTAGTTATAAGGTGACATTTTACTTTAACATGAAAATGTTTTAATAGGCATGTTTGGGTCACTCATAGTGATTAAGAAAATTGGATTCCAAATGGTGAACTACATTTTGACTTCTGGAACTAGTGGCTTGAAAAACACACTAAGCACATATGTGTGCACCCAAAACCCTGACAGAAGGGAAAAATGGAGTAGATGGGATTGCACCATATATGTTCCCATGGGGGCGGTGGGAGTAACTTCTCACTTTCCCGCTTTTTCTTTCTGTCTCTCCAGTGAGTATACATGCCCTCTGGCAAGTAAAAGAGAGAGAGAGAGAAAAAAAAAAAAAGATAAGCATGCTCAAAGTTAGAATAGGACTGTTACTGGAAGACCTAAGTATTAGAATGGTTGAGAATTTGGCTAACAAATACTTAAGTATTAAATGAATAGTTGATCAAAATAGACTTTTTTGTTTCAAATTGCCAGAAAGTGTGTGTGAAAGAGAGAAAGAGAGGGAAATCATCCCCCTACCCAACAGGATTTAGTTACTCCTTTTTTCTCCATTTTCCCATCCCATTGGATTTTGGCCACACACACTTGTTCCCAGCATGTCTTTTTCCAAACTTCTGGGGCCAGAACTCAAACCGTGGTCAGCTATGTGAGATCTAGCTCACAGTTACCTGCACGACCAGGCTGGTTCCATGAGAATATTTTTTAAAGCAATTGTAAACTCTACAATTTTTAAATTCTATCCCTTGACATTGAATTAAATATGAGTGTTACATACTAAAATAGAAAGCTGAATGGTTTCTGTGACCATCTTTAAAAACCCTCTGTCCCTCTGGTTTAAAAAATTGTATCAGGGATCAGCAAATGGTGCAATGGTTACATCACTATACTCCCACATAGTCCACCACGGTTCTCACAGCCCTCGATGGTTCAAGTCCTGGAACTGGTGGCTTGACCCTCACGCCAGGCACACGTGCATGAATGCCCAAGATCCCAAGAGAGGAATGGAGGAGAAGGACTGTCCCCCTTTCTGTCTCTGTCCCTCTCGTGAACACACACATTTTATAGCAAAA
The DNA here is from genome assembly GCA_026018925.1 of Tupaia tana. Taxonomy (NCBI): domain Eukaryota; kingdom Metazoa; phylum Chordata; class Mammalia; order Scandentia; family Tupaiidae; genus Tupaia; species Tupaia tana. The sequence continues at coordinate 42,618,583 of JAKSZU010000008.1, forward strand.
ATCTGTAAAAAAAATTGTATCTTCATAAACTGAAGGTAAATTCCCCTTAAAATTTATATATAATTGATTTTAGACATTTTAGGATATAATTGCTGCTCAATGTTTCAGTAACTTGTTTTGTCCATTTGAAATAATAATGGTATTATTGAAAATACAAAGTACAATACAGAAGTTGGAGCTTTTGCTTGAGTCAAAACTTTAAAGAAATAATTATACTTTCTTCTTCCCCATTGAATCTCATTCCCCAATGTGCTACTGTGCACAATGAGAGATAAGGAAGTTTTGCATCATCCAAGTATATAAAATTGTTTTGCTCCCTCAAATATTTGAAGTTCTGAAAAACTCAGAGTGGCATTTTACAAAGTAATTTTCTTTTAATTTTGAATGACTCATTTGTACTCAACAAAACTGTCTTTTAGTAAAGGTTTTATATTCAAAAAACCTTCTATGAGTTTTATAGTAAAATTTTAAATAAGATGCTGTATTTTTGCCAGTCATAAATTAATCTGGTGCCACCCTCATAAATTAACCTGCCACCCCCTCAGGTTACGCAGCAGGATCTCATAGACCAACCACAATTTGAATCAGGGTCCCAACAGCTTGGAAAAACATGCATGCATTTGCTGACAATTCTGACTGAGTGGAAAACAAGAGGAAAAAGGATGGTATGACCAGTCCCCCCTATGGGACGCTTTTTTTTTTTTTCCCTCTCTCTCTCTCTCCCCCATCTTTCTGTCATCTGTTTATGACCTCAGGAAGGGAGGAAGGGAGGAAAGAAAGAAAGTAAGCTGAATCTTCAAGGCTCAATTTCAGATATAAATGTGAAGCCACAATATTTGATGTTAACCTTGCTAACTTCCTCTCTCAGTCCCTACCTACTTAGAGCATTTATTCTACATTATCGCAAATCTCATATAGAGGGCGAGGATTATCAAGTTATCAGAAACTACACTCTCAACAAAGGTTACTTCCTATAGTAGCATATTATTAATACCTCATAATAAAAACCATGATAGTCTATTTTTCTTTCCATGATTAGTCTTAAACACATTTTATATAATGTTAAAGTCTCTCACACAGAAACACTTATTCCAAAGCAAAACAATATATAATAAAATAATGCTGAAACTTACCATAGGTTAATGTGCCCTGATAACTTTCTTCTCTGTTTTATTCTGTTCGATTCTACTCCAATGTGTTCTATTTTATTTAAAATAAAATTCTGTGGATACCAAATCGGATTTATGACTTGCCCATCGGTGCCAGTAGGCACTTTTACAGTCAATGAAAAGTGAGACCAATACCACGTAATTGTTCAGCAAATATTTCTAAGCAAGAACAAATCCATGCAGTGAGACAGCATGTGTTCTGGAAAGAGGAAAGCCTCATTCTGAACAATACCAAGCAGCAGAATATCAGAATGTCTGTTGTCAGGGCTACTGGGAGCAGATTTCTGTACTAGAGACCAGAGCTCTTTGTAGTTCTGCACTTTACAGCTGTAAAATACAGGACAGTTCTAGTTTATACCTGTTGTTCCAGAATCCCACCCCAGTTAATCTACTCTATAGTTTTTTATTTTAATTGCTTAAAATCAGCAAGCACGTTACATTATTAATAGTGTATAGAATGATCTCGAATGACATGATGACACAAAGGATTGCATTTTTCTATAAGACCCACATAAGTCTGAGATTTTACCTAGTATAAAGATTAATGAATAATTTTAAGGACATAAACAATTGCAGTCACTGACGAGCAGGAGGGGCCCAGGTCCTCCAGTACAGCACCCCAGCTCCCCAGACCCTTTCTTACTACAGCAGGATGCACTTTAGGGTAAACTGTGCAGTCTCTAAGTGATACCTGAGGTTGCTCGCCTTACAGAGAACAAGTAATTTTGGTCAAGAAACGTCTCTCTTCTGGTATAATTACATATATTCTTTGGTAGTTCTCAGGGAATCATACCCTATAAATTCATAATTTCCACGTTTGTTTACTATAGGCAATTCTAGATGGATAAGTCACATCCTGCTAAAACCATTCCTAAGATAAGGACTCTCCAGCAAAAATCATTATTTTGTTTGCCAGTAGAGCTACATTATCATACTTACATGGAGATTTGACAGGGTCAACTTCTTTCTCTCCTGGGAATGGCTTTCCTCACCTAAGAGAAAATACCTACTGCAGACCAAGATGTTAACCATTTAGTTCTCAGGTGTTCTTGATGGGTCACAGTATTTTCTAATGGCCTGTGCAATGCATAGGCAGTAACCGGTTCTCTATTTAACACAAAGTTAAGTGGGGAAGTCTGCAAGCGGTAATGGGGTTCTCCTTTCTTGATTTTTTTGTAAGTTTTGCATCACTAATGCCAATGCTGGTGAAATGCTCTTATACTTATAATGCTAGGAAAATGTAAAACCTTCATGTCTTCAGTGGTGTTGAAAGAGTGTTAAGTACTGCTGTTCCTTCTGGTTGGTTGGTATACAATCCAGTTGTGATGTAGCGTATGACAGCCCTATGGAATACACAAAGCTGTCATAAGCCTTGTCTGTGGGATAAGCGGGAAATGTACCACTTTTGTGAGAAGCAAATGCTGATTTGTCCTTTGTTGGATTGTATGTGCCACAGATTATGTATTACTGCCTGGTGTTTTTCCATGTATTCCATGGCTATAATATAAAAAGTATTCTATATTTGGGACCAGCAGTTAGCGTAATGGCTATGTCGCTGGACTCCCATGTAGTCGATCGCGGTTTGTGTCCCAGACCTGGCGGCTTAAAACTCACGCCGGGCGTGTGTGCGCACGTGCCCAAGATCCCGAGAGGAGGATGGAGGAGAAGGGATTGCGGCGTGACCATCCTCCCTGGGGGGGTGATTTCTCGCTTTCTATCTCTCTGTCTCTGTCTGTCTGGCGAGAGCACACACCCTATAGCAAAAAACGTCTTCCAAAAAAAAAAAAAAAAAAAGTATTCTATATTTCACTAATACTTATTTTCCAATAAATTTTCATGAAACTATGAACTTAAAAATGCATCGCTCATTTTTTTAAACTATGAATTTAAAAACTTCTTTTAGTATCCACTTTTCCTTAATTGCCAGAAGGTGCCTGCACTCCCCATAAAGAGACAGAGAGAGAGAATGTGCACCGCCCCCCCCCCAAACACACACACACATATGGTGTTGTCAGGCTGAAATCCCTTCGCCTTCATTTCTCTATCCTCCCAGAATTTGTGTCATGCATGCACACATGATTAGCCTGGTTTTCAAGCCACTGAGTCTAGAATTCAAATCATGGCCGGCCATATGACATCCTGCTTACTTAACCACTAAGTTAGGTGACAAGCCAATGTTTTAAATTTCTATTTGCAGTTGGTAGCAACCATGTAATTTGTCTAAGCTGTCATCATTTAACACTTTTAACATAAACTAAGGAGTGTGCTGGTGTAAAGGGTGGCAGGGCATAATATCATCATAGATCGTATGATTGCATAAAGACACAATTTATGGAAGAAACATTAGCATCTAGTTAAAAAGTTAATAAATATTTAAGAAGATTGTCTCTTAGTACACTGAAGAATTCATGTTTGATAATATTCTCTGAAGTAAAACTTTTATTTAGATCAAATGATAGTTTTTTAAAATTAATTTTGCTCATTTATTTGTGCATTACAAAATTATTAAACATTACTATTATAGTTTCATCAGCTAGAAAGACTATAAACATTCAGATGGTACAAACTTAATATCAGTATCATTAGATGCTTCAAGCAGAGAATCCATTTAATTCTAAAAATTGCTGTATATTTTTACCTAGTCAACTAAATAAATCTTTCAAAATATACTCAATGTTTATATCTGGGGTCAGTATTTGAATAGTTGTTGAGGCTGTGAACTCTCACATGACTGACTGTGGTTCGAGTCCCAGACCCAAAAGCTTGAAAATCACACCGAGAACATGTGCATGCTTTTCCCAAAATCCCAAGAGAATAGTGGAGAAGAAATTGAGATGTGGCCGTGTCAATTAAAGTGTGATTTCTCACTTTCTCTCTCTGTCTCTCTCAGGCAAGCACATATGCTCTATGGCAAAAATCTAAAAAAAAAAAAAAAAAAAATAGGCTTGTATCTAATACTATAAATGTTTCTATAATTGTTATGAAGTATATCACTGAAGATAAAATTCTTTTGCGATGATAATACAAAGAGAAAATTTGACAAATTTAGAAACATAGCATGAAAACAATTTTTTTTTTTTTTAGTTTTTTTATTTTAGTCTTTTGCATAAGGTCATATGCAGAAGAGAGGTAGAGAGAAACAGAGAGGAAAAGTGAGAAATCATCCACTAGGCAGATAAGCCCACTGCAATCTTTTCTCCTCCATATTCCTCCTGGAATTTTGGTAATGCACACATATGCACCCAGTTTAATCTTCAAGTTGCCAGGTCCGGGACTTGAACCATAATTAGCAATGTGGGCATCCAGTTCCTTAACCACCACACCATTTGCTGGTCACAATGAAGAATGATTTTAATAAATTAAAGTACACGAAACTCTTAATTACCTGCCCCAAACTGCTATATTCTACCAGTTGAAATAAAAACCACAGCATCAAAAAATTTGTCTTGTATATACCCATCATAATTACACTATAAAACTAAACTGCAAAGTCAAGTTGATACTAAATACCACCCCCCAAAAAAAACTTCAGGAAGAACATTTATCTAAAATTCATCTGAAATTTTCTTTTTTTGATGCTTTTTCATCAGTTAAAAAATAGATGTAATTCTGTCTTTTAGAAGTTATTTTCCAAGTCAAAATTTTTTATGAAATATTACATTTTTATTAGTTTTCTAAATTTAATTGCATTTGTTCAAAATGAGTTTAAATTTTGTAATCAAATTATCTACAAATAACATGGCAAAATTAAACAAACCTTCATATTTTGAACTTTCTAGCCAATGTATTTGAAAATAGGTTTTTAGAAAATATATTTTAAATGATCAAAAACATTTAAATTTGCCAAAAAGGTAGGAAATTAAATAAAATAAAAGATGAGCTCCAAAACAGTATATAGGTTCAACTTTAAAATTCTGTCATTGTGCTTTGGACTATCTTGATTTTTATGAGTTTAATTTGATGCCACACATACTTTTAAGTGCATGCATTTATCATCAATTCTGAAATGATCAAAATTCAGAATGTCTATGATTTTTCAGCATCTATATTTGACAAAACACTCAAAAGTAACAAATACAAAAAATTATTTAATAATTCTGTCTTTTTTAAAATGTCAAGAACAAGAACTAAAACATGACACAAAGGTGTCTAGAAAAATCTCTGATCTACTAAATTTGCATATTCAATACAAATAAAATAATTGGGATGTATCACATTTGATAGAATTTGTTTTTGAGTTGACATGGGAGCTATGAAAATATAATTTTCTCAATTAGAAATACAGTTTACAAAGAAGGACTAATTGAAGATCAACAATCTTAAATATATTTACTAAAACGTAGTTACGAAAATATTTTGGGCAAATTTGTAAAAAGGTTTAAAAAAATGATACTGAATTGAAAATAAATATATTCATTAAGAAAGAATTAAATAAACACATAGCCATCCAACTGATCAAATAGTATGAATAGGCATTAAGAATAATTATTACAGGGGAGCAGCAGGTGGTATGGTGGTTAAGGCTGGACACTCCCACATGGCCGACCAGGGTTCGAGTCCTGAATCTGGTGACTTGCTTTCTCACTTCCTTTCTCTCTCACTCTCATCCTCTGTCTCTCTCTGGTCAAATTAAGAAATAAATGAATTAGGGAACCAGCAGTTAGCATAATGGCTATGTCGCTGGACTCCCACGTAGTCATGTCCCGGACCCGGTGGCTTAAAACTCACGCTGTGCGTGTGTGCGTGCGTGCCCAAAATCCCAAGAGGAGAATGGAGGAGAAGGGATTGCGGCGTGACCATCCCCCCTGGGGGGTGATTTCTCGCTCTCTGTCTCTATGTCTCTCTCTGTCTGGCGAGCGCACGCGCCCTATAGCAAAAATCTCTAAAAAAAAAAGAAGAAATAAATGAATGAATAAATAAATAAATAAATATATATATATATATTTTTTAAAAAAAGAATAATTATTACAGGGACCAGCAGGTGCCATGGTGGTTAAGATGCTGAAATCCCACATGGCTGACCATTATTTGAGTGCCAGACCTGGTGACTTGACTATCACAATTTGCACATGTGCGTACATGTCCAAAATCCCACTAGGAAAATGGAGGAAGAGGTATTGTGGTGTGGCCATCACCTGTGGCACCTGTGGGATGGATGGGGATTTCTCACTTTCTCTTTCTCTGGAGAGTGCATGTACTCTATGTCAAAAAAAAAAAAAAAAAAAAAGAACTATACTACTTGTTATTTATTTATTTATTTATTTATTTTACAGAGAGAGATTTTTGCTATAGGGCATGTGTGTTCTCCGGAGATTCAGAAAGCAAGAAATCACCTCCAGGGGGAACAATCACACCCAAATCCCTTCTCCAGTCTCTTCTCGGGATCTTGGGCATGCATGCACATGCATCCAGAGTGAGTTTTAAGTGGCCAAGTCCAGGAGTTGAATCACAGTTTACTATATGGGAGTCCAGCAACTATTATGCCATCTGCTGGTCCCATACTTATGCTATTTTTTAAAGTTCATATATAAATGATAAAAAAGATTTATGAAGTATGATCTTCAAGGGTAGGTATGCAATCTTTTTCATTTTTATTCATGATTTCACATTTAAATAATTATTTGGGGGTCAGCCAGTTTTGTGGTGGTTAATGTGACTGGATCCCACATGTTCTATTGACACCATGGCCAGAAGAACACTCAGGTCATGTGGCATGAATACTCAAATATACCAAGAGGAGATGAAAGATTGTGGTGTGGTCATATCCCCTAGGGTTTGATTTCTTGATTTCCCTCTCTCTTTCTCTCTATGAAGCACTCTCCTTCAAAAAAAAAAAAGAAAATAAAGAAGGAAAGATGGATGGAAAAGAGAAGAAAGAAAGAAAGAAAAAGAAAGGAAGAAAGAGAGAATAGGAAAAAAATAAATAAAATATAAAATGAATGATTTAATAAATTTAATTTTTTAATATTTTTAATTTTTAAGAATTTTAATATTTTATCATTATTATTTAATAATTAAAATTTTTAATTTTAATTATTTAATAAATAATATAAATTGAATGATTTAATAAGACTACCAATAAGGCAACTTGTTGGTTAACTAATATTTCAAAGTAATATTTAATTATTTTAATGCCCTTCTTCACTTTAAATATACCATAGTTGAAACACATACAGAAGGAAAGTTCGTAAGGTATGTTCCTGCAGGACATTTATTGAAAATGTATATTACAGTGATAAAATTGAAAATTATATTCTATATAATTTCTTTTGAAAATTTGCAATACTGAGGAGTATAATCATTTTTCTAAGAAGTTATATAGCATTTGTTCAATTTAATTTAATAAAATATTCTCAAATTTATTTGAGCACATGTATTATTACATCTCCAATGTGTATTCAAAATTGCCATGTTCTATGAAAAAAAACTTTGAAAAATGCTAGAAGAACATTATCTTATCCACTCTGAATGATTATCCCACAATTTCATTTGCATTTTTGTGCATTGACAGAAATTTACCCAATGATTAACTTCATGTATTAAAAATTACTCTCAAAAAATGTTCTAGTGAAAATCCATTAGTGATAAATTATGTGGGACATGTGGAAGAACATATTTATTTTATGAATAGCCACATAAAGTCAAAGAGGTGGTATTATAATAGATACTCAGGTATAAGAAACCAAATTTTCTTTTAAGTCAGAACTAAAAACCAGTTACTCAAGTTCTTAGTAGCATGCCATATCTGGCTACTTTTTTGTAACTTAAGTACTATATTTTTAAATGAATAAAATACTGACATTTCCATCTAGGATTTCCAGAACAAAGAGAACATATTATTCAAATATTCAGGAAAATATTTTACATATTTTCCTCCACTCTTACTTCTTTGGTCTATTTTAGCTAAGGTCTCTCATGGTAATAGTGAGTCATTGTGAAAAAAGACCAAAAATATAATGAAGACCTAAACATTCTACAAGTTTATAGTAAGTAGCCACATATGTAACACATTAATATTATAAAGTCCTCTGAAGGCATTATTAGGAATAATATGAACTCTTATGCATTATTCAAATAGAATGTTTAATTTAATTTTGATTCAGAAAAAGAGCTTTTTCTAACAGAAAAAAAAAAAAGATAAAGTAGCAAAACTGAATTTCTAATTTTGGTGTGGTCAATTGTAAAAATCATGTAATATGGCCCATCTCATGCCCTAAAGTCCATTTAACTTTACAAATGTCTATTTCTAACAACCTACAGTCAGTTCAACTTTACAAAATAAGGTTCCTATTAATAATAGTTCCATTACTTCCTCTGAAAAATAGATTATCCTCATTTTAGTTTCACTTTTAAAATGTACATGTTCCTAAGTCACAAAATAGTCATTCATCTCTATTATTCATTCATTTATTTCACTGATAAAGAAAAGTAGACAGAGAAGAAACAATGAAGTCTCTGACTACTGTTTGTTGTGAGGGAGATAGACAATTTTACAGTTAAATTCAATATTATCTATAGTATTTTAGATAGGTAATGGATACTTTGGGACCACAGTAGAAGGAGCAAATTCTTCTATTATAAGTGAGACTTAATTCAATCTGTGAGTTTTAATGAAAGGTCACATTCCATAGAAGAAAAGAAAATTATGAAAATGCTTGACTGGTCTACCTAACAAAACCTTGCCTTTACCAATTCTATCAGTTACCTATTTAAGGAAAATGATAGATCGATGGTTCTTAAACTATTTTATTTCAGGATCCCTTTACACTTTTAAAAATTATTGACCCCAAAGAGATTTTGTTTATTTGAATTATATCAAGTGATACATTGGATGAAGCTTGTACTGGTTCTCAAGATTTGATTGTTGCAACTATTCCAAATTCAGGATTCTGGGATGTCACCTCAGTTACTTAAAACAGGCCATTGTGGGAATAGTTGCACCATAAAAAAATCAATAGACACTACAAATTTTAACTTTTAATCTTTTGGTCTTGATTTTTTTTTTTTTTTGGACAGGTTTTTATTTTTTATTTATTTATTTATTTATTTATTTATTTATTTATTTATTTATTTTTGGGAGAGGTTTTTGCTATAGGGAGTGTGCACTCACCAGAGAGACAGAGAGAGACAGAGAGACAGAAAGTGAGAAATCACACCCTGGGGGGATGGCCATGCCACAATCCTTTCTTCTCCATTCTCTTCTCTGGATCTTGGGCACGCACACATACATGCCCGGCTTGAGTTTAAACCACTGGGCCCAGGACTTGAACCGCTGTCGACTTCATGGGAGTTCAGAGACATAGCCATTATGCTAACTACTCCTCCCTTGATTTTTTTTAAATAGTTCAACAATAGTTATATGTATCAATGTTTAATGTATTAGAAATTAAACAGAAAAATTTTAAAACACAGGATTATAAAGCCTCTTCCTTTACATTAGCCATCAAGAGAAAGATATTTTCATATGTTATGCAGCCTCTAAAATCTTCATTGTACACTGAGAAACAGTGACAGTATAAAGAGCAGTTACATTTTGGTATTATAATGAAAATTGTCTTGAAAATGAAGATCCCCAAAAGGATTTCTAAAACTTTGAGGAATCATTGAACCCAACTTTGAGAACAACTGCTCTAAGACAATTAAAGAACAAACCTCAATTTCATTTAAATCTTTCATCTTGTCTCATTTTTGTCCTTTATCTGCTTTATTCTTTATTGCTTCTCAGAAAGCAAATAACTACAGGGACCAGCAGTTAGCATAATGGCTATGTCGCTGAACTCTCACGTATTCGACTGCGGTTCCAGTCCCAACCCGGTGGCTTAAACTCACGTCGGGCAAGTGTTCTTGCATGACCAAGATCATGAGAGGAGAACGAAGGAGAAGGGAGTGTGGTGTGGCCATCCCCCCTTGGGGGCTGATTTCTTGCTTTCTATCTCTCTGTCTCTCTCTGTCTTCCTGGAGAGTACATGTGCCCTATAGCAAAAATCTCTCTCTCAAAAAAAAAAAAAAAAAAGCAAATAACTACAAATGATAAATGATGTTTCAATCTTATTCTGTTAATTCAAAGATTACAAACTGTCTTTGTAGTCATTGTTGATTTCTTTTGGAAATATCTGTGAAATGAGAATTGAGCCAAGATGTCATTTACCAATCTTAAAATCTCAAAACCATTAAAACTGTACAAGTAAAACCATGAGGGATACTGTCTGGCTAAGGAACCATCTGTTATAAAACTTAAAATGATTAATTATGTCAAGAATATGTGCATGGTTGGGGATGGAAGATCCTCAACCAAATAGTACTAATATATTTTGGTTGTGATCAAGAGACAGCATATGAAAGCACCAAATCTTCAATAAGGAAATCACTGTAAATACATGCAGTATACTCTGAATTAAGCATCATAGGCTGCTAAACTGGGATTTTTTGCTTGTAAACTGTTAAACTAATTAGTGACCCATAACTCCAATATTATTTTTCCTTTGGGATACTTTTCAATAATGGCTATGGTGGGAAGACTCTGAGATGATCTCCAATGATCTCTGCCTCCTGATATTCAAGCCTTTGTGTAATCTCCTTGTCTTTAGTGTGAGTGGTACTGTGACTTGCTTATATTGAATAGAATAGCAAATGAGATGTCACTTCAATTATTGCATGACATAATATGGAAAAATCCAACATGCTTGCACACTCTGCTATGCTGAATTTCATGAAGAAAGCTCTTTTATCAATAGCAACCCTATGGAGAAGTCCACTGGGACAATGAACTTAGAGTGGCCTTCAGTAGGTAGTAAATGATAAACTGAAACCCTCAAACTGCACATAAGAACTGAATTCTACCAGCATCCATGTGATACTGCAGTCAAGTCCTTCCTCAGTCAACCTTTGAGATAAGATTAGTCTAAATTAAGACTGATCACAGCCTTCAGAGAGATCCTGAAGAAGGAAACTCAGCTAAACTATTGTCAAAATTCAAAAACTGTGACATAAAAATGAATATTGTTTTTTTTTTTGAGAGGTTTTTGCTATAGGGTATGTGCGCTCGCCAGACAGACAGAGAGAGACAGAGAGACAGAAAGCGAGAAATCACCCCCCAAGGGGGATGGCCATGCCACAATCCCTTCTTCTCCATTCTCCTCTCGGGATCTTGGGCACGCATGCACACACTCCCAGTGTGAGTTTAAACCACCGGGTCTGGGACTCGAACCGCGATCAACTACGTGGGAGTCCAGCGACATAGCCATTACGCTAACTGCTGGTCCCAAAATGAATATTGTTTTAAGTCACTATGTGATCATGGTACCCAACAATAATCAATACATTGATAACTACTCTAAGAAAATTACATGTATATGGAAGTCTTCTTTCCATTGCTTTCCAAATGTAAAACCTAAATATTAATTGTATTAAACATTAACTACTAAGTGAAGCTTATTTTCTCAGGATTCATTATTCTATGAACTTTTTAAAAAAGTTTACCTGAATACTAATAAATACAATTTCCCTGATGAATTTTCTCCAATTGCATTACTGCTGAACATCACTATTTACGGAGACTCCCCAAGGGAGTTCTACATGTAGTCATAAAATGTCTTCTCTTTCTTCCTCCTAACTCTTTCTTGACACTCACTCTCTATGAATCCATGTTTTCTAATGATGTTGCCTTTTTAAGAACACTTGGTTCTTTGCCCAGGGAGCTCCATATGTTCTCACTTTTCTTTTATTTCTATGATAGTCATGCTGTAATTTTACAGAATTGGGAAAAATGTCCTTCTTCCCCAAATCCAGGACTTTATAATTTGTTCACCAAAATTACATTACTGAGGAGGGTGGGGTCTTCAAAAAGTTCATAGAAAAGGGAATAAAAGTATAAACTTATGGAATAGCTGGTGGCATGGTGGTTAAGGCAGCTTGACTCCACATGACTTTCTGCACAATTCAAGTCCCAGACTTGGCAGCTTGAAAAACACACCAGTTACATGAGCATGCATGTCCAAAAGTCCAAAGGAGAATGGAGGAAAAGGGATTGCAACATGGCCATCACCCCTGGCATGGGGGGAGATACTTTCTCACTTTTCCTCTCTCTCTATCTCTTTGTCTCTGTCTTTCTGGAAAGCATATACATCCTTTGGCAAGTTTTAAAAAAAAATCCCTTGTATATGTTAGATGAGTTTCTATAGAATTCTTTTTATCAACATTTCCTTCTGTCTCCTCTTTAGAGTCCCCTGTAGTACCCAGAATTTGCTCCAACTGTATAAGCCTGACCTAGGCATCAATTTTTTTCTCATTCTCATTATTGGTCTGAGGTCTCTGCAGTTTAGCAAGCTTGAAAGCTTCAGGGGAATAGGAAAAATGAAGATTTTCCGCTGATAATTCAGCCTCCAGCCCACAAACTCGCACGGAGAGACAAAGGAGCAGGCCTCAGAAGATCCCTTCATGGCTACTGAGGACTTGTGATTTCAGGGGAATAGGATAAATGAAGATTTTCCACTGATAATTCAACCTCCAGCCTACAAACTCACGTGATAGAAAGACTTTCAAGCCTCCTGTCTTTGTCTCTGTCTTTGTCTCTCTCTACCTCTGTCCCTGCCTCTGTCTTCTCATTTTTTGGTAATTTTTCTTTTTAAAAAAATTTTAAGGTAAAGCAGTTTCTTGGCTTTCAGCTCCTCCTTTCTCTTTATTTTGTTAATAATCCCCTCTCCCCTTCCCAACCCAGAAGAGGCAAGGGAGCAGGCCTCAGAAGACCTCTTCATGGCTACTGAGAACTAGTGATTTCACGGGGCACACTTGTGCATCCCACAGTTTTCTAATTTTTGCTTATTTAAAAAAATAATTTTTTTGTTTGTTTTATTTTTTCCTTCTCTTTTTCTCTGTTTCTTGTTTGTTTTTGTTGTTGTTGTTGTTTCTCTCTCTGTGTTTCCTTTTCTGCACACTCCTAGAAGCTCAGATTGAACTTCAAGTTTGGGAAGAATCACACTTTCCATCAGATAACTAGAAATCACTGCAGGACAACAAGAAATATGGGAAAGCAAGAAAATACCGCTTCTCCAAGGGAAAAGAATAACTCCTCTTCATCCACAGACAGTTCAATGGAAATCATGGAAAAGCCTGATAAAGAATTTAGAACATTTATAATGGTGAAGCTAGCAGAGATGGAAGAGAAGAGAGAATGAAATGCAGAAGAGAAAGGAAAAAGGAGCTGATGAGTTCCGGGAGCTGAGGAAATTCTTGCAAGATCTAAAAGAAGATTTACACACTTTACAAAAGAATCAAGTGGAAGTATTAGAGATGAAGACTATAATAAAGAAAGTAAAAATCTCTCTTGAAAGTATAAAAAGCAGACTAGATCATACAGAAAACAGAATCTCAGACATAGAAGAGAAAATTGCTTACCTAGAAAAAACCACCATGAAGACTGAGAAAATTGCCCAAAAATTAGAGAATAATATATGAGAAATACTAGATACCATCAAACACCTAAAAATCCAGATAATTGGCATCCCAGAAGGCAAACAGACTCATAAGGGCATCGATAATCTATTCCATGAAATTCTGCAAGAAAACTTTCCAAACCTAGAGAGACACTCAAAGATCCAGTCTCAAGAAATACAAAGGATCCCAAATAGAATCAACCCAAAGAGGTCTTCTCCAAGACACATTATAGCCAGACTGACCGAAACCACAGACAAAGACAAGATACTAAGATTGGCAAGAAAGAAACAGCAAGTTACCCACAAAGGATATCCCATCAGACTAACAGCAGACCTCTCACTGGAAACAATGCGAGCAAGGAAAGAATGGGAAAATATATTTTTCCATTCAAAGTGTTAAGGAAAAAGCAATGTCAACCAAGAATACTGTACCTGGCAAGATTCATATGGGAAGAAAAGACAAGAACATTCTCAGATAAACAAAACCTGAAAGAATTTACCAGCACCAGACCAGATCTCCAAGAAGTTCTCAAGGGAGTGTTATGTCAGGAAAATTAAAAGTAGTCACATAGAAATAAGAGTTCAAAAACTACGAAAATGGCCAATTTAGTTGTACGAACAAGTTTGGAGTTGAATATTATATCCCAGAATTCAATCAGGAAGATCAAACCACAACAGAAGATAGATTAAGTACATGAGTCTGAACTGATGAAACAGCATTCTGTGACTTTTGACTAAAATATTGCTGCTTTTCTTCTAGGCTTTGTTGTCCGGTTTTAAGAGTTTTTGTCCTGTCTTGAGCTGTCAATAGGTTCATGTACCTACTATTTGAACATAATACTAACTTGTTTCCAGGCTTTAAGTTTTAAGGAAATTTCCTTACCAATTCAGAACTGCTTTTCTTGAAATTACCAGCTGAACTTGCTTTTGAAAGTAGTTAGATTATTTAAGAAATTGTATGATCAATAAAATGTGGGGGGAAGAAGAATGGAAGACAACTGTAGACACCAGAGACAGTGTGAGAAGAGGGTGGGAAAGGGCAGAGGGTCAGACATAGGGGTAAATATAAGTAAAAAAATAAACACCTATATATATGTAAAACCAGAAATGAAAAATTATTGATGATAACATAAATGATTAAGCCACTATGCAGTACATTTTGGATGGAAAACCACATTTTGTCTGCTGTGATGATGATTAGGGGATGAATGTAAACTAATTAATTTTTTAGAAAATGTTTCAGGAGAAAAAAAAGCACGAAAACTATTCTTTTGAAATTAAAAAAAAAAAATGTATATTTGATGACTGCAGTAAGCTATATGGTCCCAGCTAGGTGCTACTTTATAGTATGTTCATTCTACTCACTGAGGTTTATGCCTAAAGTCAGACTTGTGTTCATGGGTATGTATATATCAGCTGATCTTGCTATTGGAAGTATTGAGATAAATTAAGTTCATTAACGAATAAATAAAATGGGGAGAAAGGGCATAGAAAGCAACCACAGATACCAGAGACAGTGTGGAAGGAGGGTGAGACACGGCAGAGGGTGAGAGATAGGGAATCAAGTATGGCAAAAAAAAAAAAAAAAAAAATATATATATATATATATATATATATACAGGAAACAAGAAATGGAAAATTATTTGTTGATAATAACATGTATGTTGATGGACTTAATTGAGCCAATATACAGTGTATTCTGGATGGGAAACTTCATTTTGTTTGTTGTAATAATGTATAATGAATGAATGTAAATAAATAAATTTAAATAAAAAAGGACACTTAAGAACAAACTAAAAAAGAAAAGCTTCTTCCATTCATAACAATAAATAAAAATAACATTTGCAGGGTTCTTTTATGCCATAACATCAGATGGGTGCAGACATTTCTATATCTATATGATAGTTTGATATTAATAAAAAATATTTAAAGTTCTCTCAAAACAAAGTTAATTGCAAAATTAAATGAGAAAATATATGCATTCAATTAGTCTCTCACAATACTCGGAAAAGAATAGGCATCTGCTAAATTAATTTTTCTGTTAACAAAATGTTTTGAACAAATGCATTAATCAAATTTGAAGCAATGTGAATAAAGTACACAGAGCCTGTGCCTTCAAGAATACAGAAAAATCAAGTGTATATCTAATTAAGTACTACAGGAAATTATTGCAGATTGTTTTCTTGAGTTTTTATGTTACTTTCATTCCAAAGCAAATTGCCTTAATGATAACATAGATGTTGGTTTATATAACTGCAATTTTAGAGGTACAGTGGCATTTGTGAACAGTTCAATAGAGTTTCTTTTCTATTTTATTGTTATTCTCAGCTCTCTCCTCTTTTTTGTGGTCATGTTGTCTTCAGATTATGGTCAACAACACACATCCTATTTAATATTCAGTGAGATAAGGATCTATTTCTCTATGTATCTTAAAGTAAAAATTACATATATTACGTGTGTGTGTGTGTGTATATATATATGTATATATATACATATATATATGTGTGTGTGTGTGTGTATATATATATATATATATATATATTTCTGAGTAGCCGCAGGGAATTATTTTCTCACTTTCAAAGTCCCAATTACGTTACTGCTTCACAGAGGAAGTGCTGAAAGTCTACTTATGAGTGACCTATTGGAACATTCAGCTAGGTATGGAAAGATAACAAGGAAGGAATTGCTAACAAACAGTGTTACTTCTCAATAAAAAGAACTAGTTAGGATATATTTCAAGAAACTTCTAAAGTGGATATGAAGCAAATTGATATTTAAGACAAAATAGGAAAAGACTTTAAGGATTTTGAAAAATAATGGAAGTCTAAAACTGCACTGTGTTTGAAGATTTGGAAGTGGTCTAAAGTACAACATATGATGACATTTTATCAGGCACCATAGCTAACTGAGGAGCCAGGAAAGTTTAACTAGATTAAACGTGATTTAATTCTTAAAGCCAGTGAAGATTTTCAGGGACTAATAATCACATTCATATTTTAGATTAATCTCTCATGCCGACTGGGAGACTCAATTAAAAGTTGCTATGTTCTTGGGACCAGCAGTTGGCATACTGACTATGTTGCTGGACTCCCATGTAGTTGACCACAGTTCAAGTCCTGGACCCAGTGGCTTAAACTCACACCGGGCACGTGTGCATACATGCCCAAAATCCAGAGAGGAGAATGAATTGTGGCATGGCTATTCCCCCTGAAGGGGTGATTTCTCGCTTTCTGTCTCTTTGTTCTTCTGGAAGTGCACACACCCTATAGCAAAACCCTCTCCAAAAAAAAAAAAAAAAAATTTGCTATGTTCTGAATGTTTGTGTTCCCCCCAAATTCATATGGTGAAAACAAATCATCAATTTGATGGTATTAGTGATTGAGGCTCTTGGAGGTGACTAAGTCATAAGAATGAAGCCTTCATGATGGGATCAGTGCCTTTGCAAAAGACACCCTAGAGTGTTCATTTGTCCCTTTCACTTTGTGAGAACACAACTAAAGACGATATCTTCCATGTATTAGAAAGTGGCTTCTTGGGAGCAGTAGATAGCATAATGGCTGCATCACTGGACTCCCATGTTCAAGTCCTGGACCCAGTGGCTTAAACTCAAGCCAGGCACATGTGCGTGCATGCCCAAGATTCCAAGAGAAGGATGGAGGAAAAGGGATTGCAGCATGGCTATCCCCCCTGGGGGGGTTATTTTTTGCTTTCTGTTTCTGTTTGTCTTTCTGACAAGTGCATGCACCCTATAGCAAAAACCTCTCAAAAAAAAAAAAAAAAACGGAAAAGTAAAAGAAAGTGGCTTCTCACTTGATGCCAAATCTGTTGACACATTAAGTTTGGACTTTCCAGCCTCCAGAACTGTGTGAAATAAACTTCTGTTGTTTATAAGCCACCCAATTTATGATATTTTGTATGACAGCTTGAATTGATTAAAACAGAGTTTGTAAGACTAAGGATACAGATAGGTATCAAGTGCAATAGAACAGGCCAGAGATAATGAAGTGCTTAATCAATGCAATGGATGAAGGGATAAAGATAGTCATAATGTAAAACTTCAGGACTTGGAGGCCTAATGTAGTGATGTAGAAGATAAGAGAAGACATCAAGGAAAACTTAACATGAAGAAATCATTCAAGAGCATATTGGAATCTAGAGACAAATAGATATTTCAGAGAATTATAATTTCTATTCAGGCAGATTGAGTTTGAAGTGACTGGAGCACATTTTGTAGAGCTAACCACAAAGCAGTTGGACTTAAGCATCTGAAAATGAGAGTAATGGTTTGGACTGTTGGTATGCACCTGAGCCATTGGTGCATAGATAATAGTTGCTGGGGTTAAGGACAAATTCTTCAAAAATGTTAACATGTTAGAAGTAAAAAAGAGGCAATGGGTCCACAAAAGAAAGTAAAAAGAATTTTCAGAGGTGTAAGTATCACTAATAGGAGTAAAAATGTCCAACATTCACTGAATAGTTAATTTACTTAGGCACTCTACTAATCATTGCAAATTATTATCTTCCTTAATCTATAACAAGGTACTATATCTCCACATCTTTACAAACTCTTATTATCTCTTTTTATAATAGCTAATCTAACAGGCATAAGGTGTTATTATTTCATTGTAGTTTTATTTTATATTTTCTGATGATAAAATATATTGAATTTTTTCTTATACCTGTTGTCCATTTATATGTCTCCTTTTGAGAAAATGTTTATTCCATGTCTTTGCCCATTTTTAATAGGGTTATTTATCTTCTTATTATTGAATAGTTTGAATTTCTCATATATTTTGAATACTAGCTCTTTATCCAATATTTGATTTGCAAATATTTTCTCCCAATCTGTAGGCTATTTTTTTCTCTATTAATCGTTTTATTTGCTCTTTAACTTGATATAATTCAATTTGTGTAGAAACTTTTTCATTTGATGGGATCAAATTTTTCTATATTTGCTTCATTGCCTGTATTTTGGGATGAAGAGGAGAAAATTTCTTGCTTCTGCTGAGGGATCTTTGGTATAAAATCCTGTGCTTTACCTTTTTCACAGAATAAAATATGAGAGTAGGTAAGGGTCAGCTATAAAACCCCAATAAGCTGAAGAAAACAAAACAAAAATAAAACCTGAGCAGGTACTTACGTGCTTACCAGGTGCTTAGACACTGAGATAAAGGATCCTAGAAGAGAAACGACCTCATTGTTATATCTATGTAGATAAACACAGTGATGCAGTCCTGTCCTGTGTTCCTCCTCTCCTCAGCGTGCCCTGTAAACAGAAACAATAGAATGACATATATGAGTAGTCTAGAAGATGTAAGAGCTTTTGGGCATTAACACTTAGCTTCCTTGGGCTAGTTTTCTATTAGATAAACAGAGATAATGCTTATGTATACCAAGGTGGCATGAAATAGTACTAGTCCATGGGTCTCAAAGTTCTATGCAGTCAACTATGATCTGAGAGTCAGCCAGAGACTAGGCTCAATCAATAAAGATATTAGATATTTTGTGTTCTTAAAGATCAAATAACCTTATCCCATGATCAAGTCCCCAGAAACGTTAGATGTCACTTGGCTGACGTAAAACTGAAAGAAAGATTGGTTTTCTTACATCCAGGAAAATAGAAGCACAAAATCAAATCTGAGTTTAAGTCTAGTAAAATGAATTTATTGTTCCTCCATGACTGAGTTTATAAACTGAGTTTCAGACCAGTTACACTTGTCTTTTATCTCTCACAATTAAAGGAGTTAAATCCAAAAGATAATACCAAATTACAAAATAAGAAACATTAGATTTAGCTCTTCCTTTGATTTGAGTCTTACACAGAATAGACAAAAGATACCTTCGCCACACATGCACAGTCCAGTCTATTTCACTAGGCAGAAGTCCTGACAGAAACTTGCTGCCAAATCCTCTTTTTAATAATCAATGTGAATTTCCTGGAGGGTTGTTAGTATGTCATCCTCAGAACCTAGTTGGAGATAGATAACTTATGGAAGATTAGGAATTCCTAAATCAAATGTCACTGATCACCAGGGAGAAGGCTAATATTACACTCAAATATAACACAATTTTCCTTAATTCAATAGCCGTTTTTATATCTTACAAAAAGTAGATAAGAACTCCTTTAAAGAAACAAGCGAAATTATATCCTAGGAAGTAATGACCAAAAAGTTTGTGCTCATTTTTAACATTAAAACACCTGTCAAAAATGTATAAAAGTTAGATTTGGAGGCTCAAGATTTATTTACATATCTACATTGACATCAACTGCTTAAAAAATATGTTCCTATGGGTAGGTTGATGTGGATGCGTGTGTGAGCATGCACAAGTGTATAATTGTGCCCATATGTAAAATTGTGTGTGTTCTTAATATATAAAAATATAATACATAATGTAAATGTCAAGAATGTGGAACTGCCATTCTGTATATAAGATGATTGATAATTTAGAATCATATTTCAAAAAGGTGAAGGACTTCAAGTTGAAATCTATTAATTATAATTTAATTCACAGAGGATGGAGCACACCAGAGATTACTTCTAATTATAGTAATTTTAGTGACAAGTGATAGCATCAAAAGCATCCTTCACATATACTTTTCTTATAGACAATCATCAGTTTATGACGTTCTTCTTAAATTTTTTTTTTTGGGGGGGAGAGATTTTTGCTATAGAGCACGTGCGCTCGCCAGACAGAGAGAGAGAGACATTAGAGACAGAAAGCGAGAAATCACCCCCCAGGGGGGATGGTCACGCCACAATCCCTTCTCCTCCATTCTCCTCTCAGGATCTTGGGCACACACGCACACGCGCCCTGTGTGAATTTTAAGCCACCGGGTCTGGGACACGAACTGCGGTCAACTACATGGGAGTCCAGCAACATAGCCATAACACTAACTGCTGGTTCCCAAAATTTTAAAATGTCTCTAACCATACTCACCTAAGAATTTGGAATTGTGGTCTTGACTTAAGTTTTCCATATCTTATTGTTCCCTACAAAAATAGTTCAGGATCGTACAAAGGAAAATATAAAGTAATAGAAAACAGCAGAATACACAAAGAAACAGTAATTCAGCACAGTTTCATTGGGGTCCTGCCTACACAAGGACAATTCAATTTAGTCCATCTAATATTTGATTATACATTCAAGGTTCTGAGCTTAGTAAAGTCAAACATGAATGAGTATTTTTTTTTTCCTAAAAGCGAATATAGCAAGTAGTAGTTACAAGCACACATACTCCCACGTACTATAGAAAAGGCCAATATTAAGGTATGCTTAGAGTTCGATAGCAGTCTTGTAGAATGTGTCCTTTCCCAACAGTAGGAAGGTTCTGTGTTGGTAACATGTTTGTAATGTATGGGTGGGTAACAGAGGGGTAATGGTTTCAGAAAATCTTTCCAGAGAAAATGGAGTATGGCATAAAACCCTTCAGGCAGTTGTACCTCAGCATAGATATCTTCCCTGGCAGCTTCCATTCAACCTATGCCCTACTGCCCCCCAGTATGAGGAAGTAGGACTTTCTTATTTCTGCTCTTGGGATATTGTTGGCCATCTGTCACAAACTGAATGTTTGTGTCCTCCCCCAATTCATACATTGAAGTTCTGAGCTCAGTGTGATGGAATATGGGGCTGTTGACCTTGGGGAGGTAACTAAAGTTAGATGAGAAAGGGTTAATATAGAGCCCAAAGTTTACACATTCTCTCTCTCTTTTTCTCTCTCTCTCCTCTCTCTCTCCTCTCTCTCTTTCTCCTTGCAGAAAGAAGAGGTCATATGAGCACAGTGAAAGATGACTGTCTGCAGCCTAGGGGAGAGTGTTCACCAAAACCCAACCATGTTGACAAATTGATCTTGAAATTCTAGCCTTCAGAATTGTGCGATAATAAATTTTTGTCATTTAAATCACCCAGTCTATGGTATTTTGTTACAGCAGTCTGAGCTAATATGCCATCCAAGCATGCCTATCCCCTCATCCTTTCCCTCAGGATGCCAAGCATGCTTAAAATTTGGAAATACTTCAAATAGTCATTATGTCAAATGTTCTCTTAACCTTTTACTTTTCTCAGAAGAGTTGCATCATATTAGCTGTATACCCTACTTATAGTTCAAAACCTTTTACCTGAAGTCAGGGTAATACTTAATCTTAATTTTAGTATAGAAAAAATACTTGTCCTGGTGATATGCCCTAGTGATGTAAACTGATTTATCTAAGAGCATACACTGGTCATGTGTTTCACTCTCTAGAAGGACACTGAATATTTCTACCTTTCTTGTGAAAAGTATGAAGTAAGTCAACCCTGGGAGTTTTTTGTCAAATTATAAGGTTGTAATTTAAGAAGGTTAAATTTACGGAAAGGTGAATTAGGTTGTCCTCTTTGTGTAGTTTCCTTTATTTTTCTTTTCTTCTTTTTCTTTTTTCTTTTCTTTATTTTGTTGCTGTCATTGTTTCCAGAGGGTACATGCATTTGCCAGAGACAGAAAAAAAAATACCTCCTATGAGGTGTGGTCATACTGCAAGCATTTTTTCCTCCATTTCTCTGTTCTGTCTGGATTTTGAAGAATAGATCAACATAAACCCAGCATGCTTTTCAAGCTGCTGGGGCTGAGAGTTGAACCACTGTGGGTCATGTGAGATCAAGCTCCCTTTGTACCAGGCTTAACCAGCAGGTAATAAGGCCAGTATTCCTCTCACCAATGTTGTATGGAATGGCTCAGTCTCTATTGTCTTATTATATTCTTAATTGTGCTAAAGAGTGAAGGGAGGGAACCAGCAGTTAGTGTAATGGCTATGTCGCTGGACTCCCACGTAGTCGACCACGGTTTGCGTCTCGGACCCGGTGGCTTACAACTCACGCTGGGCGCGTGTGCGTGCGTGCCCAAGATCCCGAGAGGAGAATGGAGGAGAAGGGATTGCGGCGTGACCATCCCCCCTGGGGGGTGATTTCTCGCTTTCTGTCTCTATGTTTCTCTCTGTCTGTCTGGCGAGCGCACGCACCCTATAGCGAAAAACCTCTCAAAAAAAAAAAAAAAAAAAAAAGAGTGAAGGGATATACTTGACTCTATTATGAAGATATTACTTTGTTAAATACTGACACCTGTATTTCATCAGATTTGCAAATTATCAGTATTCTAGAGAAACCAGTATTCTAACCAGTATTCTAGAGAAACACCATTATGCCATCTGCTGGTCCCAGCACTACTGGTGTATTATGGAGTTGAAGAATCACTGTCTTAAGGAAAAGCCAATGTTTATTGCATTTAGCTCTTCAATGAGTATAAGTAAGAAGGTCATCTCCACTACCCCCACTTTACCACCTCTACCTTCCCCCCGCCTCTTTACCACCTGTATTTGCCCACTTGCTACCAGGCCCTGGGTAGTAAGGCTACTTATATGAAGTAAAAAAGACAGGGACTGAAGAAAGTCTCAGTCAAGGGGTAGTGCTCATTTCTGACCAGATGAAATGATGACTGCTGCCCTACCTTTCCTGTCCAGGTCCCAATAATCTCTGTGCTTCTGTCATCATCTTCTCCCTCCCTTTCTCCTGCTGATTCTGCTCTTGGGAGGCTTTTCTACTCTGCTGTGGATGTGGGTTTCTTTCATTACTACTCCCTCCTATTCTTCCCCCTCACTAATAAATACAGAATAGCCTGTATGCTTGAGTAGTGGTGTGTATATGGGGAGGAGTTGAAGAAAAGCAGAGAGGGAGGAGTTGAAGAAAAGCAGAGAAGAGTGAGGTAAAAGTTCACAACCTAGACAAAAATGCACATATGACTTGATATCTCTATAATATTTTCAGGAGCTTAAGAAAAAATGAATTTACTAAAAGAAAAAATAACCTAGTAAGGAAGGAGCACTTCGGAAAGGAATGTTATTCAGAATTTACAGATCTTAGATCATTTGGAGTATTTTAGGTCAGGGTAAGATGTCTGAATTTTATTTCAAGCAAGTTATGATATAAGTCAATTGTTTCAAGCAGAAGAATAATTTGTGTTCTAGAAAGATTACTCTGGCTTCTGGGTTGAGGATGGGCTCTATAAGGTGAAGATGGAAAAACGATTGCAAGTAGAAGACTTGCAATACTAGCCTAAGTGACAGATGTTGGTGCTTGTCACAGCACTGTAATAGTCATGTAAATAGCATGGTTCCTTTTGGATTGAATGTTGATATAATTTGAAAATAGTTACCTGATGAACTGTGAGGAAGAGAAAGGTAAGAAAACTAATTCTTACATATGTACTTTTTCCTGAGGACCTGGATAGAAGGTGAAAATGTGGTATTTGAGAGAGAACTAATTCGGGTATTGGAAATCAAGTATTTCATTTTGGAAATGTAGTATTGGAGACACAATTAAAAATAAAAAATGAGGGTAAGTGCCATAGCCTGGTAGTAAAGACAGCTAGATCCCACATGACTGACTGTGTGGATAGAGCCCAGACATAGCTGTTTGAGAAATATGCTGGGCATATGTGCCTGCATGCCTAACATCAGGAAAGAAGGGAGAGAAGGGAGAGACAGAGGAGAAAGGACCACCCATGACCATTCTCCATTGGGAGGAATGCTTTTTTCCTCTTCCTCTCTCTCTGTTTCTTTCTCCGCAAATTTCATGTGATCTTAAAAAAAAAAAAAAAAAAAAAAAAAAAAAAAGTTAAAAAAAGAAAATGTTGAGATAAAAAAGGTCAGTGCTCAGGCATCAGGCAGCAGATACAACTATAAAGGACATCAACATATAAATACTATTCAAAGCCATAAAACTGAGTGAATTCACTTAAGAAAAAAAATACAGAAATATAGAAAATAAAAGGACCAAGGACAAATTCCTAGGATCTTTTAAAATTTAAGGTTCTGATAAAGTGGCTGGTGAAGAAAAACCAATAAAGTACAAAAAACATAGGAAGATAAGTCTGAAAATGAAACTATATATTTCATGAAGCAGAGAATGACCACACTGACAGTGATGCAAAGATGACAAGTAATTGGCAATTTACTTTAGGAAAATACAAGTCACTGAAGAGAATTTTCAGTGGCAGAAGAGGAAAGAAAAAGCTAATTTAAAGACTGAATTTGAAAGAAATAAACAATGAGACCCTGCCATTTGACATAAAGTGAATGAATATGAAAAATTTAATGCTAAGCGAAACCAGTCAGATGATGAAAGAGACGTATTGTATGTCCCTACTTGAGATATACTGAAAGTCTGCACTTTAAAGCAGAAATTGAAAGACTGGAGGGGCCAGCAGGTGGCGTGGTGGTTAAGGGAGCTGGACTCCCACATGGCCAGTCAACTGTGGTTCGAGTCCTGGACCTGGCTGCTTGATTTCTCACTTTCTCTCTCTCTCTCTGTCCCTCTCTCAAATTAAAATAAGTAACTAACTAAATAAATAAAGTTAAATAAAAATAATTCTTAATAAAAAAGAAAGGCTGAAAGTATAATAGCAGGGAGGCAACAGCTGACATTAGAGACAGTATTTGGGGGGAGTCATAGAGGAAGGGTTATAGGGAGAGGGACAGAGGGGATCAGGAGAAAAATGAATAACACATTTAATAGACATAAAAATGAAATATTATCTGCTGATGATAATGTATATGATATTGTCTTTGACTTCACTGGTTTGCACTGTATGTATGCTTGGAAAAATCATGTTGTACACTGCAAAGATGAAAAGGTGATTAAATGTAAATTTAAAAAGTACATAAATATAAAATATAAAATAAATGAGTAGTGGCAATTTCTTCAAAGGTCTTCTTGGATGGGAAGCAGAGAAATGGAGCAGTAACTTTAATAAAATATGAGAAAGGAAGCCTAGGATCAAGTAAGATTCAATGTTTCTATTTTTATTTTTATTTGTTTATTTATTTTTGCTAAGGAGACTAGCTTTGTGGAAATTCTGCTGCCTCAGCTTCCTGAAGTGCATGCCTAACTCTTTTTATGGTGGGAGGGCAAATGAATCCAGGCCTCCCCTGTGGTCTCAGCCTGCAAAGCAGCAGCTTTTACCAGTCTGTGCTAATGGGGCAAGGCCAATATTTGTTTTTGTTTTAATTTTAAAGACATAATATTAAGACAGAATTTTGTAGTAATAAGATTTCTTGCATCAAAAAGCTGCTAAAGCAAGAAAGCAAAGTGGGTTGTATTTTCTGCTCCCAAATAGTAGATTTCTGAAACTGAAATAATTTGGACATTTTTTTTTTTTTTGAGAGGTTTTTTGCTATAGGGCACGTGGGCTCGCCAGACAGGCAGAGAGAGACATACAGACAGAAAGCGAGAAATCACCCCCCAGGGGGGATGGTCACGCCGCAATCCCTTCTCCTCCATTCTTCTCTTGGGATCTTGGGCACGCACGCACACGCGCCCGGCGTGAGTTTAAGCCACTGGGTCCGGGACGTGAACTGCGGTCGACTACGTGGGAGTCCAGCAACATAGCCATTACACTAACTGCTGGTCCCTATTTGGACATGTTTTTAAAAAGCATCTCTAGAGTTCAGTGTTTAGATGTCACTGAGTGAACTCTTTGGAGTTTAATGATGTTCTTCGTTATATCCTGGTTAAGTCTTAATTCATGTAATATTTTGTAACATTTTACAACTGAAAATATGTGATGGAAAGAAAAGATTTAACACTACACTTGTCCCTCTCAATATTGCTTGATTATTTCTTTAAAAATCAATTATTATAAAGAGCCTCTAAGCTAATAAAAAATTACAGCCATCTAGGACCAGCAGTTGGTGTAATGGCTATGTGGCTGAACTCCCATGTAGTCGACTGTGGTTCAAGTCCCAAACCTGGTGGCTTAAACTCACGCCGGGCGCATGTGTGTGTGTGTGTGCCCAAGATCCTGAGAGCAGAATGGAGGAGAAGGGATTGTGGGATGGTCATCCCCCCTGGGGGGTGATTTCTTGCTTTCTATCTCACTGTCTCTGTCTGTCTGGCGAGCGCATGCGCCCTATAGCAAAATCCTCTCCCCCCCTAAAATAAATTACAGTCATTTAATATAAGTGAGATAAATTTAATGCCTAATGCTTTACAAGTTTATTAAAGAATCTGAGAGTCCCAGAAAATGAATATCACAACATTGGATGGTGAAATATAAAAATCAGGTTATCAACGAAGGCCAGACCAAGACCTATGGAAGGTACAAAAACTTCCCTTAGTAAACTATTTGTGTGTGCATGGGCTACTGAAGAAAACAATAAAATCTTTAACTATGAACACAATGGAAATGATTTAAGCATTTTGACTGCACAGTTTACAGCCTTTAAACATTAGCTGTGTGAGTGGAGAGATCATTAAGCACCATATGGGCTTTTTCTTTGACAAAGCATCATTTTAGCAGAGTGGAGGATGGGAGGGATTCAGGATTTTTATTTGAAATCCAAAATTGCCTTTCTTTTTTCAAAGATATAATTAAGCTATTACACAAGTCAGATCTATTGTTATAATAATCATGATAAGAGTAGAAACATTTCAGTCTAAAGAACTTTTGTAGTTCCCTGGATTAGTAAAATGGTATATGTCTATGGCTATTCAAGCACAAGGAAAAAAAAATTCAGTCTGAATTATTCTTAGAACTGAAACATTATGGAGCTGCAACAATTTTCAATGATAATATAGATTAGCTCCATTTAACTGTATTCGGCAATTTGATCATGATTCAGTTGTGCTTTCTATAGATACTTGTAAGCATGATAGCACAGAATGCTGACAAAGATTTATTTATTATACACATGCAAATCAAAGAAGACCACGAAAAAAACAAAAATATATGCTAATCTTTCAAGGTTCCCAAACACTCCATATCACCCAAAATCCAGGTAACTGAACTAAATTATGTTTAATTATCTCTTGCAGTTACTTAGTTGATAACGGACATCTAGCTTTGTGTCCTTGAATGTTATTCATAGATACACTACCACCAGCTCCCTACCAATTTTACTAAAAAGGTTACTGACATGAAGTTACGCACAAGGAAACTGGTATACCACAAAAAAAAAAAAAAAAGAAAAAAAAACAACTATGTTTATCTAATGACCAATATCAATTCCAACATCAGAAGCTCTCCTAACAAATAGAAAGCTAAAATCAGGAGATTTATTAATTTTGATGTCTAAAAGTTTATTAATACTCTGACATATTTATACTATAAAAAAAGATGTAAAATACCAATTTTCATTACAGAGAGAAGCTAGGGAAAGAAATGCTCTTGCTTTAAAAAAGCAAAATGAGAAATAGCGATTGACTATTTTAAAAAATAATTAGAATAATAATAATGATGATTGGGGAAAACATAGAAAAAATATTGAATGTTGAAGCGGGGAGATTAATGTCTCTGTACTGACTGACATGCATGGCATTCCCTTTTGAAAAAGCAATGTAATACACTGTAAACTTATATGTAATTCAATGTAATATAAAGAAGAATTAAAAAAAAATAGGATTACCAACATTAAAAGAGAGGCTACGTACGAGACCAGCAGTTAGCGTAATGGCTATGTCGCTGAACTCCCATGTAGCCGACCGTTATCTGAGTCCCGGACCCGGTGGCTTAAACTCACACCAGGCGTGTGTGCGTGCGTGCCCAAGATCCCGAGAGGAGAATGGAGGAGAAAGGATTGCCGCGTGGCCATCCCCCCCTGGGAGGGTGACTTCTCGCTTTCTGTCTCTCTGTCTCTCTCTGTCTTCCTGGCGAGCATACGCACCCTATAGCAAAAACCTCTCCAAAAAAAAAAAAAAAAGAGGTTACAATTTTGTTTCTAAAGAGTTCACCTGATTTAAACAGACCAGAGTCTCACTTACAAAAGTAAAAATACACAGGCACACACACAAAAGTTGTTGAATACTAAACAGGGGTCAAATATCAGACCAGGCGAGTGAGGGAGGCAGGTAGGAGTGGGTTAAGGGGAGCTAGAACAATGACACAGCAGTAAAATGCATTGCTCTGTGAAGACAATTCCACATAAGAATGATCCTGGCTTTGAGACCAGTAGATGGCAAAATGGTTACATCATTTTGGACTCCCACATAGTTGACCACAGTTCCGGTCCCAAATCTGGTGGCTTAAAACACGCTGGGCATGTGTGCACGTGTGCTCAAAATCCTGAGAGAATAATGGAGGAGAAGATATTTCGGTGTGGCCATTCTCTCTAGGGGGTGATTTCTCTCTTTCTGTCTTTCTCTGTCTCTCCAGTGATCACATACACCCTATAGCAAAATCTCTCTTTAAAAAAAAATTAGTGATCCTGGCTCAAGTCTGAGTACAATGGATACTCACTTGCCCATGATGACCCTGTTCTAGGTCTCCTTTTCCCTTCTCTCTTATAGAAGAAATAAGTGAATAAACTTACAAAAGAGCCAATCAGTGTTATATTTCTAGGAAATACTCCAGAACTGTCAAGACATGTCGAGAAGCAGAGGAGAAAGTCAGCGTAACTTAAACATTCAAGCAAAAGAAATATGCAAAAACATTGGCCCATGTGAAAAGGAGTTCTCAGGCCCAGCCACAATGGCACAGTCTGCTAAGATACTGTGCACTGTGGGCCAAGACCATATGGTGGGAAGGGCTGCCTTGTGACCCAGTTTAGACTCTTGGTCCAACTTCAAGACCAGGCACAGTCACATGCACCTGTCATCCCAGCAACTCAGAGAGGCTGATGCTGAAAGATTAGAGCTAGAGTCTGGCTGAGGCAATATAATCTTAAAAAAAAAACCAAAGTATATAGACTTTCCAGTACAAGAGTTTTTGATACCCAAATCAACCCATATGTCATGACAAATCTGAGATTGATGTCAAAGTAAGGCAGAAGCTGAGTTGGTTCAAATGGATTTTCACATTTAGTGTTTAATCTCCCAAAAACAACAGCGTTAAACAAGAATATTCCAACTAAGCTGAATATCCCAGTCACAAATACCTAGTTCCCATTTACCTGTGGTTTTCTTGGTTTAATTCAGGAATCTTTCATTTTTTAAGTTTTGTTTTTTTTTTTTTTTTTTTTTTTTTTTTTTTTCCCCATGACCAAGGGGTAGAGTTGAGAGGGAGAGATAATGAGAAAATCCTCACAGAGTCTTTACTTTGTGATCAGCCTGCAGTCTGTCAGGCCCAGATTTGGGCACACACATGCCCTGTATCCTCAGAGAGCTCTCCAGATCAAAGTGGAAGCTTCCCCATGTGGTCAGCCTCACAGAAGTCATATTTTACTTCTATGCCACTGTCTGACCCTACTCTCCCAGGAATTTTTTATTTTATGATGCTCTCTAATTTTGGGGTATTGTTTTTCCTCCCTGTTTCCTTAATTCAGCAGCCTTAACCCTTCATTAACTTCCATTACAAATTACCATCACTTTTTAAAAAAATAAAGTCCCATCTTTTTTGTTGTAATTATTAATTAGAACTGTAACATGTCTTCCTAGCTGTGCTAGTATTTTTTATTGTGGTTAGTATTATGTAAGATAAGTTTATGGTTACCTTACATAGATTCTAAATGTCCTTAATTTTATTTGTCCCTTAAGTCCTGTTACTTTTAGTATATGATTTTGTAGAATAGAAGACTTTAAAGACATCATATATATTGCAATACAGCAACAGATATCTGTATTTTGGTTCAGGCTCATAAGGTGAATGAGATAGAGCCCAAAAATTCTAATACCACAAAAAGAAAAAAAAAGTACTTAGGGCCATTATAATACACCCTCCTCTCTGAGTCTTATTAGCAGGAAGATGTTCCAGAAGTCCAGGAGTCCAGGGTCTCATTAGTCCTCTAATAATTCATTTTTATTTTTTTTAGTGTGTATATTTGTGTGTGTGTGTGTGTGTGTGTGTGTATGACAGAGAGAAAAAGAGAGAGAAAGAAAGCTCTTCTAGAGACTCAGGAGATAAAAAACATGATGGCATTAGCCTTTGCTATTTTATATAGGTTGCACTCTAGTCAACATTTAAAGATGTAAAATCCATAAATGAAGAAAAGTTGTGAAAATGAGAAAATAGGTAACAATTAGATATTAAAATAAAGTATCTTATTTAACCTGCTTTTTCAAGAAACATAGGTGAGACATAGCAATTATATTTATTATAATTGTATGTATACTTTTCAACAACATGAACATGCAATTCAATTACACAAGAAATGAGAAGTCTTATTTGTCTCATATGGTTGTAAATAATTTTATCTCTTTTTTTTTGGTGTTTAATTCTGTGACTACCATTTATTTATATGTCATATAATACTTATTTTCTTAGTACCTGTCTCTCCCAGAAGACTCTGAGCTATTTCAGTATAGGCAACATGTCATATGTAACTGTACATACCAAACGCGATGTGTAAAACTTAAATGTTAGTTAAATGACTCAATCATATGAATGAATAATAAACATGAAAATGCTAGTCTTCATCTTACAACATGTCAACTGCTAGTATCTTATATATCGGGACTTAATATGTTGTCCTCAAAGGACATCCACACTCCATAATGTTCTATAAATATCTCTATTGCAGTAGTTACCGTTTCTATCATATTGCCGCCTTTCTCCGTATGTTCATCACCACCACTGGATGTGGAGCTTCTGAAGGCACTTACCGTATCTTCTCAAGATTACCCTATTTTTATACTTAATAGATGTCTTATAAATGTTATCTGAATTTGGCATCTTATATAAGGATAGTAGAAAAAATTATTTACATAAAAATCACCAGAAATCAAAATGTCACCAGTCCTAGAATCCAGAATTATTTTTAAAATTTATTTATTTTCAGTTTGCTATCGGACATGTACCCTTGCTAGAGTGAGAGAGAAAGCAAGAGAAAGTGAGAAATCACTCCCTTAGAGGGATGATCACACTGTAATCCCTTCTCCTCCATTCTTCACTTGTGACCTTTCATACACACATGCACACACACACACACACACACACACACCCCTAGCATGTTTTACAAGCTGCCAAATCAGAAACTTGACCATGAATTTAGTCATATGGGATCCAGCCACCCTAATATCCATGCCACCAGTGGGCCTCAGAAATCAATTTTTTTTTTATATTTGAAATTATGTCTGTATAAATGGCCTACTGAAAAAAATATCTAATGTGTAAAATAAAGTTTAAAGAATTGCTCTAAATTCTTTAAGTAATCAATTATTTATTCATTTTACTGGTCATCACCTGTAAAATTAATATTTATTTTAATTTTTTATAGTTAAAAATGCATGCAGTGCCCAGTCACAGTAGTACACACTGGTAGATGCTACCCCTTGGTAGGTTAAGGGGCCACAGGTCTGAATTCCTATGCTACCCTACAGCAAACAAGCAAAACTAGGTGTGGTGATGTGCCTATTGTCCAAGCAACTCTGGAGACTAAGGAAGGATTGTGACTATTACCGCATTGCTATCAGAAACACCTTTAAAAAGAACTTTAGAAATTTACTGCATACCTTTCTTAGGTTTATTTATTTATTTAGGCAGATGTAATGGCTTTGATAATGGTTTGTGTCTCAAAGGCTCATGGTTTAGATAATTTATTAAGAAATAGAGGTTTATGGGACCAGCAGTTAGTGTAATGGCAATGTTGCTGGACTCCCATGTAGTCAACCGTGGTTCAAGTCCCAGACCCAGTGGCTTAAACTCACACCAGGTGCATGTGCGTGCGTGCCCAAGATCCCGAGAAGAGAATGGAAGAGAAGGGATTGTGACGTGGTCATCCCCCCTGGGGGGTGATTTCTTGCTTTCTGTCTCGCTGTCTCTCTTTGTCTTTCTGGTGAGCACACATGCCCTATAGCAAAAACCTCTCCAAGGAAAAAAGAAAAAGAAAAATAAAAGAAATAGAGGTTTATTTGACTCATGATTCTGGTGATCAGAAAGTCCAAAGGCATCAGCTGTCATTGGTCTGATTTACATCACAACATTGCTAACAGAAGCAAAGAAGATGGCAGGTGCATGGAAAGAGAGAGAGAGAGAGAAGAGAGATTGATCTTCAGGCGACTTCTTCTATAACAACCTCTTGTATCCAAGAACTAACTTCTTTCAGGAGAGCTAGAATTTATTTAGTGAGTCACAAGACAGAATTAGTCCATTAATGGGACCAGTGCATCCAATCACCACCTAGTAGGCACAAATTCTAAACCATGAGCCTTTGAGACATAACCCATTATCAAAACCATTACATCTGCCTAAATAAATAAATAAACCTAAGAAAGGTATGCAATAAATTTCTAAAGTTCTTTTCAAAGATCAAAAAATAAAATTCCAGTCATGCCATCATTTTAGTGCCTAAATTCCCAAAAGTTAGAATTATTAAATTATGGTTAAGAAAGAAAGAATATCCAATGGAAAAAATAGATGTGAGGATAATTTCTGCTTAGCAAAACAAAGTTTATTCTGCATGCTCTGAGATGCTATGATTGAATATGTTGCAATGTTTGTGTTGACTTTCCTTTTGTGTTCCTGTCTGTTCCTTCTCTCTTTATTTTTGTAATTACATGCTTCAGTGATTTATCATGGTAGTATTAAATCATAGATCCTGAAGCAAAAAAAAAAAAAAAATGTATTAGCAAGTTCTACTCATCTGCAACAATGGAGAAGTGGCAATGTTAAAAAAATAAAGCTTTTCAATGACACTCTTCAAGCAAACGTCTAAGCAATTGATGCATCCTATACACTGGAATCAAACAGACCCTGACATTAAGTGATGTTTTGCAGTATATTGACAGATTTAAAGCTTGCCATTTATTTCCTGCAAGCTTTATTTTTGAATTGCTTTTACTCTATTGAAGAAAACCAAACAGAAGACTTCACAAAGAAGTATGTTGCATTCTTGGCCATCTGTGAGGTACAGACAAATGTCATTATCAACTTTTGTACCACTTAAGCTTCAATTTTACCTGGATTTTTGTTGATGGCAATAGGCAGTTTAGAGATTGAGCAGCCTAGAGAGTCAAATGTATCAAATAAAATTATCTCTCACATGAGACAGAGACTTCTTTAAAGAGATAATTGTAAAAAATAAAATAAAATAAATAAAAATTTTAAACAAAGGAAAAAAGAGATAATGCAGTGTCTAAAGTCAATAATACATATGTCACAGTCACTACTGTGCATTAGAAGCAATAAGAGAAATTTTTTATAAAGTATAGATTCCCAAGCCACGCCCCTATTAATCCATTTCAATTGGTTGAGGCTGCAAAACAGAAATAAATTTCTTCTAAAATCGGTTCCAGTGTTTTTAAGGTATAGCAAGGACTGAGAACCAGTCTGATAAAGTCACCAAAAGAAATGTGAACAGAGACCTTGGTCAGAAAATCGAGTTCAGAAGTCATTACAGATTTTTAACATTATAATTTGAGAAAATTTATACAATTAATATATTTTGAAGAAATTGTCTTTGGGGCAAGCCCATGGCTTGGTGATTACATAAGCTGGATCTCACATGGGCAACCACACAGCTAGAGTTCTGGACTTGGTGGGTTGAGAAACAGACTGGGTACGTGTGTGTGTGTGTGTGTGTGTGTGTGTATGCCCAAAATCCTGAAAGGAGGGAGAAATGGAGGAGAAGGAATTGTGGCATCATCATTTCTCATATGGGGGTGCTTTTATTCCCCCTCCCTTCTCTCCAGGAAACACATGTGCCCTCTGGTAAAATTTTAAAAAGAAAAAGAAAGAGATTGATTTTACTAAACAACTTCTGAGATATCTAACACTGTTTATAACCCTATTGCCTTACTATAGCAGTAAAGATA
Source organism: Tupaia tana (assembly GCA_026018925.1). Classification (NCBI taxonomy): domain Eukaryota; kingdom Metazoa; phylum Chordata; class Mammalia; order Scandentia; family Tupaiidae; genus Tupaia; species Tupaia tana. Next base: position 42,652,895 of record JAKSZU010000008.1, read on the forward strand.
GTACATTAACACTATAAAGATGCTTATGAATCAATAAAATCTGCTTTTGTTAATGATCTATCAATATAAGTGCTCTCCATACCTTTAACAATGGCAAGTGCTCTCCATACCTTTAACAATGGCAACTGGTAGTAAGAATGTTTAAGAAAACACTGAAAGCACTATGCTACAATATCTACATTTCAACTCAAGAGGGGAAAAGATGAAGGAAGTTCTTGTCTGCTAGCCTTCTAGAGTTTTTAGTGATTACACTGTATTTTCTAAACATGCATTCTTAAGAACACCATGGCTCTTTTCTAGGAATAAATTAACTCTTAGACTTGGTGCAGGCAATAGGGATGCAACTACATAATGGAGAGCATACAGTAAGTCTCCAGTTGGTGTGCAGCGTCTAACATGCCAAGCAAGCTAGTAAGCCTGCTTGGCTACAGGGAGGATTGCAGCATGCAGGCCCTGTCAAGGGCACCTCTCTCCCTTTCTCTTTCTCTTGGGAAATAAATAAACAAACTTTAAAAATTAACTCCATACTACATATAACTGAGTGCTTATATGAAAAAAAAATTTATTAGCCTAAGTACTATGTTAATTATTTATAATATAGACGTAACTTTTGCTTAAAATAAAAACAATTTTAAAGAGCAGCAAGAATGAAATGAAATACTGCTTTTGGAATGTGTTACTGATACCTCATTAGCAATAATAATATATTCCACTGTGAACCTAGAGCTCTGATAAATATGAAATTGTGGAAAAAAAAAAAAAAAAGAAGTTTCTCCACAGGAAGTCAATATTGAGAACCAGAGTGAGCTAGGAATGTGGTGTCTTTTGTCTCTCTTGGACATGAGTTCTGAGTGTTAGTTTGAAGGCTCCTTCTTCCCAAATGAGCTTCCCTTCCTATCCCTGCCCACCTCACCTCACTTAATAAATATGGTTGTGGGGCCAGCAGGTGGCACAGTGGTTAAAGTACTGGACTACCACATGGCCAACCACGGTTCGAATCCCTGACTTGGCTCTTGAAAATCATGCAGGGTGTGTGTGCATTTGTGCCTAAAAAAAAAAAAAACAGAAGAAATTGTGGCATCACTATCCTCTCCAGGAAGTGATTTCTCACATTCCTTTTCACTATATCTCTCTGTTTCTCTCTCTCTCTGGTGAGCTCATGTGCCCTACAGCAAAAACCTAAATAAATAAATAAATAAATAGGACATACTGTTCTTATAATGAAACTGCTGTTGGGAAATTAAAAAAAAAAATAAATAAATAAAGTGTTTCCACAGGAGCCATTATTCAGAGCCAGAGTCAGCCAGGAATGTCAGAAAGAAAAATCATGATAAGTCATGATTTTGGCCAACAATGACAACATGTGGCCATCAATGATGCTCCATCATCACTCAATTGCCTTTCAGAGGACATCCAGAATTCAACATTGTATACTCATTATATATTTTTTTTTACAACTGAGATTTCTCATAGAATTGATAACCTATTTAAAAATGCTCTTATCAAATGAAAATGAATGCTCAAAAGTCCTTCATGAAACCTCTGCAGATTTTCTATATACCAAGGATATAAGATTTTTTAAAAGTGGAATGTAAAAAAAAAAAAAAAAAAAAAAAAAAAAAAAAACTTCTAGCTTTTGGGTTATTGCATCAATTTAATAGGAATTCAGTTATGTTGATATGTTAAGGAATGCACTACTTGTAACAACAACAACAAAATTTTAAAAGAGATCCAAACTCACAGAGCCATTCAATTTGTACCCATTGCTTTTTTTCAACATCAACCAAAAAGTCAACCATTGCAAAACAATTTTATTACCTACCTGATGGAAGTGTTTCATAAATTTGGATTTACCAGAGTAAGGATATAACAGGGGAAATCAAACAGTTATTTATATTCTTCTGATTCTGCACTGATGCATTACAATAAACATTAGCCCTTCCTCTTACTTCAAATACTTCATTTTAAGTTATTGAAACAGATTAAAACCAGAATGCAAAAAGACATTGAAAAAATAAGTGGCTGTCACTACAGAAAACAAAACAAAACAAATCCACAAATAGACTAAAAACAGAATAGAATAGAATAAAATACAATGCCATTAAAGAGAAAACCAAAAAGTTCTAGAACTACCACACATTGCTTTGTGATTTCATGAATTATACCTATTTCTGTTCTTTTTTTTCCTCAAGGCAATACTTTCTAACTTTAATTACACATTAGAGTCACCTGGAGATTTTTTTAAGTAGCAATTTTCAAGCCTCTCCCTCAGAGATTTAGACTTAATTGGCCAAGGGTGGGCATTGACATATTTTAAAAGTGCCTCAGGAGACTGTACTGTGTAGTTAGGATAGAGATCATTGCTTCAGAGTTCATATACCATTTGCGGTATTTTCTGCAAATCTGAAAGAACAATATTAACCCAATAATGCAAGGTACCTATAATAAATATACTAAACAGGCCACCAAATTCTGTAAGTTTTTTGATAGAAAACCTTTTCAATCTATTTTTATAGATGTAAATCTTCAAAATCAGGTAGGTTCTTGATTTAATGCCAGTGTATATGGAATCTCTCAGGTTCTTATCTAATCAAGAGACTTTCAAGTGATACATATTTTGGGGCGAGGGAACAAATGTCATTGTGTTAAGACGATACCCCATGTCTTATATATGATTTATTAGGGCTGTCCTTTAGAAAATTAGTCTGAAAAACTCAAAACCTAATCACCTTGTGTAGTACAAGAAAACTAAAGGGTATGCAAAATTTTAAATTGAAGTATTATAAAAATGCCACAGATTTGTACTGTTTACCACTGTTGGCTGTAAGATTAAGTTTCAGTAGATAGCACAGAACTTATTCCAGAATAGTACTATAGGAATTACAAAACCAAAAGGTTTATTTCTGATTGTTTGTTTAGAGCTAAGAAACAGAACAAAGGCATCACATGGGTGTTAGTTTCCTATGTGGTAAGTCTGGTCAACAGGAAATCCCAACATATTTTGCAGATGTAAATAAGCAACACTGCTTTAGTGATATCAGAGATGCAAAAATCAGCCCTATCAATCACTGAACAAGGCATTTTTCTTCAGTCATATTGAGTCACAACAGTTTGATGTTTCCACTCTATTGCCCTTCTGTCCCCAACCAAGAGTTATTTGCTCATACCAGAACAGAAAGTATCTAGAACTATTAATATTTGCCTGTGTAACAAACACTACCTCTAACTGCCCCTTTCATCTTTATAAATGTAAATTCAATCACACAGTCAACATGGCATTTAACCTCAGTTATTCCTTAGAGCTTCGGCTTAACATAGTCGACATGTTCTCCAAACATTTGCAATTCATGTGAAAGTCTGAAATCCAGGACTGCTTGCCATTTCTAATCTGGGAATTGCAAAGCTATTTTCAGGTCTTTAAATGTGTTATTGTATAAAAGAATGGTTAAAAACATATTTTGTCCTAAATACACTGGTATATTTTCAACTCTTTTAACCTAAGATTTGAGTTAGTAGAACTTACATAGTAGCCTTAATTAACCTAGGCTGGTTAAATTTGTGTCTTAAATATCTCTGAATTGTTTCTTTACGTTTATTTTTTTCTTTCTTTCATGAGTAAGAGAAAGAGAGAGAGACAGCATCTCCAACAGAGCCTTGATGCCACGTTCCACCTCAGCCTCAGCCTGCCCTGATCATGCCCAACACAGTGAGGTTTCTGGACAGCAACCCGAACTTTTCTCCATGGATCAAAATGGCAGATTGTAACATTTTACCACTGAGCCAATGTCTAGTCACTTGTATTATTCTTAAATATTGTTTAAATTGTAAATGGATGTGGTTTCAAAAAGTTAGAAGTTTTCCAGTAATTAAATCCATCACACAAAAAAAAGAACTTTCAAAATAATTATTTCTGGCTCTAGTTTTCCAGAATTATGTATATAACTATAACACACACACAAGCATGCACAAATTATCCAGTGCTCAGCTCATCAAAAGATGGTGATTGTGTTTTGTTAGTCACAGTACTAACTTGTTGAATATGAAACACAAAGAGAAATTTATAATCACATGTAATTCAGTCAGAGGACCTATAATGACAGCTTTGATATTGAATAATTGGTTTCAAAACCGGTAAATGAAGGGTAAGGATCAAGTAGATATCAGGCCTTTCTATTTTTTTTTTTTTTAGAGATATTTTTGCTATATGGCAGTTGCTATCACTGGAGAGACAGAGAGAGATGGAGACAGAAAGTGAGAAATCACCCCCAAGGGAGATGGCCACACAGCAGTTCCTTCTCCTCTATTCTCCTCTTGGGATCTTGGGCGCACATGCACATGGTCCCAGTGTGAATTTTAAGTCACTGGGTCCAGGACTCAAACTGCAGTTGACTATGTGGGAGTCCAGCAACATAGCCATTATGCCATCTGCTGGTCTCACTTTTCTATCTTAACTGTACTACTGAACAAGAAAAGGGACAATTTCATAGGAGTATATTTATTAAGTGAAAAGTTGATAAAAACTTTTTTTTGCTATTTAATGAGTTGAAAGACTTAAATATTGAGAATCACCAAAAGAGAGGCAGCCAGACACAATGGGCCGAAATACAAAACTTAAAATGAAGGAAGCCCCTACATGAAATACAGTAAATACAGATGAATGAGACTATGTTGAATGGTGTTACCTGGATAAAACCATCAACGCCAGTTAGGGGAATAAGTTACAGGAGAATGCAGATGATTTCTTTAGCAAATATATTGGATGTAGGGAGAAAGTAAGTAAATATGGACCTCAGTCAGATTCTGATTCAACCAAACTGCAAAAATAAGTGAATAAAATTAAAAATGATAAGGTATTTGGAAATATCAGCATTAGCCAGATGGTTGAGAATATTAAGAAAATATTGTTAATTTTTAAAGATGTGATCATTACACTGTTGCTATTTTTAGAAGAGAAAGAGGCCTCCTCTCATGGAGATATGAACTGATATATATAGATGAAATTATGTAGTGTCTTGGATTTGCTTCAAAATAGTATGGTGCTAGGAAAATGAGTATAAGTATAAATAAAAGATGACTGGTCTTGAGTTGATTATTATGGAATTGATTGATAGCTACATGAAATGTTATTACCTTATTTTTTTCTCTGTGTTTAAATATTCCATCAAAAAAATACTTTATTGAGCTATTCCTATAGCACAATGGTTAAGCTCTGTGCATTGGGAGTTGCATCAGACCAAGGTTCTAGTCCTAAATCCAGCAGATTGAAAAGCATGCTTGGTATCTTTGCTTTCCTGCCCCAAATCCTGGTGGGCTGAAGAGGTAAAGGAAAAATAACTGCAGTGTTAACATAATTGTGCATGCTCTCTCTCTCTCTTCCTGTTTGTCTTCTCTATGATAAACCTATGTGCTCTCTGGCAATAACTAAATTTTGAAAAAGTTTTATTAAAAAAAGTATTGAACAAGTGGTTCTGGAAGTAACTATGTAAATCATTCATATAAGAACAAACATATTATTTGATATTATTTAAGCCTTCTATAATTATTTACTTTTTAATTTTTAATTTATTATTATTATTTTAAATTTGCTATAGGGCACATGAGCTCACCCGAGAGAGCAATAGAGAGAGAAAGAAAAAGTGAGAAAGCAAGCTGCCGGGTCCAGGACTAAAACCACGGTCAAACACATGTGAATCCAGCATCACAACTACTATGCTACCTGCAAGCCCCCACATTCTATCATTTAAACTTAAGTACCTAGTATTAAGAAGTTATTAAAAGCCCTTCATTATATATGTGGTCACTGAATCATCTCCTAAATAATGCCAAAGTAGTAAAGTTTGCAGTCTACTTTTATTTTTTGTATTTCACTCAATGGCACAGGTTTTACAGGTACTTTTCTGAGGTTATATTTGCAAATAATTTTCCTCTATTTTTTATTTTCAAGTTAATTTCGCATTTTACATAAAGTCCCCATCATGATGTATACTATATTTACATATTTTTCAACAGAGAACTTTACATTTTCCATTTGTCAAACATTTTCTCTCCTTGCACCTCATATCCACCCTCTACTACCCAGTCTCTACCATCTACTCTCCCTTCTTACAGTCTCTAGTACTCTAGTATCAATTTCCATCCTCTCCAACCATCACGACTTCTGATCTAACCTCTGCTGTGTAGTCTAGACACTCATTACAAATTGAGTGAGGATATGTAATGTGTATCTTTCAAAGTCTAGCTCACTTTGCTCAACATTTAATATTCTATCTTTATCTACTTTGAGTCAAATGATAGGATCTCATTGCTTCTTATATCAAGTAATATTTATAGTATATATGCGCCACAGTCTGTCAAAGCAGTCATCAGTTTTTGGACACTTATGTTGGTTGCACGTTTTGGCAGCTGTGAATAATGCTGTAAGAAATGTGGATGCACAATTATCTTTCTGATTGTTTTTCTATCCTTTCAGTGAATACCAATACGTGGGAGTATTGGTCATACGGTAGTTTTATTTGTTGATTTTTGAGAAACCGCTGTGTTGTTTTCCACAGAAGTTGTACTAATTTTACATCGCCATCAACAGTGTAAGAGGGGTCCCTTTACACCACTGCCTTGCCAGCACTTGTTCGTTCGTTCTTTCTTTCTCTCTCTCTCTCTCTCTCTCTCTCTCTCTCTCTCTCTCTCTCTCTTTCTTTCTTTCTTTCTTTCTTTCCTTTCTTTTCTTTGTTTCTTTCTTTTTACTTTACTCATTCTAACTGGGGTTAAATGGTATCTCACTCTGGTTTCAATTTTCATTTCCCTGAAGGCAAGAGATTTTTAACTTTTTTTTCAGGCACACTTCGGATATTTGTAAGTCATCTTTGGATAGTTTTCTATTCAATTAATTTGCCCATTTTTTAAATTGGATTATTCAGCTTTTTAGGGGCAAGCTGCTTGATTTCCCTTTCTATTCTCAACATCAGTTTCTTGTCTGAGTAATAATTTGCAAATATTTTCTCCCATCTCCCATCTGAGGTTTGTCTTTTCGCTGTAATTATTGTTTCCTTTGCTGTGAAGAAACTTTTAATTTGATATAATCCCAATTGTCTATTTTGGGGATTATAGTCTGTGCTTTAGGGGTTTATTTAAGAAATCTTTCCTTACTCCAATGTCTTCAAATGTTCCCTGTGGTTTCTACTAGTAGTTTTGTAACTCGAGGCTTCATATTTAAATCTTTGATTCATCTTGTGTTTTGTTAATGGTGAGATATTGGGGGATTTTTCTGCATATGGACATGCAGTTAATGGTCAGAGATTGGAGGATTTTTCTGCAATCATTTGCTGAAAATATTTTTGTTTCTCTACTTTATTAATTAATTTGAAGAATGTCACGGTCAATTGGATCAGAATTGCATTTTGATTACATTGATTCTTCCAATCCAAGAACATGGATGCTCTTCTATTTTTTTTTTTTTTTTTTGTATCATACTCGGTTTTTTTTTTTTTTTTTTTTTTTTTTCAGTTTTTCATACTCTTCCTTCCTTAGAGAGGTCTTTCAGCTCTTTGGTCAGGTTTGTTCCTAGATATCTTATTGGTTTTGTGGCTATTACAAATGGGATTACATTCTTCAATTTTGTCTTGGTCTGTTCATTGTTGGTGTATAAAAATGCTATAGGTATTTGTATGTTGACTTGGTTTCCTGCCACTTTACTGAATTCATCCATCATGTCGAGGAGTTTTTTCCATGAATACCTGTGGATTTTTCTATGTGTTAATAATATCATATCCAAATAGGGGCAGTTAAACTTTTGCTTTCCCTATTTTTCTTTGCATATTGACAATTTTTATTAAATTATAAAATATTGTTGCATACCTATTATGTACTAGCTATTGTGCTAGATGTTAAGGATTTGATAACAAGTAAGAATGAAGTCTCCAATTCAGAAAAAGATAGTTCATGACGAAATCAGACAGGATAAACTAATGTGGTAAGTGCTGGGATGAAGGTTAGCACAAGAGAACATGGCGACACTTGAAAGAGACGGATCGTAAAGCTGGAGGTGCTCACTTCTAGCTCATGATGTGTGACAACTCATCTGAATCACAAATGACTTTCTGTGTGTGTGTGTGTGTGTGTGTGTGTGTGTGTGTGCCCCAAAGAGATGTCCAGATCAAGATAACAATGTGCATGGAGCTTTTGGCTCTGAGAGAAAAGAGCCAAATGGCAGCCCAATGGAGCAGTTTGTCTAGAGCACACATAAGAAGAAAGCCATAATGAACAGGAGACAGAAAAGTCATAACAGATCATAAAAGACATTTATATCTTCAGATTAAAAACAAAAAGAAAACAATAGCAACAACAACCAAAAAAAAAAAAAATAACACCCACACAATCAGAAAACAAACAAACTAGGAAACAGAGAAACTGTTTAGATGGAAGGATGATCAGTTTGTTACAGTATATGTTGAGACTGAGATTTTTAGAGACATTCAAGAGCAGTGTCAGATGAATTGTAAAGGTTAGAAAATCAGAAGAAAGATCTAATCTGAAGAGATATTAAGACAATTGGTAGTATATGAATGAAAGTTCAGGTTTCAGAGTTAATTAACATAGGGTGACCTGGGATAAAATTTGGATGCCTGGGAATAGAAGAGTGTTATTAACACAGGGAGGGAAGCAGGAAGAGGAATGAACTACAGGCTTATTTTGCTAGCATTGTAGATTTGAATCTTCTGTTCCTGGTGTGATCATTGTATGCTCTGTCTGTAATGGAGCTTTGCAAATGTGCACACTCTGATATACCTCAGGCCAGTAGAATCAAAGAAGAGAGTGAGGCTGGGCCAAAATTTCTGGAGATAAATTGCCACCTCAGACTGGCTCTTTGTTTCTCTTGCATGAGACATTACTGCTTGGTTCTGGATAGTGCAGTTTATATCTGAAATAACAGGCACATGATTAACATGGAATATTAAACACAATGAAGGCATCATATAATGTAATGCTGACTTTACATGTAGTTTGAAAAACTGGTTTGCAATTGCTTTGTTTTTCAGTGAATTTTAAAATTATTAAGGAAGAAAAGTATCATGAAAGATTAATACTTGGGTATATTCAGGTTTCTAAGGCTGTCAAATTCCACTTTATATTTGATTATTAATAGCTTATTTTATAATTGTTTTAAAATTAATCATATTAAAAATAAGTTGTTTTTATTATGCACAAGGCAATATTTACAGAATGGAAATGAAGCACACGTTCAGCCATTTTCTTTCCTCCCCTCCTCAGTCTTCATGAGAGATTATTCTTTTATCATAACAAATGCAAATAAAGATAATAATTAGCAAAAGAGTATTTGATTCACTCTGAAAGATCTGAATGATATAAGCCAACTTCTACAAAAGACTACAAATATTAATGGACTAGAAGGACTGATGCTTGCCTTAACAGAAAGGATTAAACCATCTAAGCTATTCTAGAATTTGTGGGGAAATGAGTAGAATTACAGATCTAAAGTCATAATCATTCCAGTATATCAGAGAGATTGCAAAATCAAAGAGGAGAGCTGGGAAAAGCCAGGTCCTTGATTTTCACTGACCCCATATTATCTTAAATGCCCTTCTCCATATGAATTATTAAAGCCACTGTGACAACACAAAAATTAAAGTTTGCCTCTCATGAAAATAGAAAGACAGCTACTAAATAATAAGCAGTTACCACAGTTCATCATTTGTTGTAAAGATTTAGAGTCTGTCAGTTGTTGCCATATTCAAATTTCATTTTTGTCTTTGAAATAATGAAATTATTGATCAAAGATACCTAACTAAGGGCCAGTGGATAGTGTGGTGGTTAAGGTGCTGGACTCCCACATGACCGACTGCAGTTCAAGTTCTGGACCTGGTGGCTTGTTTTCTCACTTTCCCTCTCTCTCTCATTGGTGAGTGCACATATCCTATGACAAATTTAAATATTGTAATAATAAATAAAATAAAATGAATAGTTCTTAAAAAATAATACCTAGCTAAAATGAATATGTTAAGACATGCAATTCTTCATCTGATTTTGTTTCAGAGCTATGACACCCTTGTGAAGACACAGTTTTATTTCTTCTTTGTCAGCAATTGGGAGTAACCAAGAGCACAGTTGACCTGAGGATAGAAGTGGAATCACAAATTCCTTCAGTTGGTAAGCAGAAGCCTTTCTCCACATGTCCCCCCCACTATTTGTTTTTATTTTTTTCTTTTATAGGCTTGAAGCTTTGTATATAAACCAATATGAAAATGTTTCTGGCTTAATAGCCACTTAATAATTGAAAATATTTATTCATTGTATCCCCTGCCTAAGACAACTGTTAGCTAATCTATATGCACTTTAATAAATCAACTAAGCATTTAGTTGATGGTAATATGACATTTATCCCATCAAGAGGACTGATTCAAAACTTTTTAATTTTAGTATTTCTTCCTTTTCTTTTTGTGTAGAGAGACTTTTGCTATAGGGTGTGTGCACTTGCTGGAGAGACAGAGGGACAGAGAGATAGCAAGTGAGAAATCATCCGCCCAAGAGGAATGACCACACCATAATCATTTCTCCTCCACTCTCCTCTTGGGATTTTGGGCATGCATGTATACATGCCTATTGTGAGTTTTAAGCCACCAGGTCTGGGACTCCAACTGTGGTCAACTACATGAGAGTCCAGCGACCTAACCATTGTGTCATCGTATGGTCCCAGTATTTCTTCTTTAAAATTCATTTATATAATTAATGATTTCTCTCAAATTAAAATATAGTCATGTCAACAAAAACCACACAGATGTTTGTAATCTAAGACGAATTGAGGTGGGAATGTCATGGCATAGAAAGCCTAAAGGAAATCAGCATAATTATAGAAAACAATTAAATTTAAGTAATTCTGAAATTTGAGATTAAAAATTATTCTCAAAAAGGAAGTTACTTAAAAATTAACAGAACTGTTTTTTTGGTTTTTTTTTTGTTTGTTTGTTTGTTTGATTTTTTTTTTAACGAATCATTTGTAGGAATAAGTGAACCAAGTGACAAAGCTGATGGGTTCCAGAGACTAGCAAAAAAAAAGGAAGTTATCTTCAACCTTAGCCCTAATAGAGAGCAATTAATATTACAGAAACCTTTTGGGGCCACAAAGAATGTTTAGTCACTTGCCAGGACTTGGGCCAGGAAGGAAGGTGACAGGACGGATGAATACTTGTCTTCATGCTCCATCTTTCTCAGGCCTCTTGCAAGTGCCTTCAGGATGTAGAAACAAATCAGAAACCAGAGAGTTTGTGGAGGAGGAACTCTGCAGGATCAAGGTCCTAGAGCAAAATATGAGTAGAAACAGATAACAAAAAAGAGTATAGGGGATAGGGAGATGATATCCAACTCTTTTTGCCAGTCTGCACCCATTCTTGCCATGTGTATGTGGGCATGCACATTCGTGAGTGTGTGTATGTATAGAAGTACAGAAACTCTTGTCCAAATTTAGGGGAATTACAAAATGCTATCAGGTCCTATGTTGTGGCTGTGTCATTTTAATTCAGACATGTTTCTGCCTGGAACAGAAGTTGAAATATTGGCTACCACTAGTACATCCCTATTATTTAACACCGTTGTTATAAATAACACAAAGCATAGCCGCTACAATTCCCATATCTGAAAGTGTTCATCAGGGCTCACTGAGATCCCAATCTTTCTTTCACCACATATCCCATTTTTCTTATTATCCTCCAGCACCTCAGCTCATTGTGGTTGTGCTGCTTCTGATGTTATTTATTTTGGTGGGTGAATCACATTTTCACTTCCACACTATCATCTAAGGCTTTTGTTAACCAGACTTCCTCTGCTTGTTGTAGATTCTCATTGATTATTACTATTAACATAGGAGTAGTAAGAAAATATCCAGTAAAACTCATGCATGTGTTCCCCACTGAATAGCAGCAACACAATATCTTGTAGCACATTGGAATCAATCATCTCTAGGTTAGTAACGCTTATCTTTTCTTGTAGTTCTTTGGTATGAAGAATCCAAAGGGGCAAAAGAGAAGCTCAATTTTCACTTTAATAAAAATACGAATGTGTTCTCTGGCAGAAGTGTACTTTCTCTAGACACTGGGGCATCCAAATGCTATGGCCTGTGGCCAAGGAGATGAGAAGTGTAATGCTGCTAGTGGGTTATTTTATGTAATAGTGAGAAGGTCCACTCATTCCTCATTCCCTAGATTTTATTATTTTTTTTTCATTCCCTTGATTTTTAGAACTACACACTCTGGACTTTAGAATTTATATTGGGTTAAATATAATATTTTCAAGCATGGGAATGATGAGTGTCCATCCCATTAACATTTTCAATCGGCAATGTTAGCAGTATTGTATTGTTCAGTAAAACAAACAACCTAATAGATATGTTTTTCAGACAGTTACAGTGGATAAGGGAGTTCTGAAATGATGATCCTAGTAGAAGCAATGCATGCAGGAAAGGAAAATTCACTTTGGAATATGATCCTATTCTCATAAGACATGTTTGCTACCTCTCATTGACTTGTCATTAGGTGACCAACTGGTCTTTCCCTGGGGAGTGACGAGTGGCCATCCTACTAATATTTTCAACTGGCAATTTTATCAGAGAACAATAGCACCCACACTGTACCAAGGGACAAAGCAGAGAGGTCAGGAATTCTGAGGGGCAGAAGATAAATGTCTCACCCTCTGCTCTCCTATTATTGAGTTAACTACAATCTAGAGATAAAGTAGCAAGAGCAATACAGTCAGCAGAGGTCAAGAGTTCAGTGAAGGCCTTGGGATGAGAGGCAAATAGAAAATAATTTTCAATATTCAGACAGTACAGTAATTGTTTCCACTCTAACTTCATGATTGTCATATGTTTTTATGTAATGGTCCAGAACACTTAAGCATAAACATTAAAAGTAGAAAATCATAAAAGTAGATTTTTCCTGCATGTCTCTATTCTCCACCAATGCACAATAAATTCAGTAGAAAATAATGCAAAATATTCATGCTTGCCATCACTGGGTGTTATGGTTATGAGTGACGTTTTTTTCTAGGATGTCATTTCTATTAGTTATGCTGAGAATACCATCATTTTCCTGAAATGATTACTCATACTTTTATTTCCAGCTCAAGAAGTTATGATTTGTTTTGTTTGGTGTTTTAATCATTTTAAATCATGTCGTTGGTTATTGCTTCTTTTCCAAGTTCAGATTCTTCGTTGGGAAAATATATAGTGCTTGGGTTGGCATGTATTATCTGTGCTGTTTATCATTTGTAGTCTTTCTTTTTTTTTTTTTTGAGAGGTTTTTGCTATAGGGCACGTGTGCTCGCCAGATAGACAGAGAGAGACATAGAGACAGAAAGCGAGAAATCACCCCCCAGAGGGGATGGTCAGGCTGCAATCCCTTCTCTTCCATTCTCCTCTCGGGATCTTGGGCATGCATGCACACGCACACGGCGTGAGTTTTAAGCCACCGGGTCCGGGACGCGAACCACGGTCGACTACGTGGGAGTCCAGCGACATAGCCATTACGCTAACTGCTGGTTCCCCATTTGTAGTCTTTCTAACCATTTCAGTATCAGTTTGGAAATTTCTGTGAATGTATGTGGATCTTTTCATAGAAGCTGTTGCTGTCTAGGCCCAAAAGTTCAACATACTCTACTTATTGATTACTGCCTTTTAACTGAATACTACAATGGGTAATTTATAAAGAATAGAAGCTTATTTACCTCATGGTTTTTGTGATCCAAGGTTAAAGGGTGCATCTCTTGACAGTCTTCTTTCCAGTGGGAACTTTGCACAGATCCCCAATGAGACACAAGACATTACATGCTGTGAAAGAGCAAGGTGCACATATCTGGATAATTTCTTCTATACATAAACCCACAAGGACTCAATCAAGGGAGCTCCATGCCAATGACCTTATCTCATCTTAATTTCATTTAAAGATCCCACCTTTAAAACCATAGTCAAATTCAGTTTCACCCTCTAACACCATCACAACTAAACTTCATCATATGAATTTTTGGATTGATCTATAAATCATTCAAACATTGCAGGGATCAAAACTGTGGTGGCTATGGCCATGTGTGGATTAGATAAATGAGTGAAATCACCACTGTATGAGCTTTACACAAAAGCAACATGTATCAATAAAGAGAGAGAGAAACTTCGTAGTCTATTGGTGTTTCTATAGTCAGGTAATTATAAAGAAATGAGGTTTATTTAGCTCACAGTTCTGCATGCTGTGAAGTTCAAGATTGAGAAGACCCATTTGGTAATTTCTGGTAAGGATTTCATGCTGCATCAAAACAGGTGGAGAGGCAGAAAGGTAGGTGCATGCATACACAAAGGGGCCAAACACCAGAGGTGACTTAGCGTTATAATGACCCACCCTCACAATGATTAACTCAGTTCTCAGGAGAATGAAAATTCACAGTGCTGATTCACGTATGACCCAAAAGCCTCCACTGGACCCCTCTTAAAGATTCCACCTACCAACATTGCCACACTGGAACGCTGCTTCAATCTGAGTGTCAGTGGGAACAAAAAATGTTCAAACCATAACAGACCAGACTGTAGTAATGGCTCTCACACTTTAGAAACTTCATTTGGTAGCACTTGGCTGAATCCCTACAACATCCTTCAAAGAGTGTTTCAAGCACCCGCTTTAAAATGACAACCTCTTACTCTCACTTGATTTATTTACTTACTTATTAGTTTTTTGCCATAGGGCACCTACGCCAGCCAGAGAGACATTGAGAGGGAAAGTGAGAAATCATACCCCGGGGGAGATGGTCATGCAATCCCCCCAGGGAGGTGATTTCTTGTTTTCTGTCTCTTGTTTCTCTCTGTTTCTCCAGTGAGTTTATGCGCCCTATAAAAAAAAAAAAAAAAAAAAAAAAAAAAAGTGGTATATGATGGGGGGCAAGATGATGGCACAATGGTAAAATGTTATATTCTGTGAGGCTGACTCACATGAAAAGGTTCCAGGTTCAAGTCCTAAAACCATCCTGAGTACTCCAGTCACATGGTCGCACATGAATCGAGACTGGCTGAAGCTCAGAGTGGGTCTCAGAACCAAGACTCTGTTGGGGCTGTTGTCCCTCTCTCATGGAAGAAGTAAATAAAATTAAGTTTTTAAAGAGTAATAACTAATTTATAAAGATTTTGTGACTAGTATGAGGGATCAATATGTAAATTGCTTAATACAAAAATTGTTCAAGAGCCAGCAGATGGTGTAGCAGTTATGACACTGCATTTCCACATGGCCAAATGTGGTTTGAGTCCCAGACCTGGTGACTCCAAACTCACGCTGGGTGCACATGTGTGAGTGCCCAAGATTCTAGAAGGAGAATGGAGGAGAAGGGCTTGTAGAATGGCCATCTTTCCTGGGCGGGGGGGTGATTTCTCACTTTGCTTCTCATGGTCTGTCTCTCTCTATCTCTGGTGCGCACTCATGCCCTAAGTCAAAAAAAAAAAAAAAAAAAAAAAAAAAAAAAGAAAAAAAAAAAAAAGAAGAAAAAGAAAAAAAAAAAAAAAAAACTCTACCCAAACAAAAAATGTTCAATAGGGACCAGCAGATGGCACATGTTCAACCATGGTTTCAAACTCACTCCAGATGGATGTGCTTGCATGCCTAAAATCTTGAGAGAAGAATGGAGGACAAGGAATTATGGCATGGCCATCCTTTGGGGGGGTGATTTCTTGCTTTCTGTCTCTGCCTCTCTTTCTTTTGGTGAGTACACATGCCATATAGCAAAAATCTCTCTAATAAATAAATAAATAGTTCAATAAATGGTGACTATACTTATAATTTTATAATTATTGTCCTTCAAATGTACATATTTATTTAAAAATATTTTGAGTAAAGCATATTGAAATGTGCGTATATATACTGCATGTGCAAATATAAATCAAAAAATTTTTTTCTACCAACTGTGTATCAGTATTTCTAGTAATATTGTTTATAATCCTGTAAGAGTGCACAACTGAATCCAAGAAGACATTGGCTAAGAAAACATTGCAATGCATTAAGATAATAGGATAATTTTCATTCAATAAAATTACATTGCAGAATATTATATAAGAACTTTTTTTAAACTCATATTCTTATTTGACAGTGTAGGTTATAAATAGTGTGAACAAATATATCATAGCATATACAACATAGAGAAAATAACAAAGAGGTCAGAGGGTGGGGTGGTGGTTAAGGCTCTGTACTCCTACATGCCAGCTGCAATCCAAGTCCTGGATCTGGAGAACTGCTTCCTCACTTTCCCTCTCTCTCACTCTCTGTCTCTCTGGTGAGTGTATGTGCCCTATAGCAAAATTTTAAAATAACAACAATAAGTACAGCCTTTTTTTTTTTTTTTTTTTTTTAAGTTTTTTGTCAGGGTACATTTTTTTTTGCTGGAGAGAGAAAGTGAGAGGAAAAGTGAGAAATCATCCTCCCAAGAGGGGAAGGCCACACTACAACCCCTTTTCCTCCAGTCTCCTCTCAGGATTTGGGTATGCACACACAGGCACCCAGCATTAATGTTAAGCTACCATGTCCGGGATTCCAACCTTGGTTGGCCATGTAGGAATCCCTCATCTTAACCACCATGCCACCTGCTGGCCTCTTTCATATTTAGATTTTTTTTAGGGATTTGCCATAGGGCATGTGCACTTTCTAGAGAGAGACAGAAAACATAGTAAAAGGGACAGTGGGAAATCACCCTCTGGGGGGATGGGTGGAATGGCCATGCTGGAATCCCCTGGGATTTTGGGCATGCACGTACATGAACCCAGTGTGATTTCAAGACTCTAGGTCAGGAACTTGAGCTATGAACAGCCATATGGGAGTCCAGTGCCTTAACCACTATGCCACCTGCTGGTCCCTGTATGTTTCAATTTGACTGTGGTGTTCTTGGGGTAATGGGATGGGTAAATTTTATTTTCTATTTTAATTGAAATATATGTTTAAGATTTATTTGTAAACTGTAATTTTTTAAAAATGTGTATGACTAAGAATTTAGTAATCAGGAAAATTCAGATACATGGTTCAGGAAGTTGTCAGAATGCCTGCTTAAAGGGGCTGCTTAGACTTTCCTAATGTGAAATACTAGAAGGAGTAAAAATAACTAACAATATTTTGGTCCATTAAGTTCCACTGGTCAGTTTTGAAGAGCACTTTTCATTTCACAGTAAAATGTTGCAAATTATAACAAGAAAACGGTTGAATCTAAGATGAGAGGAAAAGAAAATATAGCTAAAATATTCATTTGAAGAAACTGGATTATGAAGACAAGAAAATATAGCTTAACTAATGAGAGATTGGATTATAGGAGTATTGTTCAGCTTCAATTTTTGGCTTATTTTGTTTTTGACATATAAAAGAATTTCATGTGTATGGAGAAGGAATCAGTGAAGGGATGGAAATTGAAGAAATTGATGGGTGCAGAGAGAAATTGGTGACCCAGAGGAAAAGGAAAGGGGGAAGATGTGGGTCATACATTGGGAATCCCTTGGGAGTCTGTTAAACGTCTCTCATTGGTCCGGGATGCAACCTGAAGGCTGCAGTTCTCACCAGCTCCAGGGCCATATTGATGCTACTGTTCTGCACACTCAGATTAGAATAACAGTGCAGATTAGGGGAAAAAACGTTCTTACTGTAATGTGTGGTACATAATATGTTTTCAATATATCTGTCAATTAACAAGATAACAATAGCATTTTGAACTGTTGAGTATTAGAAGTATTCAACCAAGCGGGATGCGATCGAAGGGAACAAAGGAATTGTAGGTATGAATTAGAAGAAAAGCTGAATCTAAATACAGTGGGATTCTGATGCTAGAGGAAGGAATGAAGCCACACGTGATTTAAGGAGTTAAAGAAGAAAGCAATAGGTGCAACTTTTAGTGAGATTGAGAAGTAGATGTGAAAAAAATACAGAAATAACAGAGTTGGACAGACAGGGAGCTATAATCAGAAACTAGTCTTGAAGCTTAAGATTTTGTAGGTACTTTATTTCTAAGACATATCAAGACCCAGGGTCTGATCTTTGGAGAAGTTTTCAAAGATGTAATGATGGTTACTTTGAAGTATACCAGAAAAGTATTTACGGGAATGATATAATAGATAGCTACCATCTCTACAGACACTGAACCTTCCCGTCATAGTGACTAGAACTGAATGTCCAATAGATCAAAATTATGTGTGAATGTGCGCATGTGTGTGTGTGTGTGCGTGTGTGTGTATAAATGTTTGTGGTGCCAATCAACCTTCTTTATCTTTTAAATTAATTTATTTCATTGACCTATATTGTGCTTAGGATTCTTTCTACTTTTTTACAGGGTATCTAATTTTAGTGTCAGTAAAAACAAACAAACAAAAAACAGGGAAACTCTTCATTTAGATTTTTCTCCAGTCCAAGAGATTCTAGTTCCGTAAGTTTGAAATTAGGCAAGGAATCTGTGTTCCTAATATGAATCACAATAACTCAGTGATTCTGTCCTCACTCTATGACTGAAACTGATTGACTAAAGGATATAAAATCACAGTATATAGATGTAAATACCAGATATAGAGTGTGTGAAAGAGGAGGGTCTGAGGAAAGACATTTAGAAGAAAAATAGGGAGGCAAAGCATTAATGGGACAAAGAAATGTGGTATTATCTGTTGAAGATATTTTATAATTTTATCAACTATACTAGGAAGAAGTGTTCACCTGTTGAAATATTCATTTTGTAAGCTAAATAATGTGATTGAATGTTTAAAAGAAAATGAAATAAAAAATGAAAAAAATCATAAAAATTAAAAATAAAATAAAAATATATTGGAATGAAAGAGATTAAAAAAATGGTTAAAC
The DNA here is from genome assembly GCA_026018925.1 of Tupaia tana. NCBI lineage: Eukaryota > Metazoa > Chordata > Mammalia > Scandentia > Tupaiidae > Tupaia > Tupaia tana. The sequence continues at coordinate 42,671,746 of JAKSZU010000008.1, forward strand.
AAAAATTAGGTGAATGTAAATGGAGTAAATGTTTGTAATTGAACTTGTCTATTAAATTAAGGTAATTTTTAAAGTTATTCTTATAAAGATAAAAACAAAGAAAATAATGTAAAAATTTTAAAAACATTATAGCTATAAACACTTATTTCTTTTTTAAATGACAACAACAAAATAATAACTCAGTGATTCTGATCAGGTACTAAATGTGCCAGACTTTGAGGAAGAGCTTCATTGGGTATGACTGATGCAAGTGAAGATTTAACTATTGATTCTCACCTCTGTAGTAAGAAAAATGCAATTATTTAATCTGTAAGACCCGACTAATGTATGGCTGCAGTGAATGTTGAACTTCTGGATGTAACAGATTTAGTAGCATTCATTAAATTGGGTTTTATGATCTATTAATAAAAGGATTGAGTATAGTTCTATGTTTTGCTCAATGTGCTCCTGTAATTCTACAGTACATTTTATATAATATGACCTACGGATAAAAATGAGATAGTTTAGAGCATTTTTAAAAAGATGTTTATCGGGGACAGCAGTTACCATAATAGCTATGTCTCTGGACTCCCATGTAGTCGACCACAGTTCAAGTCCCAGACTCCGTGGCTTAAACTCACGCTGGGCTCATGTGCGTGCGTGTCCAACATCCTGAGAGAAGAATGGAGAAGAAGGGATTGCGGTGTGGCCATCCCCCTTGGGGAGTGATTTCTTGATTTTTGTCTCTCTGTCTCTCTCTGTCTTTCCGGCAAGTGCACTCGCCCTATAGCAAAAAAGCCTCTCCAAAAAAAAAAATAAATAAAAAGCATATATATATATTTTTTTTTCAATTAGGTTATATCATATTAAGTACAATCGCTTATTTATGTGAAATAATCATCTGTATCTATATCTATCTATCTATCTATCTATCTATCTATCTATATCTATCTAGAGGACTAGAGACTTCATATGATTATGTAACTTGTAACTTGTCTGTTAAATTAAGGTAATTTTTAATTATTGCCTTTGTTTTTTTTTTTTTTTTTTTTGGAGAGGTTTTTGCTATAGGGTGCATGTGCTCCCAGACAGACAGAGAGAGACAGAGACAGAGACAGAGATGACTCCCACAGTCCACTACGTGGGAGTCCAGCAACATAGCCATTACGCTAACTGCTGGTCCCTGCCTTTGATTATTTAATTAATTTGTATCAGAGCCCTGAATCTGAATTTTGGCCTGACTCTAAAATAAAAAACATATGCCTTTTTAAAAGTCTTCTCTATATAAAGGTACACTGTCCTGAACATACTTTCCTTTGAAAGTCAAACTTCTTTTGTTTTGGAAAATGGCCCAGAATTAACCCATTCTAACGTCCATTCTTCACTTTAACATTTTTGTCCATTTTACAGAGCTCATATATAAAAACTCCCTAGATTATGGAGATACATTGGACTGGATTTGTTCATTTGTGTTCTTTTAAAGTGCTGGGACCAGCAGTTGGTTTAATGGTTAAATTGCTAAACTCCCACATAGTCAACTACAGTTGGAGTCCTGGACCTGATTTCTTAAAATTCACACTGAGCACGTGTGAGTACATGCCCAAAATCCCGAGAAGAAAATGGAGAAGGGATTGTGGTGTAGCTATCCCCCTCTTTGGAGGGGGAGGGTGATTTTTTCTTTATGTCTCTGTCTCTCCTGCAAGTGCATGTACCCGAGAGTAAAAAAAAAAAAAAAAAAAAAAAATCTCTCTCTAAAACATAACAGAACAAAAAGTGTTATTGTAAGTCCCTTGATTTGAGTTAAAGACTTTGACTCCAAACTTGAATTGCTTTACTGTGAATCTGACGTGTTATTTGAACATTTTTCACACTCACATTCAATCCATCCAGTCAGCCTTATTGAGTGTTAGGAATTCTCAGTATTATACAATGTGCTAATGAATTAGCTTTGCTGCATGGACAAAAACCTATATGCTGTATCAAAGTTTCAAAAGTGAATTATAGGTTCAGCATAAGTCTATTCTAGTGATCAGAGGCTTATTTTCAGGTGAATTGCTGGCTATTTATTAGCATGACATATGCTAGAAAGAAAAATGGCCAGGACTATTTTGGAAGATTAAGTAATAGTAATTCTCTAACTACTTGGGAATTCAATAAAAAGTTTCTGATGGGTTTCCAGATAAGGTGGAACAGCTTTAAGTTTAGAAACAAAATAATCAATTCCGTAGAATGTTCTGTAAGGAAAGAAAAAGTGATCAGTATTATTTTTCACTGGGAAAGGATAAAGTGAGTTTCAGAGAGCTGAACTGCATGTTTTGTGGGCTTCGTTTTGTGAAGAGATATTTATGTGATAAAAGAAGAAAGATAAAAGTCTATAATTTCTATCTAATTGGAGGTTTTTAAATCCCACTGGAGATTTCTCTCTAAATAGTTACCCACATTTTGCAATCATTTTTTAAAATTCTACCAATATTATATCAAATGTAAAACAAACATTCAGCTGAAATGTAAGAAATTGTAACAAATATATATTTATTCAGCTTTATATAGAGTTTTAGCTTGCCTTTCTGTCACTAGCAACTGAATACTACTCTAGGTAATTTATAAAGAATACAGGATTATTTAACTTACACTTTTGAAGGTGCAAGATCAAAGCACTAAATCCAGTGAGGTTTGTCTTGCACTCAGGGACTCACTGTAGAGTTCTAAGGTGGTTCAAGATTCCACATGGCAAGAATTTGTGTCTGTATTTCATTCCCTCTTTATACTTTCACCAGGATTCAATCATGGGGTCCCCACCTCTTAATCTTATAGTTTAATTTAATTTTTTTTTAATTCATTGGGGCCAATAAAATTCTAACACATGGATTTGGGTAGACATATTCAAACCATAGCATTCTGCTTGGGACTCCTAAAATTCGTGCCCTTCTTGCATATAAAATCTTCCTAATAGTCCCCAAAGTTTTAACTCATTCCAGAATCAACTCAAAGTCTATCTGCAAGCCTTTGAAATGAAAACAAATTACGTGATTCCAAAATATAATGGTTGAACATGCAGAGACTCGAAATTCCCATTCCACAAGAATAAAGGAGTAATAGGCCCCAACCAAGTCTGAAACCAGAGTGCAGACATCACATCTTAAAACTCCAGCATAATCTTTTAGTCCATGTGCCACATCTTGTACACACTCAGGGACTGGAGTCTGCAAAGCATCAGGAGCCTTGCACCCATGCTTTGCTGGGCTTAGTCTATGCTCTGACTCTCGCCATCTGAGGTCTTATTTGTGAGATTCTCTGAGGATGGTATCATACCCCATAGCTCTACAGCTCTGGGGTTTGTAAGGTCAGTCCCACCCTTATGGCTCCACTAGACATTGGTCTGACGGGCATTCGCTGGGGAAGCTTCAACCTCAAATTTCTGTTTGACATTCCTCTATTAAAGATCCTCTGAAGTAGCTCTTTACCTACAATGTCTTTGCCTAGGTCTCCAGGTTACCTGAAGCATATTTGAAATCTTGTTGAAAGTCATAATATCATCACAGTTCTTGAATGCTGAAGCTCTGCAGAATTATCACCCCGTGTGTGCCATCAAGGCCCACCATTTATGCATTCTGTAGCAGCAGTCAGAACAGCAGCCTTCACGGTGGACTGAGCTATATATGAGCTCACTTGAATCATGGCCAGAGCTTAAGAACACTGCGCCAGGATGTGGGGATCAAAGTCCCAGGGTGGCTCAAGAAAGCAAGCTGACTCCATGTTGGTCCCTGAAACCATTCTCTTCTCCTAGACCTTGGGCCTGCAATGTGAGAGGAACCCTTGAAGATCTCTGATGTGTCCATGGAGCTTTTTCTATTTCCCATTATCTTGATGAAGAGTACCTGGCACTCTTTTATCTGTACTAATTTCTTTTGTTGTCACTGAGCTATACTTTTTATTTTCTGTTCTGTAAATGCTTTCATTTTCTACCACTTGGCCAGACTGAGTTTTCCAAACCATTCCACTTTTCATTATAAGGTCTATCTGAAAGGCATCCCATTATTTTGTTGCAAAAACAGTTCAAAGTAACCACACAGCTCTTTCTATGTTTTGCTAGGATGTTTCTATAAACAAATATTAATAATTCTTATATTTGGTATCCCTCAAAGCCTTAAGGCATGGACACAATGTAGCCAAATTCTTTGCAACTCTGTTACAAGGATGACATTATCTTCAATGCTCAATAAGTTATTCTTCCTTTACATCTGAGAGTCTTCAGATGAAAACCTTTATTTTCCATATTTTTATCATCATTTTCACAACTATCTAATAAATCTCTAAAATGTTCCATATTAGTTTCTAGTTTTTCTCATTCTCTGAGAAAACACCAGAATCTAGTCTTTTTCTATCCTGCCCCTCCAAACTCTTCAAACTTCAGCCCATTACACAATTATAAAGCCAGTTCCCTTTCTCTGATAATAGTTTTTTATTTAAAATATTGTTTTCTATATTAAAATATTTTTTATTAAAACTATAGTTCACCTTCTCTGATACCCATTTTCTGTATTAGTTTATTGTTTGCTAAGAACATACATACTTGAGTTTGGTAAGGGTAGAGGTACAGTTAGTTCATAATTTTGAGACTTAAGGACAAGGGGCTACATCTGGTGAAGGTCTTCTTGCTGGTGGATAACACAGTAGAGGCTAACATATGGCAGACAGTGTAAGAATAAGATGTCTGTGTCTCATCTTGTCTCTGTTTAAATCCATGAATAACCCTTAATAAGGGCTTACCCTGATGCCTAATCACTTCCCCACCTCTGAAATCATAGTTACATTAAATTTTCTCCTTTGTCTTTTCAGCATAGTAACCAATTTTCAACACATAAATCTTTAGGGACATACAAACCATAACAACCTTGAAGAATCTCCTACTGCCAAAAAAAGGTAGTGTTAGAACACACGAACACACATAAGCACATACAATGATGAGAATGCATGAAAAGGACAAAGAAGACAACTGAACGTTTCCAGTGACCAGTGTTGGAAGTATTTGTTTAAAAGATAACATTACAATAGATTATAACATAAAGCATATATAAATAAAAGCCTTGAGTCTGTATTGCTATAAATAATTTCGTATACATAAATGAGTGGGATAAAATAGACAGCTCTCCTGTGGAGAAGAATAAGATTCTCTACCCTTAAGAATGTAGACCATAACTCCTACACATAGTGACTTTCTTCAAAACAATACAGTATGAAAAGCGGTAAGTAAAAAGTACTTTAAAATAAAAAAAAAAAAACATGATGAGCATTACCTTAGATAATTTATCTTGACATTATTAATGTTAAATCATGATAGTGCATCCTCTTGATTTGATACAATGAGAATGACACTCTATCCTTGAGGTCTTACTGATTCAAACCAGTAACTCTGTAACTCTAATCTAATTATGAGAAAGACATCAGCCAAATTCAAGTTGAGATATAGTATACAAAGTGACTGACCAGTACTCTTTGAAAATGTTTCGTTACTAAGAACAAGAAAGGTATTAAAAAGCTGTCACATTCAAGAAGCACTTAAGAGGACATAAAATCTAATGTAATGGTGTATCATAGATAAGATTCTGAAGTAGAAAAGAACACTAAGTAACAAGAGGGAAATCTGAACAAAGTATATATTTACTTAACAAGAAGATAACAATATTTCTCATTAATTGCGATAAATGTATCATACTACAGAGGACGCTACTAATAGAGAAAATTGAGTGTTAATTGCATGGGAACTCTGTATTATTTGTGCAGTTTTTTCCGTGAATCTGTAAGAATTGTAAAATTAAAATTTATTACAGAATCAAAGCCACCTTTGGGAACCAGCAGTTAGCGTAATGGCTATGTCGCTGGACTCCCACATAGTCGACCGCGGTTCGCGTCCTGGACCCAGTGGCTTAAACCTCACGCTGGGCGCGTGTGCGTGCGTGCCCAAGATCCCGAGAGGAGAATGGAGGAGAAGGGATTGCGGTGTGACCATCCCCCCTGGTGGGTCATTTCTCGCTTTCTGTCTCTATGTCTCTCTCTGTCTGTCTGGCGAGCGCACGCGTCCTATAGCGAAAACCTCTCAAAAAAAAAAAAAAAAAACAAAAAAAAAAAAACAAAAAAAAAAAAAACCACCTTTGAAATATTAACTCTGCAGGTGTTTAAAGGGGAAATAAGTAGGCAATAAGGGGCAACAAGCTAGAATTCAACATGTCATCATTGTTATCATATTTACTTTTGGTAAATGTATAGAAGTAAAATTTGTTTCTGTATTTTGATTTTATATCCAGAAATCTTGTTAAACTGTCTCATTAATGCTAATTTTTTTTGTATTTACTACCTATATAGTCAAATGATCTTTAGTTTATTTCTTCCTTTATTCCTTATATTTAAAAAAATAAGAAGTTATCTCCAACTTCTTTTGTAGCTTTTTTTTTTTTTTTTTTTTTTTTTTTTTTTTAGGTTTTTGCTATAGGACTCATGCTCTCGCCAGACAGAGAGACAGAAAGCAAGAAATAACCACCCCCCCTCCGCCCCCCCCCCCGGGGAGATGGCCATGCCACGATCCCTTCTCCATTTTCCTCTCGGGATCTTGGGCACGCACGCACACGCGCCTGGTGTGAGTTTAAGCCACCGGGTCTGGGGCTCAAACTGTGGTCGACTACGTGGGAGTCCAGTGACATAGCCATTATGCTAACTACTCGTCCCCACGCCCTGCGTGAATTTTAAGCCGCTGGGTCCAGGACACGAACCGCGGTCGACTCCGTGGGAGTCCAGCAACATAGCCATTACGCTAACTGCTGATCCCTTTTGTAGCTTTTTAAAAGCTTATTTATTTATTTTTTTCCAAGAGTGAGAGAGACAGAGAGGGAGAGAAATAACACCATTAACAGATCCCTGATGCTGCAACCTATCAGCTTCAGCCAGACCAGGCCCTGGGCAGGCATCTGCTCCACTCAGGGAGGTCTCCAGATATGAAAATGGAAACTCCCCAAGTAGTTCAACTCAGAGAATGTTGCATTCTACTGCTACACCACAATCTAGACCCCTTTTGATTGGCTTGCTTGTTTCTTAATGCTGTAATGCATTGGCTAGGCCATTGTGGACTTGCACCTGATATGAGTTATAAGCCATCGAGTCCACGACTCCAACCACAGTTGACTATGTGGGAGTCCAGTGATGTAACCACTATGTCATCTACAGATCTTATATTTGAATTTTCTAACAAACTACTTCTTATTCTTCTTAAATATCTCCCCAATATCAGCAGTATGAGTATTGCCGGAAAGGTTGTTAGAATGTAAGTTATTGAACCTCACTTCAGACTTTTTAAATCAGCAATTTTGGGTAGGAAGCAAGAAATATGTGCTTTAACGAGCCCTTCAGGTGATGCTGAAGCAAGTTTAATGCCTCCCATCCATGATAATGTTAATGTGATATGTCTTATTCATGAATTTTATCATTTAAATTGATCTGGGATACACTCAAATTGGTCATTTATACAACATGGGCTTGTATTCCAAATTCTTAGAATTTTTGCATCTACATTCATAAAAAAAAATTCGTAGTTTTCCTCTTCTTGTCAGGTTTAGTAATCAAGGTATGTCAGCTACCTGTAATAAGGTTGAGAACATTGATTTTCTTGCTTCTCTCTGGAAAATTTGGTATAAGACTGGAATTATCTATTTCTCTGATATCTGATAGATTTCACTGGTGAAAGCATGAGAGCCTGGGGTTTTCTTTATGAGAAGACTTTTAAATATGTTCTTACATTTTTAATATGCATAGGACAACTTACTCATTTTGTTTTTGTATCAATTTTCATAAAGATGTCTGTGAATTAAAAACACATTAATAATACTGATGCAAAATAAACAAGCTAAAAATGTAAGATCCAATGAAGCATGTGTGCTGGAAATTCAGCCAAGCATGAATAGAATCAATATATTAAGAATATCTTCAAGCATGTCTTTAGATATAAGGCAAAAATGTATTAACGTCAGTGCCCCAGGCAGTCCATAAAGCCAATTTCTATTGAGAATGGCTGAGATTTTTCATGAAGTAGATGCCAGAGAAATAATTGTGTAGAATCCTTTCAGCATATCCATATTCTGAAAGACCTGCAGGGCACATCATTAATGAAAACTGGAGACTTTCAGGTATTACTCAAATAAATCACAACATTCCCGATTGGCCTTTGGTTGCTGTCCACAGTTTGAGAAAAAATATTTAAACCATCTCTCAATTTTAAGATGATTTATGGTCAAGGAATTTATCTGCTGATTAACCAAATAAAGCCAAACTTATTAGTTACATGTATATTCCACTGCATGACATTTATCTCCTGAAAGGTAATATATTTTATGTGTGAACATCACTGTATGAAATTAAATGACTGACTTATCAAAGAACCCTTTGTGAAAGGTAATTAAGATGTTTTTAAATCCCTTTTCAAAATATGAAGGATTTTTATCTTGTAATCTATTTTGTGTTACAACTGAGTAATTCAACACAATAGCTTTTTTTTTTTTTTTTTTTTTTTTTTTTTTTTTGCTATAGGGCATGTGCGCTTGCCAGAAAGAGAAAGAGACAGAGAGACAGAAAGCAATAAATCATCCCCCAGGGGTGTGGCCATGCCGCAATCCCTTTTCCACCATTCTCCTCTCGGTTTCTTGGACACGCATGCATGCACATGCGCCCGGCATGAGTTTAAGCCACCGGGTCCGGGACTCGAACCGCCAACTACATGGAAGTTCAGCGACATAGCCATTACTCTAACTGCTGGTCCCAACACGATAGCTTTTTAAGAAAAGAATTATTTATTTTTATTCGTTATTATTATTATTTAATTTGTTATAGAGCATGTGAACTTACCAGAGAGAGACAGACAGATAGAAAAAAAGTGAAAAAGCAAGTCTCTAGATCCAGGATAAGAACTACTGTCAGCCATGTGGGAATCCAGTGCCTTATTATCACCATATCACCTGCTGGGCCCCAAAGCAATAACTTTGAAACAATGATGAAGCTAGGCAGAATGTGTAAACTTCACATTAACAAATTATTAATAACCTAAAAGAAGTCAATTCTGAACTAAATAATTAAATTCCATAGTATAAATTTTATACTATTCCATTTCATATATTATATATCATTACATATTTTCCTATTCTAATAAAACACTTTTTTATAGAATAAAAGAACAAAACTCTCAAATTAAAAATAATAAATCTATATTTCATGTTCAGTGGAAGAATGTAATAATTTTCATTACAGTACCAAAAAGAAAAAAAATGGAATATTTCTTGATTATCATAGGAATGAAATGACCAAATGTGTAAAAACCTCAGTGTTTTTTTTTAATGATATATTATTATCACACATTGGCACATGACAAGTGAACCATTCACAAAACAAAGCAGTAGTTGACTTTTAATTATTTCTATTCAGTTTTAAGTTTGTGAATTAAAACCATCTTTTTTATCCATCTGTAGATGTTTATAGTCTTCATTGAGGGAGATAATGTTTTAGCAGAACTATGACCAAATTAAGGCTTTTAAGAAATGTACTTTACAGTCTGTAATTCTGTGGAAATGTAATAAGGTGCATCTATTAAGTGAGTGTTCACTTTGTTGGTTGCTGTTTCTCCTTTTATTTACACATAATCTCAAATAAAGCCATCTCCTGGGTCAAGCCGGCATATTTCTGGGAATGTGTAGGTGAGAAGGAACTAAGGAGGCTGTAATATGTCATGTTCTACCTTTATTCCTAAGCTGTGCAATAATTTTGGTTTCTGTAAAAGACAGGTATAGAAAGAGACCAATGTTTTGTGCACGTGCACCACCAAGGGACAATCTCACTAGGGTATTCCTCTTCCTCCAATCTTTCTAGGGAACACCCTATCGAGGTAGAAAATCATTGTTCTCATTGAAGCGCCCAAGGATTCTGCTACATTAATTCATCCTTCATTGTTAAATATGTATTTACATTTTATCTGTTTTCTTCTTATCTGCGTTTATGAGTGCTCCTCAGAGGTGTTTATTACCCATGTGATTTCATTTATGTGAAGTCTAATATCACTAATAGGCTCAAGAAAAACAAACAAACAGAAAAAAAAAACAAGGTTCTTGTACATTATCTGAATTTTCTCACGATTAGGGTGTGGTGCTGTTCTCATGAAGCTTTGTACAATCCAAATGGAAAACAAATCAGGGTCTATCTAGAAATTTTTGTTTGTAAACTAGGCATTTGGCATGACGGGTGGTAGGGATACTGCTTTTTGTGTTGATTTCTGTCCTAAGACACAGCTAAATTACTACGCAGTCACTTTGAGTTTATGGGACCTGCTCCTTTGAATACTTAGTAAAGCCCTTCTAACTTGGCAGTACTTAAACTTCCAAATAATATCTCTTTTTAGGGACCACAAACTGAAAACTTCTCTTAGTTGTTTTATTTTTCAAGCTATTGCTCTTATTCTTAAATGCTGGTTCTAATTGCTTATCATTCAAAAGCCAAGTGGTGTATTCATGGAGAAAGGTTTATTATCAGAAAGACAACATCTAGGATGATAGCGGAACTTCAGAATCTCTGAAAACTGCCTCTCTGAACAGCAGGGGTTCTGGGTCTTTACGGGAAAGATTTTCAAGGAGGTAGTGGAAAAACCAGGTCTTTCTAATCCAGTAAGCTAGTACAGATCAGTCTCAGGGCCAGGGAAAACAGGGTGTTATCTCCATCCAGTTTCTGTATGAGAGCCCTTCAAATGTTTAAACCCATCTTGCTGTCCTAAAGTTTAAGTACATCCTAAGAAAGCAAAGAACTAAGAAGGGAAAATATAAACTCACACCTGAATAAAGTAACTACGGTCAAAGGAAGCTACGAAATCAACCATACCATGTTGCCGGGTGCCAGTATATAGGGGTCTCAGTTTCACTTTCTATGTGGATCCCTGGAGTGTGCTCATGTGTGATTTTATGTATGTATTTATGTATGTATTTATGTATTTATTTATTTTAGGAGTTAGGCAAATATTTCAAGAGCATTTATAAGCAGATTATCAGGTTCTTTCCCTGTGGCTCCCTTTTTAAAGTGTACCTTCTCTCAGTTCTATCTGTTTTAGCAGCCCTGAAGCCTACCCTTCGACAGTTAAAGGCAATGAGAATGCAGCTCTGTATGTGCATTCAAGCCACACCATACCACATGTACTGCAAAGTGGCCTCAGGTCAAAATTTGATAAACATAAATATGACTCAGTGAGATTCAAATCCTTTTCTTTAAGAGTCATATTCTCTCTAGTTTTTCTCTTGTTAAGAATCAGAAACTCTCCAGCATTTTTTTTTTTAATATTTTGTCTGGGCTTGATCATTGTTATCTACAGAAGAGGTACAGACTCAGCAATTTTGTTATTACTGTACTGAAACCCCACTTTACTATCTTTATTTTTTAAATGGAGATTATAGAAATAATACCCAATTCATAAAGCTATTATAAAGATTAAATCAGATAAGAAATGCAAAGACCTATAGGTCTTTACAACAATGTTTAGCACGTAATAAAAGCTTAATACGTGTTAGTTGTTTTTATTATATTATTTCTTAGTATAAGCTTCTTTACTAAAACAGCTTGCAAATGCCTCCCCTTTGAATGACTGCTTTGTTTCTTGATTAATTGCATAACATGGAAATTGGTCTTAAGCATTCATGTAATTCAAGACAGTTTTATACTTACACTATCTGAACATTGATTGTCCATTTAACAAAAATTCATTGAAATCCTACTGTGTGCTGTAACTAAGATAAATTCTGAAAAATTAAAAAAGGTAGCCAAGACAGAGATAATGAAGAATATCTAATATTCAAAACTAATTTTTACATACAAATACGATTTTAATAATAAATTATTCATTAGTAAATATGGTAAAAAACTTAAAAATGAAGTCAGGAATTTCTATTAAGTCACTTTGTTATGGAATTGGTACATGTAGATAATCAGTCACGATAAAAAAACTTTCAATCATGCGTGTCACATCTAGTGATACCGTCTTATTTTACAAACTTTTTAACGCACGGTAGTAGTGTCTGAGAATATAAAAAAGAAGACCTAAATAATACCTATTGATATAACAAGATTTATTTATTTGTGTACATATAGGAAAATTTACCTTTATAAAAAACTTCCTATAATCCAGTATAGCATAGAATAATAAATCAAGATCATAAAGCAAGAAGCGAAAGACTCTTAAAAATCATGCTCTGGCTGGTGGCGGGTTAAGACATTCCATGAGGCTAACTCACATGGGAAAGTTAACGGCTTGGGTGCAGAGACGGCATGTGGAGCCCACACAGGCTCATGATCTGGGTGAACTGGGGCTAGATACGAATCACTTATGAAGAATTGGTTGGAGGTGCTATCACTTGTCTCCTATCTGTGTCCCTCTTACCTATTGCAAAAGTAAAGAAGAAAACTTTTGGAAACCAGCAGTTAGCGTAATGGCTACGTCGCTGGACTCCCACGTAGTCGACCATGGTTCACATCCCGGACCCGGTGGCTTAAAACTCATGCCGGGCGCGTGTGCGTGCGTGCCCAAGATCCTGAGAGGAGAATGGAGGAGAAGGGATTGCGGCGTGACCATCTCCCCTGGGGGGTGATGTCTCATTTTCTATCTCTATGTCTCTCTCTGTCTGGCTGGCAAGCGCATGTGCCCTATAGCGAAAACCTCTCCAAAAAAAAAAAAAAAAGAAAAAAAAAAAAGAAGAAGAAAACTTTTACAAAATCATTCACTCATATATAAAAATCATTCACCTGAAATATTGCTATTTGCCTTTTAAACATGGGCATGCAAGCCCAAAATTTTAACAGGAGGAAGAAATGGAGGAGAAGAAATTGTGGTATAATCCTGGCCCCATTTCTCCCCATCCCTCTCTCTGTCTCTTTCTGGTTAAACTCCTCTCGTGATTAAAACAAATTGCAAAATACCTGCACTGATGTCTCCTGAATAAAGTCAGCCTTCCGTGAGAGAAATTATTTAGGTAAGATGCTACATTATCAAATTTATAATACAAGTAGTTATGCATTGGTGCTGTCTTTTTCATGGAGAAATGGAAAGTTGTAAACTTATCACTATTAATAAGGATACTAAAATTGTGTCCACAGCATATTAAGAAGTAAAGGAATGACTTTGCTAATATTGAACTAGACATTTTCTAAAAATTGAATGTAATGAATTAAAAAGAGACATACACAGGTTTTGAAATAGTCTTGAATGTTAATAGCAGAAAGCCTTGGGCCAGCCTGTGGTGTGGTGGATGAAGTGACTGGATCCCACTTGATCAGCTCCGCAGTTGGAGTCCCAGACCTGGCATCCTGAGAATTGTGCTGGGTGCATGTGTTTACAGCCCCAAAATCCAAAAACGAAGAAGATGGAGGAGGGACTGCAGCATGACCATCCATCATGGGGAGTATGGGGAGTACTTTCTCACTTTCTCCCTCTCTTTTTTTTTTTTTTTTTTTTTTAGTTCTTTTTTTTTTTTGGAGAGGTTTTTATTTTTTTTATTTTTTTATTTTTTTTAGTTCTTTTTTTTTGGAGAGGTTTTTTTTTTTTTTTTGCTATAGTGTGCATGCGGTCACCAGAAAGACAGAGAGAGACAGAGAGACAGAAAGTGAGAAATCACCCCCCAGGGGGGATGGTCACTCCGCAATCCCTTTTCCTCCATTCTCCTCTTGGGATCTTGGGCACGCACGTACACGCGCCCAGCGTGAGTTTAAGCCACCAGGTCTGGGACTTGAACCGTGGTCGACTACATGGTAGTTCAGTGACATAGCCATTATGCTAACTGCTGGTCCTTTCTCCCTCTCTTTTTCTCTCTCTCTGGAGAGTGGATGTGTAGTCCAGCAAAAATTAAAGAGAGAGAGAGTCTTTGTAAATAGACACCTTGAGCAAAAACAATATTGTCAATTTGCTTTTCAATAAAACAATGTCACAACTCATGACTTAGAGCCTTGTAAATTTTTTTAAGTTCTTCCCAACTCAATTCCCATTATATTTATCTAGTCATAAAATTAGCCTAAATATAATTTTACCTCAGTTTCTAATGGGCAATGTTTTAGTTTATTCTACTGCTAATAATAGAAAACATGTGAGTCTGGGTAATTCAAGAGATGACAGGTTTATTTAGCCCCTTACTTGGAGATCTGAAGTCCCAGGGCCACTTCTGGTAAGGATTTTCCTGTTGGAGGGTACTAAAGCCATGGAGGGCATCATGTACTGAGAGAACAGGAATGTGCCTTAGTGTGTTCATGAGTGTCTGCTTTGTTTTCTTTCCTTATAAACCCACCAGGTTTCAGTTCTGACACCCTTTCCCTAACAACCTTAGTCCTAGTCTCTTCCTAAAGGCCCCGTTTTTCAATATCATAGTCTGATTAAGGTTTTCACCCTCTTAATCCCATCATAACCAATTCTCAACACAGGAGGTGGGGTGGGGAAAGACATAAAAACCATCACAGATTAATAAACAGTGATGCACACCTATTTTAGGAGATGTAGGACATGGTTGTGAATCATAATATGACCTTTGTAATAGGCATAATTGTCCAAATATAATTCCACATCTAAGCAACAGGACATACAGAGGGGGGTAAATGTGATATCATTTGTTTCCTTTGTACTTCATTTATCATCGTTTCCACTGGAAGTGGGTATAAGACATCAAAACTACACGCAGCTTTTCATATGGTTATGGCACTGGACTCCCACGTGGCCAACCATGGTTCAAATCCAGGACCCAGCAGCTTGAATATCACACAATGTGTGTCCACGCATGTCCAAAATCCTTGGAGGACAAAGGAGGAGAAGGGACTGCAGCATGGCCATCCCCTCTGGGTAGTGATTTCTCAACTTCCCCTTTCACTGCCTCTGTCTCCCCTCGGTGAACACACATGCCCTCTGGCAATAACCTTAACAAGGAGAACAAAATCAAAGTCTGCACATTTTCTCTGAAAATACCTTTTCCTCAACTTACCCATAATAGCTCAAAGTAAGCATTGAACAAAGTTCACAATGCCTTCCAATTTAAATGAAAGAAACTCAAAAATCAAGCTATGGACACGTTTCATAGCAGGGAAATAATGTGTCATGTCATGTCATGAC
Source organism: Tupaia tana (assembly GCA_026018925.1). Taxonomy (NCBI): domain Eukaryota; kingdom Metazoa; phylum Chordata; class Mammalia; order Scandentia; family Tupaiidae; genus Tupaia; species Tupaia tana. Next base: position 42,686,879 of record JAKSZU010000008.1, read on the forward strand.
CCAGGAAAAATCAATGTCCTAGATGTAGACCTTCAGTCTAGTGATTTTAACTTTTTGTTTGCAACTTTTAAGAATTGGAAATTAAAAACATAAATCATACATTGTAGCTAAGAGCAAACATAATTTGTCTCTAAATGATATCTTAAATTCAGAGTCAAGCAATCCTAGTTCAATGAAGTAGCACTAAGGTACTGAAAGCAATAAAGACATACTCTTTACCTCACAGAGACCTAAGCCCATCTTCAACAAGGATATGAATGTCTCACAAAGAGTAACTCACACTTTAAATGGTAAGAATAGAATAATTCCTGAAATATATATAGGAAATCAGAAACTGATCAAATTAGCACCTTTCTTGGTTTTATCTACTATTAAATGTATCATTATGCTTTATTTGTATATGCTTTGAATTTTTATTTTAGGAGAGATTTTTTGCTGCAGGGAATGTATGTTCACTGGAGAGACAGAGAGACAGAAAGAGAGAAATCACCCTCTAGGGGAGATGGCCACACCACAACCCCTTCTCCTTCGTTCTCCTCTTGGGACTATGTGCCTGGTGTAACTTTTAAGTCGCTCAGTCCAGAACTCGAACCACCAAGTGAGAGTCCAGCAATGTAATCATTAAACCATCTGCTGGTCACTTCTAAGTATTTCAAAAATACTTTGAATTTGTATGCTACCTTTATCCATCTGAAGATGCAGTATAAAACAGAAACTCTTAGCAATTTGCTTTTTTGCACATATAACTTGGTTTCAATTAATCATGGATTTCTATGCACAAAAGGTAGTACTGAATGTAAAGGGGATTATATATCAAAATGTAAGAAATGTTCTCTTATGTGCCCCATAAATATTTTGTTTCAAATTTTTGTTTTCATTTTTTTTCTTCTTTCTTTTTTTTTTTGGTTGGGGGAGGCGTAAGGCATTTATGTTTCCTTCCTTTTAGTCTAGAAAAATCTTCATAATTTATTCTGATTTGGATTAATGGACTAGGTGACCCCTTCTTTGTTTGTTTGTCAGTTTCTGCCAATACCCTCTACTTTCCTCTAACATAGAATTTCAAATTCTCTATGTAATTCAGTTCTGTAATCCTTAACACCAGATAGATACTATGATATAACTCCAAAGTTCTACTTTTTTGAGTCCAAAGTTCTATTTTTTGAAAGAGATTTTTGCTGCAGTGTTCCCATGCACACCAGAAAGACAGAAAGTGAGAAATCACAACCCCTTTTCCTCCATTCTCCTCTAGGGATTTTGGCATGCACACATAAATATTTGGTGTGAGTTTTTTTTTTTTTTTATAATTATTTATTTTATTTATTCATTCATTTATTATTCTTTTGTTATTATTTTGACCAGAGAGAGACAGAGGGTGAGAGTGAGACAGAGAGGAAGTGAGAAAGCAAGCCACCAGATTCAGGACTTGAACTCTTGTCAGCCATGTGGGAGTGTCCAGCGTCTTATCCACCACGCCACATGCTGGTCCCCTTGGTGTGAGTTTTAAGCTGCGGAGTCCAGCACGTGATCAGTCATGTAGGAGTCTAGCACTTTAACCACTACACCACCTGCTGGCCCCTACCCTGAAGTTGTTACTTTATATATTTTTATAGTTACAATTACTTGTCTAAGTAACAAGTGCCTGCAACTTTCTTTCTTTCTTTTTTTGTAGACAGAGATTTTTGCTTTAGGCATGTGGGCTCACCAGAGAGATAGCAAGAAATAATCCCCTTGGGGGATGGCCATGCTGCAATCCCTTTTCCTCCATTCTCCTTTCAAGATTTTGGGCATGCATGCACATGCACCTGGTGTGAGTTTTAAGCCACCAGGTCAGGGACTCAAACCATGGTCTACAATGTGGGAGTCTAGCAACGAAACCATTATGCCATCTGCTGGTCCCAGTGCCTTCAACTTTCAACATTTGCCTAAAGTCTGCCTCCCTGATGAACTTGAACTCTGTGATAGCAAAGACAAATGACCAATTAATACTGATTACTGACTGGCTAGCACTTTAAATTTCTATTTTCCTCTTGACTTAGGAAAGGTAAACATGGTGAGTCTGTATCTCCATGCCTGTGACAAGGAAATATTCAGGACATTTTTTCTGTTATTTTTTACCATCACTGTATATATCTTTACAACATTGAAAATGAAATTGTCCTAGCATCAACACAAGGTATGTTAGTCCAGTCAAAGAAATTACCATACCTTCAGAAAAATGAAACTGGACTCGTATCTCTCATCATTAACAAAAACCAACTCAACTCAGAATGTATCAAAGGTATAAAAATAAGACCTTGAACAGTAAAACTACTGGTAGGAAACAGAGGAAACTATCAGAGACATCAGAGTAGTCTTAAATAAGACTCCTAAAGTGCAGGCAATAATTCAGTATATTTAAGATATAATTATTCTTTATTTAGTTTTATTTATTATCATTATTGTTTAAATTTGACTGGAGAGAGATCGGGGGTGGGGCTTGGGAGGAATGAGGAAGCAAGCTACTGAGGACTCGAACTTCAGTCAGCCATATGAGAGTCCAGTGCCTTAACTAGCATGCCATCTGTCATTCAGCACATTTTAAAAATCTTACCAACCACCCGTTTTCCCAGAATTTCTGATTGGGAAGTCATATCACAGGTGAGTTTAGAAAATTTGAAGTTCACTCTGGCTTTAAAAATGGTCTATCATGGGATGAGAAGATGGTATGATGGTTATATTTCTGGGCTCCCATGTAGTCGACTGTGGTTTGTAGTCTTGGACCAGTGGCTTAAAAACTCACACCAGGTGTGTGTGCATGCATGTCCAAAATCCCGAGAGGAGCATGGAAGAGAAGGGATTGTGGCATGGCCATTCCTTATAGGGGAAGTGATTTCTCACTTTCTGTATCTCTGGTCTCTGTCTCTCCAGCGAGCACACAGACCCTATAGCAAAACTTTCTCTTTAAAAAAAAAAATGGTCCATCATTCACACTGCCATCAGACTCTAGGACCCACCAGCAGTTACATATTAAAATTAGGTGATTTAAATGTAAAATAATTGCGATGAAAATTTGTCAATTAAAAGTACTACCCGAAGTAGTGTTTTCCCAATCCTAGCGAATAGTTCAACTCAAGGTTAGTACTCTCAGTCCTCCAGGACATTGAACTCTTCCTCAGCTGTTTCCAACTCATCCCAAGGTCCTGTTAGTCCTACTAACTTTACTCTTAAATATTTCTAAAATTTACCTTATCTCTCAACCACAATCAGAAATGGCATTTTGGGACCAGAAGTTAGCGTAATGGCTATGTCGCTGGACTCCCATGTAGTCAACCGCGGTTCAAGTCCTGGACCCAGTGGCTTAAACTCACGCCAGGCATGTGTGTGTGCGTGCCCAAGATCCCAAGAGGAAAATGGAGGAGAAGGGATTGCGGCGTGGCCATTCCCCCCCTTGGGGGGGGTGATTTCTCGCTTTCTATCTCTCTGTCTCTTTCTGTCTGGCGAGTGCATGCGCCCTACAGCAAAAATCTCTCCAAAAAAAAAAAAAAAAAAAAAAAAAAGAAATGGCATTTTCAAAATCTCTTTTTTTCTCTTACATGCACACAATCATGTACAAACACAACACACACACACACACACGAGTCTTGCCATTTTATGGCAAGAGAGGAAAGTTAACAGGATCGTAAACATGAAATCCATTTGTATCACCATATCCTATAGCCCAGGGGCAGCTGGTCTATCCTTCTAACTGAAAAGTACAATGACTAAATGTAAATAATATATGCATATTATGTATTATACAATATATTATTTACATTTAGCCATTGCATGATAGATTAGATAGACAGTAGATAGATAGAGGTTGATAGATGTATGAAAGAAAGAAAGGCACTTTAAAAAAAAAGAAGTAAAGAAAGAAAAAAGAAAAGTAGAATGACCTATTGAAAGCTCAACTAAGAGAGTAGCTCCCAGACAAAAACTCCAAGGGGTTGAAGGAGTTCAGAATGCAGTGCCTGTTGTGAACCAAAAACTGATATGTCACCAAGTAGCCCCAGTGACGGAAATCCATGAGCTCCATCACCAGAGCTAGAAACAGGGTTGGCCCCTCTGATCATCACTCCCGTTGACTCACTGGCGTAATTTATGCTTTCAGTCCATTTATTCTTTGGACCTTCTGGATGAAAAGAAAGAGCAGTTTTAGGTGCTATAGTAGTATTTCAGTGGTTCCATTTAATTGGACTTTTGACCACCATCTGGCCATATTGAATTCACATTTTAGTACACCCAAAGAATAATAATAGAATGACTAGACTGATTATTAGGATTTGTTTTACTAAATGACATTGTTAGCTTAGCCGGTTCTTAATAGAGACAGAAATAAGTGTTAATACACCAACGAGGGCTCAGCTGGCATCTCCTGCAGCTTCCATGCCTAGTAGTAGCTGTGAATACCTAGTTAAAATCACCATCACCTTAGAAGGGCAAGCTAACCTGTAGCCCAGACTCTCTGAAGAGAACTCTGGACTATTTTACCGTACGGCCTACAGTACAGACCAACTGCGAGTAGAAAAACTTCCAAGATCAGCTTCGTCATTGGTGATTTCATCAGTGTTTATTAGCTTGGTTTGCCAACTTACATTCTTTAAAATCTTATTTTTTAGATTATGCAATGGCTGTCAATTCATTTTGGATTCATGTCTCCCTTCTTAGAGAAGGAACAGTGCATTTTCACTTCTAAGAGGGGCCCATGAGAGAGTGTAAGTTTATATAAACGGTTCGTGGTGCATATTGTCTCAAGTCCAGGTTCTGTGCGTTACCAGACCCACTCATAGTACTCTGCTGTCTGCATTTCTGCTTCCCATCGAGGGTTTTCTAACATAGAAAAGATGGAAATTCAAATCATAAACTCTAACCACTCCTAATTTCCTCTCATCTTTTAGAATGAATTATCTCAAGGGTTCCCAAGGACATTTACCTTTAGCAATGCCTCCCTCACAGTCTACTCAGGGCAAGCCTCAATATCTCCAGGCCCAAAATAATAGATTCATGGCACTGCTATGTTCCCCAAAACCAAAGGAACATATGCTACCACTGGTAGAGGGTAACACTTCATAAGGAAAATTTGAACAGTAATAAACCAACTATTTCCTCATTCTTCCCCACTCTGCTAGTTCTGATGCCACTCATTCACTCTGGATTTGAATCACGTGACTACCTAGTGTTCTTGTGAGGATATGCCCACTTTGGCAATACATACTACAATCCCTGTTTATCCTACTCTACTTTTCCTCAACAGTCATGTCTCTGGATTGTATCCCAAAATAAGGCATTAATAAGTAACATTGTTTCGATATGATCTCTAGGTAACTCCGGCTCAAAAACCTGTTCTATAAAGCCAAAGTCCTAAACATGTATCCTCTATCCCCTCCTGCCACCAGAGGTAGCTGCCGGAACCCAGTTAAAGTATATTTATAAAAATACTTACCCTGTGGGGAACCAGCAGTTAGCATAATGGCTATGTCGCTGGACTCCCATGTAGTCGACCGTGGTTCGAGTCCCAGACCCGGTGGCTTAAAACTCACGCTGGGCGTGTGTGCGTGCGTGCCCAAGATCCCAAGAGGAGAATGGAGGAGAAGGGATTGCGGTGTGACCATCCCCCCAGGCGGTGATTTCTCGCTTTCTGTCTCTATGTCTCTCTCTGTTTGGCGAGCGCACGCGCCCTGCAGCGAAACCTCTCAAAAAAAAAAAAAAAAAAAAAAAAAAAAAAAAAAAAAAAAAAAGATAAATAAAAAGAAAAAAAAAAAGGAAATATACTTACCCTGTGTTTGCTTCTGAGATTTTCCTAAGGATGGACACTGTAAAGACTCTCCATGATTTCTACCCTCCTTAAAGAATCTAATAGAGCTTATTTATCCAGCAAGGGAAAAAATTCCCCCAGTATTACAGAATATTGTGCAGACACATGAGTACTTGACAATGTGTTTGTCTAGGATTAAAGCGTTAGCAGGTGAAAAGAGGAAGAAAATGTGATTGGTTAACATAATGGCACACCAAACACTGCAATATTTTATTAAGCCTCTTGGATATAAGAACAACAAAAGGACCTTCACTATGAACTATGTAAACAACATGTGAGGAAGATGAAACTGAAAGAAAGAGAACAAATTACTTGCTTCTGAAAAGTTTTGACACAACAATGCCAGATACAGAATGTAAGAAAGATAAAGAAAAGGGAAAATCTATTATAATGCTGTACATCAAAAAATTTAGAACAGATTTTTCATAAATAATATATAAACCGTGTTTAACAATTTATTAGCAAGTTTTTTTATATCTAGTTTTTAGATCATCACTTTTCAATAACTTGGTAAGTTTGGGTTTTTCTAGTACAGAACCTGTCCTGCTTAGTAGTAGACATAACTTACAGTCATTATTTTCAAAAGTATGAAACTAGCAGATGGCATAATTGTTACATCACTGGACTCCCATTTAGTTGGTCATGATTTGAGTCCCGGATGCAATGGCTTAAAACTCACATTGGGTGCCTGTGTGTGCATGCCTCAAATCCCAAGAGGAGGATAGAGGAGAAGGGATTGCTCCATGGCCATCCCCCCTGGGGAATGATTTCTCACTTTCTGTCTGTCTTTCTCTCTGTCTCTCTGGTGAGCACATGCACCCTGTAGCAAAAATCTATCTCAAAAATAATGTACCATTTCTTACATCTATACTTCTTAACACTCAAGAACAATCTGCCAATCACTTTTTATTTAAAATATTTATTTGTTCTATAAGAGAGAGAAAAAGAGAAAGACATAGAGAAAGAGAGGGGATAACCCAAAATAGAATATTCACACTGCGATCGGCCCCTATTGTCAGCCAACCTGGTGTGCTCAAGGACATCCTGGGACATGACCAGTGATAGTTCCCAAGTAGTTCTAGTAGTGTCACCACTGTGCCACTGCCTGACCCCTCCCCATCACTTTTAATATACATTTATGAAGACCTCAACATTTTGACAAATAGGCTATTTTACAAGCCTTCCTATTACCAAAGGAGAAACAGGAAGCCAAAGAAGCTTGTCTGGCTCAAAACACACAATTACATAGGAAACCATGGATCTGTTCATAGGGCCTATTGACAGGCTAGGCCGTCATTGTGCATTTCGCATGCCTTATCTTCCCAGGCTGGTCACTCAACAGAAGGCTGTTACTTATTTTCAGTTCTACATATAAAACCATTTCATTTTCCAAGAAATCAATGTCCTGTATCACAGCAGGATCCTCAGACTTTAATCTAGGTATCAGCTTTACCCTGCCCTGCAGTCCTTTGAACTGCCCAGAATTGGATTAGAAGGAACAATTGTATATAGCTCAAGGATTAAAGCATTAAAAGTAATATCTTCCTCGTACCAATTCTTGTCAGAATAATACAAATCTAATATTTGTACAAGAAAATAATGTTGTTTTTAAACAAATAGAGTTACTACCTGAAGAATTAAGCAATATATTTATGGACTTTCAATCAAAACTGATTATAAATCCTTAGATTTTAAACTATAACTTTTCTATTGTTTATTCATTCATTCTTCAGGTATTTAGGTACCTACTGTGTTTTGGAAACTATGCTTGGTACTAAGAATATAGTGGCAAGTGACAAGTGCAAGAGACAGCCTTGGACTCTGTAAACTCTAACCGTCTGTTCGTCTGTTCCAGTTGCGAGTTCCTCTTTCCTTCCACTTCTGCTCCACCAGTCTTCCTGCTCCCACATGGCAGAATCAAGTGTGCAGTCCAAGGCCAAAGACTGCCTTGGAATCTCCACGGTCTCCTATTTCTCAAAATCAAAAACGTGTAGTTTTCTGAAGCACTCCCCATCATGTAAACCATACTTTCTTTTTCATTTGAAAATCAGTGATTCAGTCTTAAATTCATCTATTTCTAGAATCTGGGAGGCATGTAGAACACCCAGTCCCAGGAACAAAAATGCAGATTACAAGGTGAGCATCACGGGAGACGGCTACAAAGAGATTAGGGATCACATCCTCTCATGAGCCTTTAAATGCTCAAAATTAACCCAAAGAAATAAGGAAAAAACATATAATCCATTAGATGACCAGAAATCACCACAGAGGCGTAAGAAATATGAGAAACAAACAAACAAAATCTCTCCCTCAAGAGGAAATAACAATTCCTCATCATCTTACAGATAAAACTATGGAACTTGTGGAAATGTCAGACAAATAAATCAGAATATATATAGTGGACAAACTTAACAAAATGCAAGAGAAAAAAGACGATGAACTCCAGGAAATGCAAGAGAAAAGAGACAATAAGCTACCTGAAAAGAGGAAGTTCTTTCATGATTTGAAAGAAGATATGGACACTATAAAAAAAGAATGAAACAGAGCTGTTAGAGATGAAGGCTATAATACAGGAAGTCAAAACCTTCCTGAAAGTATTAAAAGCAGATTATATCATGCAGAAAATTGAATCTCAGATGTAGAAGACAAAATCTCTGATCCGGGGGGGGGGGGGGGGGGGAGATAGAGAAAATAATAAAAAAAATGAGGATAATATATGAGAAATACTAGATTCCATTAAATGTCAAACATCTGAATAATTGGTATCCCAGAAGGTGAAAAAAACAGTAAGGGCATTGAAAATCTATCTCATGAAATCCTGGAAGAAAATTTTCCAAACCTTGAGAAACATTTAAACATCCAGGCTCAGGAAATACAAAGGAGCCCAAATGGAATAAACCAAACAAGATCTTCTCCATGTTACAAAATAGCCAAATTGGCCAAAACCACAGACAAAGACAAGATATTACAATTAGCAAGAGAAAAATGTCAAGTTACTTACAAAGGTTATCCCATCAGGCTAACACCACACCTGTCATCAGAAACAATGCAAGCGAGGAAATAATGAAAAAATATAGTTAAAGTGCTAAATTAAAAACAATTTCAACCAAGATTACTATACCTGGGAAGATTATCCTTCATATGGGGTGAAAAGATAAAGAACATTCACAGACAAACAAAACCTGAAAGAATTTACCAACTCTAGACCAGCTCTTTAAGAAGTTCTGAAGAGAGTGCTATACCAAGAAAACTAAAGACAGACAGGCAGAAATGAGAGAGCAAAAATAACCAAGAAAATGACCAACTTAATGGTAAGGACAGGTCTGGAAATATTGATAATAGTGTTGAACATTAATGGTTTAAATTTTCCAATCAAAAGACACAGATTGACTGAATGAATAAAAAACCAGGAACCCTCTATCTGTTGCCTACAAGAAATGCATCTTATGGATAAAGACATACATAGACTAAAGGTGAAGGGCTGGAAAAAGATATTACATGCAAATAGAAACCAAAAAAGAGCAGGAGTCATGACACAGATTTCAGACAAAATAGGCTTTAAGGCAAAAACTATAAGAGACAAAAAAGGGCATTATATAGTAGTGAAAGGGCTAATTTATCAAGAAGATACAATGCTTATTTATATCTTATGCACCCAACTCAGGAGCTCCCAAATATGTGAAGGGAAAGACTGCTAGATCTGAAAGGAGAGAGAGACTGCAATGCGCTAATTTGTGGGGACCGCAACACCCCATTATCTCCTTTAGACAGATCAATAAGACAAAAACTAAGCAAAGAGATTCAAGACCTGAACCATACCATAGATCAGATGGACTTTACAGAAATCTACAGAATTTCCACCCGAAAAACACAAAATGCACATTTTTCTTACCCCTGCATGGTACCTTCTCAAGATTGACTACATGAAAACACACAAAACAAGACTTTACATGTTCAAGGGCATAGAAACCATAGCCAGCGTCTTCTCCAACTGTGGTGGAATTAAACTTGATATGAATTTCAGAAAAACTCAAAAATATACAAATACATGGAAACTAAATAACCTACTCCCTAATCACCTCACAACTATTGAAGAGATTAAAACTGAAATCAAAAGATTCATGGAAACAAATGGTAATGAGTGCATGAGTTTCCACAGTATGTGGCACCACAGAAGCAGTCATAAGACAGAAGTTCATAACAATTAGTGATCTTAAGAAAAAGATGATGAAAGGTGACATGGACAACCTAACATCATGCCTTAGATAATTAGAAAAACAACAACAACCACAAAAATGCCAGGAGAAAAGAAATAATAAAGATTCGAGCAGAAATAAATTAAATAAAAAATAAATTAGCTATATGGAAAATAAATGAAGCAAAAGCCAGTTTAAAAAAATAAACAAGATTGACACACCATTATCTAGGCTAATTAAGAAGAGAAGAAGGAACCAGATAAATTAATTTCTCAATGAAGCAGGCAACATTACAATGGACATAATAGAAATACAAAACATCATTAGAGGATACTATAAATGTCTATATGCCAACAAACAAGAAAGCCTAGATGAGATGGATGATTTCCTGGACACATATAATCTACCAAGATAGACTCAGGAAGACACAGAAAATCTGAATAGACCCATAACAAGCAATGAGGTTGATCAGTAATAAATAACCTCCCAACAAAGAAAAGCCCAGGTCTTGATGGCTTCACTTCTGAATTCTACAAAACTTTTAAAGAAGAGGTAAACCCCATCCTTCTCACAGTATTTCTAAAGATCCAAAAGGAAAGAACCCTCTCAAGTTCATTTTATGAAGCCTCCATCACCCTCATTCCCAAAACAGTTACGATACAACAAGAAAGGAAAGCTACAGACTAATATCTCTGATGAACATAGATGCAAATATTCTCAAAAGATACTTGCAAATCGTTTCCAACAACATATAAAAAAGATTATACATCACAACCAAGTAGGCTTTATTCCAGAGATGCGAGGGTGGTTCAACATATGCAAAACCATAAATGTGATACACTGTTTCAACAGAAAGAAAGATGAGAACCATATGAGCATTTCAATTGATACAGAGCAAGCATTTGACAAAATACAATACATGATGATTAAGACTCTTAGCAAAATCGGTATAGAAGTATCATTTCTCAGCATAATAAAAGCTGCATATGAAAAACCTACAGCTAACATTATACTGGATGGGGAAAAGTTAAAAGCTTTTGCACTAAAAAACTGGTACAAGGCAAGGCAGCCCATTTTCTCAACTCCTTTTCAATATAGTGCTTGAAGTCCTACCCAAAACAATCAGCAAGAGAATGAAAGAAAAGGCATTCCAGTGGGAAAGAGTTGAAATTATCTCTATTTTCAAATGACATGATTGTATACATAGAAGACCCAAAGGTATCCACAAAAGAGCTTCTGCTAGTAATAAATGAATACAGTAAAGTGGCAGGATACAAAATCAACTTACAAAAATCTATAGCATTTCTATATACAAACAAGTGGACAGAGGCAGAACTGAAGAAAAAAAAATCTCATTTCTCATAGCCACGAAAAGTATAAGATACCTAGGAATAATTCTAATCAAGTACTCAAAGACTTCACCAAGGAAAACTATCAAAATTTTAAAAAACAAATTGAAAGTTACACAAAAAGTGGAAGAACATCCCTTGTTCCTGGACTGGAAGAATTAATATAATCAAAATGGCAATTCTACCCAAATTGACCTACATATTTAATACAATCTTTATAAAATTACAAGAGACATTCTTCACAGATCTAGAAAAGAAAATCATAAAATTTGTTTGGTATCATAAAAGACCCTGTATTGACAAAACAACCCTGCATGAAAAGAGTGGATTGGGCAGCATCTCTCTCCTGACCCCAAAATATACTACAGAGCTGTAAAAAACAGCAAAACAGCATGGTATTAGCACAAAAACAGATATGTGGACCAATGGAATGGAATATACAGAATCCAGAAATAAACCCTAAATTGATTTTTGACAAAGTGTACCAGTCAATCTTCTTGGAAAAGGAAAACCTCTTTAGCAAATAGTGCTGGAAAAACTGTATATCTACCTGCAGAAAGATGAATCTGAACCCCTCTCTCTCACCATTAACAAAAAGCAACTCAAAGTGGATCAAAGGTCTAAATTTGAGACCTCAAACTATAGAACTACTAGAGGAAAATAATGGGAAATCCAGGAGACACTGGGTTAGGCAAAGAATTCTTAAATAAAACCACCAAATTACATGCAATAATCCCCAAAACAAGTGGGATACATCATATTAAGATGTTTCTGCATTCAAAAGACACAATAATTAGTGTGAATCAATAACTCTCGAAATGGGAGAATATTTTTGTAAACTATGTTTAAATAAGGGTCTGTATTTTGATAACCAGAATACACAGGTAACTCAAGGGGCTTACCCAGAAGAAAATGACTGACCCAACTACTAGAAGGGAAAAGGCGCTGAATAAACAACTCTCTAAGGAAGTAATACGAACAGCCAAAAAGCATATGAAAAAATGTGCAACATCCTTCATCATAAGGGAGATGCAGATCAAAACTACAATGAGATACCACCTAATCCCAATCAGAATGGCAAAGATAAAAATAATAATAATAATAAATGATAAATACTGAGGGGTATTTGGTGAAAGTGGAACCCTCCTACACTGCTGGTGGGAATGTAAATTGGTCCAGACACTGTAGAGAATAATATGGAAGTTCCTTAAAGACCTACAAATAGAACTACCATGTGATCCAATAATTCCACTCCTAGGTATCTACCCAAAGGATAGGCGAATGCTCAGTCAGAAAAGTACATGCATATCTATATTTATTGCAGGATTATTCACAATTGCTAAGACATGTAACCAACCCAAATGTCCATGAACAGATTAATGGATTGGAAAAGTATGGAACATATACTCTATGGAATACTATTTGGCCATAGAGTAGTATGGCCAAAACAAGATCCTGGCATTCAATAGAAAGTGGATAAATATGGAAGATTTGCTGCTGAGTAAAGCAAGCCAGGCTATGAAAGAGAGACAATGTATGTCTCCACTCAACATATACTGACTATTCAGCCTCTATGGTCGATAATGATAGATTGAAGGACATAGAAGCATTGAAAATAGTTGTAGATTTTGGATACAATATGGGAGAAAAGTGGAGAAAGGGGAGAGCTTAAGGAAAGAAATAAGGAGGAAAATAGAGAGGCAAGACATTTATGAGACACAGAGTGAGTTATTATGTGTTGATGATAATGTGTTTAGTATCTTTAACTGGGTTGGAGTGAAGTGTATTCATGTTGGGTAAATTCGACTTATAAGCAAAAGGATGTATAGTGATTAAATGTGTAAAATTAAAAAAAGAATAATAAAAAGAATATAATGGCAAGCATAGTGGCTTGTTGCTTTCTTCTGTTTATGGAATTTACAGTTCAGGGATTATATCAGGTGTAATCTCTTAAAGAAGAACTGCAATAACAACAGAATTTCATAACTGTCATGAATTTGAGATTGTGATTTAACATCTTTTAAGAAAAAGAAAGTCATATTTAAAATGCTTCTAAGAAAAATGTAGACAACTTTACTTAGCAGTCATAATAAGCTACTGAACTAAGAGGTAGATAGTGCCAAGTGCATGAGAAAAAAACTACGTAATGAAACATTATGCAATGTAACTAGGGCCCAGAGTTTCAATGGCCAAAACAGACACTCACTAATGGCCTCCTGAGCACTTAACCTGTGACCCACTGACCAATCTTAACTGCTTTTAAGAATATTATGTGCTATGCATATATTAGATCAGAGACATTAGTGAAATTCATGCATTGACTTCTAAAGAACTTTAGGTCATAAAGAAAAAATACTGTAATCTATTAGAATAAACTTCCGTTTTTCCTAGGCATCCTAAACATGTGTCTGGAAGTAACAGAAAGAGAAATAATACAGTTGCCTAGGAAAGGACTTATATCTATTAAAAAGTATTTATTTCTTTTGTCTTTGATTGACTAGAGTTGAGCTTGAAGTAACTGATAGTTTAACTTTTTTTTTTCTTAAATTTTACTAAAGAGTACATGTGTTGTTTACTAGAGATAAACAGAGAAAGGAAAGTGAGAAATCATGGTCCAGGTGGCATGGCCACACTGCAATAGCTTTTCTTCCATTCTTCCTTCAGGATTTTGGGTGTGTACTTACACAGGCCTGGCATGTTTTTCAGATCACTGGGTCTGAGACTCAAACCATGTAGTTGGCCATGTGGGATCTAGTCATTTTAACCACCAGGCCACCAGTTGGCCCGAAATAACTTACAGCTTAGTGTGTCATAAATTGTTTGCCCTAATCCAAAAGCGTCTGAAGAATTCTTGCCTATGCCCTCAGCTACAGAATTTTCTTTTTTTTTTTTCCTTTTTCTTTTGTTTTTTCTTTTCTTTTTTGGAGGATTTTCCCATAGGGAGCATGCTCTTGCCAGAGAGGCAGAGAGAGAGAGACAGAGAGACAGAAAGCTAGAAATCACCTGCTGGGGGGGATGGCCATGCTGCAATCCCTTCTGCTCTATTCTCCTCTCAGGATCTTGGGTGGGCATGCACGCACACACACCCAGTGTGAGTTTAAGTCACCAGGTCTGGGACTTGAACTGCGTTCGAGTACATGGGAGTCCAGCGACATAGCCATTACGCTATTACTGCTGGTCCCACTAGCTCAGCTTTCTAAGTGTCCAATCAGCTGCAATTTCAGAGACTCTGAAAATTTTTTTTTTTTTCGTGCTCAAGACTTTTATCTTCTGTAGATATAAAACCTTTCTTATAAATTTTGGGAACCATTTGGCTCTGTTTCTAAAGTTAAATTTGCTTTCATTCATATTATTATACTGCCATCATACTTTTATGAGTATATTTTGGTAGCTTAATATTTTATTGCTTTACTAACTTCATTATTCACATAGAGTTAATATTTTATAATTTTTCTTGTGTAAAGAATTATATTTATTTTACATTTTTTTCTTTCTGGTAAAAAATCACACGAATCATTATCACCAGACTTCTCAGGTGATTTATCTAATTTTTAACTTTTGCTTTCATTATTCTATTTACTTATCATGTTATATGCTTCCCTAATTTGTTCATAACATATGTTTATGTTTAATTTTTCTTATATTAACTAAAAATGTATGATATTCTGATTGCTGATATTGTGATAAAAATAAAACAGTAAGCAAAGTGTTAGAAAAAGATTTAAAAAGTGAACAAGCAAAGTATATCCATTAGCAATTTAAAATTATCCTATTTGGCTTTTTATTTCTCTGTAGGAAAAATAAACACTACTATAGCATGTTTATATGTGTAGGTAGCTAAATATGTTTATACATGTCTATCTACCTATCTATATCTATATACATATGTATATTTATACTTTTAAATCCCTATAATATCTAGTATCCTGACCATTCTGATGCATTTTTAAGGTGATTAAGATAAATAAAACTTCACTGTACTATGGACAATCCCTAAAGTTAGTATGTATTTATATATAGCTATATATATATAATTATACATATACACACAAAGACCTATATTGTTACTAGACATATT
Source organism: Tupaia tana (assembly GCA_026018925.1). Lineage (NCBI taxonomy): Eukaryota > Metazoa > Chordata > Mammalia > Scandentia > Tupaiidae > Tupaia > Tupaia tana. The sequence goes on from JAKSZU010000008.1 coordinate 42,702,335, forward strand.
TGCACTGATCATTTTTAACTTGTTTCCCTGACATTTAGTATGCTATTTAAATGTCTATGTGAAAGGCATACTTTAAATTAGTAGGGGTTCTGTTCTGTAATTATGTTTAATAATATTTGCATCTATTTATTTTGTTCTTTTTGGAGGAAATTAAAATCATGAATCTAATAGAATTCTTTTTTAGTTTAATTTTCTTTATAGCATTTTCTAGAATTATTTTATTTAATTTTATTTACTATCATAACTTTTTAATTTGACCAGAGAAAGAGAGAAAGAAAGTGAAAAAGCAGGCTGCTAGATCTGGAACTTGAACTGCAGTTGGCCATGCGGGAATCCAGCACCTTCACCACCCACCATGCCACCTGCTGGCCCCATCTTCATAACCTTTTTTCTTTAGAGAGAGAGAGAGATTTTAGCTAAAGGGCATGTGTACTTGTAAGAGACAGAGAGACAGTGAGAAATCACCCCCAGGGTAGGGAGGAATGGTCACATCCGCAATCCCTTCTCTTCTGTTCTCTTCTCTGGGTCTTCAGCATGCACACACACATACCCAGCCTGAGCTTTAAGTTGCCAGATCTGGAACTCGAACTCCCACATAGTCCACTATGTGGGAGTCCAGCAATGTAACCATTACATCATCTGTTTGTCCTTCTTTATAACATTTTTAATACTTCCTATATGTCATTTTGTTTTGTTCAATTGCCTCATTATTCTTCTCTGTATTTTTCACTAGGCTTTCTGCAGCGTCCGTTTTTCTAACTACTTATTCCAGTTTGTTCAGTTTATTTTTTTAAGTTTTGCCAATTTATATATAATTTTCTATTATTGTTATGTCATCTCTATTTCTTACATTCTTTTTATGAACTTTTTAAAAGAGGTGATTGTGTTATTAAAGTTTTCTCTTTCTTTGTTGTGGTGATTGTACCTGACCATAATTTTCATTTGCTTAAGAGCAATATTTTTCTGTTCCATGCCTTGTTAATCATTCTCTTTTTTATTACTTACATTATTTTTGTATGTAATCTTTTCTAGATCATTTTTATTTTTACCCATATATAGATGATATTTTCCTAGGAATCAGCAGATGGCATAATGTTTACATTACTGGGACTCCCATGCAGTCGACCATGCTTCGACTCCAGGACTCTGCAGCATAAAACTCATGTTGGGCGCATGTGTGTGTGTACCCAAAATCATAAGAGGAGAAGGGAGGAGAAGGGATTGCAGCATGGCCATCTCCCCTCGGGGGGTGATTTCTCACTTTCTTTCTCTCTGTCTCTCCAGCAAGTGCATGCACCCTATAGCAAACATCTCTCTCTAAAATAAAATGAAATATTTTCTTGACCTACCTCTGTAAGAGTTTGAAGGAAGGGCACATGGACATGGCTAGAAGAACCAGTAGGGCATCTTGGACTAGCTAGTTTTTCTCTTTTTTTTAAAGGAAATTGGTGCTATTTTGTGTGTGTGCGCCTCCCCCACACACACACACACACATGAAGAAAGCAAAAGAAAAATAAGGAAAACAAAAACTTTGTCAAAGTTAATTTACTATAGCTCATATCCTCAGGTTCTCAACATTATGTTGTTGCCTGAGAAGCATCTTATGCCAGCTCAGCTCACCCCAGTTTTCATTTTGATGTTAAGAAAACACAGTGTACCGATATTGTACCTCATGGTGAGCCCTTCATTTGCAACATGCTTTTTTGTGCTAATACTGTCTGAGAGGCTCTGCTTCGAGTCCCTCTCAGTGCTGTGATTCCTCTCCATGGCTTCTCAGCTCCATTTCCTCCTGCACAGCTTCTGCCTAATTTCAGCTCTGCTGTCAGCCTTTACCTCCAACAGAACCCGGGGATAATACTGTCACTTCATTTTGCTGAGTATGGTGTTGTGATAGTTTTGGGTTTTGAATAACTTTCAGGAGGAAGAGGAGAGACTGTTGTTTATTGACACAGACACATTCCTACTTCAAGTCTATCCTTATATTTTAAAATAACTCACTTTGACTGTTATTCATTGATTTTATTTTTTAGATTTTTAAAAAATGTCCTGCATTAGAAGAAAATATTCTTTATCACTGAACTGAAGCCAAGGTAAAAATCTTATTTTTTTGCCATTCTAATCAAACTAAAATATAATTTTGATCTAAAGTAATAGTCATCATCTAGGAGGCCGGTAGGTGACATAGTGCTTAAGAGCACTCTCTCTCTCTCACTCTGTCCCTCTCTGGTCAAATTAAAATAGATAAAGAATAAATAAAGTTAAAATAAAAAAATACAAATTGTCATTATCTAGGTTCAGGTAGGTGGCATAATGGTTAAGGCATCTGCATCTCAGTTGGCCTACTGCACAGTTCCAGTCCTGAACCCAGTAGCTTGAAAAAATTGCTGTGTGTGTGGGTGTGTGTGTGTGTGTGTGTGTCCCAAATCTCAAGAGGAGAATGAAGGAGAAGGGATTGTGGTATGGTCATCCTCCCAGGGGGGGTTTCTCCCTTTCTCTCTCCCTCTCTGTGTGTGTGTGTGTGTGTGTGTGTGTGTGTCTCACTCCAGCAAGTGGACACTCCTGGTAGCCAACTAAAAAGGAAAAAAAAACCTCATCATCTATTTATTCAATGTTTTAATATATTATTAAGTAAAAGTAAACAAGTAATCTACATGTGTATATTTCATTTCTGGGACATTTTCAAATTTTCATGGAGTTAATAATACATTTTCTTGCTTGCTTACTTAGTTTACTATGTGGCTTCACCAATTTTTTCCCAAAATGATCTTTGGAGCTTCCTCTGAACTTCTATTCCTGAACTTTATAGTGGATCTGAACTTTATAGTAGATCTACAGAGGTGAATTTACATTCATCCTGCACTTAGCGTTCTTCTCTCTTCATGGGCTAATTCACAGGCCATTTGTGCATCGCCTCTTTTTTTTAACCTAAATCACAAATATAGTTGTATATGTTTATTATGTACAGTATAATGTTTTTAAATATGTATACATTGCATAATGGCTAAGTCAAGCTAAGTAGCATGCATTACCTCACATTTTTGGCATTTTTTTGTCATGAGAACACTTAAAATCTACTTCAGCAATTTTCAGGTTTTCAAGAACACAATGTGTTGTCATTAACTATAATCAACATCTTGTATAATAGCTCTTTTGAACTTTTTCCTCCTACCTAACTGAAATTTTCTATCTGACTAACATGTCCACAAACCATACCCTTTATCCACCAACACCCCCCCCCCTCTGGTAACCAGTATACTCCTCTCATCTGTGAGTTCAAATTTTTTAGATTCCACATATAAGTGAGATTATGTACTATTTATCTTTCTATTCCTGGTTTATTTCGCTTAACATAATGTCTTCCAGGTTCATTCATGTTGTTGTAAATGGCTGGATTTCATTCTTTATGAGGCCATATTGTATTCCACGGAGTATATACAGTTTATTTTCTTTATTCAAGCATCCACTGATAGACACTTAGATTGGTTCTATGCCTTGGTTATTCTGGATAGTGTGCAATGAACATGGGACTGCAGATCCTTCTTTGATGTATTGATTTCATTTCCCTAGGGGAATATATACCATAGTGAGTTTACATCTTGGTTTACAGGAATTGTGAACACCTGTATGCATCTGCCACCTCCAGGTCAATTCTCATTAATTTTTTTGAGATTATGACGTTTTAATATCTGTACTGTCACTTTTGCAGGTACACATTGTTTATGCATCCATATTATTTTATTCAGAGTGTTATGTTTCATCATGCAACCATTTACTTTATGTAAAATAGAAAGTAAGTTTTCAATTTTCTAACCAAAATGTTTCATCTTAAGTATAGTCAAAGAAGTTACATTTCAGTCAAAATTGTTTCAAGCATTTTTGACAATACTGTATTGGGGGAAAAAAAGAAAAAGAAAGTAAAACTCATGAGTTGTCTTAAAAAAATAAGAATTTAGTGAAGAGTAATATTAAAATTTAATTAAATGTAATAAAACAGTTTCTACAATTTTGTTTTGTCTTATGATGAGGAGTCATATACTGCCTTTGTTATGTCTTATTACCCAGAGAAATCAAATTTAAAAAATTAAAATTTTAGTCTTAAGAACATTACTTTTTTGACATAGATGAATCTGAATTCTACCTTAATTCTTATACTTTCATTTAAAAATTGCATCTGTCTTATTCTTAGTCACCTCCTTTGCCAAATATATTTTAATTACTTTCTTTTAGGACAAGATGTTCTCAGCAAGCATTTCCTATCCTTCGAGCAATTTCACCTTGAATATGGTATGTATGTTGGATATCACATACAGTAGTTATGGGAGGTTTTCTATTTGTTGATTGAACTAACAATTAAATAAATGTGGAATAAGATTTAGAATTTGTCATGAAATTCTGCATCAAGGCTCTATTATTAGGAAGTGCATTCAACCCTTTAGGGGTCATTTCTATGCTCATGAGTCAATTTTCTTCCATTTGTGTATATTAAACATATGTTCTATTTAACTATTGTATCCTGAATACATAAACACATCTCTTGACACCATCAACAGTGTGGAAGGAGAGAGATTTTCAACAAATAGGTGTGATTGTTGATAATGGAAGCTATAATTTATTGAAAGACTAATACTAATACATGTTTAGAAGGACAGTACATATTTTAATACTGGAAAATTGACAAGGTGAGCACTAAACATTTGTTGCTATCACAAATAAACTCAATGGTAAAAAAAAGTACAGAAATTTTTGAAAATGGAAATGATCATTGAAAGAAGTAGCTATCGTGACCAGGGTTAGGACACATTGCCAATCATATACATATAGATTAGATACAGATATAAATATAGATGTATATCAAAAGAAAGGGAAAGAAAGAGAAAGAAAAGGAAAGAAAAATAGTAGCACAAAAAGTATCAGCACACATCATAGTATGGTGCTCTTTTTGAAAATGAGTATGGTATTATCCTTGATTTCATTATCACACACTACTCGCATGCTTTGGAAATCCATATTATACCCCACAAAAATTAAAGAATTAAATGTAAATAAGAAATTACAACATAAAATCAAGTTTTAAAAATGGAAAAAAATTCAAAGAGAATAAAAGAAATATAAATGTTAAAAACTTCAAATAAAGTATAATATGAACATGGGTTTTGTTATTTTCCTCTCTATATATCTTTTAATTCCCATTTTATTTCTGTCATAGTCTGAGAAGTAAAAGCTTCCTTCAAAATTATGAAACCAATTCTATTTTCATCTGAATCAAAAATAGGAAATTCACTTGATAATAGTCTCCTACTGAAGAAGTATAAATTTTTTTAGAGAGAGATTTTTGCTGTGGGGCATATGTGCTAGCCAGAGAGACAGAGAGGTCAGAAAGAGACAGAGAAACATAAAGTGAAAATCTATGTCACATTCCCTTCTACATACTCCTCTCAAGATTTGGAGTACACACACAAACACACACACACACACACACACACATACTCATTGTGAGTTTCAAGCTGTTGGATCCGGGGCTCAAATCATGGTTGGCTGGCCATGTGGGAGTCGAGTCACCTTAACCACCACACCACCTGCCAGCCCCTGAATTCTTTTTCTTTTTTAAGGTTTTTGCCATAGGGCACATGTACTGGCCAGAGAGACAGAAGCAGAGAGATATAAAATAAGAAATTACCCCATAGGGAGAATGGACACACTATAATCCAATTCCTCCATTCTCCTCCTGAGATTTTGGGTATGCATGCACACATGCTCAACTTGAGTTTTAAGCCACTAGATCCAGGACTTGAACCACTATTGGCATGTGGGAGTTCAGCATCTTAACCACTACACCACTTGCTGGTCCCAAGGAGTATAGATTTTTAACCAATTTTGTATATTTGGGGACTTCAGAGGTCTGGTCATCCCATTTTTGTTTTTATACAAATGGGTTACAATGAGTTCAACTATACCCACAGTGATTATGTTTGCCAGTCATTAGAGACAGTATGGAGAATTAATCTTTAATTTTAAGATTTAAATAAAATGAGTCATACATTTCATTCCACAAATCACTGTTCAATGAATATTTTTAATTTTTTGTTGTTTATGATGTAAAAAAATCAAAAGTTCTAAAATTCTTTCAGAAAAAAATTATCTAATTTTGCCAAGATAGAAATTGATCAAATTTGCTTAAGGATAGGAATCCAACATTTCAAAAGAAGTTATTTCATAGACACATCTTTTGAATAATATTAAGAATAAGATTCTGGGGGGAAACACATATGGAGTAACGGTTATGTCGCTAGACTCCCATGTAGCCAGCTGTGGTTCAAGTTCCAGACCCAGAGGCTTGAAACTCACACCTGGTGCTAGAGTTTGCATGCCTGAAATACTGATAGGAGAATGGGGGAGAAAGGACTGAGGTGTAGTCATTCCCCTTGGGGGGTGCGTGAACACACCCTATAGCAAAAGTCTCTCTTTCAAAAATATATATATATATATATTATTCTTAATGGCATTGTAACATTACTGTGGCTCTGTACTCTATTATAAAATCTGGAATTAAAAAATTCTGAGTATTAAAAATCTATTTGCTATCACAAAAATTTCCGCTGAATTTTGAAAATAATTTGTACAGTGTTATTTTGTTAGTTTTGTCTTTATGCCTAACCATGTAAAATTGGATCTGAACAAAGAATGCTGTGGATTAATATAACTTACATTAGTTATGAAACAAGCAACATATTTTATCATTTGATCACATAGTAATTCTACATTTTTTTAGATGATATGGGATTATTAGATATAATGGCACTGTCATTAAGAACAGGTAATGGAGAATGTAATGACATGAGAGATTTAGATATAAGTAGCCTCTTGGTTAAGAGGTTGATAATATGAGTGCCTAACTGGGCACAAGTTAATATTGTCATCCTGTTTTTTACCAAGATAGAAATAAGTGCTTCCTCTCTTGAGATTCACTAGAGTGCTATAGCGTGGTTATGCATTCTTTATGTAATTGAGTCTAGTTATTTCTTTACGTAACTAGATTTTCTGATGATAAAAATTTAGGGGAAAAGTCAAGATGCTTTTATCCTTTTCCACTTGACACATTCTCCAGAAATCTTTTATATTAATAACATTTGTCCTTGTATGACTCTTGTAAAAATTTCCTAAGACCTAAAGTTATTTAAAATTTTGTCGGACTTATACTGTAGTTTCAAAAGTAGATAATATAAAATATAGTGGAAACTCAGAGATATTGTATCTAAATAGCAAATACACCTCAATCCTTTTCTTCTACAAACTCTTACACTCACACTAATATCTTCTCTGTAGATGATGCTGGTATAGGCTGAGCAACCCTAATTTTAAAATCTGAAATTTGAAATGCTCCAAAACCCAAAAACTTTTTTAGCAGAGATGATGCCACAGGTAAAAAATTTCATACCTGATCTCATGATATGGGTCATAGTCAAAAATGCTGCGATATAAAAATATTGTATGAAATTGTCTTCAGGCTATGTATATAAACTATACATAAAACTTAAATAACTTGTGTGTTTAGACTTGGGTCTAATCCCTAAAACATCTTATTATGAATATGTAACTATACCCCCAAAACAAAACAAAATAAAAATCTTAAATCCAAAACACATCTGGTCTCAAGTGTTTCAGATAAGGAATAGTCAACCTGTACTGTTAAGTCTTTTCATCTTCTTTGTCACTTCTTATTCCTATGGCCCTCTTAATTTCTGATGTTTCTTTTTATATTTTTCTGTTCCCTTTCTATAAATCCTTTCTCAGTGATTTTATTTTTACTCAACTCCTCATGTCTACATATTGGTGGCTCCTAAATTTGTATTCTCAATCTGAAGACACACTTCCTTCCAAAAACTTCTAGTCAGATATTTCATGAATATCTTAGATATAATACAGTCTTATACCCGGACAAGATAAGTCTTTGGTTTTCCCTTTAACTTTAAAATAGTGCACCACCTTTTCTCTCCCCCTTTGCATGCATGCATGAATGAATTCAGAGTATGAATTCACATGTACACACATACAGACACGCAATTACCAATAAAGACAAGTGTTCGTTGGCCTCAGGGAATGCATCTCTATATATCCTAAATATCCTATTTAGGGTAGCCTATAATCCCAAATAACCTAAATATCCTAAATCTACTTTACTTCAAACACGTTTTTAATTTATGCAGACTTTGATCCAATGAACTAAGCCAAAATGCTATGTGTCACTGATGCTTTTACACATCTAACACCTGTCACCTGTTTTTGTTTTGTTTTGTTTTCAATTTTTAATTCTGTTTCTTAAATATCTTTAGATCATGTTCCCTCCTCCAGATTCTTCCTGGTCATTCTTTATAGGCAGCCTTTCTTACCTTCCCGTTTAGCAGTACTCCTCAATCTAATTTCTTTCTTGTGCTTAAGAATTTGGAATTCATTGTATTTTCCTACTTATTTATTCATAATTAATCTCTACCCTTACATGTGAGTTTAAGCTTTAAGTAGTTTTTCTATTTTACCACAGTATTTGTGGAGCCTACACCACTGCTTTCTGCATAAAAGTCACTCAGTAACAACTTGTTTGATTAATGAACGAATTTTCTGTGTCCGTTGAAAGGAGAATGTCTTATTTTAGGTTACTTGTTATCAAAAGCAAAATATTTAGTGTATATAGCTATTTTGCTGCAAAAGCAATTTTGTCAATGGTTTTACAGCTGCATTTAGAATCTCCTTTAACTGAGTTCCAGAGAAACATTCCTATAATAACTGGACTTTCTTAGCTGCAGTACTGATTAATGGCTTACTGTGTAAGCAAACTTAGAGTGATGAAAGACATTTGAATCTTCTATAAGATATCCATGCTTCTCTGATAATACTCTGGTCTTCGTCCTTAAATACCCACCTATTCTTTTTATACCATATTCTGTTTATAAGTAGGCTTTCATTTTTTCAGTGAAATAAATTTCACTCTGAAAGTTAAGTCCTTGTTAATAGTTAAGTAATTACACTATAAACTTTGCAAATAAAAGTGTTAATGCACTTCACACATGATTTTCAAAATTATTTGAGCTATAAGATCAAGTTTTCCTTTTTTCAATTGTGTATTTTAAACCCAGTGTTTTTTGGCATTAGTAAAATAAACATATGAGGTCAAAGGGAGTACAAGTTACCCCTTATAGTCCCTTATATTAAACACAACCTGGGAAAGCTGTACTGATTAATGTAGGTTGTTGCGGGCATATGTGTCATAAGTGTTTCTCCAATTAGATTCTTTGTCACAAGGATTCTCAACATTTCAGGTGGAATTCCATTATACTTTTTCATTTTTCTCTTTCCCATAGGGAGAATACTTTTTTTTCTCAGTTCCTTGCCTTGTTGTATTATTTTAGTCTATAAAACAGATGGCTTCCAATTATTGCACTTGCTCTTGAGAAATGTCTTGGGAAATACGAGTCAAGAAAACTAGTAAGCAATTTTTCATGTGATTTTCCTAGAATTAGTCCAATGAATCTAGTTTTAAAAATGGACAGCATGATTCTTATACATAAATTCAGTTCCATCTATATTTTTCTGAATGAGTAACATGCTTTAAAGGCAACTGAAGATATTTAACTATATAATATCAGGGGATATAAACAGAAATTACTTTAAATTAGTTTAGATCCTGTCAAAGGGATACCTGTCTCTCTCCCTTTTCTCTTCCTCTCTCTTTCATGAAGGAAATAATTAAGTTTTAAATTAGTAAATAAAATGATAGAAGCAGTATGACCATGCTATAGCACATTTGGAAAACAAAGAGGATAATAGTCCCTAATTATTCTACTACCCAAAGGTATTCTTCCTTTATCATTTGGGTATATATCTTCAAGTCATTTTTCAAATATTTGCTATCTTCAAATAATAAAATAGTTATACTATAACTTCAACTTTTGTATCTTACCCCCATTCTAAATGGATGCAATAAACATGTCTTAGTATTAACATATGGTCTTCAAAATCATTTTTTAATGATATAAGTAATATATAATGAACTAATATAATTTACTAAGTCATGTTGCTCAATAATTGTATAAAGTGCACTTTTAATTATGCTCATGTGCTAGCCTGGGTAAGAGGTAGCAATGATGAGTGTATATATACTGTGTGAAATAGGATCAGAGCTCAGAGTAATAATTTGAAAATTCACAAGTCCAGCATATTACCTCAAGATATGAATGTGAAAAAAAACAATAGTGTCAAGCCATACCAAATTATGTAGGAACATAGGGTTATTATGATAGGACATATCCATCATATTCTTGGGTCTCCATCTGGACTGTGAGAGTTTTCAGGTACTTCTTTCTTGGACTTCATACTTATATCCAGTTTTTTAGCTTTACTCTCTGTAAGAATGCATCTGTTCTGTTAAGAAAGTCTTTGACAACTGCTTCTTCACATTACCAGATTGTCTAGCCATTCCTCTTATTTGTTCTTATCTTTCAATTCTGGTTTCTTACCTAATACTCAGGTACGGTTCAGGAACAAACAATAACCTGTTGTTTTGTTGGTGGAATCCCCTGTTAAAACTTCTCCTTATGCTAGGAGCAGAACTACCTTAAGGAAAAGCTACTAAGAGACAAAAAGGATGTTTCACCCAACTTAAGAAGCCAAGAAACAAGAAAAAAAGCTTCATTGTAAAGAATATGACATAAAACCTGCAAAAAAGAACTCAACATCAGGAAAATACAGTGAGCACGTATCTATGATTAATATTCTATAGACAATTAGACTTTATTGGCACTCTTATATATAAGATATTTTTAAATTTAATATGTATCCTTTTCTTTCCTACCTTCTCATTACAGCCTATGAATTTTCATATTTGTTACTTACAAACAGAGAATTTCCTCAAATGTCCTGAGCTCAACAGTGCTAAATAATTTCACTAAAACTCTGGAGAACAGTTAGCAAGTCATTCAAGAAGGTAATTCAGATGATTTACATTGACTAGACTATTAATAGTCAAAAATCATGAGCTTAGCTGAGCTGTAGTTTTGATTTTACCAACATGTCAAAGTTTCAAAAGATTTACATTTTTTAATACTATGTAAGATCTATGGAATGAAAAAGCAAAAATTATGCACAAACCATGCCATTGTACAAAAGCTAATGGTAATATTGAGGCTAATCAGTGCCTGAGACTGAAAAGTATAAACAAGCATTTTAAAATTTAAAAAGGAGCAAAAATAGAGAGGAAGCTTGATTCATTGTCAGCTCTGAGGGACATGCTAAATATGCTCCCTAACCATACTTCTCAGGCACCATTGAGTGAAGGGCAAATATAGGCCAGGGTGTGTTGGGTGTATCCCTTTGGGTAGAGGGGAGTCCCGGGGAGAGACAGAGCAGGGAACAAGACCTGATGCTAGTTGAAATGTCTGTTTCCCATTCATGAGTATCAGCGTGGGATGGAGGAATGGTGTAAATTTTTGCCTTTTGCATCCCAACTCCTCTCTTGCCTTTTTTCTATCTCTACATTTATTATTGTCACTATTCAACACTGCAGTCACCATTGCTCCTTCAGTCAAGTTAGTGGAATAATGGGTGACTCCGATATCCTAGTAGCAAAAGGTCAATGTTTGAATCTTACTCTAGTACTGTCTACTTGTATATTCCTAGGCAAGTTAATTAACATTTCTATGGTTTTTACCTCAAAAAAAATAAGGAAACAGTGCATATCTCATGCAAAGGTTAGAATATTTGGGTGACTTAAAATATCTGAAATGTCTGCTTTAGCGTGAGCTACTGTTAGGTGTACAATAATGATATTTTCCTCCTCCTGGAAAGCTACCAGGGCCTGTTCTTCTGAAGAAGTGCCATTCATCTCTCGTGCAGAATCTTTTCCATTTTATCAGTCTAGTCACCTGGGATGGCTTCTATCTTCTATTTTCAGGTCCTTTTAATTTCATGCCTGAACTGTTTCATAGTCTCTTAACTTGTCTCTGATCTCCAGATTCTTCCCCCTCTCCTCTCTCTCCACTTTTGCCAGACTAATCTTTCTAAAGTGTCATTCTGACCCTGTCATTTTGCTGCTTAAAAATACGTAAAAGGTTTCTAACAAATACAAGGAGAATTCAAAACAGCAGTCAGGGTTCTCTCTAATATGAAGCTCTGCATTTGTTCCTTAGCATCTGTTTAATTCAGGTGCTTTGCATATCTTTGCTAATACAGGAAAACAACGCAGCAAAACAGGTGTTATTATTCCCATTTTACAAATAGGAAATGGAAAATCATAGAAGATTAAAGACTGGCCAAAATTCAGCATCTAGAATGTAGGGGATTTTTTTTTTTTTTTTTTTTTTTTTTGGAGTGGTTTTCGCTATAGGGCGCGTGCGCTTGCCATACAGACAGAGAGAGACATAGAGACAGAAAGTGAGAAATCACCCCCCATGGGGGATGGTCACGCCACAATCCCTTCTCCTCCATTCTCCTCTCGGGATCTTGGACACGCACGCACATGCGCCCAGCGTGAGTTTTAAGTCACTGGGTCCAGGACGTGAACCGCGGTCGACTATGTGGGAATCCAGCAACATAGCCATTACGCTGGTCCCTAGAATGTAGGGGATTTTGAACTCACATTTGGTTTTGTCTTATACTGTGTTCGTGTGTGTGTGTGTGTGTGTGTGTGTGTTTTGTGTGTGTGTGTTTAATGTGTTTCCAGTTATTTGGTTACATGATGGAATCCGCTATGAGATTATGGGCTTCTCCTTAGTCCCTGACTATAACAAAAGGGACATGCAGCAAAGAATGTGTATATATATATATATATATATATATATATATATATATATATGATCAATTAATTAAAGATGAAATGAAGAGTGATCTAAGGTAGGCTTTGAAGGAGGGAACAACGTGAGTGCAGTCTAGGTCACCTTATTTTTAAAAATGGGAAATACTAAAGGTGTTGATAATAATATGAAGAAATCAGATGAGAGACTGAAGAAAGAAATTTGGAGCTGCATTTCACCTATACTTTGTTATTTTCATTCCTGGTAATAACTACTCACACTACAGTAGCATACCGTTTTCGTTTCCTATATGAAACCATACTTTGTACATTTATTAGTACATTTATTAGTCATGCTATGAGTTTCGCTTCCCTTCATGTTGTTGTATTCTGTACTTAATAATAGTAGTGAAATGAATTAGGTTAAGTTTTCTATGGTCTTTATATGAACTAGTGACTTCATATAAGGGTGGTTTCTAATTGTAGCTTTGTTTCAGAAAGAAATAATGTTTTCTGCCTGTGGAAACACAAATAACTTTTTATTACCTAATTATATCACTCAAGACCTAATTCTGACCTTATAGAACACAGTCCCATTCAATGTTTTATATTTAACTTATAGGTTGAATGAATGATTATCAATTCTATTTGACTGACTAAAAAAATGAGTGATCATTAAGTTCTCCACTTAGGATTTACAGATGTGTTTACAAAGAATAATTTCTTATCATAAGTTAATTAAAAGAAAAACAAAGTTTAAGCAAATTAATTTAATCAGTCCAGTCACGTTCACATTTGAAAAGAAAAGAATAGTTAAGTGCAAAGGGATTTTTCAGTCTAACCTTTGATAAAGATAACCTTGGTTAGGACTTAATTTAAAGTCCCTCCACACCTAGCCCCCACCCCACACAGAACAGTGGATTGCTATGGCTGAACAAATTTGTTTGCAGATGCTTATATTTTTACATTTTTTGAGGATATAAATTTTTTGCAATAGAGAATTGGCAATAAAGCCTCTTTCCTTTTCAACAACACCATAATTAGTGGAGCAAGTTAGGAAAAACTGTCCTTGGAAAATCAATTAATACTAGGTAAGCAGAGAAATGCTGACACATTAACTCAAAAGCAGTTCCCTGGCTCTGTTGACATATTTAATGATAAATAAAGGACAAAGAAAGACATAATTGTAAAAAAAAAAAAAAAATCAAGCAGAAACAGAAAGAACAACACTGGAAGTATAAGATAGATGCGGTATTTACTGGAACTTAGTAATTCAATTTCTCTCACTGGAGCTTAGGTTATTGATTATTTTAAATCATAAAGACTGAATAACTAAGGTAAAAGCACCATGAAGCCATAGTGGTTATTTTCCATGATTGTGAAAGTGATTTTATTTATTTTATTAGATAAGTTCCCAATCTCTTTATGAAAGGTAGTACATGTCTGCATTGCTACATAATTGGTTTCGGCTGCTTGCCATCTGACAAAGTTAATTATTACTTGTCTCTGTTGAGGTCCTAAGAGATTTTCCAATAGCTACGAAATTTAGTTTGAAGCAGCTCTACCATGTAATAAGAGGGAGAATGAAATCTTCATACTTCTTGTTTGCAAGAAATATAATCCATTTCCAATGTGGATATTTGAAATTTATCTTCTCATTTAAAGATTTCCATATTCTCTCTCTAAAAAGTTAATAATTAAAAAGAATTTCTCAACTGCAAGTCTTTTAAGTATATCAATTAAAAATATTTTCCTGTCACTGTTCTGAAAATTTGTATTTTGTGGAGGAAGAATTTTTCTCTTAATTTTGTGTGTACTTTCAGTGTGTGTGTGTGTGTGTGTGTGTGTGTGTGTGTGTTTCAGTAAGGAAAATGTTTCTACGTGCATGGAGTTAAAAGTTGCCAATTAAAAAAAAAAAAAAAGGAAGTGAACTCTCACCAGTGACATGCTGCTCAAGTGATGCTAGAATCATATGGAAGATTGCAGGTTTGGTTCCTTGTCAACCTGGACATGCCACATGTACTTGCCAGTGATGGTGACTGGCTGGGTGGAGATCCTGGGGGAGGGGATGATGGCATGAGACACTATCGAGGGTGTTTTTCCTCCCTAAATCACTCGTATTTTTTTAAAAAAAGAAAAAAATTTAAAGGAAAAACTGGGACCATATGGGGGCACAGAGGCAAAGTGTAATACTCTGTCAGGCAAACCCCACATAGGAAGATCCCTGTTTGAAGTTCAGAAACCATGAGTAAGTTGGACACACACTTGCCTATGAGCCTGGAGGCTGATTGAAAGCTGGAGGTGGGTCACAGCATTTAGACCTTACTGGGAGTGCTGCCTCTCTCTTCTCTTCCTCTCTTACTTTCTGTAGCTCTTCTTTCTCTCAGGGAAGATATAAGTAAACTTAAAGAAAGAAAGAAAGAGAGAGAGAGAGAAAGGAAAAAAATGAAATATCTATATATATATATAGATAGATAGATAGATATAGCTATATAGAGAGATAATATATATATTATATACTCTATGTACTATTATAATATATCTCTCTATATATACACAGATATATAGAGATATAATATCATACATATATCATGTGTGATATATGATATATAGTCAACCTATATTTTGTTTTATTTTATATATATATATATATATATATATATATATAATTTCCCATCAAACTAAGGCACTCATGAGAATAAAAGGAGATACTATTAATCGTAGGTTGGATAACATAAAAATTGCTATATTTGGAGAGCAAAACAGTAAATATTGACAATTTCCGTAGTTCAACCTATAATTACTTGGAGACAAAAAGAGAAAATGAAGAAAGCCCTAAGCGGGACCAGCAGTTAGCATAATGGCTATGTTGCTGGACTCCCACATAGTCGACCGTGGTTCGAGTCCTGGACCTGGTGGCTTAAACTCATGCTGGACACGTGTGCGTGTGTGCCCAAGATCCCGAGAGGAGAATGGAGGAGAAGGGATTGTGGCATGGCCATTCCCCTGGGGGGAGATTTCTCGCTTTCTGTCTCTCCGTCTCTATCTGGCAAGCACACACACCCTATAGCAAAAACCTCACCCCCCAAAAAATATTGGGTCATCAGAAAAATCCTGACATATTTTTCTGTTGTTTTATGCAAAAATGAGTCATGACTCTTCCAATCACCCAATATATACAATTATTTGTCAATAAAAATAAATTTTTAAAATATATTCATGTTCATTGCTGCAAAGACTAGCTAAATAAATGGCTATATAATCTATAACATTAAAGTAGCTTTTACTATAACAGTAATGAATAATTCAAACCACATTTGTCACTCTCCCTAAATGAAAAATTTGCATATTAACAAAACTACTGAATAGCCTATGAAAAAGAAATGGTGAGCCCAATGATGTCAAATAGAGCTAGTGAAATATCTTAGGGTGGAAACACTTACATTTTCACATTAAAATCTTGTAGACATTTGACTAATAATACCAAATTTGTCATTTATTTCTATTTCTTGTTCAAACAACATAGCCCAAAGATCTGTTATAGTTTATCCAATCTAATTATCGACTCTAAACTCTCATATATTATCAGAGTGTTTACTTAATACCCCATCGCAAATGTAATTTTTCATAATCATTAAATATCCTTGTGTGACTAATTATATTTTTTCTTCCACATCTTAATATGAATGGTCTCTAAATCTGATAAATGATTCCCAAGTGGGACTTCCTGAAGATGTGAATCAGAAAAATTCAGTTCCTAAGATATCAAATAAGATGATGGATTAGCTTGGTAGGGCTCCTGTGACAAAGAAAAAAGCACCACAGATTGCAAAGTTTAAACAACAGAAATGCGTTTTCTGAAATCTCTGATCTTCAGGGTTGATTTTCTCTGGCACCTCTCTCCTTGACATGCAAATGGCTGCCTTTCTGTTATCTTGCCCCTTCATGGGTTTGTGTCTTCATTTCCTCTCGTTAAAGACACCAGTTGGACACCACTAATGACCTTATTTAACTTAATTTCCTCTTTAAAAACTTTATAGCCAACTAGTATCACGTTCTGAGGTACTGGAAGTAGGACTTCAACCCATGAATTTGAAAGAAAAAGAAGATTATATAACTCAGTTCATAAAAGATGGTATGGAAATTTAACTACCCTTTCTATTAACTCCATAATTTGATTTGAAAATAAATCTGTTTATAGCCCCCAGAGACAGTTCAGAAACAGACAAACCCTATGTGTAGTACTGATAAACAAGATTCCTTAAAAGCAGAAAGCACCATCAGACAATTTTCTGTGATTACAAATAGACAAAGTAAGTCATTTAAAGTATGTCCTGGGTTACCAAGTGGCATGGTGGCTTGGTAGTGGATTCCCACATGACAAACAATGGTTCAAATTCCTGTCCTGGTGGCTTGAAAATCACGCCAGGCACGTGTGCTTGCGACCCTAGGGTCCCAGGAGGAGACAGAAGGAGGAATAGGGATTTCAGTGTGGCTATACCCCTGGTGGTGGGGGAGGCAATTTCTCTCTCTCTCTCTCTCTCTCTCTCTCACACACACACACACACATGTGCGCACCAGTGAACATGCCCTATGACAAAAAAACTTTAAAAAGATTTTCATAGGTACTCTCAAAAATTGCTTTCATGTGACAATTACTCCAATAAACCAGTAGATTCTACATATGTAATATATTTCTCAGTTGATGTTTTAACTCAGAGTCAAAAAGATAGCATAAGACGACTCTGGATCTAAATGTTGTCTCTAAGACTGTGTCAGTTATAGCTGGACCTAATTTTTAGTTTCCTTATGGATAAAATGAGGATAATTGTTATACTTTAGAAAGTTGTTTTGAGAATTGAACTACCTAACCAAAATCCTGAGTCTTGCTGATATTCAAATAATGCTAGTTCCCTTTACTTCTTTACTGCATTTAACTTAATCACTAGTAGTTTGATCCTTCATATCAAATACCAAAGGAACTTCCCAAAGGTACGTGTTCAAAACAAGCTGTAGCATAGACCTTGAGAGAATATGGTTCCACATGAACAACCACACTCACAATGTAGCCAACATAAATGTATTTTATTGTTTCTCTTCTGAAAAACGAAATTTATTGTCTATTTTTACATGTAAAATATGAGAGTAGAAAACTCAAGGTCAGAACACAATTTCCTACAGATCTCCAAGAGGGAAATTAAGTACACAGAATTACAATTTGACAAGGGCTCCCAGGAACTGCAAATAAAGACAATAGTCACACATATCCCTCTGGAAGTGGTGGGGTCAATACTTAAGGAAATGGTTACCTCTGCTTCTTAGCGAATAATAATGAGCCTGTATGGGGCTTTTTGTATATCATATTCTTAACAGTTTCCATGTCTGAGGAGTGGAGGAAAAGGTCCCTAAAATGAAATGATCAGTGCCCATAGCCACCTCAGAGAATGGATGTGAAATCCGTGCCAAGAAAACTTAGCAGGAAGCCCACAAACTTCATCTCTGCTCATTGCTTTCCCTCTGGAGGACCTATTCTGTAATTGTTACAAGGCTGTAAGAGGATGTCAGAAAGAAAAACATAATTTGAGTCAGACTCTAAAATGTGAGTACATGACATCTAGAAAGAGCGTCTCCAAGGGAAAGATTATGGTGTTCTTATATTTGTTTGTCAATTATCATCCCACACAGTAATTTTTATTTATAAACTTTGAAATATGCCTATTACAGTTACCAGCTTAATGTTTGAAATTACACATAATACAGCCTAAATGGTGTTTAACTCACTGTAGTATGTTCTCTATTTGCATGATGCTGTACAATACAGTTTTTTGTAAACCTCCTTTTTGGTTTTATTTTCTTGGTTTTTTGCTGAGTGTCAATAAAGGACTACTAAAAAGGCTTACAGGCATTCCAAAGCAAAGGGACCTTTTTATATTAAAAACAGGGCTACTTATTTCCACAGTGTAAACACACACTTATAAGTTGATAAAAATTAATGAATCTATTTTACATGTGTTTTTAAAACAAGGCTTTTGTACTCCAGTCCCCACAAAATCCAATAAAGATAATTCAAGCTTTCTACTATTTTTTAATCCAGTATAATATCTATCTATCTATCTATCTATCTATCTATCTATCTATCCATCCATCCATCCATCTATCTATTTGTTTATTTATTTATTTATTTTAGGGAGCTTTAGGGCATATTCCACAGTGTAAACACAAATCTATAAGTTGATAAATATTAATTTATCTCTTTTAAATGTATTTTCAAAACAAGGCTCTTGTACTCTTTAAAATTTAAAAACTTCTCAACAAGAATGAGTGAGAAAGAGAGAGAGAGAGAGAAAGGGAAGGAAGAAAGGAAATGGAATGAAGTTGGGGTCACTGGGTCATACAGCAGTTCTACTTTAAAATTTTTAGAGAACTTGGGACCAGCAGTTGGCATAATGGCTATGTCTCTTTACTCCCATGTAGTCAACTGTGGTTCAAGTCCCAGACCTAGTGGCTTAAATTCACGTCGGGCACATGTGTGTGAAACCCCGAGAGGAGAATGGAGGAGGAGGGATTGCAGCGTGGCCATTCCCCCTGGGGGTGATTTCTCACTTTCTGTCTCTCTGTCTCTCTGTGTCTTTCTGACCAGTGAGCTCAAGTGCCCTATAGCAAAAACCTATCCACAAAAAAAAAAAAAAAAAAAAAAAAAAAAAAACTTGTACAGAAGTGGCATAGTGTTTTTCATAATGACTGTACTAATTTACATTCCTGCCAAAAGTGCAAGAGTCCCCCTTTTCTCTACATCCTCGCCAGTATTTGTTAGTGTGTGTGTGTGTGTGTGTGTGTGTGTGTGTGTGTGGTTTGATAATAGGCATTCTACTTGGGGTGAAATGATAATTCATTTTGGTTTTGATTTGCAGTTACCTGATGACTAGTAACATTGAACACATTCTTCACACATTTGCTGGCCATTTCTCTTCTTTCAGAAAACATATGCTCAGATTTTTTTAACCAGATCGTTTATTTGGCTAGTGTGAGTTCTGTATATAAGGTGACTTCAAAAAATTGTAGAAATATTGGAATTAAAGTACAAGTTTATTTTGGTACAAAAAAAGTTAAAATTCAAGCATTTTTTTTCATAATACACATTTCCCATGAAATTTTGAATATTCCCTTATATGTTCTGGTTATTAACCCTTGTCAATATCTTTTCCCATTCTGAAGATTATTTCTTCACTCTGTTTTTTTCCTCGTTATGCAGAGCTATCTTCTTTGATGTAACCTTATTTTATTTGGCCTTTTTTTTTTTGCCTGTAAAATTAGTCAGTTTCATTGCCTATATCTACAGTTAATATATTTTCATTGTTTTTGAGGTTTTATGTTAAAACTCTTTTTGTCTAGGGAATTTTTATAAAGGATTTACTCTCTGTTTTCTTGTAGTTTCATAGTTTGCTGTCTTATATTTAAGTGTTTAATCCAGTTTAGTTGATTTTTGTTTGTGATGTGAGATAAGAGTCTAATTTTACTCTTCTACACATCAACTCATTCTTCTGTATGTAGATGTCCAGTTTTACCTAAAACCAAGAGATTGTCCTTTCCTCAGTTGATGTTCTTGGCACCTTTGTCAAAAATCAATTGGTTATAAGTATATGGGATTATCTAAATCTTCTCTTCTGTACCATTTACCTGTGTCTGTTTTTCTTCCAGTACCATGTTTTGATTGTTATAGTTTCATAATATATTTAGAAATCCAGTAGTATGGTGCCTCTATCTTAATCGTTTTTTCTCAGGATTGTTTAGGCTGGTTTCAGTGGTATGGACATTTTAGCTATATTGATTCTTCCAATCTATAAATATTGGATATATTTTCGGTTTTGTTTTATTTCTGTGTGTGTGTGTGTGTGTGTGAAATTTGGTGGCTTTTCATCTATATTTTATAATGTTTGTTATAGGGATCTTTCACCTCACTGATTAAATTTATTTCTATGCATTTTATTTTCCTTTTGACTATTATCCTATGTAGAATTTTTTTTTTTTCTTGAGAGAGGGTTTTGTTATAGGGCACATGCAATAGCCAGGAAGACAGAAAGTGAGAAATCACTACCCAGAGGGGATGGTCACGCTGCCATCCCTTCTCCTCCTTTCTTGTCTCAGTATTTCGGGAATTCATGCATATGCACTGGCGAGAGTTTCATCATACCAGGTCTGGGAGTTGAACTACAATCAGTCATGTGGGAGTTCAGCAATGTAAACATTAAGCCATCTGTGGTTCCTAGAATTTCTTTTTAAATGTCTTTTTCAGCTAGTATTATTGGTGCTGTCAATATTGTTTGTTTGTTTGTTTGTTTGTTTTAATCTTGATGCAGGTTACAAGGTGTGCTTATATTATTTCTTTGAACTATTCTTTTTTGATTCATGCATATTTTTCAGTATCTGTTATGATTCAATTAAATACAATTTTGGGGGGAATATTTCTGGTGAAAACCTGGCAAAGAATTTGAAGAAAAATAGAAATATATTTATGGCCTCACTAATCATTAGAAAATGTACCAAAAATATTTAAGAAGTAATTATAGACTTATAGAATACAATAGTGTTCCTGCTGTTAAATTTAGGAGACCTATGTAATCTTCTAAAAAAAAATCAAGGAACTTGCTTCAATTTTTCTAATTTCATTATAATTTGTTTGCAATCATCACCTTTTTTTTCTCTCAGAGGATTGGTGAGCTCTCTCTCTTGAGAGAGAGAAAGCACCCCCCAACCCAATGTGGTATGGTCATGCTGTAGTCCTTTTTCCTTCATTCTTCCTTCCTGTCAGGATTTGGGGTATACACACGCATGTGTCCTGTATGATTTTCAATCTGCTGGGTTGGGACTTGAACCAAATAGGCTATATAGGATCAACTTTCCTTAACCACTCTGCTATAGGATCAGACCTTCACTGATGTTTTTAAGAACTGATTAATACTCAGTCAGCCTTGGTTTTCTCCATTACAGCATACAAAGAAATGATTCTGGTTGTCAGAATTCTCTTACCCCAGAAACCTGCTATCCATAGAGATGAATAAAATTAAGGTTAATAAAGACTGGTTATGCCGCATCAGGCAGAAGAACTTTAACCCTCATATACTGCAGGAGAGCATGTATAATGGTACAACCACTTTGAAAAACTATTTGACAGCTTCTAAAAGTTTACACTAATACCTCCCCTATGACCCAGGCATTCTGCTCTTCTATATGAACCCAAATGAATGTCTGTACAGAGACAAAATCTTCATGTTCTCTGTGTCAGAAAACTAATTTCCCTAGGAGATCACCATTTTCTCTACGGTATAACAGCAACAACGAAATAAAGAGATTTCAAAGTCCATTATTGGGAAGCTTTTCCTCCTGGGAATGTGATTTGAAATGTTTTCTTTTAAAGCAAATAGTAATGACACCATGAAATTTTCAGGATAACATTATTTTACCTATTACCTTCATGATCCAATGTTGTCCACAAAACTAATGGCAGGTGGGCCCACTAAGTTGTTTCAGTACTTGATTCTTGGTACTGTATAGACAACATTTGCATACCATAGAACTATTTCTTCAATAAATCTCAGTTTCAATTACAATAAATTCTACACTTACTAAGTACAATCTCAAGGTTAAAATAAGAGAAGATGTCTGATAGGAATGGCTTCATGTCACTCACCGATCCATGATAACATTTTAAATGGAGTAGAAGCAATAAAAATTTTTCATCTGTGTTCTAACAAAGAAATCTGGGACTGTAATTAAACTCTGAAAATAATCTGTTCATTTGGAAGTCTCAATTGCACATACCGCATAACCCCTTTTCCTTATCCTTCTGTAAAAGAGTTTATTTAAGTTCACTGCTCAGGAAATCAATTGTGCTGACTGTACTAATAAAATGGCATGAGAAATTTCAAAGGAATCCTTTGCTTTGAAAATAAATCTATAGGACTAGAACTCACCTCCACTTAAAAGCACATCTGGAAAGCTTATATTATTGTAGGCTCAGCTGCTAAATCCACTCCTCTGTGGAGCTTTTTCAGTTATCCAGGGACAGATGGAGAAACTGCTTTTTGAACTCAATTAATATTATCCATGCTATACATATACACTCTAGAACTCCTCTTACTATCTACTAATAATTTGTTTTCTTGTTTGTCTGCTTTTGTGAGATCTGAGTTAAGATAAAATGCAGACCTTGGGTGATTGATTTGTGTGTAATCATTGCAAACCAAGTGATAAAGAAGTTACTGAATAAATTATTGAGCAGATGAATAGATAAATATAAGTTTTTATGAAAAGTTTATCACAAAGATCAGGATTTAATTGTATCTGATAGATCATTTAACACAAGAAATATAAAGCAAAATATAGTAATCAATTTTATTGATTTAAACAATTAAGCAATATTTCCATTTCAAAGTCAAGAAGGCTAATAAAGAAGCTTATATCTTATCAAAAAATAGAAACTTTATTTTTAAGTCATTTACATTGAAGAATCACATGGACTTGCAAGAACTTGTCAGCAACTATTGCCTACACTTTACATGCTCACAACCTAGATTCTGATCACTCAACATATTTCAATGCAGTGGAGCGATTATCAGTGCAATGTGACATATATTCTTCACATCTGGAGTTAGGGAGTAGAAAGTAGCACAGCAGTAAAATACAATGCTCTGCAAGTTTGAGGCACATGAGAAAGTTCCAGGTTCATGTCCAGAGACCTCTTCAAGTATGTTAGGCACAAGAGTGTCCATGATTGGGGATTGGCTGAAGTTGGGTTTGGATTGTGGGATCAAGACCCTATGGTGGGTGTCTGTCTTTCTGTCTCTCTTGCTTATAGAAAAAATAAATAAGTAAACTTAAATGAGTGTCTGCTTTTATATCAGCAAAGTGAACCAATTAGATAAGTAAAAATATGGATGATCCAATTTCTTTTTCTTTAATTAGCTATAGGGCACATGCACTCATGAGAGAGAAGGAGAGAAAGTAAGAAAGGATCCTCCCGGGGGGATAGCCACATCACAATCCCTTCTCCTCCATTTCCTCTCAGGTTTTTGGGTATGCAAAGTCATGTACCTAGAGAATTTCTTAAGCCACTAGGTCTAGGTTTCGAACCACACAGTCAGCCATGTGACATCCAACTGCCTTAACCACCATGCCACCAAATGGCCCGTGATCTGCGTTTCTAAAAGATAAATTAGTACATACGTCTAAATTTCTCTATGATTTTATTTTTGGCTTATATTATCTTAAAAATTACCCTCTTCTGGAGTCTGAAATAGAATGAAGGTCAGTTACAGATCATGTCATCTGATCAGATATGACACTTATCCAATTTCTGTCAGTATCTTTTCATTTGTCCTTTTCATTTCATTGTGTCCTTGATGCTAGCCAACCAGTTTTTACTTTCTTATCTATATTATTTACTACACATTCATTTTTAATTTTTTCACAACACAACTATATTTTCCATAGTTTACTTTGTACATAATGTCCTTATTAGTCCTTACTTAAAAATATTAATGTGTCTTAGATATTAGATTTTGGATATTAAGCATGATTTAGAGGTTATCCTAAGTCACACAATATCATAGGAAGTCTTACACAAAACACATTCTCTAAAATTAAATAAGCAAAGGTCATTCTCAATGTGATATTTGGAAGCTTTGTACTTCAACCAAAATCTAAAATCAGAAAATCTATCACAAATGTCAATATGTATAAAACATCAAAAGAATCCCTTAAAAAGTCATTTTATTTAATAAAGTGAAGCTATTTTTCCAACTAGGGAAAAAAAGGAATCTCTATGTTTGTAAAAGTAAATAACGCAAAGGATAGCTTCCTTTGACTATCCTCATGGTCTTGGTGCAGAATCACTACACAGATTGCTTCCAAGGTGTTATAACAAAATATGTCATCACATTTTAGCCAGAGAAGGAGTGTATTCACTGCATTTCATCTCCAGAAGCTTCCTCATTACAATCAAGACACTATCTAAAGTAGTAAGAAGCACGCATTACTGGGTATCAATTTTAAACTTAAAAACGGAAAATGGTAGCTGCCGTGTGACTGTGAAAGATTAGAGAGGGTCTTCCAATGTAATCAGCAGTTCCAGAAATAAGGCTTTGAAGTCAATTCAACTGTGCCATAAAACAGGGACAAAAGAGGTTTAGATTACAAGAGTATCAGATAAGCTTTTCTATATACTATGCCCTGTAACATGTGTTAAAGTAGAAAATGTTTATGAACAAAGGTTTCCTGGACATCTTAATAAGATAGAGACATTGGAAGTTAGAATATTAAATCTTGGTCTCCTGGTCAAATAAATGCATATTTACGTAAAAAGCTTTTCTGTAAAAATAAAGTAGTTTTTTTTAAACTTTAGGATTATAAGTATCTACTATGGTATTAACTTGCATTTATCATAGACTACATATAGCTTGAGTTCTTATGCTATGAGTTTAAATGAGTTTAAAGAACTGATGTTTTTAATATACCATATTAAACTTTGGTTGAAAAGACATGAGATAAAATAAACAATCGGAAAGGATTCACATGACACAGAAGCAGATGATTTTTGCTCACTCAAAAAATTTTAAAATAAGCAATTATTAATTTCAAGTATAATTATTTTAAACAGAACAAATACACCTTTGTAATATAGTATGGCTCCAAACGAATGTTACCCATCCATATTTGGTCGGCCTATTTCTCCCCTAGGGAAAATAATTTTAATTCCGTGTTTGTTTGCTTGTTTTCTGAAGTGAGTAGATTTGTAAGGAAAGAGGGGAAATGTTATCCATTTTAGTGTTAGAAAAAGAAGCGAGCTCAGCATCTACTCTCAGTTCCTTACCACCATTTCTTCCAACTCTCAGACACATCTTTAAGATTCTGTTTCTATGCCTTTGTCTCAACCTCACTGTGGTTTATACACAGACACATGCACAAATTCCTGTACATGTTTTTCTCATCAGAATAATCCCTTTCCAAAAAATGTGAACGAGGCCAGCCAGTAGCATGGTGAAGACAGCTGAATCCCACATGGTGGACTGTGCAGTTTGAGTCCTGGGCCAGCAACTGGAAAGCACGCTGGGCATATGTGCATGCCTGCCCAAAGTCCCGAGAGGAGGAAGAGATGAAGGAGAAGGAATCACACTGTGACCATTCCCATGTGTAGTTCTTTCTCTCTCTCTCTCTCTTTCTGATCTCCAGGTAGTATACTTGCTCTCTGTAAAAAAAAAAAAAAAAAAAAAAAAAAAAAAAAAAAAAAAAAAAAAAAAAAAAAATTAAAGCAATAGTTAAACTATAAAGATATAAACTATAAACAGGGGCCAGCAGGTGGCATGATGTTTAAGTCACTGAATCCCACATGGTGGGCTGCAGTTTGAGTTCGGGAGCATTCTCACTTTCTCTCTCTCTCTCTCTCTCTCTCTCTCTCTCTCTCTCCCCCCCCCCCTTCTCTCTCTGGTGAGTATAATAGTAAATACAATAACATAAATAATTTCTTTTTAAGAGATATGAACATTGTTCTTTATAAAGTAAAAATAATTTGAGCCCTTTAAAGAATAAATAAAATTATTTGTTTTTATAGAAAGGTTTTGTTGTCCTCTATCCCTTCAATATTACTTGTGTTTCTTTAGTTTAAATGTATCTGTATAGTATTTCTTCTATAGGTTATGCATCAATTTAGTGTAAGTCATCTCTAAATACCTTTTAACTGCCAGGCACTCTATCATGTGCTAGTGTTATTTAAATGAAGAAATAATTTTGTTAGTTTGAAATGAGATCCCCTTCTGAAGACAGAGAGGGGGACATGAAATAGGCAAATTATGATACAAGGTGATAACAACTGTATAGAGCTATAAACAGAATAACTAACTCCCAGAGGAAATTGCCACTAATTCTTTCTGGGGATGATAGTTTAGCCCTACCAAAGGAGAAGCCCTTTGAGTTGCATCATCACTTACATTTGTGAAGTGCAAAAAGGTGCAAACACAAAGGAAATCTTTTGTTCAAAGAGAAAATTATAAAAATAAGTCACAATATCATACCATGCTTGAGTAAATGCAAGAGTCAGCTTTAGTGTGATAGATGTAAATTTGAGATTAATTAACCTCACTCATAAATGTGCAATCAATACATGGGATGGCATTCAAGCATGAAATAACTTTTGGTTACTTGCTTTGACTTTTGCTCAGTAAAACTATAGAAGTTGTGCACAGAAGTAGTCCTTTTGCCTTAGTTGTAAATGTGACTTTGCACCATATTGGAATAATTCTAAGAATACCTTCACTTTCAACGCCATTCCTACCTCACAGGCTTCAAGATAAACATGTATGACTTCTTTTTAAAAGTAAACCGTTATCTGCTATCTTCTAGGAAACATTTAACAAACTATTAGTTTTCCAATCATCTAGATAAAAATGAACCCCATTATGTATATGAAAATTAGAATTTTCCTCTGGGAAATAAACAGAACAGGTTTAAAAGCTGATAATGATATAATTACATACAAATTTATCGTGAAAAAAATTATTGACATTCCCAGTGAACATTTTTGGAATTACTGATGTCCTCTTGAGAATTTTCTTTAGAAATAATAAAACAATCCTCTTGATTGACCTATTTTTAATCTACAAATATAAATTGTTAATCTTAGCCTGAAGCAACCAAATGTCGTCTGATGGGTTCCTTCCTTTGTAACTTCATATTCACATATGTACTAATTTATTTACTTGGGGCTATAATTCACAGGCATGTGAACTAGAATACAAAAAAAAAATTAAACATTTTTTTAAGTGCTACAGGAAATAAAGAGCAACCTCACAAAGAAGGAAAAGCATAATTTAAAATAAAAAAAGGATTTTTTTCCACTCCACTAGTTCCAGTAGAATAATTTTTTTTTTCAAATTCTATTCATTTATTCCATAGGAGAGGAAGAAAGGGGGTCACTCTCACAAGGTCTTCATGCCACCATTCACTCCTAGCTCCTATGAGCCGGGGTTACAGGTACATGCACACACATCTGCATGTGCAGGGAGGCCTTAGGTCACAAATCCAGCACAATCCTATTGTGATCCATCATCATAGTTTTGCATTAGCTCTGGGTCACTGCCTGGACTCTCCTGAGGAAGAAATTTTAGGGTCTACACTATGCTTTCATTTCCTTAAACAAATGACATTGAGACTATTAATGAGACACACTGGTGGACACTCAACAGATGACACTTTGAGGAACCGCTTTCTAAATTTTAAGGGAAATCATATTTGAAAGAACATTGTCGATCATCACTTGCCAATTGATTTCACTTACATCCCAGCTTCTATCCCAATTCCAAGACTGATGCACCAGTAAATCTTCCCTATCCCAAGCTAGCTACTCGTCTGAAAGCAGTAAGTGCTTAGATATAAAAGAAAACTTCAGTTCATGCCCTATCATGTCATCTATTATGAGGAAATTCAATTTAGAGCATTCCTTCTCTGTGTGAGTAATACGAGTATCAGTGAGCAGCCTGGCCACAATGCAACACACAACACAAGTTCTCATTCCCTCATTTGAACAAGTTCTAGCTGTGAGATGGGAGGTACCAACCTTGAGATAAGGACCTGGTAAATACTTTTGAAGATAATAATGCATTGTTCTCTCAAGTTATTTAATATTATTAGATTTTGAAGTATGGAGAGTTCACTGAAGTGGTTCATCCTAGAATTTCCTTTCATATATTTTTTTGTTTTCAATATATATTTTATGTTTATTAAAGTCTTGTTAAGTACAAGTCATTTTTACTACTTCTTCTTTAATCAGTGTCTTAAAACTTTTATGTCCATAACTCAGCTCAGAATTTCTTTATAAATCCTCTATTCCTAATGCTGTGTGATCGTGCTGTCAGTATTTATATAGTTTGTCCAGTCATGTTGAATCAAATAAAAACTATAAATTCCTGAGCTCCTCCAACCCCTTATCCCCCATGCAATCTCCAGTAGCCCACTCTCCTTCTATAGATATAGCATTATATAGATATAGATAAAATTATATAGATATAGAATCACAGATTCTTTCAGTTTCTACCATAGAATACTGATTTGCCATTCACATTTACCCACCCATGGTTTCTATGCTGAGTTTCCCTTTCTTCAAATGGCCAGGACACTGAGGAACTAGAAAACAGCATTCTATCAATAGGTAAATTTTTGTGGCATGTAGAGGAAATTAAGGCCTACTAGTGGCATTTTCTCATGAGTTTTCTGGATGGGTACCCAGGTAGAGTTTATATCTGCATTAGTAAGTTTTATCAGTAAATACTGAAAGAAATTCGGAGAGTTAGTATAATCAAAATGGCAATTCTGCCCAAATTAATCTACATATTTAATGCAATCCCTATAAAATTATAAGAGACATTCTTCACAGATCTAGAAAAGACCATCATAGTATTTGTCTGGAATCATAAAAGACCCCATATAAACAAAGCAGTCCTACAGAAAAAGAGTGGAGTGAGTGGCATCTCACTTCCTGTCCCCAAAATATATTACAAAGCTGTGATAATCAAAACAGCATGGTATTGACACAAAAACAGACATGAGGACCAATGGAACAAAGTAGACACCCCAGAAATAAACCCCAAAACATACAGCCAACTGATCTTTGACAAAGGGTATCAGTCAATCCAGTGAGAAAAGGAAAACCTCTTTAGCAAATGGTGCAGGAAAAACTGGGTATCCACCTGCAGAAAGGTGAATCTGAACCCCTAGCTCTCACCATTAACAAAAATCAACTCAAAGTGGATCAAAGATCTAAACCTAAAATCATAAACTATAAAACTACTGATGGAAAACACTGGGGAAACTCTAGGAGACATTGGGGTAGGCAAAGATGTTTTAAGCAAGACTCCCAAAGCACAGACAATAATACTCAAAATAGACAAGTGGGATTACATCAGATTAAGAAGTTTCTGCACAGCAAAGGACACAGTAATTAGTGTGAATGGACAACTCTTGAAATGGGAGAAAAAAATTTTTAACTATGCCTCATATAAGGGACTGATAACCAGAATACACAAGGAACTCAAGCAGCTTACCTGGAAGAAAATGATTAACCCAATTAAAAGATGGGAAAATGAGCTGAATAAACAACTCTAAGAAAGTTATACAAACAGCCAAAAAGCATATGAAAAAATGTGCAACATCTTTCATCATAAGGGAGATGCAGACCAAAACTGCAATGAGATAACACTTAACCCCAGTCAGAATGGCAAAGATTTAAGAAACAAAAAATGATAAGTGTTGGCAGGGATATGGTGAAAGGGGAACTCTTCTACATTATTAGTGGGAATGTAAATTAGTCCACCCACTGTAGAGAACAATATGAAGGTTCCTCAAAGACCTTCAAATAGAAATACCATATGATCTCCAGCAATACCACTCCTGGGTATCTATCAAAAGGACAGGAGCACACTTGGTTGGAAAAGCGCTTGCACAACTATATTTACTGTGGCATTATTCATGATTGCTAAGACATGGAACCAACCCAAATGCCCACAAACAGATTAATAGATTGCAAATGTGTGGCACATATACTCCATGGAATGCTATTCAGCCATAAAAAAGAACAAGACCCTGGCGTTTGATAGAAAGTGGACAAACATGGAAGATTTATTGCTGAGTGAAGCAAGCTAGGCTATGAAGCAGAGACATTGTATGTCTCCATTTAACATATATCAACTGTCTAGACTGTATAGTAGAGACTGAAAGACTGAAGGATATAAAAGCATTGAAAATTGTTATGAACACTAGGGACAAAGTGGAAGGAGAGTGAGAAAGGGGAAGAGTGCAGGAAGGGAAATTTGGGAAAAAATAGAGAAATAAGGCATTTGTGGGACACAGATATGTTTTGTTGCTGGTTGATGATGTCATGTATTGTATTCTCAACTTGCCTGGTGTGTGGCATGTATCATGTTGGGGATGGCATATATCAGGTTGGGTAAATCTCTTTACAATCTAAATGATGTATAGCAATTGAATGCATAAATAGTAATAAGTAATAATAATAATAAATATACTGAAAGAAGAAACATGATAAGCCAAATACTTAGGGAATTAAGAAGAAAGATTGGGGGACCAGCAGTTGGCATAATGACAATGTCGCTGGACTCGCATGTAGTCGACTGTCGTTTGAGTTCTGGACCCGGAGGTTTAAACTCAGGCCGGGTGCGTGTGTGTGTGTGCTCAAGATTCCAAGAGGAGAATGGAGAAGAAGGGATTGAGGTGTGGCCATCCTCCCTAGGGAGTGATTTCTTGCTTTCTGTCTCTCTGTCTCTCTCTGTCCTTCTGGCAAGTGCACACGCGCTATAG
Organism: Tupaia tana; assembly: GCA_026018925.1. Lineage (NCBI taxonomy): Eukaryota > Metazoa > Chordata > Mammalia > Scandentia > Tupaiidae > Tupaia > Tupaia tana. The sequence goes on from JAKSZU010000008.1 coordinate 42,733,476, forward strand.
CAAAATCCTCTCCAAAAAAAAGGATTGAATTTGGAGGAGTTTTGAACCAGGAAGAAAAACAAGATAAACTCGGGAAGGGGGAAAATCTGAAATCTGATTTCAGAGTTTCCACATTACTAAATTCAAATGTTCAGCTTTAAACAACCAAAAAGTCACAAGGCATATTAAGAAACAAAAAAAATATATATAGCCCATTGAAAAGAAGACTATTTTAAAACAATTCTTAAAGGTCCAACTCATAGTATAGTGATGAGGCCCTGTACACAGGGAGTCAGATCCCACATGACCAACCACAGTTCGGATGCCAGCCTTGGCAGCTTGCAAAAACACAACAGATGCATGTGTGTGTGTGTGCCCAAATCCTCATGGGATGAACAAATACGGGAAAAAGGCGTTCAGCATGACAAGCTCCCAATAAAGGTGACTGCTCTCTCTCTCGCTAAAGATTATATGCTCCCTCTGGCAACTAAAAAAAAAAAAAAAAAAAAAAAAAAAAAAAAAAAAAAAAAAATATATATATATATATATATATATATATATATATATACACACACACACACACACACACACATATATATGTGTATATATATATAGACACATATATATATGTGCGTATATATATATATATATATATATATAATTTCAAAGAAGGTTCAGGTGTGGTAGTACAGTGGTAACACAAAGCTCTGAAATGCTATAAACCATACAGAAGAACAAGGTTTGTTTTGGGGGGTTTGTTTTTTGTGCTTGTAATTCTGGCCTCCAGGGAAAGGATGGAAGGGGGATAGTGGCATGAGATCCTATTAAGGTCATTCTCTCTGTCTCTTGAAAAAATAAAAACTTTAAAATGAACTCAAAGTACTAAAGAAAAATGTGAAAAAATTCAAGAAAATTACATCTAAATAAAATGGAAATACTAGTAAAGGCATAGAAAAACTAAAAGAAAACCAAAAAGAAATGTTGGAATTGAAAAGTACACTAATTGAAATGAAAAATCCATTACTAGCATTCTAAAGCAGATTTGAGCAGGCAGAAGAAAGAATCTGCAAATTTGAAGATTAAAACAATAGAAATTACCAAGTCTGAGGGACACACATGTGTGCACATGCACGCATGCATGCACACACACACACACACACACACACACACACATGCAATGAAGAAAAGTGAACAGAGCCTAAGGGATTTGTGGGGCACCACAAAAAGCAGAACAACATGCACATTGTGAGAGTCTAAGAAAGTAAAGAGAAAGAAGAAAATGGAACATCAATTATTTGAAGAAATACTCACCACAAACTTGCCAAATTTGTTGAAAGATGTAATGTTCCAGAAGCTCAAGAAAGCACCAAAGGAGACGTTATTCATTGCATACAAATCATTCCATAATATTATCAACCGATTTCTCATTACAAACTTTGGAGGCCTAGCTCTAGACTGAATATTATGTCCTTCCAAATTCATGTTAAAACTCTCTTTTCCAGTGCGATGGTATTTGAAAGTGGGATTGGGGGTTGGGGGGGGATCAGGTTGTGAGTTCAGAGCCTTCCTTAATGGGATGAAGAGACATGAGAGAGATAATCTAACTTTCTGCACGTGAGGCTGCATTAAGAAGGCAGTCATATGTGAGTCAGGCTGTCAGAACACAACCAAATTCCCTAGACTCCAGAACTGTGAGAAATAAATGTCTGTTATTTAAGTCACCCAGTCTATGATATTTTGTTATAGTAGCCTGAACTGAACTGACTAAAATAGGCCAGAAGGCTGATATACTGAAAGTGCTAAAAGGGAAAAAAAAAAATCTGTCAAACTAGAATCCTATATATGGTAAAACTGTTCTTCAAAAGTGAGAGAAAATTTAAGACATCCCAAATAAACAAAAGATGGGGGAATTAGTGACCACTAAAACTGTCCTTACAGAAATGCTCAGGGGATTGCTACAGGTCAAAATGGAAGGACACTAGACAGTAACTTGAAGTCATGGGAAGAAATAAAGACCTCAGTAAATACATGTACAATTAAAAATGGCTAGAATTATGGTGTCAATGGTGTGTCTCACTTTTTTTTTGTTTTCTTCATGTTTTAATAAACAAAGATATTAAAAATACTATTCTAAAAGCTAAATTATTGTAACTTTGGTTTGGAACTCCATATTTTGTCCTCTATATAACATACAAGCTAATGAATTTCGAAAATTAGTTTATGACTTCAGACATAACACTGAATAAAAATGTGATTTTGTGAAATCAGCAATATTTTCAAATCATGTATATAACAGATCTATATCCAGAATACATAGAGATCTAAAACCTAACAGCAAGAAAAAGAAGAAAAGTCATAAAAAGTTTTCAAAAATGGGCAAGAGACTTGAATAAACATTTTTCAAAAAAGATATATAAATATCCAATAAGCATGTGAAAAGATGCTCAACATCACTAATCGTTAAGGGACTAAAAATCAAAACTATAATGAGATGCCATTTTATACTCATTAGAATGGCTACTATTAGGGCCAGAAGGTGGCATGGTGGTTAAGGAGTGGACTCCCACATGGCCAACTGTGGTTCAAGTCCCAGACTTGGTGGCTTGCTTTCTCATTTCCCTCTCTCTCTTTCTCTCTGGTGAGCACCATGTGCCCTATAGCAAATTAAATATAATAATAAATAAATTTTTAAAAAGAATAGCTACTATCAAACAAAAACCAGAAAATAGCAAGTTTGTGAGGATGTGGAGAAATTAAAACTGTTGTACACTGCTGATAGGAATGTAAAATGATGCAGCCTTTTGTGAAAACATTGTAGTGATTCCTCTAAAAAATTAGTAAATAAGTATAAATAAATAAATAACTAGAGTTGCCATATGGTCTGCAAATGCACTCTGGATATTTACCTCAATGAATTGAAAAGCAGTCTCAAAGAGATAGTTGTACACGCATGTTTATAACAGTATTATTTATAATAGAACATGGAAGCAAGTGAAATACCCATGTAAAATGAATGGATAAGAAAAAATGTGATTATCCATGATTATCTACATGCACATTATTGAGTCTTAAAAAGGAAGAAAATTTTGACATAATGTTACCATTTAGATGATCCATGAGAGCATTGTGTTAAATGAAATGGCCAGTTACAAAAAAAAAAAAAAGCATAAGATCCATTTATATGTGGCACTTAGGGTTGTTAAAATTACAGAGATAGTTGGGAACCAGCAGTTAGCGTAATGGCTGTGTCACTGGACTCCCACGTAGTCAACCGCGGTTCATGTCCCGGACCCGGTGGCTTAAAACTCACGCCGGGCGTGTGTGCGTGCGTGCCCAAGATCCCGAAAGGAGAATGGAAGAGAAGGGATTGCGGCGTGACCATCCCCCCTGGGGGGTGATTTCTCGCTTTCTGTCTCTATGTCTCTCTCTGTCTGGCGAGCGCACGTGCCCTATAGCAAAAATCTCTCCAAAAAAAAAAAAAAAAAATTACAAAGATAGCATAGAATGCTGATTGTCAGGAGCTGGGGACAGAAGGGAATGCAGAGGTGTTTGTTGTTTAATTGGATATACAGTTTTAGTTTACTCAGATGAAAAGAGTTATCGAGAATGGATGATGGTGGTGATTGGTTGTCCATTATAAATATGGTTAATACTACTGAATATTACATTACTTCTACTGAATACTAGTACATAAGTACTACTTAAATATTGTACACTAAAATGATTAAGATAATAAATTTTTGTTAAATAGATTTGTCACGATAATTTTTTTTAAATAAAATAACTCAATTACATAACTAACTGTCAAGAATTTCTTATAGTGGGACCAGTAGATGGTGTAATGGTTATATCACTGGACACCCATATAGTCGGCTATAATTTGAGTCCTGGACTCGCTGTTTTAAAATTCACACTGGGCATGTGTGCATACATGCCCAAAATCCCAAAAGAAGAATCAAGGAAAAGGGATTGCAGCATGGCCACCCCCCCTCACCCCCCGAGGGATAATTTCTACTTTCTGTGTCTCTATCTCTTTCTGTCTTTCTAGCAAGCACATAAACCTTATATTAAAAATCTCTCTTAAAAAATCAATAAATAAAGGAAAAAGCCCTATTGCTTCCCTTTACTACAATCAGTTAATATTTTTAAAATTAATTCTGATATATAAGAACACAATGAAAAAGCTGTGAAGTTATGTCTTACAGTATTACCAAAACACAAAAACAAAAAAACTTAGGCTAAAAATTTAAAAATGGTTGAAATTGAAAGACATAACCAGGAACAAAAACAATAGAAAGGTCAATGAGTCAGTGGAGGCCTATGAATACCTTTCACTCTCTCGCCTTGAAGGAAAAGAAAAACAATGAGAACTAAAGCTCACTATAGGACAGGGAAATGGGTCATTTCCCTTTTCGTAAATTAGTTTTTCAATATAGTACCAAAAAAAGAAAGTTGCTGACATAACACATCAGCTGCACTATAGGTAACATATACTTTTTGTAATCTCACATAGGCACTGTATCACCAAGTATAATGATATTTCTAAGGGAAATATATTACAAGCATTAAATAATCCATTTATTTGCGAAAGTTTAGAAGATTTCACATTTAACTGGTAGAGACTAAGATTCCTTGTGTAACACACCATGAAAATGTGATGTTACTGCCCTCTAATGGGTGGAATTTAATAGAATTAGCTCAAATTACAATGTATAAGAAATTATTCCATGGTGATAATGATAAAGGCCATACTTTGTTACATTTAATTAAGAAGGACTTTCAATTTTCAAAACATGTGTTTTGTATTCCTGTAAGGTAAGTAGAAGAATTATTAATCTTACATTCAGAAATTTAAGGAAAAGGATATTCACAAGTTAAGGTATGTAGGAACTCAGGATATTTATAGGGCATTTTTATGAGTTTTGTTTAAATAGGATTTTGATTTCATAGCTCATAGCACAGGAACTCTGCTATTTAGAAGTTAAATTTAGAAAATCTACTCATATAATAAAACATACATATAAATTTATACTTCAAGTTATACATTAAAATGTAGATTAAAAACATAAATTTAGGGGCCAACAGCTGGTGTGTTAAGATGTTGGATTTCCACATGGTTGGCTATGGTTCAAGTCCTGGACGTGGCAGCTTGAAAATCAGACTGGGCATGAGTGCAGAGAGAGGATAATGGAGGAGAAAGAATTGCAAGGTGGCCACCCCCGATCCCGGAATGGGAAGGGGGCGGATTTCTCAATTTCCCTCTTGTTATCTCTCTCTGGTAAGTACTCACACTATGGCAAAACTGTAAAAGACAAAAAAATAAAAAAAAATAAAAATAACATCAACTTATACTTTAAATTATATATTAAAATGGAGCAATATGATGCACTGAATCACATTTATACTGGTATTAAAACATGTGCTATGATTTTTTTTAAATGAATTGCTATTTTCACCTCATTCATGTCTAAAGCATGAAGTATTTACTGATTCTGGGAGATATATAAGAAATCACAGCATTCAGTCTTGAACAAGATCTTCAAATTCAAATCCTCACTTACTAGATGAGGAAACTCAGGCAGAAAAAATTATGTGCCAAAAAGAAAGAAATGTTCATGCCTTCTCAGAGGAAGAACTGGATTGGGGTGTTTTCTACAATTCTAATGTTCCACAAACGGTATTCTCAAATACAGACTCATGGGAATCAAGATATTGATACATAGATACAGATAGGATTCACTTTGAATATTTTACTTGATGATAGCTTACAACAATTAGTATTAGACAAGCTGGATCATATAAATAATAATTTTTATAATCAAGTACCACCATGTAATTCAGTGCCTGCATTTAGGTATATGCTTGCCATCACAAAAAATCAAAATGATGTCACCTCGGGACCAGTAGTTAGCGTGATGGCTATGTCGCTGGACTCCCATGTAGTCGACCGCAGTTCGCGTCCTGGACCCAGTGGCTTAAAACTCACGCCAGGCGCGTGTGCATGTGTGCCCAAGATCCTGAGAGGAGAATGGAGGAGAAGGGATTGTGGCGTGGCCATCCCCCCTGGGGGGTGATTTCTCGCTTTCAGTCTCTCTGTCTCTTGCTGTCTCGTGAGCGCACGCGTCCTATAGCAAAAACCTCTCCAAAAAATAAAAATAATAATAATAATAATAATGTCACCTCACTGCTAAGCCATTCCCTTAAAGAAAAGTGTTGACAGAACCAAGCTAATACATGTCATGCTAATCATGGCAGCAAAATCAAACCCAAATGAAACTGTTTCATAAGTATTTAGTAGAGCTCACCTTTGACTGGACTAGTTTGAAAAATGAAGATCAGTAGTTAGTACTCTGTAAGTACATTCAATTAAATAGTTTCTGTTTTAGATTCTAATTTCCACTTGTTAGATTTTGAACAAATATTTTGGTAAAGTACAATGGTAACCTTATCTTCCAAATTGCAATAAAAAGACAGTACTGAAAGATATCTCATTAATTCCGAAGTTTGCTTAATCTAACTAGCAAAAGTTCTGAAAAAATAAATTCCAAAGCTTATGCCGGCAGGCACTCTCTCCATTGGTAACAGTTAAGTCAATAAACAGATATGGAGTAAATGTAAGAATGAAAGTTCAGATCGTATCTTTCTACTCTAACTCTAAATTAGTAAAACCACCCCTCATGAATAGCTTTATTTGTATTGTACTAGTTTTATCATTTTATTTATAGCTAATTGTATTTACAGTTCATTTGTGAAAAGTCTTTTGGTTTTATAGTTCCACAATGGCTGTAAAAAGAAGGAATCTAAATAGAGTTTTTTATTGGTATATACTTTTACATAATTTCAAGGTCAAATAAAGTCAATTCTGGATATGTAACCGTTTTTTCCTTGAAAAGTGACCTAGATTTTTGAAGTTTGAGAAAATTGGTATTATGTGAAAGTGGCATTTAGTGAGAAAAACATACAGGATACAATTCCAACCAAAATCTCAGCAAGTAATTTAAGTGGTTATATTATAAACAAAACAAAAAAAGCTTTTTTTCTTGTCGTTGTTTCTTTCTTTCTTCCCTGAGTGTAAGAGAGAGAAAGCCACAGATAGAGACAGAAAGGCAACACTCCAACAGAGTGTAGTGCTAGGATCCATGCCCCTGAAGTACTCAGAGAGGTCTCTGCACAAGAATACAAACCCTTCCCAGGTGTGTTAGCTTTGCAGAGTTTCTCATTTCACTGCTGTGTTATGGTCAACCCTGAAAACATGTTTTTAAACTTCACATGGTGAGGTAAAAGACCCCTAGTAGTCTAATCAATATTGAGAACGAAGTTGGAAGACTGATGCTCACTACTGGAATTAAAGAGCTAATATAAAATTACAGCAGTTGACACAGTGTGATATGTTGGTAGAAGAACTCATAAATATCTCAATAAAACAGAATAGAATATGAAACAAAATAGAACAATCCACATTAATACAATCAACTGATCTTTGGAAAAAAGGAATAAAGGCAATTCAATAAAGAGGCGATAATTTTTTCAACAAATGGTACTGAGGCAACTAGACATCCATATGCAAAAAAAAAAAAAAAAAAAAAAAAAAAAAAAAAAAAAAAAAAAAGTGAACCTAGACACAGGTCTTATGTCTTTCACAAGAGTAAAATAGAAGTGGATTGGGACCAGAAGCTGGCATAATGGCTGTCACTGGACTCCCATGTAGTCGACAGCGGTTAGAGTCCTGGACCCGGTGGCTAAAACTCACACCGGGCCCGTGTGTGTGCCCAAGATCCCGAGAGGAGAATATAGAAAGGATTGCAGCGTGGCCATCCCCCCTGGGGGGGTGATTTCTCACTTTCTGTCTCTCTGTCACTCTCTCTCTTTCTGGGGAGCGCACACGCCCTATAGCAAAAACCTCTCCAGAAAAAAACAAAGTGGATCATAGACTTAACTGGAAAATGCAAAACTGTAAAACTTCTAGAGAATAACACACGAGAGAACCTAGATAACCCTGGGTATGGTGATGACTTTTTAGAACACCAAAGACACAACCCATGAAATAAAAATAAATTTTAATTATGATTTTACTAAAAGTAAACTTTTTTTCTGATAAAGACAGTTTCAAAGGCTGGGAAGACAAGTTGCAGAATGGGAGAAACTATTTGCAAAAGGTATTTCTGAAGAGGGGTTACTTTACAAAAGACAAATGTACACAAAAGTCCTTTTAACATTAAACGATAAAAATCCAAACAACCTACCAAAGACCTCAGAAGACACCTCTTCACTGAAAATGGACAGATGGAAAATACCCACATTAAAAGATGCTTCATTATTATTTTTTTTTCTTTTTTTGGAGAGGTTTTTGCTATAGGGCGCGTGCGCTCACCAGACAGACAGAGAGAGACAGAGAGACAGAAAGCAGGAAATCACCCCCCAGGGGGGATGGCTACGCCGCAATCCCTTCTCCTCCATTCTCCTCTCGGGATCTTGGGCACGCACGCACACGCGCCCAGCGTGAGTTTAAGCCGCCGGGTCCGGGACTCGAACCGCGGTCGACTACGTGGGAGTCCAGCGACATAGCCATTACGCTAACTGCTGGTCCCAAGATGCTTCATATTTAATGTCATCAGGGAAATGCCAACAAAAACACCACCACCACATCATTGCAGATCCACTAGAAAGGCCAAAATCCAGACACTGACAATAGTATTTGCTGGTGACAATGTGGAATAATCAGAACTCTCATTCATTGCTGGTAGAAATAGAAAACAGTACAACAATTAAAAGTGAATAAAAAATTATAAAAAATAAAATAGTGGTACATTCTCTTTGGAAGAGTGTTGATTTATTCTAATACTAAACATACTCTTCCCATATAATTCAACAATTATGTTCCTTGATATTTCATCAAAGAAGTTAAACAAACTTATATTCACACAAAAACCTGCACATGGATGTTTACAAGAATTTTATTTATAATTGCCAAAACTTGAAAGCATCCATGTCCCTTAGTGGGTGATGGACAAATAAACTCTGGTACATCCAGATAATAAAATAGTACTTCATGCTAAAAAGAAATAGTCTACCAACCTATGAAAGGACTGGGAGTAACCTAATAACATGTTACTAAGTGAAAAAAAAGCCAATCCGAAAGGCTACATAGACTCTGACTACATGACATTCAGAAAAAGGCAAAATTACTGAGACAGAGAAAAGGTCAGTTGTTGCCAGGGATTAAGAGAGGGACGGATGAATAGACAAAGCACAGAAAATATTTAGAGCAGTGAAACTATTCTGTATGGTACTATAATCCTGGACATGCAGCATTACACATTTGTCTAAAGCCACAAAGTGTATGTCGCCAAGAGTGAACTCTAATGTAAACTAGAGGCTACAAGTGATAATGATGGACCAATGCAGGTTCCCAATTACAAGTGTACTCTCCTGATGGGAGATGTTGATAATGAGGGAAAGTAGGCACAGTGGTGGCCGGGATACATTGGAAAACTCTGCATCATCTACTCAATGTTTCTGCTCTAAAACTGCTCTCAAAAGTAAACTGTATTGGGACCAGCAGTTAGCGTAATGGCTATGTCGCTGGACTCCCATGTAGTCAACCGTGGTTCGAGTCCTGGACCCGGCGGCTTAAAAAAAACTCACGCCGGGCACGTGTGTGTGCGTGCCCAAGATCCCAAGAGGAGAGTGGAGGAGAGGGGATTGTGGCATGGCCATCCTTCCTGGGAGGTGATTTCTCGCTTTCTGTCTCTCTGTCTCTCTGTCTCTGTCTGTCTGGTGAACACAAGTGCTCTATGGCAAAAACCTCTCAAAAAAAAAAAAGTAAACTGTATTAAAGAAACACCTATTGGAAAACATAAGCGGAGGGTGGAATCAAGGCAGAAACACATTGTTTTGCTGAGGATTTTTAAATGGTATGATAAAAATAATTCATTGAGGGGCCTGATGATAGTATAATGATTACATCACTGGTTGACCATAGTTCGAGTCCTAGACCCAGTGGCCTAAAACACACACCAGGGGCATGTGTATGCATGTCCAAAATCCTGAGACGAGAATGGAAGAGAAGGGACTGCAGTGTGCTCATCCTCCCTGGGGCATGATTTCTCACTTTCTGTCTGTCTCTGTCTCTCTGCTGAGTGTACATGTCCTATAGCAAAATATCTCTCTTTAAAAATACTTTGTTGCCTATAACAGCCATACACACTAATCCATCTAAGTGAAGAATATTCAGGTTTGCTTATTTTTTTAGAGGTTTTTGCTATAGGGCGTGTGCCCTCACCAGAAAGACAGAGACAGACAGAGAGACAAAAAGTGAAAAACCACCCCCTTAGGGGGGATGGTCACACTGTAATCCTTCTCTTCCATTCTCCTCTTGGGATCTTGGGCACTCACGCACACACGCCTGGCATGAGTTTAAGCCACTAGGTCTGGGACTGGAACCACAGTCGACAACATGGGAGTCCATTGATATAGCCATTACACCAACTGCGGGTCCCCAGGTTTACTTTTTGTAGCCAAATTTTCAGACAGTTAACTTGGAATGATTTTGTTATTCAAGAGATATTTGAAAACAATCTCCTTTAAAAGTTAAGTAAAAAGAGCTTAATGAGCTATGTGAAAATGTACTAATTGTATGTAAACAAATATATATAAATAAACACATTGATGTTAAAATGTAAAACAGTAAATATAATGTTTTCATATGTCAATGCTAAGATAATTTTGCATGATTAGCTTTCTGTAATTTTATAACTCAAAATGGTTACAAATGAACAATGTCCATCAAAGCTAAATCATATCTGCTATATTACATTTTCAAGTTCTAAATTTTTTCTGTAAGATCATAGGTCATAATTTAAACAGATGTTACTGTGATTATTAGAAAAGCATTCAACCATGTTGTAATTTAATGAGTCTGACAGCCTTGGAATTAGAGAAGCTATCAATGACTGTCAGGTTTGGCAGCAGGTGACAATCATGGTAGATATGTCCTGGGGATTTAGTCAACCTTTTTGTCCATACTGTTGTAGAAAAAAATTCCTCAGTCTGTACAAAAATTTATATAACCAATGGTTATTTTAGTGAGGCATATTGATATCTAACAAACATGCTATAATAACCAATATTTCAAGTTTGCAGTATTTTGTATTTTTAGGCTTTGTCTTTATTTTGTTTTATATTTTTGGTCTTGCCAAGTAAAGAGTAATGTACACATCTGTACAAAATAATGGCTCAGTCATTTGTCAGTCTTTTGGAGAAAATCCAGAAAGGAGATGTAAATTGAGGTATTTTATAACTCAACTTATGCATATCTAGCTCAAGAATCAGTTTTTGTACTAATTGCCTGTCATTTCACTCTAAACGTATATTTTACTAGAATAAGAATGTTAAGTAGACTACTTCAAGCCCACATTCCATTCTCTTTAGTTTCCCTCCACTTTAGCTAACATATTTTAAATGGAATTAGATGAATGTGTTTCACTGTAGTACATCAGAATGAAATGGGGCCATGGGGAGGCTCTTGTGTGCATCTGAGTTCACCTAACTTTAATGTCTTTATGATCAACTGGTAACTGAATACCCTTCAGCACCTTGTGAAATTAACAGACTGCCATTTAAATGCAGGTCTAGGATAACATATCAGTGGCATATTTGTCTAATTACTGAAGTTTCTAGTTCCCTGGTGAACAAAGCAGGAATAACGAACGATTTTAAATAATGTAACAGTAGTGTTATAATATCCCAGTGCTTCACTCAGAGCCACTTTTTCTAAGTAGGGAATATAGTCTTAGAACATAGGAAAGACATGAGGACTCACAGATGTTTGTCACACTTTGTCGATGTGTTGCATGACATTTCATAATGCTGAGAAATGTTCCAAACTATTTTAAGAAGAAAGTATAATACATGAATGTAGGCATGGCATTAAAATAGTGCAGTTATGACTATTTCAACATCTTGTTAGAACATTCAATATATCCAAAGAGGAAGTAATAAAAATTACTCCAATTTCGCTATTATGTTGTCGTCTGCTTAATTGATCAACTCAATGACTAGCTGAGTAAAGACACATATAACTGCTCATAGTTATGTTGACATTAATTTTTATAGATGTCAAACAGTGAGTTCTACATACATGCTGTTTTTACCTTGAAATATGCTGTTTAAGGACCAGGAGGTGACATAATGTTTACGCCTATGGACTCCCACATAGTTGACCACAGTTCAAGTCCCAGACTTGCAGCTAAAAACTCACACCACGCATGTATGAGAAGGGAATGGAGGAGAAGGGATTGTGGTATGGTCATCCTCCTTAGAGGGCAATTTCTGGCTTTTTCTCTCTCTGTCTCTCTGGCAAGCATATGTGCCCTATAGCAAACATATCTCAGAAAAAAAAAGTTATTTACCATTCTATAGTGAATGACTCAAAATCTTGGCTAATAATTTAACTACATTAATAAAGAACTACATAAAATATTTTGGATTTTGTTAGTTACCTTCATTGAGCTGTTTAATGATGCATTTTTTTGAAATCTATTGTCATTCATCTAACTTAAGGTGAAAAAATGTAGAAAAAATAAAGGTTATGATTATTACCTAATAGGACAACAAAAATAGATTTTATAATTATTGCTATTTATTCATTAATAAATGCATGACAGAAGGAAATAAATTGTCTAAGGAATAACCAGGTTGTGAACTAAAACAAGATTAAAACATATCAAATGAAAGACAATAAATGCATCAATATTAATCTTAAAACATTTGTCTAACAATGGACTCAGTCCTAAAATTTAAGCAATTTAATCCTGTTATGAATTAACGTATTGCTAAAACTATAAAGATAGCTACAAATCCTCTTTTTTCTTTTTTTGAGAGGTTTTTGCTATAGAGCGCATGCACTCGCCAGACAGACAGAGGGAGACAGAGAGACAGAAAGTGAAAAATCACCCCCCAGGGGGGATGGCCATGCCGCAATCCCTTCTCTTCCATTCTCCTCTAAAGATCTTGGGCACACATGCACACGGCGTGTTTAAGCTGTATGAAGAAAAGTTTGTCAAACTTTTCTATCAATAGATCCCTAAACTTTATTCTTCTTGAAGTCATTACTTCATATTATTTTTTTTCTTCTCCAAACACAATATGCTTTACTTGCTTCTGAAATTTCTCTGTGTCTATCACATATTACTTAAAGGGCAACACTACTTTGTGCTTTCTAATAACTACCTCACTTACTTTCAGTTTAGTTACAATTTTTTGACTATTATAAGGAGGAAAATAATATTTTAATTTATACAAGCCAATCTTTGTTCATTTTTCTACACAATAAAGCTATGTTCCTGGTTCATGTTCAGCTAATTAGAAAGCTGTCATTTTGCCTGTTAAAACAATGTATATTCATATCCTGATGGAATGTGTTGAGGAGGAAAGATGCCAATGGCAAGAGAAGTTTGAAAAAAGTAGCCCCCAAAAAATTAAGACAGAAAAAAAATCATTACTGCCACATGAGTCTCAAGGTTTATTTATAGTGCTGAATCAGAAATTTGCCACATGGGTGAGTGGCTATTAGTAGAAATCATTGCCAAAGGGAACAGAGATTTATTTCATTATTCCAAGTTTAAGTGATCATTATTTTATGATTTGTTCCCAGTGGATCCATAAATAAATGTATCTGTGTTGTGTTTACCACACACAATGAGCGTTGCCATGGAATTCTGTTTTGGTTCTATGTCACTAATTGTAAATGCAGTATATTCAGGGGCTTCTGCCAATCATTTGTCCCCTCAAATTCAATTAAGTATATAATTTCAGGAACTTCTGCCTTAGCTAGAGTATATGATTTGTAGATTAAAATTGGAATTAATATTTCCAGTAAACTTTGAATCTGAAGAGTAACAATAATACCTAAGTAATAAATATTTTAATTTCAAAACTTTTTTCTTTCATAATCCAGAAAAAAGTAGATTCTATATGATGCTTCTCATATTTATAAACATAAATTTTTATAATGTAACATGTTTATAGACTTATGATAATTAAAAGCTATTGGAAAATTCCCCTTAATATTCCTTGGAAGCAATTTCCTTATCAATGTAAGCTGGAGAGCAGTTCTACATATAGGATTTCAATACAGATATCTCCCCTGTGGTGCATTCTTAAATACGAGACATTTGATACAACAATGGAGCTTGTATTTCATTATTTAAAGTGACATATGTCAACCCCAAACCCTCCATTGAGAACTATTTATAAATACTGAACTCATGTTGGTATGCAAAAAAAAAGTTTAAAACATTTTGTTCTGTAAAGCTTGGGCCTTTAAAACCAAGAGGCATTCTAGTGGGCAAACTTTGATGAGAAGAACTTTTATAATACGTGACTGCTATGCCTGTTAGGCTGTAAAATCTTCAAGGCTATAGCTCCATCTATAAGTTAAGCCATTTCATTGCATAGATATGTAAAAGAAAAAAAAATTTTAAACAAATTACATTTGTCTTTAAAGTAGCTACTTTTGACTTCTTTTTTTTTTTTTTTTTTTTTTGAGAGAGATTTTCGCTATAGGGCTATAGGGCACGTGCGCTCGCCAGACAGACAGTGAGAGACATAGAGACAGAAAGCGAGAAATCACCCCCCAGGGGGGATGGTCACGCCGCAATCCCTTCTCCTCCATTCTCCTCTCGGGATCTTGGGCATGCACACACACGCGCCTAGTGAATTTTAAGCCACTGGGTCCGGGACGCAAAGCGCGATCTACTACGTGGGAGTCCAGCGACATAGCCATTATGCTAACTGCTGGTTCCCGCTACTTTTGACTTCTAAAACCAAGCTATAAAATATGTCAGTGAGAATTCAAATCTTTATGCTCTTTAGATTATCGTAATTTTTGACAGAGAGAAAAGAGGGAAAGTAAAATTTAGATTTTTATATTCTTTCTTAATAGAGATGAAAAATTTAATTATTTTATCACATGTATGGTTAAGACTCTGTGGGTCCAGTAGGTGGCAAAATAGTTAAAGGTGAACTCCCGCATGTTCAAATCCCAGACCTAGTGGCTTGAAATTCATGCCGTGTGTGTGTGTGTGTGTGTGTGTGTGTGTGTAGATTTAAATTGGAATTAATATTTCCAGTAAACTTTGAATCTGAAGAGTAACAATAATACCTAAGTAATAAATATTGTAATTTCAAAACTTTTTTCTTTCATAATCTAGAAAAAAGTAGATTTTACATGATGCTTCTCATATTTATAAACATAAATTTTTATAATGTAACATGTTTATAGACTTATGATAATTAAAAGCTATTGGAAAATTCCCCTTAATATTTCTTGGAAGCAATTTTCTTATCAATGTAAGCTGGAGAGCAGTTCTACATATAGGATTTCAATACAGATATCTCCCCTGTGGTGCATTCTTAAATACGAGACATTTCATTTACTTAAAAATAATAAGGGACCAGCAGATGGCATAATGGCTACGTCGCTGGACTCCCATGTAGTCAACCATGGTTTGAGTCCCGGACCTGGTGCCTTAAACTCATGTCCGGTGCATATGTGTGTGTGCCTAAGATCTCAAGAGGAGAATGGAGAAGAAGGGATTGCAGCGTGGCCATCACCCCTGGGGGGTTATTTCTTGCTTTCTCTCTCTCTGTCTCTGTCTTTCTGGTGAGCACATGTGCCCTATAGCAAAAAGAACTCTCAAAAAAAAATTTTTAAGTAATAACAAAACATTCAAAAATAAAATATAAAAGATAATATGATTGTGAAAAATGTTTGATTTTTCTTAAGCTAGGAACATGATTTCTTTAACAAACAACAAGAAATCAGCAGATACCATAGAAAGTAATTCTGGTAATATACAAAATCTTAATTTTCTAGACATATTACACAGAAAATGTAAGAATTCTTTAAATTGCAGGTTATGGCAATAAGAAGTAAGCCAAATAACCAAGTCCACCAAAATTAAGCATGCTTTGCTAAGAGTATGGCATATTTCAAAGCTTTGCAAACTTTATAAATAATGTGAAATAAAGTTTATTTCCAAACTCAGTCTTTCATTATGCTTTTTTCATATTTTGGAATAAATTGGCACTTTATAACCAATTTCAGAGGGTCCACAAGGTCAGAATTAATTTTATAAAATCACTAGAATATTATTGACATGAATGCATTCATCATTACCATCACCAAGTGAATCAGTAAATAGCACCTGAAGAGTTTTTCTTTCAATTTCTTACACAGTTACCATCAATAATTATAACCCAGAACATCTCTTTGGAATTCTCTATAAGCATGAAGAGTTCAAAGGGATTCAGAGACAAAAAACAACAACAACAACCACAACAACACAGTAAAAAAATAAAAAAAAACTACCCAAAACACTGTGAAAACAGAAAACTCATTTCCTTGAAAAATCCAAGTATGTACATAGGTGTGTTTCTCTGAAGCTATTGCTCATAAGCAGTTTCACTCCAGTATACCAATTATAACTTTCAACCAAAGCAACTTCTATTACAAAGAAAAGCAAGAAGGGGTCCTCCATGAATGTTATAGAGAGGCATACTTGCAGTTCAACATAGTTGTGAACACAGCTACCCTTATACTAAACTTCTCCGAGTGGCAAAAATGAACACATTCATTTACAGACTCAAAGATATAGTCTCTCTGTAACATATAAAACTAAGAAACATAAGCATATAAGCCTAAAATTAGACTAAGTAATCAATGCTTCAGTGTTTCATCTTAGAAATGATCTAGTCTAGTGAATAATCTAGTACATTAACTAATTTGGTTTAATGTTGATCTGAAAGTTTTAAGTTATTTAAAAATCTTTAAAATTATTTTTTAAGCTAATAAAGTACAAAACATATTACTGTTGAAATAAAATCATCAGAAAAGTGAATCTGGATCCTATCTCTAGGGCAATAGCTAAAACCCTGTGCAGAGACAGCCAGATCCCACCTCACCCAGAAGGATTCAAGTCCTGTCCCTGAAGCTTGAAATGCTGGAAACAGACGTGCGTGCCCAGAATAATGACAGGATTCTATCATGGGATTGTAGCTCCATTGGGATCTCTCTCTCTCTCTCTCTCTCTCCCCCTCTCTCTCTCTGTCTCTTCCTCCCCCTTCTTTATTTCTCATAAATGTATATAACCTATAGCATTAAAAAATGGAATTAATTTGTTTAAACACAAATGTATGTTTTCCATAACCTTAAACATTATGTAATGCTAGCTTATTTGATCAGTAAATCTTTGGGTCTGTCAGAAAATGCATTTTTAAAAATGCATCACGACTTGAGCTAGCAGATGGCCTAGCAGTTACGTTGCTGGACTCTCACATAGCCGACCACAGTTTGAGTCTCCCATACCTGATGAACTGAAACATGCAGGCATGACTGCATGCATGTCCAAGATCCCCAGCGACCTGGCCATACCCCCTGGGGGTGATTTCTCATTTTTCCTCTCTCGGTATCTGTCTGTCTGTCTCTCACTAGCAAGTGCACATGGCCTAAATCAAAAACCTCTCAAACACAAAACAAAATTGCATCATGACTTTTCCAACAACCCAACAGATGTATTCAGAAAAAAACATACCCAAGTAGGATAAAAATCTATCCTTATAAATCAGAATAGGCATAGCTCTTTTTTATCAAAATGAACAAGTCTTTATTTTTTATTTGTGATATAGTGCATGTGGATGCACATGAGAGAGAGAGAGATGAGAACACCCAAAATCGAGTCATACAGTGATCACATTCTTCTGCTCTTTTGCACCATTGGATTTAGGTATTCATGCACGTACCTAAAATGTCTCTGGCTGACTGATAGGGGATTCAAACCTTTGTTGCCATGTGGGATACAGCTTCTCTTGAGTAGTGAGAGCTCCCTATTATTGCAATAGGGAGCCAGCCCGGAAACAAAATTATTAAACTAATCTTGTGTCTGTGATTGACTGCAGCATACCTGCTCTGATTGGCTGTAACTTGGCAACTTACTAAAGAAGCAGACTTCCGTGTGAGGTTGCGATTTTATTTACAGAAACTAATACAAGAGTACAGAGGCTTTCTAAAGTCAGTATATCTTTTATTTATTTTTTTTTAGAAGTTTTTACCTTAAGGTATGTGTGCTCACCCGGGAGGGAGACAGAGACAGAGGCAGTAAGAGGAAAACTGAGAAATCATATGCTGGGGGGATGGCTACACAGCAATCCTTTCTCCTTCATTCTCCTCCTGGGATCTTACGCATGCATAGGCACCCGGTATGGTTTTCAAGCAACCAGGTCTGGGACTTGAACCATTCTTGGTCATGTGAAAGTCCAGCAGCGATCTAACTGCTATACCATCTGCTGGCCCCCAGGTCAATATACTTTAACATGTATAAAACATAGGACTGCTTTGTGGTTTTCACATTTCTTAACTCTTACTGAGTGTTGAGAAGGTACTTTGGGAAGTAGAGTCGCACTTACACATCACTTTAAAGTCTGTGTGTTGTGGGGCTAGACATCAGTTATTAATGAACAAAGGACAAAATGTGCTTTTTTTTAAAAGAATTATTTTATTTAACTTTATTTATTCATTTGTTTATTTCAGTTTGACCAGAGAGGGTCATTTGTTTATTTCAATTTGACCAGAGAGGGTCAGAGAGAGGGAGAGAGAGAGAAAGTGAGAAAGCAAACTGCCAGGTCTGGGACTCAAACTACAGTTTGCCATGTGGGAATCCAGGTCGCAGCTCCCCCTCCATTCCTGACCACAGGTTTTATAATCCAGGCAGAACCACCAGATGTACATTCTGTGCAAATTAGGGATAGAGCACCATCTGCTCAGGCACAGACTCCTGATTTTCATAAAGGGAGCAAAGACTTTACTATCTTTTTCCCCCTTTTCTTCTTTCATATGCATGAATGGTGACCATCTCCAACAGGCTAATTCCAGGACACAGAAGGAAACAGATAAACAAAGGAAAGCATGTGATAATAATGTACCTAGACATTAATTTTCATCATGAGAAGTTTTTCGTAGTTTTCTTTCTCCATTATATTTGTGGCAATGGCTCACAATATCATTGTAGTTTTTAAATTATTTTTTCAATAGTCTCATGAAATTACCATCATCTGTTGTAATAGACAAAAGAAAATAAAAGGAAAATAAAAAGGCTAACAGATATTGCTATATTCAAAAATAAAATATTTTCTTTCAGCATACATTAAAATACATTTAAATATCAGACAGAAAGATTTAACATGAGAAACTTAGGTCTTCTATCTGTTTTTTTTAATCCTTTTAAAATATAATAATAGAGTACCAGTAGATGGCATAATGGTTACGTGGCTGGACTTCCATATGGTCAACTGTGGTTTGAATCTTTAAGGGGTTTGAAGCACATACAGGGTATGTGTGCATGCGTACCCAAAATCCTGAGAGAAAAATGGAGGAAAGGGATTTTGATGTGACTATTTCCCCCCCACCGTGGGAGGGGGTTGTGATTTCTCGCTTTTTGTGTCTCTGTCTTTCTCTATTTCTCCGGTGAGCGTACGTGCCCAATAGCAAAATTCTCTTAAAAAATTAATATAATAATAAACTTCATACATACATTTTCCATCTTGCGTGCAGGCACTTTTTAAAATGTCTTATATACCATAGCTTATATAATGCAACTATGAAATAGGCATTATTATTATCCCCATTTTCTAGAAAATAGGAAGGTACAAGTACACACTAATAATTAACAGGGGAATCATGATTTGACCACATTCCTAAGCACTTTAGTAGGCCTCATCAATGTTATCAAATGCATCTGCAAGAGAACTTTTGTGAGCTCTGTGTTCTCTGGTATGAATATTGGAGCCATTTTTCCATAAGACATATTAAATAGTTTTCAAAATAAGGTAAAATCATGACTCGTACAGATTTTAAAATAAGCTTGTGATAAAGATTTTATGTATCCCATTAGGGAGGAAACTGGTAAGGTGTTAAAAACACTTCAAAAGAAAATCAAAAACAAAGAGAAAGAGAGCAATAACAGTGAAATAAATGTGTAAATGGGGACAAATCTAGTCTCTTTCATGATGTGGGAGGGGAGTCAATTAAACCTCCAGTGGAAAAAATTTACATGACTACAGACAAGAATTATTTTGCATCACTATGAATTATCTACAATTTACAGAGTTGAAAATATCTCTCCTGGAATAATTAATGCTTGAGGGGGTGCTATAGATAATACACAGGATTCCACCAAGGCACAGATTTTTACCTACTGATAATTAAACTGTTTCCAGTTTTTTATGGTTATATAATGTTCTCTGCAAATAGTTCACATATACATTTTTGCACAGACTTATTAATTTCTGGTAATAATTCTTATATTTAAAAATTCCATTTCTCTAGTTATTAATATACATTGCCAAGCAGCCCCCAACAAGATCAAACAATCAACTCCCCCAAAATGTGACTGTGAGTCCTATTTTCCCAAAGACAAAAAGAGAAGATATTAAATTTTCTGGCTTTTTAAATCTCCACGTTTTCACTCCATTTCAAAAGTTACTAAAGCTGCATTTTATGCATCAGAGTAGATGCAGAAAGTGAATTCTATGTTTAAAGACATTAAATTCAGTTATCAGAAGACCGTGTTTTTAGAGGAGACAATTAAACGGCATTTAATCCATTACATTATCTCTTTGACAAGAAAGATAGCATCTTAATTTTCCATACACACACATGAATGTACATGGAAAATTCAAGAAGTAATCCAGAGTGCAAGACAGTGGCACAATAGTAGCACAACTGAACCCATATTCAAAAAAAGTCCTAGGGGGACCAGCAGTTAGAATAATGGCTATGTCGCTGGACTCCCACGTAGTCAACCATGGTTTGAGTGCCAGACCCGGTGGCTTAGACTCATGCCAGGCGCGTGTGCGTGCATGCCCAAGATCCCAAGAGGAGAATGGAGGAGAAGGGATTGCAGCGTGGCCATCACCCCTGGAGGGTGATTTCTCGCTTTCTGTCTCTCTGTCTCTCTCTGTCTATCTGGCGAGCGCATGTGCCCTATAGCAAAAACCTCTCCAAAAAAAAAAAAAAAAAGAGAAATAAAAGTCCTAGGTTTATGTCGTGGGACCTGCCTGAGCATACTGGGTACATGGGAGTATGCCTACAATCTGCTCTGGGTGGAGATTGGATATGAATACTGGTGTGACAATCCTGTTGGAGCTCTTTCTCTTTCTCTTTGTCTCTCTCTCTCTCTCTCTCTCTCCCTCTTTCTTTCTCTGTCTCTTATGTAAGTAATTAAAAATAAACTAAAAACTAAGAAGTAATCAAGAGGAAAGAAAAGGACCATTATATGAATGAGTCCAGAGAAAACTGACTACAAAAATAAGAATGTCTTGCAGGGTTTTAAGTATATATATATAGGATTACAATACACAGCAAAAATAGCAATTCCAAGAGTTAAAGTTAAAAATCTTCTATATTCTTTGCATAACTAAAATCTCCAAAAGAAAATTGCAAGCTTTCTTAAAATACTATCTGTAATGAGTAGAATTATGTCTTCCAAAGTAGATGTGTTCAAGCCCTAAAGGCTGATACCTGCAAATGTGACCTAATTTGGAAATAATCTTTGCAAATATAATCAAATCAAGAGGAAATCATGCTAGATTAGGGTCTAACTTAATTCGATGACTTGTATTCTTAGAAGAAGAGTAAATTTGGACACAGAGACACCTGCAAAAGTCATGTGGGATGGAGATAGAGATCAGAGTAGTACGTCTATGGACACAGAATGCTAAGAATTGCTGGCAACTACCAGAAGCTCGGAGAAAGGCATGGAACATAGTCTCCCTCAGAGTATCCAGAAGGAACTCACCTTGGTGACAATTTGATTTTGCACTTTTACCCTCCAGAACTGTGAATGAATAAATTTCTGTTGTTTCAAGCCGCCCAGTTTTTTTTTAATTTACAATTTTTATTTCATTTTCTTTTATACATTATTTCGATTATGAAGTGAATATTGCAACATGTGTACATTTCTCCCTAGTCCAGTTGATAAAACTGTAAAATATCTTCAACAAGTAATACCATATTTCTTTGTCCCATTAATGCTTTGCCTCTCTATTTTTCTTCTAAATGTCCTTCCTCAGACTCTACTCTTTCACACACACTATATCTTGTATTTACATCCATTTACTGGGTTTCTATATCCTTTAGTCAATCAGTTTCAGTCATACAGTGTGGACACTCAGTATATATTAAGTGGGGACATAAAATGTCACCCAGTTTTGCTACTTTGTTATGATCGCTCTAGGAAGTGAATATACTGTCTTGCTAAAATGACTCCTGATATCCAAGCTCAACATCTCATATTTCATTCTCAGCAAATTTATTAACTAATTTTCATGTACTTTAAAACTGAGTGAAGCTGGCCAGCTCTGTGGCTTGGTGGTTAAGGAAGCCAGATCCTAAATGGCTGACAACACAGTTCAAATCCCAGACCTGACAACTAGAGAAACATGCCAGGAACCTGTGCACGTATGCTGAAAATCCTCAAGGAAAAGGGATTTTATTATGACCATTTCCCATGGCGATGTTTTCTTCTCTCCCTTTCTTCCTGTCTCTTTGTCTCTCTCTGGCAAGTATACATATCCTCTAGCAAAAACAAACAAATCAAAAAACAAAACTGAGTGCATTTGCTCTTTTCTCTAGGAAAACGTCCATTGTGACATTTTTTGTTTGTTTTTGTTTTTTAGGTTTTTGCCATTGGGCATGTGTGCTTGATAGAAAGAAGCAGAGAAACAGAAAGGGAAAGTGAGAATTTTCCCCTGGGGGAATAGCCATGCTACAATCCCTTCTCCATTCTTAAGGGATTTGGGGCATACACACATATTTGTCCAGAGATTTTCAAGCCACCAGGTATGGTACTTGAACCACGGTTAGCCATGTGGGAATCCAGTAACTTAACCAGTGACTTAATCCATTGTGATTTTTTTATAGATACTCATGTGCAATTTTATTTCAACTCATTTTCATTTTTCTTATCCATGTATGTCAAAGAATTTAAATTTCAGAGTATGTGTAGGTATGTGTGTGTGAGAGAGAGAGAGAGAGGGAGAGAGAGAGTAATAAATTAAGTCTATTCTAATCAGTAGTACTAAAGTAAATCTAAGGATAAATTATTTAAATTTTTCTCCTAGCTTATTGCCTTTACATTTTCTTAATATGTTTTCTAAGATATAGATTCCTTGGTCTACAAAGGAGAATTATTATCATAAATCAAGAAGAAATCATAGAATTGAGGATTCATTTATGTCATCATTATCTCCACTCTTGATCCCAATTCATTTCTCATCAGTCAAATGTCTCAGATTTAAAACATCAGCATTAAGTTCACAGAAGAGGTGACAAAGAGTCTTCCATAACCAATCACACATTTTGAAATAATTTCCTAGCTTAGTCTGACTGAATGCACTGCTGACCTTCAGATTCACAATAGAAGGACCATTTGTTTAACCAGGAATCTGTCAGACAAGATGAGGGAATTAGTTGGAAGTCAAGAACCTGACATCTTTACTTAATAAGATCACTAATGCAAATACAAAAGAACTCAGAAGCCCAGCCAATCCAAGTACCACTTACAAAATTTTATTAAAAGTATCTGTAGAAAACAGGGCCAGATAGTGACACAGCAATAAAGCCCAATGATCTGCAAGGCAATCCTTTCTGGAAAGGTTACTGGATCAAGTCAGAAGACCTCCAGAGTATGCTGGGCAAACATGTGCCCATAATATGAGGCTGACTAATGCTGGATTGTGATTCTCCCACTTCTCTCTCACTCTGATTTGCTCACTCATGGAAGACATAAATAATAAATGTGCTTTTAAAAAAAGACATTGGTAGAAAGTCAAGAAAGAATATAGAAAATGTAAAACGGTGCATTGTATTTGCTCTTTTATTTTTGTGCATAATTTTGCTGCATCATACTTAATATTTTTTAATAAAAACGCATTTTAATATCTGCAGCAGAGAAAGAAACTTATCATGATACTATTTGAAAACGTAAATTGACACTTAGATTTGGCATATTTAGTCAGTTTTTACTTCAGTGCTTAGAAAGAATGGTGTTAATCTCTCTTTTCTTGTCACTGCATACTATATCAGGAACAGCCAAATTGCTTGTATAAAGTTCAAACTAAATATAAAATCATTTTGTTCAGAACATGCCTTTACTCAGTGGTTAGGTGGCATTTTCTAAATGAGCCCTCTAAACAGTACTGAAGAAATTTTCTCCAAAAGGTCATTTTCTACCACTTGAAAGATCTTTTTATCTTGAGAATTTTTCTGTCATGCTCCTGAGAGTATTATTTGCCTGCTGTAGGGCTTTTTGACCTCCACCTAAAATAAATGGGCAAATTTAATTTTTGGTCATAACTCACATGTACTACCATTCCTAAGAATGATCATTAATGTAGAATGATTTTGTATTGAAGGTATTACAAAAAAAATCAGTTAAAAATTAGGATATTCAGTTGCTATAAGAGCACTTTGATATCAGAGAGAAAGGATTTACTTTCTATCTAAAAGGCATCTTTGATAAACAGGAAGGATATGCAACAATTAAGAAAATATGGAGAGCATAAACCAAAGTGTCAGAGAATACCAGGAGCTGTGGTTTTTTGTTTTTGTTTTTGGGTTTTTTTTGACAGGTTTTTGCTATAGAGTGTATGCGCTAGCCAGAGAGACAGAGAGAGACAGAGAGACAGAAAAAGAGAAATCACCCGTCAGGGGGGATGGCCACACCACAATCCCTTCTCCTCCATTCTCCTCTTGTGATCTTGGGCACGCATGCACATGTGCCCAGCGCATTTAAGCTGCCGGGTCTGGGACTTGAACCATGGTAGACTATGTGGGAGTCCAGCGACATAGCCATTACGCTAACTGCTGGTCCTGGAGCTGTGGTTTTTAACCTGACTGCATATCAAAATCATTTGGGACACTTCTAAAAATACCAATGCCTGTGTCCCATGCCTAGAAATTCTAATTTATCTGGCCTGGGGTAGGGCCTAGGCAACGTATTTTTTAAATGTAAAAAGTTTTGGGAATCCTTTTCTTTTCTCTTTCTGTCTTTTCTTTCTCTTTTCTTTCTCCTTTCTTTGTTTCTTTCTTCTTTCTCTTTCTTTCTTCTTTCATCTTTCTTTCTTTTCAAATTGGTCAGAGGGCACATTTATTTTCCAGAGAAGAAAGAAAAAGCAAGAAAACATCCCCAGTAGGGCATGGCCATGTGGCAATTCTTTCTCCTTCATTGCTCCCTTCTTCCGGGATTTTGAACACTCACACACACCTGCGCAGCGTGTTTTCCAAGCCACTGGCTCTAGGACTGAAGCCACATGGTTGGCTATGTGGGATCAAATCACTTTAACCATCAGGTCACAGGCTGGCATGGAACTCATTTTCTAGAATAAAATAATCATTAACCTACTCTTTAATCACAGAGCTCTTTGAGAATTTGTTGTCTCTCCAAAATTAAACATAAAGAGCAAGGGTATTTATGGATAATCCCCTCTTAAACCTTATGTACTAATGATACATTTAAAAAGAAATTGGCATATACCCAAGTCACCCAATGAGACTCTTCAGTTTTAGGGAAAAAATTAAATGATAAGGAATACTGTAGCAGTCTGGATCTAGTCAGAGCTAGAATCAGTCCATGATTTAAACAGGGAAAGGTTAGTATGAAGAATATCTAAATGGATAAAAGAATGCCTGAAAGATATAACGAAACTCTACATGGTATTGTAGGTCTGAGGGAGAATACGTAAGGAGAGACAACATGAAAAAGGGCTTTCTTAGTAAGGATGGGATACAAACAGGAAGCAGCTCTCCATGAAGGAGGCAGGAAAGATGAGTCGTTAGCCAGGAGTTAGGGTGTTGGTGTGTAGCAGGAGTGGGGGCTCTTGTGTGAGTTGGAAACAGCACAGGCAGTTTACATGAGAAGGGCTTGGGGAAAGTTTCCTCAGGATACTCTGGAGCTACAGAATCAAAAAGGAGTAAGTCTTCTGGTCTTAGGGCTAAAGCGGATCTCTACCAGATGTCCTCACATCCATATCACCAACCCATCTTTACACACCAAGATACCTTAGGAAAAGCAGCCCTTTATCCTGTAACATTCCTCTAGTGCTCTCTCTTAAAATCTTGACAAATTAAAACTTTCCTTTTTTAAAAGCAATGCTTAGGGATCAGCAGTTAGCATAATGGCTATGTCGCTGGATTCCATGTAGTCAACTACGGTTTGAGTCCCAGACCCAGTGGCTTGAACTCATGCTGGGCGCATGTGCGTGCATGCTCAAGATCCCAAGAGGAGACCGGAGGACAAGGGATTGCGGTGTGGCCATCCCCCCCCCCGGGGGATGATTTCTCACTTTCTGTGTCTCTGTCTCTCTCTGTCTTTCTGGCGAGCGCATGCGCCCTATAGGAAAAACCTCTCAAAAAAAAAAAAAAAAAAAAAAAAAAAAAGCCATGCTTAAAGAAAATCAATTCATTATAATCCAGGAAACCTTAAAATTATCCTAGCATGACTAAACTTTAGACATATTTCTTCCCAACTGTAAACACCTCATTTCTTTGTCTTAGAGCATTTACTTTAGAAAATTTGTTAATTCATCCTTCTGCCTTTTAGTGACAGAAAGTCTTCTCTTAGATTCTTGCCAGTTTCACATCCCAGATTTGTCTTTCTCAAAGACCTGGGAGCCATTTCTCTGACATGGAATCATAAATAAAGATAGCATCTCTAATTCCTAATTGCTACAGGGTCCTAAATTGATTTAAAAAAAAAAGTGTGAATTAGTGATGGCTTAGTCATGCTGACAATCTTCTAACCTTTTTTCCAGTAATTTTTCACCAGTTTACTCTAGATTAAACTCTTCTACCCTTTGTTTCAACAGTTTTGCATACAAGCTCTCTTCCCTATTATTCTTTTTATTGGAGGGGGGTGGATATATTTGGCTATAAGGCATGTGTGCTCACAGAAAAGATGAAGAGAGACAGAAAGTGAGCAATCAGCACCACTCTACCCCAGTGGGGATGACAGCTCCACAAACTCTTCTCCTCCATTCTCCGTCAGGATTTGGGGCATGCACACACATACACCCAGCGTGAGTTTCAAGCTGCTAGGCCCAGGACTCAAACCATAGTCAACCATATGGGAGTCTAGCTACATAACCACTGCTGGTTCTCCCACAGTAAATTTGAATGAAGTCCTCCTTGCCTGTTTAACCTGCCCTGTGAAAATTTTCTTTAACAATTATTGCTGAGCATATATTAAAGCATGATTTGAGACCTAGAGACTATAAATTGATAACTGATACAAATATTCACTTTTCTTGAGTTTATTTTAAATTCTTTATTCATTCCTTTTAACTTAACATTTCCACCATTCAGTAAAAGTTTACTGAGGTTTATTGAAAAAATAGTTCCAAAGAACTATTGGAAAGGATATATGAAAAAATAGTCTTTTAATATTATTATTATTGGAAAGGATAGAAGAAAAAAGAGAGTTGGTATCAACACAACATTGAACAAAATTATGTAAGATAAAATTTTACAATTTCTTCCTTCTCCATTTATTTTTAGAAAGATTTTTGTTATAGGACATGTGGGCTTGCCAGAGAGACAAAGAGACAAAGAGACAGAAAATTAGAAATCATTCCCCCTGTCCCGGGGCAATAGCTGTGCAAACAATCCCTTCTCCATTCTCCTCTCATAATTTTGGGCAGGCATACATACATGCCTGGTGTAAGTTTTGAATCTTCAGGTCTGGAATTTGAACTGTGGTCAACTACATGGAAGTCCAGCAACATAACTGTTACACAGTCTGCTAGTCCCTCCCTTCTCCATTTTCACATTTCTTTTGCTGTTGCCTGAATGTAGTATCTCCCCAAATTACATACAGTGAAAACCTAACTCCCCAAGCTGATTAGAGAGTGAGAGGTAATTAGGTCATAGGGGCAGGCCACTCATGAATAGCCTTAGTGTGCCTCTATAAAAGAGGCTTCAGAAAGTTGTCTTGCCCCTTCCACCATGTGAGGACTCAGTCAGAAGATGCTATCTATGAGAAAGCATGACCTCACCAGACACTGAATCTATTGCATCATGACCTTGGACTTCCCAGCTTCCAGAACTGTGAGAAATAAGTTTCTGTTCTTCATAAGGCACCACATCTATGGTACTATGGTATTTCTTATGTCAACCTAAATGATCCAATACATATTCTTACCCAGAAATTTTTCATTCTAGTTCATCTGTGCATGAAATTCTTTATTCATCAATTCTTGACATGTCCCTCTTGATTTTTCTTTTTACCCTTTTTTTCTTCCAATTGAATCATATCTGGTCCTTGTGCCATGCCATTCTATTAGGAACTCACTAATTGGATATGCTATTTTTGCCCAGGTGTTAATAGCTGAAATAATTATTTTTCCATTGGTAAAGAAAATTTAATTTGGTGCATTGTATTAACACAAAAAAAATTATTTTCAATGGATATTTCAAGCACTGAAGAATGAAGTATTTTGAGGACTCAAAAACATTCTCAGTAATTTGAAGATAGACTGTCTGCTTTCTTAGGGGGATCCCCAGCTTTAAGTTCTAAACCAACTTAAAGATGAAAAGAGCAATGATAAAGTCTCACTTCCCACACAGCTATAAAATTTGCTTTTTCTCAAATGTTACTTCAATTTTCCCAAGAGTTGTCAAAATAATCATGTGGAGCCTCACATTAAATTAAAAAATAAGCATTCTACAATCTTAAGAAGCCACCTACACTGAAGCAATGCATGTCTATTTTAAAGCCAAGGATGAATAAGTATGGGACATCCAAGTTGTGCCTGTCACGTGAGTTGAATGAAGTCAACTTGAAATTTGATTGACAGTGAAAATCTCAGAATGTGCTACATTAGGCCTTACAAATGTGACATAAAGGCTGTTGAGATGCTGTATAGCACCAATAGCAGAACCCAAACCAACCTAAACAGTATTACAATAGGACCACTCCAATTTACTTTGGCAAACTGCTACCTAAAAATTGTTATAGGTGAAGATGTATATGCTATTGCTAAAGTTAAGAAAAATGACTAATTCAGATTCTAAGTACAATCATTACATATTTTTATTATTTTTATCCTTATGGCATTCAGAGCTCATATGAATGAGAAGCAATCCAGAAAATAATTCCTGCAATTAGGACTCTAATGGTGTATATAAAGGGATTTCTAATGGCATACATGAATGAATAAATAAATCAAGTTTATTATTTTAGCAGGAAAAAACTTACAAATGAATTATTTAAGAAAACCCTTCTGCAGATCTTTAATGCACCTTTACTTCAGATATAATCAATTTGACATGATTTAGAGAAATAAGTTTCTAGAATTTGTTTTATTGAACTTGAACTCATTCTGATTACTCTGAGTCTCTCACACTTTCTCCAACATCCACAACACTATTAACAGGAAGCTCATGAATTAAACATATCTGTTACCTTGAAAAATTCTGAAATACTTTGGAATGGGGGAAAATACTACTGAGTGTCCTATTCTGTTCACTTCTCAGGTATCTCAAAATTTCATTGTCATTGAACCAATATTTAATTCTGTAAGTTGTAGAAAGTCTATAATAGAAATAATTATCATCTATAGAAATACAAGAGAATGTCTGATGGAATACAACTAATGATTGTCTTGTGCATAGATTAGATTTGCATCTAATTATAAACTCATATCAATATTTATTATTTCTTAAATACATGTAGTCTTTGAATTCTATCTTGAAACAGTTGTAATATCTTACTGGTTCATTCATTAATTGATAAATTAAATAATATTTTGACATATGCTCATTTAAAAAAAAATTTATTGTGTAGAGAGAGACTTTTGCTATAGGGCATGTGTGCTACCCCAAGATACAGAAAAACAGAAAGCGAGAAATCACCCCACAGAGGGGATGGCCACTCCACAATCTCGTCTCCTTCATTCTCTTCTCAAGAATTGGGCATGCAGGGGACCAGCAGTTAGCGTAATGGCTAGTCGCTGGACTCCCACGTAGTCAACTGCGGTTCGAGTCCTGGACTCTGTGGCTTAAACTCACGCCAGGCGCGTGTGCATGTGTGCCCAAGATCCAGAGAGGAGAATGGAGGAGAAGGGATTACGGCATGGCTATCCCCTCTGGGGGGTGATATCTTGCTTTCTATCTTTCTGTCTCTCTCTGTCTGGCAAGTGCATGTGCCCTATAGCAAAAACCTCTCAAAAAAAAAAAAAAAAAGAATTGGGCATACATGCACAAGTACCTGGTGTGAGTTTCAAGCCGACACTTCAGGACTTGAACTGTGGTCGAACACATGGTAGTCCAACAACATAACAATAAGCCTTTTGCTGGTCCTGACACCTGTTCGCTTTCTATCTGTGTAACGTCATGATTTTACTTTTGAATAATTTTATCTTTCAACATTCTCTTACACTTTCCTACAGTTCACTGCTAAACACTTTGATCCTATAAATGATTTACTCTACTACATCACCACCATCCTAAAGTACCGAAGAGAGTGCTGCTGGATTTTACCTAGTGAGGAGTTGTTATAGTAAGGTATAAAATGTCAAGGATGATCCCCAAAATGTCACAGGGGAAAAAAATTAATCAAAATGAAAGCAAGACTCTTGGACCTAGAAGTATATTCCTAAAGAGTTTCTATGCCTTCCTTTTATTTTCACCTTCCAAGAAGAAAAAAGGCACCTTCTGATGCATAAATATGACAAATATGTTGACAGAGGTGTCCATAGCAATTAAGAATCAGAAGACATTTATGATAGAGCAAGTCACTTCTAAATCTAAGTATTCAAGCTTTTATTCAAAATATTTTAAAATACATAGGCAAAATTCATACTAACCTAGGAGAGTTTCATGCTTCGAAAGTTGTCTTTTATTGGCTTTTAAAATTTATTGTCATTAAAGCAAAAGACTTGTGGCACATATACTGCCATTTTTTAAGTGAGATGATTTAAAACACGTTTTAAAAATCTTTAAGATTTATAGACAAATCTTTAAATCAGTTCAGCTTTTTTACATCCAGTTTTTTTCATGTATTATTATGATAGAATTTATTTACCACAAAATTCACTCATGTAGGCACCAGCAGATGGCATGGTGGTTATGTTGCTGGACTCCCACATGGTCGACTCTGATTCAAGGCCCAGACCCAGTGACTTGAAACTCACGCTAGATGTATGTGCATGAGTACCCCAGGTCCTGGACGAAGAATGGAGGAGAAAGCATTTCTGTGTGACCAATTCCTGGGTGGTGATTTTTACTTTCTCTGTGAATCTCTTTCTCCAGCTAGTGCACACGCCCAAAAACAAAAAACTCTCCAGAAAAAAAAAAATTATTCATGTAAAATAAATTGTATAGTTCAGTGATTTTTAGCATGTCCAGTATGTTATAACTATACTGTAATCTAATTTTAGAATATTTTCATCATCCCAAGAAAATAGTTATTCTCCATTTACACCCACATGTCAACCCCAAGGAAACACTGTATACTTTCTTTAAAAGTCTGTCTATCCTGATGATTTATATAAATTAAATTCTAAAATATGTAGTCTTCTATAACTGACTGATTTCACTTATAATGTTATTTTTAAAGTCCATCCACATTATAACATATCATCATAATTTTATTCCCTTTTATAACTAATAATATTTCAATGTATGGATCTATCACACTTTATTTATTTATTTATTTATTTACATTTATCAGTTGATAGACATTTCAATCATTTCCATTTTTTAGTTTTCATAGATAATGTTGCTGTAAATATTCCTGTACAAGTTTCTATACAGTTATATATTTTTTCTTTCATTGTCTGTATAACTTGGATTAAAATTTCTGGGTTATATGGAAATCTCATTTAATATTTTAAGGAATTACAACACCATTTACCAAAGTGACTAGCAATTTTACAGTCTTCTCAGCAAAGTATAATAGTTTTGCATCTTCAGTAAAATATATTATGTGTATATTTTTAAAAATTATCATAACTGGGGGCCAGCAGGAGGTGTGGTAGTTAAGGTGCTGTATTCCTGAACGTCATATGCCCAAAATCTCGAGAGGAAAAAATGGAGAAGAAAATGCAATGTGGTTATCCCAACTGGGAAGAGGGTGGTATTTTTTCATGTTTCATCTTTCTGTCTCTCTCTGGTGAGCGTACACACTCACTGGCAAACCTTCTCCCCCCAAAAAATTATCATAACCAGTCTAGTGAGTGTACAAAAGTATCTAATGTGGTTTTGATTTGCATTTCTCTAATAATGAGTGATGTTGAGCATCTTTGCAATTTGTTTATTGACCACTGATGCTCTTTATAAGAGGATGACCATGTATAAACAAATATTCAGAAGTAGACTCTCATGTGATGACAAAAGGAGTGATTGGAGGTGTCCAGCTGCAAGGAATATAGCAAAGTCAAAAACTGAAACAGAAGCATCATTTTGAAAGAAATGTTTAGTACTGCGAGCTTGTTTAGGAGAAGAAATAACCAAAAAAATAAAGTATTGCACATTCACATAATACTTGGTATTTTCAAGGTTTTTTTCCTATTAAAAGAAAATTCTACAAAAGACAAGAATAAATAAGAAAGATCAAGAAGAATAAAAAGAGAAGATTGATAATGGGAATCAAAAAAGAAAAGAAACAGTAAACACAATGAAAAACATGGTTGACCTCCTAATATTTTGGGAAATATATTAAATTGCAAGCCACAGTGAAATGCCATTTCTCACATTTAAATTGTCCAAGAATAGAATAAGTCTTGAAAATAGAGTGTTGAATGAATGTGCAACAACATATTGCTCTCATTTGTTACTTATTGGTTTGCAAGTTAATTTAAACATCTTGGAAATACAGCTGACAGAATAAAATCTATGGACGTATAAATTATTTTTATGTATGTCACAATGTTCTAGGATGGCAAAACTTAACATGAATTTATATGACTGTTTATAAGTACTTATCCAGTGTACTGTGATTACTCATAATTTCACTGAAGACATATTTGTGTGTGTTGTATGCACGTGTGTGTGTGTGTGTGTGTGTGTGTGTGTGTGTCTGTTTATTACAAACTGCCTTGTATACCCCTGATATTGATGTATAGTCTATGGTATATGCATCAAATATTTTTTCCTAAAGTAAAAGCTAAAAATTACTTAAAATTAATTTTTTTCCATTGAAACTAGTACTGCTTTGGACACATATATTTGCTAATTTCTATAGGATAACACCCAGTAAGTGCAATTGTGCATTCAAAAGATTTGTACATGTAATATCTAAATAAACACATCCACTTTTTTTTTGTTTAAATCTAAACATTCAATTTTCAAATGTGTCTGAGTCCAAGAGTTCAGACAAGACTTACATTTAGTTTAGTTGACTGTGACAGTATCTTATAACCTAGAATTACACACACACGCACATACACAAATCCTAGAGAAACTCTTGACATATGTTCAAAGAGTCATATATGTAAGAGTATTCATAATAGTGTTTTTAAGTAGCAAAATACTGAAACAAATGCATAAATAAATGTCGGTATATTTGAAACAATTAAATCTTACCCAGTAATAAAATTGTATGAACTAGAGCTATATATAATTATATAAACATTCAGAGAATCTTATATTTGAGGAATAAAGCAACTTATAAATGGATACACACTGTTCGATGCTTTAAATAAGATGAACTCATATTAAGAGTCAGTCTTACATAATTTATGAACATTAACTCAAATGGATCAAAGAATTAAATATAAAGCCTCTAACAACAAAACTACTGGTAGAAAATCATTAGCAGTATCTTGACTAATCTTAGCCTTTTCCTATTTGGTATAATTTTTTTTTTCCTTGGAGAGGTTTTTGTTACTGGGCACGTGCACTCACCAGAAAGACAGAGAAAGACAGAAAGACAGAGAGAGACAGAGAGACAGAAAGTGAGAAATCACCCCCCAGGAGGAATGGCCACGCTGCAATCCCTTCTCCCCCATTCTCCTCTCAGAATCTTGGGCACGCATGCACACGCACCTGGCATGAGTTTAAGCCACTGGGTCTGGGACTTAAACTGTGGTTGACTACATAGGAGTCCAGCGACATAGCCATTATGCTAACTGCTGGTCCCTACAGTTCATATTTTTAAGTTATCTGTCGTTTCTCTTCCTTCAATAATCTCTCAGTGAATTTATAGCTAGAAATCAGTGAAATAAACTGAATATAATTGCTCTTTGTAAAAAACAAGTGGTAACAATTTAGAAATCTCTGCCATTAGTAGCATGTACCTTCATTAAACAATTTATTCCACTTTTATGCATTAAAAAACGCAAAAATACTTAGTTATTTTTTGTTTGTCAAGAGAATGGTGTTATAGACATTCTATTCTTCTAATATCTCTATTCTTTCTAGATTTCCATTCTCTGTGACTGTCTTTTAATGAGGAGACCCAATTACCCATCTGTAAATAGAGAACTCTCTAAAGTGGAGCCTAATCTAGTGAATTTTTTTTTCAAATGTGGGTAAATGACCTAAGATAAATTGTCATTTGAAGAAACTGATACAGATACAGAAACAAAGTCCTTTTCTGATTCTGAGAGCAAAAGATATAAAGTACTTAATATATCAGTACTCTATTGCAAGAACTCTATTGCAAGAATTTCTCCACAGCTCTTTAAGAGAATTGCTCCAGGACACGTTAGTATGGGTTTCCACATCTTGTGGAATATCTCAAAGTAAAAATCAAAGAGGTCATTGCTCGATTTCAGTAAAATTAGAAGTGCAGAATGTGTAAGAAAGATTTCCAGTGATTTCAGACTCTAGCTGCGACAATGTGGGTGATTCTAACGGAGTGTCTGGGAGTTAAAACCCCTGTTTTAGACCATCTCTACCCACAGCTGGAGAATAATAACTTCTTTCTCTTAGACTTTTCAACTCTCTTGAAACTGTGCTACTCACTGTCAGAATATAACAGGAAACTCTTCCGACAAGGAACTCAGAAAAAAAACCTAGTTCCCAGGCATCTTCCTTGTGATACGGCACAGAGCGTAGAAAGCCGAGGGGATGATACTGCTTTCACAGTGGGAAATGTGGCAGAGACTTGGCCTATACTGATTTAGCTTCCATTCAGAGGAAGTTTGTCTCCATGGAGAGGTCATCAGAGTCCTACAGAGCCGAGATGGAATTTTACTAATATTTCGAGCACTGTGATTCAGTCATCCCTTAGACATTCCAGATGTGTACCCTTTTGAACAAATGGTACTGAAACAATCACATATTCTTAAGCAAAGAGTAAACTTTGATACCTATTTTTCACTATGGTATTCTTTGAATGTCCAGCAAATATTTGTGCATGGAGATTTGGTTGTAATCAGATTAAGAAGGGATAAATTTCATCCAAATATGGTAGTGAAAAGGGAGCATTTGGGAGGAAATGTGGATAAAGGTCACCTGGGAAGTGCCTTCGTGATTGACGTGTGGTGAGTTAGTAAGCAGAGGGAGTGGGATCATAGCAGAGAGACATGGACACGGGTGCATGTACTCCTCTCTCCAGCCACGCAAGGATACAGCCAGAAGATTCTGACCAGTTATGGCTCCAGTACCTTGGACTTCCAAATTGTGAGCTGAGTAACTTTTTGTTTTCATAAATTACTCAGTTTCAGGTATTTTCTTTTATTAGGTTAGAATACACCAAATATAAATTAACTAAAATTTTATCATTAACCTAAAACTATAAAACTTGCAGAAGAAAGCATAGAGAACGATTTTTCTGAACTTGAATAGGCAAGGATATTTTTATATATGACATCAAAAACAAAATCCACATAATAAAAAAGTAGTAAACTGAAAGATAAAAACATCTCTTTTAAAGACACTTAAAATAATTAAAAGTTTAACCATAAACTGAGAAAAACCATTTTGAAAGTATAGATATGGTAAAAGACTGGTATTCTGAATATATTCAGAAAGCTCAAAACTGAAACACACACACACACACACACACACACACACACACTCATGTGAATACCTAAAATAAAGTCCCCAAATTTGGAAATCTCTCCAGCATGTAAGATGTATTAAATTTCAAATGAATACATAAGATGCTTACCACCATTGGAAATTAGAAAAAGCAAATTAAAGTCATAGTAAGATACCTATACACATCTAACTTTAAAAGATTGACTATGCTAAATGTTGTTGAAAGTGTAAAAGAAATAGAATTTTGTTTCCTAACTGCTAGAAAAATGATGTAAGTAATAGGAAAACAGTTTGGCAGTAAGTAAGTTTACTCCCGACACATTTTCTGATAGTAAAAGATAATTATTACATAAATCTTACTCAAAATAAGTACTACTTTTACTCTTTAATGTATAAGATGATGCCATAATGGTATGTAACAATTTTAAGCTTATATTCACCAAGTTTTTCTGCCATGAAACTCAGGCATGTGTGTGTGCGAGCCCAAAATCCCGAGCGGAGACTGGAGAAGGGATTGTGGCATGGTCATCCCCCTGGGGGGGGGGGGGGGTGATTTCTCACTTTCCCTCTCTTCTCTCTTCTCTCTTCTCTCTTCTCTCTTCTCTTCTCTCTTCTCTCTCTCTCTCTCTCTCTCTCTCTCTCATCTCTTTCAAGCACATACACCCTACTGCAAAAATCTCTCTCAAAAAAAATATATATGGGACCAGCAGTTAGTGTAATGGCTATGTCACTGGACTCCCACGTAGTTGACCGTGGTTCGCGTCCTGGACCCAGTGGCTTAAAACTCACGCCGGGCATGTGTGTGTGCGTGCCCAAGATCCCGAGAGGAGAATGGAGGAGAAGGGATTGCCGCGTGGCCATCCCCCCTGGGGGGTGATTTCTCGCTTTCTGTCTCCATGCCTCTCTCTGTCTGTCTGGTGCACACTCGCGCCCTATAGCAAAAACCTCCCCACCCCCCCAAAAAATATATATATATATATATATATATATAATTAATAGTAAACCAAAAGGAAAAAAGACACTGGACTGTTGTGATTATGAACTATCAGAAACATATCTGAGCTAAATTAGAATTCCTGTAATTAATAAAAACCTAAATAGAGCATTAAGAGTTCTTTGACTGCTTTGAAGTATTAGCATAAATCAAATATATAAAGCCAAGGTCTTGACTCACCCACCAATACAACACTTTTCCGTGTTCTCTTGGCTGCCAATTTACTTGGAAGAATAGTCTATTTTCCCCAATAACAGAAGTAAAAAGGACACGTCTCATAATGAAAGCCATTTGTAACAAGAAACAATCTTTACTTAAGAAGGATGTAAAAAGTTCAATAAAGTAATTAGAAAGCTAAAAATGCTCTTTAAATTACACCTTTTGAAGCCTCCACTTGATGTACTTTGCATCCAAAATTGGTCGTTTATATCCCAGGCATGTGGAATTGATTTTTATCCTCAGGATATACATGCAAGGTTCTACTTATTCATCAGATCCAGGAGTTTTCAGGATTTGACTGACAAAATAAAAGCTAAAATGCTAATCCTAACAGACCCACATATATCTGCAAAAATTTGCTTTTTTTTTTTTTTGCTAAAAATGTTATTTAGTATAACTTATTCATAAAACGTTCCTTTGCTTATTACAAACAGGACCACTAAATAAAGATAAAATGTTGATTCTCAGCTTAAAACAGAAAAATTTCCATGAGATTTTTAAATGAAATCTATAAGTTGTATTTGTTGGGAAATGAAAACATCATTATTTTCACTATGTTTAAAATACATAACATTCACATTTTTTTGAGTTAGAATGCTTGTAATTGATTTACTTTAATGACTTTTTACCTAATTAAAATCCTTTTAAAATGAACTTTTATGGAATGTGTAACTCTAAAACATCAGCAAAGCAATTCATTAACAAGACAAAGTTGAGTTTATTACTTATCACAGGAAGAACACTACCTTAATGTAATCTAATAGCATCTCAGTGGAAAAAGTAAAAATAAGAGTATTAGTGATATATGAATTCTAATTTAAGATAGATTATTATACTGAGAATAGGACTGGTCATAATTCTCTTTTCATATATATTTCAAGTACTGTGGTACCATCAACTTTTCAATGTATATTTCAGTATTTTTTTTTCCTTCCAGGAGGAATAACGATTTACTGCCCCATAAATATTTGACTACCCTACCACAATTAGCACAATGACTGTGCTCATAGTCTATGATTGATAAAGACATGTTTTTAAATTATGTATGGATTAAAAAAGGATATTTGTATTTTTCTCTCTTTTTATTAACTTAAAATGTCATGTTATAAGGGCCAGATGGCAATACAGCAGTAACGCAAGACTGAGAGGCTAACCCATATGGGAAGGTTTCAGGTTCACATCAAGAAACCTTCCTGAATACATTGGGCACATAGTGTGCCCCTGATCCAGGGTTGGCTGAAACTCAAGATGAGTTGAGACATGATGACACTGATGGGGATGCCTTTCAGTCTCTCTCTTTTCTCTCTCTCTCTCTTTCTCTCTCTCTCTCTGTCTGTCTTTGTCTAATAGAAGAAAGAAAGAAATGGTCTTTTTACAGAAGTCACCATCACAATTTAATGTATATTGCAAAGTATCTAGAAAAGAAAGACTTTGGTAATTGGGAGATGATGTTTGTATTTATCAGAGATACAGAGAAAATAGGAGCAGGAGAAAAAAATCTTCCAATGGGTGTGGTCACACCGTAATACCTTCTCCTCCATTTCCCCATCCTGTTGTGACTTTGAGCTAACACACGCATCCAGCATGCTTATGAAGCTGCCAGGGCCAGAATTCAGCTACCTTAATGATCAGGCCATAGGACCTACCCTAGAAGAGAAAATTTTGAATGTTCAAAACACGAACTAGTGAAAAATGTTTGAAATGATAAACATGTTTATAGCCCTGATTTGATCCTTACACATTGTATTTAAAAACTGCAAAGAATCACACTGTGTCCCATAAATATATAATGGCATTATATGTCAATTAAAAATTATAATTAAAAATGTCACCTTCAAAAAATATTTATTATCTTTAATACTGTCTAAATTAATTTTTTTGCTTGTTAAATTTCTCTTTGGAAAACTTCATCAGTTGGAGAAAAACGTTTATCTTGACTTAATCATTATGCGTATAACCTCCATTAAATTTTGGTCAAAACAATTCAATAGTGATCTTTATAACAAACAACAAAACACTTCCACCAACAGCATCTGGAACCATTATAAGGCAATCGTTCTGAGCCAATATAATAAGATGTTATTTGTCCAAATACTTAATATTAGAGTATTGATAGGCTGTGCAGAAGTTCTAAGTTATATATAAAATCAAATGAAACATTTGTAAAACCTAATGAGAATTTCTTTTTATGAAAGTTTCCATGAGTGTAATTTAATTGCACTTAAAGTCTAACCCTGAATTTTAATCTTTGCCATCTGAGTTTTAGGCTTCAGGAATGAGGGTTCTTGTTTATAGAACCTACAGAAAGGACAAGTTACCTTTAGTAGCCACTAGAGAATACCTAATATTACTGTACATTATGAATAACTCTTAATTCCTCACACATTCCCCATTCAAGACTACAAATAACTAATAATTGCTTATTGAAACAGCTTTTCATGTGGGATTCTTTCCCATTCTCTTTTTAAGGTTGTGAGTTTAACAGAGTAAGAAAATGACTAAATATGTTATATATTTCTATACTTTTTTCTATTTTCAGTAGAAGAATTTGTCTAGGTATTCATGATAGGAAATCAGTAAGCATAAGTTCTAATTTTTCTTAGCCACAACTTCAAGTTTCCTAGCTACATTAAACCATTCCTTACTCTCCTAAAAGGGAGAAAATCAGACAAGATCTGAGTTTTTCTAAATGTATTCAGTATGATATTTTAAGAGATAATTTTCTCTTCCCTGGCATAATACCCTTGTCAGACCTTATACAAAGTTAAATAAAATTTTTGAAATGCTGTCATTGTATTTCTTTCTTTACTACTCAAAGATAGCATGATGAGTGACAAAGTATTTTTAATACAATCTAGTATATAAAAAAGTATTATTCCAGAACTGAAAATTTATTGTGACATATATAATAATTGTTTGTGATGCACCAGGATAGTTTATTATGGTTAAAAATCAAAATATTAAATAACTCGAATTAGTTCAAAGATTTGTGAAATCCAGTGACGTAATATGTTAAATACAACACATGACCCCCATTAGCACACATTAAGTAGTGTGCAAAGATATGGATGTTGTTAGTTCACAGAGAACCAGACATATTGTTGAAAGGTAGGGCCAGGTAGAGTTCTAACGTCAAGTCAGCTGACTACGCCTTAAGGCTGTAACTGACTCTCCTGTATCCATCTAAGTCGAAGCTATATTGGCTGCAAGTGGTAAAAGTCTTCAATCTCAGGAAGCTTTATTGTTGTTCCTAATTTGCATTTGACTATTATCATTAGAATCTTATTCTTCCACCTTTATTAAGAATAATATAGGGCCACTGTGACTTTGGGCAAAATTTCCTCTAATTTTGTTCTGTATATTGTAAGAGTTATTTTGAACCAGTGCACTCCAATGTAGACAAATTAGGAAAAAAACATATATAAACTTATAACTAAATAAGCCTTAAAAAGTAATTTTTTGCATGAAAACTAAGCTCTCCCAAAAGTGTAATTGCAATGAAATGTGAATAGCAAATATTTTGAATATAATAGGCAAGCAGACAAAATAAAGTTGTTCTGAGAAAATAGATTTACTGTAAACCACTAAGGGAACTGAGACTATAAGGTCAACAAAGTCAGCAAATCTATTAATGATCAGTTAAATTGTTCAAAATTAATTTCAAGGAAAACCTACTCATTTCTTTGTTTAGTGGTTCCACTCTCCTGATAGAAGTAAGATCCATTACTTTCAGTTTTATTTTTAACATGAGCTACCTCAGAGACTCTGTTACCTAAGGAATTTGGAGGGGGAGGGCATAATGGAAGGACTAATGAAAAATTCTTTTTCAGAATGATTGCTGTTACATGTGAAGAATTTACCATTCAGTGTGAAGAAATATCAAGCTGTTAGGACTGATATCCAAAAGCATGAAGACTGTACTTTTAAGAACAACTAAAGAAGGTTCTCCCTAAAGAGATTATAATAGAATAGAAAAAGAGCATCAGAATGTAATAGGGTCTGGCCCATAGCTCAGCAGTTAAGGGAGCTAGAAACTAGATGGACAACCGTGGTTCAAATCCCACCCCTACTACTTGAAAAGCATTCTGGGCACGTGATTTTGTGAACCCCAAATCATGATGAGATGGAGAAAGAGAGGAAAAAGGATTGTAAAATTCTCTCTCTCCCTCTCTTATGCACATGCCCTCTGGGAGGGGGGAAGAAAAAAAATAACTAAAAGAACACCCTAGAACAACTAACTGGAGGTTTACGTATATGTTCTGAAGATGATGATAAAGTTTGTGATGATGGTGATGGTTCTAAAGTGCCTAAAGACTGTCATTCTTCTCTAACAAGAAAACCTATGGTTTCCTTTTATTATAAGCTGTATTTTTTTTGTGACATGAGAAGGGCAATAAAATGACCTTATGGGACTTTAGGGTTCTTCCATGAAACACTTGCACACACCCTACATGGGCTAAATTCCTCCATAATAAAATCAATGGGAAATGAGTGGGTGGGGACAAGAGCTCCCTAGGCTTTAATATGTTTTTAATTTTTAACAACTCTTTTTTGAGAAAACCAGTACATTGTTTTAGAATAGATTAAAAAATGGAACAGATTAGGAAAATAGTCTAATAATTTGCCTCATTTGGAATCAATAGTGAACTTACACTGTCTTTTATTTTTTAAAAAATGCAGTATAATTTTTAATCCCTCTTTTAACAAAGGGAGAAATACTGTTCAAAAAATCACACAGTAGCTCAAAAAAATCACATTATACTTTATTTGCTACTGAAAATGATGGGAAACATTCTGATTTCTTGTCGATGTAAAGATACTATTTCAACTTTGAAATCAGTTGATTTGGTTTGCTTGTTGTTTGGTAAATATTAATATTTCATTTATGTCATCACCTCTATATTATTTTCTACATTAAGATATATGGCACATATATCAATATTTTAATAAAATAATGTCTATTGACTTTTAGAAATTTAAAATTATTGCATGTATAATTTTGAAACTCTGGACAAGAAAAAAATAAAAGCATAAACACATCTAAAAAAATAAACTGAGGTGTTAGATGGTGGCAAAGTAGTAAAATATAGCGCACTGAGACAATCAGTCATGGGAATGTCTCTGGTTTAAGTCTGAAGGTTTCCTTAAGTATGTATGCCAAGCACACTCATTCCCATAGCCTGGGGTTGTCTGAGAGTTGAAATTGGTTTGTACGTCCAGACCCAGCTGGGGCTACTTTCTGTCTGTCTGTCTCTTTGTCTCTGTTGCTCGTGAAAGGAATAATTACATAAACTTAAAACATAATCTGGCCCAGCCATGGTGGCATGATGCTAAGATGTGTTCTGTGGGCTAGGACCACATGAGAAGCTCAGTTTTATTTCCAGTCCAACCCAGAAACTGTGAGCTGTAGTGTGT
This sequence comes from Tupaia tana, assembly GCA_026018925.1. Lineage (NCBI taxonomy): Eukaryota > Metazoa > Chordata > Mammalia > Scandentia > Tupaiidae > Tupaia > Tupaia tana. The sequence goes on from JAKSZU010000008.1 coordinate 42,776,123, forward strand.
GCCTCTAATCTTAGCCACCTGTTAATCTAAGGCAGGAGAATTTTGACTTTGTGTCTGACCTGCCTGGGCAACACAGAGAAACCCTGATTAAAAAAAAGCTAGTTTGGTGGCACACACTTGTAATCATTGCAGAAAGTCTGAGACAGGAGGATCATGGCAGTGAGACTTTGATTAAAAAATCAGTCAGTAAATAAATACAATCTTAACTCTCATCATCAAGAAACTTATATAATAATAGTTACTCTTGCATATCAACTTGGCAAGGCTATGGTACTAAGTTGTTTGGTCACCAATATAATTGCTGTGAAGATATTTTGTATTTTCAGTGAGTTGGCATAAGGTAAGACAGATTATCCTCCATAATGTGAATGGTCTCATTTCATCAGTTAAAGGTCTAAGAGCATAAAACTTGTTCTCGCAAAAGAAATAATTATACTTCAAGATTATAATATAGAAATTTTACCTGAGTTTTCAGCCTCAGTTCAGACTCAACACTCATTTCTGTGTTTACAGTTGACCATCCTGTCCTGTGGATCTCAGACTTGCCTGTCACCAAAACTGCATATTCCAATTCCATAGAATAAACATAAATAAATGATATCTATCATTTGATAAGATAATGATATATATAGATAGATAATGATATATATCTATATATACATATAAAGATATATAGATGTACGTTAATGGTATATATTAATATAATTATGTATATCTATAACATATAATATAAAGATATAATGTTATATAGCTATATTACATACACAGATATGTAGATGTATGTTTGTGTATACACAAACACACACACACTCACTCTTGGATGCTGATGAGTCATGACAAAGTCCTCTGGGAACTGCAGTGGACCAAAAGACATAGACTTGCAATGCCTGTTTCCTCCAGGTATCGTGTTCACAATGATGAGTTAATGTGGGGCACTAGCAAAGCCAGAGCATGCTGGGAACCACCAGAAGCTATAAAAAGTGAGGAAGGATCCTCTTTTAGAGCCTTTGGATGGAATATAGCCCTGCTGACACACAATTTTGGATGTCTAGCCCCCAGGGTTGTGACAATATATTTCTGTTGCTTTAAACCAGTCATTTGTCTTAAGCTGTTACGTTAGCCTTAAGATGCTAATATAACATCCCAATAAGACTCTTGCATGTAACTCCATCATTGAATCTTATGCTAGGAGACATGGCACAAAGCAGTGGGTGCCAGGAGAGATCTTTGTAATTAGGAAATGGAAATTTGTAACTGGATCACCAACCAATGGACTCACTATGAGGACCCAATTACTTGACATGGAAGGAACAATAATATCCCCAAAGATGTTATCACTGTAAAACTGTTCAAACTTTTACCCATGGTGGACACGGAAATTAGTGCACTGTCCGGTGCATAAGTCCAGTGCTGGAGAAACGAGAGGGGAGTTGTAACTATAATGAAACTTGGAGAAGTTTGGAATCAGATCACTCTTATTGGCAATCAGCACTTTGTTGAAAAACAAAAGTTGAAGATAATTGAGCACCAATTAAAAGCCTTTATTCAGCATATAAAAGCAAGAGGACCTCTTTGGCAGCATATAAAGGACTTCAAGATCTTGCAGCCAGATTTCAGAAAAAGCTAATGACACAATTATGATCCGTAAGAAGAATCCTGATGCCCATGTTATCTATCATCACTGCACTAGAGTCTCTCCTTCAGCTCGTACCTACTGTGATATGGAGGTATCATATGAGCAGTTGAAAGAGAAGAAAAAAAAGATTAGTTTAGTTTATGAATAGGTTGCTATAATATTCCACTCCAAGCCAAAAATGCATTGTAACTACTTGTCAACAGCACTTGAGACATATTAAATGTGAACTGTATAGTCAATAACATGGTGCACCACTCATAAGGCCAATCTAAATCCTATGACTACTACATTCAATGTGCTAGTTACAAAGAGTCAAAACCCACTGATAGAGTGCCATTACTTGAGGTAAGAACAAGACTATTCGTGGCAAGTTGACTTACACTGGATTCATTCTACCCTGGAAGGAGCAGGGATTCATCTTGACTGGAAACAAAATATATTCCATATTCAGTATGGCTTTTCTGCCTCTAGGGCTTCAGCTAACACCAGTATCCAAAAGTTTATAATGTTAGAGCCCTCCCATCCTTCACTTTACAAAATATCACCTCAGGCTAAGAGAATCATTGTCCAAACAAAAATTGTACCAGAAAAAACTGGAACAGTCAAGATAGACTTTAAAAAAGGTTATTGAGGGAACCAGCAGTTAGCGTAATGGCTATGTCGCTGGACTCCCACATAGTCGACCGCGGTTCGCGTCCCGGACCCTGTGGCTTGAAGCTCACGCCGGGCGTGTGTGCGCGCGTGCCCAAGATCCCAAGAGGAGAGTGGAGGAGAGGGGACTGTGGCGTGGCCATCATCCCTGGGGGGGTGGTTTCTCGCTTTCTGTCTCTCTGTCTCTCTCTGTCTGGCAAGCGCACGCACCCTATAGCGAAAATCTCTCTCTCAAAAAAAAAAAAAAAGGTTATTGAAATGGGGGTGGGGAGTTCAATCTAAATTCAACAATGGGGTGGAAAAGTTTCTAATTACTGGGATGAGTACAAGGAAAAAACTAAAGGTCATTAGTTGGAGATTGTCATAGAGATTTGTCAAACATGAGTAATTCCTGAGTTTGCAGATGTGATTAGGCCATCCGCTTTGCTACTTGGAACCCACTGAAGTTAGGCTCCCACCCTCTTTCATAGACTGAGATTATAAGGGCACTATCTTCTTTTCTGATTTCATTTCAAAGGAATGGTTCTTAAATCCTTAAGAAAGATATTCTGACATGCAAACCCACTAAGAGTCTTTTAAAAATATTTACATCTCAAAGGGGGCAGAGAAAGAGCTTACAATCACAAGTTTTGAAATGCAAATGTTCTAAGGAAAGGGAGGTTACTGCTTAGTGCCTGTCTAAAGTTTAGCCAAGTCTAGGGGAACATTCTAACAAATAAACTGACAGCATGCCAGATCAATCGGATTACCTTTTGACAACACCCCTAAAGCACTGCCTTGGAAATATGACCTCACAAGAAAGGAAACCATCCTCCTGGATGCACTGTATATCCTGAATTAATAAACATTACAAGGTCCTATAGTAGGGATGCAGGTTCAAAGTTCATACATAGGAGTAGCACAATTTATCATCATTCTCTGTGATTTCCTTGGGGGGATCTGTGATTCTTATTCTTGCAAATTTAATTCCGTAAATCTAGGGATTAGAAAAATCAGAAAGGAAATGCATCTGCAACAGCAACAGTCCGACTCATTGTTAAACTCTAAATGTTTCTCTGAAACTTTAGGTTCTCATGTCAAGAGACAAACTGTTTCTTACCAGCTGCCAGGATCAAATCTGTGCCTCTTTTCTCAACATGCAACATCACATCAATAGCTTGAAATGAACTAAAGTGGGAATAGTTATGACAGGAGACTTGTAAGTGCTACAATTCAGGGATTCATATCCCTTTCTCCAAGAATTGACTGTTAAATATTTACAAGCACACCACTGACATCAAGCGAGGAAAGGAGTCTCCATCCTAGGAGGAGGAATTGACCTTACAACCAGGAAGAGAAGGTATTTCACTGACAATAGCAGTGGTAACTCTTTGAACTCAAAGGGCCTTGACCTAGATTGAGGCCCTGCAAATCTGCTGATCACTTCCATGTGTTAGAACACTAGTTATTACTCCCACACATTGCTAAGGAAAATCTCTAGACACATTCACCACAAAGACTCTGAACCTTCTGACCCCTGAAAGTGGAAAGGGATTTTTTCTTTCCCTATTTTTCCCAAACCATCCATTCTCTCCACAGCAGGAAGGACAGTGGGAAGGGCCATTTCCTTCAGGGGAAACCCCCACCCTCAGTCACAGGATGTGGTGAGACTTTTTTTTTTTCCGTAGACAAAGTAGTTCCAATAGGTTTTGATGCATTTTCAGAAATGTGTGTTGTTCTGTATAAAATGCGGGGAAAAGCAACTCAGTGTAAATATTTAGGAGAATATTTTCTCTAATTATTCAAGGACAAACTTTGGCTAAAGATAAATTCAATGTAAACTACACTTTGCACCTCATTTTATGGTGTCTATGTTTAAAGTGATTGTTCCTAAATTAATTGGCTAGTTATCTTACTTTCTTATAAATATCTTGAAAATGTTTTCTAAAACAAAGGATGCCTATTTTAAAAGTAATTGACTTCTCGTCTTCAGACTCAACTTGGCCACAGTACCCAGTACACTTGCCTTGAAAACAAACAAAATCCTTCTTCATGATTATTTCACTACATGTAAAAGCTTCTTCTTCTCTGAAACACCGTTTTTAAATGTGAAGACATGTTAGGGAATATCGCAATATTTACATTTAACACACTATTTTATTCTTTCATACATTCTGATAAATCACAAATAATGGTATATCAAAATGGAATATATAAAATACACAAAATTTTCTTATCAAAATGTATTCCTATACATAATCTATGTATCTAATTGCAGATTACATATAGAAAAATAGTAGAAACTCAATTAATATCTGGACATTTCTATTACTTTTTTAATAACAAATTTCTAGAAATGGAATTAATGTGTGAAAATGAAATTAAAAGCTGAAAAATTCTGAAATTTTGCTACATCTTGCTAAGTTGACCCTTCAAAGAATATTTAAAATTTATATTCTTTACAATTTCTAATGGGGGCCCTTTCCCCCTTTCTCTTTTCCTATCAAATTCTGTAAAACACAAACAAACATACACACTCACAAAGAAAATTTTGGTGGCAGTCATTGAGGATGTTCATAAGTTGGTAACCACAAAAGCACTTAGGGACTGTACATACTTGTATTTTCAATTATCCAGTCGTAGTAATTAAGAGAGTCCTGAGTAACTGTTAAATGTAGAATTGTGCCCCTCCCCCAGATTCATTTATGGCCACTTTAGCCCCCAATGTAAGAAGGGGCCTTTAAAGAGGTAAGTAAGGTTAAATGGGGTCATACGGGTGGGTTCCTAATCCAATATGACAGATGTCCTTATGAAAGGAGGAAGAGGCAGCCAAGGTTTAGCACACAGAAGAAAAGCCATGTTAGCAACCAGCAAGAATGTGAATGTCTATGAGTCAATGACAGAGCCTCAGAAGAAACCAAACCTACTGACAACCTGATCCTGGATTTTCGTCCTATAGAACTGCACAGAAATACATTTTGTTAAAAAAAAATTCTTAATTTTAAATTGATTAATTTTACATTCATTCACTGTATATCATTGCAGCACACAAAATGAGTTTTCCCACCCAGAATACACTGTATATTGGTTCAATCAAAGATATTACCATACATGTTATCTTCAATAAAAATTTTCCAGTTCTTTTACATGTTTTACTTCTCTTTTTTTTTCCCCTTTGATTCCCTCCCTCCTACCCTCTACCATTTCCCACCCTCCTCCCACACTGCTTCTGGTATCCACAGTTGCTTTTCATATTTTTCCCCCACATTTTATTGATTCACAAAAAATCTTAAACTAAATACTTTCAATAGTAAGTGCAGTTGATATAAATATATCTATGAATACGTGTCTGACTTTAAGCATAAAACTCAGTGAGTAGAATGAACATACTATAAAGTAGCACCTAGCTGAGACTATATAGCTTATTGTGATCTTTAAGTAGGTATGTTATTTATATTTTTTTATTTGTTTGTTTTTAATGTATTTTTTCAATTTCAAGAAAAATATCCTTAGCTTTAATAAATCAAAATCAAAAACTATTACATTCCTATTGCTGTGCCGGCTTCGTGGTGCAGCAGTGGTATGCCACATAAGCGAGGCTGGAGCCATGTGGGAGATCACAGGTTCACTTGCCTGTAAACTTGCATGTGCAGCACTTGTATGACCATGAGCCTGACGGTCTAAGAGGAATGGGGGGCAAAGGGGAATCAAGGCATGAAACTATAATGGGAATGCTGTTCACAGTCTCTCTTTCTCTCTCATTGTCACTATCATAAAAGAAATAAACTTAAAGAGATTAATTTCTGTTGTTCAAGCTATCCAGTCTGTGGCATTTTACTGTGGCAACCTGGTGAGATTAATACAGTGTCTGATTAAGCTGACATGATTCCAGTCTTAGTAAGAAGGGTTTGGAGAGAGCCTGACCTGAAAGTTGGCAAAGAATGAAGCCATCAGAGCCAGATGAGGCACCTTCTGAACAGAGTGTTTTTGTACATGGGGTGTCACAGGAAAAGGCTCCCAAGGCAGTGACATCTACCCAGAAGGTCCATTCTAATAGTACACTCTCTGATGCTGTCTTGACAGATATTTCCTCATGCTGGTGCACCCAGGCAGAAGTTATGCACGGGGTGCGTATGTGGGAGAGGATTCTGTTTCCGAACAAACTTCATCAATGTCAGAAGTTTCCTATACATTGGGAAGAAAGTCTTAAGAAGGAAAGAGAGGGCAGGGTTTCAGTTTTGAAGAATTGCAGAGTCCATCTGTACTAGAAACTCTTCACACGTGGGGAGGGTAAGAAGGATTTTCCAATCATCTCTTTGTCCTTTCTGCCTGGGAGGAACCCAATAAAAACTAGCTTTAAATATAAATTATTTTCTAATGTGTAAAATGGAGACAATAAGAAGACATACTTCACAAGGTATTTGTAAGAATTAAATTAATTATTCAGTGAAGTCCTCAGAACATCACTAGATACATGTTAAGAGCATCTGAATGAGTGCATTTGAAATCTTATGCACCATGCAAACTTGAGCCACTAAATTATCTAATTTAGGCATTAATAATGCCCATTTTGTTTTATTTATACTTATATATGTGTTCTAATTTTGAAAATATTATTTTGTGATTTGAAAAGTAGCTTCCTATAATCTCACCTTGCTTTAAAAAAAATAGAAAAATACCCTATGTAAAATACAAATGTGGAAGATTTGGTTCTATAAGCCTGTGGAATGGGCATCAAAGACCCTTTTCACCAAGATGGCATGGAACGCGAAGAGAAGCTCCTGCCCTGCCAACACTGAAGCTAAAGCAAAGGCTTTGAAGGCCAAGAAGGCAGTGCTGAAAGGCATCTACAGCCACAAAAAAAAAAAAAAAAAAAAAAAAAAAAAAAAAAAAAAAAGATCCGTACATCATCCAACTTCCAGAGGCCCAAGATTCTTCAGCTGCAGAGGCAGTCCAAATATCCTCGGAAGAGCGCCCCCAGGAGAAACAAGCTTGACCACTGTGCCATCATCAAGTTCCCCCTGAAAACGGAGTCTGCCATGAAGAAGACAGAAGACAACAACACACTTGTGTTCACTATGGATGTCAAGGCCAGCAAGCACCAGATCACACAGGCTGTGAAGAAGCTCTATGATATGGATGTGGCCAAGGTCAACACCCTAATCAGGCCTGATGGACAGAGGAAGGCAGATGTGCGACTGACTCCTGATTATGATGCTTTGGATGTTGCCATCTAAATTGAGATCATCTAAAGCAAGTCCAGAGGGCTAATTCTAAACACACACTCTTTCGCTATTAAAAAAAAAATACAAATGTGAATCTTGATCTTTTTTGCATCCTTGAAGCCTCTATATATTTGATTTTTGAGAGGAATCAAAACTAAATTCTCTTTATAAAATTCTTTCTTTTTCATGGTATCTGCTCTTACTTTATAGATTAAATCTGAAATCTCTAATAAAGATCCAGCAGATATTTTTCTCAGTTCTCTTCCAAATTCTCCTTTCAATTTATTTTAATAAGAGGCCATCATTTATAATTCAATGCACTTTCTCCTCTAATGTAATGATTGCCTTTATATGACCTAGTTTTTCTTTCTATCATATACTCATCCTAAGCACTACACACTCAAAGAAGGCATGAGTCATGATTCTGGGGTTTTAGAAAACTTATAGTCAGTAGTTTTGTTATGGGATGACAGACATCTCACACAAACACATGCAAAAATACATGAAATTTTTAAAAGTCCAGAAACAGCTGTAGGCAGTTGTCAAAATAGCTAACTTTCTTGAAAAATGTTCACCCCTACTTGCAAATAATTTAAATAAAGATAAATACAAATCAAATAATGATAATATATCACTTTTACCTGCAATATTAGTAACATTTTTATTTATAGCAGCTTTACTCATAATTGCTAAATTAGGAATAGCCCAGATTCTTGGAAAAGTGAATGGTTAAACCAACTGAAGTACATACACTCATGTAATGGAGTATTATTCAGCAATAAAAATAAATATGCATAAAATAAATTTGTAACTTACTATAACATATCTGAATAGGATCTAGTTTGAGGCACTAAGAAGGATAAGACATTGGTTTCGAGACACTCTTCTCTGAGAGCCGCCATGGATTCCTGCTTCAAAAGTGCTTGAATGTAACCAGCACTTGTCCCCCCATACCAGCTGGCCACCCAGAGGCAGTCCTCTGGCGCTTCGTCCGAGTCCTTGAACCACTCCTCACTGTGGCTTCTCCTCAGCCCCCCACCATGCTTACCGTATCCTCCTCACAGGTGCGCCAGAACTACCATCAGGCTCAGAGGCTGCTATCAACCACCAAATCCACCTGGACTATATATAGTTCCTACCTATACCTATCCATGACTTACTACTTTGACCAGGATGATGTGGCTTTGAAGGACTTTGCCAAATATTCTCTCCAAGAAACTGATGAAGCTGCAGAATAAACAAGATGACCGCCCTTCCTTCAGGATATCAAGAAACCAGATTGTGATGACGGGAAAGCAGGCTGAATCCAATGGAGTGTGTGTAAGAAAAAAGCACTTGGAAAAAAACCATAAATCAGTCACTACTGGAACTGCACTACTGGAACTTCACAAACTGTCCACTGACAAACACGACCCACATTTGTGTGATTCATTCACACATTACCTGAACAACATATGAAATCCGTCAAAGAATTGAGTTAGCATGTAACTAACTTGTCCAAAATGAGAACCACCCCAGATTCTCTGGCATGACAGAGGATCTCTTGGACAAGCACAAGCACATATACAAGACAGGGATGATAGAGCTAAGCCTGGGGCTAACTTCCCCAGCACCACAGGGAACTTTCCTGGTCACCAAGGCGGTATATGCACGTTTACGTTTCCTAAAAGTTGTACCAAGACATCCACTTAAGTTCTTTAATTTGTGCCATGCCTTCAAATAAGGAAATCTGTTACTCTCCTCCCCCAAGAAAGGACATCATTTTGAACAGAGCTCTTATCAGATCAATATGAATTCTGCTAAAATTGAAGCAAGAACAAACATCTGTGGATGAAGCTTGAGTGAAAGAATGGCAAAATCACCAATACACTATGACAAGTGTATGGAAACAAAATCCCAAAGAAGTCAGTAGTCTAAAAATGGATAATTATTTTAAAACAAGTGAGATAATGTTGAAGATAGCATCAACAGTGGCCATCTATGACTATCAATCTGCAAGGAAAAATTAAGTTTGTTGGTGCCCTAATTGAAAAGTACTGATGGACAACAGCAGAAAAAATAGCCAACACCATAGACATCTCAACTTACTTAGTTTATACAATTCCATCTTTTTTTTTTTTTTTTGGAGAGGTTTTTCACTATAGGGCGCGCGCGCTCGCCAGACAGACAGAGAGAGACATAGAGACAGAAAGCGAGAAATCATCCCCCGGGGGGATGGTCACGCCGCAATCCCTTCTCCTCGCGGGATCTTGGGCACGCACGCACACGCGCCCAGCGTGAGTTTTAAGTCACCGGGTCTGGGATGTGAACTGTGGTTGACTACGTGGGAGTCCGGCGACATAGCCATTACGCTAACTGCTGGTTCCCTACAATTCCATCTTAAAAATTAAAACTCAGCATACCTTTGGCTTGATGGAAGCCAAAATGGTTGCACTCAAATTGGCTGTAGTCAAGAGCACAGCTTTTGAAGACAATTTTAAAGAAGTGGAATCAAGATTTGCAAGCAGTTGAAGAATCCTAACAGGAAATGAAATGCAGCTCTGTCACTACAATCCAGTGAACAAAGAATAATCAAACAATGGCCATCAAAAGATGGAAGTGGCCCAGGCAAAGGCAAAATGGACAGGTGAAGAGCAAAAATCAGGGTAATAGTTTTTTTTTTTTTTTTTTTTGCTGGGGATACTCAAAGCACTTGGCTTGTTGACTTTCTAGATGATCAAAGAACCATAGCATCTGTTTATTATAAGAGTGGAAAAACACCTGGGAAAGCTGCCCCAGAGGGTCCTTCACTACAATGCTCCCCCTTATTTCTTTTATCAAACAAGGGGAATTTGGGGAGAATTTCAATGACAAATCATTAGGCATCCACCTTACTATCCTGATTTGGCTCCTATAATTTTTTGTTCTTTATTTTTTAAAGAATCTTTAAAGGATGTCCATTTTTCCTTGGTTAATATTATTAACAAAAAAAAAAAAAAAAAAGAAGACTGCACTGACATGGTTAAATGCCCAGAACCCTCAGCTCTTTAGGGATGGACTAAATGGATATCAACACTTACAAAGTGTGTTGAGCTTGATGGAGTTTATGTTGAGAAATAGTTTATATTTTAAATTTTTTTCTTTTAATTTCTTTTAAGGTAGAGGTTATTTCTGTATTTCAGCCAGAGAAGGCCAGGTGGGCTTATTCAGAACCACAAGATACAATATGCTCCATAGCTGCAGTGGACGATAGAAAACACCTGGCTTTACCTTCGGCTACTCCCTCCCCCCACTGTCCTATAAAAGAATAACCCTGAGAATGGCTCAGTGCCATGGTAATCTCCATCAGAGATGCCCAGTCTGCCTGATTCCCACCTTTTTCTGCTTGTGTGTCTGTATCTACTATTCCAGCTTCCCTCACCAGAGATGTGTTTTCACTGTTTGTGAACTTCAGAATGGAATCATAGTTTGTACCCTTTTCAACGTACTTTTTTCTTAACAGATAATAATCAATTTATTAAAATTTATTAAATGGAAATCTCAATGAACATGTTGAGATTCATCCATATTGTTACATGCAGCAAGTATTTTATTTTTTATTATTATGCAATTTCTGTTGTGCGATTATAGAACAGATTATTTAGCAATTTTAACATTGATGGACATTCAGGTAATTTCTAGTTTTGATCTATTAAGAAGAACTTGAAACTAATAGCATTACACATAAATTATAACAACCACATGTACACACATTTTTTTTTTTTTTTTGGAGAGGTTTTTGGCTATAGGGCGTGTGCGCTCGCCAGACAGACAGAGAGAGACATAGAGACAGAAAGCGAGAAATCACCCCCCGGGGGGATGGCCACGCCACAATCCCTTCTCCTCCATTCTCCTCTCGGGATCTTGGGCACGTACGCACACGCGCCCGGCGTGAGTTTTAAGCCACCGGGTCCGGGACACGAACCGCGATTGACTACGTAGGAGTCCAGCGACATAGCCATTACGCTAACTGCTGGTTCCCCACACATTTCTCTAAGTTATTTACCAAGCAAATTGTAGGGTTAGTAGGTAAACATGTATTGAACTTTGGTTGACAAACACCAATTATACTACCACCTGAAATGTGTACTTATACTTGCCAATTTCTGTTTTTATTAGCCATTTTACTTGTTAGAAAGTGGAGTAGGAGTGCATTAGTAGATCATATGGTTTTTCTTTGCACTTCCCAGAGAAATGTGGTTTGAACCACATTTCATATGCTTATTGGCTAATTGAACATCTTCTTCTTTGAGGTTCCTGTTAAAGTGTTTCATATTTAAGAAGTGGATTGTCTGTCTGATTCTTTTATGATTAATAAAAACTATTCACACATTTGTATTAAAGTACTTTATCACATATATGTACTGAGAATATCTTCTCCAACTTCGTGGTTTTCTTTCCATTCTTTTAATCATTACCTTCTTAAATAGGAGTTCTTAATTTTATTAAAGTTGAACCAATTTTTATTACTCCTTTTAAGAAATGTTTCCCTAACACAGTATCATGAAGATACTTGCTTATATTATCTTCCACAGACTTTTTTAAAATTTTTCTTTCACATGTAGGTTTATTAGCCATTGTAAATAAATTTTTGTGTATAGTTTGAGATAGAGAATCACAGTTGATTTTTTTCCCACAAGGTTATATACAATTGTTCTAGAGGCATTTTTTCAAAAGACCATGCTTTCTCTCACTAAATTGCAGTTGATTTTTGTGCCAATGGGAGCTCTTTAGGTTAACTTCTATGTCCCTTTAAAATGTTCCCATCATGGTGAGTATATGTCTAGGCTCATCTTGTATATTTTCTGCCTCAGTGTTAGAATCAGGTGTTGCTCCAAGAAAAATCATTTACTTTTAATTTAAATTATTTAAGTCTACCATCTTGATATTTATTTTGTTTTTGTCCTACTTGCCATCTTATCATTATTCCTTCATTTTATTCCTCTCTTAGAATAACCAGGTATTTTAAATATATTTTACTTATTCTTTTCTACTAGTTTTTTGTTATACATTCTCGGTTTTTCATTTGTATGTTTTCATAATTAGTAATACTTAAGATTTTAATAGACTCTTTGATTTTTTTTTGAGACAAACATAAGCAATGACTGGTCTCCCTCTCAAACAATGAAAAAACCATTTCATTAAGTACTGGTATTTCAGCAGGTTTATCTGAAAATGTTTTAATTTTGCCTTAATTTACTAGGGATATTTTTAATGGGTATAGAATTTTATATATGAGCAATTTTTCTCCTGGCATTCTAGAGACACGTTTTGATAGTTTAGTTTCTGAGTTTTTGTTGAAAACTCAGTCATCAATCTTATTTTTTTCTCCTTTTTTTCCCCTGCTACTTCAAATACTATTATTTATCTTTGTTTTGATCACTTTGACCATTAAATACAAATATATGGACTTCCTTGTGTATTTTTTCAGTTTGGTATGTCCTGAATTTCTTGATTTTATGGACTGAAAGCTTTAGTAAATTTTGGAATAATTCTCAATCCTTTTGCAGCATATTTTGACACCATTTTTTCTATCTTCTTTCCCTAGGAGACTCCAATTACATGTGTTTCAGTTCACTTGGTTATTTCTAACATTCCTCCTATGATCTAATGTTTTTTCCATATGCTTTTTTCTCAGTAGAAATTTTTCATTGATCTGTATTTTAATTCATGAATCTTACTTTCTGCTATGTTCTTTTGTGCTATGTTATCATACTTACATCATAAGTTCTTAAACAGACATGGCATTGTTTAGTCTAGAATCTCCATCCTCACTACTAGAAGTTTGTTCTTTTTGTGAAATTCTACATATCTAAAAACCATTTTGTCAGCTTATCCATTGTGGCACAGCTGGTAGCCTACCAGACTACAGAGCTGAAAGCCATATGCCAACTGCTGTTTAAACCCTTCATTTCGGAAGCCTGAAATCATATGAAATTCAAGATCTGGTGGACTGGAGGACCAGAGAAAGGGGATCTGGCTTAGTCAAGCTGTGTGGAGGATGTGTCTCTCTTTCTGTCTCTATCTTGTGTGCATATACATGCTCTATCGTGAATTAAAAGCAAAAACATTTTGTCTATCTTTTCTAGTATTTTCTCTAGCGTATTAACTATATACATTTTTTCTTTTCTAAAGTACCTCTCTGTTAAGGTCAATCTGTGAGTTAACCTAGTCCATTCTTAATTCCTTGTTTTTTCCTATCGGCTCATTATATCTGCCTCTTCACATGTCTATTCATTTTGAATGTTACCACACAATGTCTATAAAAGTCACATGGGCACCAGATGATATCTTGTACTAATTTGTTCATTTCCTGTTAGGCAAATTTGGTGAAGAGCTATTGTCTCCATCTAACTGAACACTGAATTTGGTTGGGACTGAATTTTACTAAGAGTGAGTTTATCCCCAGTTCATCTCTGTCTATCTCTTATGAGACATTCAGGCTATAGACTAAAGTTCACAGATCCTTGTTCCTGTGGTTGGGGAAGTCTAATTCTTTCCTTCAGAAAGCTTGAATTTAGCCCTTAAAAATCTCATCCCTCTCCACTGAAAAATCTCACAAAAGTATTGCAGAAAAAAATTTAAAATTATTTTATGTATTGAATTAGTACTGTGGAGTGAGTATATTTTGTTAATTATTGATTTTAATATAGCACAATTATATAATGCAATGTTAAAATAGCATATTTAATTAATATATCTTATATTCTAAATTATTCTTGAGACTGTTGTATTCAAATCAGCATAAGAATAAGAGGACATTCAGTTTTAGCCAAATTAAAGGAGCCTTTATTAAGTCAGTGGCTGCAGGAGGACTTCAGTCACTTCAAAACCCCACAACCCTGAAACCGAGGGGAGGAAGGTTTATAAAGGCAAAAACCACAAAGGAAAAAAAAAAAAAAAAAAAAAAAAAAAAAACCACATATATCTAAGAAAACTACAAACCTTGAGTCATGCAGTCATGCGAGAGCAGTTTACAAAAGCCAAAAAGTGAGTTATCAGGAAGGACAGTTATGGTGGGCTGTGTACGTTTGCTAATGATAAGCATTCAGTGAGGAATTTTTAGGAGGCATGTATGGATCAGGTCACGGGGAAAGGTAAATGGATTCAAAATGGAGATGCTCATGCTTCAGAACTTTATGATAGGGACCAGCAGTTAGCATAATGGCTATGTCGCTGGATTCCCACATAGTTGACCATGGTACGAGTCCTAGACCCGATGGCTTAAACTCATGCCGGGTGCGTGTGCGTGCGTGCACAAGATCCTAAGAGGAGAATGGAGGAGAAGGGATTGCGGCATGGCCATCCCCCCGGGGGGTGATTTCTCACTTTGTGTCTCTCTGTCTCTCTCTGTCTTTATGGCAAGCGTGCACGCCCTATAACAAAAAACCTCTCCAAAAAAAAAAAAAAAAAAACTTTATGATATAAAGCTCTTTTATGGTAGGGAAAGACTTCTTAATAAATTTTTTAATTAAATTCCCAAGTAATAAATTTAGGATTTTTGTTCGATAATCTTAAACTACTATGTTTCTTTGTCAGGCCTGGAACTAGGATTATGACAATTTATCAACATGAACTCAGTAACTCTGTAAGTAGTTCTATGCTTAGTAATAACTTACATTCAACGATAAAAAGCCATAGCTTTTTTATATTTAATAAATGCTTACCATGTAAGGCACTGTTCTAAATACTTTAACTGTACTAATTAATTTAATCTTAACTGGAATTATAAAGTCAAGACTATTCTTACCATTATTTTGCATACAGTAGAACAGAAGGGGATTGATTGCCTAACATCATATGACTACACAAGATGGATGTGCTATTCGAACTGAAGTTATATGGTTCTACAAGTAGTATGTAAGTAGTAGATCTAACCAGTGTTTTACTGAAAAATAATACCCTGAAAACTCAGAACCACTTGATGCCAGAGCCTTTATCATAGACTTAAAATTTTGATGACAATTGATAAACTTTTTCTTATTGATTTACTATATATTTTATCATTTAAAAATAGTCTTTGAGTGTAGAAATATTTTTCTCTCTTTTTTTTTTTTTTTTTGAGAGGTTTTTGCTATAGGACGCATGTGCTTGCCAGAAAGACAAAGAGAGACAGAAAGCAAGAAATCAACCACCAGGGGGGATGGCCACACTGCAATCCCTTCTCCTCTCGGGATTTTGGGCACGCATGTACATGCACTCGGCATGATTTTAAGCCACCAGGTCCAGGACCCGAACCACAGTCAACTACATGGGAGTCCAGCGTTATAGCCATTACACTAACTGCTGGTCTCTTTTTTTTTCTTTTCTTTTTCTCTTTTTTTTTGAAATATTTTTAAAAAGAGACATAAAATTGTAAAAAAAAAAAATAAGGAGGAAAATAGAGAAGCAAACATTTATGGGACATAGAAATGGATTATTATCTGTTGATTATGTGTTTTATATCCTCAACTGAACTGGTGTGAAGTGTATTCATGTGGGGTAAATTCAACAAAATTCAATTTATAATTGAATTCAACTGAATTCAATTCAATTACAAACTAAGTAATGTATAGTGATTAAATGTATAAAACAAATATTAAAAAGTATAAAAAACAAACACACTCTACCACACATCTTTCAGAATGGGGTGGTGGTGGTTATGTGTATATGTGAGAGAGAGAATGTGGAGCAAGAACACTCATTTATTTCTGCTAGAAATGCAAAATTGTACAATCACTTTCAAAGATAGTTTTGGACCAGGAAGTGGCTTGGTGATTAATGTGGTTATATCTCACATGGCCAGCTGGATCTGGTGGCTTGAGAAAATTCTGTAGGCATGTTTATGTGCATGCCCTTCATTCCAGAAGAAGAGAGAAATGGGGTAGAAGTGATTGTGTTGTGACCATCCCACAATGGGGGAGATGCTTTCTCATTTTTTCTGTCCTTCTTTGGCTAGTACATGTGCTTTCTAGAATATTTTTTTTAAAGAAAGACATTTTCATAATTTCTTACCAAATTAAATATATATTTATTATATAATCCAGCAATCATACTCCTTATTATCCTCTCAAAGGAACTGAAAACCCATGACCACACACAAACCTGCACACAGATGTCTACAGCAGATTTATTCATAGTTGTCAAAATTTGGAAGCAACCAACATGTCCTTTAGTAGGTTAATGTGTACATTAACTTTGGTATAGTCAGACAATGGAATCTTAGCACTAAAAATAAATGAGCTATCAAGCCATGACAATATATGGAGAAAATTTAAAGGCATATTGCTAAGGAAGTCAATGTGAAATGAATGTGTACTGATTGGTTCCAAGTACGTGAGATTTCAGAAAAGGGAAACAATGGAGACAGTAAAAAAGATTATCAGGGTTTGGAAAGGAGAATGAATGAATAGGCAGAGCACAGAGGACTTTTAGGGCTGTGAATCTGTTCTGCGTGATGCTACAATGGTGGATATGTGTCATGCATTTGCCAAAATCAATAGAATGTACACCACCCAGCAGGTACCTTAACATGAACTGCACTTTGGGTGATATCTATGTGTCAGCGTAGGTTCATGAATTGTAAAAAATGTACTGCTGAGGGGAAAAATGTTGATAGTCAGGGAGCCTGTGTATAAGTGATGGCAGAGAGTATACGGTGCTCTCTGTATCCACTGCTTAATTATACTATGAACCTAAAAGTCATCTAAAAGTAGTCTGTTAAAAAAAAAAAAAAAACTGATGAGAATGTTTTAAAAACCTGTATGCCTTACATAGCAAGCATTTATAAAGCACGCATATAAAATGTTAATAGGATATGAGAAGACTAACACTACTTTCTGAAGAATTATGGATAGCATAGTCATTAATATTTGAAATATCATTGATGAACATTAGAATCCCTTGACAGAGTTTTTCCTACACGATATTGGAACTAGGAAAGTGAAGAGCTTTTAAGACCTAGATATTTACCAAGCTATGTTATTTATTTTTAATATAAAGTTCTAATGATCAGAGATGGCTTTATTTATTTATTTTATCTTTGTGTGCGTGTGTGTGTTTTGTTTTGTTTTGTTTTTGCTGTTGTTGTTGTTGTTATGGGGTGCATGCATTCACCAGAGAGAGAAACAGAGACAGAGAGAGTGAAAGTGAGAAATCACCCCCTTGGGGGGGTTGGGCAGGTTTCAATCCCTTCTCTTCCATTCTTCTCTTGGGATTTTTGGGCACACATACAGATGCACCCAGCGTGACTTTCAAGCCTCCTGGTCCAGGAGTCAGACTGTGGTTGACCATGTGGGAATCCAGTGTCTTAGCCACCACACCACATGCTGGTCCCAAGATGGTTTTAATGTATCAACAATAAGAATGCAGAGAGAAACCACCTGGAACTTTATGTCTTTTCTGCCCAAAAACTGTCTTCAATTTTATAAGCTTAAAATACTGGCCCTATGGAGCACTGGCTAAGTGCCGTACATATGTGGCCAGATCTCATACGGCCAACAACTGTTGGAATCCCAGTCCAGCATCTAGACAAACATGCTGGGCACATCTGACAGGATGGAGAAATTAAGAAAAAGGATTTGCAGTGTGACCAAAAAATGGGAGGTGGTACTCTTCCTCTCTGTCTCTGTCAGTTTCTTTTTGACTCTCTGACAAGGACTCTCACCCTCTGGAAATACAATTTTTTTTAAATTTATAAGCTTATAAATTTATATTGATTTAGAATGAGTACTCTTAATCCTTATATAAAGTAACAATTGGTTCACTAGCAGGCCATAGTCTTTGTTCAGACTAAGCAGGTTTCATAATCTTAAAAAGTCATCTGAACGTACTCAATGAGTGTCAAATTGCTTTAAACAGGCTGTCCTGTTATAATATAGATAAATTAGCTTTATCTATGCCCTTTATCCCAAAGTAGAGATTGAACTATTTTTGGAGAAATTTCTTCTTCTAATGAAAATAAGTCAATAGAGATATATTATTATTTCTCTCATATACTGTACTTTCTTTTGATATAATTCTAGAGGATGGATAGCAGTATCCGTATGTTCATACCTATGAGTATGTCCATGAAAATGTATTTATATGGCACACACTTAAAGACAAAAGAGAAAAGATAATTAATGAAACCTATATAAAAATTCTATCTGCCTATGCTGGTGTTTACATTTAGCCAGAAAACATAACAAATATAGTTATGCAAATACATAGAAAGGATAGATTGAGGTAATACTCAGGCAGCATAAAAGAAATGCATTCATATGTATACATTTTGTGTATTGGATAATCATATTTTATTCAGCCTGAATAAGTATTTTAATCAACCTAAAATTCTCTTTTTCATTTCAAGTATAATAAAATTTCTCTCATCTTCTATATTTGACTTTGGGTCAAAACATGAATCTCTGTGATATAGGTAAAAAGATAATAAATTAAGAATCCAGCGAACCAGATCACGAATTCTATTACTTACTATCATTTTGATTCCAGGCAAGTAAATTTGTTTTTTTTATTTGTTTGTTTTCAGAGAGAGACTTTTGCAAGAGGGCATAGGCACTCACCAGAGATACAGAGAGAGACAAAGATACAAAAAGTTAGAAATCACCCCTCAGGGGGATGGCCACGCCACAATCTCCTCTCCTCCGTTCTCGTCTCAGGATTTTGGGCACACATGCACATGTGCCCAGGTGACCTTAAGCTGCCGGGTCTGGGATTTGAACTGTGGTTGACTACATGGGAGTCCAGCAAAGTAACCATTAAGCTATCTGCTGTTTCCCCCCTGGCAAGTAAATTCTATGTTCCACAGTTTTCATATCTTGAAATGACAACTATAGTGTCTCACTAAATTCTTAGCTAAAAGATGAGCATAAATGTATGTAAAGTATCCAGCACAAGTATCATAATCAATAATATTAGGTCTTTAGAAAAGTCATGATTTATTTTTCTATGTTTTTCTCTGCAAAAATGCATCATGACTTTCTGGACAACCCAATAATATTATCATAGCTAATATTAATATTATGTCTAAAATAATCATAGTTATAAAAACATGACCATGCTTTATAAAGCTGTTACAATTTCTGCTCTCAAGCACTTTTTGAGGGAAATAAAAATGAGTTCCTTTTTTATAATAATGAATCTAAAATACTAAATAATTTACTATCATTTCATAATAGATTAGTAGAATTTTACTTAGGAAGCTTCCTATTTTTTTTGATGTAACTCTTCATCCTCTGACTTCTTTTCACTAAACAGCTGACTCCTTATGAAAAGGTCATCTCTCTTGGTGATATATTATATTCCATGTAGGAACTTGGAATTACCCCAATTCTGATTTTTACAAGATAATCTCCTTAGTATAATCTTACATTCTATTTGCTAAAGACATGTTGTAAAATAACATCCATTCTTGGGTGAATAAAATGTCTCATTTTTAAATGAAAATATTTTATAGAAATAATGAGATAAATTAAGAAACATTTTATTAAATCTTAGTTATAGCAGTCTCTTACATATTTACACCCAGCCTCACCACACAACACACCATATACAAGCTTGCCAAATGTGATACCAAATTTTACCTATAATTTATAACAATTGTATATCAAAGAAGGTTTCATTTTAGAAGTATTTGTCCTCCCATATTTGACAAAGCTCCAGACTTTAAAGTTTTCATAATTTAATCTCAGTAGGATATAAGGGTAAACTGGTGTATTTTTACTTGAGTACTAATGCAATGACATATTTCTCCCTCTTGAAAGCCTATTTCTTGGCCTCTTCCTATTTATACTTTTCATAGTAAATTTTATAATGTATATGCTCTATTTAATATAAGACCTAGATAAAAATCCAACCTTCTAGAGAAAAAACAAGCTTCATTCTCTCTCCCAGTCATAACTGAGGAGTCTCTAGTTCCATGTTCTTTAGGAAGTACTTGCCTCATTGGTCAGCAAGCACAGCTGGTTCCTCTTTCTGGTTTTACAAGCTCAGAAGTGACTTTCATCCCATATCCTGAGATGTCTACCTGAGCTGCTGCAACATCCCAGTCAAAATGAAAGGGTGAAAAGAAGAGCTGACCCCTTCCCTTGTGCAGCCTGGAATTTGCACTATCACTTTTGTCACAAACACTGGCCAGAAGGTGATCACATGGTCTCTTGAACTTTAAGGGATGCTGAGAAATGTGTTCTTAGTCAGCTGCCATGTCTCCAACTTAAATGAAAGGGGAGGCAGAGAGGAGCATAGCAGAGAAGGGATGAACCTTTTAAGCACTAATGAGAAAAAGAATAATAGATACTGGGACCAGCAGTTGGCGTAATGGCTATGTGGCTGGACTCCCACGTAGTCGGCAGCGTTTTGCATCCCGGACCCGGTGGCTTAAAACTCACGCTGGGCGCGCGTGTGCATGCATGCCCAAGATCCCGAGCGGAGAATGGAGGAGAAGGGATTGCGACATGACCATCCCCTCTGGGGGGTGATTTCTTGCTTTCTGTCTCTCTGTCTCTGTCTCTCTCTGTCTATCTGGCGAGCGCACGCGCCCTATTGCGAAAACCTCTCCAAAAAAAAAAAAAAAATAATAGATATTTAGTGAAAGCTATTGAAGTCTTTGAATAGTACCAATATTTAGTTGTTATTTGATTACTATTCTCTCTGATGTAAATTCCACCTGTTAATTCCAATTTTTTTTTCTGTTTTGTTTTATTCTTTTCTTGATTGGTTTTGCCAAAAATTCACCAATCTTATTAATATGACAAATTACTTTCTAATTTTTTTTGCTTATTTTTTTCTGTGGTAACTTTTCTTTGTTTCTTTAGTTTCTTCTATGTATTTATTTTGACAACTTTACTTTTTTATTTATTTATTTTTTTAGTTCTAAGTGTTTGTAAATATGTTTTACGTTCACCTTTTATATGAAGGGGTGTGTGTGTATATGTGTGTGTGTTTATGTGTGTGTGTAGTTTCTGAAAAGGAAGAATTTTTTTTTTTTATTTTTCTCTTTTTAAATTTAACATTTTACTACATTGCCTATAAAAATTCATAGTCTAGGGGCCAGTAGGTGGTATAGAGGTAACATCACTGGACTCCCACATGTCTGACCACATTTTGAGTTCTGAACTCGGTGGCTTCAAACTCATGCCAGGCATGTGTGCATATATGAGGAGAAGAGATTGCTGAGTGGCCACCCCTCTTGGAGTGGGGGAGGGTCCTTCCTTTTTGTCTCTCTGTCTCTCTCTGTCTCTCCAGTGAGTGCATGCACCCTATAGCAAAAATCACTCTCTCAAAAAAAAAAAAAAAAAAACAGTCTATATGATGTTAATATTTTTTATTATATTTGGGAGTCATTTATGGCTTAGTATATATCTTATTTTTGTGAATGTTCCAAGTTTGCCTATAAAGCAGTTCTTACCATCAAAATAAACACATATTGGGGCCAACAGATAGTTTAGTGGTTGGGGTGCTGGATTCCCACATGAACAACTGCGATTTAAGTCCCAAACCTGGAGTCTTGATTTCTCACTTTCCCTCTCTCTGTCTCTCTGGTAGATGTGAATGCTCTGCATTAAATAATAATAATAATAATAATATTAAGTTAAATAATAATGATAAATTAAATAATGATGATGATAAATAAAATTAAATAATTTTTTAAATATAGAATTAAAACATACTAAACAGCAACATGAAAACATAAATCTAACAAGTAAAAGCAAATGAATAGACTTAATGGAGTAATGTAACACTGTAAAGGTGGTATGTGAATTACTTTTAGCTAATATAAAAGTTTACAGACCAAAATTTAATAGACAGTATAAAAAGCAGCAAACTCTGACTATAAGAACACAAACTATGTATGTCCTTAATTAGCAATAATTACTGTACATATAAATGGATTTAAATCACTAATACAGAATTTTAAAGGGGCTGGATGACTTAACAAAACAAGATTCAATGATGGGAGATCTGCAAGAAAATCATGTTAAAGATATACATAGGCTGAAAATTCAAAAATGGAAAAATACTTTTCACACAAATGATAACTGATTAAAAAACAGGGTCACTACTTATACTAGACAAAATAGACTTTGAATCTAAAACTGTCACCACTTAATGATAAAAGAAGGTCATTGTGTAATGACAAAACTCTCAATTCAACAGGAAGATATAACTATTATAAATATATTCATATCCAACATCAGGGTACTTAAACGTATAAATTGAATATTGACTGGCCTGAAGGCAGAAATTTACAATATACTAATAATGGATGTTTTAAAACCCCACTTACCATAATGGGTAGACTATCCAAACACAAAAATTAATAAAGAAATGGCTGACTTTAATGACACTACAGGCCAAATGCACTCGAACAATATGTATGAGCATAAGCTTCCTCCTAACAGCAGAAGAATGCACATTTTTCTCAAGCACACATTTTAGCATGCAAGATGAATAAGTTTTGAAGATCTAATTACGACAATATGACTATAAGTAACAATATTTATACTTGAAACATTTAAAGAGGTTATATCATGTTCTCAACCACATATACACACAAAGTTAACTATCAGATTATGGATATGTTAATTAGTTTGAAGTGATTGTTTAACAATGTAATTTTTAACAAAGTAGTGGGTCATTGGAAAAGTTAACACTTATTCTTCTGCTTTTTTCTATGTAAAAATGCATCATGTGCATTACTATACATGTATAACATAACATTGACTTGTACACTTCAAATACATAAAATTATTGTAAAATTTACCTCAATAAAAAAGTGAGAAAGCTATCTCCTTAGCACATAATCACTTGGTTAAGTTTATTTATTAATTTCGTCCTTGACAGAGAGAGACACAGAGAGATGGGCACCCACAAGTTCTTCATGGCATGATTCACACTCAGCTTCAGCCAGCCCTGACCCCAGGAACATGCACACATACCAACATGTAAAGGGAGGTTTGGAGGACACAAAGCCCATGTGTTACATTATTTCTGCACCACTGACTGGCCTTCCTATTCAGTTTCTTTAAATAAACGCTTTATTTTGCAATACTTTTAGACTTATAGAAAGGTTGCAAAATTAGTACAAAGCAGAGAGGTGGTTTTTTTTTTTTTTTTTTTTTTATCCTTTATGCCACCCTTCATTACTAATGTTAATATAAATGACAGCATATTTGCCAACACCATGAGTTAACATTAGTTAACTCATTGTTGTGACCTAAAGTAAAGACTTTACTTCAATTTTACCAGTTTTACACTTACGTCTTCTTTCAATTCCAAAATTCAATTCAGGAGATCAGTTCTATTCAGTTCTGTTGCTAATAACAGAAATATCTGTCTCTGAACAATTTAAAAGGAACATATGTTTATTCAGCTCATTGTTTGGCAGTCCAAGGTCTAGAGGCCACGTCTGGCAAGCACCTTCTCACTGTATTACAAACTGGCAAAGGGTGAGGGGCAGAGAGGACACACAGAGGGCATAGCTATCAGTCTCATTCTTTCTCCTTATAAACCTACTAAGATTCAATTGTGGGTCCCACCATAATGCCCAGTCACTTCCCTAAGGTCCCATTTTACAGGACCATAATCAGCTTAAATCTCTACACTCTCAAAACCATTACAATGACTCACCAAATTTTAACATATACATGTTGGGGGACTCATTTAAATCAGAGGTACTGCAGTGAATTTAGACACGACTCCTTTAAGTTCAAACTAGCCTTCCACTTGCAAGCCATAGTCTGAAAGTCCTTTCAGTGAATCTTTCCACATTTTCTACCCCAAATATTTTTTCCCATACCAGATTATTTGGAATTCCTCAAGATGTGACCTTATATGCTTCATTGTATCCATATCTCTGCCTTAAATGCTTGTGCTGTTTTTAAGACCATTATTCCTTCCAGAACTAGTGTAAAATAAGTTTCTCTTCTTTTCTCTTTATCCCTATTTTCTTTTTCCTCTTTTCCTTGTTGAATCTCTCCACATCCAACTCAACAGAACAATTGCTCGCTTTACTGAGCTACTTCTTTTATCGTAGAATTCAGAGTTGGAATTGTACCTAAGGTGGCTATAATGTGTTACTCTCTTTCGATAAACCAACTTTCTCAACCTCTCTTTTTCTGACTCAATATACACTTAGTCCCTAATGATTCTCAATGGAAAACCTATGTGAATCTTGCAATGTGTTTCTTATGGGTATCCAATGTGTTTCTTCAAATCCCTCTGGGTTGCTATACAAATACATAGAGATAGATAGATAGATAATAAATAATAGTTTTTGCAAAGAAACTAGAGCTTTATAGGAGCAAATATATTCATGTGGAAATTAGTAACTCAAAGACGGTGTCTTCTAGTGCATTATCTTAAGGCTTGCATGATGGTATCTGGCAGATCTGGGTTTAAGTCCCAAATCTGTTTTTTACTGTTTTAACTACAGGACACACTATTTAGATGTTTTCAGCCTCAAGTATCTCATTGTTAAAACATAAATAATAATAATAGGGACCGGCATATGGTGTAATGGTTACATAGCTGAACACCCACATAGGCAGCTGTAGTTTGAGTCCCATACCCAGGAGCTTAAAACTCATGCCAAGCGCATGTGCACGGGTGCCCAAAGTCCCAAAAGGAGAATGTAGGAGAAGGGATTGAGGAGTGATAATTACCCAGGAGGACGATTTCTCACTTTCAGTTTCTCTGTCTCTGTGTGAGCACGCAAATACCCTATAACAAAAAATATCTCTCTAGATTAATAATAATAATAATAGTAATTAGACCTATGCATAAGGACTAGACCACAATGTGCACAGGGCTCTTGGCTTATGGTAAACAGTATGTGAATGTTAGTAAGGTGATGAGCACAATGAGCAGAATGGAATGCAAAGAGGTAAAGAAAATGCTTCTAAAAATATAATAAATTTTTTTTTTAAATGATGTTTCTAATAAAAATAACTTTTAGTTTTAGAACTTAGAATACAGGTTACCCTAGAGAGAGGACTGAGTGACAGAAGAGAGCATAAGGTGGAACTTTGGAGGGCTAGGAATATTCTGTTTCTTAATCCAAGTGCCGGCTATGTGGTTTTCTTCAATTTTCAAAAACTTACCAGGTTGTATACTCACGATTTGAGCATTTTTCTCTATTTATGCTGTACTTCAATAAAAATATTATTTAGAATAAAGTTCCTGACACCCCCACCATCAGCTGCTCTGTACCTTACACATAATATTTACTGTACTCAATTAACACTTTTATATGGCACTGTTCACCATTTTCTGGCTTTTTAAATTGTATTTTAAAACAGATTGTTGTTATGATTCATTTTCTCAAACTCTGCCTCTTGAATTGTTTTCTTCCAATTTCTTCAAATACTAACTTAACATCACCCTTTATCATCAAGTTTTTACTGGAGAGTTATAAAACATGTTGATGTTCATTGAGGGATTGAATTTAAAAAAATAAGGCATTTCAATTAATAGAATCAAAATGATTTAAGATAGAGGTCTCAGAGGAAGAATAAATAATCTAAGTGATGTACTAATAGCCTCATATTTTAAATTAGATTATATCAAGACCAGTAGATGACATAATGGCTTTGTTATGTACTCCCATGTAGTCAACTGCAGTTCAAGTTGTGGAGAGAAGTCTGACTACTTTTCTATTTTCCAAAATCTTTTCAAAGGGGGCTGGGGAAGTCATGCACACAAACATAAACAGCCCATTTATTTTCTATTAACAGGATTCTTCCTATCTCCTGTTCCTGGCATAGTTTCAACGGATTACAGTATATTCTTTTGCTTATCTCTTCCAGAGACACAGAACTTCCCTTTTCCTTGAGATGTAGATTAAGCCTTTCTTTAACTAAGACATGGATCTTCCCTTACAATCACCAACCTAAGAATTGTGGAAACCCACCTATAAACTACAAGCCCCCCCACCTCCCCTCACCCCCCCCCACCCCCAACCTCCCCCCCACCCCCCCCACTTCCCCCCCACCCCCCACACCCCATCCCACCCCCCACACCCCCATCCCACTTCTACATGTCCCGCCTTTTTGGGCCAGACCAATGGAAAATCTTTTCACTAAATGTTGTCTGTCAATCTCAAAAGCAAATAAAAGGCACCTCTGTACATGATCACCCCGAGAAAAGGCATGTATGCCTCTTCTCCGGCCTAGGTCACTCACAGTTGGCTTGGGTATAAACTGCATTAATTATTAATTATTAATTTTACAGTTGGTTATTTTTTCCATCGACAAAGTCCTGGACCCAGTGGCTTAAAACTCACACTGGGCATGTGTGCGTGTGTGCACAAAATCCCGAGAGGAGAATGGAGTGGGAATTGTGTGACAATTTCCCCTGGAAGGTGATCTTTTTTCTCTCTGTATTTCTCTCACTGTGTCTCAGGTGAGTGCATGCATTTTAAAGCAAAATCTCTCCAAAAAAATCTCTCAATAACCCTTGCATTACTGTCATGATAAGAATGCATTGACGTATCTTACAAGCCAATTGCATATTACTTAATGCTTCAAATCCAAAATATTTTAACATATAAAAAATAAATTGCTTTAAGCTAAATCCAGTTGCTGAATTCATTCTTAAATAGATACCAAGTTTCCATTCTGCACATGTTTAACTGAAAAAAAAATCAATTATATGCCAAATTATGCAAAAATGTTTATATCTCACACTTCACCTATCTAACACTCTATTGATGTGTTGTGCAAGCATTTGCACAACTGACCATTATTTGTTTTTTATTATTTGTCTTATACTTCAATAAGAAAAAAAACCAATGTGCACAAATATCTAAATCATCACTATTGGAATCAACAAATAAACGAAACCCAACCAGACCTCCTGTTATCTCCTCTATCCCTTTATCACCCACACCATTTCTCAACACACACAGGCACTCACAAAAGAACAAGCACAAAAGGACAATTATCACATTTAATTCCACATTCCTCTTCATCTTTGCATATAGCTCTTCACATATAAAAGGGTCTGCATGCCCACATGCCATATGTTAAGCAAGCCTGGATTGCAGAGCCTGGGGAGTGCTTGATGAAATTCATAGATGTGCATTTATTTACTTTGCAGGTTTGCATGGCTCTACAAAGTTCATTGAGCTGACCCTTACATTACTATCATGATAAGAATATGCTGACATATCTTACAAGCCAATTGAATCCTCAACCTCTTCTGGTATTTTGAGACCCATTATTTGGATATTAAATGGTTCTGTATGTGATTCCAACTCCACACTGTTGGCTTCTTATCTATTTCTCTGAGCAGTTCCAACCTCAGGCTCAAGCACAAATTTATTCTGGTTTAGTGATATTATCCTCCCATCATCAAGCCGTCTCACATCCTCTGCACCATCTGCTTGTGGCATCTCTTCACTTACAGCGTTTGCTACCAGGAGGAAAGTATTTGACTGGAGTTCTTTCTTTCCTTGATAAGCACATTATTATAATATCGAGAAACCTTGGAATTACTGATTATTTATTATACGTTCAGAGATAGTAATTTTTTATAAAATCTTCAGTGTAGATAGAGGAATCATCTATGCTTTGTGTTCTAAGTATTTTTTCATATGTGAGCAATTTTAGCAGTAAGCAATTAATACCAAGAGTGCTGATTAATATTTGTTTTCCTGTTCTTTCCTACATCTCAATAATGGTATATATATATATATATATATATATATATATATATTCCTTCAAGTAATTGAAACCGTAATAGTGCTGTTTCTAACTATTAGATTCTTAAGGGGAGAACAATTAGGTTTGATTCAGCAAATGTGAATGAAGAAATAAAACTGTTGTGAATAGTTATTATAGTTTGTCTGTTTAAAAAAATAAGTGAAGTCTCTTTAATGATCTCTCAATTATCCCTACACTTCATGAGATAATAGTTATTTCATTTGTTAGGGAGTTCTATCATTACATTGTGCCTCATCTGAAACTTTATTCAATCAATTTTTTTTTTTTTTTTTTTGGCCTAGCCAGAGGAAAGTTATAGGGATTCTCATTCATAGCAATTTCTCTTTTCTTTTTAATTTTACAAACACACCCATGCACAGAGTTTGATAATATATGGAATTAATAGATATTGCTCAATTATAAGAGATATGGTCATTTTCTGTCAAATGCTTTTGGCAGTAGAAGAGAAAAAAATTCTTACATGTAGCTAATTTGAATTTACATAGAGTAAATATTCCCACTAACGCCTAACTTAACATCACTGAATGTACAATTGGCAAGGCCCCCACAGAGGGCTGCTTCCTGGCACAAAAACACAGATTGTACATGGGGGGGGGGGGGGGACAAACAAAAGAACCTAGCTCGCTACATAAAACAATACATTTTATAAGAATTGGAGGTAAGAGATTTAGGAGGCAAGGCTTTTGCTGTGTTTAAGACATGTGTTTTTGTCTTGAAACATTCTTTAATGAGTGCATTTCACAATCCTTGCCTTCTCTCAGTCTTGTGTGTGTGCTTAGAACTTTCTTACTGAGTAACATAATTTCTGAACACAGGAGGAATTTAAATAATTTTACCATAGTTGTAGGGCATTTTTAAATGTGATCTAAAATTAAAATATTATTTACATGAGTACTATATTAAAATTATATTTCAAAATTAATCTATAAAGTTTTCAGCTCATGACAAATTTTAGTTTGTCCCATTTTACAAGTGGGTACCACTATTTTGTTTTCTTTTAGTTCATTTTGTAAGAGTAAGCATAATTTTTTTTTTAGAGAGATTTTTGCTTTAGGGTGCATGTGCTTGCCAGAGAGACAGAAAGTGAGAAATCACTCCTCAAGGGGAATGGCCACATCACAATCCCTTCTTCTCCATTCTCATCCTGGGATTTTGGGCACGCAAGGACATGCACCCAGTGTGAGTTTCATATGGGTCACAGTTGGCCATGTGGGAGTCAGTGACATAAACATTTTACCATCTGCTGATCCCAAAAATAATTCTTCAATAATAATATTTGGGCCAGCCAGTGGCATGGTGGTTAAGGCAACTGGATTCCATATGACCAACTGTGTGGTTCAAGTGTCAGACCTGGTAGCTTGAAAAATACACTGGATGCTTGTTGTATGTGTGTTCAAGATCCCTAGAAGACAATGGAGGAGAAAGGATTGCACCGTGGCCATACCCCCTATGGAGTGATTTCTCACTTTCTTTCTCTCTTTCTCTCTCTCTGTCTGAAACAAGTCTGAAAATAAAAACTGAATACAATTGTTACTATATATTTTTTAAAGTTTCTTTCATGAGAGAGGCTCAGAAAGAGAGAGGGAGACAAGCACTCTTGTCTGGGTCTTCGACCCAGCCTTCTCAGTCAGCCAGGATAATGGGCATGCATGTCCATGCACACCCAGCATTGCAGGTCCACCTCGGACCCTCGTCTTCCATGTGGCTTCCAGCTTTGCAGAGCATTGTGCTACTGCTGCACCACTGTGGCCGGGGCATGCATTTTCTCTTCTTAATATCAGCATTTAGGGAACTGGAAATTTTGAAGTATTAACAATTTTTACCAAAAGTATAAAAAATCATGTTTCAGATTAAAAAATATATTTCTAAGCTAATATATTTTCATTTTCATGTTTACATTTAACATAGTTTTTAACAATATGCCTTTAATCAAGATGGATGATATGATAAAATCTAAAGACAGTGTCTTAACTAGTTCTGTCTTAGAACTCATCATTTAGAAGTCCAGGGTAAGTTAACATAGTTTCTGTATCATGAATAATGCTATATTTCCCATCAAAGAGTCTGAACTGAAAGTTAAAATAAACATATATTGTACTTATAACATGTGTGATTATTAAAAGTAATAAAAATTTAGAAAGTAGAAAATGTACAGCAAATTAACTAATTAATAACCAATAGCATCACTTTCATTTGAAATGACATTTACATAAACATTTTATTATTTTGTATTTATATACCAACATGCACAAAAAATGAACTTCCTTTAAAAAATTATTTATGGTAAACAATATTTTGTAGAAGTACCTTATCTTGTGAATATTTTACATAGCGTGTCTTCTTACATACCATAGTCAATTATAAAAGTACATTACAATTACTTAAATAACACTTTTTATTCATCACATGGGGGTTGTTTCTGCTTTTGTATTTATAAAAAAGCTAATAAACATTTCTGTTTGCCTATATATATATATTGATTTCTTTGAAAAACATTCTAGATTATGTATCACATATATTTGAAGACTTTTGACATATAGTGTCAAATTCCTGTGTTAAAAATTATGTCAAATTGTACTAATAGCAGGAATATATATTACCTATATAATACTCTCATCTATACTGAACATTACAATTTAATTGTTGATAATTAATTATAGCAACTTTACACTAATTATATATTTTTGCCTAAGATGAAAATAGCATGCAGTCATATAACCAAGGACATAAATTCTTGCTTCCACATACACTGTTTTTTCTATTTTTTTGGGGGGAGGGTTGGCTTTTTTAGAGGTTGGATTTTTTAGAGGTTTAGGCTTAGGGCAAGTGCGCTCACCAGAGAGAGACAGAGGCAGTGAGGGAAATTGAGAAATCACCCCCAGGGATTTGGCTACACAGCAATCTCTTCTCTATTCTCTTTCTGGGATCTTGGGCACACATGCTCATGTGCCTGACATAAGTTTCAAGCCACCAGGTCTGGGATTTAAATTCCAGTCAGTCATGTGGGAATCCAGTGATATAACTACAATGCCATTTGCTGGCCTTATTTACATTTTTAAGTATTTATCCATATACTCTTTATCCTTAATAAATAAGATATGCTTGCCACTGTTTGTTGGGAACAGTATCTCAAGAGTCTCTCCCATTTCTGTGTCTTGTGATCCTTATGTTCTGGAGTATTTTTTCAAGAATATTTATATGGGAAATAACCATTATTAAAGATAGAACCTTCTGGGACCAGCAGGTGGTATGGTGGTTAAGGTACTGGTCTCCTACGAGTCCAACCATAGTTTAAGTCCTGGACCTGGCAACTTAAAATGCATGCCAGGTATGTGTGCATGCATGCCCCAAATCCCTAAAGGAGAACGGAGAAAAAGGGATTGCACTGTGGCCATCTTCCTTGGGGGGTGGTTATTTCTCACTTTCCCTCTCACTGTCTCTCTCTATCTATCTCTGGTAAGCACTTGTATTTTGTGGCAAAAAATTTTAAAAAAATAATAAAGATAAAACCTTGTTCTGAGGCCTAGGAAAGGTTTGCTAATTACACAGAATAGAAAAATTATGTTTCCCTCTGTGTAAAAGTTAAACAAATTGACCACTAGGCACTTAATTTATTTGTTTATTTATTTTAGAGAAATTTTTGCTTTAAGGCACGTGCACCAACTGGAGAGACAGAGAAAGACCAAGAGAAAGAAAGGAAAAAATCATCCCCTAGGGGGATGGCCATGTCATATTCTCTTCCATTCTTCTCTTGGGATCTTTAGAACGCACGCATGCTTGGCATGAGATTTAAGTTGCTGGGTCTGAGACTCAAACTGCGGTCAGTTATGTGGGAGACCAGCGACATAACCATTGTACCATCTGCTGGTCCAAGACCTGTGGATACTTTTTTTTTTTTTTTTTTTTTTTTTTTTCTTTTTTGAGGTTTTTGCTACAGGGCGCATGTGCTCTCAGAAAGACAGAGAAAGACAGAGAAACAGAAAGCGAGAAATCATCCCCCAGGGGGGATGGCCATGCCGCAATCCCTTCTCCTCTATTCTCCTCTCGGGGTCTTGGGCACGCACGCACATGCGCCTGGCGTGAGTTTAAGCCACCGGGTCTGGGACTTGAACAGCAGTCTACTACATGGGAATCCAGTGACACTGCCATTATGCCACCTGCTAGCCCAACCTGTACATACTTTTAAAGAATGAGATTACCTTTGCTGTTGTTTTCTTAACTGTGACACACACCACTTGCATGCCCAGGATCCTCCTGACTGCCATTCATATTTTCCCTATGGGAACATGGGTAGCAAAGGAGCCAACCCAAACGGGAAGTTCACTATGTTTGCTCTGCTATGAGTGACAAAGCATTTTGTTCTCTATTCCAAGAATCCTGTATCTTTTGTCAATATCTATGAAACAATTAGGGCAAAATCTCAGTCCCTTCACATACTTTGATATAATTAAGACTACCTAAACCTTAGGGATAAACTTGATAGACTGGATATAATTCTTAAAACAGTTTGACTTGAGCATCATTCTACCCAATTTATTCTATCCTTGAATGAACTAAATAGCTCAGCACAGGTAGAGGGAAGGACAAAAGGAATAAAAAAGGAAAAAAAAGTAAGCTGAATTACACACACGTTTTGGGGCTACTCAGAAAACTTGTAATTTTTTTTTGTAAGGTACAAGAAAACTATAACCCTTATCCAGAGAAACAACTTAGATATTGGCCCAACTTAATTTTCTGTTTTGGAATGAAGATATAGTAATTCATCAATTAATCAGTGACTTAGATGGTAGTTACATACAGAAAAGGTCATTATTGATACATCATTGACGTTAGGACATATTTCTGTTTATAATGCATCATTACACTAATAAATTTGTGTGAGAGACAAAATCACCAGAGGGTTATAAATAGGCCTTTGTAAAAATATATTTACTGTATTTTCAGGATTTATTTTCTTTCTTTCTTTCTTTCTTTCTTTCTTTCTTTCTTTCTTTCTTTCTTTCTTTCTTTCTTTCTTTCCTTCCTTCCTTCCTTCCTTCCTTCCTTCCTTCCTTCCTTCCTTCCTTCTTTCTTCTTTCTTTCTTTCTTTCTTTCTTTCTTTCTTTCTTTCTTTTTTTTTTCTTTCTTTCTTTTTTTTTTTTTAAAGAAAGATTTTTGCTATAGGCCTTGTGCACTTGCCAGAGAGGCAGAAAACGAAAAATCACCCCCCACAGGGGCATAGCCTCGCTGCAATCCCTTCTCCATTATTCTCTTGGGCTTTTGGGCATGCACACACACACGCACACACACACACACACACGCACATCTTGAGTTTGAAACACCAGGTCTGGAACTCAAAGTGTGGTTGACTATGTTTTGGGAGTGCAGCAATGTAATCATTATGCCACATGCTGGTCCCATATTTCCAGGATTTCTAATCTAAGGTTACGTTTTTTAGTTTATCATAAAAGTAATAGAATAAAGTAGTAGGTGTTTCATATTTTAATTGATAATATGGTGTATTTTATGTATTGATGTGTATAAAGCATTGACATCAAATATTTCTCTTTTCATATGGAAAAATAAAAACCTTAAAAAATGAGCAAGGTTCTTTTTTTTAAAGAATTATTTATTTAATTTGATTTATTTGTATATTTTGTTTTTTTTTTTAATTTGACCAGAAAGATATAGAGAGAGAGGGAAAATGAAAA
The DNA here is from genome assembly GCA_026018925.1 of Tupaia tana. Classification (NCBI taxonomy): domain Eukaryota; kingdom Metazoa; phylum Chordata; class Mammalia; order Scandentia; family Tupaiidae; genus Tupaia; species Tupaia tana. The sequence continues at coordinate 42,810,021 of JAKSZU010000008.1, forward strand.
ATAAGCTACAAGGTCCAGGACTTGAACTGCAGTTGGCACTGAGGCAGTCCAGCACTTTAACCACCACCCTACCTGCCAGTCCTGCAGGTTCTAATATTTGCCATATTAGTTTTGGTTTACTCATTCCCTTATTTAGGCTTGTATGTGTGTTTGTTTTATTATTAAAGCAATGCATTGTCAGAAAGTTAAAAGTATCATTATTTATCTTTTCCCTAAACAAAAAAGTAATTCAAATGCTTGCTTACTCTACCAAGAGTATTTGGGACAGACTGTCATTTTATTTTGTACTTCAGAGATTTGTCACAAAATTCAGAGCTTCTACTTGCTTCAGAGAGAACTTTTAACATGAAAGAATAAACAGAATGAATGCTAACTAAGAACAGGTCATATTGCGTGCGACTGCATGTTTTTTCCTACATTCTGTTCTCAGAATTAATTTAGGAATTGAAGGACAAGTAAAAATGAGCAGTAAGCTTAATTTGAACTGTTATCATTTAATAGATCATTTTCTTGCATTTATCTTTAATGTTAATGAAGAACATAAAGATGTGTTGTGAATTTACAATATGGCACCAGTTAACATACTACTCAGAAATATCACTATGAATGGTATTGGGAGACTGGGTTCTGGCTTCAGTGAGGCAATGGCGTGGGTGTGTCTTTTCACTTCCTGGGACTCATTTGTAACATCGGGGGGTTACTTTTAGTGATTATTAACATTTTAGTAGGTTATAGAAGTGTATGATAATATGCAAAAAGCTATAGGGGTAGAGAAAAATACACAAATACCAGCATTTTGTATGTAAACCGAGAAGGGTCATCTATATCTCTAAATTTATAAACAAGGTACTAAGAATCTCTTGATGATCCTGAAAGTTCTATGACCTAAGAATTAGATCTGATCTCAGGAACCAGCAGTTAGTGTAACGGCTATGTCACTGGACTCCCACGTAGTCGACCGCGGTTCGCGTCCCAGACCCGGTGGCTTAAAACTCACGCCGGGCACGTGTGCGTGCGTGCCCAAGATACCGAGAGGAGAATGGAGGAGAAGGGATTGCGGCATGACCATCCCCCCGGGGGGTGATTTCTCGTTTTCTGACTCTATGTCTCTCTCTGTCTGTCTGGCGAGCGCACGCGCCCTTTAGCGAAAACCTCTCCCCCCCCCCAAAAAAAAAGAATTAGATGTGATCTAATAAACCCCTAAAATATTTCACCATCACCACTGACAAATATAAACTACTTCTGGGGCCAACAGGTAGTATTCTGGCTGAGGCTTTGGACTCCTACGTGGCCAACTGTGGTTCAAGTCCCAGATCTGGTGAATTGTATTCTCATTTTTCCTCTCTCTCTCTCTCTCTCTCTCTCTCTCTCTCTCTCTCTCCCCCCCCCCCCCCTCTTTTTATCTGGTAAGCATATGTGTCCTATAGCAAATTTTTAAAAATGATAATAATAATAGATAATATTTATTAAACTATTTCTATAAGTGACAACTGTCACAATGACTCAGTTGCTAAACATTAGACTAGAAATGATCAGCTACATGTCCAGGATGACAATATAAACAATATATTTTGTTTTTGCAAGAACATTGTAAAGAACTAGAGATCCATTATGTGTATTGAGTATAATAAGAAAAACCTTTCTTATAATTTTTAATTTTTCAGTATATGCTATTGCTATTGAGAGGCTGCTTTCTAGAAATTTATAAAGATAATAAGTGTGCAATATCAGTAAAATATAAAATTATCAAATATTTACATGCCAAATATTGAAATTTGTTCATATTATAATATTATAAATATTATAGTATTCCTACATTTACTAGTCCTTTGCAACTTACAAAATTTCTAAATATGCAAAAAGTTAATTTATAAAGTATTCTTCAATTAGAAGGTCAATTTAAGAATATTGAGTGCTTACAATATGCCAAAAGTTGTAATGAATGAAGTAAAGCATTTCCATAATATATGTTATGTATTTAACATATGTGTACATATGCAATACAACCTTTGTTTTGAAGAATTTATAACTTACCAGAAGCAAGAAAATAAATATATACACAACTGATCTACAGGACAGATCATTTTTGGTAATAGAGAAATGTAATTTTATGACCTTAGAAGAGAGGAAAATTAATTCAATATGAAGGAATCAAGGAATATTCATGATGCAGACCTTGAAAGAAAGCTAGGATTTTCATTGGAAGAGATGATAAAAAGGAGCATTTCATATGAAGGGAAAAATATGAACGAGGCCCAAAGATAGGAAAGCTCAGGATATTTTCAGAGAATGCTGAGTTGTTCACTTTCTAGCTGAAGAATAAAGTTCAGGGGATGGAAAGAAAAAAGAAGGTTAAAATTCATTTATGAAGTTCTCTGCTAGAGATCTGCAATTTATTCTATGTATAATAGGATGCCATCAATGGTTCTGAAAAGTAACAAGCAGCTTTGTTTTATATTCTTGCTTTGGCCTTCATAATCACCATCTTTATATAAATTACCTCGTGCCTCTAGGTCTATTTCCCCAACTGTAAAGCTGAAATATTAATCATTACAATTCTGTGACAGAGACAAGATTAAAATAATTTAACATATGTCAAGTCTTAGCATAAACACATCCTCAATAAATATTATCTTACCTGTGAAAGTAGGTGAAAAATTACTAAGATAAAACATTAAGTGGAACTTCAACTCAGCAGTACATGATAATGAATCTGAATTAAAGAAAAATAAATCATTACCAACCTCACCTCTGTGTTCAATATAGTTCTTAAAAAACCAGTAACACATATGGATGAAATATTTTCTTCGATAATACAGTATCTTTCTCTTAAGAAAACTATTTCATAAAAGAGAACATTTTATACTCTGGCCATGCTACATAGCATTTATGCACAATGTGCTCAACTAGCATGACCATCTGTTCAGATAAATGACTCCAAGTTTAGGAAAAGAATATATATATACACACACACACACACACACACACACAAAATGTGTGTGTGTGTGTGTGTGTGTATGTATGCTACAAAAATCTGTAGTTCAAAAATAAGCTTTCCATAAAGTTCATTGAGGCAGAGAAATGACAAAATATGAATACATAATAGAAAATAGGTTTGGCATTTCTAAGAAAGGATAATATTGTACAAATCAGTGATTGTTGAGTATTAAGTTTTTGCTGTAAATGATTGAGTTCATTCTTTTTACTCATCAGAAATCAGTGTTGTTTAACATTGTAGAATTTGCAATAGTATATTTTTATACCATAACAACATCTAGTGCAAGGTAGGTCAATAAAGCCCATACCAGCTATCAACTTCTTTTATAGTTCATTATCTTCCAAAATGTTATTGGCTTTATGGATAGCACAGGTTCACAGAAAAAAAAGGCAGATTTTACAGAGTTGATTCCTCCAGAGATATCAGGTGTTGTTAAATGATTAAAGCTTATTAAGAATCCAAAAGTAAAAAGCTAAGACATTACTATCATCAAGAATACACTTAAAATTTGTGTTTTAACTATCAAAGAACTAATTTAATCAATAAAGGAATACACCTTTCAGAAGGCCAGAAAATAGATTTAGTTTCTTCATTATAAATTGGACTAGCCTAAGGACTCTGCTAAAATAAAAAGTTTTCTCTTTCTGCTGTCCCTACCTACCACTCGTTCCTGTTTACCCTGAGCAATAAAGAAGACTGCAACTGTGCAAGTGAACACCTACACCTAACTCATACCCACACACTCTTGCTGTTTGGTTGCATCCCCCCTGAAATTCACAAAGTATTTGTGGACCTGAGTTTTCTGCTTTGGACAATGTATTTCATGAAATAAAACATATCCTTACCCCCAAACCAGTATATTTCTCACTATATAGATAATCTCTTAAGGAAAACCTGAACAATATATTAAGTAAGAGCAGTTATAATTTAAAATACGCAAACAAAATGAGGGGAAAATAATCGCTATTTTCACATTTGCTTCTAATGTTTCACAGTTTTAAGTTGGGTTCAGTTCAGAAGAAAGAAAGAAAAAAAAAAAAAAAAAGCCCCATAAAATTACGTCATTTATCTAAATCTCCCAAGTCTAGAAAACCTGATGAAAGCATATCATACACGATTGTATTTGCTTAGGAGATTTCTGGCATTTTTGCCTGCCTCTCGAGTTAGTAATGCACAGGGGGATAATGAATCCTTCAGAAGTTGACACTCTAGAGTCCAGTACCTGCCAGCAAATAAGAGTGCTAGTGAAGTATTCCAACGTGGAGGTGAAAGTTCCCCAAAGCCCACCATCAGTTGGCATTGTTAACCATGGGCGTGTGCACTGCCTCTCAGGAGCTCCTCTTCCTCACAGGTGATCAGCAGTACAATGAGGCGAGCTTGACATCATCACAGGCACCATGTTTCATTATGAATGCAAGTCTTGCTTATGTTATGTGGGTTTTTTTGCAAAGAAATCCAGTATAAAAAAAAACACAGATATCTCTGAAAAACCTAGCACTATAATTAGTTGAGCAATTAACTGCACTAAAATGATTTCCTTTGGTTTGTTCTAAATTTACATTTTCTCACTTTTGGAGGCTCGTCTTGCTCTTCCTTTTATAAACTATCACAGGAAAATAGATCAAGCTGTGAGCTCATAAAAGCATGGGAGGAACATGGAACAAAGTTCAGATTTCAATGGGGGTTTCAGTAGAGTTGGACACTTTACAATATGTCGGCCTTATTCACATAGAAAAGTGTTACAGACTCCTTTTCACATACACAATTTTCTCCACGCTAGAATCGATGACTTATCGAAAGAGTGAAGAACGGGGGGCATAATGATATTTTCATTTGTTTGTCATTTTTGTCTATGGAATTCAGATGTTAGTTACTATCTTTTTGAGAGCCAATCAGGTGGTGTGGTGGTAAACATGGCTGGATCTCACATGGTCAACTGCATGGTTTGAGTCCTGGACCCAGTGGATTGAAAAACATGCTAAATGCATGTGCATGTGAGCCCAAAATCCTGAGAAAAGAATGAAGGAGAAAGGACTGTGGTGTGGTCATCACCCCCAGGCAAAGGACGATTTCTCACTTTCCCTCTCTCACTCTCTCTCCAGCAAGCACATGCATCCTATAGCAAACTAAATATATACATATCTTTTTGGGAATTAGTGAGTAAAGCACATTTGGCTAAAATTATACTATAATAGGGGAATCCCAGGCTGCATCTTTCAATGTATATGAGAAGTCTTTAGTGACAGAAACAAACTGTAGGGTTCTGTATGTTGCTATTATTGAATCATAAATTTCTCTTTTATGAGTTAATGTGAGTCATTTCCATTTTTAAGAAGATCTAGACAGCCAGGAAAATTTCCACTTATTTCTTATCTATATTTTTACACTATGTCAATTCCATCTTCATATATAGTTGTTTCAAAAAATACAGTTAACTAAGAAATAGCTGGCTTTCTTTAATAAATCGGAAAGATAAAATTTGAAAGATACATGAATATAATCAAACTTTTAAATTCATTTTTACAGAAAATCAATGTATTTTTGAAGGATTGAGAAGGATTTTTACATGTATATAAATAAAAATGATATTTGTTTAATATTAATCACATTCAATATACAAAAAATGACACAAATTATGTATACTTGTTCTTTATGAAATAAATTTAATATATGCAAATAAGAATATCCTCTTTCATAGTCTTAAAAAATATTACTCAGTACTTTATGGAATAAACTTCATAGAATGTATTTTTTGTGTATGTATGTTTCTGTGTGTACAGAGATATATTCTAATTTTTCAGAAACAAAATGTACATGGATATTGTGTTACAAAAGAATAACTCATATTTTAAAAAAAGTTAAGGCCAGTCAGAGGTGTGGTGATTAAAGTGGCTGGATCCTACATGACCGATTGCATAGTTGGAATCCTGGAATGGTAGCTTGAAAAATATGTTGAGCGTATGTGTTCGCATGCCCCAACTCCTAAAAGGATAAATGGAGAAGGGACTGTGTGGTATGACCATCCCCCAGGGGGAATACTTTCTCACTTTCCCTCTATGTCTCTTTCTCTGTCTCTCTCTCTGTCAAGCACATGCACTCTCTTGCAAATTAATAATAATAATTTTAAATGCAATTGTTTGTGTTCTCTTTTTAGTCCATATTATTTTGTCATTGGAAACTGTTACCAATCCAGGAAATCAAACATTTAACATTTATAACTTGTACAAAGCTTAACAACAAATGATGATAATTGGTAATTGGAGAGTAAATGGAAGGTTATAATTGAAAAAGACATTTTCTAATAGAGCTATAGGTAAAGAGAGTGGGGAGTGTCAATGATATTGAACTGTGGAGTGTTTGTACCAAAATCCTCCTGCTGGTTTTTTGTATTATGCCTATTCTGAGCATAAACTAACACTATTTTCCTAAATTAAGTCATAATACTAACCCTGATTCTCTCCTGTGCCTCAGTCAGGGTTTGCTAGGTAGTCAGACACTATTGTTAATAGCATGCTGTTTTAGTTATACATTAAAATGTTACCCTAATACCTGAAAGCAATGTCCTTCACAGCACCCTAACTGCTGAATGAACTGTCTTCACAGTGTCTAGATAGTGCTGCCCTATTATGTTCTTTTAAAATCTCCTCAGTGTGTTTGAGTGTGTATATATGTTACGTTATCACTCGCTGGTGTATATTTTACCTTGAAAGCTTAGGAAATGCATATTTTGTATCATTTACTTCAGTGTACATCATCTTTACTCAAATTGCTTTTTTCTCAATTTCTCTTTACTCAAATTGCTTCTTTATAATCTCTGTTTAACATTCAAAAACATTATTAGAGATGAAGAACTATTGAAATAAAATAGTTTGCGTATGGGAAGATCCTGGCTTAACTTGACAGTAATATTATGCTTTTACTTCATACTTCCTAATGGCATCTTAAGAAGAAAAGTAGTTGAAGCTGGTCATGGCTATTTTCATTTCTTATAAATGAAATTATGTCATCAGGAGAAAAAGAAATGTGCTCTAGTAATCTCAGTTCAAAAGATGTAGGGCCAGGTGCAGGGACATAATGGTAATGCAATGCTGCATGATGCCAAGGCCATGCGGGAAGGTCCCAGGTTCACGTCCCAAGGTTTCCCTGTACACATACAGTACACGCATGCCATGCCCATGATCCTGACTAGCTGAAGCTGGGGGTGGGTTGCAGCATGGGGTTTGTTGGTACTCTCACTCATAAGAAATAAATAAAGCTTAATATATATACATATATATATATATATATATATATATATATATATATATACACACACACACATATATATATATACACACACACACACACACACACACACACTTCCTGGCCAACCCATGGCATGGTGGTTAAGGTGCTGAATCGCACTACACAACTCAGGTCAGATTCCCATATCCTATATATCTCTCTAATCACTTACACACCTATACCCTTTATCTACAAAGATGTGGCAAATTAAGACTTATCGATTTGCTTTATGACCATTTAAAGACTAATTTTAAAAATCAAAGTCTTAAAAATGGTTTAAAGTGAAAAGATGAGGTCATCAGAAGTCACATGTAAAATTAGTTTCAAATTCTGCCTCAGGAGTACCTTGTTTTAAAGAAATAGATCTACTTCCCCATGTACCACAGAAGGATACTGATTTTAAAGGTATGGATAATTCTTCAGGTAAAAATAATCTGTCAACCAAAATAGTCAGCAACCTATTGTGAATACCATTGGGTAAACTTATTGTTTGATGTTAAGAACAAAAAGTCAAATGTGGTAAACATAGTCACTATAATACTTGGATTGCATCTGAATCAGTATAAAAATTAGTCTTGATACTTCACACATGTGGGATTTTCAAATAAAAAGGAAGGGGAAAAAACAACAACAACCACCTCTTAATGAAGATTCTAGCCCAAATAAAAGGAGGATGCTGAAATGGAAAAATCATTTGCTAGTTTCAAATCCAGGAAGATGTCAATTTCTAGTGTCAGTAAAGTTTGTCTAGTTTCATGTAGGCTATAAATGCTATGGGATGGAAGTAATTTTAATTGATTTTGCTGTTTAAAGGATTGTTCTTTATCCTTTATTTACAGCTATGTTTTCAACCATAAGCACTTCAAATTACAGTCACTATTAAGCATTCAAGTTAAAAGTCAGCTCTTTCGACAAAGCTGCTTCCAGGCTGAAATTTTAGTGTAAAAGAAGTGTTTGTCCTATATGCGTATACAACTTCATTAATTTGAATGCTTCGATTTGAGATGTATGATGGGTTAATTCCTTGAGTTACCACATATGAATAATTAGTACCTCTTTATACTAATAACCTACAGTTTGTGCCCTTTCCCATTTTCCTTGCAGCAATTGAGCTTTCTCAGGCACATTGTACTGATTTGCAGTCAACACTAGAATCATCCCAGATCTTTTCTCCACTGCTGCTTTTTTTTTTCAATACTTTCCTTATCTACTATCACCTTTTTTTCCACTCAGAACACAGTTGATTTCATTTCAAGCAATAAATCTTTGCTTTTGCTCAACTATGTCCCTGCTTTTTCTCAACCAAACCAATCTGCACCACATCTCAACCCAATTAAATGTTGACAGCTTTGTGCTTTAAAATGTCTTCCCTTATCAGAACTAGTGTTAATCACTGTAAATTTCACCTCTCAGATCCCAATTTTTCCCTTTGTAATAACACATGCACACACATAATGGATATTCTCTTTTAGAATAGTGGTCTGTCAAAAGTAGAAATTGTGAAATCAAACACAGTTCAGATCCCCCTTAGGGGATGTAAGATGTTGGGAAAATTATTTAACTACATTGTGTTTTAATTTTATTTAGTGTAAAAAAAAATAAAGGTATCTATCTTATATGATGTTTTAAAGATTAAATAAGAATTATGAATCCAGAAAAGAGTCTAGCATATAGTAGTAAAATATCAGCAACTCGATTAGTATTGTCCATGTCTATGAAATTATTATAAACCCAACTCAAGTTACCATTTTCTGAAATTGTGTTTTATCAACTATCTCTAATATGAACTACTTTCAAACTTTCAATTGTTCTTTTTGTAGTATATTTTTTTTCTTTGATGAGATAGAGATAAAAAGAGGGGCCACCCCAGTCTCAGCCAGCTCAAATCATGGACAGCTGCATGCATGGTCAGTGTGTCTACAGCAAGGTTTAGGGTGCAAACCCAAGACCTTCCCTCTTGAGTTCAGCATCACAGATCATTGCATTACCCCTGTGTCAACGCTTCTGGCCCATTCTCATACTTCTTAGTATATTTGAATCCTAATTCTTTTGTCGTGTTTGTATTAGTTTCCTGTTGCTTTTGTAACAGATTACTACAAACCTAGTGGCTTAAAATAATGCAAAGAAGGTCAGACATTTAAGGTGTATTATTTTATACTGGATCCCAGCTGATAAACCAGGATAATCTCCCTACCTTGATTCACAACTGTAATTCATGTGAAAGTTTAATTTTCCTTAGGTATATGTAATCTAATTTATTCACAAATTCCAAACATTACAATGTGGACATCCTTGGAAAGTCTTTATTCAGCCTCCCACACTACTCCATTCTATTTTCCATTTTTATTCATATTTTAATTATTTCATTTTGTCATTAAAGCCATCAATATATTATAATTCACTAGTTTTATCAGTAACTCATAGTGATAAATTTATTGAAATCTTGGTTGATGTAAAAAAACAGATCTTGATCTGAATATTAAAAGTTGAAAAGGATTTAAATGGATGAAAGAGAAAAGGAAGGTCTTTGGAGACAGAAATTCAAGAAAGAATAGTAATAAGAAAGAGTAAATTAAACATAAGTTCTTGGAGCAAGAACTTCAATTTGGAAAGCAATGAAAGTTAAGAAAGGATGATTAAGGTGAAACCAATTATAAATGTCTTTGAATAACAAGTTGAAAAGATTATACACAATACTGTATTCATATACAACCTCAAAATTAGGTGGATTAAGCAAATACATACATACATACATACATACATTTATATATATATATATATGTGTGTGTGTGTGTGTGTATACATCTCATGTACAAATAGTTTTTTTGAAGGCTAATTTGCCAAAGTTGTCTTTCTTAGGTAAATTACAATATCCTTAAAATTCTCCATTGACAATGCATATCTTTGAAGTCTCATCTTTTTAAATATAAGAATTCTTGGGCATGGAGATAGGGTAAACCATTGAGATAGTAACATATACTGAAAATTACTCCACAAAATGACAGTTGCAATAAAAACACTAAGACTGGGAATGGAAATGAGGGAGGAGAGGAAGCTCAGAAACAAGACTGGGCTTGTGGTTGGAGAAGAAAATGAAAATGCAGGTAGAGGATGCCAAAGACATTGTATGCTTCCACTTAACGTATATTGACTGTCTGCACTCTGCAGTGGAAACTGAAAGAGTAGAGGACATTGAAGCATTGAAAATGATTATAGATACTGGAGACAATGTTGGAAGAGGGTAGAGAAGGGGGAGAGTGTACGGAAAGAAATGAAGGGGGAAAATGGGCAAGGCATTTATGGGACACAGAAGTAGATTGTTGTCTGTTGATGATAATGTGTTTTCTGTCCTCACGTGGACTGGTGTGAAGTGTATTCACGTTGGGTAAATTCAACTTACAAGCTAAGTGATGTATAGTAATGAAACAAATAAAATAAATTAAAATTAAAATAATAAAATGATAGTAATATTAAAAAAATTAACAGTAACTTTTCCTACTCATCACCAGTAAGAAGTATCTGTTTTTGTTTTTATCTTTTAAATTGAGTGGCAATATGTTAAGAACATTTTTAGATATTATTCAAATAAGTTGAACCTGAATGTACAGAGTCTGTAACAACCTGGGTACGGACTTAGTACCTCATGTTCATCATTCTTCTCTATGTCATTATAAAAAATGTTGCCTACAGAAGTGAAAAATCCTCAAATGAAGGAGAAAAAATACATAATCTTTTTGATATCTTTAAATTGTTCAAATGATCCAAAACTATTAACAATTAAAATAGTTTACTTGGGAGCAAGAAAAACTAGAATAAGTTTTATAGATAGGAATTATTTCATGAATGGGAAATATTCTATCAGAGTATCAAGGTCCCTTCTCTTCCCGTCTTGTGCAGAAGTCATAATGATGACCACCATGGTATTCCTCATTACGGAACCATTATCTCTCTCAAAACAATGCTGTTTTGCTGCCATTTTCAATGAATAAGAATTTACATAAGACTTAAAGTCTAACTTCTCTGTATTAGGTTCAATGAGAGCTACTTGTACATATTTTATGGTTCTATAAGTCATACAGCAGTCCTGTGAATTAGAAAATGGAATTTATAAATGAAAACAAAATGGTCCTGAGATAACCTGATTAGTAACCTATATTTGGGTCAATTATCTGAAAAATATCAGCAGCATTGGATCTGCTAAGTATGTCATGTAGAACTGAGAGGTGGTAGTAGTGATGTAAATTCTGCTAGAAATCTAAGCTAGTGAATTTTTCAGATAGTTTATTAGCTACCAGGTATTACTTGGTTTGTGTTAAAAAAATGTTGGTATTGGGACCAGCAGTTAGCGTAATGGCTATGTCGCTGGACTTCCACATAGTCGACCGCAGTTCGCGTCCTGGACCCGGTGGCTTAAAACTCACACCGGGCACATGTGCGTGCATGCCCAAGATCCTGAGAGGAGAATGGAGGAGAAGGGATGGAGGCGTGACCATCCCCCCTGGGGGTTGATTTCTCGCTTTCTGTTTCTCTGTCTCTCTCTGTCTGTCTGGCGAGTGCACGCTCCCTATAGCAAACACTTCTCCAAAAAAAAAGAGAAAAAAGAAAAAAAAATGTTGGTATTTCTCGCACATGCCCAAATGAATGAAAAATACACAAGAACTCATTCCGGCTGACAAAGTAACCTAGTGATTTTTTCTATTTTTTTTGTGTGTCATTACAGCTTGTTCGTAGTGAATTTTGCAAATTTCAGTTATTCACTGCCTACTTAAAATTTTTGGAGTAGCTATGAGATAAGGTTTGAGGAACCCTACCTGTCTTAGTCTGTTCAGTATGCTATAACAAAAAACACTATAAACCAGGAGACATATAAATCACAGAAATTTATTTCTTATAATTTTAGAGGCTGACAAGTCTGAGATCAAGGCACCAGCAGATTCAATGTTTCGTGAAGGCCCACTTTCTGGTTCATATATAATATTTCATCTCTTATCTGAGTGCCACATTGCTCAGCTGACAGATAAAATTAATCAGAAAAGTCCTTTCTGCTATTAGTAAAAGTTTATTTTTAAAATGTAAGTCCTGTAATTAGGGTGCTCATATAATTAACCATCCATAACAAACCCTCATTTAAGATAAAGTACACAATTAATACTTAAGCCAATACAAAAAAGTAAGCTAAGATTTCCTAGGGTAAATTCAAACATACTCTTACCCTATACATAACCAAATGGTACAATATACGTGGGTATAAATCAGATTATTAAATTTATATTCACATTTGGTGCAATCTCCTATTGCTTTTTACTGTAAATATTTTATTCTTTTACATAAGCAGAGTAACAGGGAAGGGAACAAACCCATTTTTATAATCCATTAATATTATCTTTTTAAAATAATTATTTATTTAGTTTTATTTTTTACTACTATTACTATTTTTTTAAATTTGCTATAAGACATGTGAGCTCACCAGAGAAAAGGGAAGTGAGAAAACAAGCTTCCAGGTCTGGGACTCAAACCACAGTCGGCCATGTGGGAGTCCAGCACTTTAACCACCATGCCACCTGCTGACCCCCCTCAATACGATCTTGATCTTCCCTTGATTGACTACTAGATTCAGATGCTGACAAACAAATACAATATAAATTATAGAAAGTAAATACATATCGATCTTACGTAGTCGATGTTGGAAAACAGAAGAAAACTATCACCAAAATAGACTACATAAGTGTCAAATTCAAAAAATGTGTGCTATGAGAAATGTCTTAGAAAGCATAAATCCTAGAACAAAGCCAGCGTGGAAAAGTCGGCCAGGAAAGCACAAAGGAAGTCTGTGCAGGAAAGAGGAGGGCAGAGACAACCTTTGATAATTCTGGATATACAATCTTCTGAAAGAAGCCTAGAGGATGAATGAGGGAGGGAAAATAAGCATCGTTGAATCGGCCACTTACAATGATTGGACTTCAAGACAAGTAGAATACACCTTCATATAGCTCTTTAAAGAAGAAAGATTTTTAAAACTCATGACTTAGTGTTTTATATCTTATTCCATCATAGTATCTTTAATCTCGGTAACCATACTATTTGTGTGCACAGTAAATCATGGGCATGGCTTTTCCATGACTTGGGTTGAATAAAAGCATGAAAGAACAGTGATTAATGTCTCTGTTGTGCTGAGGAACTCTGAGGACATGGCAGAGGACTCAGTCATTGACCCAGTTATAACCAATATTTGTATCTATTATTTGGATAAGGACATCCAAAGCTATTTGTTAAATGTGCAGGTCATCCAAGCTAAGAGGCCTTGCTAAGGTGAGGATAAAATAAATTTTCAAAATTATTTTGCCAGCTTGGAAAGTCAGACAAAAACCAGCACAGTGAAAGTGAATAAAAATATATGTAAAATTCTATCAATAGTTAAAAAGAAAAATAAGAAGTTTGGCATACCTACAAGGAGAAGAGAACTTTCATGAAACGTCATGATTTCAAACAACAAAGATTATTTCTCACTCAGGCTTAAGAACAAAGCATTCCCCAGCTCTGTCATTGATTACTGCCCTGTCAGAAGAAAAGTAAGAACCGCTAAACTCATCAGTTCTTAAGACTTCCATCCAGAAGTCACATATATCACATTCTCTCAGAATCCATTTGCCAAAATAAGCCATGGGCTACATCTAATTGTAACAGGGCAGGGAAACATCATTACACCCTGCACCAAACAGGTAGATAATCACAAATACTGGGTTGTCATGGAAAAATACATCATAACTTTCCCAAGGACCTATGTATGATCAACAGCACTAATCCCTATTGAAAACCACAAGAAATAAATGAATGACTGTGATAGGCAGAATTCTCAAATGGTCCCCAAGACTCCTGCATCCTACCTCCTCCCTTGGGGATAAATTCTGCCTTATCCTGTCTCCTTAAATGCTGCTTGGACCTGTGGACATGATGGATTCCACTCCTGTGATTGGGTTATTTTAAATTATCAAGGTCATTGAACTTTGAAGATGTAATTAAGGTCTCAAATCAATTGTTTTTGAGATAATCAGAAGGGAGATTGCCCTGGTTGGGTCTGACCTAATCAATTAATTCCTTATAAAGCATAAGGCATTTCCTGAGAAAAAGTATTCAATTAATGAGAAGTATTATTCTGCTGACTTTAAAGAGGTAAGCTGTCAGAAGAGGCCACTAAGTGCTTAGGACCATTTATTTAGTAATTTCCTCAAAGCAGTTATTATTGTACCATTTAAGTTGTGATCAATTAGATGACTCTTTTTTCTTTTTCAGGCTTTAATATATTTTTAAAATTGAATAGAGTTGAGGAGTTTTTCTATTTCACTTAGAGCTATGAATTAATAAAGTATATTTTATTTTAAAAAATCAATGTACAAATTTATAAAAGAGTAGACATCAATTTATAATTAAAATAGCATACAAACTGTAAATATGGCTACAAATCTGAGTGATCTTATGATAAAATTAGTCTACACACTAACAATAGCCACCTTAATCTAATTCACTAGTTTTTCTTGTACTGAACTGGGTAATCTAATATGGTTCATCAAATTCCATTCCATTGAAGTTCAGCACCCCAACTCTTTTCCACTCATCTGGAATGTCCCTGGACAGTTAGGTGAATGACATGGGTTTCTTTTATATTATATTATTGTATTACATATTACATCTGTTATAGAAATTAGTTAAGCACTTATTTATTTCAGGTCATCTGCTGAAATTCTACAAACATTATTTACAATCATCATCATCCTAATTTTACACATGATGAAACCTAGTCTCAGGACATTTTAGTAAATCATCTCAGATTGCTCTAGTCAATGGCCAAGCAAGGTCTTCCGAAATCCAAGTCTATTTACACGATGCTTCTGCAGTATTGCCATAATTTAAGAGGGTTGAAAAAAAAAATGAGTTGAAGAAGACATAGAAAACTGGAAAGTGTCCATGTATTTTTATGTATTTTTTTACTAAGAATATTTTAAGGAATGTGGGTTAGGTGACCCGACCCAAAAAAAAAAAAAAAAAAAATCAGCTTTCAGTATGTACTTGAAGACTTGCTATTTGGGAATGGTAACTGAGTTGTTTTTTTGCAGCAGAAGTGGCTGATCTAGGGAAGAATTTCAGTTCATGTAAGAAAATTTCAAAACTAGAGCTGTCCAGCAGTGGAATGCATTGTCTTCATTTACTATGTCTTTCTTTCAGTTGGCCAACATTGTGTTCTTACTATATGCTGGGCAGTCATCAAGTTTGAATGATAGTAAGATGGATAAAACTTAGTTTATGTCATTAATAATTTACTTTCTAGAAAAGGAAACAGCATGAGAAAAAACAAAAAGCCTGCAATATAGAACAATAACTAACAATTGCCTGGAGTAGAAAGCAATTAACCCTACTTGACTTCACGAGGGAAAATATTCTAAAATACTGCTCTGTAACATAATGCCTGTCTAGTGAAGTTTTTGCTAGTTTGAAATAAAATGAAACATTGACTGATGTTTTCAAAAGGCTAATTTATTCTCTTTTTTGTGAGTTTATTTACATTCTGCCTTTTTGATGTTAATTTTTTTTAAAATGAAATGATGGGGTTATAGCTGGTGGCTTGTTTGCTAAGTATGTAGTCTTTGATATTAATGGTTTTACTTTGCAAAATGAAACTTTAGCAACCCTACTTTGCCCCCCACTTCTTTGGAATGAAATGTTGTTAGCTCCTGACAAACCATAGTCTAATTTTGCTGGACATTGAAAACAAAGTAGGAATTCACCAGGTAAATGTAGGCTTCCCAAGTAGAGGGATATACTCACAAAAATCACAGGATTAGAACACTTCCTGGCTTATTTTGTGACTCAACTAATTTGGTCTTGCTGAACTATAGAATGTCCCAAGAACAGCAGAAAAAATAATAGACTACAAAAATTGGTAGGGAATATATCACATATGACCTTTCAGGCTTAGGGATTTCAATATGATCCTATAGGCAACATGATGTATCAAAGGCTCTAAGGAAGTGCAGCAGTATTTTTTTTTTTTTTTTTTTTTTTGGAGAGGTTTTTCGCTATAAGGCGCGTGCGCTCGCCAGACAGACAGAGAGAGACATAGAGACAGAAAGCGAGAAATCACCCCCCAGGGGGGATGGTCACGCCGCAATCCCTTCTCCTCCATTCTCCTCTCGGGATCTTGGGCACGCACGCACATGCACCCGGCGTGAGTTGTAAGCCACCGGGTCCGAGACGCGAACCGCGGTCGACTACGTGGGAGTCCAGCGACATAGCCATTACGCTAACTGCTGGTTCCCTGCAGCAGTATTTTTAATATGAGTTCTTACACAGGTATTCAGTGCTCACTTTATATCATACTTGAGTTTTTACAGTCTGTGATTATTAAGTTTTTAGACCTGACAAGTCTACACAATGAAAATAACTTTCATGTTACTAATTTCTTCTGCTCCTACTCCAAAAACAATACATTTTTAGGATATTTCTCCTTCACCTGTTTTTAGCACAAGGTTAAAATGACATGATCCTGTATATGTTTTAGAAAGAGCAATGCCTAAGACCAGCAGTTGGCATAATGGCTAGGTCTCTGGACTCCCATGTAGTCAACCCCAGTTCGAGTCCTGGACCCAGCGGCTTAAACTCATGCTGGACACATGTGCGTGCATGCCCAAGATCCCGAGAGGAGGAGAGTGGAGGAGAAGGGATTGTGGCGTGGCCATTCCCCCCGGGCGGTGATTTCTCACTTTCTGTCTTTCTGTCTTTCTGGCAAGTGCACACACCCTATGGCAAAAAAAAAAAAAAAAAAAAAAAAAAAAGAAAGAGCAAGGCCTTCCACGGATTCTGAATTGGAAGGGGCAATGCACTGGGCCCCACCCATGAGTTAGAAGTCTCATAAAGTACTGAGTTTCTGAGGTTGGGTTGATTTGCAGAAATGAATCCATCTGCAGGATTCATAGTCCTTTCATTGAAATGACTCTTTGAAATCTTAGGTGGTTATATTAACTTCCATTTTTAGAGGAACAAAGACATGAAACAATAGTATTTAAAGAAGGATCACTGTGAAAAAATGGTATTTCAATCTTTGTCGTTGTTTTTCTGTTTTCTACAGTCTGACAAACTACACATTTTCCTGCTTTTTTTTTTTTTTTTTCTAATCTGAACTTCTAAAAAATGAGCATAGGACCCTTCCCTGACATCAACCTCTTTAAAATGTGTACTATCTTCCTAAGATAAAATACCTCACATTATATACCCATTTCCATGCAAAACTGTCTATAGTTTGCTAATGTATGGACATTCTTGTCCCAGTGTTTAGGCTCTAGGCAACATCTATACTGCAAGTTTACCAAAATCCATCAATAAAATAAATTTATATAATAAAATGAAGCCCAGAATCACAAAAAAACTGTCAATTTAAAATGTTTTGGGGGTGATAAGGGGATTGGTAATAGAAGATGGGACGGAATTAGGGAAAAAAAAAACAGCACATTCAATAGACACAAAAATGAAGTTATCTGTTGACAGTAATGTATACGGTAATGTCTTTGACTTGACTAATATGCACTATATTCATGTAGGGAAAAAAACATGTACACTGTAAAGACCTACAGTGATTAAATGTAAATTTAAAAATAATAATGATAAATAATTTTTTTAAAATCTTGTTAACAACTGAGATCCAGTTGTTAAAATAAAAATTAACAATAGTATTGGCCTTGGATTTTTAGTGTAACTTACATCTAAGCAAAGGAATATTAAAGTACTGATTAATATGAAACTCAGCTGAAATAGCTGTATTATGCATGATTCAAGTCACAACTTTCCAAAATTTAAATATTAATCTCCCATCTTTTCCTCTGTTGGTGGTTGAGAGTGTTGAGAATGGATAAAACTATAGCTGATGGTATGATGCACTGTAAAATTTTTTTCAACCTAATCAAACTTGAAAAAATCTCAAAAAGGGGACCAGCAGTTGGTGTAATGGCTATGTTGCTGGATTCCCATGAAGTTGACCACAGTTCAAGTCCCAGACCCGGTGGCTTAAACTCACGCCGGGCGCGTGTGCGTGCGTGCTCAAGATCCCGAGAGGAGAATGAAGGCGAAGGGATTGCAGCGTGGCCATCCCCCTGGGGAGTGATTTCTTTCTTTCTGTCTCTCTGTCTCTTTCTGTCTTTCTGGCAAGCGCACATGCCCTATAGCCAAAACCAGTACAAAAAAAAAAAAAAAGGAAAGAAAAATCTTAAAAAGACTTTATAAGTTTCCCACTCAAAGCAACAATACTTGTAATGTGGAGGTTCAGACTGCTGCTCAGTACTCACTTCATTTCATTTTTAACTTGGGTTTTATAGTCAGTAATTGTTATCTTTTTAGATCTGGCAGATCCATGCAATGAAAACTAGCATTCATGTTACACATCTCTTCCACCCACACTTCAAAAACAGTACTTTTTCAAAATGTATCTTTGTCACTTTTTTTCTGGGTAGAAAAGATGAAAGTCAATAGACCTGGGCATGGTAACCATTTTACCAAAACCAGGATACATCTGCAAAGGGCGGTATGACACAGGTCTATATTGTTCTGACTCTTTACGATCTCAGCATAATGAAACTGAAATCCTACATGGCAAGTTCCCTGGAATTTCACATTTCATTTCTGTTCAGTCAGTAAATGTTATTTTTCTTGGTGCTTAATCTAGTTAAATAATACAGAAATTTCCACAAGGTTTGGTACTACATCCAAAACCAACTTTCTCATACAAGCATAAACATTGACTCAATGGCTCCACAGGTCTTGAACTTTGGGGTGTGGGATGATATTACTGTGTATTTATGTATTTTGTAAGATGTTTTTCAGTGCTTATGTGTCAGAACTACCCAATAGATTAGATAATCAAGGTGTTCAATGAAGTAAAAGTCTTGTAACAATTTAAAAATGCTAAGTGTCATTTAAATTTAAAACAAGCAGGCAGATGCCTGTGTGATTTGTTAGGTATGGATACAAAGAGACTCCAGTATCAAATTAAGGTCTGCAATGGAGCCTCACTGCTCTACTCAATATAAACAGCTTTTATTTCTAAATTCACTGTGATAATGGTATGAGGTAACATATGTAGCTACAAGGTCATGTTCCACCCATAATCCAACTGCTCTGGTGGCTCCATGGTAGCAAGCTGTACATTCTTTGTTTTTTATTTAATGGCCACACGTTATGCCGTTTTGTGAAATTCAGGTTCATTAGACCTTCTGTTCAAGTGCCTTAAGGCCACAATTCATTCTGACTCTGCAATTACCGGTGACAATTTTTATATCCAGCCAAATTTTTCAATCGCAGTGGGAAGGTTTGCATAATTTGTGGCTTTTTGCTCTTCTCTCTGATAATCTCACACTGGAAAGAAACATTAAAGATGCATTCTGGAAAAGGATCAATACAAAATATACCATTTTCCCATTTATTGAAAGGATAAACCCTAGGAAAGGGAATATGGGGAAATAAAAGATATTTGCACCTTTTTTGGTTTGTTTTTATAAGCAGTTTGTACTGGCTGGTGATGGAGTATACACTCCAGGAGAAGGAACTAACTAGTAATCTTCTTGTTACCTTGTAAAAGCATCATTTTTCAAGAATATTTAATTCTTTGAAATCTGTGCACTATAAGTTATATCTTTAGGCAAGTTCTCCTAAGTATACAGCTTTTGAAATTAATCTCGAAAGCAACACGCTAAATTTTTAGATCATGAGTTACTGTCATTGAGTCACTTCTACTAGTTTAAGAGGTGCTGAGTACAAATATGTCAGGGAAGAATTTAAATCACTTCTGGCCAAAAACTTGGAGTGAATCCATTACAAACCTGATGCTATGCAGAGACTCTAATTGGAAAACAAATAAAGATAGAGAATTCCAATGCCAGATCCTGTGGCTTGATTTGTAAGTTATCAGTATATGTGAACCCAGACCAGATTTTATAAGACAGAGTTTGTGCATTTAAATACGCCATTATGAAGATCTGACAAAAGACCCTTATTTTCAAAGGTTATAGTCAAGTCTTTTCAACAAAAGCTCAAGACAGATAATTTCCCCTCAGGAATCTTGTGACTGGGCAGGTTAAAGAGACAAGCTTTAAAAAATACGTTTAGAGGTCAAAGTAAACCATGGCTGAGGGGCCAGCAAGGTGGTGTGGAGGTTAAAGCTGCAGGATCTCTCATGTCGACCGCATGGTTCAAGCTGCTGGGTGTGTTTGTGTGTTCTCAAATCCTGAAGAGAAAATGGAGCAGAAGGAATCGTGGCATGGCCTTCCCTCTTTGGGGGTAATTTCTTGCTTTTCCTCTGTCTGTCTGTATCATTCTGGCAAGTGCACATGCCCTATAGCAAAAACAAACAAGCAAGCAAACAAAAACAGAATTGGGAAGGTAGCAAAAAAAAAAAAAAAAAAAAAAAAAATGGAGGGGGAGAAGAGATAGGAGAAATTCAGTGTTATGGCAGTCACAATAAAAGATTTACTTGAGAGCATTTCTTTTAGACTGTAAGAGTATCCCTACATTAATACTCCAGAATTGTTCTGGGCCTTTTTTTTTTTTTTTTTTTTTTTTTTTTTTTGACTTGTAAACTCATGGATGAATAGAACTAACTTATATTCTGAGAGCCGTATTCACTTGCTAAAGAATGTCTTGCGCAGCAACAGTCAAGCAAGACAGCTATGCTGTTCTAATGTATGTCATGGACCCGATTCCAATCCCAGCAAGGCCAGTGAATAGAAATGCCATTTCAGGTAAATCACTTAGCCTTTGTGACCATCAGTTTTCTCAGCTTTAAAATAGCATTACCAATTTTCAAAGACTATGTGAAGTTTAAGCGGTATAACCTTAGTGACTATTCAGGCTTTGTAGTAAATCCACAATATATGATTGTCAACTATTCATTAATTTTGTGTAGAAACAGACATTTCTGTAGAGAAATGATACAGACCAAAACTACTGTAATCTTATGTTCACTGAGGTAGACAAAATGTAAGAAGTTAGCCCACTGATAACACCACCACCTGGCAGTTAGTAATGATCAACTCTATTCCCTGGTCCGGCAATTTCTCCATCTCAACATTGCCTACTGCTAGAAATTCCTGGAATTGATTCAGTGCAAAGTTCTTGTTTCCAAGACCCTAAGTAAGTTGCTAGGATACCACTGGGACCTCTTAACACTTTATTTTCCTTTTCGTGGTATAGTCCTACAGGGGTAAGTCCTTTTATAAATTGGAACATAATATATTTTTCAACTTGACACATGATCTACAAGTCTGAGTTGCATATAACTACCTGTGTTAAATTTAACAGTGCTAAGCCCGATCATTTGTGACACTTTAGACCTGTTAACAGTTTTACCTCTGGTACATGCTTCAAACACTTCAATTTATGCTTCAAATATTTCCTCCAGCACTGACAATTAGTGAATGCAAAATGTAGTAAAGGAAAAAACTTGTAGGTAAAACTAGCATTGGCATCTTTTCTGTGCATGTGCATTCCAAATATTTAACTATGCTTCCAAAACGAAAAAAGAAAAGACAAGAAAGAAAGGTGCTATAATATCCAGGTGGGCTATCTGGTTTCCTCTCAAAGTAAATGAATAACCATCTGTAGAATATTTAGGTTACAGTCTACTCCACTTTCTGTGCGGGAAGGAAATGGGAAATGAACATGCCACTTGGCTGTGGAACAAGTAAGTTGCTTAGCAACAAGAAACAAGGTTCAAAGATTAGGTCAATAATGTTCAACTGAATCCAATAACATCCAAAGAGCATACTGCTGGGTATGAGACCCCAACCTACTTCTCAGAGAAAATTTCGTTTTTGTAAATCATATCTGTGATTTTTACTATGTACTTTCAATAAAATCAAATATATTTTTTGGAGAGATATTTTTGCTATGGGGCACGTGCACTCACCAGAAATACAGAGACATAGAGACAGAAAGCTAGAAATTACCTCCCAGGGGGGATGGCGACGCCACAATCCCCTCTCCTCCATTCTCCTCTCCAGATCTTGGGCACACACACACACATATATCTGATGTGGATTTAAGCCACTGGGTCTGGGACTCGAACCACAGTCAGCTACAAGATAATCCAGTGACATAGCCATTACGCAAACTGCTGGTCCCAAAATCAAACAGATTTTTAAAAGTTATGTCAAAATTATAAAATTAGAATACTCTACAATGAATTAATTTCCATAGAGTTTCCATGTCATGGATTCTCCCCCAGTCAATTCAATTGACCTAGATCTATTTCTAGTATATTCCCTAGTAAAGAACAAAGATTTGCAGTAGGTGAATTAGGGAAATTTGTTGCTTTTATGCTGAGTCTGCTGTCTCCTTATCTAGTCAAGCTGAATATCAGCTTGAATCAACAGGTATGTGTGTGGGGACCACTTCACCATTGTCTATAGCAAGTTCACATATCTGCAACCTATGAATTTAGAAGATTCTGTAGGTAAGATAAAAAATATGATTCAAATCTCATACTCCACAATAATTTGACTAAGTAATCTATTTTCTCCACTCATCTTTATGCTGCCATAAGTGGCCCCCCAATGCCCTTCTCTGACAGCCTCAGCCTCTGATCTGCTGTGTGTCAAGTATTTCAACTTTCAACCAATTCCTCTGTTCCCTTCATGTAGGAACTCAGAGAAATTAAAGACTCTCTAGCCCTGTGCAATCCTTTTGTATGAGGCTGAAAGGATGAGAAATCAACACCAATCACTCTAAGAGGTTTAGTACCATCTTCTAAGCAAAGCTTCAAGTCCTAAGTAATGTGTCACATGAACTACTTGATGAGAAAAAAATTAAAAGATATGAGATTGAAGAATAGCTATTTGCAAAGACATTAAAGTTGAACATAACTATTTCCTCCAGGAGCTGAGTCCCAAAAGCTATGGTAACCTCTCCTGGGGCCCATGTATAATGGGATATGAACATATTCAAAGAGAAAGTAACTTGTAAATTAATGCACCAAAGAAGGATCTGGAAAGAACAGTGGAACTCATGAGTGAACTGCATGAAGAATTCATTCAGATACTTTTGAATCATAGCTTTATCCCTAATTCTATCATCTTCTCTCCCAATTCAAAACACACAGCAAAGAGGCAACAGAAGCACTGAAAGAAGAAACAGGCCACTCCAATAGTTGATTAAATTCATAAAGTCGTCTACACAAGGGAGTGTTCTGTCACCAACAACAGTTGAAAAAATAATCAAATCCTCTGATTTAGTTCAGGATTGTCCCTTTCAAACACAGAGATGGAATTGGTTCTAATAATGAGTGTATTGGAAAATGTTAACTTGATATTGTTGATACTTCTTTATTGGAAAATGTTAACTTGATATTGTTGATACTTCTTTCTCTACAACATGGTACTTCCACATTGAGTCCTGGGTAAAAAATTCAGCTGTTCTTCTCCATTTCTTTTTTTTTTTTTTCTTTTTTTTGGAGAGGTTTTTGCTATAGGGCGTGTGCGCTTGCCAGACAGATAGAGAGAAACAGAGACAGAAAGCGAGAAATCACCCCCTAGGGGGCATGGCCATGCCGCAGTCCCTCCTCCTCCGTTCTCCTCTCAGGATCTTGGGCATGCATGCACATGCGCCCAGCATGAGTTTTAAGCCACCGTGTCCAGGACTTGAACTGCGGTCAACTACATGGGAGTCCTGCAACATAGCCATTATGCTAACTGCTGGTCTCGTTTCCATTTCTTTAAAGGAAAATATAAAATATAAATCATTTGAAATGAACTTGACAGGGTAACCATGATCTTAACTTCCAGCAGGATTAAATGCTCAAGTACACATTAGCTACTATGCTGGTTGCACTAACCCAGGAGCCTGCTCCAGAGAATATCAGGGAGTGCCCTCTTTTTTTTTTTTTTTTTTTTTTTTTTTTTTGGAGAGGTTTTTGCTATAAGGCACGTGTGCTCACTAGAAAGACAGAGAGACAGAAAGCGAGAAATCACTCCCCGGGGGGATGGCCACACTGCAATTCCCTGTCCTCCATTCTCCTCTCAGGCTCTTGGGCATGCACGTACATGCGCCTGGCATGAGTTTAAGCTGCCGGGTCCGGGACTCGAACCACATTCAACTACATGAGAGTCCAGTGACATAGTCATTATGCTCACTGCTGGTCCCAGGGAGTGCCCTCTTTTCATATCTCAATTCTTCTGTCTAAGCACTTTAATCCAAACAATTTGCAGAGGACCAACAGGTAGCACGGAATTTACGGTGTTGGATCCCACAGGGCTAGCTCCACAGTTTGAGTCCTGAACCTGACTGCTTAAAAATCATGATGGGCACATATGCATGCACGTCCATGCCCAAAACCAAAATAAGAGAATAAAGGAGAAGGTCATCCTCCTTGAGGGATAATTTCTACTTTCCCAGCCTTTCTCTTTCTCAATGGTGAACACACACACCTTATAGCAGAAGGGAAAAAAATAACAAAAGCAAAAACAAAAACCTATCAGAAAACCACATTATCTTCAGTTTCCAAGAACTCCAAAACAATCTACACAAATGAAGCAAGCAAAAAGAAATGATTGAGTTTGCATTCTTCTGTCCGGTTTTATAATAAAGATGTCAGAACTTCTCTAACAAAACAAGTATTGTCCCTCAAGATTGTTATGATCAGATATTGAGTGCTTTTTCTAATTCAGCTACCATTATTAAAAAATGGAATAATGTTTTGGACATTTTATTTTTGAATTACTTTCACTGACAATTTACAAGCAATATAAGGGATATCTCATTATTTTATGACAATGCCTCACAATTATCATGATTTTCCTGAAGAAAATAAAATAGTGTATATCCTAGACACAATCTAGATTGCAAGCCTCTGTGAGAAATGAGCCAGTATAACTGTTCAAGGAAAAGGTTATGAAAATTTTAGACCATTGAGGCAAAACAAAAATAAAGGAAGTTGTGCCTTCTATACATGCCTGAGACTATGTCTATAATAACTTCCAGTTAAGAATAAAATAGTCAGCCAACGAGTTTCCTATGCACTGCCAAAAGCCTGATTTCATCTAGCTATTTATTTTATTTTTCTTTTATGACCAGTTGTTCAAAGAATTGACCTAATCAACTAGTTATATCTGCATAGACAATTTCAGGGAGATCTATACTTCGGGCTCAGGCTAAAATCATTAAGCCATGAACATAATCAAACTGTTTTTAATAATTTGTATAACTTAAGAAGATAATTATGCTAACAAAACAAAAAAGACCTTCATAATCACAGTGGTTTAATCTCAGCTCTGTACAAAGCCTGCACTAAGTAACAAGCCTTTAAACTTCAGATGCTTCAGTACCTAGTAGAAGTTGAATTTCCTATGATAACGATTTATATGAAAAGTTGGTTCTCTTTTCAAATGTTTAAATGTTCAAGTGTTTGGGGTACAACGATGTAAGTTATCATGTTCATCTAAGGGGACTTAAGATAAAATATCCCTTGTAGAAAATCCAGGAGAATATAGAATTGAATGTCAAAGTGTAAGTTTTATGTGAGTGAAACAGAGTGCTGTGTATTGGGATGCCTTGAGGAGCACAGGCAGCAGTAAAAAAGTCTCAACAGAGAAAGTGGCCCATTTGTTACCTGAATTTCAAGGTCAGTGAGCTGTTCTATATGGTGAGTGAGAAATTAACTGTTTCTACTTCAGATTTAACAACAAGAACACAATAAAGCAGAAGTAGAGATAAATATATGTAGCGCAGTACAAAGGGATTGAATTGTACTAGCCTGTAATGTGATCATGCTTGGCTGTAGCATTAACGAGCCAACCACATGTATCCAAGTGTATACTTACCCCCATAGAGAAAATTAACTGCATCATTGGGAACCTGTAGAGTATGTTTATGCATCATATTTCCTTAAGAAATGTTAACCAAAAATACCCATCAGTGGTAAAATAATCCTTCAGACATCCAAATATTCTTGCAAATGGAAACATAAAATTTAGACTTTTTATTTATTTATTTATTTATTTATTTATTTATTTATTTATTGAGATAGATTTTTGTTATAGGGCATGTGTACTTACCAGAGAGACAGAGAGAGACAGAGAAAGCAAGCAAGAAATCACCTCCCAGAGGAGATGGTCACACTCCCATCCTTTCTCTTCCATTTTCCTCTTAGAATTTTGGACATACATGCACATGCACTGGCGTGAATTTTAAGCCGCCGAGTCTGGGATTCTAACCGTGTCAAGACTACATGAGAGTCCAGCGAGGTAGCCTTTACACCATCTACTGGTGCCACTATTCATTTATTTTTTGAGAGATTTTTGTTGTAGAGTCTGAGCACTCATCAGAGAGAGACCAAGACAGAGACAATGAGAGGGAAAGTGAGAAAACACCCCCCCGGGTGGGGTGGCATGGCCATGCCACAATCTCTTCTCCATCATTTCCTCCAAGGATCTTGGGAATGCATGTCTATGCACCCAGCGTGATTTACAAGCCACTGTGTCTGGGACTTGAACAGTGGTCTGCCATGTAGGAGTCCAGAAATGTAACTTCTGTGCTATCTTCTGGCCCCAAATTTAGACTTTAAAAAAACCTATTAGGTAATTCCAAGTAGTACTGATGGTGGTATGTACAATTTATGGTGAGCACAGAAATTTTCTTGCTCAATACAAGATATTACTTGTATTATTAATATTACTTTATCATCATTTATGTATAAAATAATATCAGATGTCCTATGGAAACTAACTGAATTTTAATTGCTTATGTACAAACTATTTGAAAACAAAATCTTTTAGGATCAGAATCTTTTACATTGCTGAACTCTGACATAAGACCACAGTTTGAGTCCCGGACCCAGCAGCATCTGTTTCTCCCTTTCTCTTGTGAATGCATGTGCCCTAGGCAAAAACCTCTCACAAAATAAATAAATAAATATTTTTTAAAAAACAGAATCTTTCAAAAATGGTATATTTTTATTAATATTTTGGTTTATGGATAAATGTACAAAAATCATTTACACACCAACATGAGTTTATTTCATCCTTATCTTTCTGGGGAAGAGCTAAGTAAGTCAGTACACTTTTTGTGAATTACCTTTCTTGCTATGTTCAAACCGAAGGAGTCCCTGAAAAATTAGATACTTATTAAGCATAAGATATATATGAAGGCCCAAGTCGAAAGAGATCCAGTTGGATTCTATTGGCCAATGGAAATCTGACTGCTCAAATCTGCTCCATTTTGAACATTTTAGACTCCAATTTTCTAAGTTGATCTTAGCCTCAAAGTTTGGTCTAGTCTCCGAATACGAAAACTGACACTCATTTTTAACGTGATCACTTGCATGCTATGTAGTGATTATCCAGTGTGGTGTAGTAGAATCGATGTGAGAAATGGAATAGGATGCTGATTAAAATCTCAGATGTGCAAACCACCCTACAGATGCAACTGTGTAATTTTGAGCAACTTTGTATCATTCAGCTTTGTAATTTGGGACCACTCCCTTATATTTCTAATCTTTTATTTATTCTCCTATATAAAAAATGGGTTGCTTAACATGCTTGCATAAACTAGAATAACATATGACATAAAAAGGAGATTTGAAATGATAGTTGCTATGATGGGTAATTTCAGGTGTCAACTTGTGTGGATTAACAGCTATCCAAATAGTTGCTAAAGCCTTGGTTTAGAGTGTGGCTGTGAAGGTGTTTCTGGAAGAGCCTAGAATTTAAATCAGTGGACTGAGTCAAAAATACTTGCCCTCAAAAAAAGAACACTTGCCCTCACCCAAGGTGAGCACCATCTAATCCTGAGGACCCGTACAGCACAAAGAAAAGGCAAATCAACCTCTCTCTCTCTCTCTTTCTCTCTCCCACTTGAAGTAAGAACACCCATGAACATGAGAACTCCAACCCTCCAGCTTTTGGTCTCTAGGATTTATACTAAGGGTTCCCCAGGTTCTCGGGCCTTTAACCTCAGCCTGAGAGTTTCGCTGTTGATTTCCCTGGTTCTAAAGCTTTCAGACTTGATCTGAGCCAAGTCACCAGACACTTGGTTCTCCAGCTTGCAAATGGCATCTTGTGGAATTTCTCAGCCTCTATTATCATGTGAGCTGGTTCTTCCATTAGGAAATCTTCTCTCATCTAGGTATGTATGTGTGCTAGGTTTTTATGTATGTTTGTTGTGTCTTATTGGTTCTGTCTCTCTGGAAAACCCTGACTAATAAAGTCGCCTTTTATAAAACTATTTTTCTAACTAATAATACATTTTTTACGTTCTTGAATTCATGTATTCTGCTTATTACAGTAATGCTACACCAGAATCTCCCCTGAAGTCTTCCCTTTACATCTGCTAAGTTATATGTGTGGAGCCAGGTGATTTCACTACAGTAAAACATGAAACTCTGCAAGTGATTCCAAGTGAGAAGGCTGCCCATCCAAGCCCAGAACCTCCCTGTGTACACTGGTGGCCATCATTTTGCACTGGCTAAAGGCTGGAAGTGGATTATAGCATCAAGATCCTGTTGGCAGTGCTGTCTCTCTGTCTCATTTTAAAAAAATGAAAAAAAAAAAAAAAACAGATGTGTCTGTGTTTGTGCATAGATATGTGTGCAGGTATGTGTGTCTGTATATATATATATATATATATATACATATGTATATATGCATATATGTATGTGTGTACATATATGTTTGAAACTAGAGCATGTGTGAGCTCTCATCCATGTTTTCTCTCTCTCTCCTTCCTCCGTCCCATCACTATCTAACCATGTGAAGACAGAGAAAATGGACATCTGCAAGCCAGGAAAGGAGCACCTTGTTCTTGGATATCCCAGCATCTATCATATGAAAAATAAATTCCTATTGTTTAAGCCTCCCAGTTCATGCTATTTGGTTATGGCACCCTCAGAGAACCAAGACATATCCATAGCTATACCAATAGGCCTAATACATACATATTCCAAATCACAGTTTTGAGAAAGACAACTATAATCCAGAAATGCCCAGTAAAAATTAGCCTTCTCATTCTAGGTTTTTTTTTTCTATATTCTTTCTCTTACTATGGAAGGCCAGTTATAATTAGCCTATTCTCGTCACTGGAAACTTTTCAAATTAGCCACACTATGGAGGGAAGGAGTTGGAGTTTATCTCACAGATAAGAAATCACTGTTCATACTAAGATTTAAATATTCATCTGGCCACTTTGTGTAGGACATCCAAGACAAGCCAGAAGTAAGAAACCTAGAGGCTTTTCACAGCATAAAAGTAAAAATGATAAAAAGAAATGTAATACACTGTAAAGATGTATGTAATTCAATGTATCATAAACAAGATCATGATAGTAATAAATAACATTTTTTAAAAAGTTAAAAATGATAAAGGCTGGCCCAGCTAGAGTGTTACATGTGATAGGCTACCACTCTGCAACACTGGAGTCACGTGGAAGACTATGGTTCAAATCCCAGGTTAACCTGAAATATACCGAGCATACAGGTACCTATGATCCTGTCTAGGTAGAAGGCTGAACCAGGGGAATTGTGGCTTGACAACCCTGTGTTATGTGTGCCTATTTTTCTCTCTCAATAAAATAAATTATAAAAAGTGATGAAGGATAACACAGGATTGTGCTATGGAATACAAATCATTGTATTGATGCTTCGAAGTTGAATATATCTGAGTTTAGTTCTTGCTTCCATTATATCACTAGTTGTGTGAGCTAAGTAGGTCTCCCAACTTCTCTAAGTCTCATTTAGACCCCTTTCCTTAACATGGCATTAATAAAGCCAACATACTTTGAGGATAATGTAGAGACTTAAAAAGTCAACGTTCTTAATGGCTAGACTGAGATTGGCAGCCAGTTCCCAATGACTAAATTGGATCTAGATCCAAACAGGTTCAGAGATTAAATGAGACAGTTAATGCTTAGTGCTGAGAAAAGTGTTTAACACATAGTACATGGGGTAGTTGGCAGTTACTGCTGTTATGCTCAGAGAAATTGAGGGAAGTATGCTGTTATGTTGAAACTGGTTAGATGCAGAGAAGTTTGTAAGATTTTATGTTTGAGATTTGCATCTAAGATTGAATTTGAATTCTGTCGATATTACTGAAGTTTTAGAGTGTGCCATAATTATAGAAAAAAGTGTAAAAGCACATGCAGATATGTTAGAGCCTTTTTTCTTAAAGGAAAGACTCATTGTGATCTTTAGACTAGCTTGGAATATTAATGCCATAGCTAAAAATTTGGAATTTGGAGCAATCATAATATGATGTGTCCTTGAGACACAAAATAATAAATTTACATTTGATATGTTAAATTCCATGTAAATTGTGAGATTCATTAAATAATAGAAAAACAAACGTGGTGCTACGTAGCAGAAATTGAAACTATGAAAATATATAAAAACGCAAATTATTAGAGTGGTCCAGTAGGTGATTTTTTTTTTCTTTTACATGAAAGCCCTTTGCCAAAACAAATTAAAATTGGAGCAAAAGAACTTTAGTAAAGTTTGTGTTTTGTATGAGCAAATTTCTATTTATTTCAAGAGAAAATTGGGTTAAATGATAGAAAATTATAATCATCCATAAAATAATGTATCATTAAACAGGACTATATTCTGAAATATATTAGTTTCTAAGTTCTATATTATTTAAATAATAAAAGATCATTATTAGTAATAATATTTACTTAAATTATAACATAATCATAATGCTAATGCTGTCATAAAAGGTTTATTATGAAATCACAAATATTTTATATAGATTATTTTTCATTTTTTTATACATTCAATCACTATCTATCATTATAGCTTGCAAAATGAATTTTCCTAGCATAAATACACTGTATATTAGTCCAGTCAAAGATATTATCAGACATGTTATCAGCAAAGATAATTTTCCATTTTTGGTCCCTTAAATGTTTTGCTTATTTCTTTTGCCCTTGACTCCCTTCCTCTCAGAGTCATTTGATTTGTTTATTTTGTTTATTATCTGTACTACACTGTAATAGACTTTATTGAGATTCTTCCAAACAAAGTAAGTAAGTCTATTTGGGCTACCATACTTAGTAAGATATAACATTTCTCAAGGACCTATCACTACTATTTTATGTTGAATGAGGAAAGGGGAAATTAAAACAAAAGGAGTAAATGGAAACAATTACTCCTAAAACAAAATCAGCTTTTGGAATTTAAAAGAAATAATTTAATACTGCGTTTAAATATATCTGGAAAGGATCTGCAATTTTAAACTAAACAAGGTAAATGTCATCCTCTTATCAAAGAGTTGTTTCATCTATATCAGAAATAAATTTGGAAACAAATCATTTTATTCATTTGTACAATTAAAATGCATTTTTCAGTTACCTATTTTTTCAGTTACAATAATTTTAAATGTTTGTATTAAACAAGCTTATCTTTTCTTTTGGAAGATGTAAATTTAGAAACGTTTACATTAACTTTTTCAGTTCTCCTACTTTTATTTTAATGTCTTCTTCAGAACTGGTTGAGATATTGGCAAGGCAAGGAGAACAACTGTAAAACTGTACTGAGTGTCTATGGCAGAGGTTGAGAGAGCTGAAGAAGTGATCGTGAAGAGGCTGGGTATGAATGCTAAAGACTAAAGGGGGAAAGTGATTGGTAGAGAGTGAATGATGGAGGTTGAGTGTGAGGTGCAAAGGGAAGAAACATTTAACAGATGGAAAAATGTTAAAGAAATCCTTATTTCTTGAGAATGTTTGTTGGTAAACATCATTAGCATTTTTATTTGTTTAGTTTTAATGAGATATAGATAGGTGTCCCACAGTATCTTTAGGGAATTGATTCCAGGAATTGATATCCTCTCATGATACCAAAATCTGAGAATGTTTAAGTCACTTACGTAAAATGATATAGCATTTACCTATAACCTATACATTGTCTAGTATACTCTAAATCACCTCTAGATTATTTATAATCCTTAATATCTATACATTACTTAGATTACATGGATTCAGTATAGTACTTGAAATATTCAAATTTTGCTTTTAGGACTTTCTGAAATTATTTTGCCAGAATAATTTTTAGTTAAGATCGGTTAACCCACAGATAGAAAGGGCTGAATATAATTTACATGATATATAATCCAACAATCTAAAGTGTACAATTCAGTGTTCTTTAGTATATTTATAGATTTTCATAACTATCACCACAATCAATTTCAGGACATTTTCATTATCTCAAAAGGAAGCTCTCCTACTCCTTTGATACCACTTCTCTTAATATCTTCAAATGCTCTATTCCTAGGCAACCACTAATCCACTTTCTTTACCTATCCTAGATGTTCCATATAAATAGAATCATACAATATGTGGTCTTTTTGAATGACTTCTTTCACTTAGCATGTTTTAAAGATTCTCCCATATTATATAGCACATATCAGTTACTTCTTTAAATTGCTAAATAATATTCCACTCTAAGGATTTGTTACATCTACTCTTTAGTTGATAGACATTTGGGTTGTCGTCACTTTGGGCTGTGGTGAATGTTTGGTTTTTCCCTTGCTCTGTATATTTCTCCTTTTAAAATTGTTCCTTGTGCATACCTCTATCAAAAAATTAAATTTATATTTAAATCATTTTTAAAAAGCAGATGGAAGAGCATAGGTAACATATTTCACCAAACAGGATGACTTCTAAGCAGACAAGGTCTCTTCACTCATTCTGTCATTTCCTCATTTGTCCAGGTAATTTGCTGAGTGCACAGTAAGCCAGGCACTATTCTAGGCTCTGGAAACACGGCCATGAACAAAATGGAAGACAATCCTGCCCTCACAGAGCTGACAGACTAACAAGAGAGCAAAGGAAGTGTATGTTATATTACAGAGACTTAGAATAGAGGGAGTGGAGATTGAGATTTGACATGACATGACCACAAAGATGATGACACGTGAGTCAAAATCAGAGTGAAGTGTGTGAGCTTGCCAGGCAAGGAGTGAAGGAAAGACAACTCAGCCACTGCTTTGGAACTCCAAAAGGCTCAAGAATTGATGAACTTGAGGATTCTGATAGTATGGCTAAAAGCAGGGATATAAAATAAGAAAGCTGGTTAAAAGATTGTTTTTAAAAGATTGCTTAGAGAGCTTTAGACTTTTTATTCCATTCTTTTTATCCATTTGCTATCCGTCTACCTCACCCACAGAGCAATTGCCCTTCTTAGAAAAGGGCGAAATATAAAGATGCCAACTGAGAATATGACCATTAAATCTGAAATATCACACTGAAGACAGGGAGGAAAAGAAACAAAAAAAGAACTGTAAAGTAAAAATTATTGGAAAAGGGGAATTTTTTTGTGTCCCAAAACTAACATCAAATAGGTGTTGTGGCAGGCATTGGATCCACCAGCAGCATGACCTGATCGAAATGATAGCATGTTCTCTATATCTGAAAATGCTAGGGTCTGGTATACTAGTAAAAGGGTTAAAATACGTGTAAATTTTCTTGAAAGAGTTAATACTGAACAATAACAGAAGAGGGTCTTATGGAAACAGAGGAAGAGACAGGATTACTTGAAAGTCCATTAGTAGAAGCTGTCTGAAGCTATTCACAGTGATGGCAGTCCATTCAGCAGAATACTTGATCACCCTAAGGGAAACAGCTGCACCTCTGAAATTAACTTGAAAAAGAATGTTTGGTGAAAGTCAGCTATGTAGTCAATAGGGAGCAGCTGTAATCAGAAGGTAGGCTAGTCAGCTACCTTCTCTTTCTCTTTATTCTCCTACCCCTATTTTTAAATTTTGTATAGCACTCTCTTTCCTGGATAAACTTTATCTTCACAATAGAAAGATGTATTTTGCTCTAATCTGACACCTTAGTAATTAGGTATTTGTACACACACACAGGCACACACACTTTACAAGATTTGTTCTCTAAAAGTGGATATTAAATCTTAAAGACCTCAAAAAAACACAGCAGAAGGACTCTGTGTGTTCATCAACACAAGACGGGGATTGATGCTTAAATGACTAAACAGTCTTTGACTATTATTAATTTAGTCACCTCATTGATTTGTCTACCTGATGACCCATACCAGACATACAAAAATACATAATTTGGTTCACTGAAAAGTGTTTTAACTAAAATTCACCAGATGTTGGTAATTATTCATTCTCAACCCAGATCTTATGTCACTGATGGAAGAACAGAATCCCATAGCCCCTCAGCTATTCATTAACAAGTCAAACAGCTCTCCACAGAGGAAGCCATTACTTTCAATTGCCCTCACATCTATTGTAACTTATGTACATTCTTCTTCAGTGGTTAAGAGAATTGGTCCCAGTCCGTCTGTCCTGAGCATTTCAGGTGTTCTTAACCTACCCAAATGGTAACATGTACTCTCAATTATTGTTTGTGTTGCTTTCTCTTTTGGAAAAAGGTCACGTACAATTATTAAAAAAATAGTTTATTGAATTTTAATTTATTATTATTATTTCTTAATTCAACCAGAAAGAGAGGGAAAGTGAAAAGACAAGCCAACAGGTCTAGGACTTGAACCATCATCAGCCATATGGGTGTTGAGCACCTTAAACATGATGCCATCTGCTGGCCTTATTCTTTTACCTCCCAGGGCCAGATCTATAGTAACATTGAAAAATGATCACTTCCTTAGTTCCCATAGCAATTTGTGGAGTCTTCTCGATCCATCCAATCTCTACAGATGCTTGAATATGTTCCCTATCGAAATTCTTCATACTTTTCACCTGAATTACTGAAAGGGCCTTCTATGAATATTCACTATAGTAAACCATCTCTTCTGGTATTATTTGATTTTACTAGTTCATAGGTACCTATGTTCCCTCTAGAGTTATTGTGAGAGGTGGAATAAAGTAGGAGTTGGGGTTTAGTATTTTATATAGGGCTATCTGTTAGTTCCAGAAATTGTTGAAAACACCTTTCCTGGTGTATGATTGTGTTATCACTGTAGTTAAATGAAAAAAATTGTATAAGCATGAGTTTATTTCTAAGTTCTTTCTTCTGTTTCATCAGTCTATTTGACCATCTATATTTCAACAGCACAATGAGTTGATGACTACTAACTTTTGATTACTAAATCTTTATTTCAGTCTTCAAGATAAGAAGCCCAACTGTTATTTTTCAAAGTTATTTCAACTATTTTAGTTCTTTTTCATGTTCATATAAATTTTGGGATTAGTTATCAATTTAATGGGTATACATACATAAATAAAAGTATATCAAATGGTATATTTTAAATATGTTTATTGTACACAATACTATTTTTAAAATACCACAGGCTATCACTTCTAAGAACACAGAACAGATGTACTTTTCTCTATCACTGCCACTAAATGAAATATTAAATTTCTAGAATTTCATTTGAAACAAACATAAGATTCTGAAAGGTAAAAAGAAAATAAAACACACACACACACACACACACAAAAACAGATCAGATAGGAAACTTGGGACTCGAAGTACATGGAGATGAGTTCCTCTGTTTTGTTTTCACCTCCCTTGTGTATATTAGACATGGGACTAAAGAAGCCAGTGATTTGCAAATGAAAACTTGCAGAAACAAAGACAACAACCAAAAGCTCCCTTCAGTCAAATGACCAGGAAAGGGAATCCAGGCGGTCACAGTGGTAATGCAGCTGGACTCACAGGAGAAAGATCTCGGGTATACCCCTTGGGACCTCCCTGAGAATGCCTGGGATTCACACATGCCTGTGATCTAGGCTGGCCGAAGCTGGGGGTGGATTTCAGTACAAAGATCCTGTTGGGTATTCTCTCTTTCTCTCTCTCTGTCTCTCAAAATAAACAAATTTATAAAAATGACTAGGAAAGGTCACCCCAGACAGACAAAATATTTTTAGACAATAACCACTGTCCTCAAACAAATACTACGAAAAAAAAAAAAGCATACCAATTGCAGAAAAATCTCATTGGGAAATTTTGACTTTCACTCCAAAAGATTGTTAACAGATTACGCTAAAACCACCAGCAGCATAGTTAAAAATAAGCCAGGCAGGGGATCCAATATTTCATCCCCACCAGACAATAACAAGGTGCCCTTACAATACCCATCAAAGTGGTATCTGAGAAAGCCTAGTGGAGACTCAGACTTTGACTATGTCCCAGCAGTAAGGAAGCCACTCATGGCTATGTTGTCTTAGGAGCCATGATGAGGAGACTGGTAATGAGTCACTAATAACTCTAGCCAGGAAGGAGTAAGCGGAAGGTCAGTGGGGAGCCAAAACATCTATATATTCCGGAGTAACAAGAAGCATACTCCCTTGGGTATCAACAGAGGCCATGTGGGGAAGCTGAACTTCCACCCAACTTGATGGAAAGGAAACAAAGACTCTCTTCCCCTGCCAAGAGTCACCAGAATTAGCAAGCTAAACAGAAAATTTAAATAAGATCCAGAACCCCATAACAAAAAAACCAAATATCTAGGTTTTGTTCAAAAACGCTTGTTGTACAAAGAACCAGGAAAACGTCAAAATGAATGGGAAAAAAAAAAGAAACAAAGAAAAGAAAATCACCCCATGCCAACGCTGAGATGGCAGAGACGTTAGGGTTCTTTGACAAAAGTTTTAAAGCTGCATTTTAAAAATGCATTAATAAGCGATTATATACTTCTTCAGAACAAGTAAAGAAATAGAAAATCTAAGCAAATGGAAAATATAAATATGAAACAAAAGGAAATTTTAGAACTGAAAAATAAAACTGAAATTTAAACAGTCTCAATTTGTAAACTGCATTGCTGGCTGGCAGGGACAGGGAAAGAATCTGTAAATTGATGATAAAAATAATAAAGAGTCTAATCTGAAAAAGAGATAAAATAGGGGGAAAAAAAGAAGAGGTGATCCTCAGGGACCTGCACAACTCTAACAAAATAGGTAAATTTGTATCATAAATATGCTAAAAGGGGAAGAAAAAGAGCACAGAAATGAGGAAGTACAAGAAGAAATACTAGCTAAAAAAATCAGCTTACTCTGTTTCAAGACTTATTACGTAATTACCATCACCAAGAATATATGCCATTGGCAGAGGGGTAGATTCACAGATCAATGAAACAAAATCGAGATCCCAAAAGTAGACACATTCAAATATGTCCATTTGATTTTGACCAAGGTGCACCAGCAATTCAGTGAAGGAAAAATAGTCTTTTTAACAAAAACATGTTTTACAACAATTAATTCAAAATGGATCATGGTCTTAAGAATAAAATGTAAAACTATAAAGCTTTTTGAAACAAATTAAAAAAAAAACATAGAAAATCCTCAGGATAGAGTTAGACAATGAATAGACTTGACAACAAAAGCATGATACATAAAAAGAAAAAATGATAAGTTGAGCTTTTTCAAAATGAAAAGTGTTAGCTCTTTGAAAGCCCCAGTTAACAGGATAAAAAGACAAACTACAGACTGGAAGAAAATATTTGCAAATCACCTGTCTAATAAATGACTACTGTCAAACACACATTAAAAAAAGAACTTTCAAACCTTTAAAAGAAAAAAAAAAAACATAAAAAAATAAGAAATACAGGAAGAGACATGTCACCCAAGAAAAAGATGTTAAAAAAAAGGTCCAACATTTCTAGCCATTAGGTAAATACTAATTAAAATCACAATGAGTCAGGCCTGTCGTAATAACTAACATTAAAAACCAGTAACAACACCAATTCCTGGTGAAGATATAAAAATAAACAGGATCACTCATACATTACTAGTAGGAATGTTAAACTGTAGAGCCAATCCAGAAAACAGTGTGGCATTTTTTTTATATGATTAAACTTTATGTACAAAATTATTTTATTTTAAATAAGCATTCAATGTAAAAACACATTGTTTTAAGCTAATTTTTTTACATCTACTGCACCATTCAAATGCTTTATCATCTTATACGATTGCTTAAAAATCTGTTAACAAGAGAGTACACATGGAAGAGCTTTTTTAATAAATAGAAACAAAGAGATTTTTTTCCACTTTTATCATAAGAAGACATAAAAAGTTCACTCAACTAAAATAATTTCATTACTACTTGGCAGAGGGATTCATCAACTTTTTATGCAAACAATGCTAGCCTTCTTTTAAGAATTAAGAGTATAATTGCTTAAGAAATAACATAAGAAATAATTCTACACCTATATCTCCCCAAAATAATTTATTTTTTTTTACGTATGTGTGCAGCTTTAACAAATTAATACCCAAGACAAATACTTACGATCTACTATCCAGGGGCATAACAAGAGTTTATTGGAACTTTTCATTTGGAGACCTTACCAATCAAGGAGTCTGTAACGAAAGCTGCAGTTTTCCTCTTTCCTATTTTGTTTAACACAAATATCAATGACTAAGAATTTGGGACCAACAGATTGAGTAACAGTTATGTTGCTGTTCTCTCACGTGACTGACTGCTATTCAAGTCCTAGACCCAGAGGTTTGAACCTCATGCCAGGTGTGTGTGTGTGTGTGTGTGTGCACACGCTTGCATGCCCAAAATCCTGAGAGGAGAATGGAGAAGAGATTGCAGCATGACCAATCTCCTTGGGAGGTGATTTCTTGCTTTTAATTTCTCTCTCTGTCTCTTAGGCAAGCACATGCGCCCTATAGCAAAAATATCTCTAAAGAAAAAAAAATAATTTAATACTAGATAACAAATCACATCCTCACTTTTAGTTAACTAGCCTCACAGTGAGGCAATTTCTTTTCAAACTAAACGTGTTATGAATGGAGTGCAATGTAAAATGTTTGACTTGTTTATTTCTGGAATTTTCCATTCATATTTTCAGACTGATTGACCACACATAACTGAAACCACAGAAAGTAAAATTATAGGACGGAAAACTTTGGATCAGGGGAAAGACTACTACATTGTTACGCTGTCTTCTGTCCTCCATCGTTTCTGGTGAAAAGTTAGAGTGCAGTCTTCTCTTCATGTAGGCATTGTTCTCTTTTAGTTAATATATAATCACTCTCTGGCAGCTTTTAGTATTTTCTCTCTCTCTCTAGTTTTGAGAAGTTTGATTATCCAGGTTTAGGTTTGCTGATTTTTTTTAATGTAAATTTATGTATTTAAAATTAAGGGTATTTACAATATTTTTCTGCTCTGTACATTCTTTTGTCTCCTTCTTGAACTCAATTGCACATATATTAGATGACTTGTTTCTCAGGTCCCTCAGGCACTGTTCATTTTTTCACTTTTTTTTTTTCTCTTCGCTTTAGATTGGATGGTTTTCTTCTTTTCTTTCTGTCTTTTGTTTTGTTTTGTTTTGTTTTGTTTTTAAGGTTTTTGCCATGGAGTACATATGCTCACCCAAAATAGAGAGCGACAGT
The DNA here is from genome assembly GCA_026018925.1 of Tupaia tana. Classification (NCBI taxonomy): domain Eukaryota; kingdom Metazoa; phylum Chordata; class Mammalia; order Scandentia; family Tupaiidae; genus Tupaia; species Tupaia tana. The sequence continues at coordinate 42,849,639 of JAKSZU010000008.1, forward strand.
GAGAGGGAAAGTGAGAAATCACCCTGAAGGGGGAATGGCCACAATACAATCCTTTCCCCTCCATTCTCTTTCTAGGATTTTGGGCTATCACCCTCACATACACCCAGCATGAGTTTCAAGCTACTAGGTCTGGGACTGACACAGTCAGCCATATGGGTGTGCAACACCTTATCTACTGGTCCTTAGACTCAATGGTTTTCACTGACATATCTTTTCATTAGATGCCACTTTTCTCTGTAAACTTATATGCTTCTCTTAAGCCCACCTGGTATGTTTGAATGTTTCCCAAAATTTATATGTTAAAATTTGGGTCCTACTGTGATGGTATTAAAAAGGTGAAAATTTAATCTGATTATATTATTAAGAGTTGGGGCTTTTGGAGGTGATAGCATCATCAAGATGTAGTCTGCCTTATTAAATATTGGTATTTTAAAAGAATAAGGCTAGTGTCATAATGCAATTGTTAAGTTCTATGTATAAAGAGCCAGATCTTATAGGGCCACCGGTGATTTGAATCCTGGTCCCGGTGGCTTGACAAACACATTAGGCATGTGTGGATGTGTGCCCAAAGTCCTTATGGGAGAAATAGAGGAAAAAGAATTAGGATACGCTCTGTCTCTCTCTATTTCTCTGGCAAGCACATGTACCCTCGGGCAATAAAAATTTAAATAAAAGAAAAATTAGGGAAGATAGTTCATAACTGGCACATGATTTTTACTTCTTTCCATGTAAAGCCCTGTGATGCTTTGGGATTCCGCAGTGAGTCCTTACTATTAAGAAGATTTTGGGAACCAGCAGTTAGCGTAATGGCTATGTCGCTGAACTCCCACGTAGTCAAACGCAGTTCGCGTCCCAGACCCGGTGGCTTAAACTCATGCCGAGCGTGTGTGCGTGCGTGCCCAAGATCCCGAGAGGAGAATGGAGGAGAAGGGATTGCGGCGTGAACATCCTTCCTGGGGGGTGATTTCTCGCTTTCTGTCTCTATGTCTCTCTCTGTCTGTCTGGCGAACGCACGTGCCCTATGGCGAAAACCTCTCAAAAAAAAAAAAAAAAAAAAAAAAAAAAAAAAAAAAAAAAAAAAGAGAAGATTTTCACTAGATGTGGCCCCCGCACCCCTGAGTCTTCAGAACCATGATTACCCAGTCTTGGCACTTGGTTATAGCAAAAGAAAAATGGACTGAAGTACAGCCAATGATTCCTTTAGCTCAAATTTTATATTTGTTAGTTCTAGAACATCTAATGATTCATTTCTTGTAGTTTATATTTCTCTTACAACATTTAGCATAGCTATATTATTAACTACTTTGAAATCATTGCCTACTAATCCCAACATCTGTGTGCTCTCATAGTCATCCTCTGCTGATAGACGTTTTCCTGCTTTACTTTTTAAAAACACATCTGATAATTTTAGATTCCATCCTGCATAATGTGATATCTGCATATATCACATACAGATAAAAAAAAAGACTATAATCTCCTTGAAGGAAGTGCCTGAGTCCATGATTGAACCTCCTAGGAAAGAATACAGTGTTTTACATATGGCAGATATTTTATAAATTAAGAAATTAAAAGAATGATTGACTCCTCTCATGTTTCTCTTTTCCAAATTAAATTACATTAACTTCCTTCCATTTTTTCCAGCATAAGCACTTTTGTGAATTGTCTCAAATACTCTTATTTCTTCATCAAGATTAGAAACATGTGGAGCCCATAATGAAATTTATGCTCTACTACAGTCCTGATCTGAGCTGAATATGCCAGTAGTGAAATGATTAATCTGGAATGCATAATTGCTGCCATTCCATGCTTCTAATTAAATACAAAAACAATATCTCAGTGTTATGTTCAACTTCTGGTTTATTCTATTTCCCAAATTCTGTAAGATTCTTGGGTTACTATGCATATAAGTAGTTAAAATTTTAGAGTTCTTAAAATGTATTTCTATCCTGTTCTTTGGATCTCCAAGGCAATGTTTGTTATCCAAGTTGTAAACAGATTGCAGTTATAATTTTACATTTCTAATTTATGCATAATGCACTGCTACTATTAAAAAATTGTAGTGAACTTAGGAATTTAGATTGAACATATTGTCCTATTGAAATAATAATAAGGAACTGAACTAGAGAGAAGTAGATTTGAAAAGTCAGGTTTTCCTGACTATACACATTTTCCAAATACAATATATCAAGTGACTTCTTTTATGAATATAGAAGTATAAATGCCTAGTCATAGTGAATAAATTATGGCCTTGTTTTACGATTCAAGTGAAGTGCATATCTGTGATAATAAGATTAGGTAGTATTTCCTTGTAACCAGTGGATAGTAGTATGCAAAGAACATTTATTTTAATGAGGAAAAATATGATATAAACATAAGATATGTATGTCTACTCTTTCACTCTTTCAAGGCATCCTGAAATATTTAATTATGGATATATATATATATATATATATAGATGGAATCAGCACTTAAAATGATGAACAAAAGGAAAGAAATATATTTCTTCTTAGACCAATTACATTTCATTTAATAGGGCCATCAATAGCAATTATGTTCATTCTGTCAATTACCTGCCAAACAGAAGGATTAAAATCAAACAAAGAAATGAATCCATCCTGTGGTTGTATTAGAAGCAAAGTATTTAAGGAAGACAGTTTTTACAAGTCCCTTTGTCCCAGCCCAACTTCATTAACAAAGATTTAGGGCCCACGAAGAAATATCCCAAAGAGGAACCCCACATTATTGCATTGTGTAGGAGCTGGCTATGGCAGTACATCCTGGTGCACAGGCAAACTTAAGGCAGTTTCAGCCAATCAAAGCACAGCCAGGTAAGCGAGCACAGAAGAAATCTGTTGTGCTTATTGTCATAATATTCCACTTAGCCACAGACTGCCAGAAAGTAATGCCCAAGTGTGTCTTCCTCCAAAGCTTGATGGAGCCAAAGAAGTCAGGGAAACGACTTCTCCAGTTGGATGATAAAGAAGCAATTAAATTTTTGGAAGATTGCTGTGAAATTTTTCTGGCAGTGATATGTTTCTGAAATGTCTGTAAATCACATTTGAGAAAATGACTTCCAACGTTAAATAATGGAGCAATCTAATACTTGAAATTATTCTGAAGCAAGTATAGTTTGAAGTGTAAAAAAGTATGTTGAAAGGTAAATCTCCAATAATTTGTTTTCCAACGTCTCTTTAAATTATTGGATATGGTTACAGCACGTCACACCTATGGTAGAAATGCCAAAAAGAGGAAATCTTTTTCTTCGCTTAGAAACTTGATTAACCCTATGATGTATAAGTAAAATTGGGTATAGCCCCTGTCACAGTAGTACATACTGGATGCTTCTGCTTGGCAGATTGAGGCCACATGGGAGGCCCGGGTTCAATTGCTGACCCATCCTGAAAAGCTAAGTGTGATGATTTACACCTATGGCCCCAGCTACTTGAAAGGCAGGAGGATCACAGCAAAACGCTGTTCAAAACACTACACGAACACCCACACCATCAAAACAAAACAAACAAAACACAAGAAAAAAACTACATGCAATATAAAATGTGGAGAAAAATTGCCAAATTTCATATTAAACAGCTCTTTATAGAAACACGAACTTTTTACTGAAGTAAAACTATCTCATATAAGATCAACCATTTCAAAGTGAAGAATTTAGTTATATTTAGCGCAGTAACAATGTTGCACAACCACATATCTATCTGGCTCCCAAACTTTATTGTCACTGCAAAGTAGAGCCCATCACAATAGTTATTCCCCAATTTCCCGTCCTCCGCCAGCCTCTGCCTCTGGCAACCACTACTCTGCATCAGTTTTTGGTATGGATTTACTTATTTTGAATATTTTATATAATAGAATCACACAGTTGGTGACTTTTATAGTATTTTTTTCTATTTATTAGAGAGAGTATGTGAGTATGGAAGAGAGAAATAAACACTCAACAGGATTTTCTCACACCCCAACCTCCTTTCCCAGCCCGCCAACTCCTCAGGACTCTGGGCACCCACACGTTCACCCATGCCCAGCATGTGCTCAGGCCAGTTCAAATCCGAATCTGCACTCAGCCATATGGTTTCCGGTGTGGCGGGCACTTCTATTACCACTGCGTCTCATCAGCTCGGCCTCTGTTTCTTTCTACTAGCACATTCTCAAGGCTCATTCATGTGTTAGCGTGTCTCAATACTCCATCCCTTTTTACAGCTAAATAGTATTTCATTGTCTGTTTGAACCACAACCTGTTAATCCATTATCTGTTGATAAACATTTGAGCTGCTTTTTGTTTTTTGTTTTTTGTTCTACCTCTGGCAGTTGTGGTTAGTGTCGTTAAAAATAGTCACTTACAAGTTTTTGTCTTATCAACTGTTTTCAATCCTTTGGGGTATATACATACAGTGGAACTTTTGGATCATATGGTAGTTCTGTGTCTAACTTTTGAGAAACTGCTGAACTATTTTCCATAGCAGCTAAATAATTTACATTCCCACCAGCAATGTACCAGGGTTTCAATATCTCCCCACTAACACCATTTGTTATTTTCCACTTTTTAGCCATTATAAAGACTTCTGCTCTTTTAATATGAAAATGTGTACTGAAAAATAAATGTACAGATAGTTGATTATTTTTGGTGATACCAAAAAGTAGTCTCAAATATTTACATGTATATGGATATTTGTTCTTTACTAGAATACATGATAGTATCAAAACATTTTTTAGAGAGAAAAAAATCATTTTTGCCTGAACATGGGAAAATTCTCCAGAGAATATTCTTTCCACCTTCACAATTATCTGCAAATAGTGGTTTGTGATGCTTTCTCACACCCTGGCATATCTGTAACATGTAAAAGTGGTATCAATTAAGGAGACTGTTTTCACTCTGATCTACACTAGAGTATAACTAATAAAACAAATTGCCAATATTAGTGTTTACTTTCAGAATTACCCCTGGATAATTACTCAGTATTATTAATCCTCAATGGCTATCTATCTCCCATCCTACAGCTCAAATTTCAAGGTCTCTTATATCATGTTGAGCACCATCCCTTGCCACAACCAAGAAATAGAAAACATGAAACCACTTATGCAAAGATTATAAAAGGGCTAGAAGAAAAATAATTTCTGATCCAGGGATGCACTAGAAATGAAACCTAGATGTGCACAGTTTTTCTTGTGTGATTGAAAAAGTGAATTTTTAGCTTGGGATTAATTAGGAACCTGACCAAGAGCAGGTTTTCTTACCTGCATAGGCCTCACTCAGTGTTATTAAGAACCTTCACACACTCAGTAAAGTGGTGCCTTATTTCCTGATACAAATTCTCCCTGGTTGCCTTTTCTCTTGTTTGAAAGTATTATTAAACTGGAGAGAGGTTGTAGAGAAGATGTTGTGGTAAGAGGAACCTTTAAGAAAGATGATAGTGTGGAGTCAGAGATTTTTACTTTTCACGTACTTTGCTTAGGGTTTTTGATAACAGAGATATTTAGAAATAATCCATTTCTGAGACTGTTTTTATGAATGTCTATACCCAAAATATCTAAGAGGATAGCATTATTTTTCCTAAGGAGTAGTCTTCCAACTATTTTGATGAGGTTTCCAGACACATGACTATTTCTACTCTCTACAGTGAATTCAAACAAAGAATGTGAATTCTGAAACTATCCGATACTCTCTCAAATTAATTAAAAATCTCATTTTGTGAACTGGTGCAATAGCATGAAAAGAACATTTTATTCCATTTATTTTCCTCTTCTCTTGATAGATAGTAATGTGAGTATAAGAAAACAGGAAACACAGAATGTCAAGAGTTTGAGATTTCCCATATAAAATTTAAATTCAAGGCCCAGCCATGGTGGTGCATGAAGAGAACCACCACGTGGGAAGTTGGAGCTGGGGACACAGATCTGGTTCCCAATCCAACCTGAACATGCTGGGTATGGCTGCACACACTCTTGGGCCTAAGTGGGAGACTGTAATAGGAAAATTATAACATGGTGAGTAAGACTTGTCAAAAATACCTGTCTCTGTCTCTCTCCCTTTTCTCTTTATATCTGTTTCTCTCTCTCTCATTAAGAAAGAAATGGAGGGAAGAATGAAAGAAGAAAGAGGAAGAGAGAGAGAGAGAGAGAGAGAGAGAGAGAGAGAGAGAGGAAAATAAGTAAGTTTCATTCACCGTTGGTATTTGTAGAACAAAATCACCTATAGTGTTTTCTAAAAGACTAGAACAAAGGAAAACTCACATTTACTATTCCAAAATATTTTGAAAGCATCATGTGATCAAGAATGGTAAAAATGACATTTACCCTTTCAAAATTGAATGTTCATGGGACAATGGAATGTGATATTAGTTAACCTGTATTGTTTCTCTCAGTTCTTTTTTACATCACCTGTTTTGCTTGTTTTTCCATTCATAGACTACACACAAGCTACTGCTAACTTCTATGATTGTAGGAGGTAAGTGACTGCAAAGCCCATACTTTAAACATCTATCTTGAAGAAAATACTGATAAAGCTTTTGTCATGGATTTTTTTTTTTTTTGAAAAGTCAATACCTGAACATAAAGAACGATGAACTATATTTATACCCAGAGCATACACACGGGTAAAACAACACCAAGAGAACTATATATCTACTCAAATTAATATATCATTGAGTTAGTAAGAAGGACCTTTTAACAAATGAATAAATTACCTCCTGAGATATGTACGTTCTCTAAAAATCCCTGGAAGTTAAAGTGCAGAGATTTTATTACCAACTTCCTGGACTTTTTACTCTGAGATATTGAACGGTAAGATCTCTAAGGTCTCTAGCAACTCCAAGAGTCAGTGGCTGTAGGGGTACATTAAGATGAATGATTCAAGATATTAGAAATACAATTTTTACTGTTTAATTTTTCACTACCCTTCTTAATCATCTGAAAACTGACTTTCATCCATTTGGGTGTACTGAACCTACTCTCTTGGCTGTCACCAATGATCTTGTTTGAAATTCAGCAGTTACTTCTCTGCTTCATCCTCTTTGACCTTTCTGTTTCATTTGTTACTACTGATCATCCATTCTTTTTGACACCTACTTCCCTAGATATCCCATCATTACACTCTCCTTGTTCTCTTTCGATCTTCAATTCCTTCCAGGTTACTCTCATTGGTTCATCTTCTTACACTGCTCTCAAATGTGTACATCCCACCATTTTACTCTCTTTATATTATTAGATCGTTGGGGAAGTCATGATATATTTTTCTGTTTTTCTATTCAAAAATTTATTCTGGCTTTCCCCACAACCCAATATATCTATTTCTCATTCATTTACACAGTTCCAACTATGCTGATGTACTTTTGAACTCCAAAATGTTATATCCTACTCTTATTCATCATATGACTACTCATCATGTATGTATGACTTCTTACTAAAAAATTCTACCAGGTTATTCTGTCACGTTCTCAAATTTGACCCACTTCAGTGAATTGTTCATCAAATCACTTCCCCTTTTAAAACTTCTCTTCTAACAATGGCACCACCACTTATCCAGTAACCCCTAAATAGCTTTTGTGTCAGGTTCCTTCATGCACTTCTGCGAAGACATTTTGCATTTAGCTTCTGCAATATCACCCCTCCTCTTTATTTCCACTCCCACAATCTTAATCAGGATATCGTTGCTTAGCAAAACCTCTATGTTGACTTTCTTCCACACAGCTAAGATAATTATTTCCTTCCTAAAGGCTCACGTTTTCTAAAATTAGTTTGAGTCTGTGACAGATGATAATCTAAGCCCTACTTAGAGATTCTATATATTTCATTATCAGAGATTCTAAATAATCCATTATTTTAGAATCCAATTTAGCATGGTTGATGTCTTCTAGCCAGATTGTTATGAATAATGCTCATTGAGAAGACTCAGTCTAACAGTTGAGGTACTGTTGGGAAAGTATCAAACCAGGCAGCTGATTAAAATGCTGAATATGATTGATATAAAATAAGACTATCAGGGGTCCAATAAATGTGTGAAGCTCAAGGACTCCAAATCAGGAACCTTCAGGATGTCTAGGTACCAAGTAACAGGGCCATCTTTAAGACTAATGCAGAAGTTACTTGGTGCCAGCAGATGACATAGCAGTTATGTTGCTGGACTCCCATATGGCTGACCAAGGTTCGAGTCTTGGACCTGGTTGTTTGAAATTCATGCCAGATACATATTGGTGTATGCCTAAGATACTAGGAAGAGAATGCAGAAGGGGTTGTGTCATAACCATCCCCTAGAGGGTGATTTCTAACTTTCACTCTGACTGTCTCTGTCTCTTTCTCAAGTGAGTGCATGTGCCCAAAAAGCATAAACCTCGGCACACACACACACACACACACACACACACATACACACACACACAACTGATGCAGATCTGGATCCAAAGGCCTTATTGGAAGAACAATGAGCACAAATCTGAGGTACGGTTCTAGGAAGGGAGACGAATGAGTTTATGATTTCAGCAAAAATAAATTAATATATAAAAATTAAAACAACTTGGGACACCAGAAGGATTAATTACAAGGCTTTTGTTTGTTTGTTTTTTTAGAAGAGTCCTAAGATTTGAGGAAGCAACAGTAATCCAACTTTTAGAATAAGGGTAGAGAGACTATAGCACAGACTTGATGCTGAGCCTATGACTCTGAGTTTGAAGATACTAATAAGTATTGACTATTTCTCTGTACCAAATACTGTGTGTGTATCATTTTATTTCATTTCTAGTCATAAGATTATGAATTAGATATTATACTATTATTATTCCTATTCACAGGGGCCTGCCAGGAGCACAGCAGCAACATGACTGGGCTGACACAGTAGAAAAGGTCCTGGGTAGCATCGCAATGCATGTTAATGAGATTTAGGGTGAATTGGGGTATGAAGACTCTGTTGGGAGCATCTGTCTCTCTCTCTCTCTCTCTCTCTCTCTCTCTCTTTCTCACAGAGGAAATAAATAAATGAAATTTTACCTAAAGTCAAAAAGTTAATATGAGGCAGATAGTGAATTGGGCTCATTATCTTATTGACACAAAAGCCTAATATTTTAATCATCATGTTATGCATGCTGAAGAATTTTCTCCCATAGGTAGGATGGATGGATAGGAGTAGGGTATCACACACTTTACCTATTGGAAAAGGACAGAGGACTGGGTTTTAGAATTAGCCTGGCCTTTTTACTTATGTCTCATAAACTTTTTCCTAAGCCTGTGTCATAGGAGAAATAAACCACAGATCAAAGAAATATGTGGGCGATTCTTAAGTTTAGTTACGGTAGTAATAATCAGACCAAAATCATGTCAGTATAATACTTAGACACTTGGATCACCAGACTCAAAGATTTCCTATCTATTTGCTGTTGGGACACTATTTATTCAGTTAAAGCTGCTATATTAAAAAGAAAAAAAATATGATAGATTGGGTAGTTTATAAACAACCAAAACTTATTTTGCATGACTTTGGAGGCTGAGAAGTCCAACATGAAGGCACCAACAGAGTTATCTGTTGAAGCACTGCTTCCTCTTAGATGGTGATCTTCTCCCAGTAATTTCACATGGAAAAGAGGTGAAGGAGCTTGCTTCAGTCACTTCAATAGGGATACTAATACCCTTCATAAGGATAGAGCTAATCGTTGGGGTTAGGATTTCAATGTATGAATTTTGAGGACACATAAACATTCAATCCATTGCAGGCAAGAACCTAAAGTTGAATGTTATACTACATAAGCATTCAGTCCATTGTAGATAAGAACCTAAACTTGAATGTGATACCTTGGCTGGGTTTCTGAAATAGAAGTGAAGTAGAATGCCTGGCTGTTGAGAGAAAAACCATATTAAATTTTTCATCAAACAGCATTTGAGAAAATACTGTTGGGTCCCTTGTTATATAGATACAGATGGCACAAGTATTTAGAAACACAGATATGAGCATGTAAATTGTGGCACAGTATAAGAAATAGATTGCAAAGTTAAATATGAAGGCATAGAGGGACATTATCTGACCAAGCCTGGGTGGTTACGAGAAAGAAAGGATTCCAGCCAATATTTCTGTGTTAATATTACTAACTTAGTGGTACTAAATACCACTAAATTATACTCATGATTTTGCAGTTCAGTAATTCAGAAGTGTATAGTGGTGATTTCTTAATTTTGTTTCATGATATCTTGTACATCATCTAGGAAGACTTGAAAGATGACTAGAATTATCATGAGCCTTTTTCCCTTCCAGGTCTAGCATCTGCTTGGGGATTACTCGAAGGCTCTGCTCAGTTGTGACTGTTGATTTGAGTGGTTATATATGGCCCGAACATCTCTTGTAGTGTTTCCTGGGCTCTGACAGGAATGTCCTTAAAGTGAAGCTTTCCAGAGAAAACATCCCAAGAGATGCAGAAAGAAGTTGCTTAGGCTTTTTATAACTTCACTTCAGAAGTCACTTGATGTCACTTCTGCCATTCTGTATTGGTTGAAGTAATCATAAGCCCTTGTAGATTCAAGGGGAAGGGCATATATTCCATCTTTGAATAAGAGAAGTATCAAAGGATCTTCTAAACTTACCACATTCCGTCCTCTGGCATCAAACCACTTACATTCCACCACCATATAAAATTACTGATCCTGTCCAAATGTCTTCTAAATGTTTTATTTTATTAAGAGCATTCATCTCAGTCTCAAGTTCAAGGATCTCACATAAGCTCCAGGTGTAGTTAAGGCTCCTTGGATGTGAATCTATAGGTTCTTTTCAGTCTGAAGACTAAGTGATGTGCCTCCATCCTCTCAAATATACAATGGTGGGAGAGTTCTGTCTTTGTGAGGCACTGTGCAAACTTAACGAGCATGGTCCCTTATTCAAATAGTAAGAATTTCAAGATGACTACAACAGAGAATCAAGCTAAAGCTAAAGCCTTTCTTAGCTTAAGGTCACTAGCAATCATATGGTTAAAACATTCATGAAACCAGTCCTCTTTCCACATAGGAAGTCAGAAAAGGGGAAAGAAAAAGCCATCACTGGCCTATAGCAATCTGATAACCAGCAGAATCTGTGTTGCTAGTTCTTTGTCTTGAGTTCAGACATGATTTCCATGACTCTTAGACCTGTCCTCTGGGCTTCTTTTTCTACTCCTTAAATCATTTCTCCTCTTCCATAATGTAGCTCATCTTTGAGTAGTTTGTGCAGTCTGATTAGTTTCTCAGTTAAATAGTTTTCTCAGCTTAACTCCAATCTGCATATTGGATTCCAAAGGTCTGCTTTCATTTTGTTTTTTATAATTTAACCCAAGATGGAATTCCTTTAAGTTTTTGTGTTTTGTTTTTTGTTTTTTTACTAAAATATATGAAGTTATATTACATTCCATTAGACAAAAGTCACACTGATGAATGGTTTTTACATAAGTCTTTCTCTATTTTGTCTCCCCAGGAGGCTGCTGAGGAACATTATCCTTAAGATTCTAAGAAACATTATTTAAAGGAAAGGATCTGCAAGGCACATTTAAATGACTCTTAGAAGGTCTTTTGTCTTTTATCTATCACAAGGGGTCTATAGGGGCCCAACTTAAATCTTTGAAAGTTTTAAAAAAGGGTTTTTCACTTATACCCTTAACCTTATCTATGACCTGCCCGGAAGTCAAATTTCACTGACTGCACCCTGAGTTTGATCATTGTGCTGAAGCCTCTTTTTCTTTCTTTCTTTCTGTCTTTTTATTTTTTTTTAACTAGTTGATCTTATTTTGCTTGGGAGGAGAAAGATGCAAAATAGCTTTGTTATCAAATTTAACAAGCCTTGGATCCTCATATGTCTAACTTCTGCTTAAAAATGGAGTATTTCCTGCCTTAGCTCGTCTTTCTTTTATCTGTGTAATTGGACTCCTGTGATTCCAGCCCAGTGACTGAGCCCAGGTTGGGTCACCACTCACAGGCCAATAGTCACGACAAGTGGTGGTGGAAAGGCAACCAGCTGCCAGCTTTATTCAGGAAACCAGTGACATGCAAAGATGGTGAACTAATGTTCAAAGGTCAGATGCAAAGTAAGAGACCACAATAAGTGATTTTAAAGGAGAGAGAAGATGAGAAAAATGAGAAGGGGCAGGTTATGTGCTCTTCTGCAAAGCAATTAATCCATTTTCTCATTGACAGGAAGACTCATTGGCACTAAAGTTGCTGCTCACAATTATGTCCATCTCACCCTCAAGGCCAACATGTTCTTGTCCTTCATTTTCTTAGAAACATCTGCTCTCCAGCTAGGGTCTCAAGGCCCAGTTCCTATGAAATCTCAGCAAAAGTATAATTAGTTTTTGTAGAGAACAAGACTTACTGTGCAGCAGAAAGAAAACAAGCTAAAGGTAAGTCTACAGTATTTTAGCCTGGGGTGTTAGATTTAATGTGGAGTTACTTTGGTTTCTCTTGTAGCCCAGATACACCTGGAATTTAAAATATGCAGCTAAAAGAAGCAAGTGGACACTTTCAATATTCTCTCTGGAAATTTTTTTAATCAGCCCCATCAGTTTCTTAGTATATTTTCTGTTTTCCACATTATAGCAGATAATGCTTTTGCTAAGTCTCCCTCCCCCGCTATAGAGAAAACAAAGTCAGGATGGTTTAGTATGACTTCCCTCCTCCCTATCTTATCATTTTGAAGGACACAGGATAAACATCTTATGTTAGTAGTTATAGGACACTTGCACACTTGTTACATAATTATGACTTCGCTGTTTTGCACCAGTGAATATGACACGCATGTGCCTGTGTGACAGTCTGATTTTGGTAACAAGCCACTATTATCTGTGGCCCCTTTAAGAGAAAGGGAACACCTGGTCAGCTAGCTCTGCTCTGCTCTGCTAGGCCTTGGCTCAGCCCAGCTCAGCTCTGCCATGTTGGGAGCTCCAAGAGGGTGGAAGTGCTTTGCAAGTACTGCTACAAGCTTTGTGAGCTCCCTCTGAACTCAGCCAATAAACATGACATCAATGCTTTGACTCTTTGCAACTCCCTGCATCTGAGCTTGACCTACCTTTCAGAGGAGGAAGAACTTCACAAAACACTCACTATACATCAAAGTTCTCCTTTTTGTCTAATTTCCAGTAAAATTTTCTACTTGTCTTTAAGCTTCATCAAGAGTCTCCTGGAAGCCTGGCAGTTTTTTCCTATCCATTTCTTCAGCATATTTCTGGGTCCTCCCATTGTCTCCCATAGTCTGAAAGCCAGTGCCATACATTTTAGCCTCTTTTTGCAATGACACTCCATTTTTGGTATCATTTTCTATATCAGTGAGTTTCCAAGTAGAAGATGAGAATCACAATGAATGACATCAGCTGAGAGAACTGGAGTTGGAATTAAACCTTATGCAATTCTGGTTGCTGGTGGAAAGTCTATGTAAAACTTCTGTCTCTGCATTTAGTCTTGAGTCTGACATAGCTATAGTGCATCAAGGCCAAGATTCAGGAAAAAAAGATGATCAAAAGATGGGGAGGGAAGAATGGCAAGGAGCAGTTCACAAAAGCAAAATAAAATCCATGGGAACAAACTGGGTCCCCTGAGAGAAAACTGGAACCATCACTAAGCTCGTTGATGCAGGAGATGTGCAGAAGACGATGGCATCTTTGTTACAGGGATACACATGTACTTGGCCCAGGATTTAGAGGAGCTGAAAAAGGAGAGCAGGAGGAAGCTCATAGACCTACAGGCCCAGATGAGCCCATACCAATAGTTGAGCCTGCAGATCAATGGCAGGTGCGTTGTTACACCTGCCTAGCTCCCACATTGACAATGACAGCCTAGATGTGATCATTGTTTCATTTCTACCTACTAAATGTCACACAAATTTTGTGACATTGTGCTCAGTGTTATCTTGTAACAAAACAAGGAGAAGAATTTCAAGAAACACTGTTCAACTCAGCTAACTTGTTAGAGTATAGAACTTCCATTGATAGCTTCTTAGAAAATATGCTATTTGAGTTTCATCTTTAAAATGTGAGAAGGATTTACTCAAATTAAAGTGTAAAGGCAAAAAAGTTGTTATAATCAAAGACACACATTCAAGGATTAGCAGGATGAGCTCAGAGAACAAAAGACACTGCAATGGGAGTTCAACAATAGCACTAGACTGGGTCTGGTTAGCTCCATGACCTAGAACTATAGGCTACACCTCATAGGTGCCCCACAATGATTTGTTAAATACATAGCAACTGAAAAGAATGTGTGAGACTGAATGACAAGATTTTAAATAGTAAATTTTATATGGACTATCTTGGAAGATCTTGTACAGGGGGCCCAGCAGGTGGCATGGTGGTTAAAGGTACTGAACTTCCACATGGTTGACCATGGTTTGAGTCCTGGACCTGGTGGTTTGCTTTCTCACTTTCTCACTTTTTCTTTTTCTCTCTTTTTCTCTCTCTCTCTCGCACATGTGTCCTGTAGCAAATTTTAAAAATAATAATAATGACAAATAAAGTTAAATAAATAATTCTTTACGGGGACCAGAAGGTGGCATGGTGGCTAAGGTGCTGGACACTCCCACATGGCCAGCCATGGTTCAAGTCTTGGACCTGGTGGCTTGCTTTCTCACTTTCTTCTCTCTGTGTGTATCTCTCTGGCCAAATTAAAATAAATAAGTGAATAAATAAAATTAATTATTTAAAATAATAATAATATACAAATAATCTTTAATAAAAAAAGAAGATCTCATATAGGACCCCTCCAAAAATATGTTAGGCAAAAGGAGTGAAAACTATGGAGTGAACTGGTGCAAGATTTTTAAAACAATGAGGAAGTTTTTTCACCATCCTAGAGAAAAAAATGTCTTAAACTGAGGCAACAAAGAAGGTCTTTGATATTGACAGGGTAGAGTGAGAACGCTATGGCTTAAGTTTTAACAGAATGTTCTAAGTGCCTGCAATGAAGAAATTTTCCTAGCAACTGTGCAAATATTTTTTGTCACACTTAATGGAAAAATTATTAAGATCATTAATTCTGAGAAAATTTGTTACATCTGGTGGGGAACAACATCTTAGTCCTAAATGTTTTTGTCATATTAATTGCAGAATTGTTTTTCTCCTTCTATTTGTGAAACTGAACAGATCCCTTTGTCAGTGAAATGTGGTTTAGTATATAGGTAGTTATTTTTCCCCCTTGTGTTTGAAATTCATAACTTCTAATGGGCAATCTAGCTGAATTTATATTTCCATATGGTTAAAGAAAATAAAACTGGTCATTGAAAAAGATAAAGACATTTTCCAGCCAGCCATTAGCATCAGAGCACATATCATTTGTTTCATTTGGCAACTGGCCTTTACTTTTCAAACTCCAAAGCAATGCTAATTTAATAACACAGAAGACAGTTCAATGACAGGGAAACTATTCTGCCTCACCAGTGCCTCTGAACAATTTAAAATCTTTTCAATTCTCAGTCAAGAAAGTCAGAAATCCCTTTGGTCACAGAAGGAAATGGTTTCTGGATCCTCCCTGGCAAAATACAGGCATTCAACTGTCTGTCATATACTCATGAGAGTCCTGCTAAACCCATTTAGGAGAGCATGTCTAAGTTTAGCCTCTGCAGCAATTTTCTCTGAGAACATCTACAGAAAAAGATGCTTTGTACACACTCTCGCAGTTTTGACAATAAAATATTAATTAATTAATTAATTAATTAAATTATGACAGCATTGGAGGACGGGATTCTTAATTCTCCTATATGTCTTTCTTCCCATGTGATAAAATCAGAGTTCACATTTTAAGGCTTCTTGTTGATCCCAACTTTAGCCTTTAGCAAATACAAAGTATTTGAGTGGTACAGATCACAGGCATTTAATGAATCAGCAGAGCTTTGTCCATGGGTTGCTCTCTAGCATGTAAATAAATCACATTTGCCTAATTTAATTGTCTTCAAACTGTGCCCTCAAGACTTCCTCCCTCCATGAAGCTTGAATTTATCACTCACTTCCAGTGATCCAGGAAGATCATCACCTTCATCATTCCACTTCTTTCCTGCATAGCCTTACCCCTATCAACCTGCTTTAAAATGTGTGTGTTTCCCCTATCTCAGTTTGAAAACATGCATCCTCACTATTCAGCGATATGCTTATGAATAGTTTTTAAAGCACACATAATGCTCAGGTTTACACAGACATATTCACCATCAATGGAGCCTGACTAGAAACCATTAGGAAGATATGAGTGCTGACACAAAGTGCCAGTGATTTCGTAGCCCAAGATAAAGTAGAGCAGCCAGAAAGAGAGGGGTTTTGGATTACAAATGTTGGAAAATCCAGACCATTTGTTGCAATTTCCTGGCATCTTCATCACTTCAGCTTTTGGGCAGTGATTCATTCTCCAGCTGCTGTCTACGTTGGGCATGATATCATGGTGAGAGGATGCTTGACACAGGCAAGTTTACACTAGCTTAAGAAAACCCAGACCTAGGTTATAAGATCATATCTGCACACCCCCAAAAAAGAGATTTGAGTGTGTGTTTTGTAGGTATTATGGGAGACGGTAAGAGAAGATGGAGCCCTCAAGAAAATCTCTGCATGCTGAGCAAAAGTGAGAATTTGTTTTTAATTTTCCCATTAGTTATTTTTTTCTTTTTTCTTTTTTTTCCTTTCCATGGGACAGGCAAAAGGCAAAACTAGAAATTAAGGAAGATTTTTTTCTTCCCCCTAGAAGCACTCACTAACATTTCCAGCATTCAGAACTTTTGGCAATGCCGTATGATATGAGTTTCCTGTCCTCGGGGAACTCATAGAATGTCATGGGTTATACAAGGTAAAATGAAGACATGTGCTTTACACTGTGGAACGGCAGAGAATGAGGACATGCATTCTAACCTAGTCCTTTACTGACAAAAGTGTGAAGCCATCATGCAGGAGGCAGCATTTGTACTGAAGATAGAAGCCTGGGATATTGACTGGATGTTCCCACAGAGAACGGGAGACAGGAGACTGGACACTAATCTGAGCAAAAGTGTGTGAGAAATCACTCTGTCTTCTCCATTAAATGTAACTTCCTTTAAAGGTAAATGTCAGGTTTTGTAATTATGCTTAAGTTTTAAAAATACACTGTATGATATCTCAATAGCTTGGAGAATAAAACAATTGATGAAAACTTTGCGAAAACAGCAATTCCATTTTATCTCTACAGCAGGAAATTCTAAGGGCCTCCCCTCTCCACATTGAACAGGGATCCTCTAAAAGGACCTAGCCCCAGTTTCCCCTTTTCTGTTGAAAGAAGACATAGATGTTCCTTCAAAACTGCCAACCATCAGAGCTAGGTTAAACGAGTAAACTATTGCTGACACTGGTCATTTTGGAATAGTTATGGTAATTAAATGACATCAGTCATGCATCAAGACCATACATTCTAAAAGCAAAACAAAACAAAAAATACTTAAAGGAAATGATGAAATTTTTAAGTAAAAATATTAGTTTGTTTTGTAGGATAGGGAATGCACATATAGGAATGACTGAGAAGACACAACTGATTAGCTGAGACCTCACCAATCAAAAAATCCACCAGATGATTATGCCCTCATGAACAAATCTTCAAGCCGATCACATGACTGAGACCCTTACCTTTAATTCTATCTTTAAAATTTCATGCCTATAACCCTCCTAGGAGATGGGGTGATTTTAGCATTAGCTGCCTGCTCTTGCTTTCCACCTGGGCATAAAGTTGTACTTTCTTTCAGCATAACCCTGGGGTCACATTTTCAGCTTGAGGTGCTAGGTGAGTGAACCTAGTTGGTGTTTAGAAACAGTCTGACAGTTTTGTTGTGTTTTGTTTTGTTTTGTTCTGTTTTGTATGAATGCTACTGCACACATTTGAAACTATTACAGCTACAGAGAAAATTTAATTTTTAAAATGTATTGATTTATTCCATGAGGAAGACAGAGAAAGAGAATAAGAACATTGCCAACAGGGTCTTCATGTCTTGATCCACTCCCACTGCCAGCCTCAGCCAGTCTTGGATCACAGGCACACACATGCCCAGTCTATTTAAGGAGATCTCCGGACAAGAGATTGAGTTTTATTACCATGCCACAGTTCGATTCCCCCAAATTGCTAATTTAGTACTAGATATTTTCCTCTGTATACTTCCTATTATATTACATGTAATGGCTGTTGCTCAGAAAAGCCAACTTTTGCTCATGTATAACAAGGCCATAGCGAACTTTCTCACAGTATTGCAGTGTTTGAGAATCCAAGTCTGAAATTAGATTGTCTCAAACATTGCAGCCATAAAATGTGTGGGTTTTCCTTTACCGATTCTGCATCAGATCCGGTTGGTGTTTACCATCAGCCCTCCAGTTGGAGGGGCATCTGTTCCTTCCTTCCATTCCTTCCGTTGTTATCACGACAGCCTCTATCTCATCAGACACACTGAATGGAGTCACATTCAGCTAAATCTAAATAAGCAAACAGCAGGCTAACATTCATATGTTTCTCTGAATGTGTAATATTTCAAGGTAATAAATTGCCTAGTATGTGTTTCTTTTTGAAAGAAAATCTTTATCTTGTATTCATCTATAAAATCTGAACAGAATGGCGTAGAGAAAACAAAAAAGGAAGTACTGTGTGTTGTTAAGTATAGAAATTTTCATATAATTATCATTTTTAAAAAGATTTTTAAAAGTCTATTTTCGGAATTACCCTTTTATTTTCTCTGCTTATTGATACTTTTGGCAGACTTTGCCTTTACTTGAATACACTAATAACCATATCTATTTTTTTAAATTGCATATAAAGTCACACAAAACCTGTTGTATATTAAAATAGGGAACTGATCTAGGAAAGATTTTGAAAAATCATTTTCTTGTTCCACTTAACTATCCCTTAGCTATGCTTAACAATTAATCCACTATCCAGATAAAAATCTGTGCTATATTAAAAACAGAGAAGGAACCTGGAGCTATTTTATCACACATTAAAAAAAGACTTTTCCAGCTTGATTTGGAGCTTAAAACAGACATGGAATATTGTTCATGTGGACAAATACCTTAAAATATTCCCCCCAAGAAACTGTATATCTTCCTAAGAATAATTCACGGTCTTTCATTTGTGTTAGCTGTTGACACCAAAATATTACCAAAAAAATGATTATGGCAACATCAATTTTCTATTTTTTAAAAATTTATTAGCGGGTATCTGCACTCACTGGAGAGTGATGGAAAAAAAGGAGGGCAGTGAGAAAGCACCTCCATGGGGGATAGTCATGCTACAATGCCTTCTTCATTTCTCCTTTTGGGATTTTAGGCAAACATGCACATGTTTCCACCGTGTTTTTCAAGTTGCCAGGTCTAGGACTTAAATTGCATAATCAGTCACATGAGATCCAGCCACCTTAACCTCCATGTCACTGGCTGGCTTGCAACATTTATTTTTAGTGGCAGAGGGTATGGGTGTAGGCGTGAGAGAAATAAAGCATCCCATAACAGGGCCTGGTCATGCAGGGAATCCTTTTTTCCTCTATTCCCCAAATTATCAGGATCCTGGACACACATACCTGTACCCAGTGTGAAGTTGACAATGCCAGGACTTGAACCCTGGATTGCCATGTGGCATCCAACTCCCTCTGCACAATGCCTAACTGCTGCACCACGGGGTTGGCTCACAGCATCTATTTTTAAATAATTTTACACACAGCAGGCATTTAAGCAGTCATCTGTTGCTACATTTTTGCTTATTCTCATAATATACAAGTTTCTGGTAATATACGGTAAAGTTTCCATTCAATGTGAGCAGAGAATTTATTGTTCTGCCTCTTTGTACACCAGCAGCAAGTTCTATTTTCTTAAATAAAATATTTCACTTCATTACACTTTATCCACTAAAAGATTAATTTCTTCAAACTGAATTCACAGAACTTCTTCTTTATAAACATTGTTCCATTTTAGCGGTTGAACTATATTAGATACTCTGGAGTTTCATAAATCTGGGTAAGTGGACATTTCTTAATTAAGGGTTTATAATTTTTCAGACTCGCCAGAAATTCTTATTGAATTTGTGTACTCTTGACTACCAACAAGCCAACAAATTTGAAAACAAAAACAAAATTAAACTAAACAAACAAACAAAAAATATGATCCACTGCTATTGATTTAAAAAACAGTTGAGAAAGAGTATGGTAGGAGAGTTAAATTACGTATGACTCCAAATTACAATGTAGACAAATTTATTCCATATCTATCTCCTTAACATATTAACCTGTTGATGAATTAATAGAGGTCAAGACTCAGCAGCAATCAGCAATGTAGATGTGTCAATGCGTAATTAGGCAGGCTCTTCTGGGAGCTGAAGGATAGGATGTAAGTGTGGGTAAGAGAGGAGTGAGGAGCAATTCACTAGCTTCGTCTTCTCCCCCAAATACAAAAGATTTGCCTCTTTATGGCTTTTCAACGTGCTGAGTACCACTATGGTTTATCTAATCAGCTGAGATCTGCTCTAAAAAGAAGACCTGGGTCTTCCAGTGATTCTCAGACTGGTATGTGTGTTTATAGCTGGAATGAAAATGATAAGTAACACAACTTTGGAATCAGATATGTGCTAAGTTTATTTATGTATATCAATTCTTTTAACTTTTAGCCAGTCTTATCAGAAGGAACTGTTATGATTCCCATTTTACAGTTGAGAATTAGAGCCTTAGGTAGGGAACTTGTTCATGATCATTCAGCAAAAAGGAGCCAGCATTTGAAGCTCACTTTAACTGGATACTTAAACACTATACCATAATCTGCCTTGCCGTTGGACTGTTCTTCAGTGAAAACTAGACTGTTTTTGATAGGCCTAGATATTGTATTATTGTGGCAAGAACAGAAGTTCTACAGAATGTTGTTTGAAGTCAATTACAATAAGAACTGAACAACAAAACATGATCAATTTTAATGCAGACTTTCTAATCTTGCTTTCGTGATGCACATCAATTTTTTATATAGATAAATATTTTTAAATTTTTAGCTTTTAAAAGTTTACCTAAATATTTCATGGGACCAGCAGTTAGTGTAATGGCTATGTCACTGAACTCCCATGTAGTCGACCGTGGTTCGAGTTCAAGACCTGGTGGCTTAAAGTCACACAGAGCACATGTGTGTGTGTGCCCAAGATCCCAAGAGGAGAATGGAAGAGAAGGGATTGCGGTGTGGCCATATCCTCTGGGGGGTGATTTCTCGCTTTCTATCTCTCTGTCTCTCTCTGTCTTTCTTGCGAGTGCACGTGCCCTATTGCAAAAACCTCTCAAAAAAAAATACTCTCAAAAAAAAAAAAGTTTATTAAATATTTCATGAGAGAAAGTGGGAGATACCCCCAACAAGATCGTCATGCTGTAATTCATCCCTCAGTCTCATGGAGCCTCAGTCACGCACATGCTCACACATACTCCACGTGGTAAGGGAGGGCCGAGGTTGCTAATCCAGGATGTTCCTAACGTGGGCCCAGTTGTGTTGCCACTGTGCCAATTTCTGGTCCCTAGAACATATTTTTAAAAGAGAAATAGAGGCATTGTGTTGTAAAACAATCTTAATCTCTTGAGCAGAGGGCAATTTAGTACTCAAAAAGCACAGGAGACATATGTGATCAGAAATAAAATTAATTATTATTACTATTATTCTAATTATTTTTTAAAACAGTCAATCACTATTTCTCATTTTGCTTGTAAAAAGACTTTACCCATCATGAAATGCTTCCCAGACCAATTCAGTTGAGAATACTATACATGTCATCAACAGGTAATAAGCCATATCCGTTTCTCACTAGCGTCCTGCCTCTCTATTGTTCTCTTGCTATCTTTCTCTATCCTCTTCTCTTCACCTCCCCCATTCCACACTGTCCTCTTCTCGTTAAGTACCTTCACTGCTTTTATGTCTTCCAATTTTTCGCTCTCTACCATAGAGTGCGATAGTCGGTATATATTGAGTGGATACATATTGAATGTTGAAGCGGGGAGATTAATGTCTCTGTATTGACTGACATGCATGGCATTCCCTTTTGAAAAAGCAATGTAATACACTATAAAGTTATATTAATATAATAATTATAATAATATATTAATATATAATATATTATATATAATCCAATATAATATAAAGAAGATTATGATGATAATAAAAATTTAAAATTTAAATAAATAAATAAATAAATATGAAATACAATAAAATGCTTGGTTAAGACCCCATTGTAAAAGACTCTTGAAAACATATATACTCATATTCATTTAATGGGTACATCAGAACCTTTCAGAAATTTTAGCAGTAGAGTAGCCATATAATATTATACTAATATTATACTTCTAGGCCATAAACTCTAAGGAGGCATAGATTATTCTGTTGATCACCCTCTTATGGCTAGGTCTTAACAGAAAGTGTGATTAAATGTTTTTTTTGGGAGGGGAATGAATGGCATATTTATATTTGAAGATTATTTGCTTCAAATATTTAGTTCCTGTCATTATTTGGAAGAAAGTAATCTTTAGCCTACCATACATCAGACACCTAGAGAATTTTCAAATTAATGAAAGATTTAAATGTGAAAACACGTATGTGATAAATGAGGAAGGCCAGAACCACATTGGTGGTAGTGAGGTGAAGAATAAAGAAATCTTCATCTTCTGGCTTAATCATATTGATTCAGGTATTCAGACATCTCCCATTTTATTATCAGATTGGCTTTGTGTTTTTCTGATGTTTTCTCTCTACTACAGTAGAAAGAACGTTGAGTTTAAATCTGTATTAAGCTCTCTCCTCATTGATGAGACATTGAAACTGTGAATTTATGTAGGGCCTTGGTTTCTACCTTTCTGAAATGAGTAAAAATAAGAAGCTTAACTCAAAGGTGGTTTATGTGGATTACCTGAACACAAGATATGTGAAAGAAAGTAGAACGTAGGCATTCAACTATTTGCTTGATCTGAATCTAATTTATTATGAGAGCAGCGTGATTTACCCTGTAGTCACTACAAAATTATTGTGAAAATAAAAGTTTTACAACAAAGGTATTTTTTATTTGTGTATTTATAGAGTAAATTTAGTAAGATTATTCAAACTTAAGGATAATACCTGGACCAGCAGGTCATGTGAATTTTAAGATGCTAGATTCCACATGGCCAACTGTGAAGTTTGAGTCCTGGGTCTTGCAGCCTGCAAACCATGCAAGGTCCATGTGTGTGCATGCCCAGGATCCCAAGCAGACTGGAGAAGAAAGAATCGCAGCATGGCCATCCACCCCACCTGGCACCATGAGGGTGATTTCTTACTTTCCCTCTCTATGTCTCGCTCTGGTCAGTGCACGTGCCCAATAGCAAAAAGTAAAAATGAAAACATATATATATATATATATATATATATATATATATATATATATACATAGAGAGAGAGAGAGAGAGAGAGAGAGAGAGAGATAATACTAATAATGTAAGCAAACTTTCCTATAAAATCTGTGTGGTTTAAATGTGTCTCTCAAAAATTCATGTGTTGGGATTCAGTTATATTGTGAAGGTATTCAGAAGAAATTTAATCTGATTACATGATTAAGAGAGAGAGTTATTGAGAGGTTTCTAGAGTGGAGACGCCACGATCGACTCCTGGTAGATTTGTAAGGAGAGAGAACAAGAGATGGACGTGCTCTGCTCTGTTTGAACTCTTGCCAGGTGATGTCCTAGGTCACCAGGGACCCCACCAACAGGACCCTCATTAAATGTGACTCCTTGACCTTGGTCTTTCAAACTTGTGAGCTAAATACTATTCTATTCTTTATTAATTATCCAGACTCAGATATTTCTGTTATTAACAACACAATGAACTAAACCAAGTTCTAAACTATGGAAATAGGAAAGTTAAAATGTTGTGTTACTTATAAGAAGTTTAAGTTTATTCTGAGCCTTGAAAAAGGTAATGAGGTGATGAAAAATAGAGGCTTTAGACAATGACGAACTTGATTTCATCATTAGTAAAAAAGATGGAACAATATCAATGTCACACAGTTACTATGAGGATTAAAAGTACATGCTTTATTCCAAAGCATGTCATTTAAGATCGCCTATGATCTAACAATAACCTGCCTTTGCAAGTTCATCTTCCACTAGTAATCCCTTATATTCCACAACCTAGCTAAACCCAACTATTTGTCTGCTCCAAAGAAGAGGGTAACTATTCCTACCTCTTCAACTTTGTACATTCTTTCTTCTAGACTGTCCTTCCCCCTTCGTAGGGGCAGACCTGGGTTTCGTTGGTTTGAAGTCCATACAGTCGGTAGGAGGGGGGATTAAAATTAAACCTTCTTTAAGAAAAAGAACATGAAATTAGAAACAGCCTTGATTATATATTTAGAAGGGGCCCTTATAGGTGAAAGGCTTTAAATCTTACATTCCATTAAGTTAATAGTAAATGTAGTTTTTGTTGTCTTGACTATTTAAGATTCATCTATAAAGCTCCTTGATGACACTCCATAATAGGTCCCACACTTTCATTTTATCCCTCTCCTGTGCAACTTACTTTTGTATATGTAATTATTTTTTTTTAAGAGATTTTTACTATAGGTCATGTCCACTTGCCAGCGAGACAGAAAGCACACAGTGAGAAATAACCACCTCCTCCCAGGAGGAAATGGCCATGCCACAATGCCTTCTCTTCCATTATCCTCTCAGGATTTTCAATATGCACGCACACATATCCCGCGTGAGTTTCAAGCTGCTCATCCGGAACATGAACCTCGGCAGACTATGTGGGAGTCCAGCGCCTTAACTGCTACACCACCTGCTGCCCCCTGTATATGTATTCTTACAGAGCATTATAGTTGTGCATGGTAGTGTCATGGAAGTTTAACAAAGGAAATTTTAAATAATAATATCAATAACTAATTGAACCTTGTAGCCCTTTCCACCTATCCAGAAAGCTGGGATCGTGAACTTTTACAACTGCAGGAATGTATACCATATTTCATTACAGTCATCCTAGAAACGACTTACAGCCTTTTTAGTTTAGCTATTCTTATATCAGAATAGCCATGAATAACTGTGCAGAGAAGTGACTACACACCTAGCACACATCCCCTGTTCAAACTAGACTTTATGGATCCCCAACTCTGTCCCTTTTTTTTTTTTTTTTTTTTTTTTTTGAGAGGTTTTTGCTATAGGGTGCGTGTGCTCGCCAGACAGACAGAGAGAGACAGAGAGACAGAAAGCGAGAAATCACCCCCCAGGGGGGATGGCCATGCCGCAATCCCTTCTCCTCCATTCTCCTCTCGGGATCTTGGGCACACACGCACATGCGCCCAGCGTGAGTTTAAGCCATCAGGTCTGAGACTTGAACCACGGTCGACTATGTGGGAGTCCAGCGACGTAGCCATTATGCTAACTGCTGGTCCCAGCCCAACTCAGTCCCTCTTAACAGAAGCTGCTATACCCTGCTTGATGAGACAGGTACTGATGACCAACAGTTAAGACAATACCGCAGATATCAAAAAAGCACACTTCAAAATCACTCCCTAACTGTCTCCCAACTCGTCCTCTTACCACTAGCTCTCTGCCTTCTGAGCTGCTTCTACCCTCCTCAGATAGTTCCTGTGGCTCCTCTCAGGGCCTCCCACCTGGCTTTACTTTATTTCTGAGAAATAATACCAGGGTTTCTGAGAAATAATACCAGGGTTGGGATTGGTGGAGAAAGCCACAGTCCATCCTGTCACTAACTCATATTTCTTTAGCCTTAAAATATTCAAGTTAAATGTCACTGTTTCTTTGAAACTTTTATGATAAAATTTAGTATTTACTTTTTTGGTTGTTTTGTTCCCAGTGTTTTATTCATATCCTATTCTATCTCCAAACTGTTTTTATGTTCCTTCTTCAGGGAAGACTGAGTCTCATGGATCTAGCAATAACTGAATATACTTTCTTGGATTTTGATGGCATTAATTGTTGATCATGACTGTGCAGACATCCAACCTGAAAGCATACACACTAACTAAATTTAAGAGACAATCTAAAGCAAAGATTGTCATATGGGATTGCCGCATTTTCAGATATTTTTTAAAAAAAGGTAGAAATGTATATTTTGATAGAAAAATCCATTATATTTTAAATAAAATTTAAATCCATATTAATGGAATTTAAATCTAAAGGCTGATTGCATCCCAAACTTCACCTGTGTATAAACTTTTCCTTAAATGTCTAGGTGAGAATTATCCTACAAAGAGTTGGCTACTGCTAGTGGCAATTACAGCCAGAGAAAATAATATTTCCAAATTGAGAAAGAAATGGGGGTTGATTATTCAATATGTCAGATCTCTACTCCACATTGAAGTGGGGTATACCAGGACCCCAAACTTTGACAAATATCCTGGGACCAGAGCTTGGCATAAAACATGTATTCATTTTCCATGACTGCTGTTAAAATGACCATAAGCTTGAGGGCTTAAAACAACTCAAATGGGATGGGTCTATAGCCCTGTGGTTAAGGGAACCAGATACAACTTAGACAACTGCAATACAAATTGTGGCCCTAAGCAACTTGAAAAACACATCAGCCACAAGTGTGTGCATGTGTGCCTCAAACCCTGAGAGGACAGAGAAATGAAAGATGGAATTGCAGCATGCCCCACTCTATTCAGGGGTGATTTATCCCTCTCACTCTCTCTGTCTCTTTCCGGCTAATGCATATACCCTCTACTAATTAAAGAAAAAAGAAGTGAAGATATAAAAGAAAGCAACCTAAGTTGATTTTCTCATAGTTCTGAAGAACAAGGGTATGGAATCAGCTTCACAGGGTTAGAGTCAAGGTACTAGCTGCTCTGTTTTTTTTCCAGGTCTCTAGGAGAGAATGTATCTCCTTGCCTTTCTAGCTTCAAGAGATTGCCTGCATTTCTTGACTCATGACTCCTTCTTGGAATCACTCCAAATTCTTTCACCCATTGATGTATCTGCTACTTCCTCCATTGACCTTCTTGTCACTTTCTTATAAGTACCCTTTCCATCTTATAAGCAACTTGCCGCCAACTGTACATTTAGGACTCACTTGGATAATACAGATAATCCCCATCTCTTAAAATCTATAACTCAATCACATGCTCCTATCCCCTTTGCCATACTAGGCAACTGTCATAGATTTTAGGAATTAGGATGTAGATATGTTTTACAGAACCATATTCAGTCTTACCAGAAAGTATCAAATTGTCAATTAAAGTATTAAATGGATTTGGATGATGATAAATGATACCTGTTTTTTTCTTCTACAGGTAGCAAAGTCTTCTGTAATCCCAATGTAAGAGACTAGATATCCAAAAACATCTGAGATAGGATTTTCCTTCAGTTCAGTGGGAGAAAATATGGATAAGCATTCAACTTCCTTTAACATGTGACATTTCTTTACCTTCGTGAGGACTCATGTCTGTCACAGTAATTCTGACTCCCTCAGATGTTTTCTTTTTTCTCCTCTGTGTTCTTTTAGACCATTTCTATATTCTACACACTCGATAGTAGAATCTACTACATTTATTAAAATTATGTGGTTATTTGAGTGTCTGTGTACTGGATTAAAAGAGGTACTTATTTTTGTTCCAATGATGCTTTCCCAGGGACTATCACATTAAATATGTATTGAACTTAGTGAAAAAGTCAATATATGAGATGCAGGATATGAGTATTAAAAATGCTATAAATGTTACTTTTTTTTCTGTATACATGTTAAGTTTGTTTATTTATTTATTTATTTATTTCCATGGATGAGGAAGAAATAGAGAGAGAAAGAAATACAGTACCCCAACAGGGTCTCAATCCCATGATCCCTCCCTAGACTCAGCTAGTCCAAGATCGTGGGCACTGGCATGCCCAAAGTACTCAGGAAGATCCACAGTACAAACTCAGAACCTTCCCATAAGGTAGGTCTTACTGAGAGCCATGTGTTACCACTGTACCACTGGCCCCTTGTTTTTTGCTTTTATTCTGCACTAAAAAATAAATAAGTGGAGGAAAGTTAAAGGACAACAAATCATTGGGAAACTTGTTTGTTTTGCCCTTAAAACAACCTTTCAAAATGGCTATTTGAATTTTTACAGATAAGAAAATTAAGACTCAAAAATTAAGCAATTTACCTGAGATCATTTATGGTCTAAGAAGTACAGTTGGATTTAGAATCATTACTGTATGATTCAAAAAAATAAAAATCATACTCTTTTGACACTGAATTCTTTCCTATTCATTTAGAATATCACATTTGTGTAGAATTTGGTCATCGATGTTCTTTTCTAGTTTGGTATCACTTGGTTGGAGCATAACTCTGCAGAAAATAGTGCATGCTCCTTTTCTTTCCTGTTTTTTCACTTTCCTCCAACTCCTACTGCCCCTTTAGGGATAAAGCACAGTTATTTCCTGGGGCCTAGTGGAATCCTGTTGTGCTTAAACACAGGAAAGAAGCTGTGCTTCTTCCTTTCCTCACTCCCTACCCTGCATAAATCCTGGCTGCTCCAGGGAGTGTTTATTCAGGCGAGCTTTTCCACCCCACGGGGGAGAAAACCAGGCTCATTAAATCTTGAATAGTACTTAGTACTGTTTGGATAAAATTTTTAAAAGAGAATTTATTCATGAATATTGGGGGAAAAAAATCTATGTGCTGGCACATGAAATGATCTCCTCAGGGAAGTGCTGAATTCCCTAAAATGTGAGTAACAAATTTGAGTACACCAAACAAGTAGATGCTAGCTGAAGAATGAAGTATGTCTATAAGTAAGTCTATCCCCATTATAAAATAGGATTTTATAACACCCTTATTTCTGTCCCTTCCTCTTCTGAACCAGAGACTCTTTGCAATTGCAAGCTCACTCTTAAAATCCCAACCCACTCCCCCACGTACACACAGCATGCTTCCCTATCACCGCACAGGGGTGAGATTGAACTCTCGCTAAAATGCTCAATACATATTGTAATATCTACTTCGTTTTGAAATAATATGCTTTTCACTATCTTTTAAGTAATCAAGATATCAAAGGTAGCCCATCGGCTGCCATAAAGCTACACTGGCAGAATAAATGGACAAAAATCAGCTAGGCAAATCTCAACAGTCCTCCTTTTGTAACTACTCAAAAGAATTGGCAGTCAATAGCAATTATTTTGACAAGGCTTTGTTTGAATTTCTAGCATTTATAGGTTTAAATTTCTAAGGAATTTTCCTCCTTAAACCTTTTTTGAAAATCTATTTTAAAATGTTCCTTTTATAAGCATGAATATGTTTTGGAGCTCATTTTTTCTTTAAAACTTTCTTATTTCTTTAAACTTATACACGTCATCCTGTCTGAATTGAAGATGATTTATCAGAGGTTTAGTCACACATGATTTTGGCATTTGAGCCTTCGTGTAGCTTTTAGGTGACTATTAATTCATTTTCACAACATGTGACGAATTCTCAAATTGGACTTTTCTTCTGGAAAGATTTATTGTATAAAAGGAATTAAACAATTAAGATTAAATGCTGTACTAAATATTAATTCGTGTAATATTATAAGTTACTACTTCTTAATTTTTAAGTGAAATATAAAGCAATTTTAAAATTATTTCTATTACTCTGCCTCAAATTATCATTTAATATTTCTAAAGATGTTTTGTTCCCAAAAGTTCTTTATAAAATTATCGAGCTACTGTATATCATACCAGACTGTGGAGTTAGAAACCACATGCCAGCTGGGGTTCAACTCCCTGATCTGGTCCCCCAGAAAACACACTGCATGAGAATGCATGCCTGGGATGATGGTGAGCTGGAAAACTGGAGGAAGGCGATTATAGCATGACCAATCCTTGTGGAGGGTCATCTCTCTCCCACACACATGAATATGCAAATTCTATTGGTCTGTACACATGAATGTACAAACCATAAATAAGAATAATTAATTTAAGAATTAATTGAAAAAGGAATGAACATAAATGTTATACATTGTCTTAATAATGTTATGCTTTTAAATATGTTGTGGATCTATGTAATCACATTAGTGTCACTTCTGAACAATTTCAAAGTTATGAGGAAAATACTATTGTAGTAGATAACTGGTTATCTTTGACTTCCTAAAGATCAAAATTGTACCTGTAAAGCAGATTTTGGCCAGGTGGCAGAAAGCAGAATATTGAGAACAAATTCAAAACTTGCCGCATTCTAAGTAGTTTTATTAATAAATTAGATTAGGCAGATAATTAATAAATCTGAAATTCTACTGTGCAAAACAATCAACAGAACTTTAAATGCGAGTATTTTGATATGAAGAATAAGATATTTTGCTGTCTTCATTATGGATATACCATTGCTAAAATGCTCAATACATATTGTAATATCTACTTCATTTTGAAATAATATGCTTTTCACTATCTTATTAGTAATGTCACATTTTACCACTATGAAAATAGCAGGCTGGAGTAAAAATTATATAGGTCAAGTGTTCGCTCTACTTTGCAGAGATACTACAAATTATTTTATTAGAAAATAAAAATTAGTTCATTATTTTAAAAATAATTCCCTCACGGACCAGCTGGTAACATGGTGGTTAAGGCAGTAGTACTTTATATGGTCTACTGTGTGGTTTGAGTCCTGGACCCAGTGACTTGAAGAATATATTGGGCATGTGAGCAGATGTGCTCAAAATCTAGAAAAGAGGCAGAGCTGGAGGAGAAGGGATTGTGATGTGACCATGCCATATGGAGAAACGGGGTGCTTATGTTTCTCCCCCCTCTTTTTTTTTTTTGAGAGATTTTTGTTATAAGGCACATGCACTCATCAGAGAGACAGAGAGATGGAGAAAGACAAAGTGAGAAAGGCGGATGGCCATTCCACAATCCCTTCGCCTCCATTCTCCTCTCAGGATTGTAGGACTTGAACAATGATCAGCTATGTGAGGGTCCAGTGCCTTAACCATGATACTGGTTGCTCCCTGTCCTTTGTCTCTTTCTGATTAGTTCATGCACCCTATGGCAAAAGAACTGAAATTAAAAAAAAAAAAATATATATATAGTTTCCTTCAAATTCTACCTCATTCCAAGCATTTCAACACCTATGCACCATAATAAACAATAAAGATTGGGTCAGCAGATGACCTAGCAGTTTTGTCTCTGGATTCCCACATGGCTTACCATGTTCGAGTCTTGGACCCGGTAGCTTGAAATTCATGCCAGACTTGTGTGTGTGGATTTCCAGGATCCTGGGAGGAGAATGGGGAAGGGACTATGGTGTAGGCATCCTTCCTGGGGGGTGATTACTCACTTCTCCTCTCACTATCTCTAGCTCTCTCTCTTTCTGCAAGTACACATGCTCTAAGACAAAAACCTCTAAAAATAAATTAATAAATAAGTAAATAAAGAAACAATAAAGATTAATGAGAAGGAAATAGATTTTCTTTACATATAGGAGGAAACAATCTGGTTACTACATTACCCAAATGTATATGTTGCCTACATATAGCATATTTTCTAGCAATTAAGAAGGGCTACTCAAGATGTAAGATGAACTGAGACACTACGTTTATGCAGTAGAACAAACTAAACTTTACAGAAGCAATTTTTAAAACTGTGTTACTTCTATTGTGGATACAACTGTGATGTTCTAAAGTTGGCTCTTCTAAGTTAGCGAGAATCAGAAATGATGTGGGGAGCTATTGAACTCTTGATTTCAAATTAGTCATGATGACAATATTTATACCATGGTAAATGGCAAACCTACAACAAATGAGAGCTGCTTTTTATTGTGATGATATTGTTTTTTTTTTTTCTTTTCAATACGTGATTTTATTAGCACACCACTGACTACAACATGGATTCAAAAATTTTAAAAACAAGATGGAATTTGATCACAGGTTCATATTTTCATGATTCTATAAAATTCATAGATGTCAATTTAGACTTAGACTTCATTTTTCTTTATTTCTGCATTTAAAAATAATTGCCAGAGGGCATCTACACTCACCAGAGAAAGTGAGAGAGAGAAGAAAAATGATAAAACCTCTCCAGTGGGGAATGATCACGACACAGTCCCTTCTCCTCCACTTCTCCCTCCCTTTGGGACTTTGGGCATGCACACACATGTGCCTAGAGTGGTGAGTTTTTTTAAATCATAGGATCTGGGACTCAAACAGCACAATTGCCCCAGCCATCATGCCACTGGCTGGTCCTATTTTTGCATTCTTAATTTGTTCTTTTTGTCTTCATCAAAAAAAGCCACTAAGTGTTTTGCTTTAAAGTATGGATTTCTTGAGATATTTTTATGGCATAACAAAGACGACAATTTATGATCAAAAGAAAAACATTTCAGTGTTCAGCACAACAGATGTTCAAAGACAGCTTTGGAGTAAACATCAATACCATCTGGATGACCTGTCATCATAGGCAGATGGGAAATTGCTACTTAATAGTTTCTGTGAGAAGGACTGTGTAAAATATTATGTATTTAAAATTAAATGATGTTTGCATATTGAAAGTAGACACTATTTCACATGTTCTTTAATTCACTGATTATTATGATTATTCCAAGAATTACTTAAAATAAAAGTAAATTGTTTTTATAAAAATTTAAAAGTTTATTAGTTACTGAAATTTACCATATAGCCACATAGAATTTTATCTTGAACAATACATAAAAAAATAAACATATATAAGAACAAACAAAAAAATCCCATCAATATCTCCAAGGAGAGGTATTATTTATTTAAACCAGCACTTATTTGTCTCAAAATCACTGTCTGGTCTGGATTTTGAAAATCTTAAAGAAATTATTTTTACTATTCACAGTGAGAAAATTATCTATTTCAACATCCAACAGTCCTTCTTATCACTTTTTATTTCTTATATATTTTTTTCTTTAACCAAGAAATAAATTTTTAATGATGAGAAAGAATTTTTAAAATAGGAAGACTTTTACTATGATATTACAAGACAACAAAATATAAAAGGCATTTAGTAATAAATGTAACAGATTTGTCAGCTAACATTTAGACTTTCAGACAGAAAGTACCAAACCCATATTTTACAATAAATCTATCTGATAAAGAACAATGAAAAATAGCAAATTTTAATTATTCATATATATGATTTATTTTCAAAAAATAAAGTTAAAGAATGTAGTCAATCATTACATTGTTAGTAGTTTTCAAATGATTCTGAGCTTTCGAAAGCATCTGATTTCTAAACACTAATTTTTCTATTTAGTAGCATAAGAAATGACATGTCTTGCAATTTAAAGTGCATCTGATATACTTTATAATATATATTTTAGATGCAGTCAGTATGTATGTGTAATGTATTTGATAAGCCATGACTATGAAGGCACAAATGTACAAAACAACATTAAAATCATAATTAAGCTTCATACTTAAGCTTCCTCTAACTTACAAGAATTCAAGAGAAGTTTTTATGTATGGTATCCCCAAGTCCCTCCTACTCCCCAGTGCTTCACATACAGGAGTCTTTCAATAATCCCTTTATGAAATAAGGAAGCAATGAATGAATGAACAGTGAATTAAAACCAACACAGGTTTGATTTTTACCATGAAAGACAACCCCCCAACACACACACTCAGACTATGTATTACTGATTTTCCTTACTATTTCATGTTTTGAAATGCTTCTCTAACTCAGGAATAGTATCAATGGCTACATTCATAAAGTTGAATAACTAAAAAGTAGTGTGTGTGGCGGGGGGGGGGGGGGGGGGGGAGATTCACAATGTTGTGCTTTAGTGCCCTTGCTTTGGAAATATCTTACTATCGATTAGTTCTACTTACAAGCAAAGCTTCTAAAATACTGCCTCACAGTGCCCTGGCCTCCAACTATTGTGAGAGGAGATGGGCGAACGACTCTTTTGCTGTAAAGTGTTATCCTCTGTGGGATGAAAGAAATCTTAGTGTTACAACTTGAACAGTGCTTTCTTGTAAAGCCTGTAAAAACACTTTATGTCCTGTAGGAACGGAATCAAAATCCTTTTGAGGCCACAGGATGTCATTCTAGAGAACTACAGTGTCTCTTTCAGTGGATTACACACTATTTAACCGTAGTCTTCAGAAACACAAAGAAAGCTGTATGAGTAAGAGAGTCCTTGTTTTCTGGTGAACAGACCCAAAGGACTCTCCTCAACTGAAACCGGAAGCATTTAGGTTATTCAGTCAGTAGGTCAGTCTGTCAAAATATTTTTACCTGATGTTTATAATCGGTGATTAATTTCAGATAAGAAAATTTAATCAAGCTACACTGACTGATTTGAGGGATTAAGTTAGAGATTTACTAATTACAGAGTTTTAAAAATAAGGGTTCTTTTTTTGTCAGTACCTATCTGCCTATGCTCCATCTATTCTAAAATCAGAATGTTTTAACAGGTCTCTGAATATGTACAGTCTTTTCCTGTCTACCTGAGATACTTTTTTTTTTCCTTTTTAGTATTCTGTCTCCCTAGACTTCTGTTTATTCCTGCTCCAAACCCAGTTCAGATACCACTCGCTCTAATACATATTCACCTATCAATCCTTCCTCTCTCTTTTTTACAATAGTATCTACTCAGTATGTGTGTGCATGTGTGTGTATGTGTGTGTGTTGTTTTATTTTAGGCACAGCCTCACAATGTCACAATCCTACCTTAGCCTCTCAAACACCTTGGACTAGAGGCGTGCACTGCCGCAGCTTGCAGGGTAGTCTGAAAGTGAAACAAGACCTTCCTTGTGGCCACGGCTGGCTCAGTTTCCACATCAACCTGCGTGCACTGTGGTGGCTGGGTTAACCCTTCCTGTCTTAACA
Source organism: Tupaia tana (assembly GCA_026018925.1). Taxonomy (NCBI): domain Eukaryota; kingdom Metazoa; phylum Chordata; class Mammalia; order Scandentia; family Tupaiidae; genus Tupaia; species Tupaia tana. The sequence goes on from JAKSZU010000008.1 coordinate 42,884,368, forward strand.
GTTGACTGATTATTTATTTATTTTTAGAGATATTTTTGCTATAGGGCACATGTGCTTGCTGGAGAGACAGAGAAAGGCAGAGAGACAAAAGGTGAGAAATCATTCCCCAGGGCTGGCCACGCCACAATCCCTTCTCCTCCATTCTCCTCTTTGGATCTTGAGCATGCGTGCACATGTGCCGGCATGAGGTTTAAGCCATCTGTTCCAGGACTTGAACCATGGTCGACTACATGGGGGCCCAGTGACGTAATCATTATACCATCTGCTGGTACCTGATTATTTATTTTTAATGAAGTTCATTTTTTAGAGCAATTTTAGGTTCACCGCACAATCGAGCTCAAAGTACAGAGACTCCTTGTAGGGTCCTTACACTCACACATGCATTACCTCCCTCACAACTGATATCCAGCCTCAGAGCGTTCTTTTGTTACAACTGATGAACTTATACTCACACATCATTACCATCCAAAGACAATAGTTTACACTAGGGTTCATTGTTGCTGCCCAATGTATAGGTTTTGACAAATCATAATAATCATAGTGTATGTATAAATACAGTATATAATAGTTTAATTCTAAGAATTTTAACTCTGTGTTCTCTGCCTACTTACCCCTCTCTCATCTAGGCCCTGAAAGCCAGTGATGTTTTACTGGGACCAAAGTTTCTCCTTTTCCAATATGGTGTATACGATTGATCCCTGAACAATGTAGGAGGTAGGGGTGCCAACTTTCTATACAGTCAAAATCTTCCTGTGATTTTTGACTCCCCCAACATGTAACTATAAAGAATTCACTATTGACAAGAGACCTTACAGACAACCTAACAGTTGCTTAACACATATTTTGTGTTGTATATTTGTTATGGTCTGTATTCTCACAATAAAGTAAGGTAGAAAAAAAGAAATTGTTATTAAGAAAATTATACCAGAGAGGAAGCATTTATTGAAAAAAATTCATGTATTAGTGGACCAGTACAGTTCAAACCCATGTTGTTCAAGAGCCAATTGCAATTGGAATCATATAGTATGTAGTTTTGTCAGATTGGCTTCTTTCCCTTAATAATATGCATTGGGACCAGGAGTTAGTGTAATGGCTATGTCGCTGGACTCCCATGTAGTCGAGCATGGTTCGAGTCCTGGACTCGGTCGCTTAAACTCACACCGGGTGCGTGTGCGTGTGTGTCCAAGATCCCGAGAGGAGAATGTAGGAGAAGGGATTGCGGAGTGACCATCTCCCCTGAGGGATGATTTCTCGCTTTCTATCTCTCTGTCTCTCTGTCTTTCTGGTGAGTGCACACACCCTATAGCAAAATAGCAAAAACCTCTCAAAAAAAAATATATATATGCATTTAATTTTCCTCCATGTGTTTTCTCTTTTTCTTTCTTTCTTTCTTTCTTTCTTTCTTTCTTTCTTTCTTTCTTTCTTTCTTTCTTTCTTTTTTGTAGTTTGCTACTTCACACTTGCACTCATCAGAGAGAGACAGGGAAAGAGAGAGAGAGAGGGAACGTAAGAAAGTAGCCCTCCCCGTATGGAGGATGGCATGCAAATATTTTCAAGCTACTGAGTCTAGGACTTGAACCACACAGTAGGTCAAGCAGGATCCATCTCTTTTTACCACAATGCCTATGGCTTGTCTAATAGTTCATTTCTTTTTAGAACTAGATAATATTTTATTATGTTGATATGCCACAGTATATTTATCAATTCACTTACTGAAGAAAATCTTGGTATCTTTCCTGTTTTGACAATTATGAATAAAGCATTAACAGATTTTTTGGCTTTGGGCCAGATTTTTATTGATTACTTATATAATAAATGCATATATAATGAATGTCCACCCTTTGGCATGCACTATGGTAGATATTGAAATATATGTTACATCTGCTATGACATCAGGGGCCAGCTCTAGAGACTAGTGGTTAGGGAACAGAATCCCACATGGCAGAACACAGTTTGAATCCTGGCTCCAGAGACTTGCAAAACATGCAGGCACATGTGTGTGTATGCCCCAAATCCTGACAGGAGAGAGAAATTAGGAAGAATGGATCATGTTCATGATCATGCTCCATTGCTGGATGCTTTCTCCCTCTTCATCTCTCTCTGTTCCTCTGTCTTTCTCAAATAAGTTCAGGCAAAAAGAAAAAAAAAAAAAAAAAGGAACTGCTATGACCATTAAGAGGAAAATAAGAAATTTAAAACCTCCCCATAAAGATAGTTATAACAGTAACAGCAACAATAATAATGACAATACAACAATTGTAACACTAGTATGTAGTATATTTATGGTAGAAACATTGCTAGGGGCTTGAAAGGTGCACAATGTTTTCTCAATTACATGACATTCTGAAAATTCATAAATCGATTTATAGATTTCTCATGCAAAAGAAAGTTTCCAAAAGAAGAAATAACTCCACATTACAAATACCACTGAGAGGTCGTGAAGTACTGAAGAAGTTTTATTGAATTTTGTAATTAGGAGTTTACTAGTATACTTAAGAATTATGCTTAAGTGGGGGGCTGATAACAAAGACTGGCTACAGAAAGTTTAGGGCTGACATGACAGTAAGAATATAGAAAGGAAACAGTTACAAGGATCTCCTAGTAAAATAACAGCAATAAAAAGAATAAAGCAGCTCATATTTATTGAGTGCTTATAGTTTTCAGGAACTCGTTCTGTACATCAAATATTATTCCAGCCATTTTATATCTAATGAGTAATTTAACCTTCACACCAAAACAGCAGAGAAACTATATTATCATTATCCTCAATTTTCAGATGAGAAAACAACACTGAAGGGCAGAGAGGTTGAGTCATTTATCCTATGTGAGTGGCCTAATATCCACTTCACTATACTACCTGTTGGCTTATGGAAATGAGCATCCTTAGGTGAAAAATTGGTGAGAGCACGTTGTGGACATTCTAACAGAGCCAACTGGAACATGGTTGTACAGCGCAATTTTATTGTATATTTTTCTTTGTCCTGTCAACATTTCACATACTTTTTCTGCTGTCCTCCCCTCCTTGCAGAAAATTTCCAAAACAATTCCACTCTAATTTATTTTAGGCCATTTTTTGACACCATAGATAGACTCTGGAATCTGATGACACTATTTCTGCTAGCACTATTATACTAATTTGCACCACTACCTCTGAAATTATTCTACAGTAATTTCCCATTAGCAAGTACCCTATTGAGAGAATACAAGTGAGCTGTTTTATGTCTCTATGAAAGAGATTACTTTTCCTTGAATCATGCTTCTGAAACATGAAATTGTATGATGTGGAGGACTGCACAAATCTACTCTATGCTATCACTTCCTTTTTTGTAGTTCAAGTTTTTTTTTTTTTTTTTTTTTTTTTTAAGTCTATTCATTTATTCCTTCCATGAGCAAGGGAGACATAAGGAGAAAGAGAGAGAGAGAGTGAGAAAGAAAAAGACAGCACCCACCCACCCCAGCCTCAGGCAGTCCTGGATGGGGCATGCACATGCCCAGAATGCTCAGAGAGGTCTCCACATGCAAGCCTGGAAGCTTCTCATGTACATTCAGTTATCTCTCAGTTGACATCTCTTATATGCATTTTTTTAAAAATATCTCATGTATGCTTTATAATGAAAGCTGTATATATTTAAAAAATCAAATCCCCAAAGAGAAGATTTACAGCCTTTTACAGTATTCCATTTATATTTTAATGCAATTGCATTAAATGGAGTTAAACGAATGTCTGAATGTCTGATCTCTATTTTTACAGTGAATATTCATGCATATTATCTCAATTAACCAATACAACAGCCTGACAAGCTAAGCCCCATTATACAGATAAAGATATTAAAGATCAGAGAAGTTATTCACTTGCTTCAGTAATTTGGAAGCTAGCGTGTTCAGAAAATTGGAATCTAACCATAAATGTCTTTTACAGTGAACAATATCAGAAAGAATGCATTGAAGGCCTGCAAAAAGCAAAAAAAAACCTCTCTCTCTCCCTATATATATATATTAATATATATACACATATATATTCAATTCATTAATTAACATTCAATTGCATTAATCTTGAATTCATTGTTTATATATACACATTTAATTTTTCTCTCTTTCTGTGCCTACTCTGAAATCCATTTTAAAATATCTAAATAATTCAAACATGCTTCTGTGAATTATACTCCTCTATACTGTACTTATAAAATGTTTTACAGAAGAAATGGCCCAATCATTTTTTTCCTTTTCTTGAATACTTTTCATATAGTGTTTCTTCGAATGTGCTGATTCTGCCTGTATTTTAGAATGAATATTAACAAGGCAGCCTCAGATATACTTTCCAACTCTATACCCTTAATTCTCTATTTGTCTTCTCTTGAATAGTCACAAAGGGTTTTGTTCATTAGTTTTAAATTTCATTACTGGCCACTGAAATAAAATAGTTTTTACTTTATTTAAATAAAGTAGAAATCTGTATTTTCGGGTTTATATATTCATTTTATGATGCATAAATACTTTTCATATTGGATAATTTAGTCTGGATTTTGCTGTCTCTCATTACATAAGAGGAGGACATTCATTGCTAATATGGAGAAAATGTTCACAGATGTAATAGAAGTAATAATCATAAGGTGGCCTCTGAACAAAGCAAATCCCACAAAAATATCTATGAACATTTCATTAATATTAGAATTATATACACTTTTACTATTCAGAAAGCCTTCTCGATAAAAATGGAGTCATCTTAATTAGCCATACTATTAATTTGCATTAGCAACATTAAAATTGGAGAAGTAAACAATTGGAAATGAAACATTTGGCACATTCTGGTGTAAAAGGATTAAAAGTTATCTCATGCTTAAAGGAAAATAATAAACACTGAAGAATTACTCCCTAAATATTTTTCTCATCTCCTACCAAGACTATTTTTATAGGACTTGATTTTTCATTTAATTATCTAACTCTCTTCAATTACCCCAATCACATCTTTTCTGCATTTTTGTTCTTTTGCATACTATTCCCTTAGATAGCTGCCTCATGATTGCTCTTCCTAGAAGCGTTAACTCAGCTGCTCTCATTCCTAGCAGTATTTTCCAGGTCGTATTCTCTCCTAGATGGCCTGCTAGGGAAGAGGCTTTCAATGTTTATGTGATTTCCAGCAAGGCTTTTTTGCAGAGTACATACTAGCTTCTATTTCAAGGAGGGAATTGATTCGATAGGCAGTGCCATGTTTAAACTTTAAAATTTCTGTTTAATTATTAAGATCTAGTTGACACTATTTGGCTGACTTTCACATGGACCCTCTGCTAGCTCAATGATGTGTAGTTCTGCCTTGGAGAGAGCGTTCTGCATCACAAAAGGAGCTACTGCTAACCTTTGTAAAAATGAATGAAGAAACTACTTCTAGGTAGGAAAACATGTTTCCAGATGTAATGGAAATAATAATCACTAGGGGAGAGGGAGAAATGAGAAAACAATACCCTTTAAACTCATGGCACAGTGGATGAATAAGCTGAACCTCAGCACTTCCATCCCTTCACCCAGGTGCCTTTGTACAGTGATCAACCTGGACAACTGCACACAGACTTCCGAACTCATGTTACCTTGTTGCATATGCTTTTATGGAAACCAGGACAGAGACATCATTTGTTTTTATAAAACATATCATGTGGATTCAAAGTACCCTCTTTTTACAAAAAAGTTTCATTGCAAGCCATCCCTAACATATGACCGGATTGTATTTTAAAATGTTCTTTGTAAAGTCACATTTTCTTACACAAACAGAGCTGTACATCAGAATCAAAATTACATTGAATTTTATTTCCAAAATTACTCATTTCAACCTAAACAAAAAATAACTAATCTTCTTTCTCCTGCAAGAGTAGGGTGATATTAATCACACAGGGTTACTTTAAAGGTAACTGAAAAGAATAGGTATACTCCTGACCACAGTGTTTGATATCTAAGACAAAGAAATAGCCAGGTTCTAAAATCAGGGGGCTCACTTGGAGAGATGGGTCCTTGGAAGTGACTTTTCTTTCCTACTCTGGTGACAATATCATTTGTTGTTGTCATTATATCCCTCACATCAACATAGCTTGATTCTCGTTAGTGTATACATGCATGTGTGTGAGTGTGTATATGTGTGTGTGTGTATACACGTAGTACATGTATTAGTATATGTCTTCTAAAGATAGACTCCCAACAAGTGACTTTGTTATTAATATGAAAGACTTAAGTACACACCTGCACACAAAATTTAAATAGTACTTTTTTCTGTATTTCTTCTTACATCTCTTTCTAATATCCTTTATGCCCCTTTCCCCAAACTCAAGGATCCAGAGCCCTGGAGCTACTTCAAGCCTCTCATTAAAGCTTCCCAAAGAAGCCCCTTCCTGAACTTGACCTAACCATTACTTCTTCACAATGATCTCATTTAGTCATATTTACACCTTACTAGAAGCCCCCATTCTTTCAAAGAATTGGTTTTAACTGGGTATTACAAAGAAATTCAATTATTGGACAGATTTATGTGAGTATATGAATGACTCCTAGCTTCTTAACCCTACATGGGGTTACATTAGAAAGAGAAGAAAGTGGTAGCTAAAAATATCTTTAATCAATAGACTTTCTGAGACCTGTAATTCAACAAAGAAGAAAAACACATATAATGTCAGAAATCTTGGATGAGGGTAAGAAGTATCACCTTTAATCAAGAAATAAATTCTTCTCCTTTCTCCTATTATTAAGTCCTTAAATACTCCCTATTTTTCAAATTTGATAATAATAACCATCTATTTCTAAACCCTTAGCTTTGTACTTAGTAGCTCTAGGTATTTGGTTGATCTTTAAATGAAGAGTTGGTGAGCAACCCAGAAAAGGTTCCACAGATAAATGGAAAGCTAAGATTAGCAGGCCCAGAGTCATTTATGTGTCATGATGTCTGTAAAGTAGGTTTCTACACACCAAGAAATCCTGATCTGCTCAAAAGCTATGTTCAATAATGGTATAATAAGATTATGCTATATGAAATAAGGTCATTATCTAACATTTGGGGATCCACAGAGAGTATAAGATATCTCTTTAAGTTGCTTATTGATTTCTCAAAAACTTAGGCTCCCCCTATAATTCCTAGGCCCATCTAAATTGTTCTCTCTGGCATTTTTCTAGGGAAGAAAGCAACTAAATATTTTGGATATCATGAATTATTAGTAGAGATGATTTATGAATTTTGTGGAGATACAAAAAAATAGTTAATGCTATAAAAATATGGCCAGTGGATATTTTTACTAACCCACACTCAACTGAATCAGTAAATTGACTTCAATAGGAAACTCAACTAAAAAAGGAAATGTGATGTTTGAATATGACTATAGCTTAACAGTTGCTTTCTTAATTTCTTTTCCCTGAAGAACAACTATGCCCAGTGAATTGTTGAAGCCCCATTAATTTGCCTGGCCAAATGTGTATACTCAACCATCTAAACCAAAAATAGTCTATTGGAAGGAAGAAATGACTTTTAATAGACTGGCATTTTGAGCTGGTGTACAAAGGTGGATAGATTACAACAATTCATTTAAATTTCCTGGCTCCATGTGCATGTTAATGATGACTCAGAAGAACCCTCTGATATTCAGAGTGTGTCAATCACATTCTGATTTATTCTCTCAGTTCCGAGAGCAGGGCAGCGTTTCAAGGCTGGGCCACTGAACAGGGGAAGCTTTGTGAGTGCTTAGACTCCTCTGCTGGCCACCTGCTCTTCTTCTCTTTGGCTTCCACATAAGTAGCTTTGTTCCAAGGACGCTGGCATGTGCTCAATACAGTTTAGGACAAGATTAATACCGTGAACTGACATGACTTTCTTGGCAGCCTTTGTCTTTTTTTCTAACACACTCCACTCACTTATGATGTCTAATATCATCACTCATACAACACGGGGAAATTCTCATTTTCTCTCTTCATGTAACACTCCAGCTGAAAATCACATAGTTACTGAAAGTTTTGTCACTTTTGAGATACATACTATAACAAATAAAATAAATTATGGTAAGATGATACTAGGAAGAATTTAACAACAACGTGAGGAGAAAATATTTTGATGCACAGTTTATTTTTCCTGGTCCTAAATAATCACTATACTTTATTATTCAGTCAAATGCTGGATTCTTCATTTAACAGATTGATCTTTTCAGAAAAGTATTTCATTTACTGTACTATTTTAACCTGTGGAAACTCAAGGTGAAATGTTATGGGTAAAGCAACTGGTGTGTGGAATTTGACTAGGAAGTATTCAGTTATCTATAGGAAGACTGTGAATTACTGTGTCCAGTTCTCCCATAGCTTACAACAAATAGTCATTGTTAGAGAAAAACAGTTGAATGTAGAGTCTTGACAGTCGTTATCAATTCTCTACTTAAGAAGATTTTTTTTCTAGAGAGAGAGAGAGAGAGTTTTGCTTATAGGGTGTGTGCATTCACCAGAAAGACAAAGAGAAACAGAGTGAGAGAAAGTGAGAAATCACTCCCCAGGAATGATGACCACAGCGCAATCTCTTCTTCTCTCCTCTCCTCTCCTCTCCTCTCTTCTCTTCTCTTCTCTTCTCTTCTCTTCTCTTCTCTTCTCCTCTCTCCTTTGGGCAAACACACGCCTGGCATGATTTTCAAGCTCCTGGTCCAGGATTCAAACCACAGTTGGCCATGTGGAAGTACAGTGCCTTAATTTCTACATTACCTGCTGGCCCCTTAAGAGGATATTACAGGGGCTAGCAGATAGTGTAATGGTTACATCGTTGGACTCCCATGTAGTCGACCACAGTTCGAATCCTGGACCCAGTGGCTTAAAACTCAAGCTGGGTATGCGTGTGTGCAAGCCCAAAATACCAAAAGGAGAATGGAGGAGAAGGGCTTGCAGCATGGCCATCCCCCTGGTGGGGAGGTGGGGAGTGGGGGTGTCACTTCTTCCTTCCTGTCTCTCTCTGTCTCTCTGAAAAACTCCCATACCTCATAGCAAAAAAAAAAAAAAACTCTAAAAAAAGAAAAAGATATTACAAATTAAATACAAAGTGAATACACAGCTAATTGAAAGGAAGTGAGAACAAAGGCAAAACCTCTTAGTAGTTATGTCCTCAAGTGCAAAAAATGGCAAAGGCCAAGGATGGGCTCACTTTTGGTTCAGTAAATAGGAAAAAGGGCTACTTCATCAACAATTAGCAGGAATGCATCCAGCAAGCTTAACTATCCATTGGGTACTTTTAAAAATAATTTTCTCCCAGACCTCAAACTTAATTAGAATGGGTCCCCTCTGGTGGGAACTAGGTTTAGATCATTTTTAAAGCACCCCAGAAGATGTCAATATACAGCTAAGTTTGAGAACTAACGGTGGAGCCCATTCATTGGGCTTTTATAGGAGATGTTTATACTCGTTTCAACTAGTACATATCTACTTGAGCAAAATATCACAATCAAATCTTAGTGATAACACGTGTTAAATAACTAAATGGATGAAAAGTGACTGCAGACAGTAATTGAGAAACTTTTTATTTTTTTTAGACTTTGCTATTGGGTGCATGCACTCACCAGAGAGACAGACAGAGACAGATAAACAGAAAGTGAGAAATCAATCCCCAGTAGGGATGACAATGCCACAATCCCTTCTCCTTCATGCTACTCTCAGGATTTGGGATATGCAAGCACACATTCCTTGTGTGAATTTCAAGCTGCTGGGTCACGAACTTGCACCATGGTCAGTCACATGGAAGTCCTGTGTCTTAACCACTATGCCACCTGCTGGCTCTGAAAAACTATTTTTTAATTAACATGTATGGCATCATAAATTGGCTGAAAAGATGTGATGATATACTCTGCAGATTCTAGGTAGTCAAAAATCTAGGTCATTTTTATTAGAGAACAAATATTCTCAGACTTTTCTGTGATTTTCCTTTCAATGTGTAAGTCAAAACTGGGAATGAATGTAAGTTGTACTATTCTAGGAAATTGCCTTCTCAATCCTGTAATCTTTTTGGTAAAAAGCCTTGATTACATTATCCTTCCCAAAATACAAGGTTTCCATTGCAATATCTCTAGCAGAATTGCTATTTAGGATAGTAGATGTTCAATTCTTTCTTTTCTGCATGTTTGATATTTACATGTTTCACTTGTCATATACGTTTCCATACATCATTCTAACTGATGTATTATCACACAGAAGTGTATACAGAGCGAAGAATTAACCCTAAGAGAAAAATACATTGTAATTTGTAGGATGAGTTCCTAAATGTTATTTATATTTCTCTGCACATGCATCATCTTCTGCAATGGTAATTTTGAAACCCATATATTCCTTATATATTTTTTTTGGAAACAACATTTTCCTGGGGGGTGCAGGAGATACAGTTCTAAACAACACAGAAAGGGCTTTAAGGGAGATCACATTCAATTGGGAGAGATATATACTAAATTAACTATTATCAAATTAATAAAAAATAGTTGTAAAAAATCTAATTTAAGACAGTGAATCCCTTTCTTCCTTGGAGAGCCAAAGTATCATATTTTCAACATATACTTTATTTCCTTTTTGAAGACTGATTAGATGACTCACTTCACTATAATAAAATTATACTGGTTAGTTTTTCCTTTTTTCTCCATTTCAAGGAACACATAGTATGTCTCATTATTCTAAAAGGCTGTTTACTTATTTATTTACATTGTTCTCTTCCCTCAGAAAGGATACAAGCTGAACAGAACTGGAAAACTTGTAAATCATTGCAACATTGCAAACCAGCTGCTTTCTCTACACCTTCAGGAGTGTTATCGACCTACCTTTCTTTCTCTTCTTTTCTCCATATGTCTGCCTGCATTCAAAAAACAAACAAACAAACAAAAAAAAAAACTCCTTTTTTTGTTTACACCCTATTCAACCCAGTATATAGGAGGGATCTTCTGAAAGTTCCTGGGAAAGGCTTATTTGAAAAGAAACAAAACAAAACAAAACAAAAAACTATGCAAGGATTTTAAAACTTTTTTGCACCAAAATAAACTCATACTTTAATTCCATTTGTCCATGAACTTTGTCAAATTGCCTTGCATTGTTTTTTCTTTTTGTTTGTTTTAATTTTGCCAGAGGGCACTTGTACTCACAGGAGAGAGACAGAGAGAGACAAAGAGAGAGGGAGAAAGCGAGAAAACATCCCCCATCGGGCACGGTCATGCTGCACTCCTCTCCCATTTCTCCCTTCTTTAGGGATTTTGGGCAAACATGGACACAAGTCAGCCAGTATCACAAGCCACTTGGCTGGGACTTGAACCACAGAGTCAGCCATGTTGGATCCAGCCACTTTAATTAGTATGTCACAGGCTCACTAAGTCCCCTTGTACTTGTTTGGTATCTACTATGCTAAGAGCACTACATTAAGTGCTACACCAAGCTGATATGGCCACTGTACACCTAGATATGAAAGTTCAGTAGGAAAACAGGCAATTACAAAATTAAACACCCACATCAAAATGTGGTAGAGTCTGTGGAAGTTGAAATAAGAGAGTACAGCAGAGAACGTTAATGTAGGCTGACAGTAAAGGAAAAATACGTTAAGAGAAGGTTCTTTAAAAAAACTAAAGCATAACTGGGTGTGAGAATGCTCAGGGATTAGCCCTGAAGTGGAATAGTACTCAGTACATTCACATAAGCAGGCTGTAAAAATGAATTAAAATGAGTGAGTAGTGGTAACATGGGATGAAATTTCAAAAGTGGGTAGGCAAGAGCTCATGCATGCTTTATAAATAGTGTCAGAGTTTGAATTTTATACCAAGCACAATAGATAGTCTATAAAACTATTTTAGGTAAGTAAGTGTCTTAGGATAAATTATAGTTCATAGAAATCAATTAAATTTGTGAAAAAATGGTTGGACAAATAAAAGTGGAAATCAGAAACCAATTAAACTATTAAAGACTTTTCTTTTTTTTTTTTTTTTTTTTTTTGCTATAGAGTGCTTGCGCTCACCAGACAGAGAGAGAGAGAGACAGAGAGATAGAAAGCAAGAAATCAGCCCCCAGTGGGTATGGCCACACCACAATCCCTTCTCCTCCATTCTCCTCTCGGGATCTTGGGCATGCACGCACATGTGCCCGGCATGAATTTAAGCCACCGGGTCCGGGATGCAAACTGCTGTCTACTAAATAGGAGTCCAGCGACATAGCCATTACGCTAACTGCTGGTCCCACTATTAAAGACTTTTCTTGACCAGTGGAGAGAGAGAAATTTGGGCAAGGTTCTGGCAATAGAGATGAGAAAAAGCAGTCAGATTTGAAGTATATTTTGGAATCAAGATATAATTATAGAGCTTGCTTATTGTTTGGATGCAGGTGTAAGAAGAAGTATTCACGAATGATATTCAGGTTTCCCTGCTGAGCAATCTTATCACATATCACAGTATGGAGGAGAACGTAGACTTCTTTTTCTTTTCTTGTAGAGGTTTATGTTTTAGGGTGTGTGTGCTCATGGCAGGGTCTGGGAGGAGGGTAGACAGTGAGAGGGAAAATAAGAAATCACCTCTCCAGGGGCATGGCCACATTGCACATGCCGGCATGAGTTTCAAACCCCAGGTCCAGGACTTGAACCATGGTCAGCCATGTGGGAGTCCAGCAACATGCTTCTATGCCATCTGCTGGCCTCTGAGAATGTAGACTTTTAACATGCAATTCTTTTTTTCTTTCTTTTTCTTTTTTTTTTTTTTTTTTGAGAGGTTTTTGCTATAGGGCGTGTGCGCTTGCCAGAAAGGCAGAGAGACGCAAAGAGACAGAAAGCGAGAAATCACCCTCCAGGGGAGATGGCCATGCCGCAATCCCTTCTCCTCCATTCTCCTCTTGGGATCTTGGGCATGCACGAACACGTGCCCGGCGTGAGTTTAAGCAAACCACGGTCGACTCCATGGGAGTCCAGCAACATAGACATTACAGTAATTGCTGGTCCCTTAACATGCCATGAGTGGAGAAGTTCATTACATTACAGACAAGGAGGCTAAATCCAATATAAATGGTGAAGGAAGGCCTCCCTTGGAAAGTCACACTTAAGCTGAATCTTAGAAACAAGGAAGTTTTCTTGGGAAAGAAGTGGCCTTTCTCTTTATACCATGACTTTCTTTAATTCCTACTATTAAATAGCTCATTTTATTGCTATTTCTTCCTTCAAATTCTTAAGAGATCAAGTTGACCCAATTTATTCTTTCCTATCCTGGCCATAGACCCTAGGTCAGTAGCCAGCCTATGTGTGATTTTCCTTAGATCAAATGCTTACAGCAAGAGCGACCATCAAGGTGTCATTCAGAGAAACAGTATATATTGACAGGATCAGGTGGACAGTTCCAAAAAAGGAGCTCTCTGGCTACTACTTCACAAGATAACTTTATTTGGACATTTTACTTTCCACTTGGCCCAGTAGGAAGGAACATTTTTCTTTTCTCATGCTTAGTAAGAGCCTGGAGGGAAGGTGTGGTTTTCTTCTAATTGTATATTTAAACTCCAAACTGGAAAAAATATAAAGCTATTAATCATAGATGCACAGAGACCTCTGAGACTTTGCAAGTCTGGGGTGGTTAGAAAAGTTGCTCTGAGTTATCTTTCCCTTGAGGATGCAACTGGATGGGTGGAGGTTCTAGGGTCTCATCATCTTGTCTGACAACCTTTTTTTACTATATTTTTTAACATCTGTGGATAGTTTAGCTATTCAAGCAAGGGATCATTAAATCAGTGTTGTTTATGACTAACTTCAGGAAATCTAATTCTGTATAAAGTCAAAGGCAACTAGAAATTTTCTCATGTTTTTGGTCCAAGGAGTTACATTAATATTTTTTTTCAATGACTTTCTTATCTACAGTTCTTGTGATTATTAATGACCTGATTATTGTGCTCTGAGGGCTTACTTTTTTAAAAATTAGGACACTAGAGAATTGTTCTAAAGACTAATAGAGGTTCTACCACTAAGGCTGGTATCAATGTTGAAGGACAGACAAAAATCACAACTTGAGATTTGCTGAGATTACTTTCCCATGGAAGATCTGTGACTTTGGCTAGGACCCTGGGTTGAGAACACAGGCTGTGAAGCACACATGCCAGTGACAGTGTGGGGAACCCTGCTGCCTCCTCATATCCCACATGGGCATAGCTCTACTAGATCTTTCAATAACACAAATAAACTGAGAGAGATGTATGAGGATGGAGGTTAGAGTTGCAAGTTGCCTTTATACCTTGTCAGGCTCAGGGCTCAGGGATGCGAGGCATATAAAATCACTACAACAAAATGTTTAATTCCACTTGCTACTAGTTGCACAGTTACTTCTGTGTTGTATTTCCTGCTGTTCTATTGATCATTCTTAATACTTTAGTGAATCAATCTACCCAGAATGCAATACAATTGAACTCTATTAATTAAGGCAATGTTTGCCAACATTTCCAATGTCATGACCTATGTAGGAAAGGGGTAAGCAGAGAGGATTCTGAAAGGATGGAGCCTAGTCTAGTTCTAGCAGCTTCAGGCTACCCAAAGATTGAGGAAATCAATATCTTGGCATAGTAGAAACCCATTTGCGGCAAACCAATATTTTGTGGTACATGGTCAAATTAAAATGAATTAAACAAGGGAGTGATTTATTTCCCTTAAGAGACAGAAGGTGTCCCTGGACAGGTATGGCAGTCATAACTCATGTCGGTGCTAAATTGTAGCTTGAATATCCCTAGAGCAGTTTTCTTGTCCACATGATCCAGATGACTAATCACCAACTTTATGTTTTTGGAAGTAGGGTGAAGAGATGGGAGAAGAAAGTCATATCCCTTCCTTTAATGGTCTAATTCAAAAGAAAGTCATCCCCTCTCCTGTAATGGTATGACCTAAAAGCACAAATCACTGAAAAACTTAGTGAAGTGGCTTGCCATAATTTCTTTCTTTTTTTTTTTTTTTCTTTTGGAGAGGTTTTGCTATAGGGCACGCGCTCGCCAGAAAAACAGAGAGAGACAGAGAGACAGAAAGTGAGAAATCACCCCCCAGTGGGATGGCCGTGCCACAATTCCTTCTCCTCCATTCTCCTCTTGGGATCTTGGGCACACATGCACACACGCCCAGCGTGAGTTTAAGCCGCCGGGTCTGGGACTTGAACCGCAGTGGACTACGTGGGAGTCCAGCGACATAGCCATCACGCTAACTGCTGGTCCCAGCTTGCCATAATTTCAAAGGAGTCTGGGGAATGTAGTTTTTGGGAAAAGAGTTCGATTTTTACTAAAAAGTTGATACTGGGGAAGAGTAACTGGATACTGGGAGGCCAGTAGTTTTTCTGATGTCTACCTTTTTGATCACCTAAGTATCTTTATGTGCATTTCTTTGTACACATAGACTACTCATCTACTTTGCAAAGATATAATTCCTTATTTCTATTCAGTTATTGTACTCAAATCAAATGATAGAAACTCCATGATAAAAAGCCACCTCTATGAGGTCAAGATAACCCTTTTCTGGGGTTAAAATTTTAAAAAATATTATCCTAATGCCACCTGCATTAAACCCCACACACAAATTACTTGTATACAACTGTGGAATCAGAACAAGATAACTTCATTTAAAAAATTACATTCAGAGTAAAGAGAGAATAGGAAATACCCACATTCATTATAGTGATGAAATCGCACTGGATGGAAATTTCAAACATACCTACCTTGGCAGTCCAGTAAAATCTCCGTACGTTTCATCTTCTAACCTCTGGTTTTGTTTATTGGAGAAACATGTTTCCTCATCACTGTCCTGCATTTTCCCCTGGGACTTTCTTCCTGTCATTATCTTCAATAATTACATCTGAAGTGAACAATGAGAGTTTTCCCTTCATGGGGGCTGACAGCTTTTATAACACTGTGACTGTCCGCATTTTTGAGGGCATAGCATTGTGTTCCGACCCGGGGGGACAGTCGAACAGGTTTCCTGAGGGAAGGAGTGAGAGCCGGGACAAGCGGCACAGTGTTACAACACGAGGACGACACAGTGTCTTCAGGGTTGTCCGTTTATTGTGGACAGCATAGTACAGCACGGAGACGACGCAGTGTTACAACTCTTCAGGGTCGCGTCGTCTATTGGGAGCAGCACGGAGATGACGTGATGTCACAGCTCTTCAGGGTCCTCCGGAGACGACGTGGTGTTACAATTCTTCAGGGTCTTCTAGGTCGTCTGGAGATTGTGGGCCAGGCATCGTGGTTATATGCATGCTGGTGGGCCGTGATTGGTTTTAAAAGGTGGATTATGATTGGTTGTAAAAGGTGGATTATGATTGGTTGCTTTTGGACCAGTCATGAGGTGCCGGATATGCAAATCTGAGGGATTCTATTGGCCAATCAGAGTATGGTTTTGAAGGTGAGGTTTTTGAAGGGGAGCCAATCATGGCAATTGTTTACTCTCTGAGAAACCTCGGCCGACTCACTGGTCCTCAGCCTCCCACAGCACTGTGTAGGTCACATAGCATTTGGCATCCACACTTGATGTGACCCTTAAGAATATGACTCTTTAGAAACTTAACATACTTCTAGTATATTCGCTTCAAACAAACCCCATGTGCACGTAGCCACCACTAAGCATCGTGTTTGTTTATATTTTTTAATACTGAAGACTTTTCTTCTTTATTTGCTAGTCTATTTGCTTATCATTCTTACCCTAATGAAAACTACCTTAAAACAATCAGATAACAAGTATAGGTGAGAAAGACAATCCCCCTTAACATGATTTCTACTACCAAGATAGCCTTTTCTCTTTAGCCTCAAAATCTTACACTGGAAGTGTTTGAGAAACACCTGGGAACGTATCTCTTGCTAGTTTCAGAGCCACCTCATATAAATGTTTTAGTTTAAAGTAAATAAGTGGTCTTTATTTTAATTTTCATGTAGCCTAGTTATCTGCCACTCAGCCAATTTACTGGGTATGATAAAAATAGTGGCCCTTATCTCAGCCATGCATATTTGAGTTTAGCCTTATAAACTGGTAGCAATAGCCTGAGTTCATTTATTCTTTGAAGAATTTATTGAAAGCATTACTACATGCTAAGGTAACTAACATTCAAGAGGTTTTTCAACTCTTTTCCCTAGAGTTATTGTCAATCTTACCAGATACTTTGTAACAACATTCCAATCAGGAATGTTTATCTTTTCCACCTATGTCCTGACAGATGACCTAATGATATGATTGTTACCTATTTCAAGATGTGTTATGTGAAGATATTACTTTCATGTGCCACACTTTATTATAATTAGGATATAGTTTAGCTTCTTATAATAGAAACCTAAAATTAAGTGACAGAATTTTATTTCTATCTTAAAAAAAAAAAAATTGCTAGAGGGCACGTGCACTCACCAGAGGGAGTGGTGGAGAGTGAGAAAGCAACCCCCAACACCCCCATGGGGAATGGTCACACCACAACCCCTTCTCTTCCTTTCAATATTTTGGGCATGCATGCACAGATCTGGGACTCAAACTGTGCATTTGGCCATGTAGGATCTAGCTGCCTAAACCACCAGGTCTCCTGCTGCCCCTTTATTCTTATCTCAGTAACAGTTAAGCTATGGATGGCCCAGAGCTACTTTACAAGGCAACTAGAGACCCAGGCTCTTTCTGGATCAGTGCTACTTCTTTTCTTGTGAGTTGTTCTGGTTCACTGGGTATAAGTAACTCACCATTGTCTCCTCATTTCTGAAGACAGAATGAATGGAGAAAAGGAAGGTATGCCTCTTTAAGATCATAATTTCAAGTGGCTTATACTTCTTCCTCTCTCAAATATCATTGACCAAGATTTAGTAACAAATTCAGAACTGGCTACAATGGATGTTGGGAAATGGAGTTTTTGGGTAGGAAGCCATATGCTCATATTGGAATGCAATTAATATAAAATAAAAATATACAATTTGGAGGGGAAATATGTCTCTTTCACAAGGTACTTTTTTTTTTTTTTTTTTTTTTTTTAAGAATCACTTACAACAGAATAATTAGTTTTATTTCCTGTCCCAGTTATGGGCCAACAGGTAGCATGGTGGTTAGGGTACTGGACTCTCACATGGCCAACTGTGGTTTAATTCTTAGACCTGGTGGCTTGCTTCCTCATTTTCTCTCTCTCTTACTGTCTGACTCTGTGAGTGGACAGGCCCTATAGTAAATTAAATAATAAAAATAGTAATAGTAAATAATATTAAATAACTCTTTTTAAAAGATTCAGTTCCTTTAAATAAAATTTCTGAAAACAAAAATAATTGACATGTTTTATATTATAAACTTTGTTTTTCCAATAATTTTTTAACAAGTACTTGTTAGAAGCTTAAAATGTATGAGTCAGCCTTTGAAGTTGGTCTTTCTCTATATTTTATTTTCTTTTTAGCCCACTTATTTGCTTTGAGAGAGAGAGACGAACACATTCACAGGGTCTCATACTGCAGTCTTCACCCCAGTCTTTCCCAGATAGCCAGGTTCACGGGCACGCATACACCTAACGTATGCCTGTCGATCGGAGCCAGACCCTGATCTTCCATGGCTCCCAACATGCCAAGTACTGCACCATCACCATGGCCGGTCCTGACCCTTTCTAAAATTGCTTTTTAATGCACATTTATTTTTCATTCATGCCACCAAAAATGTATTTGATTTTTTAGCTTAATGGAATTGAAGGCTTGTAATGTTTCCAAGATACCAAAAAGGCCCTATTAGACTTTCTAAACTTGCTCAGAATATAAATTATAGCAACTACTGGAAAAACAGAAAAAGTAGCAGTGGTGAATGAGTTTTTTTTTTTTTTTTTTTTAAATATGTGACATATTTGTTTAAGTTCAGATTTTGAAATCTGAAAAGTTCTGTTATTACTCAGCATGTAGTAACAGATTGTTTAACTACAGAAAAAAAATGAACCCTTGGTACTGATTTATAACATATCATTTCATATTATCAATCATTTCCATTAATACAAGTCTGTATATTGCCAGCAATGTTTTTCAGCCAGTTAAGATCTTTACAACTCCTTCCTAAAATGAGTAGATCTCTCAAGTATCAATGAGGTCTTGAGGAGATCACAATTCTAATGCAGGGAGGTATGCCAGTGTTTGAATGTTTGGGCTTTGAAGTCAGGAAGATCTGAGTTTGGACTCCCAGTTCCACCACTTACATTTACAATCTTAGGAAAATCATTTACCATTTTAAGCCTTAGGGTTCTCGTCAATACAATTTAGATAGTAGTACTTACCGCCTGTTTCTTAGACTAGTATAATATAATTACCCATAAAATATTTATATAGCCTCTAGCATATGAAAATAGGTACTGCTTAGTTTTAACCCCAATGAATAGTCCCATGTATATGCCTGTGGAGAAAAATCACTCAAGTAAAATACTCCATGAAATAAATCTGAACACTATATACTTGAATGACTCTCTTTAAATATAGTTTAAAAAAATCAATCATCCATGGTATTAGAAGTAATGAGGATGGCAAGCCAGGTGGCATGGTGGTTAAGGTTGCTGAATCCTATGGCCAATTTTCATTTTGAATTCTGGATCAGGTGACTTGAAACACATGCTAGATACATTCACATGAGTGTCCAAAAGTCCCAAGGAGAATAGAAGAGCAGGGATTGTGGTATGTCCCTCCTCTCCCCTGGGGGTGGTGCGTGCTTTATCATTCTCTTTCTCCCTCTATCTCTATCTCTCTCTGGTGAGCACATGTGCCTTTTAAAAAAAGTGATGAGGGAGCCCCAAAAAGTTCATGAAAAATGCATATCATGGGACCAGCAGTTAGCGTAATGGCTATGTCACTGGACTCCCACATAGTCAACTGTGGTTCGCGTCCCGGACCCAGGGGCTTAAAACTCACACCGGGCGTGTGTGCGTGCGTGCCCAAGATCCCGAGAGGAGAATGGAAGAGAAGGGATTGCAGCATGGCCATACCCCCTGGGGGGTGATTTTTCGCTTTCTGTCTCTCTGTCTCTCTGTCTCTGTCTGGCGAGCGCACACGCCCTATAGCAAAAACCTCTCAAAAAAAATGCATATCATGAAAAAAATATGCACGGATTTCAATTTATTGCACAAAAATAAACATATTTTAATTGCATTTTCCTTAAACTTTCTGAAGACCACTATAAGACAGAAATTATCTTTATAAAGACAATGACTAGCTCTAACTATGAATGTGGGTACTGATTAAAATAGTGTATTATATTTGTAAAAATTGAGCTATAGCTTTGTGATTTGTGTAGGTATAGTCTATATGCTATACTTTAGTCAAAAAATTTTTTTAATTCTATACACAAAAGAGGTAACTACTGAATGAACACTTTTAATATGTTATTTAAGATAAATAATAGAATTTCCTAGCAAAGGAAAAAGTAGGGCAATAGATTTTTATGTAAAGCACTTATTCTTGAAGATGTATTTTTCAAAATTCACTTAACCCCAGACTAATTATCTCATAGAAAAAAGTAAAAATAAGCAATTACATGTATTAAAAATTTGGTTTATAAAATGAAACCAAGGAGGAGCAGGAGCCATAGTGGTTAAAGGTGCTGGATTCCCACATGGCCAAGCACAGTTCTAGTACCTGACCCAGTTGTTTGAAACTCATGCCAAATGTGTGTGCGTGCATGCCCAAAATACTGAGAGGAGAATGGAGGAGAAGGAATGCAGTACGGCAGTCCTGCTGGAGTGTGATTTCTTACTTAATGTGTCTCTGTTTCATCAGTGAGTACACAAGCCATGTAGCAAAATCTCACTCTCTAAAAAAATCAGATTACATTAATATTTTATACTGTACTATTGCAAGCTATGAAAATCTTAATTAACAGGAACCAGCAGTTAGCATAATGGCTATGTTGCTGGACTCCCGTGTAGTTGAGCACGGTTCGAGTTCCGGACCCAGTGGCTTAAAACTCACGCCGGGCGCATGTGCGTGCGTGCCCAACATCCCAAGAGGAGAATGATGGAGAAGGGATTGTGGCATGGCCATCCCCCCAGGGGAGTGATTTCTCACTTTCTGTCTCTCTATCTCTCTCTGTCTTTCTGGCAAGCACATGTGCCCTATAGCAAAAACCTCTAAAAAAAAAATCTTAATTGACATAAACTGCACAGCATTTTTAATAATCAAAATTTCAATAGTACCTAAAAAATTTGAATCCTACTCCCTCTTTGGAGACATCATAGGTATCTGCCACTTAAGAGAAAATTGGGTGAATGCATTGATTTTTTGACAGGCTGTTACATTATCATACTGGTAAGGGTTGTGCTTCTCGAACTTTTGTATCATAGCATGAATGAAAATAGAGAGGACTACACAAAAGAATGCTAAGCCCAAGAAGCAGTTTACTCGTTACCATTCAGCTCATTTTTCGTACATGTAAAAACTAATGCAAATAATAGCTAACTCTTACCATGTATTTATTGTGTACCCAGTCACTGGTCTGAGGAGTTTACACACATTTTTGCTTTTAATTGTTGCAATGAATCTGGAGAAGTAATTATCTTCACATTTTGAAATATTAAAACTGAGTCACGGAGAAGCTAAGGCCTTGGCCAAAACACTAGCAGAGAAGGAGAAGGATTTGAACAAAAGCACCCGGTATGCAGAGAGAGGGAGCATAATTTACACTGGTCTATCAGGGAGGAAGTTTTTCTCAATTTTCCTCCCCTGATCTTCCAGTCTTAAACTTGTTTTTTTCCAGATTAAAAAAAAAAAAAAAATGTTTCTATTGGACAAATACGAGTTTCTATGGAGCAGAAAGAAAATTCTGTGACTTTCTGTAAAACATAAAATCACAAAGAACTTGCAAATCTTATAGGTGTATGCAGATTTCTCTGGCCAGTCATTTCGGTGAAAATTTTTCAGTAGTTCTATGTGAGAATAGTCTTTTTCATGAGGCAACTAAGCGAAAACAACAACAAATGAAAAGTGACTTGAGTTGGACAGGAGAAAGCAGACACCTGAAGAGATTATCTTTCAAGCACAGAGTTGTGCATTCAACTTCAAAGAAATTCTAGGGCCAGGAGATGGTATGGCAGTAACTGGACACACAGGAGGAAGGTCCTTGGTTTACATTCCAGAACCTCCCTTAGTATGCTGGGCCCAGATCCCTGGGCCAGCTGAGACTGGGGATGGATTGTGATGTGAAGACCCTGTTGAACAACTCTCTCTCTCTCTCTCTCTCTCTCTCTCTCTCTCTGTCAGGAAAGAAATAAATAAGCTTTTAAATAGTTTTTAAAAAGAAATTGTATTTTACCTGTTAAGTCAATTTACATCTTTTAATTTGCCTTTAGTATATTAAATACTCTGCCATGTGGAAACCAGCAAGTACTTGCTTTAAAAATTGATGAATTGAGGACAGCAGGTGGCATGGCGGTTAAGGCTCTGGATTCCCACATGTAAAACTACTGTTCAAAGCCCGGACCCAGCAGCTTGAAAATCACTCTGTACACACATACTCAAAATCTTGAGAGGAGCGTGGAGGAGAAGGGATTGTGGCATGATAATCCCCTCTAGGGGGTGATTTCTCACTATCTTTCTCTCTCTGGAGCACCCACACACGCTATGGCAAAAACTTAAAAATAAGTTAAAAGAAAATTGATGAATTCAAGGTAAGGTTGTATCTTTCAAGAGAAGTCTATCCAGTTGGAAAACTATTTCTCCTGAGACTTTAGTTAACCTGCCTGCTCAATGTTAAATCAATTAACTAATTAACAAATGACCATAGTTAGTGAACTTACAATGTGGTTGTCCCTATGAAATTGCTGTAGAGGTTTTCTAATTCTGTGCCCCAAAGAATAAAACACTAATTAATATAACATTTCAAATATGAATCCGTTGAACAATGGGGAAAAAAAAACCCAAAACACTACTTTTTCTTTTCTGTTATCCAAAGAAAACAGCTGGCTGATTGACAGATAATTTTTCACTTTTTAACTGGCTATTCCAGCTTTGCATAGATAGTGCCTATAACTAATTACATCGCTAGTTGATATCCTCTGGGTTTCTTACACCAACTCCTAGAGCCATAGTATTCTCCGAAGGCTCATTTGTCTATTAGAAATAAAGGAATGTGGTCATTTTCAGTTTAAATTTTCTTCCCTCTGCCACTGTTAATTACAGCTCTGTCATCTCAACTCCACCAGCTGCTGCCACTACCATGAATAAACAAATCAACTTTATAAGACACTTAGAAAGAATTTAGCAAGATGTACTCCAAATGCAGAGGCGGTACTCTAAGCAGACGTATCCTCTTGCCTAATATGAACATCTGATTCAAATATTTAGAAACAAAGCTTGGGAAAGTGAATAATATCTGTTAAGATATATGAACTAAAAAATTAATTGTATCATTTTCAAATCTGAAGAGAATAATTTATCTTAGTGCTACTCTCAGCTTAATTTGTCTATAAATAATGAAAGTAACACTTAATGAAACAATGGTAAATCATTACTCATCAGGATGGGAAACTATCTCCAAGTTGGAAAACATGTCAGTGTTATTTTGCATTTTATAATGTACATTTATTTTTTAGTATATTTACAGTGCTGGATCTGGTAACTATGTTAGTAAAAATGACATGTTTGAATTTAATCAAGTGATCTTAAGAGCTTTCTATGCACTTCATAAATCTAATGATGGCTAAATAAAATTTTTTATTTAATTGGAACAATAGGCTCATTATTATTAAATATGTGTTTATTTGTGAGTTTCAATAGATTATGTGTTTTTAAAATAGTTTAAAATGATAAATATCTGTTTTCTTGGGCCTAATTTAAAAAAAATTCATTCCATATCAAGTATAGACAACAAGCTATATTTTGGTTGTGTATTAAAGAACCTTCTAAAAATAAAACTCAAAAATTCATGAAACACTTCTTTAAAAATGTGTCAAGGGTCTTTTCAGAATAAAAATGAGCTACAGGTATTATCCTTCCCTTTTTATTGACAAGGGAACTGAAGGTTTAAGTAGGTTGTACAAGGTCTAGAATTCTAAAACTAGAGTTTCGTGGTTGGAATTTAGGGATTTTTATCTTCACTATGCAGGAAGAGACTGCATATCTGTGGCACACAAACAGTCATGGCCTTTTCCTGAACACAAGACAGACATTGCTAATCAATTTTAATACCATGTTGCTCTAAGTTTCCACATGGTCCCAGAATCCTTTTCTACCCAGCACTTCAAGGAGCCATTACTAATCAATTGGTATTGGCATACAACTTTCAACCTGTTTTCCTTCCCTGACCCCCACACTTTCTACTAGAGATGGCAGTCTCTTGAAAAACCGTTAGAGGGGCTACTTCTCAGATACTCTGGGGTTTAAAATATAAAAACCCAGATCTTCATGCAGCTGATTAATGTTTTCAAAGTTTTAAGTGAGTGAATTTTAAATAGAATCTTTTCAGAGCATCAACTCTTCTCTGCACGCATATTTTCTTCTTTGGAAAACTGCATTGGGATAGTTCATTAACATGACACAATAAATTAGCAATTCGGCAAAGTAGAGAGTCCTGTATATTTGTGTGTACTAACATATTGCAGATTCCCAAAGTGCTCTCGGGGAGTGGGTTATGCATTAGTATATGTAACCAGAAAATTGAATAAAATATTACAGCAGGATTGTCCAATTTATTTTAAGTTTTCAAGCAAGACGAGATTAGGAAACAGTGTCCACAGAAAAGCTCTTACCTGGAGTAAATTTCTGAGGGTGAATGAAACTCTGATTATATTCTGGCTATGATGACTGGGCTACATCTTTGATTCTTAAAGGTGCCGGACAAGGTAGAACTGACTGGAGTATGAGAGATCAGATACTAGCTTTACCTAGTGGAACCCATTCCATGACACAGGATGTGATTCAATTTAAGTATTTGAGTGGTTTAATACTTTCACTGAAACATAGTTTCCAATAGGCTTTACTAGGGCATAAGTATGTTTCCAGCTGAAGCATGAACTGTTTGCAAATGTTTATTTCTAGGCTCTTCAAACAGGCGTGTCTTACTTTAGTCTCATTGACAGTCAAAAGCATAAAAAGAGGAGCACTAAACAATACCCTTAAATATGTGATCGTAGGACCAGCAGATGGTGTAATGGTTGCATTGCTGGACTCCCACGTAGTTGACAGTGGTTCGAATCCAGGATCCAGTGGCTTAATCCAGGAACCAGTGGCTTAAAACTCATGCTGGGTGCATATTTGTGCATACCCAAAATCTGGAGAGGAGAACAGAGAAGGGATTGCAGCATGCCTATCCACCCTGGGGGTGATTTCTCATTTCCATATTTCTGTCTCTGTTTCTCCAGCAAACACATGCACTCTATGGCAAAAAAAATCTATCTAAAAAAATAAAAATAAAAATATATAGAAATATATAATATAAAATATTAAAATATTAAAAATATATGTGATTGCATCTCTCAGTAAGACCTGGGTACTCTTTTAAATATATCTTCAGAGAGAAGTTGACTTAGAAAGTGTTATTTAAGAATTTATAAGCACTACGTATAGGAGCTGAACCCTCCATAGCTTAACACAGTTCAAATTCTAGCTGCCCACCTAAATATGCCAAGTGTGCTTGCATGCACCAAATCCTGATGAGATGGAGAGTTGGAGGAAAGGGACTGCAGTGTGACCATGCCCACCGGGAGATGCTTTCTCCTTCTCTCTTTCTCTCTTTCTCTGCTTCTCTCTACCTCTCACTCTTTGGGTGGCTCACACATCCTCTGGCAGGAAATAAACATTCTTTTCTTAGTTCTTGTCCAGTTGTGGAACAAATCCCAAGAATTTCAATTTAAAAATTAAAAAAAAAATTTTTTTTTGAGCTAAGCCCTTCCAACTTTTGTTTCTTTGTATCCCTCTGATTACTTTCATTATGGTGAGAAACTTTGTGGTTTTCCCTTTTTTTTTTTTTTATAGATTTTCGCTATAGGGCGCGTGCACTCGCCAGACAGACAAAGAGAGACAGAGAGACAGAAAGTGAAAAATCACCCCCCAGGGGGGATGTTGACATCACAATCCCTTCTCCTCCATTCTCCTCTCGGGATCTTGGGCATGCACGCACACGTGCCCGGCGTGAGTTTTAAGCCACCGGGTCCGGGACGCAAACCACGGTCGACTACGTGGGAGTCCAGCGACATAGCCATGACGCTAACTGCTGGTTCCCAGTAAAATTCTTCTTAAAAAGCTATCTTAAGCAAAGCATTTCCCTTGTTCCTTCAGAAAAAATCAATCACTAAAATATTCTACTTGTTATCAGATACACAAAATCTGAAGAAATTCACTATTATATATATATATATATATGGAGAGAGAGAGAGAGAGAGAGTCCACCTAATTCATTTTATATATATAAGATCCACCTATTGGTATACACACACACACACACACACACACACACACACAAATAAGGTCCTCCTAATACATTATAAAAAGACGTTTAATTTTCCAGGAAAATTTAAAAAGCCCAAGTCTTCCCCAAAATTCTTCCTCAGCTTTTTTCTAACAGCCTTAGATCTGAAAACTTAGAATATTACAATGGTCCATATTCCTTGCATTTATTTAATTTTAAATAATTATTTTATTCATATTTATTTATTTATTTTTACTGAGTTTTGCCAGAGAAAGAAAAGAGAGAGAGAGAGAGAGAGAGAGAGGGAGAGTGAAGAAGTAAACCGCTAGGTCCGGAATTCAAACTGCAGTTGGCCATGAGGGAATTCCGGCATCAACCACCACACCACTTCCTGGCCCCATAATTCTTGCATTTAAATGCGGCAGATTTCCACATTTTTCTCTATGGTGGTCCACAGGTTTGTATCTTCCATAGAGCCTAATTGTTCCCTCTTAGTTTTCTCTGCTTTCTCCCTTGGTAACCAGTGATGCTCCAACAGATCTCAGGAACCATAGGGTTGTTTAGGAAGATAGAAAGTCCCTGAACCCATCTCCTGTTTTCTAAAACCTCAAGAAAACCCACTTTTTCAAATTTAAGATATGTAGATCCTGGGGACTTAGTTGGAGCCTTAAGTCTCTGTAACAGCTTTCAGAAACCATTTGTAGGGATTTCTCTGAGAGATCAGTCCCACCGTGGAATCTGATATCAGGGGAGAAGTCTTCAGTCTGTACTTTTTTAACGATGTTCTGAGATTAAAGAGAGGCAGCCTGGGGGAGATTATGTGGCTCCAAGGCCTGCTTTATATTGACCACTGAACCTTAGCCCCAATGCTTACAGTTTGACTAAGTACTCAGGCATAGGCCCTGAGAGAACCCAGAATGGCCTCTTTTCCTATATTTAAAAAATTCAGTCCCCTTGTCTCGACATACTTGAAAAGTTATCTGTCTGCATCAAAAGAACTACATCTTTTGTGTCTTCAATGATTCTGCTTAAAAGTCAACTTCAGCGGCTAGCAGATGGTGGACCATTTACATCGCCGGACTTCCACATAGCCGACTGCCATTCAAGTCCTGGGCCCTGTGGCTTGAAAATCACACAGGGTGCATGTGCCTGTGTGCCCAAGATTGCAGGAGGGGAAAGGAGGAGAAAGGATTACAGCATGGCCCTCCCCACTAAGGATGATTTCTTACTTTCCCTCCCACTGTCTCTCTCTCTTTCTCCCTGGCGAGAGCACATGCCCTAAGGCCAAAAACCTTCATTAAAAAAGAAGTCAATTTCATGGGCCTGTCATGGGTGGTCCTTAAAGCAGCTTGATACCATATGGCTAAGTGTGTGCTTGGAGTTCCAGACCCGGTAGCTTGAAAAACTCAGGGCATGTGTCCTTTTGTGCCCAAGACCCTGAAAAGAGGGAGGAATGGAGAAGGGATTGTATAAAGCTTTTCCCCTGAGAGGATGATTTCTCACTTTACATCTCTTTCTCTCTCCTTCTCTTTGTCTCTCTCTGACAAGCACATGTGCCCTATAGCAAAAAGCAAAATAAAAAAAAAAAAAAATCTATTTCCATTTCCAAACCCAGGGGATTTATTGTTGCTGTTGTCATCGTGTTACACAGCACATTCTTTGGGCTTCACATTTACTTCACGCTCATCAATGTGAAATGGCACTGGGTTGTATTTGTTGACAATATATTGTTTCAGGACTCTTCTACCTTATCACATCTCTTAGGGAAGTTCAAAGCAACTTCATTTACTTAAGAAAATGGGATAATTTCAAGTCTCTAGAAAAAAACAGAACAGTCTACTTCTGCAAATTGGACTAATGGGAGGTCAAGGGAATTAGAGTTTCTTGAACCAAATGGGAACAGAAGATTTTTGGATCTGAATTGTTCATATTATTTTGTGTCTCTGAAAGCTATAATTTAGGATTTTCAGTGGGAATTGTCTAACTGAAGGAAGCTGAGAAATTAGAACATCCTAAAATCGTGTTATAGTAAATCATTAAAGACTTCAAAATCATACCACTTAGCTATTCTGTAAATAGGTTCACCCAGCTTGTTCTTTACAGAACCCCCTTTAGTTAATTATACGAGGACTGATGAAGAGGCAAAATTATACGGTGAACTCTTTGCACCCAGGGTATGCAGGGAATGAGGCCTGTTTTCGGCATGATTTAGAGTGGTGTTGTACAAGTCATTTAACATCTCACAGTGAAATAAAACATGGAAACGTTGCAAAGTGCAGTTCAGCCGAGAGTCGTTACAGCTAATGCTAATCCAATTCTATTTCTTCAACTCTGAAATGAAGAGGAGGATTGGGAAGCACTTTGTAAGCATACATTGACTTATGAATGTATAATTGTAAAGTAATGAATTCTGCATTTTTCATTTTCATTTCATAAATGTATTCAGCAAACATTTATTGAGTACCTAAGTGTTTTATGGCAGAAATATATTTCATTTGCATGACAAATATTTCAGAGTGAGTAGGTATTCCTGAGTATCCAATGTTTTGCCTAACTTTAGAATTATTGTCCTAGTCTTTACCCTGGCCTCATGCCTCAATCCCCCCTTAGAATTCCAGGAAAGTAGGGAATTATTATTGCAAAACTAGCCACATACTGCATACTGCTTTCTGCTACCAAATGCTTCTAACAAACCTATTTTTGATTTATATTTAGAAATAAAAGACTAGATAAAGTTGTGAAAAAAAATTTTAAATTACACCCTGTGAGATTAAAATACAACAACTATCTACATAGAACAGGTTTTATAGAAATTTGCTGAACTCGTTAGAACCTCACATTGATAAACATCCCAAAGAGAAAAGAAATGAAAATCTGTTCTTTCTAATTTACTTTCTAATTTAATTCTATTTGTTGCCTTTTATTAATAAAACACAAGTTACGCCAGAGTTTCTGACCTACTATCTTTAAGTAGGCTATGAATGTTTTTAAGTTTAGCACAAATCTGAGAAACTTACAGCCCTTCTTTTCAGACATTTCTTTTCATTGCCAGCCCTGAAGAGAACTGGAGTTTTGTTTAACTGCTTTGCGTGGTTATTATTAGCACAGCCCATTAAAGACCAGTGTTTACTTTCTCAGAAAAAGTGAGGCAACAGTGTTGAAGTGTTCACTGGCTTCCAATTGAAAGACTGTGAAGCGATTAGGACATCGCATATTTACTAAGACTCTGAAGCATCTGTGTGAGCATTCATTCTATATGATGTGGTTAGTAATTGAAATTAGAGCCAGTTAGCTGTAATGCTTTTTTAGGGCCCATTACTGAAATTGTAACACTAATGTCAGTTTGTGAATAAGGCTTTGAAATACAAGATAGAGGATTCTGCTTCCTAATTGGCAAAGTTTTGGGAGAGGAAGAACACTGACACATTCACATCCATGAACTAAAAGTGCAACTGATTCGCCATTTAGTGTTTTGCAATCCAAGAAAGTCATGTTTGCTGACAATGGATTCATTAGAACCTCTCTCCTACTGCCAACGGGCACAGGAAAAAATGAAATTTTTCTGGCAGTTCCCAGTGTTGATGGAAGAATCAAAGTGGCCTTCAATGGGGCCACGGTGAAAGGAAAGCTTTGTTTTGTGTTCCAATAGGCCTGAAAATGGTC
Source organism: Tupaia tana (assembly GCA_026018925.1). Lineage (NCBI taxonomy): Eukaryota > Metazoa > Chordata > Mammalia > Scandentia > Tupaiidae > Tupaia > Tupaia tana. Next base: position 42,914,363 of record JAKSZU010000008.1, read on the forward strand.
ATTTTGAAACTCAATAAAGGTGTGTGTTTTAGGAAGTCAGGGAGTTGTTTGTTAATACACTGGGCTCCAACAGAGGAAGCTGGGTTAAATATGTCACTAGAAAATTTATGATGCATGCAGGAAGCTTCCTGACTTTAGATCCCTAAGGGATTCTGTATTAATAGAAAAAAATCAGAGGGAAAAACCTTTATTGTGAGCCACAACATAGGATGACTCTTTGAGCTTTAGGATTAAATTTGGGTAAATTTTCTCAAAATGAAATGTACTGCTTCATTTTGAGAATGCTTCAGTGATTCAGTTAGCAATTATTGCAAGTAAATCCTGCAAAGTGTGTGTGTGTGTGTGTGTGTGTGTGTGTGTGTGTGTGTGTGTTTGCAAGCAATATATTAAAACCTTTTTGTTCATTGGACTTGATCAGTACCCTCAGCACTGGAGCAAGCTACAGTTATTAGATCACTGAGAAATCATCCTCATGAATGGATTAATGATGTCTCCAGAGACTGAGTTTTAACTCTAAGAAGGAGTTAATTCTCTGGAGAGTGAATGATTATACAGGGAAGATGGTTGCCCCAGGTTCCTCTCTCTGAATGTAACTTCTGTTCTCTACACTTCTGTTAGCGATGTTGTGATGCTGGTTCGTGCCTCCAGACTTTCTAGCAACCAGAATCATGAGTCAAATAAACCTTTACTCTTCATAAGTAATCCAGTGTCTGGTATTTCTGTATGCTACACAATAATGGACCAAGTATACAATCAGAGATGCTTATAAGTTATGTTCAATGGTTTTCATCAAATTGATATTTATAGTGGTTAAAACTTTAAAGTAGTATACATATTCAACAAAAAAGATGAATGCAACATAAAAGTTAAAGAAATTGTGGTTCATTCATGTAGCTGAATACAAGCCTTAAAATAATATATTACAAGAATATATAGTAATATGGAAAAAAATATATTGCCCAATTGTGAGGAAAAGCATAATATACAATTATAGAAGCAATGTAATCTTGATGTTTTAAGTACCTTATAATTAGAATAAATACTAAAATAGTGATACAATTACATATTGAGGGTGGAGTAAAGGATATTTTTTATATTGGATCTTATTTTATGGATTACTTCTTAATTTCTCTTTTTCTTTTTATATTTTTAAGGCTCTACACAGAACAAGCATTGTTTCATAATAAAGAAAATGTAACAATTGATTGACATTTCAAAGGAACTGAAAACAATTTATTTTAATTAATTTATTTATTTTAGAGGGATTTTTGCTGTAGAGCATGTGTGCTCACCAGAGAGACAGTGAGAGAAAATGAAAAATCAGCCCCAAGGGGAATGGCCACAGTGAAATTACTTCTCCTCCATTCTCCTCTCAGGATTTTGGGCATGCATACACACACACCTGGAATGAATTTCAAGCTACCTGTTTCAGGACTCGAACCTCTGTCAATCATGTGAGAGTTCAGCACCTTAACCAATATGCCACCTGCTGGCCCTAAAAACAATTTAAATACTACCTCCTGAGACAAGTTAGCCCTGAAACCCTATTAAAAATAGTACACTCTACCCATAACCATATTTTAAAATATTCCCTGTTTCAAATTTCTTTAAAACAATCATTGGCTCCTCTCATATTATGTAATTGTTCCTTTGCATTTGTTTTGCCTCCCAACCAAGTCTACTGAAATGTAAACTTCTTACGAGAAAAAACTTTCAATGTTTTGTCTACTGTTTTACTTCTCTAGTACCCAGAGCACCATCTGGTATGTAATAAGTACATAGTAAATAACTGATGATTGGATAAATAAATGAATGGGTTAATCATTTAGTGAATTAATTATTTTCTAGCCATGTAATGTTGGGCAGTTCTCTTAACCCCTATAAGTCTCACTTTCCTCAAACATAATGGAAGGATAATAATAATATCTCACAAATGTATAAGCAGCTATGCTATTTATTAACCAGAGCCATCCATTATTATTTATATGACTATTGCTCCCTCTCTCCCTCAACTTTGCTTCTTCTTGGATATTTTCAGGGTTAGATGTCTTGGGTAGTTTTATATTTCCTTTCTTTGTTTCTTTCTTTTTTTTTTTTTTTTTTTTTTGAGAGATTTTTACCATGGAGTACATATGTTCACCTCAGAGACAGAGTCACAGAAAATAAGAAATCACTCTCCAGAGGGGAGAGCCATACCGCAATCCTCTCTCCTCTATTCTTCTCATGATTTGGGCACACACGCCCAGCATGAGTTTTGAGCCATGAGTCCAGGACTCAAACCATGTGGGAATTCAATGCCTTAACCACTATACCATCTACTGGCCCCTAGTTTTATATTTCCTGCAGTCCTTTGTAGAATTTTACACATAGTATCTACTATGAGAATATTTATTATCACGCTAAAGTTATCATGTTATCTTATGCTTATTTTATAAATGTTTAGTTTCCTAATATGCTTTTTGAATACTTTCTGATAATTTCCCCCATTACCTAGTACGTTTCAGAGCTTATAGCCATAGCATTAGACTAAGAGAGATGGCCGTTACAACATACATGCACACACATGCACACATACACACACCTTGTACACACAACACTTTATAGTCTATGCTAAATGGGCAATTACTAATGCAGAGAAATAGTGAATGGCTGCTTTCATAGGTTAGCTGAGAATTTCCAACCATGATGCAGTGTCTAGTTACCTCCCTGTTCCAGGATGTCTATATTAGGGACAAATATTTTGGCAACTTTGAGCATAAGAGCTGGTAAGAAAATAGATGAGGTTTGAAATTAAACATGCCAGGAAAAGTAATGAAAATATTAGAGCTTCAAAGTACTTACTAATAGAAGTATTGAAGGTTTGTGGACCAGCCAAGAGTATGTCTGGCTCTGACTGATGTCTGTGTGTCTCCTGCATCCGGTATCCTAACCTATAGCCTGACTTCTCAATAGTCAATGGCGATGCCGAGCTGAACTAGCAGTAATCCCTAACTGTTCATCTTGGAATTCCAGTGCATTAGCTACACCATTGTCTCACTGTAATAATAACACACTTAATTGAGTGACTGGTAGATAGTTCAATCTGCTGTTATAATACCGAGTAAGCAAACTGAACACCTTTCCTTATGTATGGCATTGAAATCACCATCTAGTTTATGAATGTGAGGTTTTATTTTTTAATTTTTTTATAAATTTTCATTTATTTTTACATTTTTTCTATAAGCATTTACTTTACATATCAAAAAATTTTAACTCATACTCCATAGTTCTTGAAGTTAATAAACAACTTTCAAAATTTCAAAATACTGAATTTTAAAGATGTTCAAAATATTTCTTATAATTTTGTTTGTGACTCTATAACAGAAATAGTACGGTTTTAAATATTTTTGAGAAAGTATTAGGAATGTGAGGTTTTAGAATGAGATGTATACTTCACTTTCAGCAACGTGTTGAGGACTCCATGAACAGGTGGTTGCAATTCAATAAGCCTGTGCAAAATATCTTAGGTTATGTCTTCAAAAGTCAAGAATGTTGATCAGCATTTGATTTAATTTGGTTTGATTTCTTTTGTTTTTATTCTGAGAGATAACTGTAGTGAAGGAAACAGTGAAAATCATCAATATTGCATTTTCATTTTGTTGTGATTTTCTTTCATTGCTGTTTTATTTGTATAATATGTATTTCTGCTGACAAAATTAATTTTTATTATTTCCGTTCACGCTTTTGGTAAAGCTCATGAAAACACTAGCCTCTATCCTTCTGATTTTATTCAAATACATTTTCTTAGCTGTTACTTTATTTCTTCTTTCCTTTTTTACTTTTTTAATGAAGTTCATTTCATCAGAACTGGAAATATACTGTTTGGCAACTGAGCCTCTTCTTATTTATGTCTATCCTTATAAGATAAATTTTAAACTAAATAACATGAAATAGCCTTTAACTATATGAGACCATCTGTCAAATTAAACCTTATACATTCTATTGATGAAAAGAGAATCCTTATAGTTTAACCTATAGAGCAAGAACTAGTGCTTTATTCTAATAAAGAAAAAAATCTTATTATAAACTACTCTAGAGAACACCCAACTTGTTCTGTTTTAGAGGAATCTTGCTAAAAGTAATAATGTCCATAATTGATATTCTACTCTGCATTTGTGGAATATAAAAGGGAGCAGGGTCTAGTGTCTTCTGCACTGAGTTAGCCCATGAAACATGCTTTATACTTATTAAGAAAGAAAGAGTTCATACACACCCACTCTAGTCTTTTCTCTTTGCTTTGCTTTCTAGACAGTATTTATGAATAATGTGGATTAACCTACTGATTAGGTTGATGGAATATTTGAAGTGAGGAGACGCTGGGTGGAGATTGCAGAGTAAATTAAGAACAAAGAGTTTAAGTACAAGAGGCCAGGCTTCCCTCCTTTGTCCTGGGTAGCAACCTACTGAATGAAACAATTAGGTTAAAATAGGAACAATCATTTAGAAACCAAATCAGACAATACCCAGACTATTCTGTGAAAAGAAACATTGTAATTAGTTTAACTAAATACTGTCCTTTTCATGGGCAATCAGCCAGGATATAGGTCTGATTTGACAGCATAAAAATGATTTGGTGGTGATATTATTTGGCTAGAGTGTTACCTGTAGTTTCTCTGATGTTATCTGTAAAGCAACACTTCCTTATCTTCCCACAGCCTTAAAAATAAAGGATGCCAGTTCTTTGTCAAGTGTCTGTAATTACTCAGGAATTAGTATCATTTGTGCAGAAGCCCAACTTATTTTTACCACCATATTACACAGATGTCAGAGAGAAATAAGAAAGTGGATATCCACCTGCTCTATGTCCTATTATCAACCTGTTCATCTCACTACCACATTGTTTTTCACATTAGGTTGCAATAAACTGTCTTCTTTGAAATTGTGCATCTGCAGAAATGTGCCTGTGACAGTGCCTGGAGAATTTCAATATATGTTTATTTATGAAGAGAATAATAATTTTATATTCTTATCCTTGTAGGTTTTTTTTTTTTTTTTCATATACTTACATTGCTAGCTTAAGTGTGTGTGATTAAAAAAGGAATTTAAAGTTTCTTGGATGTTGAACCCCAGGATTATTTAAATCATTTTTGTTTTTCACCCACTATATGATCTATGTCAGATGATTTTTCTTGCATAATCTCACTTAAATCCCTCAAAACTCTACAAAGTAAAATTATTTTTCCCAGTTTAGAAAGAATATTGAGACTCAAGGAATTATTCAGCTTTCCTAACGTCTCTCAAATGGTAAGTGGCTAAATCAAGACTAGGACTAGAAATCTCAGCTGAGGCATGAGAATGAGAGAAAAGGGGTATGCTTTCTTCCTCTGCCCACATTCTCCACCATGGTGACTTTTCAATATTTAAGGTATTATATTAGCAGTATAATATTAATTTTCTTTATAAATTATGAATTTATAAACATTGAATTATAAAATCATAAACATATAAATATGAAATATAACATTGCTCATATAACAACGTCTAACACTTACATAAAATATTTTAAGAAGTAGTATAAAGAAAAATCTTTAAAAATTAGGTCAAAGGGGCCAGCTGTTGGTGTAGTGGTTATGTTGCTGGACTCCCACATGACTAACCAAGTTCAAGTCCCAGACCTGGTGGTTTGGAACTCATGCCAAGTGATTATGCATGTATGACCAAGATACTGGGAGGAGAATGGAGGAGAAAGTATTATGGGGTGGCCATCCCCCTGTGGGGGGTGATTTCTTATTTTCTGTCTCTTTCTCTCTGTCTCTCCAGTGAGCACATGCACCCCGTAGCAAAAAAAAAAAAAAAAAAAAAAAAAAAAAAAAAAAAAAAATCTCTAGAAAAAAAAAATTAAGCCAAAGGTAGTTGAAGAACTCCTGTAAGGACGGTACTGTTTGATTCATGTTTTAATAATCTACTCACTCATCACCCAGGGATGTGAGTTTCCCAGGCTCACTTATTCAATGTGATATCAAATTAAAATTCACATCTTTCTTTTTCTTAAGAATTATTTTATTTAACTTTATTAATTTATTTATTTTTAATTTGACCAGAGAGGGGCAGAGTGAGAGAGAGAGTGAGAGAGAGAAAGTAAGAAAACAAGTCACTAGATCCAGGACTCTAACTGTGGTTGGCCATGGGGTAGTCCAGCACCCTTAACTGCCATGCCATTTGCCAGCCCTTAAAATTCACGTCTTTCTATTACAACATCCTCGCTCTGATAGACTGCATTATGTTGCTTTCCTAGTTCTCCATTCCAATTGATGTGCCCTCAGAGTCACCTCTGACTCCAGGAATACTCATCTGAGGAGTGAAGAGGGAAGAAAGAACAGGAATCACATATCTTCTTCACTACAAACATTTTGAGAAGTTGGCTGGCTAAACAACAGTCACACAAAAACATCCACATCCTAATCCCCAGACCTCTGATTATTTTACCTTGTACAGTATAAGGGAATTTGCAAATGTGACCAAGTTAGGGATTTTGAAATGGGGAAGATGATCCTAAATAATTCTAATGAATCATATAATCACTAGGGTCTGTATAGGAGGGGGATAATAAGGTTAGAATTAGTGGGAAAGATGTGACCATATTAGACCACTGGCTTTGAAAATGGATGAAGGGGCATAAGGTGAAAAATACAAGTCACCCCTAGGAGCTGGAAAAGGCAAGGAAACGTTATCTTTGTGCTGCCATAAGAAAATACCTGAGGAACCAACAGTTGGAGTAATAACTATGTTGCTGGACTCCCGTGTAGTCGACTTCAGTTTAAGTCCCGGACCCGGTGGCTTAAATTCACGCAGGGTGCATGTGTGTGCGTCCCTGAGATCCTGAGAGGAAAATGGAGAAGGGACTGTGGTGTGGCCATCCTGCCTGTGGGGGTGGTTTCTTGCTTTCTATCTCTCTGTCTTTCTGGAGAGCACATGTGTCCTATGGTAAAAACCTCTCCTCCCCCCAAAAAAATTTAAAAAACAGAAAGAAAATACCTGAGACTGGGTAATTTATAACAAACATAAATTCATTTTCCTATAGTTCTGGAGACTAAGATGTCCAATACAAAAGCACTAACATCTGGTGAGGTCCTCTGCTGTAACCTCACGTGGTAAAAGATGAAAGGGCAAGTCAGGACTAACACCATGTCCTCACACGGCAGTAGAACAGGAGAGAACAAAACCAGCTGAGCCTCGTGGCAAGAGTCTTTTACAAAAGCTCCAATCCTATTAATGAAGGAGGAGCCCTCATGACTCCATCATCTCTTAATGCGGAGGTTCCCAATGTTCTGGCTATGGACCAATACCAGTCCCTGACTTGTTAGGAGTCAGGCTGCACAGCAGGAGGTGAGCAGCAGGTTGGCTAGGGCAGCTTCATCTCTATTTACAGCTGCCCCCAGTCCAATCCCTTGCATTACTGTCTGAGCTTCATTTTCTCTCAGATCACTGTGGCAATTGATTCTTACGGGAACATGAACCTTGTTGGAAACTGTGCATGTGAGGGATCTAGGGTGTGTGTTCCTTATGGTGAGCTGTACAAGGATTTAATTATATATTACAATGCAATAAAAAATAAAGTGCACAGTAAATGTAATGCACTTGAATCATCCAAACCACCCCCACAACAGTCCATGAAAACACTGTCTTCTATGAAACCAGTCCTTGATGGCAAAAAGGTACGAAACCCCTGTCTTGAAGACTCTGCTCCTCAGTAAGTCACATTGACAACACCTGAATTTTGAAGAGAACACATTCAAACCATAGCAAACACATTCTGCCTTAGAATCTTCCAGAGGAACCAATCCTAATAATACATTAATTTTACTCTTCTGACCTTTAGAACTTTAAGAGAATACATTATGTTGTTTTAAACCACTGTGTGTGGTAATTTGTTATAGCAGCAATAGGAAATTAAGCAGTCATTGCAAAACAAGCTCTTCCTTCCCTTTCCTGTGAGATGTTAAAATGACTGAAATATAGTTATGTTTAATTTTTCCAACAAGTATCATACAATCCTAGAAACTGTTACATAAGTTTTTGCGAACGATAGATTGAACATACTAAAAGTCATTCTAGGAACTAAAGTTTAGATATGTGGCCTTTTACTCTTCACTGTTTCTGTTATACTTGAGAACTTGCATCTTCTCTTCTAGTCATCTATTTGTGAGAGTTTATCGAAGGACTTGCTCACCAGCTTAAATTTTCATTTTAAAGTTTATAAAATGCTGTGCAGATAATAAATGCTAATCTTTATTTAATCAACTAGTCAAGAGACAATTAAACAAAAGACCAACAGTGTGCCTTGTAGCCTGGTATCAGATAGAGTTCTTGTAGCTCAAACCAACAGAGACCAATATTTAAAATATAATTTCCATAATCTACCCCATCAAAGTGATAAATTAAGGTTTAGGGCTTCCATTTCCTTGTTTATCTCAACTGCTTAAATCCAATTGCTTTAATTAAAATTGCATTGAGAATGTATTTTCCAATTTATACTTTCAAAGACCATTGGGGGTTTTGTTCCATTAGAGCCTTTTAATCTTATAATGTTTAAAGAATCATCACTTAATTTTCTCAATAGTAAAAGTAAATTGACCTTCTTAAATTAATAGTTATTGTTTCAACTAATATGTCATAGAGCAGGTCTCAAAATTGGCAATGATTAAGTTAGTGATGGATAGAGATGTTATAATTTTAACTCTGGAATCTGTTTTTATCCCCAAACCACCTAAGACACAAGTCCTACACCCTCCCCCCCATAATGTGTTTGAAATATTATTAGACATTATTTGGCACCAGAAAGGGACACACCAGTCAGTGAAGAGACTAGCAAATAGTTAAGGATGCACTAAACACCTCAGGTCAATTTAACATTTACTTGAGGACCTAAGAAATAACCTGTCTTTTGTTATATTTTGAGGTCATAAATGGTAACAGGAGAGCAGCACAGAATCACAAAATCTGGCAACTGACCCCACAGGAATAAATGTGCATGGTTTTGATATAAGAGTCATTCATTCATCCTCTTCCTCTTCATTGCTGACAATATGAACCACTGAGACAGAGAACCCACTCTACTTCAAAGCCGTGGCCAGTTTTCCTCTCTCTTGCTTCCTGCTTTTCTTCTCGTTATATACGAATATAATTTCAACTTATAGAAATACTCCAAGAATAATATAAGAAACTTCTGTATAGCTATATCAAGAATCACAAATTGTTTTTACATTTTACTCCATTTGCTTCATCATCAGTTCTCTATTTTGCTCGCTCTCTCTCTAACCCAATTGACAATTAAGGAAACATCATGCCCTTTTACTTCTAAATACCACACTGTGTATTTCCTTTTTTTTTTTTTTTTTGGGGGAGGGGTTTGCTATAGGGCACATGCGCTCGCCAGACAGACAGAGACAGAGAGACAGAAAGCGAGAAAATCACCCCCCCAGCGGGGATGGTCACGCCACAATCCCTTCTCCTCCATTCTCCTCTTGGGATCTTGGGCACGCACGCACACACGCCGGCGTGAGTTTTAAGCCACCGGGTCCGGGACGCGGGAGTCCGGTGACATAGCCATTACGCTAACTGCTAGTCCCAACACACTGTGCATTTCCTAAGAAATAGAACATTCTCTCTTATTCTTTTAAAAGAAAAAAATACAAAATTATTATTTTGTATACATGATGGTATGTGTTCATGCATGAGAAGTAGAAACCCTCAAAAGGGTCTCATCACACCATGATCTCCCCCCACGGCCCTCCAGGTCGTCAAAACCTCGAGCACACACATGAATGCTAACATGTGTTCAAGCTGACCCAAGCATTGAAACCCTCCCCCCTTCCCTGCCTTAAGCCATGTGGCTTCCAGCACTTACAGTTCTATTTACTAGCAACAGTGCCACCAGGTTGAGCAAGGACATTTTCTTACATATTCTGACACATAATCAAAATTAGGAAATTTAACCTTGATTAAAAATGCTTTTGTAATGCATAGCTCATATTCAAATTTTTATTGGTCAAATAAACCAATAAAAGACCTTCTTGCTGTTATTTTCCTAGTCCAGAATCAGGCCTGTTAATTAATCGTCATTTTTATTCAGTTTCTTTCTATTATAAAATGTTCCCTAGCTTTTTAAAATTCTTCTTAACTAGGGTCAGCCAATGGCATGGTGGTTAAGGAAGCAGGACTCCCACGTAGTTGACTGAAATATTTGAGTCCCAGACCTGGCAACTTGAAAAACATACCAGGTGCGTGTGCATGCATGTGCAAAATCTCAAAAGGAGAGAGAAAAGGATGAGAAGAAGGAATTATAGTGGGGCCATCCCCATTTGGAGGTTCTCTCACCTTCCGTCTCTGTCTCTGGTGAGCACACATAGCCCTATAGCAAAATTCTATACAGGTTTTTATGAGAACAAAATTTTCACTTCTCTGGAATAAATGCCCAAGAGAGCAATGGCTAAGTAGATTTTTGTGAAATTGTCACATTATTTTCCAATTTACATCCCCACTAGCAATGTGTGAGTAATTCAGTTTATTTATAAAAGTTTAGCTGCTCCTTTTGACTTGTGGAGCTATCTTATTGTGATTTCAATTTACATTTCCCTAATGGCAGATTATACTGAATATCTTTTTTATTTGGTGCATATTTGTCATTCATATATCTTGGGTTGTTTGTTTGTCTTAGGTTTTTGCTATAGTGTGCTTGTGCTTGCTAGAGAGAGAGAGAGAGAGAGAGAGAGACAGACAGACAGACAGACAGAGGCAGAGAGACAGAAAGTGAGAAATCATCCCAAGTGGGGAAGGCCACACCACAATCCCTTCTTTTCTATTCTCCTCTTAGGATTTTGGGCATGCATACACACGTGCTTGGCATGAGTTTCAAGTCACCTGGTCCAGGACTCCAACTACAATCAGCCATGGGGGAGTCCAGTGCCTTAGCCATCATGCCACTTCCAAATAATTTGTTTAATAAAATATATAAATATATATATATGTGTGTGTGTGTGTGTGTGTGTGTATGGTTTATCTGTAATATCACTTCAGAGTTATCAGAAGTAGACTGGATGATAAATTCAGTTCTGAACCTATAACTGTGCCACTCCCATCAGTCAAGTAATGAATAAAGAAGAATATTGAGAATATCGTAAGCTATTTTGTTAGGTCTAGAAAATAAGATAAACCTTAATCTTTTGTCATATGTGAGCACATAAAATCACCTTTGTCTTAATTATCTCGTTGCCTTCAGAAAAAAATGAACAGTGACGGGAGGCAGTGTGTAATGGACACCGGGGAGAGGGCAGTGGAGGGTGTGTCTGCATAGCCAGTGGGCTTGGGGAGTAAGTGTGAATCTCAGTGGTTTTATATATGGACGTCCAGAATCAAAGAAATTGGATGTCAAGTTCAACCTCTTTCACTTCAATTTTTTTTCATGTGTGCTTCAGCAAATTTCTACTAGACTAATTGAATGACATAGCATTTATAATTGTTTTTAAAATCCTGAGTAAACCCTGAAAAGTGTGCACAGAATATTCATCCTAGACTTTTTCTAATACACACACACATTTTATTTCATCCTAGACATTTTTTTCTAGCACACCTTTTATTTTTTCTTCCAGTTCTCAAGTTTGCTTGGAATTCTCCTGAATGTTGCTGTAATTGTGCAAATTGTCAACACAACTCAGTATTTTCATCCAGCTCTTAATTAACTATTAGCCTTATTTGCCAAGGAGACTCTTACAACAGGATATTTGAGACCAAAAGTAGCAAAGACTTTTATGAGAACTCTGGAGATAAAGACTTTAAGAACAAAAAAATTCAAGCTTAACTTGATGAAAAAGGTTGCCAAAAGGAAAACCAATGTTGTTGCTCTGTGTGTGTGTGTGTGTGTGTGTGTGTGGTGTGTGGGTTTTCTCCCACTTAATTGCTACAGAGCAGGTATGCTCACCAGAGAGAAAGTGAAAACAGCCTTGTGGGGCATTGTGATGTCCTTGTCCTTTTCCCTCCCTTTCTCCATCCTGTCAGGATTGTAGGTATGCATGCCCCCTGCCCACTGTGTTTCTTTCTTTCTTTCTTTTTTTTTTTTTTTTTTTTAGAGGTTTTTGCTATAGGGCGTGTGTGCTGGAGAGAGACAGAGAGACAGAAAGTGAGAAATCACCCCCGCCAGGGGGGATGGCCTCGCCGCAATCCCTTCTCCTCCATCCTCCTCTTGGGATCTTGGGCACAGGCCCCCAGTGTGAGTTTTAAGCCACTGGGTCCGGGACGTGAACCGCAGTCAACTACATGGGAGTCCAGCGACATAGCCATTACGCTAACTGCTGTTCCCCCCACTGTGTTTCTTAAACCATTGGTATCAGGATTCCAACTGTGGTTGGCCTTGTGAAATCCTGCTTTCAAAGTACAGCTCTTAAACCCTGTGCCACAGGACGGCCCCCAACAGTTTTTAAAAGTATTGACACTCCTTATTTTTAGCAAAGTCTATAAGATTGAAATATTAATAGTTCTTATTAACTTTATTTACACAGCAGTAGAATAATGTCCCTGTGATAATATAAACCAAAATAACTTCTGTTTTATTTGTAATTAATTACAAGTCTAAAAAAAATTGCCTCTTTCTAATACCAATTTCTGTTATTTTCTCATTCGGATTGATAGTTTTAAGGTATTTTTTAAAAACTCAATTTTAGGGTCAGACTGTAGCATAGTCAGCAGAACCACACATGGCTGACATCATAGTTTGAGTCCTAGATCTAGCTGTTTGAGAAACAAGCTGGGTGAATGTGTGTGTACCCAAAATCCTGAAAAGAGGGAGAAATGGAGGAGAAGAATTTCAGCATGACCATTTCCCATGGGAGCGCTTTCTCATGATGTCCCTTTTCTCTCTGTCACTGCCTCTCTCCAGTAAACACACACACGCTGGCAAAATTAAAAAAAAAAAAAAAAAATTAAAAACACAAATTGAATTAAAACACTTAACTTCTGACTGGGGGTGACTGTTGGAGATCAGTTTAATTTTTCTTTAATTAGATGCTGGAAATATTCTATTCCTCTATAAAATTCATTATTTTTCATTAAAAAGAGATTTTTTTTCTTAGGGAGACATGTTCACAGCAGATCGAGCTTGGTAATTATTTCATGAATAGCGGTACTCAGCAGTAGAGTTCAGCTTACAGATGTTATTTACAGAAGTGATCTTGAAATGGTTAAATTGAAAAAGAATCCAGAGAGAAATAAAGGAAGAAGAACATCTGATGTGAGACGCGGGATGTAACACACAATGACTTCTTCGTAGAGAATGTCTGTTAACAGATGTTATTCTTTTCCAACCCTGAATAGAGCCCTCTGCTAAACCCTTGCCATCATCACAGTGAGCAACAGAGATAAAAATTGCTCTGGTATCTGGGGCTGGATGGTGGTACAACATGAACAACACTCCGAGGCTGGGACCAGCAGTAGTGTAATGGCTATGTCACTGAACTCCCATGTAGTCGACAGCAGTTCGAGTCCCAGACCCGGTGTCTTAGACTCACGCTGGGCGCGTGTATGTGCGTGCCCAAGATTCTGAGAGGAGAATGGAGGAGAAGGGATTGTGGGAAGGCCATCCCCCCTGGGGGGTGATCTCTCGCTTTGTGTCTCTCTGTCTCTTTCTGTCTTTCTGGCAAGCGCACGCGCCCTATAGGAAAAAAACTCTCAAAAAAAAAAAAAAAATGCTCTGAGCTGATCCACTTGGGTAGTTTCAGGTGTGCTTCCAGAGCCCTCCTTGAACTTGCATGCCCATAAACCAGGGTCAGCTGAGTCAGGAGTGAATTGTGGTGTGAAAGCCCTGTTAGGGCTCTCTGTCACAGTCTCTCTCTCTTGCTATCCCTCTCTCTGTCATTCTTACTCATGGAAAAAAATAATAAATAAATAAATAAAAATCATTCATGGCCAGTCAGGTGCATGCTGCTTGGGGCAGTTGGATCCCACATGACTGACTACTCAGTTAGAGTCCTAGACCTGGTGGCTTTAAAAACATGCTAAGTACATGGGCATACATGCCCCAAATCTGAGAAGAGAATGGAGAAGGGATTATGGTGTGTTTATCTCCCCTGAGGGGTGTTTCTCACTTTCTCTCTGGCAAATACACGTGCCCTATAGCAAACTAAAAAGAAAAAAGAAAAAAGCATTATTTCGATATCTGACTTTGGGGCTGGATTTTTGCAGAAGGTACAGTTTTGTGTATCAAGCATTTTGTGGAACTGTAACACAGAAAACAGGAAAAGAAATAGCTATAATTACATAGGATATTTAAGATAAAACTATAAGTGTGTGTGTGTGTGTGTGTGTATATATATATATATATATATATATAGGGAGAGAGAGGCATTATATATATATATATATATATATATATATATAGAGAGAGAGAGAGAGAGAGAGAGAGAGAGAGAGAGATTATAGGATTTCTGAGACAAGAAGACTATTGTTATTCTTCATGAACAGGGAAAGAATAAACGAATGGCTCAGGGGACAAACATAGAAACATAGCAGTGAAATGTAGAAAATACAAATGGAATAGAATAGTTCTTCAGCCATATTCAGTCCAATTCCTAGACTTGGGCAATAGGCCTCTGCCCTTGTCCCCTCCGTTTTGAGATTTTTCTGGCTGTCCTTCTCTTTGCAGGGTATGAAATCAGAGTATTGAGGAGACGTGCCCACCCAGAGATAATACACACATGTCTCGGACATCTGAGGCTCTGGAATTTCCCTTCCAGATAACTTTTTTTTTTTATTTATTTTTTTATTTTTTGTTATAGGATGCCTGTGCTTGCCAAAGAGAGAGAGAGAGACAGAGAGATAAAGAGAAAGTGAGAAATGCCCCCCCACTCCCAAGGAGGGAAGGTCACTCTGTAATCACTCCTCCATTCTCCCCTCAGTAATCTGTGCATGCACTTATGCACACGCACATGGTGTGTTTTTCAAACTGCCAGGTTGGGGGTTCAAGCCACTCAGTTGGCCATGTCGTATCCAGCTACCTTAACCTCTATAGCCTTCCAAATATAACGTTTGAACTTGCTACCAAAGCTCATATGGGTCTCTCCTTCAGAGAGCAGACGGCCATCAGGGCATGCCCTAGTGGGTAGCCAAGAGGTGGCTGGCATGGCTTGTGGAGGAAGCCTGGGAGTGTGGGATTTTTGAGATACAAGCCTAACCTGAGAGTGGGGGAAAAAAGTAGGGCTGTTGTGGGCCTGAGGCGTCAGGATTTTTCTCCTTGCATTATCTCAGCCTGGGGTAGAGCTCTGAGATCTCAGTGGCAGAAGTCTGAGAATTCCAAATCTAAACCTCACTTTCAAGTTCTTAAGAAGGCATATTTTTTAAGGTAGAAGAATAGAACCCATTTTACCTTGCCTTGATTGATAATGCAATATTAAAAATTTTTGTTTGTGGATTCTCTCTTTGTACTTTTGGCTTAGGCCCCATAAATGTTAGGGATGGGGCATGACTGACAAAATCTGATTTTGAGTTTCACCAATTCCCTACAGAAAAGAGATTATTTAGTTACTGGAAGGACAAACTGGAAATCATGGATAATCTGCTGTCTTTTTGTTATGATACTGAGTGTGTGTTTGATTTGTGTCTTTGAATAATTGCTTACGTCAATCACACTACATGCTTTCTTAAAGAAAGGGTTTTGCTCATTCTCAATTCGTTATTTTTGTCATAATTATAAAAAGTCACGTACATGTTGTCAAATATGAATGCTAGAGCTGAAGAAGTTCAAATGTCAAGTACCATCAAGTTCCTGGTGTCCAGGTTACGCAGAGAAGCTTGTCACTGCATTCTTATAGACTGCATGTCCTAATCCCATAGGATCCATAAGGAAGAAATGTGCCTTCTCAAGTACTTGAAATTTTGGAGCTTGAAGTGACTTTTAATAATCTATTAGGTCTGGAGAGTCATGATGTATTTTTCTATGTTTTCCTAAGCAAAAATGTGTCATGATTTTCCCCACATCTAGTAGTTTAAGAAGTTCACTTCACAGGTTGAAGAACTGAAGCCTGGATGTCTGAATTGAATACTGACAACTTTTCCGATACCAAAATAAGAACAATTTGCTTAGACTAAAAGATAGAAAATTCTTAATATGTGCTAGAACTTTTTTAAAGTGATTTTTTAAATTTAGGATCTATAATTGTTTTCTGGTTTTGTCCTGCAGAAGGCATTGGGAACTGGACCAGTAGAAGCCCGAGGGAAGTGCAGGAGGAAACCAGCGCAGAGACCATGGGCTGCTCCTACCAGCCTTTGAACCAAGATCCAGACAAGAGGGGTGGAGCTGGCACCAGAGGGGGAAGGACAAGATGTAATTGCTGACATCCAGACCCAGATCCAGGCCCTGGGGCTCCATTTGCCAGGCCCACTATTGGAGAATGAAGTTGAAGAGAGGAGGGAGCGACAACACTGAGCAGCCACAGCTCTGTTCCCAGGGATGCAGAGCATGTAGAGCTGGTGAAAAGGATGATGGCTGAGCAAGCCTGCCTACACTAGGGGCTCCTGCCTGGGCCCGGGAGATATCGGATGCCCAATGGGAAGATGTGGTACAGAAAGCCCTCCAAGTCCAGCAAGTGTTCCCTGCTTGGAAGTGACCATATTGAGAGCTGCTTTATCATGCTACATTCCAGGCCAGAACCAGCACAGGACTGAGTGTATCCTGGTTGTCATGTCCAGCTCCATCCTCCTCAATTCCCTTCACGTCAAGGCAAATCGAACTTCTCAGAGAGCCACATTATTCAGTTCTGTTCACATAGACATACTGGCCCAAGCCCAACCCATGTTAGCATGTATCTCTCTGTGGAGAACAAAGCACCCTATGTACACAGCCCCCCACCCTCACAAACCATCACCAATTATTGATTTTCAAAGTATTGATTTAAAGTTCCTGTCAAAATGCAGACACCTCTAGAAGTAGTCATGAATTTTAAATTAGACCAGTTCGTATTTTCAGTTTTGGAAATGGAGCACAATCTAGTTGCCTACAGGACAAAAGGCAGGAAGTAGGGGCACAGGCGAGGAAATCTATAGGCAGGTGAGCTGGAAGAGAGCCATAAGGCTGTGCTTGCTAGCTTTTTTTGCCTAAGGTCAGTCCTATATGCAGGGAGGTGCTGACTGTAAGAGAAAGTGGCCCAGTTGTTAAAACTGCAGCACAGAACATGCTTTGTGGCACACAGGAAATGACAAAAATAACTACCTTTGCAACACAAACAGCATCTTTAAATGGTGCACAATGAATTTTTCATCTATCAATTAGATTGCAAACTAGATAGTCATGGATAACAAGGTTGTCTCTGTATGTCACTTCAGGGGACTGTTTAAAAATAGAAGACTGCCGGAAAACAGGAGAAGCATAATCAATACCGTGATTAATGGCAGTAATTTCACACAAACATCTGGGCAATTAAATATGCTCTTTAGAAGGTGTTTCGCCTCGTGACTAGTGAAGGAATGAATGAGTTTCAAATCAAACATCACTGTCAATATATTGAATAATTCACAGCCACAAACTAATTCAGATTGAAGCATTTCCAGCTGTCAAACCTATAAAAGTTTTATTTTATTTAGAAGAAAATATACTGAGTCCAGTATTCATTCTAAAATTCTTGCTCATTAAATTGAAGGCAACCGAACAAATTATATATATATATATATATATATATATATATATATATGTGTGTGTGTGTGTGTGTGTGTGTGTGTGTATATATATATATATATACATATATATATATATATATATATATATATGCATAGACTGTTTATGGTGTACCCAAACTTTGGTTATGCATTATAGGAAATGATAGGATTATCACATGTCTCATGCATCCAAGAAAATTGAGATTTTTATTGGCTAAGCAGAAATTGTCTCAGAAAACAATTATCAAGTAATGAATGGTACATGGCTGTGTTTGCAAATCTTTCCCAAACATCAAACATATTTCATGTATTTGCTAAACTGAATTGAGCAAAGTCTGGTGTGGAACTCACAACCTGTATGGCTACTTTAATTTCACCTTTGACAAACACTGAGCCTCATCTATAGTGTTGCAGCTATTAGGGCACCACAGGTGATGCCAGAGACAAATGGGAAGGCTGTAGCTTCAGGTACTGGGTCAACCTGAACATGGTGAACACACCAGAGCTCCTAGGGGTGGCTCGAATGCCGAAGGGAGGATTCACGTGTAGCAAGACCCTGCCAGTTATCGTGCTCTCACTCACACTCTCAAACAGTAAATAAATAAATAAACAACCTTAATAAAAAATACTGCAATATTCCTTTAAAGCGTATGTGATATAAAACATATGTAAAATACATGGGGCAAGAGATGAAACTATTTTACCCAGAAATAGTGCTAAAATGGATGGACATGTTAACGTCTTATTTTGGGTAAGGTACTGAGATCTGCATTTTTATATGTTATTGTTTGTTATAAAAGATTGTTTTCCTAATAATCTTTTCATTGCAGTCATCTGTAAAATTCTAGACCAAAACAGGACTTATAAAACAATCATTCTAATAGTTGGAAAATGAGAGAGTTGACCGTCTACTCCCTAAATATAGTTAATGATCCACTGAGCTGCTATTTAGATTTGCCACACTTCTTTTCTCAGTGAAAAATGATATTATTAATTAGAATATTTTGGTGGCTTTGTTACCAGTAGAACACTTGAATATTTACAAACAAGCCAGCTGAAAATGTCACATTTCATATAGATTTTAAAAAAAAACAATGATCTTACATCTAAAGTATCATAATATTTTATAGCCAGAAAATTCAAGCCATGAGCAAGCCATCAATTGAGTAGATATTGATTTCAGTTGAGAAAGCATTGCTGTAAAAAGAGTCTACTCCATTTCTAAAACTCAGACAATGAAGAATGTCCACTTGGCAAATTGGTTACTGTGATTCTAATCTTGTCCCTTTCAACTCACAGATCACCAGTAGAATGTTTAGCCACAATCTATACATCAGTGTAGACACTTACCTCAGACCACCTCCCTTTTCAGGCAAAGATTTACCATTTGAAGAATTTCTTGTCTCCACTCTCCTTCAGAGCCACCCCTCTGTCGAACTATCATTATTACAACAGTATTCTTCAGTTGTGACAGCACGTTAAATAATCCATAAAACATGTTAGCCATTATTTCTCCTCAGAGTGCTGCTGTGCCATCTAAGGTACAGGGAAACTGAAAAAAACTGCATCGTGTTTTCACACAACTTGTGCATTCAGGACTTCTTTGGACCTTATCTAGCATATGTCACTTTTACTTGGTAATGGGGTTCGAATCCCTGTTACCCTGGGCTCTGGCATGCTAGATCAGTAATTCAGCTAACAGAAAGTGTGGGCATCTTTATGGTTGGTGATTTAATACTTAAAAGGACACAGTAGCAAGTCAAATAGTATTATTCAAAATGAGAACATTTTCTTGCTGAAAAGTGCCTGTTTTTTTTTTTTTCCAGAACCTTGAAGATTTTGACCATCACAGATTGCTACTTCTTGAATCTGACAAAGAGAATATAAACATAAGTAGATATACTGGGTTATGACAACCAGAGAGCAAATTATTTTAGACAAATATCCTTCTCAGAACTGCACTCAAATCTAGAATTATTATTTTTTTTAAATTATTGAGTAAATGTGTTGAAAAACCATATCTCAAAGAAGTACATGTGCCTCTTTATTGATACTGTGCCCAAAGGTGCAGCAACAGATTGTAAATTTAGAGAAAATATTCTAACAGTCCCTACATAACTAGATACCTAGAAATTTATCTGGATAGAGTGGACTTCCTCATGACATTTATTTCTCATCTTTTGGGATGCCTGTGTCTATGTCTCCTGGCTTGTCCTACCCAGATTCCATCAGAATACTGTCATTACTGTGGTTGGCCAACATGAATTATATGTAAGGCTGAGAATGATTAATTTACCTTCAAACTAAATCGTTACATGAATAGGAGCTAACACAGTGGTGGTGTGGTAAAGGTATTGCTATCCTTGCCAAGCAAGACGACTGAACCTGAAATTCTGTACTTACTGGAATACATTTTAAAAATCTTCTTCCACATAAGTAACTGCAAATCAGTGACTGGGACTATACAATTTATTTGGTACAGAGATTACATCTGTAATAGCCATGGCTATTTAAATCAGCATCTGATTGTTATTATGATAATAAACTGTCTTTCCACAAGACCTATTTTTCACTAGCTAAAGAAGAGACTTAAGTAATGGTGTGGTACTAACCACGGTCCTAAGAGTTTTCAAATCTTTAATAATGACCCTAATTTTTCTGCATTTTTTTTCTAGAGATATAATTTTATTTTTGATATGGAGAGGGAGTGCTGGGAGCTTCCATTTGTTTCTACTTATCATAATCAGTCTTCATTTAAATAAATACCCAAAATAAAGACTTCACCAGATTCTAAATGTAGTATTCAAAATTTATGTGGGAACTACAGGGCATGTTGGAATCCCACTGAGACTAACTTGAATCAAAACTTCTGTAGGTAAACGGTTGACCAAGAGTTGCTGTTTAGGTCTTTGGGAGTTAGAGTGGAAGCAAAGTAAGTGTTAAAAAGTTCCTGAAAATTTTCAGTACTTACCTCACTTTAGAACATAATTACCCTTGGAAATGACCGCAGGTACTTTTTGGAAAAGTTAGGGGAAAATTGTGATAACATTAAATTGTGATAATATTGAAAGTTTCTTACTCAGGAGTAACTAGGTGTTTCCTTTTTACTTCAATAGATATTAAGTTCATGAACTGATTCAGATATGAATGCTGGAAAAACACTGTAGCTCCTCAAAGTGGTGACTTGAGTCACACTGCTGTTCGATGAGGTTACTAATGATCTTTTTCAGTTGTACAATATAAGCACGAGTTTATAGGATATTCTTGTATTTTGGCCTCTGGAAGTATTAATGATCAAAAGCTGCATCCAGAAATCTACTAACAATAAATGTACACCCCATATCCGGTGGCCAGACATTACTACTAAGACTTTTCTATTCTTTTTATTTTTTCTTGGAGAGGTTTTGCTATAGGGTACGTGCGCTTGCCAGAAAGACAGAGAGAGACAGAGAGACAGAAAGCGAGAAATCACCCCTCAGGGGGATGGCCTCGCTGCAATCCCTTCTCCATTCTCCTCTTGTGATCTTGGGCACACATGCACACGCACCCGGTGTGAGTTTAAACCACGGGTCCGGCACTTGAACTGTGGTTGACTACATGGGAGTTCAACGACATAGCTATTACACCAACTGCTGGTCCCTAAACTTTTCTATTCTTGGGATCTACCATCTTCACTGAAATAATAAGTCATTTTCAACTGAAATAGTGAGCCATTTTCATGTCTAAGTAGCATCTCTCTTAAGCAGAGAAGAACCTATAAAGGATTTTTTTCAAAATGGAAGGTGCTCCTCTCCCCATCATGAGGACTGCCTTCTCGGCACTCATCTGGAGATTTGATTAGATACATGTTAGTGAGCCACCTGTGATATTTAACTCCAACATGCCCATTTCATTAAGTCTTTAGATTCTTCCCTTTCTTATACCAAAAAATGTTTGGCATCTCATCTTAATTATTTAAAAAACAATGATTTGGGGTTTATAAATTTTCACATTAATTGATCTAGCTCATTCATTACAGAATCTATAGTAGATAAGCTAATACTGGTAAAGTTAGCTAATTAAAATTCATGTTCTTTCCTTTGTCTTTAGAATCCTTTCTTATACATATTCCCCAGAACCTGAAGGATATAAAGTAACTAAATTCTGTAATTAATTCTTTTTCAGGGCATGTTGGAATATAACTCTTACTTTGTATCTAGAGACAATTAAATGTGTTAAGAATGAGGCAAGAATCTTATTACCTTCTCTTTGCAAGGTAACTTCATTAGAACATTTACTATAGGGTCTCTAAACAAGACAGAACAGCCTTGTCATGTCGGCAAAAGGAGATATTTAAGCTCACAGTGAGCCAAGAATTTGGAAATAGTATGAATCCTATAGATATCCTCATTTGCTTCAATTCTAATTACTAGAGCTCTTTGTGACTGCAAAAGTTAAAACATTCATAGAAACTTCTTAGTTTTCAATAAATGACTGATCCAAGAAAATATAAATTAAGCTTGTAATTTTCTTTTTTCTTTCTTTCAGAAGAAATTCATGTGTTAGTAGATGTAATACCTTCAGCTCATACTCTTTGATGCTCTCCTAAATTTCATACACTATACAGTAGTAGAGACGGGGCCTGTTAAAGCCTTGCCTTCAATGATTCCTCATTCCCAGTAATTTTTCTGTTTGCCCCTATGTGCCATCAGTGATCTAAGATATAAAATAGATGAATCTTCACATTCACTGTCTGGCCAGGACAAATAAACACTTCCCTAGTCTTTCAAATCCCCAGAGCTTCTACGGAGAGCCACTGCTTCAGGCAGGGGGCTCAGTTATATGCCAAGAAACCAAATTCTGCCTGACTTTACCCAAAAACAAATGCATTTAAAGAGGTAGCTGGTAGCTTACAGAACTGCCAGGTGGCCTGGGTCAAAAAGACAGAGTCATTAGCTTCTTTTATGACCTAACTTTTACTTACATCTTTCAATTTACCTTTTATAACTTTCCTTTATGTAAGTTGTATTCCAATTCTAGAATAATGCAATGCCTCAAATGTGCTGTTCTCAGATTTGAATGCTTTTTGAAAAGCTGTAGCTTTTACATGAAATGATATATTTCCACTTTTTACTTTTAACCTCCTACTTTGAATAAAAAGACATTAACTTCTTTATAAAAATCTTTTCTGATAATCACAATGAAATAGTCATTTGAAATCCCTTATTATCTTGTGTCTTTTATATTATACTATGATATATCTCATATTACATATCACATTGTATATTATGTTACATTGTTCCATGGATAGTATGCTATATACTAAAGTAATAACTACTAAATAAATAGCTAAAGCAAATTTGACTTTGCACAACCTATCCCTTGTCCTAACAAATGTTAAAAATGTAGCAGAGATGAAATGAATATTGAATGAGGAGACAAATAAATCAACAGTGAATTTTTTTAAAGAATAATTTAAAGTATCACTTTAACACCATTACATTGACAGATAACATGTGAATGTTTCAATTGGTCATTAAACATACAGGAATTTCTCTATCTGATCTTAAATCTTAGCAGTTTTTTCATGTTCTTTACTATTTTACTATATGATAAGGGAGATGACCTACAATTGGCTAACATCTGTTCTAATTTGATTTTACTATTGCTTATGCTTATCCTACTGATCCTTTTCTTTTTCTTTTTTTTTTTTTTTTTTTTTTTTTTTGGAGAGATTTTTGCTATAGGGTGCTGCGCTTGACAGAGAGACAGAGAGACAGAAAGCGAGAAATCACCCCCCAGGGGCAATGGTCACGCCGCAATCCCTTCTCCTCTATTCTCCTCTCAGGATCTTGGGCACACACACACACACACACCCAGTGTGAGTTTTAAGCCACCAGGTCTGGGACGTAAACCACGGTCGGCTACATGGGAGTCCAACGACATAGCCATTACGCTAACTGCTGGTCCCTGATCCTTTTCTTTCAAGAATATTTCTTATATTCAATAAAATTGAAAGGCCTATCATTTCTAAATTGCTATAATTCAAATACATTTGCCCAAATATTTCCCTAAGGCAAAGGAATAGCGTCACTGAAGAAGTTGTCCAGATTTTCATGGCTCCCCTCTTTCTCTGTCCGTGAGGGACCACATTGCCTGTAACAGAGGAGTACAGAATGTAGACATAATGACAAATGAAGAATATGCTGGGAAGTGGGTGGAAAGAAAAACTGATCAAATGAATATAACTTATTTTTTTATTGCTACTGAAATTTTCATCCTCTTATTATGTTTTTAATTTCTCAGCAAAAGATTTTATAATATTTTTATTCCTCTATGGAATATTAAAGATAGTTTATAGAAGTGTTTTCTTCCTGCATAATCTGTTTTCTCCACGTTTGTTATTTTGTTTTGGTCTTTATGTTTAAACCATTCCTTAAAGGCCTAGAAATTCTTGGTTGTCTGATCAACAGGAGAAAACAAAAAGCTGACTGGAAATGTAGATAGCTTGAGTGAGACTTGACAGTATTTTTTTTCCTTGTAAGTGTCTTTCCTTTTCCATAAGTGTGTGAGAGAGAGGGGAGAGGGAGTAAGAAAGAGGCAGAGAGAGAGCAAGAGAGACAACACCCCCAACAGAGTCTTCACACTCTGGCTCACCCCAGCTTCAGCCAGCCTCAGATCATGGACATATGTGTACCCACATGTTCAGGGAGATGTTTGAATGCAAACCTAGAAACTTCCCATGTGGGTCAGCCTCACAGAGTGTTGCATTACCACTGCATCGGTGTCTAATCCCATTTTTGTTTTTGTTTAGATTTTTGTTTATTTATTTATTTCATGAATAAGAGAAAGACAAAGTAGTGACGCACTCCCAATAAAGCCTTTTTTTTTTTTCTTTTAGAGAGATTTTTGCTATAGGGCACATGCACTTACCGGAGAGATAGAAAACGAGAAATAATACTTCTCTCCAGGGGGCATGGCCACTCTGCAGTCCCTTCTCTTGCATTCTTCTCTTGGAATTTTGAGCATGCATGCACAGACACCTGGTGTGAGGTTTTTTTTTTTTTTTTTTTTTTTTTTTTTTTTTTGAGAGATTTTCGCTATAGGGCGCGCGTGCGCTCGCTAGACAGACAGAGAGAAACATAGAGACAGAAAGCAAGAAATCACCCCCCAGGGAGGATGGTCACGCCACATTCCCTTCTCCTCCATTCCCCTCTCGGGATCTTGGGCACACATGCACACATGCCCGGCATGAGTTTTAAGCCACCGGGTCCGGGACGTGAACTGCGGTCGACTACGTGGGAGTCCAGCGACATAGCCATTACGCTAACTGCTGGTTCCCAACCTGGTGTGAGTTTTAAGCCACCAGGTCCAGGACTCAAACTATGGTTGACTATGTGGGAGTCCTGAGACGTAACCATTATACCATCTGCTGGCCCCTCAATAGGGCCTTGATGCTGCAATCCACTGCGGTCTCCCAGCCTGTCAGTCAGGGATCATAAATATGTACCTATAGTACTCATGGACACCTCCACACATCAACCTAGAACCTTCCCATGTGGGTCAGCCTTACAGAGTATTGTGTAACCACCATACCTCTGTTGCCCCTCCCCTACAGTATGTGCTTTAATAAAAGAGTAATCTAGTTGGCCATTTGATGGAGGAAACCCTGATTATTAAATTTGATTGTCTTTCCTCATGGATTGTCAAATTTACCAGAGAAGAGTGCTCCAATTTCTTGCCTACAGGAAAACAAACAAACAAACGAACAAACATAATCAAGAAAACAAACTCAAACAACCTCTGACATTCCCATGGTGAGGCAGAGGAAGAAGTCTGAGTGGATCTCAGTGTTCAGCATTCAAAGTGTAGCATAGAGAGTTCGTCTCATTCCTTGTTTTGAAACAGAATGTTGGCATTCCTGAATTCAGAGACCTTCTTTTATCCTTTCCACAGAACAAATCTTTGAGATTTTGGTTGAGGGAAGGAGGAGTAGTTGCCCAAAAGCAAGGAGACCTGAGTAGATTCTCCAATGTTTAACTGTTCTTTATAAACAATTTTCAATTCTTCTGAATTTAGTCAACTCCATTCATCCCGTGTCCACAGGTGCTGGTGCTTGTACTTCCTGAGCCTTCAGTTCACTCTATGATGTGTTTTGGGTTTGTTCTCTGCTTGCCTCTGCAGTTTATGATTTTGTTTCTTTGGGTCTGCCAAGCCAGTTACCAGATGTCCAATTGCTTCCAGCTTCCCAAATTTCACTATTGTCTCTTTTCTTGTACTCACTTTTTCTGGGTCTTTGAATAATAGCAACAACAAAAAGATGAAGAGATTTATTTTTATCATTTTAGTATGGCTTTAGATGGATGAAAATTATATGCGTGTGCCTGACCCATCATTTGACCTGAAAGTGCTGCTATAGCTTTTAGATGTATGTCACAAGCCAGGTTAAAACTATAAAGGGTTCTCAGGTAAAGGTTACAGTATGATGGCCTAATAATAACTGTTGACAGAAACAAACAATTTTTAAAAACTGTTTCCTTTCTTGCCCTTGCACCACTTATCTGTGTCCTCTCTTTTATCCTTGAATTGAAATTTTCAGTTTGAATATTTGTCACCAATCTGTTGGTTGCCTACGGATTGAGCACTATGTTTGACATTCTGTTCTGCAGACCCAACACCATCCTTGCCATAACTCTAACCATATTTACCTCTGAATAGGTAAAATGACTCCTGTTTCAAAGTCTTTTCATAATGTCTCTTTTGTAAGGGAATTTGACCTACCACCTCATGGTTAAATGAACTAACAAATATTTCTTTGATGTCTTGGTACATACTTGAGAAAGTAGAGTTTTATTTATACACACACACACACACACACACACACACACATACACATTTTAATGCCAGAAGCTGCATGTGCACATGCAAGATGAAGAGAAAAAAAGTGAAAGGGAACATACCCCCAGTGGGGCCTGGTCATGCCACAATCCTTTCTCTTCAAGCTCTCCATTTCATTAGGATTATGGGTACATGCACCTGGCTTGTTTTTCAGGCTGACCAAGCTAATATTCAAACCCTAGGTGGCCACATGGGATCTAGCTTGCCCAGCACATTATCTAATCATGGCATATGATTCTGGCCCTGATTTTTAAAAATATTTAAATCTTATAAATCGCTCTATTCACCAGTACTTCCAAAACACAGTTCTTCCCACTTCACTTGGCTACTATTGCTTAAAAGTTTCCTGTTGGTTTAAAAGATGATTATTAAAAATAAAGGTGAACATTTAAAAATATCATAAATTTGATGCTTTCTTTATGGTCTAATGAGAATACTTAGAGAGCTTTGGGGAAAAAGTTAGGTCTTGGAAAAAAATCAAGGTCAACTGCTTAAAATATTTGATCTTAGAAACAAATGATTTTAAAAATCTTTATTCATAAGACTTCCAGAAAGCTAGTTAGAGAATATATAACAAGGCAAAATAAAATTTTTGTGTTGCCAATTATAGCAAAAAAAATACAATTTAATTTAGTGCAACAAACATTATAGAGCTCCTTATATATGTAAGGCACTGCATTAGATGCCACAGCAACAGAAAAAAAAAAAATACTAAGAAGAATACAGTCCCCTGAAACTTAGGCATTAACAAAAAGTAATAAAACAATTTCACATAAAATTGTAAATTTTGTTTTAAAAATTAGATAAGAATATCATCACATAACTTATTATTAATACTGGAACACTTTTGAAAGGAAAAGGGAGCCATATTAATTGATCTTCCTAAACAAAATACATTACACAGATGACAAGAGGTTTTTTGTTTGTTTGTTTGTTTTTAGAGAGTTTTTTTTGCTATAGGGAGTGTTCACTTGCTGGAAAGACGGATGCAGAGAGAAAGAAAGTGAGAAATCACCACCCGGGGAAATGGCTATGCTACAATCCCTTCTCCTTTCAGAATCTTGGGCGTGCACACACATGTGCCTGTCATGAGTTTAAGCCACTGGATCTAGGACTTAAACCATGTTCGAATATTTAGGAGTCCAGCAACATAACCATTATACCACCTGGTGGTCCCAAAATAGGTTTAACAGATGAAGGATTTTTGTCTTTTTAGTTAGATCAAGGAAGATAAAGTTAGGGAAGTTGGAATTCAAAATAGAGAGAAGAATGTGAGCTAAACTATGGATGAAGGGTGACAAATATTTGGATGATTTTAAAATGTATAAAAATGTATAGTGGTGAAAAGCCTTGAAAGACAAATAAGAATTGATTTGTAGGGGCTGCCTGTAAAATTTTTGTTTAGAATAGAGCCGTTTGATATGCTAATTTGAGAAGATCATTCTAAAAGAATGTGAAGATGGACTGGAAAGAAAGAGATTTAATTAAGCAAGAAGACAGAGAAAGCAAGAAGTGATGAACCCTAAACAGGGTTTGAATGTCAAGGAGAAATCAGATGCTGGACCAGTCCCATATCACAGGCCTTAAGTGCAGTTCATAGGGAGCCAGATTCCACACGGTCAACTATGATTCAAATCCTGTTCCTGGCAGCTTAAAAAAATATGCTGGGTGTATGTGGGTTAATTCATGACTCAAATCCTGACAGAATTGAGAAATGGAGGAAAGAGGACTGCAGCATGGCCACGCTCTAATGGGGAGTGCTGTCTCTTCTGGTAAGCATACATGCCCTATGGACCAAAAAAAAAAAAAAAAGAAAAGAAAGAAAGAAGAAAAACAATGACCCTGTGGAAGTTGAATTCATAGATGTGGCAAATATCCAATGGGGCAAGTGTGGTAAACCAAGAAGAAGGCCAAGAACACTTGAAGTTTTATAGATAAGTATTAAGAGAATTTAGTGCCGTTAATAGAACTGTGATCATGTTAGTACCATGCTTTGGTAAAAGCTCCACTTTTGCATGTGGTTTAAACTTTGTAAGATTAGTTCTTTGGTGCACTGATGTTCTGCATGAGAAAACATCTTTTTGTTTTGTCTCCTAATTCTTCCTAATATTCACTGGACCTTTTGGGACAATGGATACATATTAGATCTGATTTTTAAAAAACTGTTGGTTCAGCACTAATTACATGCAACATGTGGCATTCTCAGAGATTTCACAGTTGATCCGATGCTCAAATAATTTATTAAAATGTTAAATATAAAAATGTTTATCTGTAGTGTTATTTACTTTCTGTGGTTTAGTTCTCTATACATGAACAGCCTTTATAACCTATCACTAAAAGAGAAAGAAGGGGAAATCTTTCTGAAATGGGATTCCGGTGAAGACTTGATACAAAAATTAATTCCCTTGGTTAAATTACCTGAACAGTGATAAATTATGACTTTAAAAAATAAATTATACTGACCTATCCAAAAAGCAATTTTTTATTCTTGTCATATCTTCATAAAACCTTAATATACCCTATGTTTACAAGCACTTGCCTGAAATACATTTGATGTATTATTGTTATCTGCTTCTGTCCTTGATCACAGATATATCCACCTAGTTGATCATTAAACAGTTTTCCAGTTAATGAAGCCAGTTTAATATATTAGCTAATTCAGGCAAACATACAGGGAATTTTGCCCTAAATTAGTCAAGAGTGTTCATTTTGTTTTCCATAACGATTAGGAAGAAATAGAAAAGGAAGTCTACAGTGTCGGTCATAAATTATGCAAATCATTTGTTGAGTAAACCACAATGTCTATGAACCATTTTTTTTCTGTTCTCTTATTTATTGACAGTTTCTTTTTAATTACAACACAATGAACTGATGGTAAATACAGAAGATGCAATAGTATAAAAAGCCATTTAACCCTTCCCTAGGTTAAGACACTTACAGCAGACAAAAACTGCCCCACCCCAAAACCCCTCCTTGAATGGAAACAAAAATAAATATAAATTAATAAATACAAAACAAATCACTGCACAGCCCTTAACTCTTTGATTGCCATGGCAAGAACCATGCTGATGATTCTAGCTTGTGACATTTGTGTGGTTAAAGGTTGCCGCAGCAGTCAAAGGGTTATAGCATTGTAAACATAAGTACTTTGTGGAAAAGTTCAGTCATGTTAATGGTCTATAGCAATGAGATTAATAGCATGACCCCTTGACCTTTAATGACGCAACATTATAAGGAGTTAAAAGAGATAGTAGCTTGGTGAGCTGTTACATAGACTAGTCAACCATTTTATTTAACAATGTGCTATGAGGCCTTGATTTACTAATAAAGACAATTTGTGAATAATAAACACTGTTCAATGCACTGATCAATAAAATCAATGAAAAAATTAATTTAAGCACCACAAAATTTTGCCTGATTATATCTGACAGTCATAATACACTTTAGCACCATTTATTTAGCCTTATATTTGCACACAAACAAGCTTTGTGTTTGTCAGTAGAAGCTATCTGAAAAAAATAAGTTCATATATATATATATATATATATATATATATATATATATGTGCATGCCAGATTGAAGATGGTATAAATGTATAGAATCCTGTGTGGGCAAAAACCACTAACAACTTGCAAACTTTAAAACTCACTCAGCAGATAAATGCATTCTTTCTTTCTTTCTTTGCACACAGAAGACTACATATTACCAAAAATTTCATGAAATAGTGCTGAGTGTAATGTGAGCATCCAGAAACTTAAAGTTAGATTTTAACACTCTCTCCATTCTCTCCATAACTGGAAATATCATGGGGAATTAAAATAAAGGTAAAGTATTGTCAGACAACCACAAGAAAAAGGCCTAAATATTTAATTTCCTGGTGTTTCTCTCTGCTTCACAGTTCAATGTTATTTAAATAAAGTCTGTATTCATTTTAATTTTAAAAAATTTCCCATAATCACAATAGAGAAAAGAACAATGATTTTCCTAAGAAGCTATAAAATGTGTATTATTTACCCAAGAGACAATTTTTCTTTGCAATCGCTTGCATCTTATTCTGACTCTGAAAGATAAATGTCTGTGCAATTTTTTTAATATATGGTATTTACTTGACAAACTAAATTTATGAGATATTTTCCCCCTTAATCTATCTAGTAAATATATATATATGTGTGTGTGTGTGTGTGTGCGTATATATATATATCATATATACTATATATTTCCAAATCTATATTACCAGATAGCTTATATGGATGTCATAAATCTGCATTCATTATCATACTGACCCACTATTGGAATCAATATAATGTTAAAACAGATATACAAGTTTCAAAACATGTTGAAGATATGTTACTACACTGATGAAGCAGGCAAATTTCTCAATGTCAATAATTGATTCTTTTAAAAAACTTTCAATGAACTATGAACTAATTAGATTTCATGTTTTTGTTAAAAAATTAAGTTTATTAAAAGTTATATTAGCTCAAACTTGAACTAGTAAACTCCATTTATTTCCCTCCTATAATATAAAAACAAGATATATTTGTTTAAAATTAGATACCTAAAAACAAATCTTTCAAGACTTTAAAGCTTGAATCAAATTTTTATGGCCAAGTCTTTAAAACCCCTGAAAATAGAGGTCCACAATAGAAATGCTGATGCAGTCAAACCAAAGCAGCAAAAAGCTGCCTCTATAATACCCCTAAGTCTTTTATTCTATCTCTCTTTCATATATATATGTCTATATATATGTAATTTACACATAAAGGGAAATAGACCAAAGATTGAAGGTTTTAGGCATTCATATACCCATGATGTACCTTAAACAGAATACTATATTATGTTATTTACTTTCCAGTATAATTACTTAAGATACACTCTATCAAAACAAATTTCCTTAGTTGTCTTATCAACAGACAACAGCCATCATACTCAGCATTTCACTTTTGTCAGGGGAATTACTCTGTAAAAAGACAGAAGCCAATGAAAGAGATTGGGATGTGCATGAAAAAAACAAGCAAACAAAAACAGGCACTACGTCTTTGCATGAAGCTTATGAAGGAAAATACTGAGGAACAAAGACATATTTCTTGGGTACCACCTCTGATGTACAATAATGTTCAATTCTGATTTTCACAAAGGGAAGGGAAAATCAAATCTGTAAAAAAAAAAGAAAAAGAGACAAAGTCGAATTTGAAAGGAATGCAAATATAGGCAGAGACTGCATAAGACATACTATGGTATTTACCTCTCAATCTTCCATAGTTTTGAGTGACAAACAGAAAGTAAACAGATCATGATTTCCCACTCAGAGGAGCAGAAAAACCAGACACATGCTCATCCTCATTTGGAAATGATGTTTGTTTGGAAGTAAAGTACTAAGTGTATACAATTTAGACTTATGAACATAGAAAGAAGTAATGGATTTCAGATCAGATATAAAAGAAATAAAAGACAAAAAGAACTTAAAACCTAATTTCACCCAGACAATAATAAGAACTAAGGAGCTGGGACAGGACAGATACTACTGTGGCCTCTGTGATGTTATTTCTGTGATAGCAAATATGATGACACTGATTGAAGGATAGCTCTCATATTACCACAAAATCATTCCTCCAAGCAACATATGGTTTATCTTAACAATTGAGTTGTCAGTGGATTGAATGAGAACAAGTTCTAATTGGCAATATGAAACAGTAAGTGAAACATGCATCCTAGGGACGTTATCAAATAGACAGCTCACACCAGGCTTTGTTCATCCATATCTTGGCAAGACAGGCCAACATAGCAACATACATTCACATAAAAGGTGGCAGGTACAAGCAGCACCGTATACTATCCTAGTAAAAAAGCATCCTACCATGCAGTCACATCTCACCAAAGCTTCATCGGACATGGAAGGTATAAAAAGGACTGTGTCAAAATGTATTATGCCTGGGATCCAATCTAGCTACGGACCAAGTACTACTACAGAAATGTTATATTGTGACTGATTTTTTTTTAAATAGATCAAACAAATGGATAAATTACTCAAGAAACATCTCTGTAAGTCAGAATCTTTTATTTCATCCTGTTTGTCATTCTCTCCTTCGATTTCTCTATGTGAAGTAAGGTTAATAATTTCTTGCTCTGAAGCTAAATTGTCTAACATGATATAACTATCATATTTCATATCTATATTTGATTTTTTTCTCCCTTTTTAAGGGCATTTAAATTCAGCTCTATAGTAGAGCACATGGGTAAGTTATGTGAATGAGCACAACATTCTAGTTGATAAGGTACTCTCCTATACTGTGGAATGTGCCCTTTAATGTAAGGACTTGTTGAGTGCAAATTTGAATATTATCCACAGTCCAATCAATGTTGGTATAAAGTAAATGCTAAGACATACTACTCTTTAAATTGAAAAGGCATGGATTCTCAGAAATGTCCATAAATAAATGTCTTTCATGTGTAACTTGTTAGACCTGTTATACACTGACCATGAGTTATTGGTTATGCCGTTATTGTTTTCCTTAGAAAGAATACTTAAAAATGGCTACGAAGTCTTTATTCAAGCACTAAGTTTTGCATGATCTTATATCTTTCTTTACTGTAAAAAAATTTGTCTTGTTCTAAAAAATGATACATGTCATGTCCAGTTATATGGTGTTTCTGTATCCTATCAGCAAATATACAGGAATTTTTACAATATCAATGTATTTTTTTTCTCTTGATTTCCATGAATATGTCAAATCACTGTTCATTCTTAGGCTTTCTATACTATTGGTTTAAATTTCAAAGCAGACCTATGTATACAATATTGAAAGAGATCTATGTAATTGCATGTTGTTATTCTAACCTGAAATAGTTTAGAATCATTTAAAAATTACGCCAATGGGGAAAAAAAATGGAAAATGATTTGAGTAGGACATGAAAGATATAGGTTACAAATAGATGAGACTAGAACACTAAGGCAACTTCTTTGCTACTATGCCAAGTGTTTTGTGTTATATGATTATTGAGGTAAATTTCTACCCTAGGGAAATGGCTTTTCTCAGGGGATTCTAACATTTTGTCTTTCCAGTTGAGGTTACTGAACACAGACTTCTGACAGATTTTCACCTATAAGGCAATGCATGAGTATCTGATATGTTTAAGCACAGTTAACAACTAATGATCATTGGCTAAATATATACATCGATATACTGCACACTCATCACTAGTGCTAAGAGCTTGAAGTTGAAATTTTCTCTACTGTTTTTATAGTCACTAAATTTCCAGTTGTATTATTAAGGAGTGCTAGAGTATGTCTTTATATTTTACAAAAAACTCACTTTTTCTCTTCCTCCACTTCCATTATATTTTTTTAAATATAGTATTTAACTTTCATATTTATGGTGTGGTACTATCCCTTGTTGCTGGTTTCTTTATTACATAAAGTTCTAAGTTTTAAAATATAACTGTTAAAACTTTTTTGATGTAGTTATGGCTCCTGCTTAGGCCATATAAACCTTGTTATTAGATAAATATGCTCTGGCACTTATTTCCGGTGGTCACAATAAATCAATATGATCGAGGTGCATGAAACCCAATGGAATAGATAGATTCTTTAATATTATTGACTTAACACCTTTTGTGATAACGTACAGTGACTATACTTATAGCTATTTGTAACAGGTCATGTGAATTTTACATTTTTGGTTTAGATGGCATGTTCTGTTTGACATCTGTGTTACTTTGGAATATGTTTATAAGAACATTAGAACTTAAATGAACTTTTTGCTGTGTTTGCTGAAAAGAAGCTCACCATGATCCACAAGTTTGTTTCAGAATGTGCTACAATCTCACAGATTACAACAGTAAATTCACTGCCTTTATTAGTTCCTGGAAATACTTCCAAAAAACTTGAAAATATATATATACTTTTTATGACTTTGTTTAACTCAGTCTATTTGATGAAAACACTTCAGAGAGAAGATCAAGATTAGGCAGCATGGACACACTGGTTATTTTGCTGTAAGATCCACAAAGTGTGGGTGTATACTAGAGATTTCAGCATACTCTAAAGAACTTGCAAGTACTGTATTATAATACTATCTCTAGGCTCTAGTATAGATTGGTATCAAGAACTATCGAAAGTTTGGATAACGTTCTTATTCATCACACTGTATTTTTTTTAATCACCCACAGAAAGGGAATGCAAATAAGTATATAGTTTATGAAAAAGCCAAATTAGATATTAATTACAAAGATTGTAAGCAATCTGACTAGTAAAAGTAATTATTTGCTTATTTCAGTAAACCAGTCTGTATCCTTTATTACTTAGTAATTATTTTGTGGTAATCATTACTTAGTAATTTATTACATCTGCTTCAGAAAAACCTGGTCCTCTGATTTATAATAGAAGTTGTCTTTGCTAGTATCATATAATGTCTTCTCTTTAGCTATGTAACCCTCATAATCATAAGAAGCATCTGTAGTCACCTGCTGTTATTACCAAGTTATCAGACAGTTGAATTCACAACCATCTCTAAAGGTCTGATGTGGAATTACTGCTTTAAAGAGAATTAAAGTCAGTTGGCTAATTTAATACTTCCTTTAGTTCAGCTGATAATATATAGAGAGCAATAATAATTGATTAAAGTTATAAAATGGAGTCATTTTATGTAAAGAACATGATCTTGTTTACATTTGTGTTTATATAAGATAAAGTAATAGAAATAATAAAACAGAAGAATGTTTTACAAACATGAATAATTTTTCATTTCAGTTTCTGAAATCCTAGGTCTGGGTTTTTCATGTTACGAGTGATAGAATGATTTAAAAAAAAAAGTCAGATAGGTTGCATATTTCCACTGATCCTGAACTGATACATTATTGTGGTCAGGGTGTTGACCCATTGAAATTATACTACACTGCTTTTTAAATTATTATTCTTGTGCTAGATCACTTAGACACTCTCTCTTTTATCATTCCATTAGGACTGGGATTTTTTTTCCCCCAAACCTCAAGTGGAAGATAACTCAGCAATTATACTTTTAAAGTGCCTGGTGTACAATAAACAACTAGAATCCCAGTGTTAGTTATTACTTTGTAGTTATTTTTTTCTTATCTCTTGCAATCTATAGTTTGATATTTTAAATGTTCTAATCTAGAGGGCAGCCACATGTGCCCTTTCTTATCATGTACATTTCATCTCATATTCAGGTAAATACAACCCAACCCTGATCCATGGCATTTGTCAGAATTCAAGCCTAATGATAGACTCCTTCTTCTTAATGCTATGGTTATTTTCTAGCCCTTAGATACTTATAGTCTTATGACAAATCAGGATATTGTGATGAATGAGGAAAGAAGCAATAGATTGCTTATTCAGTTTCTCTCCCATTTTAGAGGGAAAAAAATCAATTTTGAATGCAGGTTGATGGAGTTCCTCAATGATTTGCACATGTCCCAAAATGACACAGTTCCTCGTTTCTATCTTCAGCAAAATATAGTTTCCAGTCATGTTTTTTTCTTTACATCAAGGTCCTAAAAGGATTAAACTCTCCCACGGGCAAACACTATCAACAAGCTTATGTGTATAGTCCTCCATGCTCAGCAGCAGTGACTAAGTCTTTATGATATCAGCATCATCTTAGAATGGAAGCACTGAAGAAAAGCTACAGGGCTGATTCTGGTTCTCTCTCCTTGCTTTCTTGGCTCTCACATACATAATATCCAGTATCTTGTCAAAATACAGTCTGCATTGCCTAATATTTTGCTGTAAGGCCATTCCTCTTTTCTAACTGCTCTTTTTGTCTTAGCCTTACAGTATATACGCTCAGGTTGTCAGAAATAACAATCTGCAAGGCTTTGCAGCATGCCACCCATGATTACAAAATATTTCCCCCAACCAAATCATAAACATGTAGTTTAACCAAAAGGCATTCTAATTTTCATGCTATGTTGAGTATAAATATAAATTCAAGGCAGCCAAACTATCCATTTCCAAATAAGAATGTATACCTACACTCATTAAAAATCATCTGGAAATGTGTATTATTAGCAAATGAGTAAGAAATTTTCACTAGTATAAAATTCCTGCTTTATATAAAAGCCACACTGGCCATTCAAGTATTTGAGGTTTATTTTTTTTCCCCCTATAGTTTTTGTAATTTGTACTAAAACAATGAATTTAGATCTGAAATTATAATAAAGGAAAATTAAAAGTCACTTCTACCTATAGGACATTTTTTAGAGTGTGCATCTAAAAAGCAAAGTGTCCATCTGCAGATTTTCACCATCAACACTCCTCTCTCCACTCTAAGGAAACAGCTCATGCTTACTAGGTTTTAGAGAACAACTAACAATCCAATGAAGAAGTAACACCAGATTTCCTTCAGTTTGTGCCAGTTTGCAAGTTAAAGGTCAAAGGGCAAAGACATAGAACAGGACTCTTCAAGGTAAATTTTCACAGAAGACAATGTTTAAGTTGTTGTTAATGACAGTCAACAGATCAATAATCAAGTTCAAGGCAAGCTGTTCATTGTTTCAAAAGCTAATCCCCTCAAAAGCTGGCTTTCACACAAAGCCAATGTCTGACTCATGGGGTGCGTTCCATCTGACCATCTCTAATAAGTTCACAGCCCAGTGGCTGTAAAGCCTTTCACTGCAAGAAGCAGCTCCTAAAAATCAATAAAGAGGTCTGTCAGTTGCTGACTTTTCTCTAGGAAAAAAATATTGATACAAACCTGCTCTGCAGGTCACATGAAAATGACAATACTGCTGTTAAGACAAATTACACTCAACAATGAAATGCTTTGGTGGTCTCTTGGCTCTGTCAGTGATCAAATGAATGGCTGAATGCCAGAAGCCACACTAACCCTTTGAGAACTATGGTCGACATGCAATAGGTAATGTGTTGGGGGTATTCATGCGATTTCAGAGTCATCATTGTAATTCATTTTTAAATGGCAATGCTCAGTGCATAAACCAAGGCAAATTGAATTTTCATGCAATGTTTTTTAAAACAGAAATTTAATATGTCTCCGAAAAGATAAAAACTTGGGCTATTATAACTAGTTGTACATATAAAATTTCCCTCTTCTGAGATTACTCAATAAAATGCCCTTGCATTTGCCAGAAAAGTTTGACAAGTAGCATTGTTTCTGTGTGTTATAAACACATTTATGTATACTATAAATCACTTAAGAATTACATGAGTTTATAAGGTATCCATTTTAAAAACCTGAACTTCTTGAACCTGTGACTGTTTACCACAACCCAGTTTTATAATTTACCAGTATCAAGACTGACGATTCTAAGACTCTGAGAGCCAGTCTGATAGTTCTCAAAGGGTTATACCAATGTATTACTAGTGTCACAAATCCTCATAAGATAACTGTCACTTTAGTCCACTTCAGAGACACACTGCTTCTTGCTCCAATTTGTAATGAATATTCCTGACAGACCTGTGGAAGGCCTGGGGCAATGGCCTAATACAATCTGGGGAGATAATCACAATGATGTAGGGGTAGGGTGGCCAGAGGGGGTTTAGAAACACTTCAAAACAATTAGAAGTTCCTGTTTGACTATAGCTATGAATATAAATGAGATGAAACATTGAGGACATAGCTGAGAACAGCTGTATAAAATGAAAAATGGATGTAGTATTAAGGCTGTTACTATATTGCAGATATTTTGGCCCCTTGTTTGTTGGAAAATGGCTGTCCCAACAGTCTAAAGTCCTGCATGTGTATTCCACATCTCCCACCTGACAAAATGATGCGTAGGAGACTATCCATAGCAGTCAGAGAGCTATCTTCTTTGGAGACAAAGCTGTTTTGGGTCTTCACACTTTCCTGAAAGTTCAATTGTGGGTTTTTCTTTAAACTTGTTTTCCTTTGCTTTAAAGCAAAAACTTGTGGTTGTTTCTGTTTTGCTTTGTTTCCCCCCCAGAAATGGGCTCAGACTTCAGAAGGAAAATCATATTAGAAACCTTTAAGAAGAATCTCTTCTTCTTTTTTTCCTCTTCTTTAGTTAATCCTGAAATTTTACTGGGCATTGAGCGTGCAGAGGAAAGGCCTAGAACTGAATGACAAAGAAAGACAAAGGACTGAAGAACGGCAGATACTGTGCATCATGGAAGCTTCCCCACGAGTGTATTTCCACTCATGTGCAGGACCAGCAACCCTCTGGGTTTGAAAGGTCAGCCCCAAATCAGGCTGCCACCAGCCTGCTCCTAGCTAGGAAACAGCATAACAGCTCTTGTCTTGAATCTCAAGTTACCACAAACTCCTGGAAAAGAAAGAAAGAAAAAAACCCTACATCACACCCACTCTTGCATAGAGCGTTTACAGTACAGTATGTGGCGGGGTGTTCCTTTCCTTTTGAACTGGAACACAGTGTAAACCAATACAAGGAGGCATAAGGCCAAGATGCAGGGAATGACAATAGCTATGGCTTTCACAGTGCTGGCTGTGTTGTCCAGTTTGATGACAATGTCTACATCATCTGGTGGGCTGTGTCCTTCTTTATCTCTGTCCATTGGTCCATCACAGCCCATAAAATCCTTGAGGATGGATCTCGGATATCCAGGTTCTACCTTGAGTATCTGGTTGTTGAATTTCCAATACTCCTTTCCTTTGTAGAAATATGTAAAGCCTGGGCGGGAAAACACACAGACATACAAACAGGTCACACTTATTTGTGAAAGTGAAAATGCGTAAAAAATGTTCATAATATAGGCAACTTCTTTAGAGATGTACTTTAAGGCCCTTTAATTTTTATAGGAAGCAAACACTCTCATCAGTTCAGCTGTCAGCTAAAATGACTCTGTTTTACAGTGCTCAAGGAACTGTACCTCCTAATGTCTATGGAAAGTTCAATCTAGTGAAAGAAATATTATCTACAGAGAACTGTTCAAAAACCATGATATATACATCTACATCTAGTTCCACAAGAAAGGGAATTTATCCTTTCTCTTGCTTGTAGGGTTGCTGTTAGAAAATCACACATTAGTGGGATAATGTCAATTTATACTGAAGAAAACTAAAACAGCCTTTGAACTGAAACACTGCTTATCATCGGGCTATTATTGAGGACATCGTTCAATACATTGTAAAAAGTCTTCTCCATGAAATACCTTTAAGTACATTTTCATCCCTCCCAAGAATTGTTGTGCTTGTCCTAAACAATGAGGTTCTTTTTGTAATTTGGAAAAGAAATCATAATATTTAATAAGTCATAAAACTGAAAATGTTTTCCTTTGTCTCCTAGGAAGATTAATAAGTAAATAGATATTTACAGTATTTTGTATATTTACCTCATTTCTGGCTTTAGGTTACACCTATTTTGTTCCTTCTCCTTTTCTTCCTTTATTAAAATATCTTATTTATACAGTTTAGATAAAGTATGTGCCAGCTGGCTATCTTATATAGAAATGTTAAAGTCATTATTAAGCTTTTTAGGAAGAGAATATAAATAAATCTCCAAGTCTATTTTTAATATTTCCACATAACTTATTTTATATTTCATGGGATAGGAGATGCCATGTATTATCCTCAAATTATTCAGCAAGACATATATGTCCTACAGCATTATGGTTGCAGATCATAG
Organism: Tupaia tana; assembly: GCA_026018925.1. Taxonomy (NCBI): domain Eukaryota; kingdom Metazoa; phylum Chordata; class Mammalia; order Scandentia; family Tupaiidae; genus Tupaia; species Tupaia tana. Next base: position 42,954,494 of record JAKSZU010000008.1, read on the forward strand.
GCTTTGACAAAGTACCAAAATATGCATTTTTTTCTTAAGACTATTCTCCAAATTTTACTGTTTTTGTTAGGCACATATCCAATTTTTTCTCTCTGTCCATGGCTTCTTCATGTCAAGTTTCTTTGTGAGTCTCTGACATGGAATTAATTCTTGCTTTGAGATAAAATGTAAAATATAAATGAAATGTTTAATGGTATAATTATCTAAAAATTACATTTTGAGGGTTGTCAATAATAGTCATTAATAAGAATTTTTTTTCTATTTTATTGAGTACTTATTATTGAAGAGGCATGGTGTTACAAACTTAGTATATGCCATCCTTTTTAATTCTCACAACTACTTTATCAGGTAGAATTAATTACCCATTCTTTACAATCAAAAATAAAGACACTCAGAGATAAAACAATATACCGAAGTCCTGGTAGAAGCAGAATTAAAATCTTTAATTCCATATGTAGAAACTGAACACTTAATAATTTTGCTAAGACTGAGGACTGAGTCCTTCAGAAATCTCTTTTTTAAATTTTTTTTGATGATCAAGTTCTCCATAGTTAAGTATCAAAGCTTCTGATAGAGATCATCCTTGAAGCACACAACTCTGACATTTCTCCACAAGTTACAGATAGGACAGACCATGTCTTCAAGTCACTTCATCTTGTATATCCTTCCGCTCAGTGCCAGACACGTGTTGTGGCTTTTAGTTTCAAAGGACAGTACTGCAATCAGAGCACCTTGCCAGCTGAAAACAGGTGTATGTAAATTTGTATTTTTCTGTAGGGAACTGGTATTTGATCACACTAATGAAATCCAATGTAATTACTCAACAAACTTGGATGAAGAAATGGTGAGGGCCTGCCAAATAACAGCATATTAGACGATCGGAGTTGAATAACGACATTGATCTAGAATTAAACAGACCTTCGAAATAGGTGAGTGTACTTCATATGTTTATAAACTGGAAACCAACAGCTGGAAGTGTCCTGTTCTTTAATTGTTAGCCAAAGCTAATTAATATAACACTACTGGGCATTACACATGACTTAAGAAGCTTTCGTTTTCATATTAATCAAGTGTATAGGCCAAACTGTATAGCACTCCATGTATAAAAGTAGAATTGTATCTACTGAATAAGCTGGCAAGAAATAAAAGGTCTAGTCAGTAGAACTTAGATAATATCAACATTTAAAAAGAAGTAGCCTGAAAGTGTTGATTCTGTACAATTCATCTTGTTCAGTAACTCAGGGCTGTTTTTTTTTTTTTTAATTTTTGGAATTAAGATTTTTTTGTTTTATAAAGAATTATTTTATTTAGCTTTATTTATTTATTTATTTATAGTTGACCAGAAAAGGACAGAGAGAGAGAGAAGTGAGAAAACAAGCCGCCAGGTCTGGGATTCGAACCACAGTTGGCCATGTGGAAGTCCAGCACCCTTAACTACTATGCCACCTACTGCCATCAAAATGTAAGTTTGTTGAAAAAATGTAAAGGTGATTGTGTTTTATTTTTCTTTTAAAGGAAATTTTGACATTATATGTTAAGCTTATTTAAAGAAATCTTACCTGAATTTTCATTTTTTAGGAGAGACTCTGAGAAGGAAATAAAAGAGCTGGAATGAAACATTTGATCAATTTTTTTTCTCTTATATATGACTGGACTTTGGGTTTGGTGACTTTTCTATAGCTTATTCCTAAAGTGTAATGAAACATAGTTGACTGTAGTTGTCCTATCGTAGCTTTGGAGGTATTCCTTTATGCCAGTGTCTCTCTATGTTATATTTTCCTGAATTATACACTATTGGTAAGAAATTAGTGTTTAGTAAGTGTGCATAAATAAACTAAATATTGTGATAATGTTTATTTGAATTAAACTTGTAGATATTAACACTTTGAAAGTGGAGAATTAATATACAACATCCATAGAGTCCAAACTCAAAACTATGGGAACAGGCTAAAAGTAAAGCTGCAATTGATAAAATGATATTCAACCATGTTAAAAGTAAATTCTGTGTTTTCCTTAAAACTGTATTTAAGTGCTGGCCCTGTAGCTTAGTGATTAATGGAGCCAGATCCCTCATGGCTGACTATAGTTTGAAGCCTATTTTCAAAAGCTTGAAAAACACATCTAGCACATATGTGTGCACGTCCCAAATACTCACAGAATGGAGACATGGAGAAGAAGGGATTTTGGCATAACCATACCCCACTGGGGACTGTTTTCTCCCTTTCTCTTTCTGTCTTTCTGTTGACCACCTGTACCCTCTGGTAACTAAAAATAAATAAATAAATAACATCTAAAACTACAATTTAAGCATTTAAACTTTCTTTTATTTATTTATTTTTTAATTACTATTAGGAGAGGAGTCCTACAGTGGAGGAAGAGTGAACTACAGGGATCAGCAGCTAGTGTAATGGCTGTGTCGCTAAACTCCCATGTAGTCGACTGCGGTTCGAGTCCTGGACCCAGTGGCTTAAACTCATGCCAGGTGCGTGTGCGTGCATGCCCAAGATCCCAAGAGGAGAAGGGACTGTTGCGTGGCCATCCCCCCGGGTGATGATTTCTTGCTTTCTATCTCTCTGTCTCTCTCTGTCTTTCTGGCAAGTGCAGTACCCTATGGCAAAAACCTCTCCAAAAAAAAAAAAAAAAAAGTGAACTACAGAAAATATTTTGGTGCTTACCATCTCTGATTTTACAATTGTAAAATTTTGCTTGCATGGACTTATTCTTACAAAAAATTGCTTTGAATCAAAATAATTTATACATATAATTATGAGCTTAATTTGATTTTTCTTTTTCACACAAACTTAAGGGAAGAAACTGTTAAAATATGAGTTGAAAGTAAGAGTTCACAAGCATGACATCGGAGTAAAGGGCAAGTAGTGAATTTACTATTGATACACTATATAAACAGAGACCATACAAATTAGTTAGTACCACTATTCCACAGAGCCCACATTTTTGAAAAATATCTTTTTCATTTTCAGGGAGGAAGGATAAAATTAATTGTAACTATTATATACTGAATGTTTACTAGGTGTGGTGTGTAACTCTACCTTCAGAGTTTGTGTTAGAGGAGATAATGAACATAGCTGATCATTGTAATATAAGATTTAAATGCAAGACATAAGGTACTGAAAAAGGATATTCAAAGACTATTTCCTGAAAGATAAGAGTAAGGTCAATGTTGAAAAATATCAAAGAGGGGGGATGAACCAAGGAGGTTCAGGAGATATAAGATGTGCTGAAGTTTCATCTATATTTTCAGTCAGTTGTAAGCATTGATTTTCTCAATATTCTTTTTTCTAATTTATAAAGTTTTCTTAATATGTGAATAGAAAACATAAGACATTGAATATAAAAATATTTTTCTGCTTATGAAATTTAATTTTGAGGTGGGGAAATCATTTGAAAATGCTGTAGAAACAGAATCTTCTGTCATTCTTAGTTCTATTTTGTACAACACATAAAATTAAGTAGATATGAATTTTCTCAGAGGTGAAAACTGATGGTTTTTGTTAATTATGTTTTTATAACATAAGGTTACACTTAAATATTTTAATTAATTTTTTCATATTAACTGCTTTTCTTCATGGGTGTTCAAACATAATTTAAGAGTTAATTACATAATTCAGAATATACATATCAGCACTGTGACACTAATTTATGTAAATAAATATTACTAAATGTTCATATAGACAAGAATTTGAAAAATCACAGGACAGAAGGAAGCAAGAAAAAAATTTAATTTTTATATAATTATGATTTATTTCCTCCCAAATCTGGCCAGATCTTAAATTTTTTCTTTCTTTTCTTTTTTTTTGGAGAGGTTTTTGCCATAGGGCACGTGTGCTCGCCAGACAGACAGAGAGACAGAGAGACAGAAAGCAAGAAATCACCCCCCCAGGCGGGATGACCACGCCACAATCCCTTCTCCCCCATTCTCCTCTTGGGATCTTGGGCACGCATGCACACGCGCCCGGCGTGAGTTTAAGCCACCGGGTCCGGGACGCGAACTGCGGTCGACTACGTGGGAGTCCAGCGACATAGCCTTGCACTAACAGCTGGTCCCCAGATCTTAAATTTTATAGGCCTTGGAAACAGAAACAGGAAAAATCAAAATAGTTAATATGCTAATGAATTAAGATTACACCTTATTTTTCAACTTTTGAAATGATTACTTACTTTAAAAGTTATTTTTATTATAAAAGTTACACAAAATTTAGAAAACTAATGAAATAATTTTCTTTCATTATTTTTATTTTTATTTTTTTGGAGAGGTTTTCCCTATGGGGTGCATGCAATTGCCAGAAAGACAGAGAGAGACAGAGAGACAGAAAGTGAGAAATCACCCCCCAAGGGGGATGGCCACGCTGCAATCCCTTCTCTTCCATTCTCCTCTCGGGATCTTGGGCACGCACGCACACGCACCCGGCGTGAGTTTAAGCCACTGGGCCCAGGACTCGAACTGCGGTCAACTACATGGGAGTCCAGCGACATAGCTATTACACTAACTGCTGGTCCCTCATTATTTTTTTTAAAGACAGAGTTTTGCCATATTGCAATCTTCCTGCCTTTGCCTCCTGAAAGATTGTGGGACTACAGGCACCCACCACTGTGCCCAGAAATTATGGTGGACCAGAAATTGAACCAGAGTGTCCCACGTGCTCTCAGCCTTTAAGGCAGCACTGTGGCTATGCTTAATTTTTTTAAAAAATGTTTTTATTGTCATTGTTCTAGTTTCTTTCTTGGTGGACAGCTATACTTCTTAGAGATGATGTCAATTTTCTGACTTCAATATGATTATTTTATACATTTTTTTCACCTCTTTTCATCTACACAGCTTCTTGAGGTTTAGGTCATATTACTGATCCTACTGTCTTCGATGTGCCTGCATTGTGATTTTTTTCATTTTCCTATTACTTTCTTTTTCCTTTTAAACAGATACTTTTTTTTTTTTTCCCCATCTTTATCCCCTTCTCTCCTATGGATTTCTGTTTCTAACTTAACACAAGCTATACATTAATTTGGTCTTTTTAATTCTCTGAGCAAATAGAACACACATAAAAAACTAAAATTTATCAGCAAGTGCTTTGATCAGGGATTCAGAATTTCTTTTTCTGACTTTACCTATACCTACAGTATTTTACTTGTGGGGCACTATTACACAGAAAGTAGGTCAGTTCTCAGATTGTTTTTCTTGCTATTAAGTTGTCAAGTATCCAGTTGTTCTACTGTATTGAGAGGAGGTTTTAATTTTTTCTGATACCCTAAGACAAAAGTACATGAAAAAATACAATCCTCAATATGCATTATTGTTTGAGGTTTCAGTGCCTCTGCCTTCACTTACAACTTATCCTCCTTGTGGTCAGTTTTTATCCTAGGTATGTTATTAATATCTTTACAGGAATTTTAATAGAAATAAAGGTGAAGTTACTTCAAAGGTATCCATCCTCCATATTAAAATATAGCTTGTATTTTTTCTAATGGCTTTTTGTAAAGGAAGGTTAAAAAGTGTCTAGAGTCTAAGTCTAGGAGGAAGAGTTCATATAGTATTATATCATTCTAGTATGGTTCTTTTCACTGATTTAACACAGTGAAAAAGCATAATGAGTTATTAAAATACATATGAAATAGACAATGGACACGTTACATACCATTTTCTTTGTGCACAAAAGCTCCCTGAGGAGATTCAGGGATACCTTTCCAGACTGTGATTGGTTTGGGATAGCCAGGGTCCATTGTTTTCATTTCCTCACTGTATCTCCAGTACCTGCAAAGAATAAAAACAGCATATACACAGGGAAGGAAATTATGTATGCAACCAGTAATAGCTAGCATTCATTAAATCCTTGCTCTATACTTGTTTCTGATTTACAGAATACCACTTGGGAAGCTCTGATGTAAATCATTGGAAAGACAGTGGCATAAAAGATTTATTCTCTTTTCTCTCCTATGCATGTTTAAAATGGGAATATTATGGTATATATCTTGCATATATTAAAAATGGCTATGTATTCAGTCTGTTAAAATTAAGAAAAAATGCTAGCTATGTATATTAACAACTTATAAGGGCTTCACCCACCTGTATAAATATCAGAGGTTTTCAAAATTAAATAAAATATTTTTCTTAGGCAGCAGAACACTTCCTTAGAAATAAAACACACACACACACACACACACACACACACACACACACACATATATATATATATACATAGAGAGAGAGGTTTTTGCCATATGGTGCGTGTGCTCTCTGGAGAGACCGAGGAAAGTGAGAAATACCCCCCTGGGGAGGAATGGCCACCCTGCTATCCTTTCTCTTCCATTCTCCTCCTGGAACTTTGGGCACACACACACATACACTCAGCATGAGTTTCAAGCTGCTGGTTCTGGGATCTGAACTGCATTTTACCATGTGAGAGGTCAGCACCTTAACCACTACACCACCTGCTAGCCCCTACTGTTGAAATAATATTAAGCAGAACATTCATTCATTTCTTCATTCAGCGAGTATTTATTGACTACTTACTGTGTTTCCATCACTTTTAGGTTTTGGAGATACAATATTGAATAAAACAGACATATCCTAGTTCTTATCAATCTCACAGTTTAGGTGTATAGGGATATTTGTGGTAAACTAATTTATAAATAGATACAGTGTAATAAGAGATGGTAAGAATAATGAAGAAAACAATTCCTAGATAAACTAATCTAGGAATATGCAGAGCCCATTTTAAGTGAAAATGACTGAACATAAAGGTTTTATGTTCCCCTGATATTTGAGCAGAGGGTTGAGAGGAGTGAGTAGGAACATACGTACTAAAATGACTAGAAGGACATTCCAGTCACAGAAAGTAGGAATTGAAATTCTTGTGAAAGGTACATGCCTTGAGTACTTGGGCATCTTCGAAGAGTAAAGGTGACTAGAATTGAGTTAGCGATGGGGAGAAAAAGAGCTGCAACCAGAGTCCAGGATGTGAGGGACCTTTATGCTACAGTGAAGTGCTTGATTTTTCTTTGAGAGAGATGACAAGCCAATGGAGAATTTGAGCAGAGGAGCTTCAAGATGTATCTCACAATTAGAAATAATACAGTGGTCACTGTGAGTAAAATACATTGAAAAAGTAAAGCAGAAGCAGAAATACCAGTCAGCATTTCACTACTATAATCCTTGGACTACAGACAACTATAGAGCTGAGGATAATTCAAGTGATTGGGGATATATTTTAAAGAAAAAGTCCAAAGACCATTACTACTGGGTCATCAGGAAAGTCAGGGCACATTTTTGCAGAGACAAACAGAAAAATATGTCATGACTTTTCTGACAACACAACATAATGAATTGAATATGGGAAGGAAGTAGGGAGAGGACAGCTGGGATTGTCTGAGTAATCATGAGTTTGTTATTAGCTATGTTAAATTCAGACATCAAGATGGGTGGTTGATGCAACTGGGAGTACAGACATTAGGACAGCCCTTCCTTGGAGTCCTCAGTGTATAGACAAGAAGACAGATAAAAACAAAGCTCACCAAGAGTTGGAGTGCTCAGGCTCCTCTCTCCTTCCACGGTAGCCCAGGTGCTACTATTACAGAGCCCCTACACTTCTGAGGGACAAACTGTGAACATTTCTATTTTAGATCAGTCATTACTGTCTATAGTTATAAGAGTAAAGCAAATTTATATCTTTAGTGTTCAAAAGGATTGACAAAATGGGGTGAAATCACTGGGAATTTCAGTGTTATCTATTTTATAGCATGCATAGTGCTCTATGCGTTATCTTATTTAATCACAACAAACTCTTTTTATTTATTTTTTTTTTTGAGAGGTTTTTACTATAGGGCGCGTGTGCTCGCCAGACAGACAGAGAGAGAGTGAGAGAGAGATAGAAAGCGAGAAATCACCCCCCAGGGGGGATGGCCACGCCACAATCCCTTCTCCACTCTCCTCTCGGGATCTTGGGCACGCAAGTTAGTGACATAGCCATTACACTAACTGCTGGTCCCATCACAACAAACTCTTGAGATAGTAATCCTTGTCTCCATTTGAGAGAATTCTTGGAAGACAATGGATGGTAGGTAGATCTATAATTAGATTTGTCTAATTTCAGAAGTCTGCACTCAGTCCAAATACAGTTTCCAAATTTGACATTTCCAAATAAATTTCTAAATTTATTTGACAATACTTTTTGCCTGTTTTTAAAGCTCAGTAAACATCTGTGATCATCTACTAAGTTAGTGTTTTCATCAACAAAGATTTGGGAAATAGTATCTTTATTGGATTATAGTAATGGATTGGATATAATGCCTAACTTTAGAAAAAATAAGTATTTCCCAGTCTGGATATTTTTCTGTGCCATGTCTATGAGGGCTCCTTTATTTACAGAATTTTGAAATCTTGTTCAGAAGGTTTTGCTATGAATTCCTAGAAACATCATTTCAGTAACATCTGAAATATTAGCACTTTTTCCATCTTCAGTGTTCACATGGAAAGGAGAAAAAAAACTTGTTTCAGGAAGTGTTCTAATAAGTAAGCAAAAGACAGAGTTTATCCAAAAGGGGAGAAAATAATAATTTAAAAAAACAACAATGGTCACAGGTATTTGTCACAGGTTTGTTTTTTTTTTTCCCCCCCACATGGAAGATGAGAACAGGATAATCAGGAAGAGCTTCATGGAGATGCACAGAGCAAAATTCATGGTGACTAAGGCATATATTTCTAAAGGATGCATTGAAGCAGAATCATTAGTGTATTATTTTTACCAATTCTGAATATATTTTTACTTCACATTTTGTTCATGGAAATATCTACTTTTAAATTATTTCTGAATAGCCCCTTCATGCAGAATAGTCTGTGATGAATCCAGAATGGCTAATGTAGTTGAGTTTATGCTCAAAATTTTAAGCTTTCTCTCTTCTCTCCAGTGAATATTTCAGTGGAGTTTGCAACAGTCCTATATGTTAATGGTTTCCCCACTTGACAAAGAGAGCCTTTCTCAGAGAAATAGTCAAATACTTTATTTCATAGATCTTAAGGAAACATTTCTCTCATTCTCTAAACAAAGAATGCACCTTACAAATGGTACTGTATCAAAGTTTACTTGATAGTTTTCTCTTTAATGACAGGTTAAATAATAATATCTTACAACGAAATGGCATTTTTATGACATAATCTGTAAAATAAAGTGAGATTTTTATATACTAACCTAGAGGTGTGAAAAAATTTAAAATCCTGGGCATAATGGGATCACATTTCATGTGCAGTTAAAGTATGTTACTATGTACTCGCAAACCAGGTTAGTTTTCTGAGAAGTAATTATAATAGTTTCCACATAATAATACTTATACTTTATACTGCAGTGTTTTGTAGCTATAAAGTAAATTTATATATGTATGTTATTTTGTCTTATTTCACTTATTTCCCTCCACAATTGTTTATATTGCAAATAACGATGCTGTTTATGATTATGTACTTAGCATACATTTAGTATACACAGTTACTCAATTCAATGTTAGAGTATTGGGCCTTGTATTATTCAAAGACAAATGACGTAGTCATCTTTGCTTTGCTGGAATGTGGTAGAGTTGGAATTCAAATTAGTTCTCTTGATTCACAATTTGGTGTGTTTTTCTACCATGTTTTTGCTAGTGTGGTTCCCTCAACATAGCGTTCTTACAATAAATCTCCCTGTCACTGTTACTCTCTTGATGCTCTCACTCAGTGTGTTCATTGTTTGGGTACTGTCTTCCTTCCAATCTTTTTCGATTCATTCACAGATTCATTTACCCACCAATACTTTTTTTGAGCATGTGTATTTCATGCCAGAGATTAATAGAGATTAATAGATTAATAGAGATTAATAGAGATCACACTTCAAGAAAATATTAATGAAATATAAATTTTGTTAGAATCTCTTGGAATAACATAATTTGGGTATGAATTTGTCAAAATAGAAACATTTTCCCTCTCCTAAGAGATAATGTAAAACCCCAATCCTAGAGCATATCACATTGAAAAACTCAACATACGTTTGAACCCTCATATTGTCTACTACGTGTCAGTTTTGATATATATTTGGTAAACGTGAATATGATTCACATTAGGTAAGTAAGTTCAGCACTCCCAAATGGTGAAGAGACTTAGTCATAAATATAGGTTGTACTTTAATTTCTGGCATATTTGAACAAATCTTGACATGAATAAGTTTACGAGTCCATTGATAAGTAAATGAGCATATTTTGATTGGAATGCTATGTAAGCATATTATTTTGGGGCTTTTAAATTTGGATACTATAGTAAAAGTAATTGGAATTTTGTGCAGGAGGGGCAATAAATAATAAAGGCTATTCTACCTTGTACATTTTTTTCTTCTGATTTGTCAGTTATCACTACTGTAGAATTTTTTAATCACATGATTCTTCGAGAGAACTATTATTAATGTTAAAAATAAATTATGATAAAAATAAGACTTATTCATGAATATTTAAACTTGTTCATGAATCACATCTGCAAAAGGCAAGGGTTGTTCATGTAATAATAGTATACAACTTTAAAAAAACTTTTCCTGTGCTAAGAAAAATATGGTATAAACAAGTCTAGAGTGAAATATTTCAATGAGATTTTCCTGGATACCAAATTATAAAGTGAACACAAAGTGGATCCCTGTGTTCTTTCATGTGAAATCTCAGGATTTTGAGCAGGCATGCACATGTGCCTGGAGTTTTAAGCTGCTGGGTCCAGGTCTCACACCACGGTCTACTATATGGGAGTCCATGATGTAACCATTGGCTGGTCCCTTGGTCTTATTTCTTTACTCCAGTGACAAGACTATGCTTTTTAAAAGTTACCACAAAATACACAGTCACTTTTTTTCATACGAAAATAATCATACAAAATTCTACTCTAGAAAGATTCTTTAAAAAAGCAAAAGAACAGAAAATGTTAATTTTTTGTTATATTAATTATTTTTTGTCCAGAAGGCACTTGCACCACTACACAGTGACATACAGAAATAGAAGGAAGGTGATTAAGCACCTTCAATGGGGAGTGTTCACACCACAATCCCTTCCCCTCCATTTTTCCTCCTTTTGGGATTTTGGCATACATGAACACACACCTAGTGTGTTTCTCAAGCCACTGGAATTGGCACTCAGACCGTGAATTTAGCCATGAGATTGAGCTGCTTTAACCACCATGCCATGGGTTGGCCTTATACTCTTTAATTACTTTAAAAATACATACATTAAGTAATTACTTCATAAACACACAAGTCAAACTGGAGAAAATAAACATATTGAGTCATTGGAAAAGTTATGATGCATTTTTGCATGGAAAAACACATCATGACTTTTCCAATAACCCAGTATTTTTCTACTTGACTATTAGCAATAGTCAAACAACAAGAAAACAACGAGACAAACCTAAAGTGAATAAAAAAGTTGTTTTTTTTATTTAAGAGGATTTTAAAATTCTAGATAGTTAACCTTAGAATGAAATATGGAAGTAAAGTCTTGATATAGTTGTGAGAAAATGCTGAGAGATGGTTTAGAAACCTAACATTTTAGAGCTAAATGCTATGAAGACCAAAAATATATCCAAGGACAAAATTATAATGTATTATGAAAGGGCAAGTAGAAATCTGAGAGACTGAGTTCCATTCTGTATATGAAATAATGAAACACTAGAGAGTCCAAAATTATGAATTTATTTTTAAAAAAGATGATTTCTCCTACATACTCTGTTTAAGTATCTCTGTGTATAGATTAAACATGGCCTCTGCTTCCAATACTATTTTTAACACCTTTTTTTTTTTTTTTTTTTTTTTTTTTAATTTGAGACTTGGGGGGATAGGGAGAGAGAGAGGTTTCCCTGACAGGGTCTCACCATACTACAATCATATCACAGTCCTCCTTCAACTATCTCCCAATTTCCTCCCCTACTTTCACCCTTGGAGCCTATTATCCCCCAAAAGCCAAATGATCTTTGTGGATACACATAAGATCATGTTACTTTCCTGTTGCAAATCCTCCAATGCTTTTCCATCATACTTAGAGTAAAATCTAAACCCATTGCATGGTTTAGGCCCCATGTAATCTGGTCCCTGCTTACCTATTTGACTTCTACCACTTAATCACTATGCTCTAACTATGATTTTTTTTTTCTATTTTTAAACTACTCAACTTCATTCCTCTGCCCCTTGCCTTTATGTGACTATTTCACCTACCTACATTGTTCTGAATAGTCTCATAAGACTGAAACTTCTCCCTACTCAAGTCCCTGTTTATATGCATTCTTCAGAAGTGAGGTCTTCCGTAACTTCCCAACTAGTCCTTACCATCTGTGAGTCTACTATCTTCTTTTATTACTTGATAGCAGTTTTCAGTGTGAAAATAATCTATGTCATTTATTGGCTTACTGTTTATTATTTGTATCCACTAGCAAAATAAAAGTGCTGTGGGAGTAGGAACTTGAGAGTCTTTTTTACTGCTATATTTTTATTACTCAGCCCATGTCACTTAGTATGAGCTCAAACCAGCTTTTGGAATGAATGAATGAGGACCGTACTGGGACCAGTATAGAATATATTTTTTTTAAGAGGCTTTGCTGTAGGGCACATGTGCTCACCAGAAAGACAGAGACAGAGAGACAGAAAGTGAGAAATCGCCCTCCAGGGGGAATGGACACACCACAATCTCTTTTCCTTCATTCTCCTATTGGGATCTTGGGTACACATGCACACATGCCTAGTGTAAATTAAGCGACCGGGTCCGAGACTTGAACTGTGGTCAACTACATGGGAATCTAGTGATATACCATTATGTCATTTGGAGAACTAGTATAGAAATCTTAAGGAAGCAGGCATTCACGGTATTGAGAACGGAACCGAATACCTCATATTCACACTACTATGGTAGGCAAGTAGGTAGAGTTAGCCAGGCAGGTAAATCTAGAAAGAAAGTATTGATAGATATTGTGACTCTGGAATTATATAATTATACCTGTGGGTTGTAGTTGATGGTGTCTAGTTTTTGGTAGGAGGTGAATAACTTACAGAGATGACATATGGCAGCATTTGAAGCAAATTGGATTTAAAGATGTGCTTTGTTTATTTAACACATTAATTTAAATGATCCTGGTTTTGAATGCTTTGCTAAACCATTTGTTCTTTCTAGCTCACTGCAGCACCCAATATGTCCAGCTGCCTTACATACTACTGCTCTACCCAGTAGTACATATGTTATTCACCTGACCCCCTTTAAGCATTTGAGGCTTTTGCATTTGAGCTATTCTCTCTAACATTCTTTCTACTCCCATTCTTTCTATTAGTCAAACAGAAAACTGTTAATAATACACTTTCTTTCTTTCTTTCTTTCTTTCTTTCTTTCTTTCTTTCTTTCTTTCTTTCTTTCTTTTTTTCTTTATTTCTCTTCTTTCTTTCCATTTTTTTTATTTTTTTTTTTTGGAGAGGTTTTCCGCTATAGGGCGCGTGCGCTTGCCAGACAGAGAGAGAGAGACATAGAGACAGAAAGCGAGAAATCACCCCCCAGAGGGGATGGTCACGCCGCAATCCCTTCTCCTCCATTCTCCTCTCGGGATTTTGGGCACGCACGCACACGCGCCCGGCGTGAGTTTTAAGCCACTGGGTCCGGGACGCGAACCGCGGTCGACTACGTGGGAGTCCAGCGACATAGCCATTACGCTAACTACTGGTTTCCATCTTTCCATTATTTTAAATATAAAAATGGCAGCATGAATAGAAATAAGTGAGATAAAATAAATTCACATGTAAAAGTAACAACCACACTTTTTCTTATTGAATTAGATAATTTAATGCCTTTTCCACTTCTATTTATTTTTTATTTATTTCATTGTTTTAGAGGTCTTTGCCTTAGGCATGTTCACTTTCCAGAGAAAGAGAGAGAGACAGAGACAGAGACTGTAAGAGTGTAAGAAATCATCTCCCAGGGAGATGGCCACTCCCACATCCCTTCTCCTCCATTCTTCTCCCAGAATCTTGGGGACACACAAATACATGCCTGGCATGAGTTTCAAGCCATCGAGCGCAGGACTTGAACTGTGGCTGGCCATATGGGGGTCCAGTGATGTAACCTCTATGCCATCTGTTGGCCTCTCCATTTACTTTCATTGATTTATTGATTGCCAGTGGCATGTGTGCTCATAAAAAAGAGAGACAGAGAGACGAAGACAGAGCAAAAAAGAAAAGAAGGCACCTCCCCCCCCCCCACTGGGGCTTGGTCACAGAAATATCCCTTCTCCTCTACTTCTCCATTCTGTTGGAATTTGAGCACATATGCACAAGTACCTGGTATATATTTTCAAGCTGCTAGGCCTGGTATTTGAACTGTGGTTGGTCATGTTGGTTTCAATATCTTTAACTATTAGCTATGGGTCTAGCCCTCAATTTACTTTTAAGTCTAAAATGAATGAATTGATATATTTTGTTTCTGGAAAATTATGCAAAAAAGAGACAATCTATTTTTAAAAATCTGTAATTTACTATATCTTCGATCATAAGCATAAAAATTAATTGGAATCCTATCTCAATTTTTTTTTTGGAGAGGTTTTCGCTAGAGGGCACATGCGCTCGCCAGACAGACACAGAGAGACAGAGAGACAGAAAGCGAGAAATCACCCCCCAGGGGGGATGGCCACGCCACAATCCCTTCTCCTCCGTTTTCCTCTTGGGATCTTGAGCACGCACGCACACGCGCCTGGCGTGAGTTTTAAGCCACCAGGTCTGGGACGCGAAGCGCGGTTGACTACGTGGGAGTCCAGCGACATAGCCATTATGCTAACTGCTGGTTCCCTATTTCAATATTTTTAAGGCCTATAACACTAGTTTTTAAAAATAGCACTTGAAAATAACAAAATCAATTCTATATACTTTGCTATATTTTGCATGCAGCTTTTCAAGTACGAAGTAAATGAACGAAAACTCATTATCCATTTGCTACAGTCTTTAATACAAATTTGGTATCTAACTTTTATTGATTTTATTGATTTGAGGTAACCCACATTTAATCTTCAAAATGAACTTTTCCAATAAGTGCTAAGTTTTTAGAATGGAGATGTTTTTGAAAAGAAATCCCTGCATATATAAAAAAGGAGGCTATCTGATAATGAAATTGGAATTTTTATCATCTCCTCTGGAACTCTAATTAAAATTGTTATATAAAAAATAAGTTTTCATTTTCTGTGCCTTAGAAGGTAACTTTTCCAAAGTATATCCTAACCTTTCATTTCTACACCTTTCCAGGGGTGAAAGGGGGTGGTGGTGTTGGAAGGCAATTGCAATTTCATATTGTACCTAGTTCTGGAAAAGTACATTCGAACAATTAAAATCAGCCAGGGAATTAAATAGCCTTAAAGGTTATAACATTTTAAAGATGATATTATAAGTCTATAGATTTATTTTCCTTAGCAGTCACTACTTTGTAGCAATAAATTTTTTCATTCTTCTCCTTTCTCCTAAATTTTTGTGAGAATTGCATTTTTTTTTTTGTGGCTATCATAGCATCTCCTTGTCTATTAGAATTTTTATTTAATGTCTTTTTTAGTTTACTATTTAGTAAAAATTATTTTAGCAAAGCCTTAGCATTATTATGCTTAATTAAAATTCATGAGTATTTTCCCAAAGAAATACATATACAGTTAGTAACAGAATAAGTTTAAAAGTGTACATTTTTATCCAAGGAGGCCAACTATAGTATCTTTTTGTTCACAGAAAATGCTCAATTTTGAAACCACTTTCAATGAAAAATTGTAAATTTAAAATGAACATGTTGTATGTTAAGCCTGTTATTCATCTGTGCGTGTTTATTAAAATCTACTCCAACAGGCAGTACAATGGCATGTCGAAGTCCTTCTATAAACCAGCGAGTGCTACTTATGAGTTTCACCTTTGAACTCGGCTATTAATAGTATAATTAAAATGTGATTTTTTCATCTTTGTTACTTTTCTACTTAATATTTAAATGAATTAAAAATGTAGCCTTCAGCTCACATATATTTTATATGTAAGGTCCATGTAAAAGCAGACAGAGGGGATGTTTATCTGGTACCCAGTCGAAGTTGTATGTCTAACAATTCACTCACATTTCGTGAACCCTGTTAATAATGTCACAAAAAAAAGAATATGGAGTATAATAGCTGTGAAGGATTATTATACTTCAAACTAAAAGTAGCTAGCCTAATGACAGTTTGGTTATAATTCATAGCCCCCATATGCTGGTAATCTAAGTGAATAACTTCTTAAGAAATAGAACTCACGACTAAGCTGAATTACTTAAAAATGTTCACAATTAACCATGTGTAAAGCAAAAATATTTAACTCTGAGCATGAAAATGCAAATATCTATGTTACAAAATATTTTTTTCTAAATAAAGGAAGTAAAATTTTAAGAAATGCATTGCATGGATATATATACACACACTGTCTACACAGCTTTATAGGCACGTTGGGACTATGGGGGAAAGTTACTGCACATACACTTTCATAAGAAAGTCACATTATTTGAATATATCAGAATATTTACCTTAAATATTACTAAAAATCTATTTTAATAATATTTTTATCACATTAATTCTTGTGTTCATATCCACACAGATTCTTCATCAAAAATATATACCTATAATAGAGTAGAAATATTTTCTGCAACCATTAGTTAACTTTTCCTCATATAAAGTTTGTACTGACCTGTCCCCCTTGAAGAAATAGGTTTTCCCAACATCTTCCCACCAAATGGCTGAATCAATACCATGAGGGGGAATTCCACTTCCAAGAGTAATCAAGTCATGAGGGTAACCAGGCTGAAGAGTTGTGTCCTTGAACACCCAATATTTGTTACCTGCATGAAATAAGTGTGAATGCAGATTACACTAAGTTAGTCTTGGAATTATTATGTATCTGTGAACACAATTCATTTAAAATCATTACACATTAATCCATGAAATAAGTTAGTAGCAAGAGCATCTGATATATCGACATTATTTTTGAAGCACCAATGTTATTTTCAAAAGTGGCCATAGGGAATGAATAGCTAAATAATGTAATAGTAATTTTGAGTTTATTTAAAAATAAAATAGATCTACTTATTTTTCATATAATAATTTTAATTAGAGTTCCAGAAGTGATAATAAAAATTGCCATTTCATTATCAGATAGCCTTTTCTTTTTTCTATATATGCAGGGGTTTCTTTTCAAACATTCCATTCTAAAAATTTGGCACTTATTGGAAAAGTTAATTTTAGAGATTGAATGTGGGCTACCTTAAATCAATAAAACCAATTATGCTTAGAGAGTAAAGAAGCAATTCTGAATCAAGGATCAAGAATTCTTTCCCTAGGAATTAGAGAACCTACTTTGTTCAAGGCTAAATAAATCCCGTGTTTTATACATTCTGTGTGCCCTCAGACTGCTTTGGTGAGTTTAACTTCTACTGTATTGAAACACTTGCTCTGGGATGATCCTTTTCTTTTACTATATGAACATTCACTGGTCTTTCTAGCCTCATAAAGTCATCCTTTGGCCCTATGCCCTTTTCATGCTTTAACATACTCACTGTCTTTAAGAGTGGTAAACTATGAGAGGAACATTTTAACCTTAATCTTGTTCAGAATCGCCAGAGCATAACAATGCAAAAAAGCAGTCAGATTTTAGTAAGTTGTACAGCTGTTTGGAAATTCTCTACAGAAACATGCTTCCTCACGCTCTACATCCCAAGGAGTGTGTGCCCACCACTTCCTTTATTGGCATACCTATCAAATACTCTACAGCCATTTCTGTCAAAGTTGATCTCATACTTAGTTGTCAGTTGAAAGCTTTTGTACTGTAGTCACCAATGTCCTCTGACTAAACAATTTTTCAACCCTATCTATTGACACAGCTTTCCATTTACTGTGTTCCTTGAGCTGCAACAAAACCATTTTCTTTCGGTTTCTCTCTTCTCTGTTGACTCCTTTGGAATTATTTTATTTAGCCCTTACATGTTCATGTTTCCTAGGAGTCTTTTATCTGTTCTCTTTTCTTACTCTTAATTGGACTAGAGGTGGTTGAGAGTGTAAAAAAAATCACATACGTAGGGGCTGGCAGGTGGCATGGTTGTTGGAGTGCTGGACTCCCACATCGCTGATCATGGTTTGAGTCCTGGGCCTGGCGGCTTTCTTTCTTACATTCTCTCTCTCTCTTTCTCTCTCTTTGTGTCTCTCTGGTAAAATTAAAATAATAATAATAATAATGGTGAATAAAATGAAATAAAATAGTTCTTTTTAAAAATCACATACTGATAGGGACCAGGTTAAAGTTAATGGGAGTAGAATATATCCAATAATATTGAGATACTTTCAGAAAAGTCAATAAATATTCAGTGCCCTAAGGGCCTACGTCTTTCCATCTTCTAGTCCTCTTCCCCTGGTATTTCTGTATTTCTCTATGACCCAGCAAGCTCTCGGATCACTAACTCCTCTCTGGGTTAATATCTGGCAAAGTAAGGTTCTCTTACATCTTTTCAAATTGATGAAAGACCTTACTCAATATTTCAATAGTAGCCCTAAATGAGGATCATGTTAAATGGTGCAGCCTTAAAACAACACTTAACAAACAAACAACCCATATATTTGGTCTGTATTTAGTTAGGAAACTCTAGTTGGTAACTATGGGTAATCTCATTTACTCCAAAGACTTCTACTGGCTTGTCACAAATGTTATAATGTATTGTATCTATGTTTTTCTATGCAAAAATGTGTCATGACTATTCTAACAATCCAATACAGCCACTTGACATAATTTAAATTAAAACAATATATATTAAGCATCTTCTATATCCCAAGTATCATGTTACATAATAAGGATAGTAAAGAAAACAAGATAGATCCACACATTACACTGATCATACTACATACTAGCAGATCAGATGAAAAACAGCCATATACATATATAATTATATTACTATGAAGGAAACACACCAGAGGTTGAGGAAAAGAAAAAAAATGAGAACTTTCTTAAAAAATGGAGGTAAACTCTCTGAAGAAATAACATTTAAGCTAAAAATCTAAAAAGAGAGAAGATAATATTCAAAAAAAAATATTGGAAAGCATATTTAAAGTCCAGAATGTTTGGGTATCATCAATGAACTAAAAGAAAATCCGGAGAATGTGATAAACAAGGATACAAGAGTGAACAAAAGAAAAAAATCTCTATCCAGTGAAGTTTAGATTCTAATGAGGGGGGAAAAAAAACAACCTTAAAATCAATGAAGATCATTTGAGAGTAAAGTGCTTTACAAATAGATAAGGACAGTAAAGCAACAGCGATGGGATGGGGAACAGTCTGTACTGCACAAAAGAAAAGACCCCTATACCTGTATGACCTGTGAATTCTGACATATGTCTCAAAGAAGCCAGCCTAGTAAATATTGATGGAGCAGGAGGAAATATCAAGAACAAATTCCATAATGAGGAGTTTGTTCTGTAGCTAGAACAGAGGGGGTAGCATGAGTGTCTAAAAAGGAAAGAGATGAGGATCATGTTCACTTTCTTGGAGTTTTAACTTTATTCTAAGTGAACAATGAAGTCATCAGATCATTAATTAAAATGTTCTTTGTTGGTGGTAAGGACTAAAGCGGCAGCAATAGAGGTGGAGAGGAGACATGGAGCCATGATGTGTTCCCAGATGGAACAGTCATGTCTGATTTGGTGACAGAGGAATAAAAAAGGATTAGTATCAAGGAGGACCCTCAACTTCTGACTTGTATAAATGATAGAGTAGTGTTAGTTAGCCAGACTAAAAAAAAAAAGGCAGGAGGTGGGTTGGCCTTTGGGGGTTCAAATCAAGAGTTTGAAAATTCAGAGAGATGTCTAAATAGAGAAATTATGTAGGCAACTGGATATGTCAATCTGAATATAACAGTTTGTAAGTCACACACATAAAAACATGGTATTCTCTAATTTAGACTTTGAGAAAATTGTCTAGGGAAGAGTGTGTAGAAATTAGAACCGTGCTTCTAGAAAAATGTGATCCTCCAAAGAGATCACATACAGGAAGTGGAAAAAGTAGCAAATGAGGAGAAAGATGAGGTAATGCTAAAATTAAAGTAAAAGAAAACTTCAGAAATCAAAACAAGAGTGGTCATAAATGGCTATCTCTAGTTCAAAGATCTCTGAAGAGCTAAATTCTCTCTCTCCTCTCTGTATGTATGTGTGTATGTGTGTATTATATATGTGTGTATATATATGTATATATGTGTGCATATATATGTGTGTATATATATATAAAATATATATAATGTATGTATTTGTGTAGATGTTGTACTAGTTATTCAGAGGCTCATGTTAGAAACTTCCCTGTTTATTATTTTTCATATTATATGGAACATTGTATTTAGCTGATTTGAGTTTTTCTCACTTGTTTTCTGAAGTCCACTCTCACTGCCACTGATACTAGGTATGCTTTTCCATCACCCCTTCTAAAGGTGATTGTTTTATCCATAGCTCTAAGACTGGTCTCACAGATCTCCGTATTGTCCCTGTACATGATGACTTCAAGTCTAGAGCTAGTTAAGCTGGTGCAGAGTAAGCCATGGAAATACAGCTTGGGCTGGGGAACAGAGATGAGCAAAGCCATTCATGCCTGTGTCTTAGGAATGTGACCCACAGAAATGGACTTTCCTGCTCAGATGGAGGAGCTGACTTCATTATATAGGCTGATGCTTGAGAAGACATGATGGCCACAGGAAAACAGACATTCGGAGGACGTAGAAATTGAGTAACAGAGAGGGATCAAAAAAGGAAAATAAAAAAAAAAAAGAATGTAGTAAATGCAAAGAGCAAAGCAATGGATGGAAGAGACACCAGAAAGCCTCTTAGAGGGGAGGAAAATGGGTTTAGTTCCTGAGCTGAGTTCCTGTGATACCCGTGCCTTACCATAAAGCCCCGCCCCAAATTCAATTAACCTGATTGAATTTACTTTTAGTTTAACTGAGTGAGACTATTCAATACATATTTTTGAACATCCAAATATCCCATAACATATTAGGTGCATTTGAGCCCACGTCTCGTCTTGGCCAGATTCCTGGCTTTCAGCCAATGCATCCTACTGTCTCCTAGCCATGTGCCTTAAGAACAATGCTTTTATATTCAAGCTTGCATTATTTCAGCAGTCTCCTTTCTCATTTCCCTGCCTCTAGTCTCTCTTCCTTTTATCTATCTCCCAAGATCATTTTAAGGAATTTCTCTACTATGCACACCCAATTTTGGTTCTCTCTTGTTTAAATGTTTCAATGGTTTCCCACTACATTCAGAAAAGACCCAAACTCATACAGTGAATATATGTCACTTCAAGGTTCCTCTCAATGTGGGTGTCTTATCTCATCTACATTCTATTCATTTCTCTTTCTGGAAGGGAAGATAACCCTTTTAAAATTTACCGTCATTTTCCTGGAAAGCATTTCCTATTTGAATAAGATGTGACTTTTATATTGCCAGCTACTTTGTAGCAGGCACTTTAATAAATCACAAGCCTGACACCCACTCTTGGCTGTGAGCAACTGGAGGGAAACACTGGACCTTATGTACTACTTTCTGGTAAAATCTCATATAAATTGACTGAAAGTAGTAGGGGCTTAGTAAATGGTTATCGACTAAAGAACCATGTTTAATGTTACCCAAATAAATAGATACAGGGTAAAAAAGCTAAAAGGAAAGGCTACATAAATAACATTGTGGGCATTCATACCAACTCTTGTTAACAGAGCAGGAAAAATGACTTTTATAATCGTTAGCAAGTTTGAGAAAAAATAAAGGCATGCCTCAACAGTGTTGGACAATCATTTATTTAAGTGATGATATTAAGCTGTGTGCTGGGAAATGCTATCATAACATAACAAATAAAAAAATAATAAATAAAAACACCAAACTCTCCTGAGCTGACAAAACAAAAAGAAAAACCTTGAGCCAGCAGGTAGAGTGGTGGTTAAAGTGGCTAGATAGTACACGGCAGACTGCACAGGTTGAGTCTTGTACCTCGTAGCTTGAAAAACACACTAGGCATGTGTGTGTGTCCAAAATCCTAAAAGGAGAATTGGAGAAGGGTTTGCAGTGTGACCATTCCCCATGGGAGTGCTTTCTCATTTTTTTTTTCTCTCTCTCTGTGTCTCTCCAGTGAATGCAATCACCCTCTGGCAAAATTTTAAAAAATAAAAATAAGAAAAGGATAAAAAAAGAAAAAAAAATCATCCCAAGGTCTCTCCTTGTCAGACTCTGTGAGATAGGAACATTCAGAGAGTTATTTCACAGCTAACTCTGTACTTTTGTCTTCTCTCTGTAACATTTAAAATAGAACATCTTAAGACAATAGAAGGAAAAGCAAAAAAGGCCTGTTCTCTGGCCTATAGTCAGTGACTCATGGCATGCTTTCTTTTCATCTCATTTTTTTAATTAGTAAAGGATATATGGTTTCAATGCTTCCCCTGCTAGCTATTTAGAGTAAATTTTTTATCAGTGCAACTCATTTGGTTGTCCCTTTCAAGTAGAAGCAGCACTCTAAAGCACTTTAGAAAATTTCCCTTTGCAGAGCCTACACTAGGCTCATCAATATCTAGACTGCCTTGGTGTAGGCAGCAGCAGAAAATATTCAATGAAACTTAGTTAACATATTGGGAAGATGTCTCAGGAGAGGATAGGTGGAAAAAAAGGGGTGGGGGGCAGTTACTGTTTTTCTAAGAAATTCTTGTTATTCTATTAAACACTTTTAAAAAATATTTTAGGAACACTTTCTTTCTGGTTCAGTGACTTACCATAACTTTCTATTCAACACTTTTGATGAATAAAAGGGAAAATGATCAGTCTTTCATTTCTAATAGTGAACGTTTTTGTATAGAAGATCTCTATTACCTTTTTCATTGTTAGAATTTTTTTGTGTAAAATAATTTTATTTAAAAATGAACTTTTATTACCTTTATAAACCAAAATAAAACATAAAATTTACTACCAAACATTTGCTAGAAGGTTACATGATAGAATCCCAGCACATATCCACCAAAAATTAAGAGGAACACCACTTTGTCTAGTGAGTGTTCGTGGCACAGAATTCAAGGAAATAACTCAATAATGATTGAAAGTGATAACATTTATCTTTCTGAGCATTTAGTCAGAAAATACAATTGTATAATACCTTTTATATTATAAAGGAAGATTCTCACATGACAAAATTGAAGTGACTATTTCTAGTTTTTTAGTTTTTATGTATATGTAAGATTCACATGAAACTTATAATATATATGAAGGTGAGTTTTTTAATTACATTACCATCAGACAGTCTAGTTCTCAAGTATCTTGCCTTTTTGGCAGAATGAAAGCATTTACTAGATCTCATATGATGTTGACGTATTCTAGAGCAAGAGGAAAAACTATTCTATACTGATATTGTACTTGGCAAAATGCTGAGGAAGATATCAAGCCAAAGTTAAAGACAGAGAGACTCTATAAATAAAAAGAATAACCACAAAGAATGTTTAGAATTGAAAAAGGCTTCGTGGATCATCTACTGAAGTTATTTTCCAATGAAATTCATCCACTCATCAATTCAACACCTGCTATTTTTTTTTTTTTTAATTTGCTGGAGGGCATGAGCAAATGGAGAGAGAGAGACAGGGGGAAAGAGAAAGAGAGAAATCACCCCCACAATGGAGTGCGGTCACACCGCAGCAATTTCTTCTCTATTTCTTTATCCTGTTAAGATTTTGGCCTGGGGCATGGATGTGCCTTGTTTGTTTTTCAAGCTGCCAGAGCTGAGATTTGAACTGTGATTGGTCATGTTGCATCCAGCTCCCATAATGACTAGGCTATGGGACTAGACTCATAATACGAATTTTTTTCTTTCTTTCTTTTTTTTTTTTTTTTTTTTTTTTTTGAGAGTTTTTTGCTACAGGGTGCATGCACTCACCAGAGAGACAGAGAAACAGAAAGCAATAAATCACCCCACAGGGGGGTATGGCCATGCCGCAATCCCCTTTCCTCCATTCTCCTCTTGGGATCTTGGGTACTCGCGCATACGCGCTGGCGTGTGTATAAGCCACCGGGTCTGGGACTCGAAACCGCAGTCGACTACATTGGAGTTCAGTGACATAGCCATTACACCAACTGCTGGTCCCAAGACTCATAATATGAATTTTTGAGGCAGCATTTTCAGTAACTGATTTTCACAACACTGGCAACTCTTGTTTAGAAATTTGCTTCCAAATCTTAAAGTAGACTGCACCAACTCAGTATTCAACCCTTTTTTTTTTTTTTTAATATTATCTCATAACTATTCAGTTTGAACATGATTAGTAATTGGGAATATAAACATCTGGCCCTATGATGTATACAAAATACTACTTTATTATATTGGGTATACCTGAACAACAGAACGATAGCTGACTCTCACAAAGTTGTGTAATACATTCAGTTGCTGAAGAAAAACACTTCTCTTCTTTGAGGTGTGATGTATTTTCTATTTCTGTGTCTCTCTAACTAAAGAAATTACCTTATGAACATGAGACTCAGTGTTAGCTGCCAAATGTCAGTTGGGAGTGTAAGGGGGTTTGTTCTGACATCGCTACTGTAAACAATGCCATGTGATAGTTACATATAGCAAACTATGAGGCCAGGTGACATTTAATGAGGAAAGCAGGTGGTTTGTACATCACACTCAAATACAAGGACTTATATTAAACAACTGAATCAGTCAGAGGAGACATTATATACTGGCTTCCTTAAGAAAACAAAAACAACAAACAAAAAAATGCACCCATGCATCTGCATATGGTGAGGTTGAAAGAAAAAATCTTTAAACTATGTATATAATTAGTTGTAACTTGCTTAATTTTACAAAACTTTGAGGGCTACTATAAGAAACATATATGATAAACATGGGAAAATCCTAAACAAAATAAGACTAGGAAAATTAGAAAGCAAAAATAGAATACAGATAAACAATATATTGAGTTGTTGGAAAAATACTTCATGACTTTTCTGACAACCCAGTAAATAAAATGATAAAATTATTCAATATGTGGGTGTCAATATTTTTCATAGTCATTTATAATATAAATACTTATTAAAACACATTATAGGCATTCTAAGAAGTAATACCTAAAATTAAATTTAAAAGGTGTCCTAGTTAACTAAAAGATTGGAAAGTATAATAGCAGGGAGGGCAACTGAAGATACTAGAGATAGTAAAGATAGGGGTAATATGGGGGTGGGTAATAGAAGGCTTAAAGGAGGGGAACAGGGAGAAAATACTTTTAATTGGCAGGAAAATGAAGTTATTTGCTGATGACAATGTATACGGTAATTTCTTTGTCTTGACTGATATGCATTGTACTCCTGCTGGGAAAAGCCATATTGTATACTGTAAAGATGTATAGTGATTAAATGTAAATAATTTTTAAAAATAGAAAATGAAATTAAAAATTAGAACAAAACAAAACAAGTGTCCTAGTTTTACTGGTGTGGGCAGTGTAGGTTCTATTGTACCATTGTGAAAGTCAAATGTGAAGGCTTTTGATTTGCATTTTAGGTCTGCTAAAACATGCTGGGCATGCCCATGGGTACACTATGATCCTGGTGGACTGTAGAGCTGGGGAGGACCATGATGAAGACCTTATCAAGGAAGCTTGTCTCTCTCTGAACAAAAATATTAACTGAGATTATATAATGCTTTCAATACACCTTCAGTACATGGATTACTTTGTTACTAAGACTCAGTTAATTTCTCATATTACTATAGTCAGTAATACTAGAATTTTAAGTGAGAGAGGAGGTTACTAGGGAATTAAGTATCTATTGTATGAGGGGACGCTCTACTTGATTATCAAAGGGTTCAACTAAGAAACTAAAGCCAGAATTGCAGTAATTTGGATAGTCAAAATGAACATGTTCTAAATTGATAAAGGAATTAAATTCTACTGCCCATGATCACTGGTACATTTAAATTTATGAAATATTTGCAGAAAATATTCCAACATAAACCAATGTGCTTAGTAAAGCTTTCCTTAAATTTCTTTATTCATGATAAACTACAAGCACAAACATGTATGTGCATGTGTGTGTGTGTGTGTGTGTACGTTGTGACAGAGAAAGAGAGAAAAATGACCACATTTCACAGGGTCTTGTCATATGGAAATTCTCTTTTATTCTTCCAGTCCACCATATCCAAGGTATTCTGTATACATCGATTAGCATTTTGGAGAATTTTATATAAATGTAACAGTATTCTTAATTTGTCTAAATTCTTTCACTCAGCAAAATTATTTTGAGGTTCATCTATGTTATAGTATAAATTAATAGTTCTTTCCTTCTTATTCCTGACTAGTAAGCTATTATATGGATGTACCAGTTTGTTGATCCATTCACTTGTTAAGGATATCTGAATCATTTCAAGTTTTGCGTTATTATAAATAGAATATATTTCAATTTTCATAGGAAAATACCTCAGGATACAGTGGCTATATCATATTGTAGCTATAGTTTAACTTGTAGAGGAACTGTCACACTGTTTTCCAGAAAGTGTGTATAAGTTTACATTCCCATCAATAGTGCATGAACATTCCAGTTCCTTCACAGTCTTGCTAACACTGGGATGGTCTTTTCCACATTTTGTGTCACCAGTTTCTTAGTTCTGGCCATTTTATCAAATATTAGTAGTGGCTCATTGTGTGTGTGTGCGTTCCATTTTAGTCAAGTTTAATATTTTGCATGAGAGTGAGGCAGCGAGACAGTAACACCAACAGGATCCTAGGGCTGCGACTGGGGGTGAGCATGAGCCCAGCTCACTCAGGAAGGCCTCCTGACATGAACTGCCAAACTTCCCACGTGAGATTGCCTCTCAGAGCACTGCGTGGTATCACTGCACCTCCATCTGGCCCCTATTTCATCAGAGTTTGAATTCACTTTTCCACAATAGCTAATCATGTTAAGTACTCTTTCACATGTTTGTCATCTATGTAACATTTTTTGCTGCTTTTCATTGAGTTGTCTATTTTCATTGAGTTTGGAGTCTTCTTTAAATACCCTGGTCACAAAGTCTTCATCATTTGCAAATAGTACGTGACATGTGGTTTTATTGTCCTGAAAGAATCTTAGAAGAGCAGAGATTTTTAATGTTGATACAATCCAACTCATCATTTTTTTTCATGAATCATGATTTTGGCATCATGTCTTAAAATATTTTGTCTAAATGAAAGTCACAAACATTTATCTCCTATGTTTTGTGTAGATTTTTTACAGTTTTAGACCTTAAATTTAGGTTAGGGCCATTTTGAGTATAATTTTTGTATATGGTACAGGGTATGGATTGGAATTTTAAGGATCTGCAAATAGATACTCTGTGGGTTTGGCACCATTTATTGAACAACTTCTTATCTGAGGTGAGTTTCCTTTGTACTTGGGTCAAACGTTACTTGTCCATTTTGTTTTGATTCTATCTCTAAACTCTATTCAGTTCTACTGATGAATTTTTTTTTTCCTATCTTTATGACAATACCATTTGTCTTGATTACTGGGCCTTTAAAATAAGACATGAAATCAAGTAGTGTTTTCTATAATATTTCTATTTCACTGCATGCATATTTTAGAATCAGCTTGCCACTATAACAAAAAGAGTTCTAAGATTTTGAATGAGAATGCACTGAATATAGAGATAAATTTAGTGATAATTAGTATTGTCATATTGAGTTCTCTGACTCATGAATAAAACATATTTGTTCAGTTACTTAAGTCTTCTTTATGTTCACTTAGCAATGTTTTATATTTTTCAATGTATAGATAACACACAATTTTGCAGACTAATCCTTCAGTATTTAATGGTTTAGGATAGTTTAAATGGCCTTCTATTTAACTTTATTTTTGCTGGATAGAGTGTACACTCACCAGAGAGAGAGAGGGACAGTGAGAAAGCACTCCAATAAGGTGTGATCAGGCTGCAATCCCTTCTCCATTTCTCCATCCTGTTAGGATTTTGGCCAAGCATTCAGACCTGCCTGGCGTGCTTTTCAAGTCACCAGAACAAGGATTAGAACCACGTGGTCACTCAGGTGGGATCTGGTTCCTTCAATCATTAGGCCACAGGCTGTCTCAAGGGCCTTTTATTTTAAAATTTCAATTCCTGATGGTTTTTTGCTAGTGTATAACAGAAGACAATTCTCACAGGTCTCTTTCTTTTCAGTGAGTCTTGGAGGACAGATACTAGCTGCCTCTGTTCTAAAATACATTTCCACAGGGAACCAGCAGTTAGCGTAATGGCTATGTCGCTGGACTCCCACGTAGTCGACCGCAGTTCGCGTCTCGGACCCGGTGGCTTACAACTCACGTTGGGCGTGTGTGCGTGCGTGCCCAAGATCCCGAGAGGAGAATGGAGGAGAAGGGATTGCGGCGTGACCATCCCCCCTGGGGGGTGATTTCTCACTTTCTGTCTCTAATGTCTCTCTCTGTCTGTCTGGCAAGCGCACGCGCCCTATAACGAAAATCTCTCAAAAAAAAAAAAAAAATACATTTCCACAGACATTTGTATAGCAAACAGTTTTGGATTATAGATAGTGTCTCTTTTATCAGCAAAGAGCAGATTTGTTTACTGTCCAAGATAATAAAGAAAATGTCTCTCTTCAGGGAAACATTTAGACAGGCTTATGACTCATTATAGAAAAATTTAGGTTCTCTAAGTCTGTGGTTCCTTTTCTACCATGAAACTGATGACATGTAAGGTATTATCTGGCTTTTTTCACCTCACATATTACAAACTGGGATTCAGGGAACAAGTACAAAATATCCTGCTTCTGTTTCTGTCCTTTTCTCTCATTCAGGAGTCTTGTGTCTTCCATCAACATCTATGAAAGTGAAGCAGGCTGTTTGTAACTTGCAAGTAAGATAAAATCTCAGTTCCTCCACCACTTTTGAAAACATACAGAAATACAATCATTGTTTGTATAATGATTTTGTAAACTCAGTTATTAATTCTAGAAACTTCTTGGTTGACTATAGTCTGTTTATTTCTACACACAGATAATCATGCGGTCTGTGAATTGCTTAATTTCTTTCTTCACTATCTGGATACTTTTTATTTGTTTTGCCATATAATGCCTTCAGTAAAAATGTTAATAGACTTGTTGAATATTGAATATTGGACATCTTATCTCATTCCTAATCTTATGAGGGGTGTTAACTATTATGAAGCTTACATTGTTGGATCAAATTTTTTTTTTTTTCCGCTATAGGGCGCATGCGCTCGACAGACAGACAAAGAGAAACATAGAGACAGAAAGCGAGAAATTACCCCCCAGGGGGGATGGTCATGCCACAATACCTTCTCCTCCATTCTCCTCTCAGGATCTTGGGCATGCACGCACATGCGCCTGGCGTGAGTTTTAAGCCACCGGGTCCAGGACGTGAACCGCGGTCGACTACGTGGGAGTCCAGTGATATAGCCATTACGCTAACTCCTGGTTCCCTTTGGATCAAATTTTTGTATCCTTACTAATACTTGCAAGCTTTATTCTAGGCCTGTTATCTGGAACTGCTTGCTTCAGGCCTTACTTTGAAGATCTGTTAATCAGAACACAAGCAGCGCCCACTCTAGGATAATTATCTCCCACTGCTGAAGCAAGACCATGTTCAGTACTCTACTCAACCCTCTGAGCAGGTGGCAAGGAAAGCAGGTATGGTTAGCCCTCTGTGAGGGCCAGGTCCTAGTCCTTTCGCTCTTATTAGAGCTTCTCTCCCTAGATTTGAGAAATTTCCTTACACACATAAGGTGAGTGATACTCTCCTTGATAGGTGGTCCATCTGCTAATCTCCTGGTCCTCACTCTGTACACTTTCTCCTCTGTAATATGGTGTCCTGTGCACTGCGGCAACTTTGTTTCTCTGGAATCTCAGTGCTAATGTCTTTTTTTTGGAGAGGTTTTTTTTTTTTTTTTTTTTTTTTTTTTTTTTAATATAGGGCGCATGTGCTCGCCAGACAGACAGAGACAGAGAGACAGAAAGTGAGAAATCACCCCCCAGAGGGGATGGCCACGCCACAATCCCTTCTCCTCCGTTCTCCTCTCGGGATCTTGGGCATGCACGCACACACGCCCGGCGTGAGTTTAAGCCACTAGGTCCAGGACTCGAACCGCGGTCAACTACGTGGGAGTCCAGCGACATAGCCATTACACTAACTGCTGGTCCCTCTCAGTGCTATTTTCAACTGGGAGTCTTCCAAGCTTGCCTAGATTCTTCTACCTGTCCTACAAGTGGGATATTTTGTCTGAATAGGAAGCCATGACAATTTCAGGGCTCACTTCCTGTCTCATAGGGCTTTGTTGTCTTTTGATTCTTGAAAACCATTCCTTGAGATACTTTACCTAATTTTGGTTGTTTCAGGTAGAAAGATACATCTGGCCCTTATTGTAATATCTGGATACTCTTTATTTATGATTTTTTTGTTTGTTTTGTCATATTATGCCTCCAGTAAAATGTTGAATAGATTTGTTAAATAGAAGCAGAAGTCACCCTTACTATATTCTTATATTCCATAACACTCTAAAAAGAATAAGATTATGCTAAGAGTACAGAATTGATCACGTATATACATGACAATTTGTTTGTATTTTCATGTTTTATAATATGATATGATATGATATCATTTTCTATAAGTATAATTTTTCCCAAAATTCAAAAAATATATAAATTATACTGAAATATGAATTTTAAATATATTGAATGACTTCCTGTTAGTCTTAAGTTATCTATAAGAGTTAAAATGAGCAGAAAATGTTATGTTATGGGTATTTTTATATAACAAGACAATATTTACATTTTATAATTAAGCACTCATATTTAGCGCTGAATTCATGCTTTTAAATTCTCATGCAAAAAGAAGGTAAGCTCAATACCAATACCTTTAGTAAATAAATGATTAAGTAAGTTTATATTCAAACATGGACTTCAGTTAAATAGAAGAAACAAAAGACAAAGCTATTCAAGTAAAAGTTTAAATATATAGTATTCAATTAGTAGAAGAGAAAAACATGAATTAAGATCTCTACAAAGATAAAGAAGGGAAAGACAAATGAAAAGAAAGACAAAAAGGGATAAAAAAGAGCAACTTAAGAAGAGTAATGTTTACTCTTTTCCAGTAGGAACATGATCTAATATGGCTAGTACAAGGTGAAACCAAAATGTATAGGGCTGTGAATACAGATTAGGGCTTTATTTTTAGTTCATTCAATAAGTACTGTTTGAGTATTTATTATATTTCATATATTTCTTAAGTCAACAAACTGTGACTATGGGCTGGTCTTGAATAGCCCCGATTTAGAAGTCTTTATATTTTTCAAGGTTAAAAACAAATTAAAGGATAAAAACAAAACAAACAAAGAAGGCTATGTAATAGCATATTGTCTGCAAAGGTTAAAATATTTGTGATTTTTTACTGTGGAAAAAGTTTTCAAATTCTGATTAGGATATCAGGGATAAAAGGAGCTAAAATTAGTACAATAAAAAGAAAAAACCTTTCCCTTGTACAATTACTATTCAAAGGATACAAATAGACAATAAATAAGTGATATATAGTTTGTCAGATGATATATAGAAAATTCAACAAGGCAAAGGATTTCAACCACTATGGCCTTGTGGCCATCACACAAAGTGGTGATGATAGTCTTGGGATGAGGAATGATGTGAATATCTGGATTTTTTGAGGTGATAAAGACCATGGTGTCAAGAAGACATGTCTTGCTTATTATTATTGTGGTTAGGATAGGTAAGGGATATGATTTCTCATCTAAAACCCAGGGTTCTGTGGCTCTTACTTCTCTCCTGCTGGTGGCAAGGTATAGACTAGGGAAGAAGTGGTCTTATTGGGAATGCCAAGAATTTCTGGCTCTCTCTGGAAAAGCAACAGTGTTCCAAGCATGGGAGTTGCATGTCATAGCTAGACTGAAAGGAGGTTTATCTAAAGTAGGGCAAGAGTAAGCCAGAGGAAGCAGTCACCAGAGTCCTTGGACTCACAAAAGTTGTAAGAGTAGACATTTCCTGATACTGACAACACACCAGAAGAGACCACTGCTACACACGATATTCTAGAAATTAAATAAAAGAGATAACGTTATTGGTGTCATTAACACCACAAGAAACAACATATGGAGTTAAATCAATTTTCAATGATAATGCTCTTGTTAAAATGTTTGTTGGGAGTCTAGATTGCATTGCATAGGCACAAAGAATATAACTGAGATTCTTCTTTCATGGAATTTGCATTCTAATGCTGTATTTTCACATCTTTACAAGTGCTATGTGCAAGCTGGAAGGTATTATTAAAAGTGTGGGCAGAGAGAGCACTGAGGACATGCCTTTTATGCTGGCTGTTGAAAGATGAAAAGGGGCTAGCCATTCCACAGTGAGAGAGGAGAGGCAAAGTGAATAAAAGTGAGAGGGCCCTGAGGCAGTAAAGAGCTCTTTGAGCACTGATTTATGACCATGGCGTTTTTCCTCAGGCAGTTTTGAGAGTGAGTTCTATTAATCCTATGATGAGACAGGGCCTCCTGGGACAGTCCTCAAGCCAAAGGCTACCTCAGGGCTTATCCTTCCCTTCTTTCTGTTGCTACTATTCATGGGACCAAAGGAGAGTGTAGGAAGGAAGAGGAATTTATTAGGCCCCTAAGACTCACAGCCCTTAGGTGGTATCCTTACTTTGTAAAGAGTAGTACATACATGCCCACTTCATGTGTATGGTTTATAATAGACAAGGAAGGCAAAAATATTAATAGTAGCCGTACTAGCAGCAGACTTAGTGGGCATATATTGAAGGCCTGCTTACATGGTCTAAGATATCTCAAGTCCTCAAAATAATCCTGAGATGGAGAATAATATGAAGCCCGTTTTTTAGGTGGGGAAATGGGAGCAAAGAAAATTGAGTAACTTGCCCCATTCGTTGTTAGTAAGTGTTCAAAATTCCAATATGTCGACTGTACAATGTACTAAACTTGCTTGTTTTCTCAAGGAAAAATCTATATAAAATAAATTCCAGGTATACACTTTAATTTTATATAGGTATTTTGAACCTTACCTAAAACATTACAAGTATTTTCCACAACTCATGTTTTTATTACCCCTATCATTACTGCAAATACTATTAGTTTGGTCTTGAGGAAAATTCCTTTTTCTCAGGGTTAAGATGATCTTTTCCTTGCCTCCACCTCTATCCTTGTTCTGGCTTATTTTCTGTCTTTTAGGCTCTTGGACAATATGTTCAGTCATATTTTTTCTACACTCTATTCTCTCTCCTCAGTTCCACTCACATATGCTCTTCACAATTCCATCGATGCTCCAACTCAGTCTGTCACTTGGCCCTGTGTTTTTGGCCATGATTTAAGATTTATTGTTTTGAATATCAGCAAGTTTTGAGGATGGAATACCAGCCACTTTACCAAGTAATCTTTTGCACACTAGAGATTTAGGAACACTTGTGCAATTAAAATTTATCACTGATAATAAACACATAATAATAAATTTCATGATGTTGATAAACTGATGAATTTTTTTCAACTTTTCTTTTCCTTTATGAGTAATTTATTTTATTTGTTTCTTTATTTCTTTATTTAACATTTTTGCCATAGGGCACATGTGGTCACTGGAGAGAGAGAAAGAAGGAAAATGAGAAATCACCTCCTAGTAGGGATGGGCATACTACAATTCCTCTTCCTCTATTCTCCTTTCAGGATTTTGGGTTCATATGCGCACACACACACACAATATGGTTTTTTTTTTTTTTTTTTTTTTTTTTTTTGAGAGGTTTTTTTCACTGCAGGGCGCATGCACTCGCCAGACAGACAGACAGAGACAGAGAGACAGAAAGTGAGAAATCACCCCCCAGTGGGGGTGGTCACGCCTCAATCCCTTCTCCTCCATTCTCCTCTCGGGATCTTGGACACGCACGCACATGCGCCTGGCATGAGTTCTAAATCACCGGGTCCGGGACGCGAATCGCGGTCTACTATGTGGGAGTCCAGCGACATAGCTGTTACGCTAACTGCTGGTTCCCAACACACACAATATGTTTTACAGGCTGGTGATTCTAGGACTTGAACCATGGAGTTGGCCATATGGGATTTAGTGCCTTAACCACTATACCACCTGTTGGTCCATGAGTAACTTCCTTATTTACTAGAAACTACTTATATAAAAGATTGAATTACACAAAAACAGTAAGCACACCAAATACTATCAAAAACAAACCAAATCTTCAGTCAATAAAGAAATGGCTATTTACTTATAGCTATTTA
Source organism: Tupaia tana (assembly GCA_026018925.1). Lineage (NCBI taxonomy): Eukaryota > Metazoa > Chordata > Mammalia > Scandentia > Tupaiidae > Tupaia > Tupaia tana. The sequence continues at coordinate 42,988,807 of JAKSZU010000008.1, forward strand.
GTATTTATTTATGTGTTTTATTTTTTGGTGCTTCTAAGATAAACCTAAAAGTTCTAAAAGAGCAGAATATCTCTGAGCATTACTTTGCTCATGTTTCTAGTCAACATATTATTTATTTCATAAAATCTACTAACTATCTAAACTCTACTTAATAGATTTTACTTATTCACCACTATGTGTGTTACAGAACTCAGGACAAAATGATCAAAATACAACATAGACATACATGGAAAACATTCTTACCTTTAAAGAAGACAAAATTCCCATCACTGTTTTCATAGACTGCATCAATACTAGGAGGCAAGCCCCGCCAGAAGTAAGTAATTTGCATTGGGTAGCCATCCATCACCCTATTGTTTCTCACTCGCCAAAACCACTGGTCCTGGAAATGAAGCAAAAGAACCTTTCAACAAATGTGCCAGCCCTTATGGCATTTCACTAATATTAAATATTAGCATTTTACAGTATCTTCAGAGCTTCCTGGATGGAGACACAGACGTAGCGGAGAGAGGTCTCTGCCAGATGTGTGGATATATGCCAGTGTTTCTTCCAGCTCTGTGGATGTAAGGCACCATTCCTGGTACGAGAGTATGCTGCAGTCATGTGTGCCTCCCAGCACTTTTAGCCAGGTGCAAAATCAACACAACTAAAATGTTGGAGATGAAACAGGGAAAACACACCTCTCAATATATTCACATTATACCTAGTATTCCATGTAATTTTAGACAAAGCCCTTTTCAACATCACTCATGTCTTTGTGTGTTTGGTAAATTACATGGTCATAGTTATCTTGAAAAAAAAAATCACATGATGGACTCCAGTCTAGGTTAATTGGTTCTCCTGTCTGCTCTCATAAAATGTCCTCTACTTCACTCAATCATAGTAGATGTCACTTTATATTGACAGTACTTACTTATTCTTTTTTTTTTTTTGACTTTTTAAAAATTTTTTAAATTTTTAAAATTTTTTGGAGAGGTTTTCGCTATAGGGTTAGTGCGCTCGCCAGGCAGACAGAGAGAGACAGAGAGATAGAAAGCGAGAAATCACCCCCCAGGGGGGATGGCCACGCCACAATCCCTTCTCCTCCATTCTCCTCTTGGGATCTTGGGCACGCACGCACACGCGCCCAGCATGAGTTTTAAGCCACCGGGTCCGGGACGCGAACCGCGGTCGACTACGTGGGAGTCCAGCGACATAGCCATTACGCTAACTGCTGGTCCCAGACAGTATTTATTTATTCTTATCTCTAGAGAGTAATACATGATTGGACCACAGCAGGTATATAAAGTTTTTGAATTAATAATTAGCTTCCACACAATGGTTCACTATAAACCCTTACTACTGGCAAAAAAGCAAATAAACCAAAACCTTCCAAAAATGGCACATTTAAAGACATTAGTTTTCTCTTGAAAATGTCAGAATAAAGACTGTACAAAGTGCTTTAATATTATAAAAACTAGGCATATTTAATTTAATTTTACTCATCCAAGTATTATAATTTTGATGTTATTCAGTTAACTTTTAGAATATAAATTATTATTTTAAAATTTTAATTAATTTATATTTAAATTTACATTTAATCATTGTACATCTTTACAGTGTACAACATGGTTTTTCCCAGCATGAATATAGTGCATATTAGTCAAGTCAAAGACATTACCATATACATTATTTTTAGCCGATACCTTTTTTCTTTTAATTATTAAGGGAGGTTTTTTGCTACAGGGCACATGTGCTTGCTGGAGAGACAGAAACTGAGAAATGACCAGGGGTGTGTGGCCATGTCACAATCCCTTCACCTCCATTCTCTTCTCTGTATCTTGGGCATACTGCACATGGCCCAGCATGAGTTTGAAGCCTCCAGATGCAGGATTTAAACTGCAGTCGGCCACGTGGGAGCCCAGCAATGTAACCATTATGCCGTCTGCTGGTCCCAACAGATAACGTTTCATTTTTGTTTCTATTAAATGTGTTGTTTGTCTTGTCCCTAATCCCATCCCTCTCATCCCCAATTACTCACTCCCATTACCCCATGATACTATCTCCAGTATCTACAGTTGGCCTCCCTGCCATTATACCTTCCCATCTTTCTGTTTCTACTATAGAGTGCAGATATTCAGTAAATATTGAGCAGGGACATACAATGACTCTCTTTTGGTCTGGCTTGCTTCACTTAACATTAAACCTTCCAGATACATCCACTTCGTTTCAGATGTCAGGGTCTCATTCTTTTCTATGGCTGAGTAGTATTCCATAGAGTACATATGCCACATTTTTCAATCCACTCATCTGTTCTTGGACATTGAGTTGATTCCATGTTCTAGCAATTGTAAATAGTGCTGCAATAAACATGGATGTGAAGTTTTCTTTTCTGACTGAGGGTGTTCCTATCCTTTGGGTAGATACCTAACAGTGGAATTACTGGGTCATATGGTAGTTCTATTTGCAGCTTTCTGAAGAACCTCCATATTGTTCTCCACTGTGGTCATTGGACCATCATGAAGCATTTTTCTATGTAATAGAATGATCTAATAATTTACATTTCAAACAACAGTGTAGGAGGGTTCCCTTTTCGCCACAACCTTGTCTGTACTTATCATTCTTTTTTTTTTTTTAAATTTTAGCCATTTGGACTATGATTAAGTAGTACCTCATTTTGGTTTTGATTAGCATTTCTGTTATGATAGAATCTTGAGGATGTTTTCATAAGCTTTTGGACATTCAAATGTTTTCCTTAGAGAGTTGTCTGGTTAGCCCATTTGCCCATCTTTTAATTGGATTGATTATTATCATTACTATTTTCTATTTATTTTTCTTGCAGGTAAGCTGCTTAAGTTCCCCACAAATTTTGGTTATCAGTCTCTTTCTGAGGCATACTTTGTAAATATATTCTCCCACTCTGGGGGTTGTCTCCTCACTCTAATTATTGTGTCTTTTCCTGTGCAGAAGCTTTTTAGCCTAATGCAATCCCCCGACTGGTCTATTTTTGGGACTAGGTACATTTTATAAATTGGTTCCCAATACATTAAAATTTTATTATGTTTCAAATTTCTACATTTAAAAACTTGTATTTCACTTGAAATTTAAATATTTCTAAGTATGTATCACAATACTGCAGTTTCAATTCTCCTCTGCTCTTTTTATTGCACTCTTCACACAACATAGATATTAATAAGTGATTTACTACAGCATGCTCCTAAGCTTCTTGGCTAAAAATAGGTTTGCCTGACTAGACTTTCTAGATTTATCAGTTATTCATATATTCAAAGACACAGACACACCAGAAACATCTATTGAGAATTCCTAGATGTCAGACAATATGATAAAATTGAACTTTTGACACCCAAATCAATCCATATAATAAAGTTTTCTCAGGAACCTTCAAAGAGTTGTATCTTGTTCTAGTTTCCATGTGTTGTCTTGTCTACTAACCTCTATTATTGATAAATGAAGAAGGGAGTAGTTCACTTAATGGCTCTGAGTTTGTATCCTATTCTTGCTCTGTCCCCTAATAACTGTTACCTTGGTCTAAATACTAGTCACTGAGTTCTTACAAATCAATATCTAACTCATAGCATGACTACTGTAATAAACATAATGGATTTTCAAGGAACTGGTATATACATTGTACACTCAAAATTTTGGATGTTATCATTAGAATTCTATTGAAATTCATTATCCTATATTTTCAGTTTATGATATTGTCCATTTTTCATGTTCTTTCCTCAAATTTCAGCTGTGGGGTGATTCTAGTCATGCATTTCTTTTCCCCCAATGATTTTTATATGTTACTAACTTTTTCTTGATGATTTTAATGTACAAGGTAGCTTGATTTAATAAAAGTTTTATCCATAGACAGTAGTCAATTAAACTGATTTTAAAATACAAAATTATTTCATGAAATGATTGATCTAAGGAACTGTATATAGCCATGAAGATTAGGACTTCACTGTAAATAGAATGTGAGCAGGTGATATTTTGGTCATTTAAAAGAAAACTGCATCTTCTTTCTGAATTACAAAGGAGATTTTAAGTTGGTGTTAAAGCCATGCCAAGCTCCAAATAAAATGTATTTATTAAATTATTGTACTGTATATATGAAAGTAATAAATAAAAATGGCTAAATGCCTGCCAGATTTTGATAAATAACTAACTGGCCATAATTATTCATGAAATAATAAAACAGAGAGCTCTTCTCTAAGCTGAATAATCAGAAGAAATCAGGTGAAAAAAAATTCTAAAATATATTCTAACTTTTCTCAGAAAAGCACCACACATTCCTGTATTTCACACATATTGAGATAGGGCCAGTGGTTCTTTGGGACAGACACAGGCTGCGGTCTGAAGATAGGAATGCAACCCCAGTTTGTCATTAATAAGAGGAGAAATGAAAGTTCCACCTCCAGATAAGCATAGTCAATTTGCAAAAATTAAGAAGGTAATGTGGAACGATGAATGAATTCATGACTATTTCTTGTTGACAGCAGTCTTGGCAGAAAGTCATAAATTATAGATATTCAGGTTGTGCCTCTATTCAACATATCCATAGCTTCTCAGTTTAACAGAAAGCAATGATACAAATAATTTAGAAAGCATTCTGTCAAAAAGAATGTAAACTCCTACTGCCATCACTACAGATTGTCATTTCAGAAAAGGAGCAAGTGAACAATTAATAGAGATAGGATATTTAAAATGATATTTAGTCTCCGTGCAACATTTTCTAATTAATAAAGCCTCTGACTACCCTTTCTAAAACAAAATCCCTCACTTCACCCACAAAACTCTGTTTGCTCTCTTCACTTTTCTTCATTGCTTTACTTTCCATCATTGAATTTATAATTGTTTTTGTATAGTATTTGTTTTACTTATTTACTGAATTTTCTCACCACTAGAATATACGCTCCAATATACAAAAGATGTTTGTATTTTGTTTACTTATGGTTTCTCTTTTCCAGAAAAATGTTTTGTACAATGCAGATTCTCAATAAACATTTCTTGAAAGAAAATCAAACTTAAGGAGAAAAGATCAAAGTAAAGTAAATCATCATTTTAGAAATTCAAACTTTAAAATGAAGTCAAAGATTTTTTTTTTCCCACTTCTGTGGTCAAGATGTCTCCTTATTAAGTAAAATAAAGCTAGGAGAGAGTTATAAAAAGATAACAATTTTACTTGAATAGGTAGAGGTTTAGCACATACTGCTTTTTCCAGTAGTGTGTGCTAGTTAAAGGTCTTGAATCATGGAGGAAAAACACAGTTAACTTCAACTTTGCAAACAATGGAGATTTTGTTTTGGTTTTATTTGTGAAGGGTAAGGAAGCGGAACACAACTTCCATGGTGCCCTAAATCTGCTGTTTATCATGTTGCTTTGGTCTCTTTTTTGCTACAGCCCTTATGGAAGGAGGTGGGAAGAGATAAGATAAACCAGTAAAACTCATAATTAGCACAAATATGGAATCAACCTATGGAAAAAATAGTGCCTGAAAATACCAAATTAGAATTTCTATTTAAACACCAATATTTCACTTGAGATACACCCAAAACACATAGATTTATCTTTCTAGGGGACATGGGAACCAAACAGATCATTCTGTTCACAAAGATAACTTGTTCACAGAGAAGCACACAATGCACACCATGAAACAGTAACATTCAGGAGAAACTGAGTTCAATTATACTCCATTTCTTTTCGCATTGGGCTTATAGCAGACCAACTGCGGAGAACTCTATAGAAAAGATATCCTCCTACCGTCTAAATCTGAAAAGACAATGGTATGGATCTACTATCAATAAAGGATGCTACTTTCAGGACTCTTTTCAGAAACCAATTAGTAGAACTGATTTACTTCCACTAACCAACAAGGTGAGATAAATTTATGCATGTCTCATGTGTCTCCAACAAACATTTTTAAAAGTCACCATTGTTCTGATTTCTTGACCTACAATGTCAATTTTCCACTCATCTTCCTCATTTCTGAAATAGAATCTCCAGTTTCTTTATTTTTCACCACCATCACTATTACCATCCTACTCCAAACTGCCATGGTATTTTTCTAAGTTAGCCACAATGCCAACTGAAAGCCTCTCATTTGCCTCCTACCATAGCATGAAGTTCTCGTATGAGCCCCTGCCCTCAATGTTGTTCAAATTCATACATTCTCTCTCCATCGGCTTCGTTTTTGGCTCCTTGACAAAGTAAAGCTTTATTTTCCCCCTCAAGACATCTTGCAGGCTGTTTGCTCTGCTTTGTATATTCTTCCTCTTCACCTGATGAACTGTGAGTCATTCATTAGTTCTCAGCTAAATATCATTTCCATAAAAAGACCTTACCTGCCTCCAACTGACACTTCAGCACTGTGCTATTATCTGTTGCCCCAAAAATACACAAAACACACACACACACACACACACACACACAGAGACAGACAGACAGACATACACATTGGGTGCACATGTATGTATACCCCAAATCTCAACAGGATAGAGAGACGTGGGGAGAAGAGAGTGTATGTTGACCACACCCATGGGGAGGAGCTTGTTCCTCTCTCTCTCTGTCTCTCTCTCTCTGGTGAGTATACATGCCTTTAGAAAAAAAAAATTAATGAATCTTTTTTTAATGAAATATTGGTCATGAGCTTTTTTACAACAATTTGTAAGTCTGTGTGAGAAAATTAAATTCAAAGAGACAAAATGCAGGTGCTATTAAAATATAACCCCTAAAATTTTCCATCTAGCAAATTGGACAAATAACCACACAGAGAAAATAATTATTTCAATTAGTTTGTAACCCAATACTCTGATTGTATCTTAGTGAGAAATACACTACACTGAAGAAGAACTAGAAATAAATATTAATTTTCATTCAGTTATTTTGTTGTTGGAAGTATTAAGAGTATCATAATTTTGAAATTATAAAACAAAAGTAAATATGTTAACATTATTAGAAATAAATGTGTTTCAGAGTAAAAGACAAGAAACACAAGTATGTTGATTAATGTTATATTTGGATTAGAAATGTCAACATGATTCATGGTTTAAACACATATACACAAACACTCTTAATTCTGTGGATTCAAAGGACACAGAGGTATAATACTTCTATAACATATATTGCATATAGAACCCAGACACTGAGTTACAAATATTATTGTCTCTATCCCCATTAAACATACCAGAGCTTCTTGGAGAATAGTTAATTCTCAGCCTGGACAAGTACATTACAGGTAAACTTGGAACAATTGTGACAAGTGAATCACTGAAAATTAATGGAAGCAGATCAGAGAAGTTAGAGTGAAGAACTTCTCATAGGTAAACTTAGGATACATTCAGAATAAAAAAGAATAATAATTGCAATGGATTAAGACACACTAAATAAATTTATGAGTGTAGAGTGGTAATCAAGGGAGATAGAAACGTCATTACTATTGAAACTGGATATTTGTAACAACTCTTTTTGCAAAAAATGATAATCAAAGGGAAATAATTAATCATGGGAAAGAGTTAAGCATTCGTTTTCTCAGGAAAAAAAAATCCTTAGCTCATCATTTTAGTTCATCTCCAGTGGATGAGGGTAAGCTTTGAAAAGAAAAAAGTCTAATATAAGAGAGAAAATAAATAGAAAATCATATTACGACTCCCAGTGAAGTAACTGGTGTAGGCAAGATGACATTTCATCTATTATTGGAAAACAACATATTTGCTCATTACTAAAAACTAGCCCACAAATCACCTGCTATTTAAAAGTCAACCCAAAACTTCTATATTGGGGAAACTGAGATTTTCATGTAATTAAAACAAATAACCCAAAGTGATTCCTTATACCCTTCTCTAAGTTTCTGTCAATGATCACTGTTATATAACTACTGTATAATATAAAAACTAGGAAATTAAGATGGCTATAATCTATCATCCTTACTCAAATTTCACCAATTTTTCATGCACTTTATACTAATTTTAATATTTAACAGTTTCCTTGACAATGCAGAGATGTATCAGTTGCCACCTTAACCAAGTGCTCAAGCTTTCCATCAGTAATAGTGGACAAATTGGTATACATCTCCTACTGCGATGTAACACAGAATAGTTAGGCATTTAAAGGTCACTTGATCATCGATGAAGAACTAACATTTACAAGTTGAACCTGCTAACGTAGAATCTAATAGAACATTGGATTTAACTTCTTCCAGTTTAAAGAAAGACAGGAATAAGTTAAAAAACACTTTTAAAAATTTTTTCATTTCATGTTCTTTTATACATTCAATCACATTATTATTTGGCTTACAAAACAGATATTTCAACAGGTGAACATTTCTCCCTATTACAGTTGACAAAACTACAGAATATCTTCAACAGATAATACCACATTTCTTTGTGCCATTAATGCTTTTCTCCCTATTTTAGGTATCAAACACATTCCAGAATGTGGAGTGATTTATAATACAATTGGCCTGGTCTCGTCAAAAAGAAAATAGGAAAATCACTGGGAAGAATAGTCAATTAAAATATCTAAAATGATAAAACAGCCAAATATAATTCATGAATAGTCCTTCAGTCCTGCAAGTGGAGATAAAGCTTCATGACAGCCACAACTAACTTTCTAATGTTTTCCCAAATACTTGTGCACATGTGTTTTACTTGTGCTATGCATGTGTATGCATGTGTGTGCAAATACACACACAAATAAAATATAGGCAAAATACTATCAGTTGTTATATACAGATGTTAGATTTGAATGTGCTCATCTTACAACTCTTCTGAAATTTTGAAGATTTTCATAATAAAAAGTTTAAAAATCCATTTGACTGAAATACACGTGCACTAAAAGCATAAAATCACACATTGTGACACTACACAAGTATAATATAAATTCATTAATTTCATTTCACATTGCACTATTGTTTTTAGATATACTATCTAGGCAGAAAATTGTAAAAGATATTGTAGTGTTTAAAGAAAGAAAGCAATATCATTTACATTGAATTAGCTAAATATACATTTTTCTATATTGAGAAAGAAAAGTAAAATTACAACTAGGGGAAGAAAACAAAAACCACTAAGGGAGGCTTAATAGGATGTACCTGGCAAAGATAATGCCACTCCAAGAAGCTTTCATTATCTTATCACAAGAGCTGACGCAAGCTGATATTTGATATATAAATGTTAGAAGCAGACCTGTTCAAAGCAACCATTTAGAATAAACTTGTTCACTAAGACTTTCATGAATGTCTGCAATGATTTTTCAGGCACGATTTTCAGGGCTCATCAATCCAATATTGACCAGATGTAATTCTGAGAGAAATGATGCAGGAGAACATCTCAATAGGTCAAATCACCTTGGATATTACCTGCATTTTTGCAAAATGTTCAAAACAGAGACTCACTACAGTAGAAGAAAGGAAGAAGAAAGTAACTTATTAAGTAATTCTTCTACATCATTTCTAAATTCACAAATCCTGAATTCCTGTAATATCTTTATTTTCAAGGAAGAATATATCACAGTTACCATTTGAGTTTAGAAATGTAAACGATTTTAACAAATAAAGTGTATTTATTATTAAATTATTAGATGTATTTATTATTATTAAAATGTATTTATTATTCATGTTTCAAAGCAAGAGGACATTTTTGGAATATTTCATTTACTATCTGTGTTAAATTTATGTGATAACTTTTATAGTCCCTAAATATTTATTAACAATTTTTCTATATAAGTTAATGCTGTCAATTATTTTTTTCAATATAAATGTTCTTTAGGCTTCAGATTAATTTCTACTGAAAAATTTAGAAATCAAGTGTAAAGCAATGTGTTTTGTATGAACCTCTTTCCTATTAAATAGTATTTATTAAATCCTGACATAGAGAATACTAATATTTAAACATTAATTTATGATATGATAACATATAACAAAATAAATATTGATTTTATCCCATTCTGATATGTATGAAATAAATGATAAAGACATGTTGCTATACCACAAGTGTGATTCAGCCTGGATTAGAATGACGTGAGAAGTGAAATATGTATATATGCTGACCCATATTTCTCTGTAAGTATCTTTTTCTCATTGTTTCTTTTTAAATCAGAAAGCACTTGGTGACGGTTGCAATGAAGAGAAGAACCACTTACTGAGAAATTTGCCATTAACACAGTGCTTTAGGGAAAAGAGTCCTGAACTCCTAATGAGAATGTATCACACAACATTATGATGTTCTGCTTTCATTTTCCTCCTTTGGGATCTGAAGATCATGAATACTGGCAAAGCGATCTAAATTTCAATTTACATTCCATATAATTGAGTATTGAAAACATATAAAAAGTTTCGTTCTTTCCATGGTGCTATCAGCTCTGGATTTTAATAAAACGAACCTTTTAATAGTGTATACTCAGTCTAGGGAGGAAAGGCAAACAACTAATTTCAAAATGCTCTGTGAAATACTATCATTGCCTCCTCTATAAAATGGGAACTCCTATTTAGTGATTAAAATGAACTGAGAAACAGCCGTATCATTAGTACACCTATTAAGAATTACCATCCCTTCATGTTTGGCCTGAAGAAAGATGTCTCACAATAAAGAAATGTTTTCACGGAATAAAGTTATATTTACTCACGGTACAATACATAGGGCGGTGTGTTCAATTTAGTCTTTAAGCACCTAATATTAAGTTGTTTAATCAACATGTTTTGTCAAAGCATCATGTTTTATTTTTTAAAATAGTACATGTTATTCTCTAAAATGATATTTGTTAACTTTTTTCTCATCACAAAACACAGGTCATTGCTCTTTATTAAGACATTGTATCTCTTATCCCAAAACAATGCCCAGCATTATTACATTGAATTAGCAATCAAAGATAGAAGAAAAAATACAGTCAATGAGTGTGAGATCTGCAAATGTTTTGCTTGGTCTTAAGTTTAGGAGGACTAGTTGATCAATATTCTGCTTGAGTGTCCTCAGAGAAATTCTTCCTTAGACACACTCTATTTCTGGCTTAGCATCCTGCATTTACCAGCGTACTCAGACCACTGCATGAAAGTTATCTAATGGCCAGTCTGTTTCTACATATAAACATCTTCTATAAAAAAGCACCACTGTAAATTTTGGCCTAAAAACGTTTACTTATGTATTACTAATATGAGCAAGAGAGAGACAGAGAGCGCCCCCATAGGTCGGGGACCCTGTGATCTACTCCCAGCACAGCCAGCTCGTGGCCGTCGACTCATGCCAGTGTACTCTGAGAGATCTCCAGGTGTGAACCACAACCTTCCCATGTGGGCCAGTTTTACAGGGTGTTGGGTTATACTGCTGTACCACCATTCAGTTCTACCTATTTTTTCTTTTATTTTCTTTCTTTTGTTAAAGGCTCAATCTAGGTTTCACCTACTCTAGAAATACTTTAAACCATGCTTTATTCCCTAAGGACACATCTCGCCTGTTAGCTGACCCTCTTGGTTATTCCCATAGTACTCTGCAGCTCCTCTAACGCTGGCCAATGTGCCTTGACATAGTTAGACTGTGTGGGGTGAGAAAGGAAGATGTTTCATGATAGGACATAAGAAAATTCAAATGTTTGGACTAGAGCCGGGGGCTGTGTTTTCAGCTTGGTCTTCAGACATGTTCTTTTTCTGACTTCACCATACCACATAGAAGAAACTTAAAGCAGGAGAAAGTACAGCAGGCAGGCAGAATTAATAATAATATATTGAACAGGAGTAAAGAGTTATCAACAGACTCCACTTAAATATTCTAAATGGAGAGGCTTGAGGAGGTAGGAGGAAGGTAGGGAGGTTACCCAGAGGGCTGTACCAAGGGGAGGGATTTTTTTTTTTTTTTTTTTCCTTTCAAGGGACATGAAGTTACTTGTCAACAAATTAAGCATTAAGGCCTATGTACAGTTAGAGATTTGCTCCTAAGAGATAAGGGAAGATGGGGCAGCTAATTCCCAAGAAATTAGAAAGCAAAGAACCTGAAAGATTCCTAAGTGACTTTGTTTCAGAGTTCAGGAGCAGTTGTTGCCATAACAGGAGAGAAGGATCCTCATTACTATTACCTAATTGGTTTATGCTAATACGCTCTCAAAAACATTCCTTCTGTTGCCACTGTTTTGCTGTGCCTTATTTAGTTAAATACAGAGTTCAAAAGGTAACTGCCCTTCTTTACACTCAAAGTAAGTCCTCAACCAACAACCTGATTTGCAGTAAAATAGCAATAAAGTTCAAAGGCAGTCCTAAGGGAAGTCAGATGACCACAATCATTAGCAAATGGAAAGTACTGTGCTATTGGTTCATTCCCATCAAGTGAAAACAAATATGGATTTCAGCCACTATTTGCTTACTATTGCAGAACAAAAAATAGAGAAAATTTTGCAAAATAAAACCAAGCATATATGTTTTCTAATCATTCAGTCTAATAATGGAGACTTGAATAATTTAATGTGATCATATAATTTTTGTTAATTATTATGAGCAGGTAGGAATCGAAAGAAAGAAGATGAATGAAATAAAGTTGATGTATAATATTTTAACCTTGGTAAATGTGCAGAATCTGAATATGGTAACAAGTCATTTGTGCATAAAAGAGATATTTTGTCTCTTTCACTTGACTGAAAGACTCAGAAATTAAGAGAGATTTTAGGGACCAGCAGTTAGCGTAATGGCTATGTCGCTGGACTCCCACGTAGTCGACCATGGTTCGCGTCCCGGACCCGGTGACTTATACTCACGCCGGGCGCATGTGCATGCGTGCCCAAGATCCCAAGAGGAGAATGGAGGAGAAGGGATTGTGGCATGGCCATCCCCCCTGGGGGGTGATTTCTTGCTTTCTCTCTCTCTGTCTTTCTGGTGAGCACATGTGCCCTATAGCAAAAACCTCTCCAAAAAAAAAAAAAAAAAAAAAAAAAAAAAAAAAAAAAAAAGACGGAGAGAAATTTTAGAAGTCTTTAAGGTGAAAAAAAAAAGGATGGGGTAGACTAGGTTTTCATAGAAAAACTTTAAAAAAATTTTTTTTAAATTTTGAATGAAGACACATATGCCTGCCAGAGAGAGACAGATAAAAAGGTAAAGTGAGAAAGCATCCCCCATGGGTGTTGGATACGCCAGATTCCTTTTTCATTTCTACCTCTTATTGAGATTCCAGGCATGCATGCATGTGTACTCAGTATGCTCCTCAAGACTCAGGTCAGGGATTCAAACCACACAGTAAGTCCTGTGGGATCCAGCTGTCTTAACCAACACACCCCTGGCAGTCCTAGTAAAACTTAAAATAGTATTAAAAAAGGAAGTTTACACATATCATATGAAAGGGAAGTACAAAATAATCTATGTTCCATTAGGCTGATGGTGATGCTGAAGAAGAATAAACTTCTTGAGAGAAGGGGAAATAAGATTTGAAGACCAAGAGGAGTTCACACAGCACATGCTGGGTATTAAAAGGTGAAGTGACAATGAAGGGGAAAGAATGGCAATTCTATGCACAATTCTACACACAAATGCTATATAAAATGGAAACATAGCAGCTTCATGGAGCATCCAATGATATAATCAATAAAATAGACTATATAAGAAAGTAGGTATTGACATGAAGGACTGCAGAGTAGGAAGTGAAGTAAAAATGCATGCAGAACTAGAAGAATCTGTGTTGCACTGTGCTATGTCAAAGGGGCTAATGTTCACCTGTGAAGTTAGGTATGCACAAGGGAAGTACACTCCTGCAAGAACTGGAGGAAAGAAAGCAATTGAGTTAGGAAAAGTAGTAAATGCTGAGTAAAAAAACACATATATCCCAGGCTGGGGATGCTACGTGAATCAAAGAATATCACAGATAACAAAGAATAAGTCAAATTAATCTAGAAGTGTCAAAAAAGAAAAGTGGGCACCAGCTGGTGGCACAGTGGTAACACAACATTTTATGATACTAGACCCACATGGAAGGTCAAGAGATGGCATCCCGAGGCCTCTCTGTACCTAGTGGGTACCCAGGTGTGTGCTTATGATCTGGACTGCCTGAGGCTGGAGGTGAATCGTGGCAAGAGGACCCTACTGAAGGTGCCAGTCTGCCTCTGTGTCTTTCTCTATCTCATTCTCTGCCTCATGAAAGAAACAAACTTTAAAAAAATAAAGAAAAGATGGATGTAAGTAACACATTGATATAGGCTGAAAATCTTCTCCTTGCTCAATTACACATATTTCAAATGTTAAAGCATGCTCATTTACAACTTTTATGTTGGGGGAAGTAGTAGAAAGTTCATGTATCATTGAGAATATATAATCATGCCTGCATTTATTCTTAAGAATTCAAATCTACATGGAAATGAGGAGAAAAAATAATATATTTAGTTGAGTAAATTACTTTTTTCTCTGTCTTCTGCATATACACATATATATATATATATATATGTGTGTGTGTGTGTGTGTGTGTGTGTGTAGAAATATGTTTGCATTTATCTTTTTGCAAAGTTTTAGTACTTTCTAACTTTTCTTCATTTTTAATAGTGTGGTTCAAAAAGGGTTTCAATTTTGGGGCCAGCAGATGACATACTGGTTATGTTGCTGGACTCCCACATGGCCAACTGTGGTTCAATTCCCAGACCAGGTGGCTTGAAACTCACTCCACGTGCATGTACATGCATGCTAAAGATTACAGAAGGAGAATGGAGCAGAAGGGAGTGTGGCATAGCCATTTCCCTGGGAAGTGATTTCTCACTTTCTCTCTCACTGTCGGTCTGTCTGTCTGTCTCTCTCTGGGGAGTGCACATGTCCTAAGGCAAAATACCTCTAAAAATGGGACCAGCCAATGGCATAATGATTATGTCACTGAAGTCTCACGTAGTTGACTGCAGCTCCAGTCCTGGACCTGTTGGCTTAAAACTTATGCCAGGTGTGTGTGCATAAGTGCCCAAAATACCAAGAGGAGAATGGAGGAAAAGAGAATTGCAGTGTGGCCATCCCTGCTGGGGGGTAATTTCTTACTTTTTATCTCTGTCTCTCTGTCTATCTGGAGAGCACAGGTGTCTTATAGCCAAAATTTCTAAACAAACAAACAAACCAAAAAATCTCTACAAAACAAAGAGTTGCAATCGCAATTGATTTAATCGACAACACGAGTATCAATGAACCTCACTTTATGTCACATTTCTATTCCTGAAAAGTTTGTTACTGATTGTTGTGCAAAGCAAATATTGTTGAACCAAAGTGGATCGAAAATTTAAAGGAATAATATTTTGAGAAAATAATTATTTTAATTTATAAGTAAAACAATATAGAAACTAATTTGTACTGAAACAATACTTTTTCTTTTTCTTTCTTTTTTTTTTTTTTTTTGAGAGGTTTTTGCTATAGGGCGCGTGCGCTCGCCAGACAGAGAGAGAGAGACAGAGAGACAGAAAGTGAGAAATCACCCCCCAGGGGGAATGGCCACGCCGCAATCCCTTCTCCTCCATTCTCCTCTTGAGATCTTGGGCACGCACGCACACGCGCCTGGCATGAGTTTTAAGTCACCGGGTCTGGGACACGAACCATGGTTGACTACGTGGGAGTCCAGTGACATAGCCATTATGCTAACTGCTGGTTCCATGAAACAATACTTTTCAATGTTAGATGTTTATGGCTTAGAGTTTTCTTGTATGTCAGACCATTATTTTCTGAAAAGAAATCTTAGTGATCATATGCATTACCAGTGTGAGTTGGTGATACACGCTCCAGTTCACCTTTTCTCTGAATGGTGCTCAAATTCATTAGTACAAACTGGCCAACTATTTGACATTTAAAAATTACTTTTATTTTACTGACTAAAATGTGTCTATATCATATATCGTTATGGACTTTTACAAAATATACATTGTTTCATTCAATTCCAAACTAAAGTTGAACACTTAAAAAAAAGAAAGCCCTGTGTAATATATATATATATATATATATATATATATATATATATATATATATATATTTTTTTTTTTTTTTTTTTTTTTTTTTTTTTTGGAGAGGTTTTTGCTATAGGGGGCTTGCGCTCGCCACACAGATAGAGAGACATAGAGACAGAAAGCGAGAAATCACCCCCCAGGGAAGATGGCAATGCCGCAATCTTGTCCGTTCTTCTCTCGGGATCTTGGGCATGCACACACACACGCGCCCGGCGTGAGTTTTAAGCCACCGGATCTGGGACGCGAACAGCAGTCGACTACATGGGAATCCAGAAACATAGCCATTACGCTAACTACTGGTCCCAGCCCTGTGTAATATTGACACACGTTAGGGTCAGAATATGTCTCATATGGTACAGTGTATACAAAATTAAGATCATAATTAAATATTTTTTTCATTAACACATGCATATATATTAGATTTCAAATTGCCAAGCCGGTGTAACAAAATCAATCAATACTGTGTCTGAAACATCCTGGAAATAGGAACACCGTTTCTTCCTCTTCTCTGTCGACCTTCCAAATACACTTCACCTCAGTAACTTCATTCTGGTGCACAGAGCACGTTATGCATTTTTATAGTTGTTTTCCGCTGTTGTTATTTAGTTTGGTTTTTTTAAAGACTAGTACCAAATAATCAATGTAATTCATCAACGTAGCCATTTAAAAAAATCATATTTTATTGGGACCAGCAGATGGCATAATGGGCTTGCACATAACTGAACACATGAAACTAACACTGGGCATGTGTGTGTGCATGCACATAGTCCCAAGGGGAGATTAGAGAAGAAGGGATTGCGGTGTGGCCATACTCCAGGGGGAAGGGGTGACTTCTCACTTTCTGTCTCTCTTTCTGGTGAGCGCACACACCCCATAACAAAAATCTGTCTAAAAAAAAAAATCAGATTTTATTTTCTACTGTCAATGAACAATAAAGAATATAGGTTACTTTTTTTGCTTTGCAATATTTTTATACTGTTATACATTCTTATCAAATGCTTTATTTAAAAATATAAGACCAGTAATAACTACTTTTCCTGAACCAGATTCTCTTATATTTTTCTTCTTTATTTTCTATCATAATTATTTTTTACTAGGTAGAAATTGTGAAAAATTTGAGTAAAAACACAATATGTGTCAAGGGAACAGAGGCTAATGCTCTTCAATTTAATAGCTTTCTGTATATTGTTCTGGTTGAATTCTCCCCTGTTTAGAGTGTTGCACCATTACCTCCAAAGCCACAGCGGGGAGAAAACTATTTTAGCCTATGCTAAAGGAAAAAAAAAAATGAGAAGGTAGAGTAACAGGAATATGAATAATTTATAATATAGACAGACATTTAGCTCTTATTAATAGTCCAAAGGCATAGTTTCATAATTTTTAAGATAAAATGAACTCATATGTTCCAAGACACTGATAAACTCTTTAAAATTATTTTTTTCAACATTTATGCATCTGGCTACTTAAATTTAAATTAACTAAATATAATTAAAAAATCAATTCGTCAGTTGCCCTTGCCAAATTTCAACTGTTCAGTAATGACACGTGGCTAGTAGTTACCACGTGGACATCGCATTTGTGCAGAATTTCTATCATTGCAGCAAGTTCTGTTGAACAGAACTGCTCTAGAAAATTCCACTTTAGTCTTTGGTGGATGTTATATATTCTTCCCCATCCTGATTGGTTTTACGTTTACTGAATTGCTAATAAATTACGTTTCTAAATGCAATAGTGTTCCAGACTATGGAAAAATGTTGAATGACATAATTCTAAGGCACTAGTGTTTTTAGAACCTATATTTAGTTTTTTTTTTTTAATTATTTAGAGGTTTTTGTCATAGGGTGTGTGTGTTCACCAGAGAGACAGACAGAGACAGTAAGAGGGAAAGTGAGAATTCACACCCCTCACCCGGCGGGCGTGGGGGGATGGCCATGTCCCAATCCCATCTCTTCTATTCTTCTCCTGCGATTTGGGGCTGGCATGAACATGCATCTGGTATGATTTTCAAGTCACTAGGTCTGGGACTTGACCCGCTGTTGGCCATGTGGGAGTCCAGTGACATAACCATTATGCTACCTGCTCGGCTCAGAACCTATATTTAGAAGAAACACTGTAGCTATTTATTAGGAACATGCGATGTTTCTAGTTCTCTGCTGTGCTCAGCTGAAATGCTTATTGTGCCATCATCAGTACAGCCTTATAGGCGCAGGCACCATGACTATGACTTTTAATATATTTTTTTTAAGAATTGGAGGAGGAGACAGCAGGTGGTATGGTGGTTAAGGGACTGGACTCCCATATGGCCAATCATGGTTTGAGTCCCAGACCTGATGGCTTGCTTTCTCATTTTCCCTCTCTCTGGTAAGCACACATGCCTAATAGCAAAAATTGAAAAATACTAATAGTAATAAATAAAACAAAATAATTCTTTTTCAAAAAGAATCAGAGGATAATCTTAAAGTTATTTTGCTATAGGGCTAACTGGAATGCTCTTTCTTCTGATGTTTCCTTTTGCTCTTTAATCTCAGCTAAAATTTCACCTCTTCCTAAGGGAGCCTTCTGGGGGCCAGGTGGTGGTGCAGTCAGAAAACATGACACTCTGTGAGGCTGATCCACATGGTAGTGGTCTGTGTTCACATCCAGAGACATCTCTGATGTGTCCATCATCTGGGGCTTCCTGAGGCTTAGGGTAAAGTGCGGAATCAAGATTCTTTAGGGGATAAGGTAATTCTATCGCCAGACTCAGAAGAAATGATAAAACAAAACAAAACAAAACCCAAAAACAAAAGAAGTCTTCTCATTAGTGGAAGAAATAAATAAAGTCATAATAAGAAAAGATCCTTCTTGATCACTTAAAGAAGGATTTTTAATTATTATTTTGTTTCTAGAGTAGCCTTCTTCCTATCTCAATCTTTAGCTTCTACATATTAGCCTGTTTCATTTTCACCAATGCACTTAATGATGCCATAAGTATTTATGCATATTTATGTGATTTTTGACTGTCCCTTCATCTTCTCAAGTCAAGTTTGTTGATGAAAAATTGTATAGTGCTCATTGTGGTACCCCTAGGTCCTAAAAGGCTGACAGGAAAAGGCAGGCACCTTATAAATATGTATTGCTTGAATAAATTGATGAATGCATTGAACAAATATGGACGCTAAAGTTATTCACAATGGAAATGTGCTTTTTGAAATAGACAGGCATTTGTTAATAAAAAATACATTTTATTATTTTTTTTCAAATTTGTTCTGTCCTTATTATTTACCAACCCTTACCCTGGAAATGAAGTAACTAACTATAAAATTACATTTTGTACACAAAAATTTATCTTTATGTAAGGTAAACAAAAATGTAGCTTGTAAGAGAGGAGACTGGCCATCTGTAGCAGTAACTCACAGTATCTCTTGCTTGAACGAGGGTATCTCTTGTTGAGATTGGGGATGTCTGAAAAATCTCTTGAAGAATGTCAACGTTATTTCAATCTCAGGTAGTAAATATTCTAAAGAAATCTAGTTTGAATGACACTTTTAGAATGGATAACTTAGACTGTACATTGTTTAGAGCAAAGGGTACAAAAAACAGATTTTGGTCAGGACTTCAGTACTATCCAAGGGAGCATATGTCCTGAAAACAGAACACATGTAACCATGTACAATTTCAACTTTGTGCTAGCTGTAACACTGGTACTATTAGGCTCTCAAAAAAATGATGGCTCTAGGGATGCCATTAAAATAGTCTAACTACTTCAGAGCAGCCTTCTGATTAAAATGTGGCTTATAATGCAAAATCTTCTTTAGCATAAATAATTCATATTTTTCTTTGTAATAATTATAATTCTCACTGTAAATTAATAAATTACCACGTTAGCTCATGCATCAGCCAGTCTTTCGTAATTTTGGTTTGTAGATGGAGTATAGTTGAGCCTGAATCACTGGAGAAATATGACCCATAAACTGAAGGACTAGATCTTGAAAATTGTGCTCACTGCTACAGAATAAGAGCTCCTTGCTGGTCATATTAAAGATCTCAGGGAGAGGGGCCAGCAGGTGGTATAGAACTCAGTGCTGGACACCCACATGGCCAACTGCAGTTCAAGTCCTGGCCCCAGTAGCTTGAAACTCATTCAAGCATATGTGTGTGCCCAAGATCCCAGGAGAAGAATGGAAGAGAAGAGATTGTGACATGGCCATTCCCCATGGGAAGTGATTTCTTGCTTCCTATTTCTCTCCTGAGCTCACACACCCTAATAGCAAATCTCTCTCTGAAAAACAAAAAAAGTCTCAAGAATAGCAATTCTGACTTACACTACTTTAATGTATTTTGATATCCAGATTTTGGATATTATTTGTACTACTTTCTAAATAAAATTTAATAGAAAATTAAATAAAAACACACACAGAATTACATAATTTTTGATATTTCAAAATAATCTCCAACTAGCATTTTTCATAAATCATAATAAACAGATTTGAAATACTGAGCTGTTGTGTCTTTTTTCAAGAGTGTCTGGGTTATAGTTGACATAAAATACAGCCCTACAATATATTTTTGTCCCTCTGCTTTCTTGTACACACTAGCATTTTCAATGCTATACATGTTTCATGTTTAAAATGCATAATTAAAGAACTTTAAGAAAACAATCTCTACATGTTATATCAGTTTTCCCAAAACCCACACTGAAGTCTCATATTAATATGAAGTGCCACAACTTTTATTTGGTATAAGGAGGGTCTGTCTTGGGCTTAGACCAAGGTGAAGTGTATTTCTGGAAATGAGAGAAAGAACTCTTTATTTCATGTAAAACATAACCACATATTGTGGATTTAGAGGAAAGTATGTAAGTATATTTTTGATATGGGATAATTATATTCATTTTTTCCCAAACATGGTTTAGCTGTAAAATAACTATTCTGTGGTGGTTTCATCTACATTATCCAACAGAATTCTTGAAAATAGCTGAGAGATGCTGGACAACTACAAGTTCCATTGTCAAATATTTATTATTAGTACCAAAATAATTTATTAAGATTATTTTTGTGTTCTTGCTAACTTGTAGAATATTTTATATAGAATTTAATGATGATCATCTGAAATAACTGGTAATACTCAGCATAGAGGAAAAAAAATCCAAAATTAACTACTGATAATTAACTGATTTTTTAATTTAACCTCCTTTTTATAATGCCAAATAAGATGGGCTACTGCATTATTTTCAAAACCATTTACTAACCCAAATTGCAGAACATGAAGTAGACAAAGAAATAATGCGTTTCTCCCTTGTGCTAAATTCTTGCTGTTCTTTACTACACGTAGCACAGATTCATGTTTTAAAAGTGTTTTTATTATTATAATTTATAAAACATTTTACAAACTATTTACCACATTGCCATGCACAGCTCTCCAGAAAATAAAAGGCAACTATTGACCAGCAGCATCTCAAAAGAAGCTGTGTCTTTGTCTCCTCCACCCAACACTTTCAAAACATGATTTCAAACTGAAATGTCAGCAGTAGGAAAGTTTGTCCATTTTCTTTCCAGGACTCCTGAAAAACTGTTAGTTCCTTGAGCTGCAGCAGCAGTTAATAGGTTTTACTTGGTGTGTTATGCAAAGCTGCTCTGTGCGCCAACATGAAAAAGGCCTTTAAAGGAATGTCAGCAGCTTCAGAAACTGCTTGTCAAAAGGATTTCAGTTTTCTTTCTATGGCCTTCCTAAACACTTTCAAAGGCTGACTTCATTCCTGGTAGTTTCCACATTATTAATGCATATAGGTTGCAACTGTAACTCAGGGTGGGCCACATGGTTACAAAATTATAGACAGAGTTGACTAGGAAAAAAAATAAAAGACTCTACAGATTTTATAGTACATTAATATTTTACTACTTGCAGTGTTTTGGGGGTATGGAGAAAAACAAGGCAATAATTTGCTAAAAGGCATTTAAAAAGCTCTATTAATTTTGCCTTGAAAACTGACTTAAATCTTTGCAAGTTTATTACGATTATTGAAAACTACATAGAGACTGAAATGTCCAGAGGTTTGGTTTTTGTTTTTAAATATCTTTTTTTCACTAGAAGCATAGGTCAAAATGGCATGGTGGGGAGTACTGACTAAGAGCTTGCAGTTCTGGTTTTGACACTGACCTATTTGTCAGGCCTTAGTTCCTTATACGTGCAACATAGAAAGGAGAGTTCAATGTTTCTTTCATGTGACGCACAAAGTTATGGTGAAATGGAGGAGTAGAAAAGTTTTCCAACTCTTGTAAAACTTACTAGAAAATTCACAAGGAGGAGATATCTTTGAAGTATAAATAACAACAATGAAAACCTCTCTTGAGTAATTAGTGAACATTCTTTTGTAAGGTCTCTCTATTGCTTTCATCAATAATATACTTCAAAATGAGTATAGCCTTTAAAAACTTGAATCTAGGGTCCAGCAGGTAGTGTGGTAGTAAAAGCACTGGATTCTCACATGGCTGACCGTGGGTCCAGTCCCGCACCTGGCGGCTAGCTGAGAATCAAGATAGATGCATGTGTATTTATGCCCCGAATCTCAGGAGAACTGCAGCTATGCAGGGGGTGATTTTGCACTTTCCCTCTTTCTGTCTCTCTCTCTAGTGAGTGCATGTGCCCTATGGAAAAAACCTGAAAAAAAGAAAAGAAAAATTTGAATCTATGCCTGATTATATAATGGATACTATCATCATGTAAGTGTGTTCCTGAGAGTATCTTCCTGAACAACCTTGTCAAGCTATTAGCAGGACACTTCAAAGTATTCCAAGATTGCCAATTATCTAGAATTCAGTCATTTAATACACATCCATTTTTTTCACCTCTGAAGACTAGTTCTGTGCTAGGTCTTGGCATTGGAGTTTATAAGAGTGTGATAAAATAAAACCAACTGTAACTTGTTCAAACTTTAAGCACACAACATTTTACTATCTGAACTTCACAAGATTTTTGAAGTAATGTTATTTCTAAAATACTGCTAAAGGAAAAAAAGTTATTTATTTACATTGTTGTATAATATTCATTGTTCAGGTCTACAATCCCTGACACATAATTCCAAAATCTACACAGCATGAGAAAAGAACGTTTGTTGAGTTTGGGACAAATTCGTTTGGTAGACAACATGATTTGAACTTATCTGTAGTACTTCTTACATCAGCTATTGGAAATATATAGATGTTTCACTGAAGAAATACGAATGGCTTTGATTATAGTTTGCTTCCCTGGGTTCTATTGGCTGTATTATGGAAGAAATGCTTAATGCTTTAAATTATCCTGCTAAAGTTTTTTAAAAATACTGATTTTCAAAATAAAAGTTGTCTGGTCTCACAGTTTTAGCTACTAGATCTGTGGACCTGTGATCATAAGTTTAACCTTTTCTTAAAAAAATTAAAAGATTATTGCTTGGTCACATCATACCCCAATCAAATCGGCATGTCAGTGTCCTTATTTCAAATCCAAATGGCAAAGGCAATGGCATTATTTTGAAGAAAATTGAAGATTTCATTTACATTTCATAGATTCTTCAGAAAATCACTACCTTTTTTTCTTTTAATGTTTTTAAAATAAACAAAAATAGAACTAGTTCAAAAAACAAAATTTAAGTTCTTGGTCTGTCATCTAGGGCCTTAAATCTATAATTTACTGTTAGGTTGAGTGTTATATCTAGAGACAGCCCCTGTCAGGAAGATGGATTAGAGGCCTTCCTAGCAGGCAACGTGGAGACTGATGAAATTCATAAAGTATGCAACCCTCACGTGAAAGTTCCACCCTCTGCTAGCAAATATGGCCTAAAAATAGAGCGACATGAATATATAATTGTGTGTCTTTAAATTTTTTTTAAGTTCCCAGCCAGACTCATCAATCATCGGAAACACAAGAAAACATTCTAACATGATGAATTCTAACATGGAGAACAATGGAAATGATCGTATTACATCCAAGAGAGAGATCTCGAAAATCTCTGAAATTTGAGCAGATGGCTTCTGCAGTGACAATTTTATTGAGAGAAAAGACATCCCTAGGGCAAACTCTGCTTTCCTAATGTCGTTTCTAATTCTACTTCTGCACATGCACAAAATGGACCCTTTCACACGGCTCATGCTTAAATATCTGAGGTCTCCTGCAATAGCCCTTTCAGTGATCTCTGCTGAAAAGTTATTCCTTTTAACTTGTTCTGATAGGAATTTTATATTACTTAATCAGGAGAAAATGTTTTATGATTGCAGTTTAAATTAAATTAGTTGAAAAATGTATTTTTGAGCTAAATCAAAATGTAAATTGATCTTCAGTAAATAATTTGCCAAGGCTCTTTTCTACATATGGATTTAAGCTACTGAACTATTCTATTAAGAATGAGAACAGAAAAAGAGTGCGACTTGAAACATGAAATCTCCCCACCCACTCTACCCATTCCTTCGATTTGTCAATGAGAATCAATTAGAATGAAATCTGTAAATTAGTTCATTAACGACAAAACTATTCATGTTCAAGTAGGTATTACTATTAATAAAAAGATTATACATTAGAAACTATTAATTAAAAAAAAATACGTTTTCAACAAAAGGATGTGGAACAGTCACTGAATTAAAGAAATGCTGGGAATATGGCTAATGCCAAGTACCTAGCGTTAACCAAACTGAGACACTGAGGATATAGCCCTCCAGATGGCCAGGTCTGTCTGAGATTTCTGACCTCCAGGAAAGCCATCCCTAATCTAAGATAATTAGGAGTGGCTGCTCCTACCCTGAGATCCACTGTGACCAGCCACTGCCCAAACAAGGCCTTCCTATGAGGTTTGACATATTACTTCCACAAATCTGAGGGTGAAAGACAGACCTCAATTTAGGCAAGGCCAATTTTTTATAACACAGGAAGTATTCATTTCAAAAGTAAATAATGTCATTACAGATTCTAAAAATAACTGACACTAAACAATTGGTTGAAAATATGTAACAGTGATTGACTTTTACAAAGAGGAAAGCAAAGTAGAAAACATTTGTGGTACCTAAGATCAGTATGCCTGAGTTCTAGTTTGACACTTGTAAAAGAAAATCTAAGCATAATACTATAAAAATTAATTTTACAAGTATATGAAGAAAAATAAAAAGTGAAGAGTTGGGTACCAGCTGACAGCGTAATGGTTATGTCTCTGGCACCCACATGGTTGACTGTAGTTTGAGTCCAGGACCTGGTGGCTTGAAACTCAGGCCAGGCGTGTGTGCGTGCATGCGTGTGTGTGTGTGTGTGTGTGCTCTAAATCCCAAGAGAATGGAGGAGAGGGATTGCAATGTGGTCGAGGCAGAGTGGAGGGGTTCTCTGCTTTCTGACTACTGTCTATCCTGTCTTTCTGGTAAGGGCATGCACCCTATAGCAAAATCTCTCTCTTTAAAAAAAGAAGAATGTATAAATAATCTAAAAATATTCCTAAATGTGTGAAAATTTTATAATGTTGATTAAATTGTATAATCAGTAATTTGCTCTCATTCTATGGGTTATACATAAGGCACTTCAAAAAAAAGTTTGTGAAAAATAGAATTAAAGTTGGGTTTATTCTGGTACAAAAAAAGATTGAAATTTATGCAAGGTTTTTTCCATGACATGCATTTTCCACAAACTTTTTGAAGACTCTTCTCTATGTGTATTCTTCACACTGAGTTCTTTATATTAACCCCTAATTATGTCTGAATAGTCTTTCTTATATTAGTATACTAATTACTGTTAGCAAATCCTCCAGTCACCTCTTGGGCTTTTGGGCACACATGCCACATGCCTGGCGTGAATTTTAAGTCGATGGGTCTGGTAATCAAACCGTGGTGAAATACATGGGGGTCCAGAGACATAACTATTAGGCCATCTGCTGGACCTGTCTAGATACAAATTCTTAAAAGAGTATTAGAATGTATTCATTTACTATGAAAAACAAGACTGTTAAATGAAAACCAAAGAGGATGAGGGAAATGAAAGCATCTTAATATTTTAACTAAAACTTTACTTTATAAACTTGACTAAAATATGTCATCTTTTTCCGGCTTCATTTTACTTGTGATAATGATTACTTGGTCAACCACACTTTCCAGCATCTTCTAGTTTTGAAGGCAGTTAAAGAATTCAATATACTGTTTAAATGAAATCTAAAACTATAAAACTGAAATCTAGATATCATTTATTTAAAAAAATTATTCTATAATTTGTGCCAATGACGACAATGTATCATATCCATTCAACCCTCAGAAAACGTTCAAATACTTCTCACATATTTTGCCTTGTTTCAAGATGGGTAACACAAATATTATTATTATTTTTTTTTTTTTTGCCTATTTTATGTGAGAAATTTATAGTCCAAAAACTGAAATTCTCAGAGAGGTAAGAAAAAAAAAAAATCCTAGCATTAAAAGCCATCATGCGTCCTAACTTTTAGTTCAGATATCTTTTCAAAAGAATATGTTATTTTTCCCATAAAAACCAGTCAACAGCTCTCTAACAATTCAAGCATCTCTTCCTTAGAAAAGCATTCCCCGATCTTACTGACCAGATTTTAAAAACAAAATGAAACAATAACTTATACCCTCTCATTGAACCATAATTTGTTTTATCCTTCATACTTAATACACATTTAATTATACGTGTTTTTGGAATAGTTGATTAATGTCTATTTGCTCTACTAATCTTTTTGTTACAGTTGTTTATGAGAGTGCATGTGTGCATGCATGTATGTAGAAGGGAGACAGAGGGTGGCACCCTCCACAGGTCTGGTCATGCCAAAATCCCTTTCTTCCAGTCTCTCATTTCACCTGGATCCTGAGCACACGCATATGTTCCTGACATGTTTCAGGCCGACTGGGCTGGGGATCTGAATGGCAGTTGGCATATAGACTGCTTCTAGCCCTGTGCAGTCTGTATGCTTCCAGTTGCACCACAGAGGCTGGACACCATCACTAAACTCTTTCAAGTTCTTTATAGATAGTAGTGCTGAGGTAGTTACAAAGATTCTCACTGTATAGATGAAGAAAAGGAGGCTCAAAAGAGGAGACCTGGTCATAAAGGTGTCCAAGCTTAGGCTTTTCATCCTTTACTGTAGCCTAATGTTACTTCTTAAACACAAGAGGGGCTCAGTAAGAAATCAACAAATAGTCAAATTGGATTTCTCCTATTTTCCTCCAATATACTAATTCCCACATTCAAGAAATAAAATGAAGCTAAACCTTCCATATATACCTAGTAGAAGGTTTGGGGAATCATTCTTATGATTATGTGTAGTAAATTGCATCATTTTCTTCAACACTCTTTATATTTCTAATCATATCATTTCTTTTAGACTATCTACTTGATTCTTTATGTCGGCAGTAGGGAAGCCAGATTGATACATACACAATAAAGATATCTTAATAAAGTTATCATATTATCCTAAAAAGTTTCAGAAATCAACAACTCAATTTAATGTTTTTCTAACAGCAAATGCAGGTACTTCACAAATGTTTCTATTTCTGGGACCAGCAGTTGGCATAATGGCTATGTTGCTGGACTCCCATGTAGTCGACCATGGTTCGAGTCCCAGACCCAGTGGCTTAAACTCATGCTGGGCCTGTGTGCGTGCGTGCCCAAGATCCCGAGAGGAGAATGGAAGAGAAGGGATTGCGGCGTGGCCATTCCCCCTGGGGGGGGGGGTGATTTCTCACTTTCTGCCTCTCTTTTCTGTCTTTCTGGTGAGCACATGTGCCCTATTGCAAAAACCTCTCCCCCACCAAAAAAAATAAAAAAAAAAAAAAAAAAAAAAAAAAAATGTTTCTATTTCAAGAAATTTCAGGATTATGAACAAGCAGGTCTGTGTGTCTGCAGAACAGGAATGCCCAGCTCTTACATCAGCCACTTTGGGCTTTGGTTCTAGGATCTAAACTTTGTTTGCCTAAGGATCTGATCAATAATGGCTACAAATAACTGCCCTTCACAAGTAAGTAAGCAGCCTGATGAATGCGGACACTCAGCTACTGCTCTAGGTGAGGGGCAGAGTGCGGTGGTT
Source organism: Tupaia tana (assembly GCA_026018925.1). Taxonomy (NCBI): domain Eukaryota; kingdom Metazoa; phylum Chordata; class Mammalia; order Scandentia; family Tupaiidae; genus Tupaia; species Tupaia tana. Next base: position 43,016,744 of record JAKSZU010000008.1, read on the forward strand.
TAATGATAGTCACACTTAATTCCATTTTTAATTCTTCATAAAAATGTTTCTCGTCTTTTGATTAGACAGAGTAAGATTATGATGAACCATTCTTTTGCATAAACTTAGTTACAAAAGAGTATTTTGCAAGGAAAGGCAAAACAATACAACTTGTTTATACAGAAGTCCCACTATGGCGGTTCATAAACAACAGCATTTCTCATTCAGGTCCAAGTAGAATGTCTCCTTGTGATCGGGCCCTGGCTGATTCTCTTCTCAGTTTTAGCTCCTGGTGATATTTGATGAGAAGTTACCCCGTTCTTTTTTTAATTTAGTCCTTGTCCTCCATTATGCAGTGGCCAGTCACCTGTTCCACGTGTTGCAATTCTTAGAGCTACTCTTCCATTCTGTTCCCAAATCACTCTTTTGCTAGTTGTCCTCAATCCCTCCAATCAAAAATGGGACTTCCTTTCTCACTTCCTTCTCTAGGAACCAACTTTTGTTTAACACTTAGGATTATTTCTGTTCCAGACGTTCAGCTCCCACCTACTCACCCCTGGTCTATTATCTTGGTCAGTTAACCTGACTAGCAGAATAAAGATTCAAGCTCTCAATATGAAAATAAAACCCTTAATGAATTAGTTCAGTCTGTGACTGTCCAGCCTAATTTCTGGATCTCCACACCTTGATTTCTTTGGTAAACTGCATTAGATTCCCTTTGTACAATAGTCCTTCTTAGTTCCAGGTCTGGCTACTCTACGTTGTTCTGACAGGCGCAGATTCAATATCAGCTTCCATATTCTTAGATAGTTTCAGATTATGTGGCCCTAATATGTGCTCCCATGGTACTTTGGACTTTAGCCTACAGCTCTTAACAGTGCATTATGATGATCTAAATAGTTATGCTTATCTCCCAGTAGACATTACCTCCCTGGGGCAAAGAACAGAGAATGGCCTGATCATCATTTTATTAACAATATATATCTATTATCTGGTAGCCAGTCAAAACCTTCTTGAATTAAAGAAAAAGAGAATTAATAAAAGATTGCAGTAGTTACAAGTTTTGCGAAGGCCAGGAATGTTGTTATAGACTCCTTTGCAATCAATTGAAGGTAAAATACAGTGCTTTGCACAATGCTACCAGCCACTTTGGGCTTTGGCTGGTAGTATTAACAATAACACCACACCATTAGCAACTACTACAACTGTAGCTGTGGAAATTACCAGAGCATTTCTTTTATGTTAGGCTCTGTGCTAACTACCATACGCAGCTCACAATTAATCAGGGTGTGTTTAGCTGACAAACTTTGCTATATGACAGCCTTCACATTGCATAATTTAATAACACTCTCTGGATTAATTGCCAAATATCTTGTCACTTTGCATGATTTAAAAATATTTCTGTACAAACGAAACACATTCTCAAACACAGTTGCTGACAAAATCGCAAAACTGTACATAAACAAAATATGTAGTTAGCCTGCCTGACTAGCGGCTATTTCTACTCAAGACTAATGTGCAGTGGGCACAGATCCTTATCAACTTGGACATCGTGGCTAGCCAGGCTAAATTAAATTACTGAAAGTTGTCACCATAATTCTGTGCAAGGCCATTTAGTCACAGTCTTAGGGAAAAATCCAATGAATACCTTAACATCTTTTCCTTACCTACATTTTTTGGAAATCATACAACTTCAATTATCACTGAATATACTACAATTTTCACAGTTATCAAGGTAGTTTATGCCACTACACTTTGGGCTATTAAATGTACGTAAAACATTATTACAATACACATTTAAAAAATCCAGTCATAATGACATCACTCTAAGATTTGCTAACTGACCCAGCCTTGATGGTGCAGGAAGTAACATACTGATTTGCAGTGTTCAAAGCTGCATGGCTGACCACAGGTTCAGATCTTGAGTTTACCTGAAACACATTGGGTATATGAGTGCCCAAAATCCTGACTAGCTGGAGGGCTGCGAGGGAAGAGGATCTTGGTCTGATAAGACCCTATTGAGGGCTCCTGTCTCTCTGTGTCTCTCTGTCTCCCAATAAATAAAACATACTAAAAATATTTATCTTTGGGACCAGAAGGTGGCATGGTGGTTAAAGGCTCTGGATTCCCACATGGCCAACTGTGGTTCAAGTCCCAGACCTGGTAGCTTGCTTTCTTACTTTCTGTCTTTCTCTCCCACTTTGTTTCTCTCTGGTCAAATTGAAATAAACAAATGAATAAATAAATAAAGTTAATTAAAATAATTATTTAAAAAATTAAGATGTATATCATAAATATATATTAAAAATATTTATCTTTATCTTTCTATAGCCTTTTCTATCTCTCATCAATGCATGCTTTAAATGCTAAAATTCATGACGTGAAATTTTATATTTTACTATTTTACAATGTATATATAATATATCTTACAGTTGTATGCATTCTTTTTTTTTTTTTTTTTGGAGAGATTTTTGCTATAGGGCACGTGCGCTCACCAGACAGACAGAGAGAGACATAGAGACAGAAAGCGAGAAATCACCCCCCAGGGGGGATGGTCACGCCACAATCCGTTTTCCTCCATTCTCTTCTCGGGATCTCGGGCACGCACACACACGCGCCCGGCGTGAGTTTTAAGCCACCGGGTCCGGGACGCGAACCGCGGTCGACTACGTGGGAGTCCAGCGACATAGCCATTACACTAACTGCTGGTTTCCAGTTGTATGCATTCTTCATAATTAACCTTTCATGCAATTGCATTAGATCTAACTCAGTTACATATTATTATTTGCTACATAACTGCTATATTATCTGGTAATATATCTTTTTGTTTGCTAAATTTTTCCTATTAATAAGTAAGCTATTAAAAATATCATTTATTGAATTTCTGTTTTATTATTTTCTAGATAAATTACCATGTGTGGGGATAAAAACTTTGTGGGGCTGGAACCAGCAGCTGGCATAATGGTTATATTTTGGACTCCCATGTAGTCGACCGTGGTTTGAGTCCTGGAACCGGTGGCTTAAACTCACAGCGGTGCATGTGCGTGTGTGTCCAAGATCCTGAGAGGAGACTAGAGGAAAAGGGATTGCGGTGTGGCCATCCTCTCTGGAGGGTGATTTCTCGCTTTCTCTCTCTCTTTGTCTCTCTGTCTTTCTGGAGAGCACACTCACCCTATAGCAAAAACCTCTAAAAAAAAAAAAAAAAAAAAAAAAAAAAAAAAAAAAAAAAAACTTTGTGGGGATACAAAACTGTTCATTTAAGTTTTACTTTATTATTTTCTAGATGAAGTACCATGTGTTGAGGATATCTATTTTCCTGTTTTTGTGACAATAGTGTGATAGTTTAAACTTGAAATCATTTTTAAAACCTTACTCATTTTCTATTGATAATATGTATAGTTTCTTTAAAAGAGTCATGTAAATAAAACAAATATAATGCTCTGAAACTGCGAAGTCAGTCAGAAATGCTGTCATAGAAGCAGAATAGTTTAAAACCTCATGTCATGAAAATACAGTCTGTGGAAAACTGCATGCCCCACCATCTTGTCATTTTCAAACAATTACTGGTGAAGAGGAAAGGGATATTTTTAAGAAGGTGATTTCCAGAGATCTGTAATAGCATTTCAATTAATGTCCCAAAGTGTTTACTAGACAAGAAAACTATAAAACCCCAATTTGGGGCCAGCAGATGATATGGTGATTGAGGTGCTGGATCCCACGTGGCTGACTCCATGGTTTGAATCCCAGACCCAGTGATCTGAAAACATGCCATGCACATGTGCATATATGCCCAAAATCCCAAGAAGACAATGCAAGAAAAGGAATTGGGGCATGGCTATTCCCCCTGAGGGGCGGTGATTTTTCATTTTTCCTTTCTCTGTCTCTCTCTGGTGAGCACATGCACCCTTTGGGAAAAAAAAAAGATTTAAAAAATAAAATAGAAACCCACATTTATCCTTAAAATGAGTCTCTCATGTTAAAGACAGCAACAAAAACAGCAACACATTTTTCCTGATTAAATGCTCAGTCAAAAACAAAACAAAATGAAAATCACCATAACAAAAATATATTTGATTTTATTATACAGAAATAATTGTTTTTAAAGTATTTTTAACAGTGCATTAATCCTGCTATAGTCTTTACTTACAGTTATCTTTGCATATATGCAAATACATATAAGCATATAAAATATGTACATGTTCTATGTTTTATATATATATATAGTGTGAGTTCATAATTACACGTTACAATTCTCTAAATTGTAGATTTTACTTTTCTCTCATCTCTGATCACCTACTTTTTCCAGAGTCTTTAGTGTTTCTAGCTTCTTGTCTCTTTCAGGGATAATCTATGTATGTATCTGGTTATTACATGATGCCCAACTTTTCTTTCTAAAGTCACATGGTTTTAAATGGTTCTGTACTTCAAATTGAAAATATGATTCATAGAGAATCACCATGTTCTTTGAAATTGCTACATTGTATTCCATTAGCTAGGATATAGCTCAATGTTTAATGCAAATTCTCTCTTTCTGGACGTTGTATTGTTTCTAGTTTTTTGTCATTATTAACAAAGTTGAAAAGACTTTTCACATACAGAGCCTTTTAGGGTTTGCTAAAGTGAATCTTCAAAAAATTTTTTCAAAATAGGACTGGGACATTGTGGGGAGATATCTACATCTGAAGTACTCTGCTAATTTCTGGGACCAGCCTGAAGGCTGAGCAGCCCAGAGTTTGCAGCCACCCTCTTCCAACTCACCTTCCTGGTCCATAGCTAGAAAGGACAGGGGCATTACAAACAGATGTCTATATCTAGAGTGCTCTGCTCATTTCTGGGACCAATATGAGGGCTGCATAGTCCTGAATTGCAGTCTCCTTCTTCCAACTTGCCTCCCCAGCCCATAGCTAGAAGAAAAAAAAACTTCTTTTTCTATATTCTTGGTTTTTTATTTTCTTCCTTTCTCTCTCGCCTTTTTAAAAAATCCTTTCTCTTGCTAATTCTTTATTCTCTTCCCTCTAGGTAGGGGCAGGGGCATTGCAGGTGCTCTACTCATTTCCCTTGCAGTGGGTTTTGTTTATTTTATTTTATTTTTTTATTTTTTTGTCTTTCGTTTCCTTTCCTTTTCTTGTCCTTTCTTCTATTTGTATTCTCTTCTCCTACTTTGCTTTCTTATTTTGCAACTCAGCTTCCACCCAGTTAGTTTACAGACAGATCTATGTGCATAGTAGCCAAACCTCTGACTTTTGCTAGGCTTAGAGTTGCACAAAGGGAGAAATTCCTCTTCATAAATCTGATACTGATACTGCATTACAAAACACAGTAGAGGAGAGAAATTGGCATGGAAGTGCCTCACAGTTCAGGGAAGCACATGAGCTTAATGTTGCAGAAACCGTCTCCAACTGATTAGCCAAAAGTGAATACACCACCAAATTACTAAAAATCAGACAAGAGAGACTGCAGAGTGAGCAGCAGGGAGAACGGCAAAGCTGCAGCGAGAACACGGCTCATCTCCTCCCACAGGCCTCTGAACTGTTGGTTGAAACTTCGCAGCTTAAACCAGGTGCACCTATTCTCTAGAAATTGTGAGGCCTTTGTAATATTCAATACTGGTGACATAAGTGCAGATAGCTTAGTGAGTGTCAGGGAAACAGAACTGCAGAGATTGTAGATCACCTCTCTCTCCATGCCTCTGACTGAATGCTTAGATTTAACTTCAAGAAATTAGGGGGAACCAGCAGTTAGCGTAATGGCTATGTCACTGGACTCCCACGTAGTCGACCGCGGTTTGCATCCTGGACCTGGTGGCTTAAACTCACGCCGGGCGCGTGTGCGTGCGTGCCCAGGATCCCGAGAGGAGAATGGAGGAGAAGGGATTGTGGCGTGACCATCCCCTCTGGGGGATGATTTCTCGCTTTCTGTCCTATAGCGAAAACCTCTCAAAAAAAAAAAAAAAAAAAAAAAAAAAAAAAAAAGAAAAGAAAGAAATTAGGAAGAAATGTGTAATCCATCAGATAACTAGAAATCACCACAGGGGCACAAGAAATATGAGAAACCAAGAAAATATCTCTCCTCCTGAGGGAACAGAACAACCCCTCACCATCCACAGACAGTTCAATGAAACTCATCAGATATGTCAGATAAAGATTTCAGAATATTCATAGTGATTAAACTAACAGAGATGCAAGAAAAGAGAGACAACAAACTCCAGAAGATGCAAGAGAAAAGTATTCCAGGTGGTGAGGAAGTTCTTCTATGATTTGAAAGAAGAAATACACACCATAAAAAAGAATTTCAGATGAAATTGTTAGAGATGAAGGCTGTCATACAGGAAATCAAAACCTCCATTGAAAGTATCAAAGCCGATTAGATCATGCAGAAGGTTGAATCTCAGATGTAGAAGATAGAACCTTTGACCTAGAAAAAATTACCAAAAAGTCTGAGAAAATATCCCCCCCGAAAAAAGAGACAATACATGAGAAATACTAGATGCCATTAAATGCCGAAGCATTCAGATAATTAGTATCCCAGAAGGTGAAGAGACTAATAGAGGTATTGATCATCTATTCCATGAAATCCTGGAAGAAAACTTTCCAAACCTAGTGAGGCATCCAAATATATCCAGACCCAAGAAATACAAAGGAACCCTAATAGAATCAACCCAAGAAGATCTTCTCCAAGGCACATTATAGCCAGATTGACCAAAACCACAGACAAAAACAAAATACTAAAATTGGCACGAGAGAAACATCAAGTTGCTTACAAAGTTTATCCCATCAGGCTAACATCGGACCTCTCATCAGAAACAATGCAAGCAAGGAAAGTATGAAAAAATATATTCAAAGTATTAAGGGAAAAACAATTTCAACCAAGAGTACTATATCAGGCACGATTATCCTTTATATGGAAAAAAAAAAGAGATAGTAACAATCTCAGATAAACAAAACCTGAAAGAATTTACTAACACCAGACCAGATCTTCAAGAAGTTCTGAAGTGAGTGCTATACCAGGAAAACTGAATACAGACAGAAAAATAAGAGTGTGGGGACATGTTTAAGAGAGAGAGTCTGAGGTGTGGGGACATGCTCTGAGCAAACACCACATGCTCTTTTGGGGTTTGGCAGAACCTTGTAACTTGTCTTTCCTTGACCTTGGCTGCAGACAGAGCAAGGGTGGAAATTGCTAGGGGTGTTCCAACAGACACATGTGATAGACTTCAAGAAACATCTTGGTAAAATCCAATCCCTGCTCTGCATCTGAAAGGTTCCTTAGCCTACTCTGGGTCTGGTGGTGCAAGAAGATCTTTAGCTCCTTCCCCACACCTAACAGTTAGTTCTGTGCATTAGAAAGGAAGATGAGATTTTCTCTTGATGGGATTATCACCAAGGGATACACCTGGCCTGGTATGACTAAGCCCTCATAGATTTGTTAACTGCTTCTTATTGTCTGTAACCTGGCAATCAATGTATGAAGTGTTGTAAAACATACATATGTAATGTCTCCTTGTCCTATAAATAAAGACGTCCAGTTCATCTGGGCGGCACAGGTTGCTTGGCCTACTGGGCGGACGCCGACATAAGAGAACAAGAAGCAACCAAGAAAATGGCTAACTTAATGGTAGAGATGAGTCTGGAAACATCAATAATAACATTGAATGTTAACTTCCAGAATTTAAACAGAAAGACTGGCCCAAAGTAACTCTGCAAATTCAACAGAAGAAAGATTAATTACATGAAACTGTACTGGAAAAATAGAATTTTATGACTTTTGACTAAAACATTACTAGTTTTTTTTCTATGCTTTGTTTTCTAGAGTGAAGTATTTTTGTCTTCTTTTAAGCTGTTGATAGGCTCAACTTGCTAGTTTTTTGGAAATTGAAACATAAACTTTTTTCCCTTCCTGACCCCTCTGGAATTGGCAAATATTTGCGAATATGCTTATTTTGTGGCAAAATGGTTATTTGCATAAGTTCAATAATATCTGTTGTCTTGCACCAGAAATTGTAAATACTAGTTATTGCCAGGGCTTTGACTGGAATGTCATTTCTGAATATGTGACCAGAAAGCTAAGGAACTGAGGTAGATCTCAAAAAATTCATCAGAAGCTCTTGGAAAGATTGCCTGGTACCATAAACAGTTCTTCCTGACAGATAAGTAAAGAATGTCACTTCCTGACAGGCCCCAAATCTTTCAAATATAGGTACGTAAAGACACAGTCAGATGGTGAGTCCCTGACTTGGCTCAGTAGCCTTGGGAGGCTTAAAAAAAAAAAAAGAAAAGAAAAGAAAAGTCTAATCTGAAGTTCCTTATCAAAGGTTCCAGCAAAGCCAACTAAATCAATTAGTATTTTTATGGGGCTTTGTGCAAATAACAGACCAAATTGAGACTAAATTTAATTATCTTTTTTTGCAAAAAAGTTAGTTTATGCCTTTTTTGGTTAAAGGGGGGATAGAGAGAGAATACATATTATAGAAGAAAATTAATAGTGTACTTATTATTAGATTTTACTTTTGTCCATATATGTTTTTTTTTTTTTTTAGTATCTACCCACTGTTTGAACAGAATCCAAACCTTTTTACTGGCTTTATGTCTTAAGAAAATTTTTCTTAACATTGTTGGCTTTTGACTCATTAAAGCTAAAACTGCTTTTCTTGAAATTAAAAAAAAATCCATAAAAAATATACTTATTTAATGACCACAGTAAGCTATATAGCCTGAACTAGGTGTTGCTTTATAGTATGTTCATCCTTTTTCACTGAGTTTTATGCCTGAAGTCAGACATGTGTTCATAGGTAAGTTTATACTCATTATCATCAGCATTTTTATGCAAAGATCATACATTTATCTTAATGGCTACATAAATTTGATTGTATGAATATACCATAATGTTGACCAACAATATTGATCAAGTCAATGTTAGTTAATGTTAGTCAACTATAAATAATATCCTTGACTAATAGCCATTTATTGTTTTTTCATTTTTTATTGATTCACAAAAGACCATGTCTGCATGAGAGCCCTGGGATTTAAGATATGAAATGGTGGTCCGTTCTGTGAGTGAATAATTCCTGAAAAATGAAGGTTTAACTCCTTTGGGGAGTTTATTGATTAGCTTTAATAAATGGAGAAAATATAATTTATTTTAAAAAATAAAAGAAAATATCCTAATTTAAAAAATCTATATGTCTTTATCTTACTATCAATAATTTCTCTAGTAGACTAGTTCTTTTTTTATTTATAATCTCTTTGTGTATTAAAAAGTAACACCTTTATATGTATTGCTTTCTAAACAGATATATTTTTAGTTTTTTGAGCCAGGTAGAAATATTTACATTATTAAATCAAACATTCTATGCTTTCTTTTTTGAATTCTTTGCCTTATTTGGGAATATCTTCCTAAGCTATTATTTTAAATATATATATATATATATGTATATATATCAAATTAGAAAATGTTTTACAATAGAAAAGGTTTTACAAGTGTTTTTAGTATTTTATGTCTTAATATTTCTGTATTTAAATTATCGATCTGTTTTGGAATTTATTTAGCTGTCCCTGTGCTTTTGCTTTTTTTATTTTCAGTTTTATTGCTTACATGAGGGAGAGAAACAGGGAGAGAGGAAGACAACACCCTCAACAGGGTGTTCATGTCAGGATGTACCCCCAGACAGTCTAGAATGCATGTGTGTCCCACATGCACAGGTAAGCCTCAGGACAAAGCTAAGGGACCTTTTCATGTAGGTACAGCATTACAGAATGTTTGTTGCATTATTAATGAGTCAAGAGCTGCCTGATTTATTTTTCTAATTATTTACCCAGACTTTTACTTAGTTGTCTTTCGATGTCAACCTGTTTTAAGAACATTTGCTTAATAATGTTTTAAAATCCAGTAGTATAGACTTTGCTCATTTTATATTTTTCTATATAATCTTTTATGTTGGTAGTTAAAAATTAAGGTACAATTTTTACTAGCTTAGCATTATATTTACCACTTTAATATTATCAAATCCTCTTCTGAAAGAATACAATTATGTCTCCCTTTATCAAATTTTCTTTGGAATTTTGGTTGAAGTTACTTTTAATTTGTAGAATAATTTAGGAAGAAGTTTTTTTTTTAATCCTAGGTACACAAATAAATGAATTTTTGGATGGTAACTGACTTTTAAAAGATTGAGTCTTTTCTTCAAGAACAGGATATATTTTTCTATTTATTCAAATCTTATATTGTTTCTATAATAGTTATAACTTTTATTTATGAAAGTTCAGCACATTTCTCTATGTTTATCCCTAGATATTTTACCTTCTGTTGCTATTTTGTTTTTTCTTCCATATTTTGGTATCAACTAGGGTTGAGTTCACTGACACATAACAAAAATATGATTGCTGACTAAGAAGAAAAAGTAATAAGCAGAAAAACAAGAAAGACAGAGGTAAACTGTCCAGAGTTTGGGTAGCACATATGGAAATTAACTTTTTTATGCCTCTTTCATATGATGTGAGATATAAATATGATAATCCATACAAAGTACCTAGAAAAATAACAGATACATATTACATGCTCAATATATGTAGAATATGCTACATTTTATCAATAATAAGAATTAGGGGTAGCTAAATTAATAATTAGAGCAAGAGTTAAAATTCTCTCTACTTTAATTTTTTTTTTTTTAATTTTGCCAGTGGGTGTGTGTCCCTGTAAGTGGGGAGAATGGGTAGAGAAAGTGACAAAGCCTCCCACATGGGGAAAAGCCATGCCACAATCCCTTCTCCATTTCTCCCTCCTCTCAGGATTCTGGGCACTCATGCACTTACGCCTGACATTTTCTCAAGCTGTTGGATCTGTGACTCAAACCACAGAGTTGGCCATACAGGATCCAGTCACCTTAACCACTGCTCCATGTGCTGGCCCTATTATTTTTGTTTGTTTAAACTAAATCAGAGGTTTTTGTCTTCATGGTCAGAGAGTCTTTCTTCTGTGTGGTCTTATCTGCTATTGATATTTTCAAAGGAGGTTTTGATTTTCTGCATTCTTTATTTCTAGAAGTTTTGTTTGATTCTTTTTCAGTGTGTCTGTCTCTTCATGGAGTTCCTCTTTCAAGTCATAGGAATATTTTCTCTTCTTTTGGAATTGGTTGTCTGCTTTCTCTTGCATTTCACTGAGTTTTGTTATAGTGAATGCGCTGAATTCTTCTTCTGACATTTCTGTCATCTCTTGTGTTTTATCTATTATTTGTGAGGAAGAATTATGTTCTCTTCTTGGGGGTGGCACTTTCTGTTTTCTCCTATTTCTTGAAGCTCTGCTTTGATTTTTAGTTATCTGGTAAAATACTCAATTCTTCCTACTTCTATGGTGTATGTTTCTATAGCTGTGGACTTGTACCCTTCCTGGAGGCATGCATTAGTTCTGTGCCAGTCTCCCTCTTCTGTGAATGGGAGTGTGAAGTCCCCAGTAGGAGTTTGGGGTTTAAGTTCTCAGAGTAGAGGTTCTTTCCTTTTGCTACCAGAGGTGGGGTGAGAATCCTCCAGGGTCTCCAGTCTTCAAGTGTTTGGTTCCTGTTTGCCCAAATCTTCCTACTCCCAATGTGGCTGGAGGTTGAGCTGGGGAGGTAGAACGTAAGGTAGTAGACCACTTCACACTACTTGCCCAGAGTAGCGCCTCCTCCCAGAGAAGGCTGGGTGGGGTCTCCGATGAGCTCAGGGCCAGAAGCTTGGGCCTCCCTGTTGCTCCTTCTATTCCTTCTATCTCAGGGATCACAGGAGCCAAGTGTTGATTCCGCAGGCCGTCCTTCCCCAGGGCAGGATGCGTGAGGAGTCCATGATGAGCTCAAGTCTAGCAAGGTGGGCCTCCCTCTTGATGCTTTTATCTCAACTATCACAAGTATTTTAATATTTTACAATGATTTGGGCATTTTCTTCCTTTTTTTTCCCCTGCTAGAGGCTATGTGATAGCCAGAGAATGAAAGAGAAAGCAACACCTAAGGGGGCAAGGTCATACTGCAATATTTTTTTTTCCATTTTCTTATTTCATTAGGACTTTGAGCATTCATGTATTCATACCCCATGTGCTTTTCAAGGTGCTTGGGATGAGACTTGAACTGTAGTCAGTCAGGTGCGATCCAGTTTCTTATGCATAGGGCTTAACCACTGCATAGTGGGTCCAGCCCTCATGGCATCTTTCTTAGCAGTCTCAATAATTATTATTTTTTCTGTTGACTTTCATAGGCGTTTTTAGGTAAACTATCACATAATTTGTAAATATTTACAGTATGACACCTGTTTTATTTAAAATTTTATACATATAAGACTTTCTTGTGAAAGATAAATAAATGATCCTAGGATATTTGAATACCCAACTGAATGTTTACATATCCTCACATAATACAGAGTACAATGAGAACCATAATACAATAAACTGAAATTTGAAAAGGAAATAGAAAGAAAAAGCTAAATTTTTCTTTAAAGAATAATAAGAGGTCAACAGTGGTATATTCACAAATGCTAAATGTAAAGAAGACATAGAAAAACATTATTTTAAGAATGTATAATAATGATGCATCTTAAATACAGTACAAATCTTTTGTTTTAGTTTATTTTTTACATTAGATTAAATGGGAGAGAAAGATAAACACCCTCAATGGGGTTTCATGATGAGTCACCAAACCGAGCCTCATGGGATCATGGGTGTACCTGCCCTGTGGAAACGAGAACTGAACCCACAATCTTCCATACTGATATCCTATCACTTAGGCAGCAGTGTGCATTACCACCATGTCCACAAACAGCCTTGTGCAGTATAAATTTTAAAACTAACTTTGCTTATTTAGCTAGAATTAATGTCAAAGTGTTCTGAGCCATAAATTTTGAGAGAGCACTTTCTATGCCAAAATATCAATAGAAAAAGATTGTAATAGACATTTAAAACATGAAGTTTTGACTCTAAGAAGATGTGGATTGTTAATAAACCCACAGTAGGCAGTTTAATATTACTAATATATATTTTTTTTTTGGAGAGGTTTTTGCTATAGGGCGCATGCGCTCGCCAGACAGAGAGAGACAGAGAGACAGAAAGCGAGAAATCACCCCCAAGGGGGGATGGCCACGCCACAATCCCTTCTCCTCCATTCTCCTCTCGGGATCTTGGGCACGCACGCACACGCGCCCGGCGTGAGTTTTAAGCCACCGAGTCCGGGATGCGAACTGCAGTCGACTACGTGAGAATCCAGTGACATAGCCATTACGCTAAATGCTGGTCCCAATATTACTATGTTTTTTAAATGGGATCATGATTCATATAATTTCAGAAAACACTGTTATGTAATTACATAAAATTGCCCTTTCCATATGCTAAATTTTAATCAAATATTATGTACATGATTAAATACATTTTAATCTTCTAAATATGCACCAGAACATTCTGTATTTATCCTATAAAAAAAGAAAAAGTTTAACTGAGTCCAAAACAGGTACTTAAATATGTGCCCAAAATACTTAAACTTACTCAGAAACAAAGTGGCTGAGAAATAAACTCATATTACTTTGAATTTTTCTCACTGAATAACACATATATATAACACATGGTCCAACAGCTAAATGATTAGGAATACAATTTAAAAATAAAAATTTCAAAGAGAAAACATAAAACAATGTGGGAATACAAATATTTTGAAAGTAAATGAATATTTACAGCAAAAAGCAGCATTGTAAGTAATTCCAATTGCTTCTTAAAACGTTTACCAAAAATACTTGAAATGCTATGATTTTGTAGTATAAGGAAATTTTAATTAATTCTCTGCTTATGGCATCTTGGTGATTGCTCCCTTTGGTCTTTACGTGAATCTAGACCCGATTACAATGTACTATTAAAATTATCAGGCAGTACTTCCTGGCAGTACAGAACTAAGCTGTGACTCATAATAATTTTTAAATTACCCTATGCTGTGTGACTTCTTTAATCTTTTTTTATTTGTAAAACACTTATTAGGTTCTATGCCAGCAAAATGTTTTTAATCATTTCATTGAGAAAACTGATATAAGATGAAACATAATAATAAATTCTTCCATTCTTTTCTCTTATACTGTAAGGATCAAAGCCATTTTCTATGACCTTTTTTCAGCTAAATGCTATTTTAAACGTTTTGAAATAGCATCAGAATTAGTTAATGAATATGATGAATAGTTTAAGATGTTATTCTGTCTTGCTACATTATAGCTACTATTCCTTGAGCTTACTACATACCCAAGATGGAATTTGTCAGCTGTTATGCGAGCTAGGGAAAATGAGCTCAGAAGTGTTTGAGAGATGTTTATTGTCTCGTATGTTCAGGACGCTGTGCAATCCAGCAGTGAAAAAGACAGTTAGAGCCCTTGCTGGGACCTATGGTGAGTTGGATCTGACTCTATGTTCATCTCTAACGTCTATAAGTTTAAGGATTACCTTATCCACATGTAGAACAAGACACGCAACTATACAACAGGAAATGAGTCACACCAGTAAGTTGGGAGTTAGAGGAGGCTTGCTCTCACCATAAATGACAAATCCATACCATTATTTGGAGTCACAAAATACTCGAACATATATAACTCATAGTTAACTTCTCTGATATTTCACAAGTGCTCCTGTTCATAGATCTAGTCCTATGTAGATCTATCTAGCATCACTGTGGACAGAAATAGACTAATGACAGCCCTCTGCTCTTTTATATCTAGCACTCAAAATCTGGAAGATAAGGAAATATTTTATGTTTGACAGGGAAAAAAAAACAAAGTCAGGAGTGCCAGGCGCATTTGAAAACCAAAAGGGAGGGAATGTGTGGATGGAATTGAGTCATTAAAATAAGTGAACAAAATGAGAGAGAGGGGATGAAATCAGAGAGGCAGAGGGAAATGAGCTAACCATAGTCTTGTGGGTAACCACAAAAATTTTGACTTTCTTTCTGAGTCAGACATGGAAGTGTTTCTGGTAGAGCAGAGGAATGATCAGATGCTTGTTCTTATGGCATCATTTTGTCTGTAGCACTGGCAATAGATTGGATGGAGTTGGCAAGGGAGGAAGTAGAAGAACCTATTTGAGGATATCAATATATAAAGTAAGATATTATGGTGCCTTAGTCTAGGATAACAGTCGATAAGAAGAGAAGTGGCAGGGCCAGTAAATGGCGTAATGGTTACATTGCTGGACTCCCATGTAGTTGACCATTCACGTCCTGGTGGCTTAAAACTTAGTTCGCGCATGTGTGCCCAAAAT
This sequence comes from Tupaia tana, assembly GCA_026018925.1. Classification (NCBI taxonomy): domain Eukaryota; kingdom Metazoa; phylum Chordata; class Mammalia; order Scandentia; family Tupaiidae; genus Tupaia; species Tupaia tana. The sequence goes on from JAKSZU010000008.1 coordinate 43,031,963, forward strand.
CCTGAGAAAGATGGAGGAAAAGGGATTGTGGTGTGGTCAACCCCCCCAGTGAGGGATGCAATTTCTTGCTGTCTCTCTGTCTCTCTGTGAGCACATATGCCCTATAGCAAAAAGAAAAAAAAGAAAAAAAAAAAAGAAGAAGAGAAGTGGCTTGAGTCTTGAATTTTTTTGCAGATAGAGCCAATAGAATTTGTTGATAAACTATATTGGGATATGATCCAAACAGAGCAGTTGATGATGATTTCAAGATCTTTTACAAAATAAATGGAAAAATGAAGCTCTCATTATTTTGGATAGGAAATACAGAAAAAGAAGGAATAGCTCTGTGAGGGAAGATCAGCAGCTGAAAATAAAAAGAATTTGGCATCTGAGTAGAGAGTTTAAATTGAATCATGAACAAGTAACTCTCAATTGCTTCCTCCCATGACATTCTAAGCCTATAGGTCAGCATCATTGAATTTTCAAAGCTTATCAAACTCAATTAGTCTGATGATTTTGACATTTTGGGCTTTCTTCTTATCTTGACCACGCTGCTTATTGGGAAGTTACCACGTGGACTCTGAAGTTGTTTCTACTAATTTATTAGGACTTTTTAAGGTGTATTTTAATTTTTATTTCAGAGAGAGAGAGAGAGGAAGAAGGAATCACTTCCAACAGGGACTTCATGCCATTATCCACTTCGGTCTCAGTTAGCAATGATCATGGGCAACCAGCATGCACAGAGAGATCTCAGGATGTGAACCCAAGACTTTCCCATGTAGCTTTAGCATCACATAACATCGTATTACCACTGTGCTAACATGGCTGGTCATCTGCTACTTTATTTGTCCCATGTTCAACTCCGTATTTTCTCATGTGTGTAAAGGCTATTACTCTTGCACTTTGTAGGTTTCCACTTAAAAGAATACTTCTGACTGATAATTATAACCTGACTGTTCTTTAATATAATTTAAGCATTCTAAGAAAAAAAATATTTTCAATGTATTTTAACTCTAAGTTCTATGTCATACATATTGTAAAATCTCAATGTACCCTTGAAAATATGAACAGATATTCTGTATGATTTTATACATTCAAGCAACTGATGGGAAAAAAAGCACAGTTCCAGATTTCAAGGATGCTAGAGTAAAACAGAGGAATATGTAATCAAGGAAGAAAAACTTAGACATAAAATTAAGAAAAGGAGTGATTCTTGGTCGATGGTTCACAGAATGGAAAATAAATTGAGATTAAATGCCATGAAAGGAAAGATATTAAGAAGAAAAATAGAGTGGCAAGATATTTATGGAACAGAATGGATGATTATTTGTTGATAATAATGTGTGTAGTATCCTCAACTGGACTGGTGCGAAGTGTATTCTTGCTGAAAGAATTCACTTAACAAAGTAAGTGATGTAGAGTGAATAAGTGTATAAAATAAATTAAAATAAAATAAAGTTTTAAAAGATACCACAAAATTAACTGTTGAATGGTTGAGAAATTCAGTGTTGGCCCAGCAGTAGTGGCACAAGTGGTAGAGGGCTGTTGCATTAAACAAATCTAGAAAGAAAGGCCTGGGTTTCAATTCTGTCAACCCGAATATGCTGGGCACGGTGTGTGCCTGTGATCTTGGCTGCTTGAAAGGCCAGGGGAAGGATTACCAGTGTGGCAAAACCCTACTGGGGGTCACTGTCTGTGTTTGCCTCTCTTTCTCAGGAAATAAATAATATTAATTTTAAAAAAGAGTTTCAATGTTGAACTAATTATGAAGGATTGAGTTACAAATATAAGTGAGGGAAAATCTTTTATGTTTAAAGTATCTTTCTACAAGCATTTTTTTTTTTTTCATCCTTCCCCTTCTCTTCTCTTTTACGTAAATTGCCCCTCTCTTTCAATTTGCTAGTGGGCATTAATTGGGGAGAGACAGACAGACAGACACACACACACACACACACACACACACACACACACAGAGAGAGAGAGAGAGAGAGAGAGAGAGAGAAGGTGAGAGAGAAAGCAATCTCCATGGGGCATGAGACATGGTCACGGAGCAATTGCTTCTCTTTCATCTCTTCCTCTTGAGAAGATTTTAGGCACCCTCCCACATGTGTCCATGTTGTCAAGCTGCCAGATCTGGGACTCCAACCAAGTGGTTGATAATGTGGAATCCAGTCACATTGACCACCAGACCATGGGCTACCTTTTTAAGGTAGGTTTTGCCCAAAGAAACTGGACCATATCTTGTTCTTACAAGGAGCTATGATTCTTTTGTTTGTTTGTTTGTTTGTTTTTGTTAGAAGAGGTGTGCAACCATGAGAGAAAGAGAGAGAGGGACAGGAGCAAGAATCCTCCATGAGGAATAGTCAGGGAGCCACTCTTCATCTCCACCTTTCCTTCTTTTGGGGATTTTGGAATCCACACATAAACTCTGTAAAGTTTTCTCAAGTCACTGGGTCTGGGACTTAATGTCCACTTGCCATGTGCGATCAAGCTGCCTTAACTTCCAGGCTATAGAACTAGTCTGGAAGTGTAATTTCTTAGAATTAAGTAAGTGGTCATAAATGAAGATTGCCATATTTAAAAGTAAACATTTTTGTGCTAAGTGAAAAGACAATAATTAGGCAAAAGAAATGGAAGCAAATGATATCTGCTATGGTTGGATGTTTCTGGTAAGTGATGGCAGGCTTTCCTTAGAGCTGTGAGCTTCACTCTTCTGTATCAATTGGGAAGATATTTACTCTCCTGTGAGTACTATTTCATGCCAGCCTTATGTCTTCAAACTAGCCTTTCTAGTTGTAGTCTAATGCACTGGGCTTTGCTTGTTCCTCTTGCTATAAATGATTGCTCAGTAGTCAAGTGAAACAATTTTATTATTATTATTATTATTATTATTTTTGCACTAAAAGAACTCCACCTGCTGGATGCAGTTTTTCTTATTCCAAGGTTCTAAAGAATATAATTACCACTGATTATTTCACACAGCGAGAAATATTGTATATTGGAACATATTTTGTGCAACTTTGACTAATTCTGCCTTCTGCTTTCTTTCAGACCACAAAATAACTAAAACATTCAGTGTTTTATCTTGTAGTCCAAAGGCATTTTAAGAGTATTCATTTGAACAATCAGATCTTACTTATTGTCAGTTCAATCACAACAGCTTATACTCTTCAGGGAATTGACTAAAAATCACCTTCTCTAAATTCTCTCTTGTTACTATTATTTTGTTTCACTGTTCCTGGCATTTTGCTTTGATCTTCATGTTCTTGCTTTAAAAGGTTTTCATTCTCTAAAGATTATGAAGCTGTACACATTAACTTTCTCCTATATAAGGACAGAAGGAGTGTTTGCATGAGTGTGTGTGTGTATTGCTATTTGTCTATTGAAACACAAATCCAGGCGAACTCACTTTAAATAAATGAATGTCTGGAAAACTCAGTGTACGTGAGGTCTGCTGAGAGAAAACTTGCTACTAAAAATTATTCTGATATTCCCATTACAATGAAAAATTTCTTTTTGATAGGAAAACAAAACTACCTAATATTAGACTTTGCTTATCTCTTGATATTCTTCTTTTTTGTCTTAAAAACCATACATATACAATTTAAGAAAATCATACTCATTGAAATATTTGGGCAAGAAGTAAGATCTTGCCAGAAGGAAACGCTTTCAGTAATTTCATACCGATTGATGACCATTGTACAAAGATGATACTAGCTATAGTTTGACCATATAATTATCACATTAAGTTCCCTATTCATTAGCACTGAGCAGTGTGAAGCCTACATAGACCAATTTCCGCTCTGAAGAAGTTCATCATCTAGCTGTAGAAGACACTGCACTGAAAAATAATTATGGAACATAGAATTAATGACATGTTCGTTGAATATAGAGAATAAAACTAAATTGCTAGAAAGATTTTGGGTTGAAGAAACAGAAAGGATGGGACATCTGGAAGATCCTTAGGGAGAAAAGGTTGAATGAGTAGAGGCCTGGGAAGAAGTCTCCAGACATTAAAACTAAGGTGAAAATGATTGTTGAATCGGTAAGGGTTGAATAAATGAAGAGGCTTCAAATGTGTATAGAGAGATTATAATGATGAAAAGTAGAGAATTTATAAGCTACATTAGTAAGAGTGTGATCTAATAATAGACAATCCTAAATATATTTGAAGAGATCATCAATAATAAATATAAAAAATAATTACATGCCTATGAAGGAAAATTAAAAAGGAGGTTGGAGCCAGCCTGTACCATGGTGACTAAGGCGGCCCGATTCCACATGGGCTCACTTCACAGATGGAGTACCAGAGACAGGGCCTTGAGAAACACGCCGGGTTCAGGTGCATGTGTACTTTAAAACCTCAAAGGAGAAACAGGGTAGGGATTGTGGCGTGATCATCCGCCATGTGGGGAGGTGTTCTCAATTTCCCTCTCTCTTTTTCTCTTTCTTTCTTTAGTGAGCATATATACATTCTCTAGCAAATTAAAAAAACAAACAAACAAAAAACCAGGAGTTTGAAAGGTGGATGGTCAGAGAGCAATATCAGGCAGGAAGACTAGGTGTGAGACAATGATAGTCATTAGAGGTTAAAAAAAAAAAGCCTGGAATAAATAGGCAAAGGAGGCATTGAGAGACCAGTAGTCACAGGGCCAGCAGGTGGCTTGGTAGTTAAGGAGCTGGACTCCCACATGCCTGAATGTGGTTTAAATCCTGGTCGTGGCAGCTTGAAAATCATGCTGGACATGGACACCAAGTCCTGAGAGGAGACAAAAAAGAAGGTATTGTGGTACAGTCACCCCCCCAGTCAGTGATTTCTCATTTTCCCTCTCTGTCCCTTTCTGATGAGTACATTCACCCTATGGAAAAACCTAAAAAAAAAAAGCAAAAAACAAAAAACAGTAGCCATTGATAAAGACAGACATATCCCAGGGTCCTTTCATGTGTGCTCATTCTCACATCTTTCCATAACATTCACAAGTGGAACTACTGTGTGAATTCTTCTCAACCACCATTCAACCTGAAAATTAGAGGGTAAGCTTCAGGAATAAAGAGTCCATCCTGTTTTATTACTGGTATATTACTAGTGCCTAAAACAGTTCTGGAACATAGTAGGAACTCAATCAATACTTCTTGAATACTTACTATTTCAAAAATTAGCTTAAAGTCCACTTTTCTTTTGAAATTTTTAATTCTTTCAGATAATGAAGTATCAATGCTTAGTGGGAAAAAAAATGGATTCTGAAGTCAAGTAGGCTTGTAGAAAGACTGCCATTTACTGGTCTTCTTTTTATTTTTGAAATAATGATTTATTTCATTTATTTATTATTATTATTTCTTAATTTGCTATAGGGCATGTGCACTCACCAGAGATAGAGAAGGAAAGTGAGAAAGTAAGCCGCCAGGTCCAGCACTCAAACTGAGGTGGGCCATATGGGAGTCTAGTATTTCAACCACCACACTATGTGCTGGCCCTTCTTTTTAAGTTTTTAAAATAATTTATTATTATTTTTTCTTTACTGAAAGAGAGAGAGAAGGGGTGCTGATTTCAACAGGGTGTTATCACGTTGAGATCTGCTCCCACCTTTCAACATTCCAGCCAACCAGGATCATGGGTGCATCTATTTATGCTGACCCAGAAACTGAACCCTGAACATTCTCATACTGCTTCGGTATTATGTAGCTGTATCCTACCACCTGGGTCTGCTTATAAGTCTTTTAACTGGACTAACTACTTAATGTTTCTGATTCTCAGAATTCTTATTTGTAAAAGAGAACACGATCCATCTTACAGTGTTATGAGGTGTAAAGACTGTGGATGTCCATCTAGAATACAACCAACACGTTAGTTACCCAATCTATAATGGCTATTAACTAAGAAGACTCAACCATGCTCTCTCTTCACTTGCATCCAGTGTTATATGTATCCTAATTGTAGCAGTTATCACTTTGCATCAGACAGTAATATGTCTATTCTTTCACCCTCAAATACAAACTTGCTATACCACTCCTTTAAAAAAAAAAAAAAAAAAAAAACTGTCGAGACCAGCAGTTAGCGTAATGGCTATGTCGCTGGACTCCCACATAGTCAACCGCGGTTCGAGTCCCGGACCCGGTGGCTTAAACTCACACCGGGCACATGTGTGTGTGTGCCCAAGATCCCGAGAGGAGAATGGAGGAGAAGGGATTGCAGCATGGCCATCCCCCCTGGGGGAGGGTTATTTCTCGCATTCTGTCTCTCTGTCTCTCTCTCTCTCTGTCTGGCAAGTGCATGCGCCCTATAGCAAAAATTCTCTCAAAAAAAAAAAAAAAGCTAAAAAATAAAAAACTGTGCCTAGAAATTTCCTCTCTCAAAATTTAGCAAAATTCTCATCTCAGAAAAAACATTCTTGTTTGATTAAAGTACTCTCCTTTTGTGCTAATGTCATGGTTTTTTACACTGTTTTTAAAGATATGTATGGTCATATTTATCTTCAATCTTATCTGATGAACTCTACAAAGATAGGGAGGCTAGCTTCTACTCACACATTCTTGGTATCTAGAAAACTATCCTAGGCATACAGACTGAAAAATGAAAAACAAGATAAATATAAAAGTGATGAAGTTATGTGACACAATATCTAGTAGGCAAGTGGAGATTAAGAAGAATGTAATATCTACCAGAAGACATTATTTTCAATAGAAATTGTTCTTAAAAAGGGATCAGACAATACTGGAAAAGATTAAATTTAGACAGATTTTAGGATCTCTGTTCTGTAGGGACTTTTAATTAAGGCATAAAAGATAACCTGGACATTTAGGGAAGTAGGTAATATGTTTTCATACCTGTGTTTTGTTAAGGAAAGTAACAGCTATTCCACCATAATTGAGAGCATGGTCTGTGCTTTTTTTTTTTTTTTTTTTTTTTTTTTTTTTTCCCATTCCTGATTCCAGGGACCAATGATCGCAGAACCTCATTTTGTCAGTCAACAACACTGACTAAGTTCCTACAATGTGCAGATCAAAAAAAGCCAGTGAACCCACTAGATATGAAGAAACAGGTCTCTTCTGAGACCAGCAATCTATTTAGACTGACAGGAATAATGAAAAAGAATATACCTGAGTCAATTTCATATCATATACTCAGATAATGTTAACACTAGTGATGTTACTACGATATTAAGGAATAAAGCTGCAATGTTGAAAATCTTCCCCCAAAATACAATCCTTCAGTTTTCATATAATATCTTGGAGAATAAGTAATGATTGCATTTTGTTTTCATTTCAACTAGTTGCTCTTGACTAGAGTCCACAATGAGTATGGATAGTGATATACTATACACATATTTTTGTCAGCTTTATTTTTTATTACTTTTTAAATCTAAATTTATTAACCTAATTGAAATTGAATGGTGACTTCCAATTAAGCATTGTGAGGCATTTATAGAATTCAAAAATTTATTCCTGTGTTTGAAAAAATGCATTGATTTCTTTTCCTGGAGAGCACAATGCTATCGTGCATACTATATCAAATCCAGATCTTATTTTTCAATAAAGAAAATAGAGTACTTTGTCTACTACATATTATATAAAAATCTATATTTCTGAAGTATAGCCTCTGGTAGACAGGAAATTCTGAATAAGTAGGAAAATATTTCATTATTGATTGATTCATGTCCACTAAAAGTAAGAGTATATTATTTTATATTTAAATGAATGATATTGGTAAAATGTGGCTATTGTAATGCTTTAATTCCAACATTTGAATTTACATTCTTCATTAATCTTTAAGATTGGTTTGTAAACCTTGAAGGAAAATATTATTTTTCAATATTACACTCTATTTGCCTTTCAATGTTATGTAGTTTACTTTTGATACACTGTTTATCATTGTTACTGTCTAAGAACCCAAATATATTAAGAAGCACATTTGGCAAATGTGTAATTAGTGTTCACTTGCAACCTTTCTTAAGAATAATATAAATGAAGTGGTTATAAATACATGATAAAAGAAAACAACAGTAACCTATATAGATAAAGTGAAAATGAGAGTCTCATAGAGGAGATTTAAAGCAAATGGCTACCAGGAGATACCAAACAAAATGATCAATATTCCTCCTAAAATACAATGCTTTACGTGTCAAATGAAATTACAGGGATCTTATAAAGATGTGTAAACCAAAGAGACAATAGCTGCAGTAAGCCTGGAAGTGGCTAAGCTCCCAAGCAAATCATCCCTATTAGTTCCTATTCATGATTTAAATTATGCTATTTTATCTCTTCCTAACATGCAGCATTTTTTACCCTCACATTTCTAGGCATTTTAGCTTCTGCTGACATAAATGCAGTACCAAAATAGAATGCTACAGCAATCTTCTGCTAGACATTTAAGCCCATTCGTGCATTTATTTTTTGAGATGCTTTTTTTGAAACTTCTCACTGTGCAAGGGCTGGGAAGGTAGTGTTAGAACGAATGAGAACTTGTTTTCTAAAGTGACACTAGACACTTGAACTATCATTAAAAAAAAAACAAAAACAAACATAGCCTCCTACCTTGAAAACAAACATCTCACGGCGAAGAATAGCTAGAGTGTTAAAGTTCCCATCACAGATGTTGGGTTTGGCTCCAGGATAGGAAGGTCTTCCGGTGGGAGGCCTAGGAGGTTTGGGCCTGTCATTTTTCCTGGGGTCAGCCGGAGGGATAGAGCGGTGTGGGGGCGCTGTCGGCAGAGGTCTTGTAGGTGGAGGGATCTTGTCAGGTGGACCTTTTGAAATAGGAGGACAGTGCTTGGTTCACGTAAAGCTGGAAATGCACTGGGAAACGTGCTACAGCAGACAATGGCTTATCAACAGAGGGCATCAACTAAGTGAGCTAAAAGGTCATTAAGATAATATATTTTCTGAAAAAAACAAACCATCTTACCCAAGAAACCATTGCCTAGTCTATCAGAAACTGGCCTTCTCATGCTGGATTCTGGATCCAAGGAACTAGGTTCTCTTTGTTAGTTTTTAATAATATTTTTTATAGCTTCATCACAGTCCTTTTGGAAAAGCTGCTTTCAAATCTTTTTTGGAAGTAGATGGTGTATAAATAATAAATAAATGAAAATAAATTCTGGACTCATACATGCATGCTTCACCAAGTTAATCCTCGAGTCTGATGGACAATGTTTTATTGCAAATATTTCCAAAAGATAAATGTTAACTAATCATAGTTTATTCTACCCATGTCTCCTACTATCTTTTAAAACTTTTTACTGACTTTTACACTTTTTCTTCTAATAAAACGCTTTGACAAATAATTGGAAGAGTGTTTCATTTAAATACTTAATCTATTGATTAAAACACCACCAGTAAAATATTTACATGAGGAAGTATTTCTTAAAAGAGGCTTCTGGATCAAGTCAAAATTTACACTTGTGATTTGCTATGAATGTGAAGTATCACTCCTCAAGAGATTTATCTGTTTATTTAAATGCAGAGTTCTTCACACCTAGTATTTAGATATAAGAAGGATATTCCTTTGCAGACCTTCTGTCTAGACTACTAATTCATGTCATCATGATAAAGTACCTTCTTTTGGTTAGCTACATAACAGAAATTCCTGATTACACATACTTTGGCATAGAATAGCTCAATTTAACATATGAACCATTTAGCTTTGAGTCCATGATAGTTCTCTTTTCTCAGTATCCCAACAAAATAAATAACAGTACAAAAGTTGACTTCTTTTTTTCTAACCTATTTTAAAAATCAAAAAACTAATGAATGCAAAACAAATTAGTGAACTTAAACTATGCTGTTTAAAAATGCAAATGACGTCTTTCAGATATTAGACATTAACATACAGATAGTACACATTTGTCTAGGTATTATAAAAATGAAAGCCCCACTTCATTAATTGAGTAAAGCATATTTGCTATATGTAAGTTATAAATGTCAAGTTCTTAACCATTATGTGTGAAATAAATGTCTTTATAAAGGTCAGTGACTGTATTGAGGGAGTTAGGATTATAGTAAATATGCATAATAGTCTTTTCCCCTTTTCTCTCAATTTGCATTCATTGACTGAATCCCATAAATAAAATGAGAGTACTCTACCAGAAATTTATTTGAACTATGTTAACAATATTAGCTACTTGCTAACTTTCACTCTTGTTTGTTAACTTTTGCTCTGAGTCAGTAATTCCATGTTCTTGAGATAAATTTGAAATGTCTATTATATAAAGGTATTTCTGGACCTTCAAAAGTGATTTGTAGAAACTATCTAGCAACAAATCTCACAACTGCTGAACCAATCTGTCAGTTGTATCAAAGTTTCAGCATCTTATACAAAAGTCTTATATTTCTCACTGTTTTTATTGGATATATTAATTTATTACATATTTTTACCTAAATTTTAAATAATAAGCTTCATTAGATTTTATTATAACTGCAAGTTTCAACTAAACATAATAACTTCATCATGTTTAATACTTTCTGATTTTATATATATATACATACACATATATATATATATATATATATATATACACACACATATATATATATATATATATATATATACACCCACACACATATATATACTTTGATATATATACATATATATATATATATATATATATATATATACCCACACACACATATATATATTTTGATATATATACATATATATATATAATATATATATCTCAAATCTATTTGCCAACAAATCTCAACTAACAGAAAAATTTTGCCAAGGACAGAATTTTTTTATTTAGTTTTTAGTTTTATTTTTCTTCAGTTTTTCTCATTCTTGATTAATTAAAGCATTCATTTCAAAGAAGAAAACACAACAGAAATTCCGGGCTCACTGTAGAATTAACCAAGCAGAAACTGGTAACCTACCATATATCTTCTGGATGCCCTGCAAATCATCATTAGGTAGTTTGAAGTTGTCCGTTTCCATGTACTGGTAAAATGGAGCCATGATGGCGGTGGGGTCATTGGAATGCTCCAGTCCCAGAGCATGTCCCAATTCATGAACTGCTACCAGAAATAAGTCATTTCCTGTGCAAAGGAGAAATGGAACTATTATTGCAACTAATATCCAAGTACAGGATTAAAAGAGACAGTTTGGTGTTATTAAAATTTTATCCCAGTGGGACCAGCAGTTAGCGTAATGGCTATGTCGCTAGACTCCCACATAGTCGACTACGGTTCGAGTCCCGGGCCCGGTGACTTAAAGTCACGCCGGGAGCATGTGCGTGCGTGCCTAAGATCCCTAGAGGAGAATGGAGGAGAAGGGATTGCGGCGTGGCCATCCCCCCTGGGGGATGATTTCTCGCTTTCTATCTCTCTGTTTCTCTCTGTCTGGTGAGCGCACGCGCCCTATAGTAAAAACCTCTCCAAAACAAACAAACAAAAATTTTATCCCAGTTGCGCCAGCAGATGGCATTGCAGTTAGGTCGTTGGACTCCCACATCACTGAATGCAGTTTGAATCCCAGACCCAGTCATTTGAAATTCACATTGATCACCTCTGCATGCATGGGCATGATCTTAGGAGGAAAACAGAGAAGGAATTGTGGAATGGCCACCCATCAGGGGGGTGATTTCACACTTTTCCTCTTACTGTCTGTTTCTCAATCTCTCCTGGGAGTGCACGTATCCTAAGGCAAAAACCTCTTCAAGAAAAAAGAATTTTCTCCAGAAAAATATTTTTCCTCCAAAAAAGAGGAGGGACTAGAGAGTTTGGCTGTCAGTATGATTTTATTATTGATTTTCCTAGTGATAACATGCATTATACTTCTTTTAGAAAGGGGTATGGGGAGGGTGGTGATGAAGATACAGAAGTCTAGAAACTAAAGGGAAGAACAGAATAAGAATTGAAGACAACAGCAGCATTAGAAACTGCTACTACTGCTGTCAAAATAGTCTTCCAACTATAACGCACACATCTCATTTTTATAAACTCCACCTATAACATAATTCTACAACTCGTAAAAGACATAGCAGATATAATCTCTATTCTTCTACAGAGGAGTAAATTAAGAATTTTTGTATTATAGAATTGAGAATGGGACTCAAGTTAGGACTCCTAGACTCAAGATTAAATTTCCTATTAGTCCATGACACAGGAAAACAATTGTGCCAAACAAAAGCCAGGCTAGCAGTCACAACAATTGGACTTTTAGTTCTACCTAGCAAATGATCAATTCTAAGTAGTCTATAGGTAATCTTACCAAAATTATTTATCTTAGACATGCTGTTTCTCACTGTAAATTCCCACCTGTGAAAAATGTGCAGTGAAGTCTATTCATTGCAAAATTTTCAGATACTTGGTGTGACTCTGTGCAATCAGCCCCTTACTGCGACCTCAGCATGTTCTCTACATCTTGATCATCATAACTAAACTCAATATGAGAAAAATGATGCGGCCATGCATCCTGCCTTATTAATTATAAAAATGTAATTGGATTATGTGATTGTCAAAGAGTTGGGGCTGTTACATTCTTTTCCCTTTAAAAAAATCATTTATTTGTTTACTGAGAGAGAAAGAGAGAGAGAGACAGAGAGAGAGAGAGAGAGAGAGAGAGAGAAACAAACACTCTGTAGGGTCTCATGCCCTGATCCTCCCCAGCCCTTCCATTCAGACAGTTTCATAGGTGTACATGTACATGCCGAGCATGCACAGGTTGACCAGGGAAATGTGTCCTCATCTTCCATATGGCTTCAGCTTTTCAGAGTATTGTGTTACTGCTGCACTACTCTATCAAAGTGTGGCCAACTGTTGTATTATTAAGGACTACATTTCTTTTTTTTTTGGGGGGGGGAGGTTTTTGCTATAGGGCACATGCACTCGCCAGACAGACAGAGAGAGACAGAGAGACAGAAAGCGAGAAATCACCCCCTAGGGGGAATGGCCATGCCGCAATCCCTTCTCCTCCATTCTCCTCTTGGGATCTTGGGCACGCATGCACACACGCCCGGCGTGAGTTTAAGCCACTGGGTCCGGGACGTGAACTGTGGTTGACTACGTGGGAGTCCAGTGACATAGCCATTATGCTAACTGCTGATCCCTATATTTCTTTTTTTAATGTTTCAATAAACTTTATTTATGAACACAGAATTTAAAATTTCATAAACTGAAATAAAAAATAAGAAACTCCTGTTGATTTTTAAAAACCATTTAAAAATATAAGTCCCGTTCTTTTCTTTAAGGACCAGATTTCTTTTTAAAAGTTCAACGTCATTGGACATAAATTGTAAAGGTCTAGTATACATGGATGACTTGCTACAAATATAAACGATTTCAACAAGTACAGATTTTAGAAAAACCTCTTTCCAACCAATGACGTAATACATTGTGATGATTCGCTTCAGAGGATTATTTTTTGAACACAAAATCCAGGTAAATCAGTAAACATTTTTCCATTCTGTCATATAGAAGAATGGATGAAATCACCAGGCTATTTCCCTGTGTGACATGAGCATACCGAAAACAACCACTGGAACAGAACTTCTAGTTGTCTAATTGACTTTCAAAGAACAAGTGATAAAATATCAGCAAAACAACATTTTGAGGGGTTTTAATTAAATTAAATCAGAATGACTATTTCCAGCATCAAAGGGATTATATAAAATATTTAAAAGTAAAAATCAAGACATAAAAAGAATACTATGTATTTGCTACGTTAATGAAATATGAACTATTTCTACTGAAAACATACTAAGTCTACTGTGAGACATTCTGAACATTTCAATTCCATTTTCTCATTTAATTCTTGTAACAATTCTATGAATTAGTAAGTCACCATTATTACCATTTTTAAAATTTTAATTTAATATTTATGTATTTCATGAAAGGGAGAGAGACAAGCAGATACCCTTGAGAGGACCAAGCCATGCCATGATCCTTCTCTTAGCATCCAAGGCATCCAGGATCCTGGGTGCGCACAGGTGCACCCAGTGTGTTTGGGTCAACCTGGGATCTGAACCTAGGCCAATATTGCACAGAGGTACCCTACCACCTGAGCCACTGCACATGGACCAGTCAATCACGATTATTGTCTGCATTTAAAAAATGTGAAAACAAAACTTGGGGATATCATGTAAATTGCTCAAGGTCATATTGTAAGGCAGAGGTTGAATTCAAACTTCTCTCTGATTCCAGAGATCACACTTTAAATCATTACAGTTATAAACATATTAGTATGCACAACAGATGATACAAGGTTTGTAAGGTAGGCAGTGAAAAAATTTCATTTATTAAATCATTCCTTCATTCCACAACCATTACTTATTTATTTAATTTTATTTGTTATTTTTATTTCTTAATTTGGTCACAGAAAGAAAGACAAAGAGAGAAAAGAGAAAGTGAGAAAGCAAGCCACCAGGTCCGGGACTCGAACTATGATCAGCCATGTGGGAGTCTAACACCTTAAACACCATGCCACCTGCCAGCACCCATTCCACAACCATCTACTGTACACTTACTGACTAGGTTAGGTACTGATCTAGGTTTTAACAATACAGTAATACACAAAACATAGAAACCCAAAACAACAAAAAACCCTGTCCTCATAGCATTTACAGTCTACGGAGGGAGGGAGAATGGAAGGAAACAAGGTAGAAAAGTAAAGAGCATAGAATGTTATAAAGTGAAAAGTGATAAGGAGAAATACTAAAGGAGGGAAATAAGGAGGTCAGAGAGCAAGTGGGAGCTAGAACATGCATGGCATTTATATAACTATGAAGATTTTTGGCTTCTTGTCTGATGGAAGTAGGAAACACTGAATGTTTTTGAGCAGAAGAGGAACAGTCTCTGACTTAAGTTAGGAGGCTCAGTTTGGTAACTACTCTTGTGAATCCAATGCAAGGGGTCAAGGGAATCAGCATGACTCCAGGTCTGAAGTCAGTGCATAACTCAGGCAAAAGTGGTGGTGGCGGGACCAGCAGGTGGCATGGTGGTTAAGGCGCTGGACACCCTCACATGGCTGACCAACTTGCTTTCTCGCTTCCTCTCTCTCTCACTCTCATCCTCTGTCTCTTTCTGGTCAAATTAAAAAAAAAAAAATGAATGAATAAATAAAATTAAAAAAAATGGTGGTGGCCTGGACCAAGGTGGAATTAGTGGAGGTAGATGGCAGTGGTAAAATTGTTGGTACATTTTTTAAAGAGGTTTTTGCCATATGGCACATGTGTTCATCAAAGAGAGAGAGAAAGAGATAGAGACAGTGGTAAGGAAAGTGAGAAATCACCCTGCAGGGGGGATGGGCACACTGCAATCCCTTCTCCTCCACTTTCCTCCTGGTACCTTGGGCATGCACACTGATGCACTCACAGTGATTTTCAAGCCATTTGGTCCAGGACTTTAACCACTGTCAGCCATGTAGGAGTCCAGCAACACAACTACTACACCATTTGCTGGCCTCTCGTTGATACATTTTGAAGGGAGAGTCATAGCTTTTCTTACAGGACAATACACATGTTGTGAGAAAACAAAACGGTCCAGAATAAGACTAAGTAGTTTGGTTCAAGACATGAAGAATGGAGTTGCCATTCACTGAGACGGATAAAACCGCAGAAGAAACTATTTTTTGGTTGCACTTGTATGTATGTAAAGTAACAGGGATGGGGCAGAAAGGTAGGGATGCTATCAGAAATTCAGTTTTTGAGTGTTAATCAAAATAATGGTTTTGGGAACCAGCAGTTAGCGTAATGGCTATGTCGCTGGACTCCCACGTAGTCGACCGCGGTTCACGTCTCGGACCTGGTGGCTTACAACTCACGCTGGGCGCGTGTGCGTGCGTGCCCAAGATCCCGAGAGGAGAATGGAGGAAAAGGGATTGCGGCGTGACCATCCCCCCTGGGGGGTGATTTCTCGCTTTCTGTCTCTATGTCTCTCTCTGTCTGTCTGGCGAGCGCACGCGCCCTATAGCGAAAAACCTCTCAAAAAAATAATAATGGTTTTTAAATATTTAATTACATATGCCAGGTCCAATTAGATTCATGCATATGGAATCCAAAGGCAATTGCAAGCTGCAAGTATAATTTTGGGGTAGATAGGCATGGAAAAAGTAAAGTACCTAGATTGGTCTCAGGATCATGAGTAGAATCAACAACTATAGCTACAAGAGATGGGAGCCTGCCTAATGATTAAGAGACTCAG
The DNA here is from genome assembly GCA_026018925.1 of Tupaia tana. Taxonomy (NCBI): domain Eukaryota; kingdom Metazoa; phylum Chordata; class Mammalia; order Scandentia; family Tupaiidae; genus Tupaia; species Tupaia tana. The sequence continues at coordinate 43,048,073 of JAKSZU010000008.1, forward strand.
GTCTGAAATGTTCTACCGCAGTGTGAATCCTGGCCCCGTGGACTTGAGTCATATGCCAGGTGTGTGTGCATGCATTTTGCAAATCCCAACGGTATATAGAAATGGAAGAGATGGATTTGCAGCGAGAACACATCCCTGGGGAGTGCTCTCTCCATACCCTCTTCCCCTGCCCAGGCCTGTCTCTCTATCTAGTAAGCAAATGAGTTCTCTGGCAATTAAAGAAGAAAGAGAGAGGACAGAATGTAAAAGCATAGATTCAGTTTGGTTGGTAAAAGTAGTGATGGAAAATCTCTTCTCAGTTCCTTATTTTTATTTGTGAAATAAGAGTTATCAACCGAAAACACTATGGAGAAAAAAAAAGTGAGAGAAAAAGTATTTTGAGACTTGAGAAATGAATGAACAAGAAAACATAGGTAAACATGGAATAACTACTAGGCAACATTCATGATCATGAATTGAAAGGAAATTTGACGTTACTATGTGTCATGTCTTTCTTCTTGAGCCTTGTTCAGTTACTAACCCAGGTACTGAATTAGTTGAATTTATTTCTACCATTTTGAAGGAATGTATGGTCAAAGATACAATCAAGACAGAGACCAATTTCAGTTTTTAAAAAAATAAAGAAAATGTTATCTAGGTAAATTTATAATTACTGGTATTGATGATGATTACTGATGATTGATCCAGAACTTCTCTGGGGTGGATCTTTTCAGAAGATGTTGAAGGGAAGGAAATGGAGGCAGAAATGGCAATGACCTAGTCATTCAGGAATTAGAATCCAGGAGGTGAGGGATGTACTGTGCTTCTTGTGGTAATTGATATGAACAGAGACAAATGGCATAATTTGGACCTTGTATCAATTATAGGAGATAATAAAATGGAATTAAAAACGGGGTTGGGGGACCAGTAGTTGGCGTAGTAGCTGTGTCACTGGACTCCCATGTAGTTGACCACGGCTTGAGTCCCGGACCCAGTGGCTTAAAACTCACGCCAGGCATGTATGCGTGTGTGCCCAAGATCTCAAGAGGAGAATGGAGGAGAAGGGACTACGGTGTGGCCATTCCCCCCGGGGGGTGATTTCTCGCTTTCTGTCTCTCTCTGTCTGGCGAGTGCATGTGCCCTATAGCCAAAACAACAACAACAACAAAACGGGGTTGGATGGTGGTGCAGTGGCAAAACTCAACACTCTGCAAGGCTAACCCATGAAGGAAGGTTCAGGGTTCATATCCAGAGACCTCTCTTAAGTATGTCAGGAATGCACATGTCCATGATCTGGGGCTGGCTGAGACTGGGATGAGTTACTGCAGTCAGACCTAATTGGGGTATCAGAAAAAAAAAGTAAATAAACTCAAATTTAAAAAAAAAAGTCAAAACAAAAAGTAATTAAAGAACAGTACTTATGGGAAAAATATGGAATTCAATTTCAGATGGAATGTAGGGGAAATATATATGGTAATAGAAAAGACTTCTAATGAGACCATCAGTTGGCATAATGGCTATGTCGTTGGACTCCCATGTAGTCGAGCATGGTTCGAGTCCTGGACAAGGCGGCTTAAACTCACTCCAGGTGCGTGTGTGTGCGTGCCCAAGATCCTGAGAGGAGAATGGAGGAGAAGGGATTGTGCCGTGGCCATCCCCTCTGGGTGGGAGGGGGGTGATTTCTTGCTTTCTGTCTCTCTAAATCTCTCTGTCTTTCTGGCAAGTGCACGTGCCCTATAGCAAAAACCTTTCAAAAAAAAAAAAAAAAAAAAAAAGACTTCTAACTACTATTCTTGCTTATATTTCTGACAAATTCCTACTACTGCCTACGTGATAATTTCATGTCCTTAGCAAGACAATCAGGACCCTTCATACATAAGTCCTTGCCTTATCTTTCCAACATTATCTTTCCAAAGAAATACATGCTTGTTCAATGCTTGGCGTCTCTGCAAAACTTTTTGCGGAATTGCCTTTTTCTCCCTAGTCTGTTAGTTGTACACCTTGTCAAATAATAGTTCTCCATGAATTTTTTCTTTTTCTCCAAGGGGGAGCCACTGTCATGTGCTTTCTTCTCAGACTCCCCCAGTTCCTTGCGTATTCCCCTGTCATAACACCTAGTTGCATTTTATTGTCACCATCTGCTGGTAAATCTTGCCAGTATAATTTGAGATTTTTAAAGACTGAAATTATGCATCATTTATCTTAGTGTCTCAAGTTCCAAAGGCATTGCCTTGCACAGAGTAGATGATTAATCTTCAAGTGAGTGTTGAATGAGTATATCAATTTCCAGGAAGAGGCTAAGTTGAATTTGGGAAGTAAAGATAGCATGTAAATTCCACCTAAACATGGTTTGAAGCAAATTCTCTATAGCTATCATGGAAAGAAATGGAATGGCAAGAGAATGCGATGAGAGATGCCTGAGAAGATCACGGTGCTTGCGTAGCTAGAGACAATGGAATGAAGTGCTCAACGCTGTGCAGTCTCTGCCCAACGGATGTCAGCTAATCCTTGTGTTTGCAGGTAATGAAAAGAGGACATAGGCTAGACAGGAAATTGCTGGAGAATGGAGAAGAAATTTTATTTCAGTAACAATTACCGAGGAGGAATAATGATTGCAGGGAATAGGGAGTGAGAGTTGGAAGGTCTGATAGTGAGAATCTGAATGACATGGGACATCAAGGTTGTTAGAAAATGGGAAAATGGATTTTAAAAAGGATGCCATTCTGAGTGGGGGGAAAAATAAAAACCCTAATGGAACAAGTCTCTTGAGGATCTTGGAGGGAATATATTGTAGTAATAGGAAGTAGAAAACGAAAACCAGAAGGAAGGGGGCAGTTACCAAGAAGAGATGTGGGAACTATGAGATTGTTTGCAAGTAAGTAATTTAGCGAGAAGATTTACTAAGAGAATCTGAGGACTGCCACAGGAAGATGAGGAAGAACAGAAGCTACAGCCCTTTCTAGATGCAGAACATATAACCCTGATTGTAAAATGAATACCTTTGTAATTTCTAGTGAGAGACACCTTGCTTTGACACAAATGTGGTATCAGTGAGACTTACTGCTACCCCAAATAGCATGTTAAGTGGTAGAAGGACAGCTTCTGAGTGTGCCCAGACACAGAAAACATAGGTAAATTTTGGAAACATGCTATCAATTGGCTAACATAGGGGTGCTGGATTCCTACATGGCTGACCGTGGTTCAAGTCCTGTACCTGGTGGCTTGCTTTCTTGCAAGGAAATTTTTAGCAAGAGCAAAACAAAGATCTATCAACAGACAAAGGGCCAACAGAAACTAAGAGAGCAGAACCAAGAACAGTTACAACTCTGCATTGCAAAAGATAGTGTGTTCAGAAAATATCCTTAGACATTCTTGATTTTCTTTTGGCAAAACAAATACAATGTCTTAGTCAGTAGTCTTATTGTGTCCTATATGTCCTTTTTTTTTTTTTTTATAGGTTTAGTTTTAATTATTGGACATCTTTACAACAAACAAAATGAACATCCCCAGCATGAATACACTGTATATTAGCCCAGTCAAAAATATTACTTTACTGGGACCAGAAGTTGGAGTAATGGCTATGTCGCTGGACTTCCATATAGTCGACTGCAGTTCGAGTCCTAGACCTGGTGGCTTAAACACACGCTGGGCATGTGTGCGTGCATGCCCAAGATCCCGAGAGGAGAAGAGAGGAGAAGGGGTTGCAGCATAGCCATCCCCCCGAGGGGTGATTTCTTGCTTTCTGTCTCTCTGTCTCTCTCTGTCTTTCTGGCGAGCGCATGCGCCCTATAGCAAATATCTCTCTAAAATAAATAAATAAATAAATAAGTGAAAAAAATTACACATTATCATAAACAGCTAAGGTCTTGTTTTTATCCTTCAAAAGGAAAAACTCCAACCTTCATCACCCTCTGCTTTTATACTGAGTCTCCTTGACTACAAAAAAGTGGCCTGAACCTGTTCCTAGAATAATATAGAGTAACGCACTTTCTCACTCTTAGGCAGATAAATATTACTGTTGATCACCCACTGAACTTTTGGCCAGTGGCCTAGCTTAATTATGAAAAGCACTTCATATCTCTCATAGGCAAAGAATCTCTTGTTCACATGATTATTTTTTTCTTCTTTTGGCTATGAAAAAGAAAACAAAACAAGCAAAAACAAAAATAAAACAGATCTAATAGCCACAGGCCATAATAGTCAAAGTCATTGCATTTCATGCATCTCTTCGCTTCTGATCATTCAAGTTGTTCCTAAGCACCATTTCCAAGGGTGCATTTATTCCTTGTCTAAGGAACAAAGTAAGGCTTTAGATGAAAATTAATAGGATTGGGATATGAACTTACGACCTGTTGAGCCTGTCACAGCACTTTTAATCAAAAATACTGGCCAAGGGCTCCAAGTAATTACCATTCTTCAGATGATTGGCAATAATGTAATTAAACCTTACTTGCAGCTTGACAATAGTTTAAAAGGGTAAGTTGTTAAATAAAGTATCGCCCTGTGATGTGAATTCTACTAGGAACAAAACTTGTTGGCACATGATGAGTTTCAGACAATTGAAATGCACCGGACCTCTCTCCTAAGGATGAAAATAATAACTGCTCCTGTAACTTATCATTAATTCACATTATTTGAGATTGTCAAATGTAATATGTCTTGATCTTATCACTATGCAGCCAACAGAGGAGAAATCAACCTCTTGGTTCTTAATACAGAAATAGTGTTTCCTTCTTATGCAAGATTTTGAGTTTTGGATTTGTTGCTTTCAATTGTATCTCTCATCCCCTTTCCTTTGTATACTCCAATACGAGTTCAGAATGCTGAACTGTGTATTATGAAAAATAATGCACTATTTATCATTTCCATAGTTATGTCTGTATTTTATTCTAAGCTTTTTCACCCGTCCATGCATTTTCATCTGCTGGTCCCTCTGCTGACATCTCCTAATATTAAAAATTGGTCATGTAGCCCAGCCATGGTGGTGCAGCAGTGACTTACCACTCTATATTGCCAGTAGCCAAACGGAAGATTGGGTGTGAGTTACCCTTTACATGCTAAGGCATGTTTGCTCATGATCCTGGCTGGCTGAAAGACTGGAGGAGATAGCATCCTTAGGCCTATTGATGGTATTTGTCTCTCTCTCTCTCTGTCTCTCTTAAAAACAAGAAACTAAAAAAATCCAACGGATTATATAATATTTTATACATGAACATTGTTTCAATTCTAACACCTAAATCCCAGAAACCTACTCAAATATTAGAATATAACCAGCATCAATTAATCTATTTCTGTTTTTTCTCTTATTCCACTACCTTGGCTCCTCGAATCCCTCCAGGAGTAATCACTAACCTGAATTTGGAATTTCTCCTTTCCTTCTTTATATTTTTGGATCATTATCAAATATGTATGTTTGCAGTAAGTTACTAGCTTTCCCTGATGTTTGAGCTGTAATAAAGTTGATATCATTTTGTATGTTATCATGTGAAACTTGCTTAAGCTCAGCATCATTTTTTTTCCAAATATATAACTTCTAGCTTGCCCCTTTGTCAGTCTTGTCCTTTAAAGCAAAACTCAAAAGTCACGGATGGGATCAGCAGATGGCCTAACGGTTACAACACTGGACTCCCACAGAGTCGACAGCACTTAAAGTCCTGGACCTGGTAACTTAAAACTCATGCCAGGCACATGTGCATGCGTGCATGCCCAAGATCCTGAGAGGAGAATGGAGAAGGAATTGTGGTGTGGCCATCCTCCCTGGGGGGTGATTTTAGGTTTTCTGTCACTCTGTCTGTCTCTCCAGCAAGCACACAGGTCCTCCAGCAAAAATTTCTCTTAAAAACCAAAAACACAAACAAAACACACCAAAGTCACTTATTCTATGAAGCTTTCTCTAATTCTCCACATAAACTTATTTCCTCTGTATTATGTGTCCTTGGTGATTTGTGCATAACTTGATTGTGACCCATCATACCATAACCACCCTGACAACTGTTGATTCTCTTAATATTTACTTACAGGTTAAGTGACTGGCAGAATGAATTCAAAGAGATTTAGGATTTTAAATATTTAAATTTAACACGTTGAACTCCGTGTCTAGAAATAAAATTCAGAAATAACCAAATGTTTGATCAGTAGATATTTATCCAGTGCTTAGTAGGTGGATAGGATGGAGTAGACCATCTTTACCCTCAGGCTTGCGAAGACCATGCATACAGCTAGTTTCTCTACTAGAGATGCTAGAGGGGTATGTGCAAGTGAGCCTCTGAGACAGCCCCAACAATCCCCCCACCTTTTGGTCTTCTCACTCATATTGTATCAGGTTCTCAGAGCAGAATATGGTAGAAGTGAGAGTTTTTAACATTTAAGGTGAGGTCACAAAATACATCTATGACTCTTATTTCATTTCTCTCTGTCTCTTTTTCCTTTCCTGCCCCCATCAACCACCTTTTTCTCCTCTCTTACTCTCACCAATAGCTCTGGAGAAATCAGCAGCTATGTGGTGAAATAGCACTATGATGGCAAGCTGAGGCATCCCGCTGACACTCATGTGAGTAAGATTGGAAGTGGATTCTCCAGCCCCTTGAGAGGATGGTAGCCCCATTATGGTCATCTATGAGATACTGTGATCTATAACCATTCCATGGAAAAGGTCCTGGATTCCTAATTCTTAGCACTATGTGAGATAATATTTGTCATTTTAGATTGCTAAGATTTTTTTCATGTAGCAACAGATAAGTAATATAAAATATTTTTGCACCTTAATTCCTTTTCACTGGGTTAGAATTAGGAGCTAGAAAAGGGAAAAAAAAAAAGAGAGAGAGAATTAGGTGACTATAAAGAAAAACTGAAGCATGCAAGTATTTGTAGAGTAATCCTGAGATGAAAACAGGACTTAAGTATTATTTAGCCAACTATCTATATAAACTACAAGGTTTGGCAGTGACTCTAAGTCTGAAGTGGACATATCAACTTTTTCTTTGCCTCATGTAATTTTTCATATCTATAGTCGCTGGTGTCTTGATTCTCACTATGTTTCTACTCTCTTAGTACTTCAGTGAAAACTACACTCTTCTCCAGGAGATGAGGAAAACTTGTTGTTCCTGACAGGGCCAGACAGGTCTGTAAGAAAGAATACAAATACTTTTTTGTATTTGTTTTGGACTATAAATGTCACTGAACTTCTCTTTAAAACACCATGACCTATACTTTGTATAGGTATTCGTATTTCCTTTTACCAAATAATACTGTTAGAGGCTATGGAACTTGTTCAGTCTGGTAGCCCATATGGGGTGAGCTTATATTTACATCCTGGGGGCCCAGGTCCAGATGAGTAAGATCACAGCTTTACTCTGCAAGATAAAAGCTGAAGGAGGCCGATACTAGGTGATCTTCACACACATGTTTCTGATACTATTACTCTTTCATGCAGAAGCAAGTACCTCATGGGTTTGGTGGTCTCCTCTTATCTTCTCCCTGCCCATCTTTCCCTTAGACCATGCTGCCTCCCTAGTGTCTCAAGTTTCAGAACGATTTTCTGGTTCTTCTTCTAGATGCTTTCCTCCAACTGTAAGAGACAGCTCAACTATGACAAAAGCTTATTACTACAGTCATGTATTTGTTGCTTACCACTGATAGGCAAATGTAATGCAAAGCAGTTACAAATAGTATTTACATGTGTGTAAGATTATTGGGTTTTCATTGATGACAAACCTAATTTATTCTCATATGTCCTTAGACCTTTGAATTATTTTGTTGTATATAGTCCTTTTATTTATTACACCCCAACACATAAAGAATTAAGGAAAACAATATGTTTTTATTGATGTTATAAGAGTATCAAGGAGAGCCACCCGTCAGCAGTCATATGTGAGTAGAATATTGCACAGTTTACTTGTATTGCCTTATCCACTATTCACCCTCTTAGTTAGGTTTAATTATTCTCCTTTTACAGATTAAGAATCTGAGACTTTTATTGACAATGGGACTTGACCAAAGTTACATAGTAAGAGGTAGAAACTTAAATTTAAGACCCCATATAGTTCAGGCCCACAGACAAGAACTTAATGTACTGAGGAAATGAACTTCTCTACTTTTTCTTCATCTAGAAAAATCTTCTCGAGGCTTCAGACTGCATCCCAGAAGATGAGAGAGAGACCCCATTAGGTTACTTCTTCAAAGAATCCAACTATGGCATAAGAACTCTTCCTAGAAGCCTGTAATAATTGTGTTTACTTTCTCCACTGAAGTAATTCTAAACTTAATATTTTAAAAGTTACTTCCTGTCTTTTTGTCTGCTCAGGCTGCAATCATAAAACACCAAAAACTGAGTGACTTACACAACAGAAATTAATTTTCTCATAGTTCAGAAGCCCAAAACTCTGAGAGCAGGTGCCAACATGGTTGGGCTCTGATAAGGGCTCTCTTAATTGTTTACAGACAACTACCTTCTCTGTGGGTCCTCACGTGGTGAACACAGTGGGGAAACCAACTCTTTGGTGTACCTAAGTTCAGTCCCTAGTACTTCTGTACAATACTGCCTGCTCAAGTTTTAGTCATTTTTATTGTTTTAAACTTTTAATTGGGTGTAAAAATCATACAGTATAGTAAACAAAAATCATATAGTATAGAAAACCAAAACATTCAAAAGAAAAGGAAACAGTTACTGCTGCAATTAGGAGAGAGCTACAGCATAGGAACTTACATTTTTTAAAAATTATATTTCAAAAGATTTTTTTCAGCAATTCAAGATTTGTTGTGAGTGATAGAGTTGTCCTTTAGGATATTGCTAAGTTTGAAGCATGCAACTTGTATATTAATAAGGCCCGATTAAACACTGGGTGCTTAAAATACAGGGGGAAAACTGCCATTGAATAAGACTTGCAAACTAAGTAAAGATATTTCGGAAATAAGTACTAAACATTTATGGTTTTTAAATGGACAAGTACTTTAGAATAAATCAATATAATTTTAACAACTTAGGTCTATGTTAGCCAGGTAAAGTAGAAAACCTACGAAAATATTTGTATAATAAAGGCTAAAGTATACTTTTAATTCTCTCAGGCTACAGATTGGATGTGAAGTCTGTGCTTAGTAAGTTAGACATGTCTTCACTTAATTTGGAAAAGTTTTGCTGGAAAAAGCAAGATTGCACTATAATAATAACAAGATCTCTTTTTTTTACATATCCCATTGAGCCTAATTAACATTCCAGGAAGAGTCTCAGTTACTCATTTATTCATGTGTGGTTTTATCTGTGCTGTACTTTTTCCCTGTGCAGCTCAGTTTGATTGGTCAGGTTGATTCTGGAGGCCTACTTTCCTCTCTCTGAAGCTAATGGAAAAGCGATCAGTTTCAGTGATGGTTTAAACAAAAGTAATCTTAAATTGTGGGCCAGCTGTTGCTATGTTGATCAAGGCAGGAGGATTCCACATGGCAAACAGTGAAGTTCAAGGCCCAGAGCTGGCAGCTTGAAAAACACTCCAGGTGCATGTACATGTTTGCCCAAAATCCTGAAAGGGAAAAGGGAGGAAAAGGGATTGTAGGGTGACCATGCCAAAAAGAGGGTGGGTGATTTCTCACTTTCCTTCTCTTTCTCTCTTTCTCTCTCTGTCTCAAGCAAACATACACAACCTCCAACAAATGAAAAAATAAAAACTTACAAAGCCACGTTTCAGGAACTGATTTGAATTATTTACTTCTCTTCTGCATGTGAACTAGATATACTAGTTTATTTAGTCCTAAATCTAAGTATACCCCATATAGCAATTCTGGAAATATATGCCATGATAGTGAGATCATTAGCAAATATAAGATATATTCATTTAAAAATTACTCATAACATACTATGTGCAAGAAACTCTTTATATCATTGCTAAATTATTGGGACCAGAAGATAGTGTAATGGTTATATCACTGGACTCCCACATGGCCAACTACACTTCAAGTCCTGGACCTGCTGGACATATGTATGTGTGTGCCCAAGATCCCAAGAGAAGAATGGAGGAGAAGTGATTGTGGTGTGGTCATCCCCCCTGGAGGGTGGGTATTTCACTTTCTATCTCTCTGTTTCTCTCTCTTTCTCCATCAAGTGCACACACCCTATAGCAAAAATCTCTCCAAAAATAATTACAACAACAACAATAATAATAATAGAACTATTAATAAATAATTTATCATAACATAAAATTGATTTTTCTGTGTGGCAGAAGATATAAAGTGCCAGAGACTGTAAAGATAAGTCAATCAAGGCTGTTTTCTTCATTAAGAGACTGAGAGTTTAGTTCAGTGATTGTAAGTTATTTTAGCTCATAAATCTCTTGGTGAATCTAAGACTCTATGATACTTCCACGTACAATAATGGATTAGCAAAGCACTGCACGTGATTGTAGAGTTACTGGGATGTCAGGAAAATCATGATACATTTTTGAATAGAAAAGCGCAGAAAAATACATCATGATTTTCCTGAAGACCTAATATTTTACTCTACTCAAATCCTCTATGAAAAATTATGATACAGGTGCCAGCAGATGGCATAATAGTTACGTTGCTGGACACTCACGTAGTTTACAGCAGTTCAGTCCCTAGACCTGGAGGCTTAAAACTCAACACCAGCCTCATGTACATGTGTGTCCAAGATCTCAATAGGAGAATGGAGGAGAAAGGGCTGCAGTGTGGCTGTGCCCCCAGGGGGTGATTTCTCACTTTCTATCTCTCCCTCTTTCCGGCAAGCACATGGTCCCTCTAGCAAAAATTTCTCTCTCTCAAGGAAACATGAAACTATGGTACAAACTCTCAGTTATTAGTCAGTTGTGGCAATCTAATGAATATGTCATGACTATAGTTAATAGTATATTATATAATAGAACTTTGTGAAGATAGCAGAATTTAAGTAGTCTCATCATGGACACACAGAAAAGACAACCACATCAGGTAATGAATGTGTTAACTAAATTCTTGATTGTGGTAACCATTTTACAATGCACTTACATATCAACTCATCACATTATACACCATATACATGTACAATAAAAACACAACAAAATATATATTAAAAAAACAGATTTAATATTATTTTTTGAGAGGTTTTTGCTATAGGGCGCATGCGCTCGCCAGACAGAGAGAGACAGAGAGACAGAAAGCAAGAAATCACCCCCCAGAGAGGATGGCCATGCCGCAATCCCTTCTCCTTCGTTCTCCTCTCAGGATCTTGGGCACGCACGCACACGCACCTGGCGTGAGTTTAAGCCACTGGGTCCAGGACTCGAACCGCGGTCGACTACGTGGGAATCCAGCGACATAGCCATTATGCTAACTGCTGGCCCCAGATTTAATATTCTTACTTAACTATTGACCCCATGAAATTTTGTAAATTACCACCCCTCCTGACTGACTCAATTTCTTTATATGTAAAGTGAGTTTATAGGTTTGGAGGTAGGTTAAGTAATATCACAATATAAAATATTATGCACAGTACTGGAACATAATGCCTATAGAATGGTAGTTACAATGATAACATAAAAACTATTTCTACTACTGCTCATTTTCCTATAAGTAATAAACTTTACAAAAAGTTGAGTAGATACTGAATTTCCCATTTGTGAGAAGAAATGAAAGCTTTAGCATATTGGATCATACATGGCTAGAAGCCTGTTACAGTGGCACCAACAGTTGGTGCACTGGTTACTTCGTTAGATTACCACATGGTCGAATGTGGTTTGAGTCCCAAACCCAGTGGCTTAAAACTCACATTGTGTGCACGTATATGCATGCCCAAAATCCAAAGAGGAGAATGGAGGAGAAAAGACTGGGGTGTAGCCTTCCCCCCCCCCCCGGGGCAGGCGATTTTTCACTTTCTGTCTCTTCATCTCTATGGAGAGTGCATGCACCCTATAGCAAAAATCTTTGACTTCACCAAAGCTAGTGCATCACCTGATTAAACACGGTCATAATATAAACATAGGAGAGCGCTTCAAAAGATTTATAGAAAACGGAACTACTACATGAGTTTATTCTGGGGGAAAATATTTTTTTATAATATTCATTTCTCATGAAATATTTGAAGACTGCCTTGTATGTGACTGACAATGCTGGGAAATAAATTGGGATCAAGTTTTAGAGCCTTTCAAATGCTAGGTTTAAAAATTCAGTCATTCTGTAGGAGATAAAAGAGTGCTTAGAAAGTCTGATATCAAATGGTTTTGCTATAGAGTAATTTGGCCTTGGTGTGCAAGTATGATTGAAGTGAAGAGCTGGCTGAAGGCAAAGAAAGCATTATTCAGCCTGCAAAATTATTAGGTGATGTGGCCTAAACTAAGGTGGTGATGTATGGGAACAGAAAATGGGAATCTCTGAAATGGAAAGGAAAATGCTTGAGTGATAAAAGGACTGAATTTTTTGAATTAGGCTATTACTCTTAATTAAGTTAGAATTGGCCATAATCCCTTACTCATGAAATTTCATCTAAAAATTTTCTCAGGACTAACTCTGTAGTGCAGTATTGTGCCTAGGGAGCCAGACCCTACACCGCTGACTACAATCAAGTTCTCAGCCCCAGTGGCTTGAAACACAAATGCCCAAAATCCTGAGGGGATGAAGAAATGGAGAAAAACAAATTGCAATAGACCACAACCCCTGGGGCATGCTTTCTCTCCCTCTTTAGCCAGTGTGAGTTCAGACACCCTCTGACAATTTAAAAAAAAAAAAAAAAAAAAAAGTGTCTCATACTTTACTCTCTTTATTGCTTCATATATAGAACTTAACCTAGTTTTAAAAAAATTATTTATCTATGTATTTGATTAGATTTGTTGTTACTATAATTTTTTATTTTGACCAGGGAGAGACAGAGAGAGAGTGAAAGGGAAAGTGAGAAAGCAAGCTGCCAGGCCCTGGACTCAAACCACAGTTGGCCATGTGGGAATCCAGCACCTTTAATCCCCATGCCACTTGCCGGCCTCCATAGATTTTATTTTAATTTTCAAAGTATACTAAATGAATATGATTTGAAAGCTGTCCTTCTAAGACTCATACGTAAATATTTTAATTACTGTCACATAGTATGTTAAATTGGCCTTTTCTATGCCAATTCTATGCTTAACTAAATGATGAATAGTTAGTAAGAAATGGTACAAAAATGTGTAGTGTTTCATTCATTTGCTTGTGCCAGCATATCCAGATCATAATTCTCATGTATTTTGCTGTGTCTTAAAGCAGATACTTGATGAGGTGAGTTTATCCCATGAAAGAGTTTGAAAGCTTACCATAACACCATTGATACGGAGCTGCTATACATAAAGGTAACTCACAACAGTGAGAGGGGTTGACTATTCGCATTTTGTTTTATTTTAAGGTTTTTGCCTTGGGACATGTGTTCTCACGAGAGAGAGAGAGAAGAGAGACAGTGAGAGAGAAAGTGAGAAATCAATCCCTGGGGGGCAAGGGGGTGGCCTTGTTGCAGTCCCTTCTTTCCATTCTCCTCCTGGGATTTGGTCATGCACACACATGTCCCCAGCATGATTTTCGAGTCACTGGGTCCGGGATATGATCTGTGGTCAGCCAGGTAGGAGTCCAGTACTTCAACCACCATGCCATCCACTGGCTCTAGGAGTTGGCTATTTATGAGGAAAAGTATTAGGCTTACTATAAGGGAAAGAGGCAGAACTAGAAAAGGCAGTTCTCTAGAAACATTAATAGCATAAGCATCAACAAGCTCAAGGTCACTTTTTATGTGCACGCCTTAGGAAAAAAAAATGCTTCTGTTTCTTATCAGCATGTCCATCAAACTCTTCATAAAGTTAGAAGCCAGTAGTACATGCTTGCACGCTTGCATATAAGAATAATTAGAAAGATAATTAATATCTCTTTCTCATCAAACTCCTACATTTTAATCCTAAATGTTTAAGCACAAGTAACTTTTTCAATCTTATATTGGAGAAGCACTGCTGGTTATAACACTAAGAAACAACTCGGACTAAAGCATAAGTAAAAGGTGATTTTTATAGTAATTCAACGTGAGAGGTATTCTGTGGTTTATATCTTACTTATGACCAACATGGCCTTGACTTTCTCTTCAGTTTGACTACATTTAATTTTATTTATTTTTAAAGTTTATTCATTTATTTCCTTCACAAGAGAGCAAAAGAAAGAGAGAAACAGAGACAGAAATAGACATCTCCTCCCCCCCTCCAGGACCAGCATACCATGATCTCCTGTATCACCCTAGCCTCCCATCAAGCTAGGATTACAGGCTCACCTACAGAGTTAAGTCAACCTGGAGTCTGAACCCAAGGCCTTCTCATATGGCTCCATTATCACATAGCAGCACCCTGCCACCTGCGCCACATTTTAGACAGGTCTCTTTCTGACTGTAGACTCCTGACTACTAATTTCTTAGAGCACTTACTTTAGAAAACTTGAAATATAAATTCATTCTCTTCCCCTTTGATATGTAAATTTTCTCCCAGCTGCTTGCCAGTTTTACAACCTAGAAATGTCTTTCTCAGGGACTTGGGAGCCTTCGCCGAAATGTAATGAAGATAGGACCTCTGTCCTAGTCTTTATGGGAGAAGAGAAGCCTCATTTTGATTAAGGCCAATTAGTAAACACAGATGGCCCAATCACATCGATCAAATTCTTCCTACACTGTTGAATTCTAATCATGATTATGTATACCCAGAAGAGTATTGTGAAAGTGTTTTCAGGCTGTGGAAGGAAGGAGACAAGCAGCTAGGAATGGTGGTGGTGCTCATATGGACATCTGGACAGACCCAGGTACTACTCTGGTTCATTTCCTCTTCTTAACAGAAAACAAAGACAGGAGAGAAAGTCTAGGTTAAATATTACCATCTCTTGAAGACTAGAACTGAGAACCTCACAGAAGAGTGTACAAATTCTGACATGCGGGATATAGCAAAAGACAATTAAAAGAAACTCAAGAGAAAAAGTATTTAGAAAAACCTGACGAGATTGAATTGCATACTGAATCACTGGCGTGGATGTATATGATCCTCACAGTAAACCCATACAATACATTTCCCCGCTCCTAGATATATTTATATGGGTAGAAGTGACTGTATCACGTTAAAGTACAACTGCTTGCTTTTTAAAAGTAGGAACAGATTAAGGAATTATAGAACTTAAAAGTGAAGACAGAATAGAATGTTAGGTTGTTTTCCACATTTTCCTTTTCTTTAGTACACTGCCGCCTGATAATTCATTTTTTGTCATGTTATAGACTTGTTGGTTTAAGCAGGCACAAGTTTTGCTTTCAGAAAAGAAGTAAACAGAACAAGAACAATCCTCTACACTCAAGTATTCATACAGAACCCTATTAGAAATTTATAAACAAATTTATTTTTTCTAAAGATTAATACATAAATGAAATAACAGTTAAGTACAGTAAGGAGGTCATGAAGGCTTCATTATGATTCATTCAGATATTCATATCTGATACTTTCTGTGTGCTTGAAGCTCTTCTTCTGAAGTGCCTGTTTTTGCTTTCTCTTTTTTGGAAGTGCTTTTTTTCTCCTCACATTCAATTTTTAGAAGAGTCTTTTCATTTTTGTTTTTTATTTCCCTAAAGCAACCCTTGGTCCTTATACTCCTGAACATGAACTTTTTCCATGAAGATACTCAAGAGCAAATCTAGATCAAAATGCATGTGTTACATTGTAAAATTATAACTTTAGCACCTTAATATAGTATATATTTTTACATATATCAATACATATTACACATGTAATATATATGTGGATGTGTGTGTATATATATATGTGCATACTATTACATGTATAAAAATATATGTGGTGTGTATATAATATATAACATGTATTATATACATATATAATTTATAACACATAACATGTATTATATGCATATATAATTTATTACACACATAATATTAAATAATATACTATATCATATATAACATATAACATATATTGTATTGTATATTATATATACTGTATATAATATATGACATATATAATATATATAATATACAACACATATATGCACACATACGAAATATTTTTCTTTCTATCATGCTGTCTTACAACTGTCAGTAGAACAGCTGTCATTAATTTGGTGGGCTAGTCTATAGAGTGGTTACTCAGAACTTAAAATCAATAACTCAGAGATTTCTGACAAAGGAGTTATTTATTTTAAATAAGATGTATTAAATCTTATTGATTAAAGATTACACTTTATTAAAGTTATTGATGCCAATAAGAATGGCAAATATATTTGCCTTTCTGCAATTTCAGTATAGACCAGTACTATGAACTCAGTGTGTTCTAAGAATGATATATGTAAAATTTTATTTGATCAATAAATTACCCTTCACGTGTGAATAAAAAATCAAAGTGCAGAATTACAAATTTGATAATTATTTGTATAATATTGGTGAGGATTACACGAGCCATTTTATCAAAAATATTTTAGTAAAGTAGTGGACTTTAACATATGCATTTATATAGCATGAATGAATAAAATCCCGCGACTCATGCTTGGTCTGGTATTCATACAGCAAACATGAGAATATTTCTGGGCCGGCTGTGTCAGCACAGTAGTAATGCAATGCTCCGTGGCACTGACACGACACAAGAAGGTACTGGGTTCATATCCCAAGGTCTCTCTTTGTTCAGTGCATACACACATGCTCATCCATGACCCTGAATAGCGGAGGTGGGGTTAAGACTACAACATGAAGACCCTGTTGGGAGTGCTTCTGTCTCATTTTCTCTCCTAGAAGAAATAAACTTGTGTGTGTGTGCATGTGTGTGTGTGTGTGTGTGTAAGTTATTTTGAGATCTTACAAAAGGATGTAATGTCTTCCTTATCTGGTTTCTTTAGTTTGCATTTAGAGTGGTGAAACTGAAATAACAGGATAAACATGGAAGTGAAAATGAAAGGACTTTTTTTAATAATAAATGTGCTTTACAACTATGATTTATTCAATAGATTCTATAATTAAAACTCATATTTAAATTATTTCTGCTTAGGTGTAGTAAAATATCCTGCTTCATTTTTATTTAGTAAACAAATATTTGAAAGAACAGAATTTTAGTTTAGGAATTGGCAGAATATTTTGTTGGCAAGGTGGTTAAGAATCTCAAATGTTCTGAAGAATGTTTTTTCTTACTAGGATACATAATTTAGAAGGAAACTGCAGCTTAAATGTCTTGTCAACTGTGTGTGTGTGTGTTTTGTAAGTACGGTAATGAATAAAGGACCTATATTTCATAATTTTTTAATAGATTTTACAGAAAGAAATTCATAATTAAAAAAATCTTTAATGTAGTTTCAGACATTTCCCTCACCAAACAAAGACTTAAAAACATATTAGAAATAATGATTCCAAAAAAGATCAAGGCATGAAAATATCTGATTTTGATATGTGTTATACTTTTAATTATCTCTAAATTGCAAAAGAGCTAATTAATTAGGAAGTGCTTTCTTCATTTACAAAGTGGTTATAAAATTTAACATCTTTGGAATATCCACTATGGCCCAGATACGTAGTTCTTACAAAAGTTCTTTAAGGTAGATATAACTCCATGAGATAATACCTGAAAAAACAATGATTTAGAGTAAGCAACTTAAAAGCTGGTATTGTATGTCTCCCCTTAAC